>JAREYC010000001.1:180711875-182135000 GCA_030015325.1 Cryptoblepharus egeriae | reverse complement strand
GAGACTTGGAATGCATTCCTAAACATCCCTTTGGCAGATCCAAGTTTCTTGCACTGGCCCAGTACTGTTGCAAATGTGCCATAAGGCATGTTTGTAACAATTTGTGAGTTGGGGAAGCTGGCACAAAGATGTGTACCAACCTCCTTGTGCTAATGCAGAGCCTGGGCCCTATATGCTTATACAAGTCTTTCCTGGCCAGGTCAGGGGGTCTAGGCAGGATAGTGAGAGGCAGGGCCTAGATCATGAATGGAACTATATTTTGAATCATCCTAGAGCACAAATGCTCTTAATATGGCCATACAGAACACAAAACAATACAGGCAAAATCTAGAAGATCTATTTTTTGATCAATGCACCAATCTACAGTGCCTCTAGAAATACATAAGAAGAAGTTGAGTTAGCGTTACAATGGTAGGGTCTATCAATGGTCTAACATCTGTAAAAATTTAGATTACTAACTCTTTTCCCTAGCACATTTACATTAAAAACATTGTATTGTATGCAATGCATGATACACATAAACAATGGAGTTGTCTATCAAAAGTGGACTACACTGATCCAATATAGACTATTCTTTTCCCTTGTTCTTCAATATCACTTCAAGCCTATGTTTCAAATAGCCAGATAGTTCATAATCCCTGTAAACATTTAACAATTTGATTTGATGGAATGAGTGGGTAATAACTTTTAACTTCCTGCTATGAAACTCTGCTGATTTCTGCAAAGTCAATCCATATATAAAATACACAGAAGCTTTGGGTATTTTTTCTGAATTATAAGCAGTCCTAAGAGATTATCAGGTACAGTATATCAACTCCAGGGTCCTAGATTAGTTTGTTTTTATTATCCCAAGGAGAATCACAGAAGTATGTCACATCTTTCCTTAACTTCAAAAACAATGGAATGCCAAAATCATTGTTGGATTAAAGGATATATGGCAGATGACATGAACAGCAGCATTGTTACAAGTATGGTAGATTTTTTTCTGGTTCACAGATCTAAAGAAGGGGGGAGAGGTGACAAGCACCAAGAAACGAACAGATATTTCCAAGGTGACTTGTGTTACAAAAGTATATCTTAAGGGAACCTAATTCAGCAGAACTCGCATCTGCCTTAGAGCACAATCCTAACCATGTCTACTCAGATGTAAGCCCCATTGTGTCCAATGGGTCTTACTCCCAGGAAAGTGTCTTTAGGATTGCAGCCTTATACTTATACTATATATATTCAGCATGGACTCCACTTACCATGTGGAGTGATTGTCTGCAATGGCTTGGTAGGATTCTTTACATTCCATATAGTCAAGGTGCCATCCGAATGGCTACAAATAAACTGTTTTCCTTCATGATGCCAAGCTACAGAGTGGATTGCCTGGGCAGGGGGAAAAAGTCAGAAACATAAATTTTTAAAAAGAAAAGAGAAAAGCAAGAATAACCTCTGAAAATGTTAGAATAGCAAATTGAAAAACATGAAATTAGAGTTTTCTTTTAAAGTTTGATCATCGTACACATGTTCCGATTCTATTTTTAAGGCAATTAATGGTGCAATCCTAGCACAACATCCGTCTTCCCATTCCTGAGGTGATGTACGGAGGTAAATGTTTGTACCCTGGCCTAACCTTCCCTCAGGGGTGGCGCAGACTCATGTCAGGGCATAAGCTGTCCTAAGTAGGGGTTAGAATTGCAGCCTAAGAGTACAATCCTAAGCATTAATGTTTACACGGAAATCCCATTACAATCAGTGAGGCAGACTCTCAAAGTAAGTATAGATAGGAACACACCCCTTTATGAGATAATATAGCTTTAACACAACACTGAATTTGAAAAGTATTTCCTTCCAAAAATATTGTATTGGGTTTTATTCAATAGTTTTAAAAGCCATTACACTATATTCCCAAGAGGTTTTAAACTTCTGTTATAAATAAATTATAATTACTCGCTATAGCAGTGAAGAGCTGCAATACAGACCTGTTCTACAAAATGAAACAACTGCTTTTTTTTAATGGATTTTCCTATGGTCACTAAAGATGAGGACTTCGAACATATTTGTCAACAGGACTACTGAAAGGTTCATAGCTATCATAACATCTTATTTGGGGATGATACGATGCTCCTGCTGCAATGAACTCCACCCTAACCTGATGAATTACATAATGTTTAGTAATCATATATGATAAACATGATTATTAGATATATTTCAAAGGCAAATAATAGCTTCCAAAAGTAATTTTCAGTTGATAGGCCAATGAGAACCATATTATATACAGACATATTCCTAGTTATCATATGGGAGCACCTCATTGGAGTAATACTCATCGTTCCAACACACCCCTGAAATGCTAAAATATTTGTTTTCAAATAAAATAAATATAACAAATACAGTAAAACCTTGGATTGAGAGTAACTTTGATTGAGAGTGTTTTGCAAGACAAGCAAACATTTCTAATAAATTTTAACTTGATAAACAATGTGAACATAACTTCACATTGTTTAACATGATAAACAATGTCTTGATAAAAAATAATAGCCCAGGCTAGGGTATGGCTAGTTTTGGAGCTCCACCAGCATCTCTTAGCCTATCCTGACCTATGTACGTCTACTTTGCAGTAAGCCTGTTACAGTCAATGGGGCTCACTCCTATGTAAGGGAGGGCCATGAGAAGGAACTTGAGAGTCCTAGCCTTGCATGTCTACACTAAAGTAAGCCCTACTCAATGGGGCTCACTTCTGTGTAAAGGGAGCAGACTGCAGCCTGAGAGACCTGGGGCAGATTAATTTGTTATTATTTATTATTTATTATTTTGAGTTATTATAGTACAAGCAAAATTTACCTGCCATTGTGGGAGTAAATGTGGGCCTAGGTGTGGCTAATCACAGTTGGGCACCACTAGGCACCGGCAAGCAGGCAGTGGGTACTGTTGAGCACTGACAGGTGCTGAGCATTGGAGGGTTTCAGGACAGTGGCAGGCAGCAGCTTACACCGAGCATTCCTACCAAGCAGTGTTGCACAATGGGAACTACCTTGCACCACAGTGCAGTGGTGCTTCATTAACCCCCCTTATGAACCATCCCCCTCCCTGTGCAACATGCCTCTCAACTGTGAACATCCCTACTGGGTAGGTGCAGGGTTTGGGACTGAGTTTGATCAGTCTTCAATGTTAAGTACAGGTTGAAAACACATTGGAGCCCTCTTCAACCCCTTAGGGGTTAAATTTATAAAAAATTCGGTTCTTCCCATCACGTAAGGATACACTCCCCAAACTTCATGCTTCTAGGTCCAAGGGTTGGGACAGGGAGTTGATCAGTCAGCAATTCTTCAAAGTAAAATCTATCTCGCTACAGTATTTCTATACTGGTTTTCCACTTATATAGTTCACAGAGCGGTTTATGAAGGAAATGTAAAAAAAAATTAATAGCTAACGGGTCCCTGTCCCAAAGGGGCTCACAATCTAAAATGCAAAAAGAACACAAACGGAAGCCACTTGAACAGACATTGCTGGGGTGTGCAGGCCAGTTACTCTCCTCCTGCAAAATAAAGGAACACCCACTTGAAAGAGTGCTTCTTGCCCAGTTAACAAAATATAGGGATAAATATATACATGGGTTGTGGAATGAATAGTCTGAGTCTCTATTATTTCTTATGAGAAAATTTGCTTTGATATACAAGCATTTTGGATTATAAGCATGCTTCTGGAATGAATTATGCTTGTAGACCAAGGTACCATTATACAGTGGCATCTCACGTATCCAATTTAATTCGTTCCGGAGGCATGGTTGTTCTTTACATGAAGCAGATTTTCTTTACGTGGAATGTTCTTTATATGAAGCAGATTTTCCCATAGGAAATAATGGAAACTCAGACGACTGGTTCCACAACCCAAAAAATATTCATATAAAAATATTAACTGTATGTAAAAATGATGACAAAATACTGTAATTGAAGTCTACTTAGGGCAAAATCCAGAGTATCTACAGGGAGTCCTTGCTCCGGTGTAAGAACAACTTACTCTGGATTGCAATATGAATTTCCCATAGGTTATCACTAGGTGGTGCAGTAACTATGGGTGCACATAACGTCTCTTACGTGCTCCCGTAGTTACTCTGGATTGTAGGGTTAGGCTGCAATCCTAAAGACACTTTACTAAGAGTAAGATCCATTTAACACAACGGGGTTTACTTCTGGGTCGACATGGTTAGGAGGCTGAAATCATAGACACTTTCCTGTCAGGCTTACTTAGGCTGCTGTTGGAGGTTCAAGGTGGCCAATGGTGTTACTAGGGGGCAGTTAGGGGCAGCTGCCTCTGGAGCCCTCCAGGCAACTGCCCCAAGTTGGGAGCAGTTAGAGGCAGCAGCGCTGGCTGGCAGCCCTTTAAACAGCCTCTGTGTGGAGCATCAGGGCTGCATAGCGCGAGTGCCCATTAGGCGCAAGAGGGGTTTGCTTGTTACGTGAAGCAATTTGTTATGTGAAGCAGATTTCGTGGAAATTTAGACTTGTTATGTGGAACATATTTTACGTGAGGCGCTTCTTACGTGAGATGCCAGTGTACTCCCATTTGAAACTTCATACACTGAATTCAACACCAGAAAAGTTACAAGTAAAAGGGTGAATGACTCAGCAGCAACACAGCAAAAGAAGTGTATATTAGAAGTTGGATGCTTTTCTCATGTAAAAGTGAAAACAGAGTTTGTTTTAACTGAACATCTTACAACATGGAAAAATTGCTCCATCACTCAGTGCTGGTAGCAGGCCTGTTTAAATGTTCTCCAGGACCCCTGACATGTGGTCCACAGTACAAGATACAGAAAAGAAGTGAAAGCATTTTCCAGTGTTCCAGCGTTTCCCCATCTCTGAATCAAAACAATTTACAAATTAATGTGAGGCATAAAACTTTTATCCTCCTTCAAGCTCCTTGCAAAATGTGTGTTTAAAGAGAGGTGGGGGAGAATTAAAATACATTAAGTTATAATTATTTCCTGTGGTGAGGTTCCTAGAAAAACTAGCGGACACTGAATTAACAGATTCCAAATCATGTACCTATGGGAAAAAACAGGGTTAGGTTCCCAAAGTTCCTGGTCATCATACTGTCTATAATTTTATGAATCCAAATTTGAATTTGAAGTCTTTGGGCCTGGGTGACTGTGAGAAATCATCAACATCTCCAACAACTCTGTGCTGGCTATCTCTCAACCTGTTAAGGCTGCTGGCAAAACAGCAAAGCCTCAGAGTTGCACCGTGGGGAATAGGTTGCTTCACCTGTCTCTTGGATTCTTCCCTGGGCTTGCCTCAGATCCAAAGATCTCTCATCACTTGCTTCTCTTCATCACCAAAGTTGTGAAAGTTCAGCCTGAGTCTCCATGATGGTGGGACAAGTCCAGAAGCAGATACAAAAGTATCCCAACACTTTTCCATCTGCTATTTCCAGTGCCTGTTTGATGTGTAAAATTTACCCAATTCAGATAAATTTCTAAAACAAAAGACGAGCATTATTGGCTGGACGCAATTACTGCAACCTCCCTTCCCATCAAACATATATTATCTATACCACTCCCCACCCCCGCACAATGCCTGCACCGCCTTCTGCTCACAAGGAAAGCTCAGAAGGGTGTGGGATTGGTTCTGACAGTGAGTGCTGAAGCCTAAGCTTAGATCTGAGTAGCTCCACAGAGATGGTTGAAACTTGACATAAGGGGAAAATATCCTCTTACCCGATGTAACCTCCAAGCCTCCAATCAGCATTGAATACAGCACAGGTTAGGATTTGGCTGTTAGAAAACAAGGCCTGCTGAATCCTAGGCTTATTGCATTGTAACAACCAAACTTTTAAATTATCATTTGGATACTTTTACTTTTTATATTAATTATGAATACTTATGAAGTTTCCAACAAAAAGTTCAAAACCTTCTATATGGAGAAATAAATGGTTCTCTAAACCAAAAAGGCTCACAAACAAAAGATGCAGAAGAAACATCAACTGTCAGCCACTAGAAGAGATGCTGCTAAGAAGTAAATAGGAATAAATAACAACTCCCCCAATACATATAAAAGTACTGCTGTAGAAAATGAATTTTAGACTGAATACTCGAGCATCTACATCCCTTAAGTTCTCAGAACTTAGGCAAAGGGAACTCTAGATGAACTGCTACTTCTGCACCTTCTAAAAATATGTATAGTACCAGGAAATGAGAACAAAGGCCCAGGTTGCATTAAATGCGATAATGCAAATTTCAGCTTTCTCATTCTCTGTTAGGTCAGACATAAAAATTTCTATGAGGAAAATGTTTATTCAGCCTTTTCTTAAGTCCAGTGAAGATAAAGATTAACTATAGTGCAACAAACTCCTAACCTAATGGTACTCACTAACCTTGGGTGTAGGGCAAATTCCAGTCTTGGGATACAGCAGAGGGCCACATTAGTGACATCCCACACCAAAAAATAGGCTTCTGCCTCCTGAATGGATTGAAGACTCTTTTCATAAGTTGTCCTAAAAAAAGGAAAATATGTTCTCTCTTTTATAGAATGCTCCCTTAAAAATAGCCAATATGCTCCTCATTTTGGAGTTATCATGGTTACCAGGGCAGCATCTAGTTTGAAATACCAGAAACTGGTATTTGCCTTTAAATGTCATTCTGATTAAAAGAAGATGAAAATAATTTGCCATCTTAGTTTCTGTGGTGGTTTCAATATGGCTAGAAATGGGATTGTAAGTATTCTAATGAGACATTAAGATTAAAGACTCTCTGCAGACCACAGTGGTGTACCTAAGTCATTTGGCACCGGGGCCTACAAATTTTTTGACACTCCCATATGACAAAATTATTTAAATTATTATCAGTATTAACTAATACAATGAATTGGATATTAATTAATATTTTCATATTTTAAAAATCACGTTACCAATTAAGCTTCTGTTTTATTTGGGGGGGGGGGATGTGGGTCAGGCTGTCTTCAGGAGCACTTGTTGAATTCTACTTTCACTGCATTGGGTCCATTCTGGTGGTCTTGCATTCCTCTGTGCCTGACCTGAATATGAGCTAAGCCATGTTTGCTTACTCATGAGTAAATGCAACTTTCCACAGGGCTCAATGCAATTATCAGGAACCATTGTGGGTTGATTTGTGGGGGCTACATTCATTGGATCAGGACATTCTAGGGGCATTGGATGCTTCTCACTCTGCGCTTTCCAATAGACTAAGGCACATTTGCCTGCTTACTAGCAAAGGCATGATACAACCAACTTTTACTTTCCATAGGGCTCTATGCATTTTTGCTTTTTAGATTTTCAGCCATAACTTTTGATTAGTTACCAGCAGGCCTCCGTCAGTCTTGAAAGACTATGTATCGTGCTTGGCACTGCATATGCTGCATGCGAAGCATGAAAGCCTGGGTTGAATTGTTATGGAGGATAGGCTGTTACCCAAGAAGCAAATCCCCCCTCTCCACGCCACTGAATTAGTCCAATGGAAAGGCACAGCCAATACGATTGGATCCAGCTGGCGTCGCAGAGCTGGGCTAAGGACAGGAGCTCACCCTATCTTGTGGGGCCGACCCGGAATCAAACCCTGGCCTGCTGCTTAACAGGCACAGCGTCTTTACCGCTTGCACCACTTTTGATAAGAAGAAGATATTTCAAAGCAGATTTCTGCATTGGATTCCACTGGATAATACACATACAATGGTATATGACAGGGTTATTGCAAAGGATGCTAGCAATTTTTGTTACTTTGGTCATCCCCACATTGTCACCCCTCTGAGAAAGGTACCCGGAGTCCAGGCCTCCCCAGCCCTCCCCTTAGGGACACCACTGGAAGACCACAAGATTCAAAAATTCAAACAAAAAAGCCCTTGCACCTTTACACACAGACAAATTTTACGAGCTTTGTTTTAAAAAGTACTTTATGCTGGTAGAGAGCTAGCTCTAGAATTATTTAACTTTGTAACAAATGGCAAAATCCAGAGCAGTTATGGGTCCATGCAGTTACATCACCTTCTTGTGTTATCTTATGGAAAGTCATCTTAACTGCTCCATTGCAAAGGGCTTAATTTGACTTTAGGATATGGGCCAAAATCTGCATTTATATGAGCTCTTTATCAGACTAAATACAACTTTCTAGTGAGGAAGCTCAAACATGTCAATATATAAGGGGAAAAATTATTGTAAACCACTTTTTCCAAACAGTGGGTGCCATGGATCAGGATCCAATGCTCAAATCTGTACAAAACCTTACCTAGAATTTTCTGAGGCTGTTTCCAGTTCACATTGGCTCACTGTGGGTTCAGAATGCTTTCCAAATGCAACCAGAAATTATTCCCAATTTATGGAAGCTACTTCTGGTTTATTTCAGCAACTGCAATTCTGGTCACATCCAGAAGGTCGAAAGAGGCCAGTGGAGACCTGCAGTGGGCCAGCATGACCTAGAAGACGACGCTGGGGCTGCAGCTCCCTAGGGCTCAAATTCATGTATAACAAGGTTGGACCTGTAATTTGTTGGCTACGGAGTTAAACTTCTTCCATCACCTCCAAAACAGTGGTGCCTCACTAACAAATGCCTCATGTAAAGTATGTTTCACGTAACAAATGAAAATTTCACTAGTATTCTGCTTCATGTAACAAACACACAGTTGGGGCAGACATGCTGGCCTGCAGCCCTTTTAAAAAGAGTCAGGGCTGCCTAGCGCGCCTGCCCATAGCGAAAGCAACACTTCTGCGCTGTTCCTCCTGTGGCCGGGTGTCCACTGGGCAGCGGGAGAGAACATCAGTGGAGAAGAGGGAAGCAGCTCAGGGCTAGCCAGAATGGAGCAGGGGAGAGAGAGGCTCAGGATGAAGAGAAGGAGAAAGTGGGGAGACACTTTGCAAGTGTCTTTGATAAGCAGCCTCCTAACCATGCTAAATGGGGCTTACTCCCATGCTTAACTCCCCTGTTAAATGTTTAAACGTTTAACTCCCATGTTAAATGGGGCTTACTCCCAAGAAAGTGTTTTTAGGATTGCAGCCTAAGTAGACTTCATAGGGTCATGCACACTGAATGCATGTTTTGAATTCAATTCCAGGGTTTTGTCATCATTTTTACATCCAGTTAATATTTTTATATGAATATTTTTTGGGTTCTGGAACCAATCGTCTGAGTTTTCATTATTTCCTATGGGAAAATCCGCTTCACATAAAGACCATTTTCTGTAACAAACATGCCTCCAGAACGAATTAAATATAAATATTTCTAATAGATTTAACTTGATGTACAAGTGATATCTTGCTAAACAACTGAAAAAAATTGTCCCGGCTGGAATATGGATGGTTTGGCGCTCTGCTAGCACCTCCTCAGCCTCTCCTGAGAGATCAGTCTATGTATGTCTCCTCTGAAGTAAGCCTATATAGTCAGTGGGGCTCACTCCTATGTAAGAAGGACAATGGAAAGGAGTTAGCCCTATTATAATCAGTGGGGCTTACTCTTGTATAAGAGGGACAGATTGCAGGCTGATAGACTAAGAGCACAATCCTAACCATGTGTACTCAAAAGTAAGCCCCACTGTGTTCAATGGGTCTTTCTCCCAGGAAAGTGCCTTTAGGATTGCAACCTAAGTGCAGATTAATTTATTTTATTTTTCTTTATATACTTACTTCCCAAAACCTTTATTGGCATAAAAGTTTTCTTTATATTTTATGCTTTGCTGCTTTGCAGGAGTAAAATACCCCTATATGTGATCCCCCATTGCGCATCAACCTCCATGTGGTACACGCCACCCAGTACAACAATTCTCTCACCCCATGCAACATCCCTCCACAACCGTGGGCATCCTTCTGGGATTTGGGGCTGGGTGTTGATCAGTCAGTGTTGAGTATAGGCCAAAAATGTGTTGCACCCCTTTTCAGCCCCTTAGGGGTTAAATTTCTGGAAATCAGTTCTTGGTGGGTGCTCCTGTCATAGAAGGAATATGCTCCCCAAATTTCACGCTTCTATGTCTGGGGTTTGGGGCACAGCATCCCTCAGTCAGGGATTGTTCAATGAAAAGACAGGAAGGAAAATGCGTCGTGCCCCTTTTCAACCCCTTCAGGTTGGAATTTTCAAAAACTGGTTCTTAGTGGGTGCTTCCATCACAGAAGGAACACCATTACCAAATTTCACACTTCTAAGCCGGTGGTTTATCAGACTGGGCATTGATGAGTGAGTGCGTGAGTGAAAGTTTCAGTTTTATATAGATTACAGTATTGATTGATTAATTTATATAGAGATGAAAGTATGAATATTTTACGGTTGTGGAATATATTGTCTAAGTTTCCATTAATTCTTATAAGATTTTTCTTATAAGAAAATAAAATTTGATATACAAGTGTTTTGGATTACAAGCATACTTAAAGAGTTATACTCGTATACCAAGGTACCACTGTAGTCAGTTATTTGCAGCAGCTAAAAATTGTTACAAGCAACAAAGAGAAGATGGGTTATGCCTCACAACTTCCTGATGATAAGAAGTGTCATTAATTGGGGGCAATTCCACTTAGGTATTCATTACCCAGAACTGATATAAGTTCAGTTTAGAACTACCTGTAGGCAGCCCTCCAAGTTCAACATTATGGTTTTGTGTCAGCCAAAGAGTTCCCTATTAGGAGTTACATTTCTGTAGCCAGCTTCAACTTCTAAGAAGTAGGCATAAGGAGTTTTGATAGCCCACAATAACTTATGCCAAAATAAACTTGAATATTTAAAGTACAACAAGACTCATCATTAATATTTAGAGTGCTTCAAAACAGTCCAATGTTTCAAGTTGATCTAAAAGAATGGTGAATCAGCAAGAAGATTACCAAACTGGTGACTCCAAACAGAATCTATTGTCTCTCAGCATGGCCTTATATTTACTAAAGTCTAAAACAGTTTTTGAACATACAAAGACACAACACACATTCTTTGCCTGATGTCATAAAAATAATCCAATCAGCTTTTCCATTGTTTAAACGCTAGTGGTCACAACCAACTGAACTATTCTGCATTTACATATATAACTTCACATTGAAAAAATATAAGTATATAGGAGCAGTGATTTTCAACCCATGTGCCATGGCACACTGGTGTGCTGTGGATAGTCCTCAGATGTGCCGCAGGAATTTGGAGAATGACATTCATTAATAGGAAAATTGGGGGATTTGAACAGTCTGGTGTGCCTTGCCAATGGTAAAAACAACTGATGGTGTGCTTTAACAATTTCATTTTCTTGTTAAGTGTGCCGTGAGATGAAATAGGTTGAAAATCATTGATGTAGAGTATATAGAGGTCCAGCCCATCATGCAACACTAAAACCAATACTGAAAGGTCTTGATCCCAAGAAAAATAAACCTTAAAAAGATGAATCCCAAGGCCAAGGAATTTTATTCAGCTCCTCACAAGACAGTTAACATTTTTGATTTATACATCTGTATCATTCTTGTTTTATTATTGTAAATTGCCTTGGGTCCCTCTGCTAAGTTAGAAAGGCTGTTTTAAAAAAATCTAAAAAATTATGTAAAAGTCTACTTATTGAAAGTACACAAATATTATACATATGATACTGGAAAAGTTTTAGAAGTCCCTGTTAATTAAATACAATTTTCACATCTACTCCATTAAACCACAGTTGGCCTAAGGATAATATAATACAGCTCAAAACGTTTCAAAAATTCCCCAGTTTCTGAAATCTTCAAACTTGGTAAATATCCAAATTGAGCTTTTAAGTAGATACTGTAGAGTATTATGGATAATAAAAATAAAAAAGAGTGCAATGTATGAGGGATAATAAAAATGTTCTGAATTAGAAGATACATACCACAGCTGTCACAAAGTACAGTTAAAGCCCCAATAGTCCAGCAATCCAGCATCCAACTTTATGGCACTCCTGATGATCCACAATCAAATTGGCAAGAATTCAGATTTTTATTCTCTTCCTAGTTTACAGGGCATCCTGGTGAGCATATTGTAGAGTGCTTTCCTGCCTTATGCTTTGGCTTTCTTACACTGTTGTAGCCGAGGGAGTGTCCAGTGTGTCACTTGACCCCAGGTAGTATTCAGGAGTGGTGCCTGTGCCCCCCAACCATAGCTGCCCCTCATCTCCTACCACCCTACTGAAGGCCTTCAGATTGTTGGGGAGGGATATGAGGGCATATAATGGCATTTAAAAATAACTTCTTGTTTCCCTGGAGGGAAAAAAAACCCAACTTTTTTGTGCCACTGATTCTACTAATGACTAATGAAGTTATTAAAAAGAAAGGGCAAACTTCCCACACTAGTCCCATAATTCTAGCGAGTCAGGAAGGGATGGGTAAACACAGCTGATTTAGCACAATGCATGTGGTTTTGTTTTCTAGAAGACTGTAAAGGTGTAACCTATCTATATGTGAATTATTTATATGTGAATTTTGTCTCAAAGCAACTGAGGTTGGCTCTTTAAATTGAAAGATAAGCTTCCCTCCTCAGAGCCTTAAAGTAAGCCTTAAAAGCAAGGTTGCCATTATCCCCACCCCAACAGGACCAGGTGGGACAAGACATGGAAGCAGGGACGTGTTCTTGTGGGCAAGGCACACTCCTGTGCTTTTCTCCATTATAGTCAAAGGGGCTTACACCCAGCAGCCTGCCACCAGGGAGGAACCCACCTATAGAGGAGCAGAGGCTGGAGGGGAAGCCAAGGGGACCTTGCACAGCAGCAGCATCCAAGCCAGGAAGAGAGAAGGGTAAGGGAAAGGGACTGGGACCTCTCCACCCAATCCTATGCTCTATCTTATCCTATGCCCGGCAGCATAGCTAGAGGGGGGCAATGTGTTGGTGCAGCTGAGGCTGCCTACAGCTAGAAAAGCTGGTGGTGGGTACGTGTGGATAGGATTAGCAGCCTCAGAGCCCAAGCCTAGGTGTGTCTACTCAGAAGTCCCATTATAGTCAGTGGGGTTACTCCCAGGCAAGAGTAGAAAGGATTGGGAGCCAGAAAAAAATGATATACATATCAAATCTGAATAATTTACTTAAATGACAGTGCTATCCTAACCTCTGATTAGTCCAGCACAAGTTCCTACACAAGTCCCTACACTTCTGTGCCACTCCTAGGGGAGTTAGGCCAGTGTATAGACATGCACCGGCCTCCCCACGCCACTGCAAGAATGGGGAGATGGGCGAGTTGTACTGGCCTAACTTGATTAGGATTGCACCCTCAGTATCAATCACATATCATATGCCAATCACATATGTGAATTACAATTCACAAAAATGAATACTGTAGCTACTATTTGCCTGTAAGGATGAAAAATTTTCACCAAAAAATCCAAAGTAGTCCATCTACTTGTCCTATATGTGGGACACACAGGGGTCAGAACAAAACAGAACAGAGGTGTGGAAGGCACAAGCTCACCCTGTGCAATAGCATGCTCAAACTGGCCGTATTTACTTTTCTCACAACAGATCTGGCCTACAGTATTATGCTTTACAAATAGCCAGCACAGGCAGGCAGGCTGCTACTGAATCTTAAAGCCTGACAGCTACAAACTCAGTACAACTGCAAAGTGAAAAAACTCCTTGCTTCTTCTCCCTCTGGGCTGTTCTAATAAACAGGAGGAAGGAATGGCACACAATACCGAATAAACACCTTGTTAATTCCTTCAAAAACAATGGTGCAACTCAGATTTCCCTTTCCCCTTTTCAATCAGGTTCCATGCAAGCTAAAGCCCATCCTCATATGCATCCTTCTATTTCTGTAAGTTTTACCTTAACTTATGCAAGGGTCATGGAACGGTCCATTATTTTTTGGCTGAAAACCTGCCTTTGCCTTATTTTGAAGATCACCATATAGCAAGTATCTCTGGTATACTTTCCAAGGAAAGCATAAAGAACTTTAGGTGTGCAGAAAAAACAGGCATGTCCCCTTAACTTAGAATTTAGTATTGAGTTTCAGTTTTCTGCAGTTTGCAAATCCCCCCTCCCTTGCCATACAGTATTTATCTGTCCCATCTGCTTACAGCCCATCTCTGTCGGCAAAAAATTACGAAAAGGGTTGGAAGACTGTAGAGAAGGGAACACTGGGGGGAATTGTAGTTAAGAGCAGCTGGGTTGCCTTAGGGCACAATCTTAACCAGGTCTACTCAAAAATAAACCCCATTGTGTTAAATGGGTCTTACTCTCAGGAAAGCGCCTTTAGGATTGCAGCCATAGTAAAACAGAACTGTTCTATTTCCACATACAGAACTTGGTGGCGCAAATGGTTAAGACACTATGCCTGGTAACCAGCAGGCCAGGGTTTGAGAGCCGGATCCCCCCAAGACGAAGATCTCCTGCTATAGGTAGGGGGTTGGACTAGATGATCCACTGGGTCCCTTCCAACTCTAGGATTCTATGAAAGCCCAGACAAAAAATGGCTAATCGCCTAAACGAGTAAACTGTGGTGCCTAGTCTGTTATTGGATGAAGTTCCAATGTGGTTAACCCATTTCTTCCCAGAGTTAAACTTCTGTATAAATGTTTTGTAGAAAAATGGCCCAATGCTGTGATTTGGTAAGTGAAAAAAAGACAGTGGACTCCTTGCTTATTTGTGTCAGTCATGCCTTAGTAACTTCAAGACTGGAGTACTGCAATGTATAGGGGCTAACCTCTAAAGTGGCAAATTTCAACTATGTGCTATGAGTGGTACAGAGACATGACATGACCGTTTGGCTGATCAATCAAATATCCTTTTTTAATGGGATCTTTGAAGAACTGAACCTCTACCAACCAGCACCATGGTATGGCTCGTCAATTGTCTAAAGTTTGATAGTGTGCCTTGACAATTTTAGCACCTGGCTGGTGTGTCATGAGATGAATAAGGTGAAAAATCACTGCTCTAAAGCAAACCAGAAACTACAATTAGTGCAGAATGCAGCAGTTATGAGAACCAGACATGACTTGGATGGGCCACTGCTTCAATAGCTGCTTTGGCTGCCTATTCACTTCTGATCCCAATTCAAGGAATTAAGCTTTAACCTTTAAAGCCCAACATGATCTGGGCCCATGCACACCTGGAAAGACCACCTTCTCTTCAAGGGTTAGCTTTGTCCCAGGTGAGAGGAGAATCAGCTGAAGCTGCTCGGGGAAAGCCTTCTCTGTAGTAGCACCCAAACTATGGAATTCTCTTTCTGAAGAATTGAGAACCATTCCACCTCATGGCTCTTTAGTAAAAGAGCAAAACATACTTATTTTGTTTGGCATTTGCTGAATTGATAATTACCTCGATGCCTTTAAAATACTACCATGACTTGACTTTATCCCTGGAGTTCCTCCACTGTTAGTTTTTTACATGGTTTTCTGCTACAAGCCCTCCATGTAATTGTGAGAACTTACTTCTGTCATGAGGCTCTCAGTGCCTCACGTTGATGTTTCTGTGTTCTGCTATGCTTTCATATGGTTTTTATGTTTTGTTACTTACCTTGGGCATTTGCTGTAGCATGGGAAAGGCAGGATATAAATCTCTTAAATAAAATAAATAATTTTGCTTTGAGGCTGGCAGAACACAAGGCATGTTTTGGGGAGAAAGAAAGGCTGATTTATAAAGGAGGAGATGGCAAACCAGATGGTTGAGACCAGTGGTGGATTTCAGGAGGTTCTCACAGGTTCTATAGAAACCTTTGCTAATGAGTGCCTAGTTCTGAGAACCAGTTACTATTTATCTACAGTATTTATTTATCTACAGTATTTATATTCTGCTTTTCAACTCAAAAGTTCACAAAGCAGTTTACAAGAAAATGAAAAAAAATTAATAGCTAATGGATTACTAATAGGACATAGAACCTGTTGTTAATTTAAGTTATTAGAACATAGAACCTGTTGTTAATTTATTTAAATCCCACCACCAGTTGAGAGTCTTCCTGGTAATCTCATCTAGGCAATCACCAGCACACATCTTTGAGAGAGGCAGATTATTATTGAGATTATTCCTCATTATTTCAGCAGCTTTGAAAGGCTGCTGCAACAACCCTGCCAAACAAGGCTTCACAACCACATGAAGTCAGAACTATGTCAGGTTGAAGAACACTATAACAGTGCAGTCCTAAGGATGTCTACTCCGAAGAAAGTCCTACTGTATTCAATGGGGCCTACTCTCAGGAAAGTGTGTTTAGGACTGCAGCCCAAGACATGTAAATTTATTAGCCAGAGAACTGTAATTCCAGCTCCTGCATTTCTATCATTCAGTTCTCTATCCAATCACCAAGTTTCTTGTAGGGCTTCTCTACAAGTTACATGAGAGAGTTATGTGTGAAGATGTAATAGAAAAGGTAAGATAAATTCCTATGTTCTGCTCCAACATCCCTTGCTCTGCCCAAAGCAAAAATTACATTCATTCTCATATACTCATCAAAAATTACAACAAAGCATCAGCCCAAGCAATTATTTTCAGTTACCTCATCATGAGTGTATCTGTAATCTGCCTTCTTTGACTTGAGATCCCATAAGGCAACTGTCCCAGATTCAAAACCAATCAATAGCTGTAATAAATCACAACAGAATGTATTATTCTTCTCCAGTTGAAAAAGTTACTTCCAGCAGGAACACTATGACCCCCCATTTCACAGAACAGGTGATTCAAATAACTGAGGTATGCTTTCAAACACAAACAAGTTGGTCTTAGTTGGTTGCATGGTAATATACATAGAACTGTGCAACACTTTTCATGCTTAAACAGAAGTATTATTAAGGCTATGCAATAAAACTGAAAGCAAACACAGAAAAGAGTGGTTGCTCTGCCTACACAGATTCTCTCAGCATGTAGCAAGACATTTATACAAATGCACTGAACTGAATTGTTCTGCATATTATTTTGCCTGCATAATTGGATTACTCCTCTTAAAGTTAAACCAACTCCAAAAAGAGAGGTATTATTTGGGGTTTCAGAAATATTTTTACATTTATACTTTTGCATACCATCTTTCTTCTATTCCACCATCCTCTGCTTTATCTTCTCTTCTTGAGACTAAGCAAAGCAAAAGTTAGCTTAAATTTTAGCTTGTAGTGCTAAAAATTACTCAGGCACTGGCAAGGTGTGAAAAAAGAAGATCCGAGAGCCAAATTGGATGTAATTGGCAATTCAAATGCAAAAAAAAAAGCACGAGGCACTCTTCATCTTAGACAGCACCACAGTTTCTACATATTATTTTATCACAGAATGCAGCTCCACAACAACATACCAGCATGCAGAAAAAGCTTGGCTCTTAACTGAACCATGAAACATCATTAGTTTTTTTTAAAGCAACCATGACTATTCATCCAGGTTTGGGCAGCAGCTCTTTGCTAGCATCTTTCTTGTGAACTTTCAATTGCAGATTCCTTCTTGCAGACAGGAAAACACATTCTTATGCCTTTGCTTTGTAAACTGCACTGAGAACATTTTCATAATACGGAGGATTCAAACTGAATCTCACACTGAAGTGGTACAATCTAGACTGGTTGCATTAGGTCCTTTTTGGCAGATTGAACAAGGATCTAACATAATAATGTTGTTTTGTAATTTGGGATAATTAAAGTGAATCACAAAACACTGCGTGAAATGCTGCATAATACTCAGAGCCTTCCTGCTGTGTAGATCTTAAGTGTTATAATATCAGATAGGCTAAAAATATCAGACTCCTAACAACTTTTAGGCCCAACAGTGGTGTCACACAGTGCGGGAGGCCAGCATGTCCTCCCCCTGTAGTGGGCACCTGGATGGTGGGTCTGACTATATGTCATTGCCCTGCCTCAGCTGGTTTTTTTGGGATGAGCTGCAATCCTAAGCTCGTTAGGCCAACATAAGCCCCGGCACAAGTCCTGTTCTGACCTGGAGATGACTCAAAAGTGCAGTAAGTTACTTCTGCCCCACTCCTGCAGGCGTTAAATCAGTATGCAGGCATACACTGACATCCTCACAACACCACAGGAAGATATGCCAGGTGAGTTATGCCAAACTAACCCTACAATCCAGAGTAACTATGGGAAGATTTAAGAGGCACTTACTCTGGATTGTTCTATGCATTTCCCATAGGTGGCACCGTAACTACGTCGGTTTAAAAGGTCCCGTAGTTACTCTGGATTGTAGTCTAAATTGGTTAGGACTGCACCCTCAGTGTGCAAAAACAAAAACATTAAAGAACTAAAGTATCCTTACCTTTATCCCCCCTTCCTCCTCCCCCCCCCCCCCAAAAAAAAAAAACCAAATTTTTTTTTTACTTATGTTCACATTTCCTGAAAGCTTCTACTACACCTCTTGGAATTTCCAACTGCATATAAGCCACAAGTGTATAAATGGTCTGCTTTACAAAGCAGAAATAAAATACTTCATTCAAGTGTCTAATTCTACTGATTATGTCAGCTTGCCATAGCTTTAATTATAAATATGGCTCTTTCTATCCAATAGAATTTTCTGTTCCCACAAAAGGCTAGCTACAATACTTAGCAACGATAACCCAAACAGCTGTGTAGTTACTTCATTTATAAAGTTTAACATACCTTGCCTTCATCCATAGGATTGTCACTAATATGTACTATAGGTCCTGGATGAGACTTTGATGACCTGAAAATTTTGAGAAATAAGACAAGAATCTTTTTTACATGAAATGCTACAATGGCTACAACCTACATACACTTCCAATGCAATATAGAGATACCAAATTCAATTATTACAGAAAGAGCATCAAAGAATGCACACACCAAGAAAGATTATGTAAAATAGTGTAAAATAGTGCTCAATAGGCCCAATCTTATCCTACTTTGCAGTGCCACTGTAGTTGCAAGTCAGCCCAAAGGGAAGGGCACAAACAATCTAGGGAACCCAAGTAAGGGATTGTTTGTTTCCTTACCTTGAGAAGGCTTCTATGACTGCCCCTACTACAGAACGTAGTTAATGTCCCATTAGCACAGTTGTATTGTTCCTGGAAAGTTGGAAAGAGTCCTTTTGGGCCAGAACGAACTAGGCACATGCAGCCTAATTGCTGTGCTTGCAAGTGCTCAATTTGTTTTGGCCTGGAACGAACTGCACATGTGCAGCACAGTCACTGAGTTGCGCATGCCCAGTTTGCTGGTCTGGAGTGAGCTCTGCATGCACAGCCCAGTTCACTCTGGGCTGGAGCAAACTGGGCATGCATAGCACAGCTGGTCCATGGGAAAAAGTTTTTCCCAGGAACCAGTCTGGGTTCCAAGAAATGTTGATGACCACTGCTCCAAGAAACAAAGCTTACTAGTAATAAAACCATAGGCATGTCTATGCAGAAGTCCACTTGTGTTCAATGGGACTTATTCCAAGGTTAGTGTACATGTGTATAGGATTCTCGTCCATGTGGCACTGTGAAAGGCACTCCATCTTAGCTTAATATGTAAGATGGGGATAGTAGGTATGCTGAAAGATTGCATCAAGGTTCTATATGTGAAGCACACTACATACTGAAAGAATACTATATAAATGCCAAGTAAAAAAAGAATTGAGACAATTGAAATAGAAAAAGGGTTTTTCAAGCCTGATTTACCACAGCTATATCGAAAGCAAATGTTACCTAGTGGCATAGCTAATGATCATGTAGCCTGTGAAAAGCTCAACATGTTGCCTCGAAAGTGATGGCTTTTAAAAAAAGGAAAACTAGGAGAAAACTTCCTTTCCCAAGCAGGAAAAAAGGAAAACTTCCTCTCCCCAGCAGGTCACCACCCATTTGCTGTGCTGTGAGTGGCATAGCTAAGGAATCTATCTGCTACCTGGAATTTAAAAAAAAAAAATTTATAGACACCCTTCTACAACAAAAAAATTTAATTACATAAATAAAAAGTATGCCCTTATTGGTTCTAGACATTATGGTGGAGTAAAGGGGGATGGTTATTCTCTCCTTGCTAAATACAAGAGGAGCAACACTTGAAAAGGTGCTTTTACCCAGTTAGCAGTTATAACCAGGGTGACCATATGTTCTCTTTTTCCAAGACAAGTCCTCTTTTTTAGTATTGTGTCCTGGAAAAAGATATTCATGATCCTCCTTTTCCTTGTAGGCAGGCAGCATGTAGCCTTCTTCTAATTAATAAATTATATGTAATGAATTTAAATTTAATAGCCTGTAATACAGTTTTTAAATTAACCACCTAGAAGTAATATATTTGAGTGTTTTCAGCTTTCATTCTGTCATGTATTACATTTTTTGGGTATCCTACATTGCGGCCTAATAATACACCCCCACACATAAATCAGATAAGATACTTTAACCTATTTAAGGTACTGCACAGCAACACACAAAGAACACAACCCATCTAACTAGTCTTGTTGCCTCTATATTTTATTATATTGTTTCATTTAGTGGTTAGCTGCCTTGTGAACACTTACTGAAGGGGAGAATATACTTGAAAGAAAAACCGCTATCAGTGGTGCTGCTAGGAGTTGCGGGTGACACATCACTGGTCACTGTATGTTTGCCTCTGTATGTGTCTCCTGCCTTATCTCTGGACAACACCTCGCATAGATGGTTTAAAATGCTAGCCTAGATTAACAAACCCTTGTACCAAATAATTTCTACATTTCATGAACAAGTCTGATCAGCTCTCATGAGCCAGACATGTTATATATTATATTGCACATGTACAAGAGCTCTGCATTTTGTCAAGTGCTACAAAACTGGATACAAACATACAAAAAATCTTAACAGCAAAACGAATTATATCATTACCAAAATAAAAATGTTTCTTTTCTAATTTCTAATTACAATTATGATCAACTTAGTAAATCCCTGAAAATTTAATGAAGTACTTTTTGTGGATAGTCAGACTTTTTCCCCATAAGCATACTTCCATCAATACGCCATTGCTCCGTAAACTTTAATAGATAGAAGAATGTCCCAATTATTAACTTATGAGTTATAGAAAACACCATGATAGCTTACAAAAAATGGCACAGCTATGCTATACTATTGTTATTACTCTTGTCCGTTAACCAGCATTGATCTTGGGGCAAGAAAAACTTTGTCATAATCATTGAAGTTGTGTAAGTTTTTCTCCAAACAAAATACCGGTATATGAATCGGTAGCAAGTAGTAATGTTGATGCATTTTAGAGTGTGAACAAATATTGTCACCCCATTTTTGTTACATAGCAAACCAACCAACATCTTTTGAGAGTACCAAAAACTCTTGATACCAACAGCAGAGTAGTTTACTGTGCCTCTGCAGTGGACATAATCAAAGACTATATACACTCTTAGCGATGTTGGGTACAACAATGAGGACACATACACATACTGTATATTACAAAACAATGAAGGCAGAAGACACTGATTCTTATTTCGGAGTTCTACAACACAGAAATGTCTATACTATTAAGTGAGAAGTAAGGACACTGCAGTCACACGGATGATAGCTTCACAAAACTAAGACATTTCATGAAAATGAAAGATAATATGAAACCTATGAGGGGTAAGGCTTAACAGAAATTGAACATATGCAGTTCCAAATATTTTCACCCACACTATGAGCACAATCCTAATCATGTCTACTCAAAAGTAAGCCTGGTTGTGTTCAATGGGTCTTACTCCCAGGAAAGTGTCTTTAGGATTACAACATAAGTTATATATTTAAGCTTTTAAGAACTCATTATATACTTTTCTCCAAAGCAAACAGTAAAAGATATTTAGAAAATTGCTGCTGTCATTGCAAAATCACCATATTTATTTGAATCTAATGCACCATCGAATCGAATGGGCATCCTATACTTAGAATCAAAATACAACATTTATTCTAATCTCATTAACCATCGAATCTAATGTGTATCCTGTTTTTGGAGACTAAATTCGGCTCAAAAGGATGAATGTTAGATTCGAGTAAATACATTATGATCAGCAGACAGACTTCAGTAAATGAAATACCAGAACTTT
Source organism: Cryptoblepharus egeriae (assembly GCA_030015325.1). Lineage (NCBI taxonomy): Eukaryota > Metazoa > Chordata > Lepidosauria > Squamata > Scincidae > Cryptoblepharus > Cryptoblepharus egeriae. The sequence goes on along the minus strand of JAREYC010000001.1, from coordinate 182,113,156 downwards.
TTTGGCTTTCAGACATGTTCATAAGAGCAGTGATATTTTCAACAGTTTTCACAACAAAATCTACAAAATAAGCATTCATATTCAATCAGAAACACAATTCAGACAAAACACAATTGCTATCACTAGACCATACTCACAGTTCAATGGCTTTATTCCACATGATGACATAGCCTGAGAGAGTAAAGGACTCCACATTGACAATGTGTATATTTCCTCTTTCAGTGCCCACATACAGCCATTTACTCTGGAAAGGCAGATGGCAAAATGTTATCCTGAAAGAGAACACATCCAAAAATGGAATTAAGATGACATTATTTTCTAGATCTTAAGACTACATAAACACAGAATCAAGGAAGAAGGAAAACAAATAAATACATACTTGGATACTTCAATCCTATCCAAACTAGGTCTATACTTTAAAAATTACATACACACACAAGATCATTTCCCAAGCCAGAGTAATTAGCTGAATGCAATGCTTCCTCCTATTTAGGAATAAAAATATGCATTCCTCCCCTAAAAGAAAAAAGTCAGATTGTGCTAGACTCCAAAACAATGTGAGACATAGGTTGCAATCCTGAAGTGCACTAGGGCAAGCCTAATTATCACTGAGCTAGCCCAATTCCAGCTCAGTTACACCAGAAAGCAGTGTAACCCTACAATCCAGAGTAACTATGGGAGCACGTAAGAGTCTTTACGTGTACCCATAGTTGCTGCACTACCTAGTGAAAACCTATGGGAAATTCATATTGCAATCCACAACAAATTGTTCTTACACCGGAGCAAGGACTCCACATAGTTACTCTGGATTGCGCCCTAAGTCAACATAGGCTAGTACAAGACAGATGGAATAAATCTGAATAGACTCATAGGGGTTCATGAGAAGCCAGAGTACAAATGGAAGTGTTGGCAAAACTTTTGAGTCCTTGGGCAACCTAACTGCAACCCCTGCCTCTTAACCTAAAGATACGGCACACCTACACCAACCCATCTCAGGATATAACACAACTGCACCAGCCAAGTATTGTGCTCCTGCCTCTTCAGTAGCAGTTGGACCAGCCGGAGGCCTCCAGCCATATGAATTTATTTATTTATTTAATTTGTATCCCGCCTTTCCTCCCCTGCAAGAGGGAGCTCAAGGCGGCTAACATCAGGGAAATAAAACATTTGGTCTAACTTGTCAGTTTAGGATATGGCCAACTTAGGCCAGCTTAGCTGGCCATTTTTCTGACCTAAAGTCAGGGATGCACCCATAATGTCACAAATCAGAAGAGTTAAAATAAGATGGTTCTGCAAACACTAAGAACTGCACACACATGAATTTTTTTTACTAAGATGAATTTGGTTTCTCTTTTTGAGAAGATAAAAGGACAACTATTTCAGGGTTCAGTTTTCAAACTAACTGGATAAAGAAGAATATAAACAAACTGCTTGTATAAGACATGTGAAATGCCCAATAAATTTTTCCCTTTCAGAGACTTTCATGTGAGGCACCTCGATAAACAGTTGCTTAAATACATAAAAATCCATAGTATTATAGAAATGTTACCCATATAAGACATAGATCTAGGTTTGCCTAAGCTTTCTAGCTTTGTATAAGTAGTGGTGCATAATTAAATATCCAGGTTTTCAGCGAAACCTAGTTAAGTCAAACCACGATTTAGAGCATTCACAAGTTCATGACCAAGGACACTTCAAATTTCCAGTACTGATGTGAGAAGAGGGATAAGAAATACTTCAGCTATTAAAATACTTAATAGTAAACATTTCTCAATATTTGCTTGTCATATAGACAAGTTTTGCATGTCATGCTGACACATTGAGAACCCGGATTATGTAGTGGTTAGGAAGTTGGACTGTGACCTAGAAGATTCAGATTCAAATTCCACTTTGGCCATGAAGCTTTCTGGGCAAAGTAACCTACCAGATGGCATAACAACAGAGGACAAGTTACATACACCCTTCCCCCCCCCCCCCCAAAAAAATGTAGGACACCGAAGAAAAATGTAGGTCATGACAAAATAAAAGCTAAAAACACTCATTTATACTGCTTTCAGGTGGTTTATTCTTATTACTAAATTTAAAACTGTAACATAAAATTTATTAATTAAAAGGCTACATGCTATCTGTTCACATGAAAAAGGAGAACAATGAAGATTTTTTTTCCAGAACACAAGGTTTAAAAAGAGGACATACAGTATGGTCAGTATGGTTCCCAAGTGACCTTGGGCCAATCACTTAGTCTCACATACCTCACAGGGTTGTTGTGAGGACAGCAGGAGGGGAGGAACTAAACCTTTGTAAGCCATCTAGGGCATGGGAAGGGCAGACTATAAATAAAAAAATAAATATTCGGGCAGAGAGAAAGGCAAAACTTACACTGGTACTTGTAGACAAGGCTCTAGCTACCAACAAAGTACTGAGGACACAGACCTAAAGCAAGCCTGACACAGTTCTAATCCAAGCAAGTTTTACCAAATTCCCATTGAGTCTAAACAGTATTTGCATAATTATGTAAATGTATTAATAGTAAAAGCAAGGTCACTTGAGAGGCAATTTGCAGATCCTTGTGAAGGATTTCCTTTCCTAGTTGTAGGCCATATGTCTTCTCTGATACAACTGTCAAAGCTACTTAAACAAAACCTTTATCATGGCACAACATAACAAACAAACAGCATCCCCTAAAAGAACTTCATTTTGAAATCTCAAAAACTAATCAAGAAGCCAAACTACTTCACTTTATACCCTCTGTTTAGCTAACACATTTCTAGCAAGAGACTTAACTGATAGTCAATTTATATCTTTGTTTTTTAAAGCATTTTTTTAAAAAAGAATAGGATTTTTCTTGGAACTGTTTAATTTTATATTGTATGCAATCTTGAACAATTTTCTAAAGAGCTGAAGTAGAAATACTGAAAAAGTCAACAAGAGAGCAAATAGTTTTTTTCACACATGACATAGTTTTTCTGATTTTCTTCCAAACAGTAGTGTATTCAAATTTGCACAATAGGCAAGGTTCAAGGCCAGGTTTACTTAAAGCTCTTGCATTTAAGAGAAACAATGTAGAATATACGATTTCTATATCTTATCCTGACAGCCAGAATGGTGTAGATTAGGGAGTTGGACTGAGAACCCGGTTCAAATCCCTACTGGGCCATGAAGATGCCTGGGTGATGCTGGGCCAGTCACTCACTCTCAACCTTGTGTGAGAGTGTTGTGAGGGTTGTTGTGAGAACAATAGGAGGGAAGAACTAAAACTCTGGGCATCTGTTTTGGTATGTGAAAGGTGAAATATAAATAAGGATAATGGATGAATATAAAAGAACTTCAGAGAGTCAATGGCACTGCAAGCCAATTTTATAGAAATCGTTATGAAGGGGAAAATGGAGCCCATTCTGATAGTTAGAGGGAGCAAACTTCAGAGGCTGGTGCCGCAATCAAAAAATCTTATAAGTTGCTGGCATTCAGATATCTTGCAATGACTCCAGCAACAAGACCATCCAAAGCACCCTTACAACTATATGCAGCATGTGGTGATGGCATCTAGCCTTGATGCCTTTACAAAGGGATTGGACAAATTTCTGGAGGAAAAGTCCATCATAGGTTACAAGCTATGAGGAGTATATGCAATCGCCTTATTTTAGATGCAGGGGAGGGCATCAGGATGTGGGTCTCTTGTCTTGTGTGCTCCCTGAGGCATCTGGTGGGCCACAGTGATATACAGGAAGCTGGACTAGATGGGCTGTAGTGGGGCTCTTCTTATGTTCTTCTGAAGTTAAAGCATTATTTAATATACAAACTGAATTGATAAAAACATAATCCAAGATCAACGAAAACTAGGTATGATGCTGTGTAAAAAAAACTATAAACTTGGCTTTGTGCTACCTATAGTCTGGCCTAATAGAACAAACTATACGTATAACCATTGCTCTATCTCTAGATAAACTATCTACCACAGAAAAAAAACCCTGCTGAACAAAGTTGAAACGCACAGACCAGCAGCTTTAAGTCATGATTTGCATGCACATATATAAGCTTGAATATATGTGAGCCAAATATAACATGAGCCAAATAAATAACATGATAACATGAGCCAAATAAATGTAGCTCTTGGACCTAGATTCAAACTAACTTTTGTGCTCTAATTGCTATTCTTTACTCACAGTATTTTTTTAAAAGGGATTGAATACAGACAAGGCCCTGCACTTAATGTTTTAAATTTAACATTAAGCTATCATTTTAATAACTCATTGGAGTGGCTGGTATGTAGTTTAAGTGACTTTTAACTGACTGATTAAAAATGGATAGTCAAGTATTTATGACTATAAAATCATGTACAGTCTTGCTAGTTAATGGAAGTTACTACGAACTAGGTCACAAACTCATCTTTTTATTCAGAATTCCTTTGTCACACAGTTTTCACCATTTCTTTTAAAGCAACACATTAAATTCCTCAAATTTGCATATTCTTCAAAATGTGATTTTTAATCAGTGTGTGCCACATATGGTCTGCATTTGGGGGGAAGTATCATTTATTAGGTGAGCCAATAGGGGCTGAGCTCTCCCTCAGCAGAATGACGTGCCTTGTCAATGATCCAAAAACGATAGTGTGTCTTGATAATTTTAGCACATTGTCAGTGTGCCATGAAATGAAGAAGGTTGAAATATCACTGCTTCAAAATATGGAAATGTTCAGAACAAACAAGTTAAAGGATATTTTCTCAAGTTCAGTAAAAACAATTCAGCAATATTAACTGTTTGAATATTTTGGATGGGGAACTGCATGAATACTTTGGGGTGGCGAATTATATCGATCCAATAGGATAAATTAGTTTCATATTCTGACTGGCAATAAGCTCAAGAAATTTTCATATTATCTATCTATCTACAGTATTTATATACCGCTTTTCAACTGAAAAGTTCACAAAGCGGTTTACAAGAAAATGAAAAAATTAATAGCTAATTAATAGATAATGGGTGCCTGTCCCAAAAGGGCTCACAATCTAAAATGCAAAAAGAACACCAGCAAAAGCCACTAGAGCAGAGATTGCTGGGGTGTGTAGGGCCAGTTACTCTTCCCCTGCTAAATAAAAGAGGAACACCCACTTGAAAGAGTGTCTCTTGCCCAGTTAGCAGGGGTAATTATCCCTAGTTATATGAACTTCCATGCCTCTCTCTAAATAAAAATGTTGCTTTTTCTCCACTGAGCTAACTTTTCAATTTCTTTCATCCTGGCAATACTACTGCCAATGCAATGTGATTATTCTAGCAGATTTTTACTCTATACAGTTGTGATAATTTCTATTTGGTTTATAGAACCAAAAGAAATTAAACTGTACACATACATACTGTCCCCAGATTAAGGACATCTGTGTTATAATGATCATGTTGGAGCTTTGACAAAAACTTTGTAGTGTTCTGTAGTGCTTTAGTACTGAGCCAGCAAATCCTGCTTATTTCAGCATACACACACCTCCTGAACAAACCTCCAGAATGAAACTAGTACAGGCCTATTCAGACATCCCCTATTTATTGGACAGGTGAGGGACTGGAACACGGTCCAAAAGTAAAAACTGTTAATGACTTTAATGACCATTTAGTAATGACCAAAAGTAAAAACTGTTAATGACTTTAACAATTAATGACTTTATATAGCTTAATTGTATTTTGATTGTATTTATTGTTTTATCTAGTTTTTATTGTTGTTTTTAAATGTTGTTAGCCACCTTGGAATTCCTTTTTTAAGAAGGAAAGGCAGGATATAAGTAAGTAAATAAATAAATAAAGTGGAACCCAGTCTTTTTCAACAGCAAAATGGCCACCCAAAAGACATAAATATCACTTGCAAAAGCCTAAATAACACATATTTATTAACACATAGCCAAAATACTTAATTAGAGTAAATTGAACAAAGGCGTGTTTGGTAATGAATTTCTTATGTATTTGAATGATGCATTATTTCCTGGAGAAAGTCATAAGGAAATGCAAAAACAGTATGATCACCATGTCACATGGAAATCAATATTAGGAAAGACAATTTTTAGCCTTTAGATCAGCAGAGAGAAGTTGAAAAGTGGAGAATGTGTTGAATGAATGAGTTCTGGGTATAAGTGAAAGGTGGTAAAAGAGTGGAAAACTACCATCAGAAAACTATCAGAAAGTGGGGGATGCCATATATCAGATACCAGTTCTGTTCAAGAGACTAATCAAGTGTTAATAGGAAGTAGTTAAACTTCCTGCTTCCTGTTAAAATTAAAGTTGTCACTTCAAATGTCATGCTGCCTGTCTGTACACCCTGCTACAAGACTGCATGCTTACAACGTTCATTTTCCATACATTTTTTCTTCTCAGCTCTCAGTTGTCAGTTTCAACTTCATGATCCACCAACAAACAGGTGGCAACACATTGTCTGAAAAACCCTGCCCTAGATCACTGCAAGAGAAAAAGAGATATTAAGAAAGTAACCCCAATTCTTACCTCTCTCTGTTAAATTTTAGGGAGTGCAGTATAGCAGGCCTCTTCTGACGCAAGTTCCATAAGTGGATGGTGTCATCAGCCAAGGCACTCACAAGAGCTCCCTGAAGAGAATACAGCTTTGTCAAGAGGTTGTAGAAATTTGGGACAGGAAAAGTTTGTGTTACCATTACCTATTATAAGAACCATTAATTTGCATTTAAAACATTTAGAATACAGTATTTTAAATGTTTTAAATGCAAATTAATGGTTCTTATAATACCTTTGCTCGGTTAATACCTTTGTTCAGGTTCTTTGAATACCTTTGCTCAGGTTTCCATCATAAAAGGATAATCCAGTCATTATTTTTAAAGAAGATATTCTTTTTCTGTTATGTGAACTAGATCAAGCAGGTCAAACACAAGGCCCATGAGCCTGCATGATTATCAGGCTCTCCCCATTATCTTTGCAAAGTTGCAAAGTTATAATAGAAAAGTTGAAAGAAGTTTCATTTATCTCTTATCTTTTGCTCTCTAATAGCCCTAAATTCTGTGAGGAGAATCCAGGCAATGTATGCAAGTCATCAATATAAATGGTGCGGACAGTATGCTGTTCAGATTTAAATTCCACTTCTGTCTGCTCCATATCTTAAAAATATATATCATGGGAAAAGGTACAGATCATCCTTTACCTTGTAGAGCAGTGCAAGGAATGGCTATCAAAATGATCAGGGGCTGGACTTTTTCATAACAATCCTTATTTATAGTCTAAGAATGTAATACTATCATACTTTCCAAGAAGTAAGTCTCACTGAATGTAATGGGATTCACTTCTGAGTATACATGCATAGGCTTGGGCTGTAAATCTGTTTCAAAAGCTGTTACCATTTCAGCTAAATACCTATCTTCACTAGATGGAGGATATTTTTGTAGTGGAGACAAATGGTCATGAAATACTGTAATGTATTCTATGCACACATGCCATCTGACTGCTGTATTTGTGATGCATAAGCAGTACCTCACTTATAGCCTCCACTAGGGATCAGATTGGCCATTGATCATTTTAAGGTAAGAATGGCGATGTACTGCTCAGATCATTAACTGCTCCACATGCTAAGGAAAATGAATTTGACACCTCTGATCTGGATTCTAGGAAAATCAACATACCTATATCATCACACAGCAAAATAAATGCTTCATTAAAAATAATAATCATCCTCCTCCAACAGTTGATTTCTGGCATGCTTTTGCAGATAAGAATTCTGGTGCTCTGCAAAGAAGCTGGAGCTTTTCAGATAACTAATACTTTTATTGCCACCAACTGCATGTTCTCCTGTTTTAAAATACATATAATTTATTGTTTCAATATACAGAATAGGTTAAAATAAAAAAAGAATCTTTCGTATTTGTTTTATAATCTACTTTTTCAAAGTTGTCATCGAAGTACAGGACCAAACCGTGTTAGGCATGTAAAGCTTACCGACCTCATTAATCAGGAACTGAAGCTGGATTACTGCAGCTCCACTGTCGTGTTGGCAGTAACATTCAACTCCTGGTCGGCCAAATCTGACATTAATTTCATTAAGGAATATCAATTGCGATACAAATTTGCATGGAGAACACTGTAATGCAGAACTTTCTATTCTGAACATTTTTCATCACCACCATCTGCTATAAGAACTTCTCTCCCTTATAGACTCTAGTGCAAAAATCAACCAACACACACATACACATAACACCTCGCTAATTTTCAGTAGGTTTTCCTGAAAGGTAGCACTGAAGTAAAACCATCAACAAGTGCAAGGTAGTTTCTCCAGTAACATTTTAAATTACTAACTGGATCAAACTTGAAATGTTAGCAGGCATCCATCAGTGGAGGATAGGCTGTTACCCAAGCAGGAAATCCCTCCTCTCCACACCACTGAAATAGTCCAATGGAAAGACAGAGTCAATATGTTTGGTTCCAGCTGCGTCGCAGAGCTGTTCTAAGGACAGGAGCTAACCCTGTCTTGTGGGGACCGACCCAGGTCCTGAACCCTGGCCTGCTGGTTAACAGGCACAGTATCTTACTTAATCACTTACACCACTAAGTCAGTTAAAATATAAGTTTAATGGTCACCACTAGTTTTTATGTCATAGTTTGTTATTGATTCTTATATTGCATATTGATTTGCCTCATGCAGAAACACTGTGACGTGCATACTTTATCACATCACAAATTGCTTAACCCATACAGTGGTACCTCGGGTAACGAAAGCCCCCAGTAACGAAAGTTTCAGGTAGCGAAATGGCTGCTGCAGGGGCCCCTTGCCTCCAGCAATGAAAGTTGCTTCAGGTAACTAACACTGGCTGGCAGCCAGCCAGTGCTCAGAGCGGGAGCAATCCGCTTGCCTGCTTTCCCCCGCCTCTGTGCTGCATCTGGGAGGGGGGAGGTTTCCCACCTCAACAGAGGCTTTCTCCGCCTCTGGAGGGTTTCCCCCGTCTCTCCAGGGGCAGTGGGGGGATTCCCTGTGCGCGCGTCTTTTAAAAGCATTTCCTGTTTGGCGTGTGCATAGACTTTAAACACATGGAGTCTATATCCATGGTGCGCACGCCAAACAGGAAATGCTTTTAAAAGACGCGCGTGCACAGGGAATCCCCTCCGCTTCCTCTGGAGAGACAGGGGAAGCCCTCCAAAGGCAGAGAAAGCCTCTGTTGAGGTGGGGAAACCCCCCCATTCAGCCTACTCAGAGGTAAGCCCCATAGTGTTCAATGGGACATGCCCCCTGGGTGTCTTTAGGATTGCTGCCCCCTGGGTGTCTTTAGGATTGCTGCCCCCTGGGTGTCTTTAGGACTGCACCCTAAGTAGCCTTCATAGGATCATTCACACTGAATGCATGTTTTGAATTCAATTCCAGTGTTTTGTCATCAATTTTATATAGTTAATATTTTTTGGGTTGTGGAACCAATCATTTGAGTTTTCATTATTTCCTATGGGAAAATCTGCTTCACATAAAGAATGTTTCACGTAAAGAAACTGCCTCAGAACAAATTAATTCTATTACGTGAGACACCACTGTACTTTGAATTGTTTTTTGTACAGTCACAAGTATGGGATTTACACCACCAGCAGCACCATTTCAGAAACATCTATAGCTTAGAAAACCTTTTGAACCCAGTCCCAAACGTGCCTTGATGAAAGAACATGAAATCCAATGAAAGCTGAGAAAATATTCTTAAGAATATGTGGAAAAAATCCTGCTAAACTTCTATGCTTTCGTTTTTCTGAGAGGCAGTCAAAATTGTCAGACATAGGCTGCAATCCTAAAGACACTTTCCTGGGAGTAAGACCTATTGAATATTATGGGGCTTACTTTTGAGTAGACATGATTAGGATTATGCTCATAATAGGATTGCACCCTATACATTAACAATGTATTAACAATAAAATTTTAGATTTTCATCACAGAACCAATGATCATAAACACAATCATAAATTCTATGAACAGGGGCAACACGACTCTGCATGTTACCTGATGCAGGGGCTCAGCGTGTCAACCCTGGGACCCAACTCTGATGCCTACGCAGTACTCTTCTGAAGCCAGTCCGCTTCAGAAGTGACTGTGAAAGGCGCCAACTGTCTTGCCTGTGCAGTTACCAGTATTTGTATTGTTTGGCATTGTTTGTAGACAGAATCAAGTTCAGGCGATAAAAGCAATAACGATTACCCAGCCAATGTAGTAGTAAGATTCCTTCACTGTTGTTAGCAAAACATGGGAAAATGAAATTAAGGCTACAATTCAGAATAACTACGGAATCTTTTACCCTGACGTAGTTACAGTGCAGTGGGAAACCTATGGGAAATGCATAGAGCAATCCAGAGTAAGTGCCTCTTACGTCTTTGTTACTCTGGATTGTAGAAATAATTAACTAATTAAAGCGTCAGAAACTTGCACTTATTACCTATTTTATTTTCTCAAACTACGTCTAGTAGATTCCATCCAAAATGAAGACATCACATTCAAAGGATAATGACAGATTATGTGTACTGCATTCACTGGCTAGCTTAATACCAGGATTGCAATGGACGTCACTAAGTCAATCACTTGTTTCCTCATCAATGTTTAGGGCAGCAGAACAACATTCAAGCAAGATTAAAATCAGCACATAAAAAAAGAACATTACCGCTATTTAAAGCTTTAGAACACTGTTAAGAAAGAAAAAACAAAATAAAGCAATTCAAATTAAAAACTACTCCAGTGCATATCACTATTGGCTTCACTGTGTAAAAGAACATAAACTGTGCTGAAAAGAAATGTTTTAACAATTTGCCAAAAACAATTAACAAATGTCTGAGAATCCATTATCTTTCATAATGCCAGCTTTTTTTGCGATAAATCAACAGTTTGGTGCTACTCTTAGATTGTATCACACACAGCAGTTAGCTAGTCTAAGTATTTGACAGCATACATTCACAAATTCCATGTTATAAACCTCAATCAGTGAAAGATATCTGAAAATATGCAAGAGTTGTACAAATGATGTCCAATAGCAAGATAGACTTTAAAAAAATCAGTTAAAATCAGTACACACAAACTGATCAGTGGGGCCAGTTTAAATAAGTAAGTTTCGGGTTAGGATACCAGTTTATGGTTTCAGGGGCAGGGCAAGCCCGAGCCCAGAGAACCCCTAGTCACCAATAAATCTCTGGCCCTTCAGAGAACGTTGGAGCACACACTGTCCCACAGGCATTATTTTAACACCCCATTACAACTTACGTCTCCATGTGTTTCTGGCTTGGTCTATATGTTTTCACTATGTAAAGAGTGTGTGGTAAACAGTTCATAGTTCTCATGTGTATCTACAGGTGTGACCTATTTATTAAAATCTCAAATTTTATCTCAAAGCAAATGAGGTTGGCTCCTTAAATAATGTCTCTTTAGCAGTTAATGGCTCAGAAATAGCCTGCTTGCCATAGTAATGTGGCAGGCAATAAACCTTATACTCTGCGGCTGCAATTAGGATCTCAGGCCACAGCCCTCCCTTCCCAGAGTGATAGTTGCCTCCTATTTGCATGTGGAAAAAGAACAGCCTGAAAAGGAGTTGTTTTAAACCAGGGAAAAGGAAAACAATTCATCCTAACTCACTGATACATTAGTTTCATTAGATGCTTTTGATACAAAAGCAAATAACTGCTTTTGAATTACATGAAAATAGGTATTTTCTTGGGGATTCTCTGATGTCATGATTGTGGAGTCTCAACATGTATCTAAGAAAGTTTTAATCAGTGCGTTAGTGTGTGTGTGTTGCTATTCTGCACTCAGATGCAAGATGGGGTGAATAATGGAATCTAATGAAATCTCAACTGTTTTAAGGTCAGAATGAGAAGATGCAAAGGGAGGATTGAGGAGAGCCATTGAGTGTAGTTGTTGAAAAGAGTGGTGGCAAAAGGGCAAGTGAGAGGGCAGTTGAAGAGAAAGGAAGTGGACAAAGGGCAGCTGAGATGCTGAATGATGGTTTTCTACTGATGAATGTGTTATGTTGTACCTCTGCAAGCGACAGCTGCAGGGTGTGTTACTAGTTATAAAGAAGCTTAGTAAAATTCATATTCATGTTGATATAAATAACACTAGCTAAATCAGTGGTTCTCAACCTCACTAAAGCCGTGACCCCTTTATAAGTTCCTCATGTTGTGGGAACTCCAAACCATAAAATTATTTTGCTACTGTTATGATGTATTTTCATTGTTACAAATGAAATGTGTGTTCTATGCACACATTGAACACAATGGGATTTATTTCAGAGTAGGCATGCATAGGATTGGGCCCTGAGGCTGCAATCCTATCCACATTTACATGGGAGTAAAGGCCCCCCTGACTATAATGGGATTTATTTCAGAGTAGGCATGAATAGGATTGGGCCCTGAGGCTGTCAGTCAGCCCCAGTGTATGCGTAGCTACAGCCGGAGGTCTGGCAAGCCTGATCTGGCCCCCTGCACCAGGGGTCTTTCGGTGACCCCCAGGAAAGCTCTAGGCGACCCCCAAAGGGGTCCCGACCCCCACTTTGAGAAACACTGAGCTAAATGAACCCGCCATTGTAGGAGTAAATTTCAAGAATATTTGTGGGCCCTGAGCACGGCTTGGCATTGGTTGGCTGGTAGCAGTGGGCACTGGGCACTACTGGGCAACAACAGTCACCCCTGGGCAGAGGGCACCAACTGCCACCAGGCACCAGTGGGCAGAGGGCACCACCTGATACCAGGCACCATGCAGTTAGAAGGCATCACTGGGTACTAGGTACCAGAGGGTAACAGACATGGGGCACCAGAGGGCAACCAGGCACTGAACATCCCTCCCAAGCACCAGGCACCACCAGACACCCCTACCGAGCACCAGGCAGCAGCCATTGGGCACCAAATCAGTTATTAGTGGCAGCTTATATCACACAAGGAATATGCTCTCCAAGTTTCTTGCTTCTAGGTGCAGGTGTTGGGGCTAAGTGTTGATCAGTCAGTCTACAATGTTAAGTATAAGATGAAAACATTTTGGATCCCATTTCAGCGTTAAATCTCTAAACATCAGGTCTTAGTGGGTGCTCATGTCATGGAAGGAATAACTTCCCAAAATTTCATGCTTCTAGGACTGGGGATTGGGTATTGATTAATCAATAATTCTTCAATGTAAGGTATAGGGAAGAAAATGCACTGCACCCCTTTTCATACTCTCTGGTTGGAATTTCCAAAAATAGGTTTAGAGGGTGTTTACTTCACAGAAGGAATACCCTCCCCAAATTTCACACTTCTAAGTCTAGCGGTTTTGACGAGGCATTGCTGAGTGAGTCTTCAATTTTATATACAGTGCTGCCTTGATTTAAGAGAGTCTTGGATTTAGGGTGTTTTAGATTAAGAGCAAAATTTTCTCAAAAATGTTGACTTGGTTTAAGAGCAACTTGTCTTAGTTTAAGAGCACTTCTAAGGAAATTTGAAACAGGCTTCCATGGCCAGGGAATTCACAGGGAAGACTGGGGGGTGATGAATGTGTTATAATATTACAAAATAACACATTCATTCAGATGGAGTGGGCAAAGTTTGGAAGAGACTTCCTTGGCCAAGGAAATCATGGGTGGGGGGAATCTGGGAGGAGCAGCCTGAGCCAGGGGTGTGGGGGGATCTGTGTGTGGCAGTGTGCCTTATCAATATGACAATGCTGTTCCCCATCAGCAGCATGGGAATGATAAAGTTTCATTAAAAGGCAAAGATTCCATTGAGCCAACGGATAGCAGTGACTCTGTGATAGTGAAAGTCTTTCTCCTCTCTTGTCTCCCTCACACCGACCATGAAGGTTTTCAAAAGTACAGTACAGTTCAGTATTGTATAATATTTTCTTTATTACAATGTTTTGTGTTACTGTATATAGTACAGTGTTTTGTTATCATTTAAATATACAGTTAATTTTTTATATAATATTTTTGAGTTGTGGAACCAATCATCTGAGCTTAATTATTTCCTATGGGAAACCCATTTTGATTAACAAGCATTTTGGATAACAAGCATGATTCCAGAACAAATTATGCTCGTAAACCAAGGCACCATTGTATATAGCTTGGAGACTCACAGAATCACTGACTGACCGACTCATCAACACAGCAAAAACCGTTGGACCAAGGAAAATTAAATTTGGGGACAGTATTCCTTCTATGACTTTAGTACCATTAAGAACCAATTCTTAGAAAGTTAACCTCTAAGGGAGTTAAAATCCAGGGTGACCATATGCCCCTTGATTTCAGCCTTATGTCCTGAAAAAAAATCTTTATTGTCCCCATTCGCTTTGTTAGCAGACAGCATATGGCCTCATCATTAGTGAATTCTATGTAATAAATTATATTTAATAGTTTTAATAATAAGTAATATTGTGTTTAATTACCTACACGAAGGCAATATATATGAGTGTTTTCAGCTTTTATTTTGTCATGTCCTACATTTTGGGGAGGACTTGTCCTCTTTTTTTGATTATAGCATATGTTCATCCTGGGTACAACATGTTTACATCCCTATACTTAATATTGAGGACTGACGGATCAACACCCAGCAGCAACACCAAGAATGAGAAGCATGAAATCTGGGGACCGTATTCCTTCCGTGATGTAAGGATCCACTAAGAACCAAATTGGTGCCCAGTGGTACCTGCTGCCTGGTGTTACCCACTGGTACCCACTAATGTTCAGTGTCTGGCAGGGGTGTCCAGTGTTTGGAAGGGATGTCTGGTGGTGCCCAGTACCAGGTCTGATACCCAGATGGTGCCCTTTGCCCACTGCATGGAGGTGCCCGGTGGTGCGTACTGCCAGATAGTGCCCAGTGCCTATGAGGATGTCCAGTGCCCACTACTGCCTGCCACTATTCCCTGGTACCTTCCAGTACCTGATGCCTTTGGATGCACAGCACCAGCCTGTGTCAGTGCCCAGCGGTGCCCAGATATTCTTGAAATTTTACTCCTGCAACAACAGGTTAATTACGCTAGTTCATTCATCTAAGTTCTGTCTCTAATTTATGTAAATTCATTCTAATATTAAAAATAAATTAATTCTTTTTTTCCCAGCTTCTGACAAACTGTCAGAGAGATGAGATGGCCTTCCTGCATTCCTTCCTGCAAAGCCTGTTCTAGAAGTAGCCAATATGCATGAATGTGTTTACAGAACCAGTTGTCAGTTATTTATTCAAATATTAAAATGTATCAATAGTGGAACTGAAGTTAGAAATTGTTCCAAAAATAAGTTGTACACTTTCACAGGAATAAGTATAAATGAACTTAGCAGAAATTAATTCTGAGTAAGAGTGGCTGCAGGTATGTTTTTAAATAAAAAAAGCAGGCCTCCATCAGTCTTGAAAGACTATGGTATCGTGCTCTGCGCTGCATACGCTGCATGCGAAGCACAAAAGCCTGGGTTGGATTGTTATGGAGGATAGGCTATTACCCAAGCAGCAAATCCCCCTCTCCACACCACTGAATTAGTCCAATGGAAAGGCAGAGCCAATACAATTGGATCCAGCTGGGGTCGCAGAGCTGGGCTACAGACAAGAGCTCACCCTGTCTTGTGGGCCAACCCAGGTCTTGAACCCTGGCCTGCTGGTTAACAGGCACAGCGTCTTAACCACTTGCACCACCCACAGCCCTTTTTATATATAAGGTAAGTAAAATGAGATCATTTTGTTCCTCTGTAATAAGACGGTACAAAGATGATTCAAAGCACTTTCTAACTGCTTTACACATAGCTACGCACATACCAAAAGTTTTAAGAACAAATACTTTCACTCAAAAACAAGAAAGTACATGCCATGCCTAAATATAGTAATTTATGAAATTTTTCAACAATTACAACTCAAGTAGAAAGGAAGTTAAAATTGCTAAATTATTCAGTGTGAAAGCATTCATTCAGCTCTGAATAACACACAATCATCTTCCCACTAGAGAGAAGGGGGAAGGTACTGCTGTTTACACTGCCGTATAAGGTTGTCTAAATCCAACTGTGGTTAATAGGGATTACCCTGGGAAAGCAGGTATAAGAATGCAGTCCGTGCAGAGAAAACAAGGGGGACCAACGGCAAATTTCCTGCCCTCACTCTTCCTCTCCATCTGAGAAAAAAGCTCTGGTGAGAGACTCCTACCAAGACCTTCCAACGCCTATTCAAAAGTTTCATTGTATGGAACTGCATTCCTCTCCACACCAAGTCATTTAGCAGTTGGTTTGCATGAGACTGAGGTAACAATTTAACATACCTGGGTTATAAACAGCATTCTATGTTAAAAACAGCATCCTCCAGGTTTTAACTGTAGAGTTCCATTTTACTGACTGCCTTCAAACTCAACCTAATCACACTATCCCATCTTTGCTAGAAACCTCTTCTTTACAAATCTCCTTTAGGTCTGCTTTTTTTAAGAACTAGAAGACAGGTATTGCTAATACTCTATGTAGAGCCTCTTCTTTTCTGTTGATATTTTGGGGATGTTATTATTGCTTCTCTGTCAAGTCTTGGGAAATAAAATCTATTATTAAAAGAACATGTGTTGCTTCAAATTTACTTGAAGCCCTTTTTTCTATTGCATGCTGTGCTGATTGATCCAGATGCATTGATCGGCACTGCTTCTCATGTTCTACAATGTTTAGTGCATGTTCTGCAAAGGTTTGTTTCATGTTTAGTGGTGCTTTTGTTTAGTGGTGCTTAGGATAGCTTATCCACACCAAGTGCATCTAGCTGTTTTGTCCTATCCTTAGAATTTCTAGAAGTTGTAGAACTATGTTAGTTGGTATGAAAATGGTTCTGAAATTTGTGGATAATATTACTAATCTTGTGCCTTTGATGTAAGGAAGTACAACAAAGCCTTTACATACAGGTGGCACTTAGCATTTTTACGTCGTTTGTGTTGCCTCATAACATTGTTGCCATTATGTCCAACTAGTAGAACTTGTTGGACATGTTGTAATTAATTCTCTATACTAGTGTATACCAATTCTCTATACATGCTCTATATACTAGTGTTGATAAGATCTCGTTTTTGTTTAGGATGGTGATTTTTGTTCAGGATGGTGATTCTGGAAGCCTTGCACCCCCTTTGTCTGATCTTCCACTCCAGCCAAGGCATAGTTGCTTACTCACATGTTAATGCAAACTAGTAGCTTAGTTTCACTTTCTATAAAGATCAATACATTTGTCAGCTTAGAGAGGGAGGTGACTTCCTTCTTGTGTATTTTGGAGGTGCTGAGCATTCTAATGTCATTGGATTTCTCTCAGCCTGCTGTTACCAAAGGACTAAGGCTGCAATCCTAAACACACTTTCCTGGAATGAGACTCACTGAACACAAGGGGCCTTAATTCTGGCAAGTTTGCCTACTCACAAGTAAATGCACAAAATGGCTCAGTCTCACTTTCCACAGGGCTCCATTCATGTTTTCTGTTGAATTTTTATCTTCTAGTTTTTTAGACCAAACTTTGGATAGAAATGTGATATTTCACTTGGGGTTTTTTCTTCACTGCATTCTGCTGTAAATTCCTCATCCAACAGGATATATAGCATATATTTTCCCTATTTTTTCTAGAAAAAGAATCCTCCTCAAGGTCATTTTGTGGCCTTTGGCACTGCCAGTGTATCATCATGAGAGAAAGCTCTGCTTTGTACCAGGGAGCCACTTTTTGCAACACATCAGCTAAGGAGCCGTTTCATATTGCAGGTGGAAATGATATTGACTAAATTTGTTTTGGCTTTGATCTTCATTTCATACTGAGGACAAAAGCTAGGACTTTGGCAATGACAGTTGGGCTGTTCAGCTGGACAGTAACCCCACCATCTCATGTAGAAATCCTGTCCACATTTATTTGGGAGTAAGCTTCATTGACCAATGGGACTTACTTTGAGTAGACATGCATAGATTAGGCTCAGTCATGCTGTGATTTCTTTATTCAGCTCCAAAGTTAAGAAAAACGTAAGGTGACAAAAACCTATGCTGTCCCTTTTTAGTCCTTTTCACTTTTTAAATTCACGTTTTGACTGTTTTAAATTATACCATTGAGCTTTAAACCAATTTTATCTATATTTCTAAGATTCTATGGTCCTTTTGCTGTGAACATAAGGCCCCAATAAAATGTTTCCAACTGGACCCCACAGCTCCTAAGGACTGCCCTGTTCTTAAGAAAAATAGGGAAAAAAGGCAAAACAGTCAATAATATTAGCCTCCAGTTAAAAATGAACAGAATAATCAGAGACAAGATTGAACCAGCCACACTGTGTTGCCTCAATAAGTATTCCTAGCATATTTGGTGGGTGGAAAGGAGGAAAAGAAAGAAGTCAGCCAACAGCAGAAGCCAAGTTCCTAAAACAAATCGATTCTAGCTTCCAATATTTGGCTGCTTCACTTCCTAAGTGTAAGAGACAAGGTGGTTATGCTACCAACATACACATTTCTGTTGAAGAATCCCCCTTCCAAGAGCCACTTCTAAAGGTTGTCACTCCGGATATATTATGGCTGCAAACCTAATCTCCAGTTAGGCCGGCCTAAAACTTGGCATAAATCTTGGGCTATCCAGAGGGTATCACAAAAATGTGCAAGAAACTTCTGCACTCCTGGGGGAGGCTGAGGCCTGTGCACAGACATGAGCTTGTCTCCCTACAGTACCACTTCCAGAATGGAAGTTTTCTTTTTCAGGCTTCTATAGATTACACACAAACAAGAGTGGCAGAACTGGAACTTTCCTGTTTATTCAATAACCTATACATACATACACAATTCATTCAAGATCATGACCTTAGAGCACAATCCAGAGTAAGGGCAGTGAGGAGAGCCATAGCTGGGCTGCCCCATCTATTCTGAATCCAGAGCAGAAAGTTATGCTGCATCCAGAGAGTCAGGAAGCCTGGGCTGCCCTAACTGCTCCAGAGCATGCTCAATAGGCATCAAGTCAGTGACACCTGGGGAGGGTTTGTTCCCAAGGAGACCCCCCTCAGATCACATTGAACAAGGAACATCTGTGGTGCCTGCCTTATAAGGAGTCCCTGATGAGATGCCAGTACAGTCTACAGTGAATACAAGGGGCTTCTTGGAGTAGCCTGCTATATCCCACGTCTACACAAGAAGTAGCCCACTTCTTGGAATGGCCTGCTATATAGGTTAGTGGTCTGCCATAGTTGCAGCTAGGAGGGCCAAGAACTCAGATTTTTGGTCAACACTGCCATTCTTACTCTGCCTTATCATGGACCCCCATTGGTCTACTCATAACTATACCTGCTCCTGAGGTGGTAGAGGGAATTTCTACCCTGGAAACAGGCTCTGGATACAGAGTAACTGCTCTGCCCTAGGCAATGCTAAACATGTCCTCAATGTGCCTCTCCTGAGCTGCCAAGACTGACCCAGCTAGGGGAACCCAAGTCCACCTGTCTTGGGGCAGCATGTGTTACCTTAGGCTGCCTAAAGCCTTTTCCGGAGTAACTAGGGTGGAGCATCTTGCAGTTGGGCAAGCCCAGTGAGAGATAGGATAACCCAAGTGCACTTCTGGATTGTGCCCTTAGATTGCCATCTAGTTTTCAGAATTCCTCTCAGGCCCATTCTCCAATTTACCCTCACTGACATGATATCCAGAGAAACACTTTATGCCCTATCTTAACCCTTCTGCCCTCTCCTCCAATCTTTAACAGATGCTTTCAATGTCTTGCCTACAATTCAGGATACAAAACTTTTATTTTTTTGACTATCACACTTGAATCACTGCAACAATCTGCATTACTAAAATTAAGTATAATTCATCTTACATGTGCAGTTTTTTATGGATAAAATTCATTAAGAAGTTCTTGACACTGAACCAAGTCAAACCATTTCCCGAAAATAGTAGTAAGCCTAATCATATGTCATAGCAGAAACCATTACTACAAGCTTCCCATCTTTTTTATGGGATAATATGGTCCAACAACTATCTTCGTACTTTTTCCTGCCATTATTTGGAGGCCATTTTCCTGCCATTATTTGGAGGCCATTATTTTCCTGCCATTATTTGAAGGCCAGAAGGGCACCTTTATTATATGTTAGGATATGTTATTGCTCTGTGACCTGCTTGAAGACATTTGGGATTATTGTAAGAGAAAAAACCTCATCATGAAAGAGGCAGTATCTGATGTGAGTTCAGAGATAAACACTAGCCAAATTTACCCACCACTGCAGGAGTAAATTACCCCGCCCCCCACTGCAACATCTCCCCCAGTGCGCCATTGCCACCCCCATGCACGATGCCCACTGCTCCCTACTGGGCAGGTGCAGGATTGGAGGCTGGGTGTTGATCAGTCTTCAGTGTTAAGTATTGGCTGAAAATGAACCTTTACAGCCCCTTAAGGGTTAAATTTCTAAAAATTGGTTTAAAGTAGGTGCTCATATCACATAAGGCATATCTAAATTTCATGCTTCTAAATTTCATGCTCCAGGAATTGGGGCATTGATCAGTCAGTAATTCACCTTTCAATGTAAAATATAGAGATGAAAATGTGTTGCACCTCTTTTTACCCCCTTCCGATTGGAATTTCCAAAAATTGGTTCTTAGAGGCTGCCTCCATCGTGGAAGGAACACCCTTCCCAAATCTCATGCTTCTGGGTCTGGAGTGAGTTTTCAGTTTTATGTAGATAAATCTGGATACTTTTACAGTATTCCACACAGAGGATGCAATCCTAAACACACTTTCCTGGGAGTAGGTCCCATTGAATACAATATGACTTACTTCTGAGTAGACAGGTTTAGGACTGCAGTCTAACTTTGCTAACAGCCCAAACCCAACAAATAGCAACCCAGCTGCTAAACAAAATATATTTGAACTTCAAATTAGTATCGAGGCTCACTTATTTACAAACACATTAAGTTCCAAGGGCTAGTTCATAAGCAGTAATGCCTGTTGCTGTAGCTGTCTGTTTCACTGCATAGAGCATCAGTCTCACTTCACTTGCCAATTTCACTCCAGATGTTGTCAGATTCATGTGAAATGCAGTCAGTTTCACTGGAAATGTTCTTGCTTAGATTCTAAACTCAATATCACTGGCTGCAAACCACCTATGTTCATTTTTAATATGCACTTTGCTAGAACGAACACTTTAAGTCTGATCAAGAACTGTTATTCATAAAATCAGTGTTGGACTGTTGACATAAGAAATGCTGAACAGTGGTTCAACATAAAAGGAAATCTCACAATTAGTCTGGTACTTAGACATATTCACCTTTCAGGCAAATGACCAAATATATTGCTTCATTACATCTATCAGTAGACTAACTGAATTTACCTGTTGTTGTGGGAGTAGTATTTCAAGAATATTTGTGGGCACCAGACATGGCTGGGCACTGGGCACCCAGTAGGCACTGGGTTCTGGCGGGTATTGGCAGGGCACTAGGTACTGGCAGCCACTGGCAGGCAGGAGGTACCACTGGGCACAGAAGATAGTTGGCACCAAGGGGCACCAGGCATCTCTACCAACTACTGGGCACCACCAGGCATCCCTACTAGGCAGTGGGCACTGGGAAACTACCAGGCATCTCTGAGTACCAGGCACTCAGCACTGGGCACCATCAGAGACCATGCATTCCTACCAGGCAACAAACACAGCCATCTCTACCAGGAATAGAACACTGGTCAACACCGTGCGCCACCAGATACCACAGGGCACCGAATCAGTTTTTGGTGGGTTCTTAAATCACAGAAGGAATATTTTGGAAGCATCCCCAAAATATTTAAGAGAAACATCCCAAAATTTCATGTTTCTAGGTCCAGGGAGTTTGGGCTGGGCATTAATAAGTCAATGAATCAATCAGTCTTCAACATGTTGCATCGCTTTTCACACCTTCCAGTATGAATTTCTAAAAATCAGTTCTTAGTGTGTGTCTACATCACAGAAAAAATATCCACCCCAAATTCCATGCTTCTAGATCTGGCAGTTTTGGTTGGGCATTGATGAGTGAGTGAATGAGTCTTTGATAAATATATACACTTTATAATAAATGATAAATAAATACACTTTATAAATATAGATATACAGTATTGTCAAAACTGCTGATATTCACCCACTGTGAAGCATTAACCTCCATATATCACAATTAGAGCACAATCCTAACCATATCTACTCAAAAGGAAGCCCCATTATTCTCAATGGGTCTTACTCCCAGGAAAGTGTCTTTAGGATTGTAGCCTCACTAAAAATCCATCCACTTGATCCAGTACACATATTCTAGAACTTGGTATTAAAGCATTTGATACAGTCATCTTTGATGAAGCTAAACAGATATAACAATGGTCAATACTCTGAAGGGGAACTGACTGATATATCCTGCCTGATATATTTGTATGAAATATAAGCACATAATAGGGATCATGCACTAACATGCATGCCAATACTAACCAGTAACCACAGATTTCTTTTTTACCCTGCACCAGATCTCCCTTTATTTCAACATGAGCCATACAAAACCTTAAATTCTAAGAAACCTTATGCAATCTAAGCACATGAGAGCAGGCCAGATTTAAAACAGAAATATATCCAAAATTATCATTCCCCCTCCCCACAAATTTTTCTCTTATGCTCTTAGTGAAGCATTCCTAGTTTTAGGCCCATAATTTCATCTTTATAATAAAATCCACACATCCAAGAATAAGGAAAAAAAAAGCTCCTAAAACCACATTATAAGATGACCGTATAACAAAATTCTGCTTTCTGCTTGTGAATCAGCAGAAAGACAACCTGAAGTCAATGAAGTCATGCAGCATTTTGAGGGAACAAAAGATGACTGAATTTGGTGCAGGGCCTGTTAAAATTGCCAGAAACTGTATAGCATCTTTGATAGCTTCTAATCCTCCAAAAAACAAAACCCTAAGGCTTCCTGACAAATGTAGTTCCACTTAGGTTCTCAGATGTATATAGACAGACTTCTTCCAAGAGGATTTGAAAAAGATTTAACAGATTCAAACGATAAAGGAGAACACACAGGTTACAGCAGTCACATAAAAGGCAAAACATTCTGACCCTTGTAGTATCTGTTCTCCTAGCCCTGTTTACCCCACATCTGAATGATGGGCATTTTACTCCAGCTTTCCTTCTGGCTCATTCAAATCACCTCTGTTAAATGACTTGGCATGACTGCATTATGTTTATCTACAACAGTGGCTATGAGGCCCTCTTTGCACGTATTTTACTTATTACCAAATCCTAGATAGAAGCCAGCTTCCAAATCCCTTGCTTTCTTCCTACCCCATCTTCTAATTCAGATATTGGCTAGAAACTCTCCAGATTCCCTTCAGCTAAGCATCAAAGCACATGCTCATGTTAATAAGCTCAAGCAGCAATAATTATTTCAGGAACATGATACAGATATTTTTAGAGTTGATGCAAAATATGCAGGCTCTTCAAATTTTGTGATGCTTTAACAAAAGATGATTTCCAAAACATTCCATTGTGGTTTTCAAGCATTACGCCATAGAAAATTCTTATTTAGATTTTCCACATAATCTGTAGATTCCTCGATATCTTATTTCATGCCACAGTCTGATTTCTACCCATTTAGATACACATTACTGCATGTTACTTTGACTAAAGTTACTCAAAAGAGAAAAATACAAAAGTGGGAAAAAACCACCGTATACCAAAAAGACAGCAACACTGTTTTCCTTTCCATAGCATAACTTCTAAAGCATTACAAAAAATAAAAATTTTTAAAAATCAATACTAGATGCCAACAGACACTTTTATCTGTGATGACTGGTGCTGTACATGCCAAAACATGGTCTGTATAGCAGTTTACGTATCCAATGTTTATCAACATGATTCCTAATTGTACAGAATGGGAATTTGGTCACACAGTATTATGATGAATGGAAGTTACTGGAGCTCCCACAGATCCTCCAAACCTACAATCATTTATCTCCCTATATGTACACATGCTTGCTCAACTCCTTGCAGGGCAGTTAGCAGTTATCTTATAAATTAAGGAAACTGAGCTATTTGCAAGATAATTAGCAGCTGTCTTTGAACAGTTTGAGGCAAATATAGTAGTTATCATCACCCTATCTAGCCCACCAAAAATCAGATCATGCCTTTCCAAGCCCAACTCAAGGTGTTGGCGATTACATTTAAAGCCTTATGGATAGAGTTGTTTGAAAACTGTATTGAAAACTGTATTATTCTACTTGGAAGTAAGCCCACCAAGTTCAATAAATCTGGCAGCCCAATCCAGAGTAGCACTTGGGTTGCCCTATCTATCACTAGGGTGGAGCAAATGCAAGATGCTCCACCCTAGTTACTCTGGAAAAGGCTTGGGACAGAGCAAGGCAAGATAGGGTGCCCCAAGAGAGGTGGACCTGCTCTGCCCTAAGTGGGGCAGCCTAGGCAGTTCAGGAGATGCATGTTGAGGGCATGTTTAGCATTGCCTAGGGCAGAGCAGTTACTCTGTATCCAGAGCCTGATTCCAGGGCAGACATTCCCTCTTCCAGCTCCTCAGAGTTATACCATCTCAAGAGTAGGTATAGTAATGAGCAGACCCATAGGGGTCCATAATAAGGCCTGAGTAAGAATAGCAGTGTTGACCAAAAATTTGAGTTCTTGGCCAGCTTAGTTGCAACCCCTGCCTCTCAACCTCAGGATATGGAACAACTACAGCAGTTCATTAACCCAGGGATAAAGCAGGTCATTCCAAGCATCCACCCTCTCCACTAAAGGAACTGCAGCTGTAACTGTTTGTCAGGACCTTCTGGGTTTTCTTATAAGGCAGGCACCACAGCTGTTCCTTGTTCAGTGTGATCTGAGGGGTCTCCTCAGGAGCAAGCCCTCCTCAGGTGTCACTGACTTGATGTCTACTGAGCATACTCTGGAGCAGTTAGGGCAGCCCAGGCTTCCTGGCTCTCCGGATGCAGGATAACTTTCTGCTCTGGATTCAGAATAGTTGGGGCAGCCCAGCTACGGCTCTCCTCACTGCCTTTTCTGTGGATTGTGCCCTTAGCCTGTGAACCTATCTTATACGCCAAACCTCTACCTATGCGGACCAGGATACTTTAAAACCACCTTTCCCCATATATTCTTGCTAGTGTTCGGAGGTGATCAGAAAGGGCCTTACAGTGCCGCCAATATCTGAAGCAAGGGAAATGGCAGTAAGGTGTAGGGTTTTTTTGGTTGTGGCACCATGCCTTTGGAACCAAGCTACCAGAAGATTCGAGGACAGCTTTCATTATCTGGTTTCTGGCATGGTTTGAGAACTCATATTTTGCCTGGCATCTCATCTAAGGGAGGTTGTCACAGAAACCCCTGCTTACTGGGCATAACCCCTGCTTACTGGGCAAGAGACACTCTTTCAAGTGGGTGTTCCTCTTTTATTTAACAGGGGGAGAGTAACTGGCCCTCCACACCCCAGCAATGTCTGTTCTAGTGGCTTCTGCTGGTGTTCTTTTTGCACTTTAGATTGTGAGCCCTTTTGGGACAGGGACCCATTAGCTATTAATTTTTTCATTTTCTTGTAAACCGCTTTGTGAACTTTTCAGTTGAAAAGTGGTATATAAATACTGTAGATAGATAGAAACCCCTCTTAACTTTTTAAGCTGCTTTTACTTTGTGGCACCAGCGGTTAAGATGCTGTGCCGGTTAACCAGCAGGCCAGGGATCAAGACACGGGTCGGCCCCACAAGACAGGGTGAGCTCTTGTCCTTAGCCCAGCTCTGCGACGCAGCTGGATCCAATCGTATTGACTCTGCTTTTCCACTGGACTAATTCAGTGGCGTGGAGAGGGGGGATTTGCTGCTTGGGTAACAGCATATCCTCCATAACAATCTAACCCAGGCTTTCGTGCTTCGCATGCAGCGTATGCAGCGCCGAGCACGATACCATAGTCTCTCAAGACTGACGGAGGCCTGCTTTTTTTAATGCTAATCAAGCTAATCTGCTCTTTATTGATTTTAAAAAATTGTTTTAATGATTCTGATGTTTAGATGTTTTACATTTAGATATTTTATCTTCTGTATATTTATGTTCTGCTTTGTGTTTTTAGAAAAATGGTATGGAAATTCTTTAATAAATTGTCATAAACATGGCAGATTTTTCCTTTTTTCAAAATATTAAGAGTAATTATATACTGGTTTTAAACAAAAACATTCACAAAAAAGCTCACACAGAATTACGTACCTATGAGAAAATAGAAAGGAGGTAAAGGAATTAATCACTTCAGATAAAAGATCAAAGAGTGATGCTTTCACAAGTCATGGATGTTGTTCAGAAAATGGAAAATGCTAATCTCTACATGGTAATACTATCTGTAATGTTGAGATTATGTTACTGGAAAGTAAAGGACTATATGAGACAGCACCTCATGAAAACATTGCAAGAAACTGGTGCTACTGGGCTTGTGGACATTAATCACACGGGCTACAATACCTGTCAGTCACATCAGGACAAAGAGAACTGCAACAAATCGATGCTAAAGGAAGTACTGTAGTATTGCAGCTGTTAATACAATGTAACTTGACTGCTGATTTTTGAGATTTATAGGATAGCAGTGGTATATATAGTGATAGCAGTCTGTAGTGGGCTGTGGGTGGCACAAGCGGTTAAGACGCTGTGTCTGTTAACCAGCAGGCCAGGGTTCGAGACACAGGTCGGCCCCACAAGACAGGGTGAGCTCCTGTTCTTAGCCCAGC
This sequence comes from Cryptoblepharus egeriae, assembly GCA_030015325.1. Classification (NCBI taxonomy): domain Eukaryota; kingdom Metazoa; phylum Chordata; class Lepidosauria; order Squamata; family Scincidae; genus Cryptoblepharus; species Cryptoblepharus egeriae. The sequence goes on along the minus strand of JAREYC010000001.1, from coordinate 182,086,539 downwards.
TCTGCAACGCCAGCTGGATCCAATCGTATTGGCTCTGCCTTTACATTGGACTAATTCAGTGGCGTGGAGAGGGGGGATTTGCTGCTTGGGTAACAGCCTATCCTCCATAACAATCCAACCCAGGCTTTCGTGCGTCGCATGCAGCATATGCTGCATATGCATATGAACATGATACCATAGTCTTTCAAGACTGACAGAGGCCTGCTATAGTCTGTAACACTGCCTCCTATAATACTATTTCATTAAAATACTCTTTAACCTGTGTGAAATTTTACAAGTTTGTACACTCTATTTTATAAAAGGCTAAAATCCATAAAACATTCAGAAGTTTGATGCAGAATAGTACAGCTTTCAATGTGCTTTCAGCCATCAGCAGCTGTGCATTCTGGCTAGCACAGCTTGCTACCAGGAAACACTTTGAGATAAGAAAACAGTGGGCATGACTATCTACACTAGATGCCTTCTTCAACTAAAAGCCCAGAGATGAGTCATAACTTGGTAGATCCTCCAGAACCATTTCATCTTTCCATCTTCTACTGCTGTCATGTGAGATGAGTTAATAACTACGATCATTTAAATGGCAGGCTCCAACCTAACAGACTAGAAAGTGCAGTACTGTGAATACATCTGTATTCAAACTGTGCTAAAATTACCACACAATACTCTTTTTTCCCAGGATCCTACCTACATTGATGCAGGAGGTATTATACCACCAAACAGAAGGTAGCCTATGTAGCCATCTGAACGACAGACATGTTGAAGCCCTGAAAAAATATCAGCAAACTGACTTCCATCAAAATCTATTGCTTTCTGAAAGCTAACAGAGGTACTACTTATTTACAAAAATAAATTACAAACCTGCAAGCTTATTCAAATTTCATGACTAAAATATTCAGAAAGTTAATACAAATCAACTGCAGTGTTGCAGAGTTGCCAGGCCAACGGACAAACTACAAACATACACAAGTCAGTGGTACTTGGTTTATGAGCAAAATTTGTTCCAGAAGCATGCTTGTAATCCAAAATGCTTGTATATCAAAGCAAACTTTCCCATAATAATGAAAACTCAAACAATTCATTCCACAATCCAAAAATATTCATATAAAAATGATTACAACACTGTAATACAAAATATAAAAAATAAACAAATTAACCTGCACTTATTCTCTCAGACTGAAATCTGCCCCTCTTACACAGGAGTGATCCCAACTGATTATAATAGGGCCACTTTAGAGGAGACATGCAAAGCTATGTTTCTCAGGCTCCTTTCCATTGCCCCCCTTACATAGAAGTGAGCCCTACTGTCTGTAATGGGCTTACTTTAGAGTAGATATGCATGTGCTAGTCTCTCAGGAGAGGCTGAAGAGTTGCTGGTGGAGCGCCAAAACTGGCCGTATCCTGGCTGGGAATATTTTTTGCTTGTACTGCAAGACATCGCTTGACATTGCTTGCAAGACAAAATTTATTAGAAATGTTTGCTTGTCTTGCAAAATGCTCTCAGTCCAGTTATTCTCAATCCAAGGTTTTACTGTCTCTGCTTCAATCCATGGTAAACCATTTGGATAAAGAGTTTTATGCAGTCTTCAAAACTTACAAGGCAGATGTAAAGGCCAAACCATTGCTAAAAGTTATTAGCCAATATATTTCAGCACAGATCTATGCTGTGACAGAGAACTCCCTTATAAAGAGAAGCTCAATGTTAGTTGTTCTTATGGCTAAGATGTCAGAAATCTAAAGTAATTTGACCCACACCACCCACCCACACGTTTACCCTTCATGTATACTACCAATACATTCAAAGAGATAGACTAAGATTAACACATTCAAAGAGACAGACTAAGGGTGCAATCCTAGCTAACTTTCTAGCACTGGCACAAGGGCAATGGAACACCAGGGAAGGGAATAAACCTTTCCTCCATGCCTCTATGATTGCTCCCCAATTGCAGGGTGCAGCACATGCCATGCTGGCACAGCTGTGCCAATGCTCAAAAGTTGGTTAGGATTGCACCCTAATTATGGAAAATTCTGGATTAAAGAAGTTGGCAAAGACTGAAATTCAAAAGCATAATGAAAAAATAGTTGCCTTGCTACTGACAGACAGACATCTGGAAAAATCTTTTAAAAAGCATCTAGAGGAAACTTTGCTGACATAAAGGAAAAGGCCTCACTGTGAAAAGCATACATTGTACTTTCACATGTGCTATGACCAGAGTAATTAATTTGTAACTTGTCTCAGATCAAAGAATAAAGTGTAAACATTTGATGCTAGATGGGGAACATATAAAGGTGTGTATTCTTGATTAAATGTTAAGACCTTTAGACGGTCTAGATTTGGCATTCTTCTGCTCACATGTAGCAGCTTTCTTTATAGCTTTAAAGATATATTTGGAAGTTCACTGCTCAGCAAGTTTAGTTGTAATGTTTTGGGAAGAGATTATTCTCATCGCAATTTACAGACAATACTAAGAAAAGTGCAGTATTCAGTCATTTGAAAAGTTTGAAATAATCTTGATGTAAATAATATTAAACTCTACCCTAGCCCAATCACATTCATTAACAAAAACAGTCACCACTTTGACTCATTTCCTTGTGGAATAAAGATTAACCATTTTAAAACTCGTAAATACACAATCCTACGACTCCTACACAAGAAGACCCAAGAGGAAGTTTCCAAAGACTGACAAATATTGATGAGCTCAAGGTGACTGATACAGACAAAATCCACCTAGTTGAAATGACCCGAACACATGTAAATCATAAGGGATGAAGAAACATTCAACTAATAAGACAATAGAATTGACTCATGTGCTGTGCATCTATCACCACAAATGGTTCTGAAAACACCTTTTAAGGATATAAGGTGGGATATATATCTCTAGGGGATATAATAAGAGCACAATTCTAATCATGCCTACACAAAAGTAAGCCCCATTGTGTTCAATGGGTCTTATTCCCAGGAAAGTGTCTTCAGGATTGCAGCGTAAAAGGGACAAAGCTGCTGTAGTTCATCAGGCCAGAAGATGCTGAAACCAGAGTACTTTTTAGGGAAATAAATTAATAGCTGTACAAGAAGAAATACACTTAATTCTATTCAGTTTCTAACTGCAAACTTTCAGAAAAAAATATGAAACCTGCAACTGAATGCTAAAGAAAAAACATTTCATCTTAACTGATTTGGCTAATTTTAGTAAATAAAGCAAGGTTTTTCAGAATCTTTCCAGAGTCAGTGTTCTGCAACTTTACTACAACTTAGGTATATGAATGACTTATTACATATGTGCAACAGTCTGTCAGCTAAGAAGGCATAGTTTTAATAGTCTGCTTCTAGGTTTGGGTTTAGAAAATAGCAGAAATCTTTCCTAATTCCAAAATGCTGTTCTTAGCACTGAAAAAGAGAAAGCAACAGCCGGATGAAGCCCACATTTCCATCAAGTACACTGGAACTGAATTGTTGAAAGGAATTAAGATCTTTCTCATTTTTGAAGTGTAACTATGAACAAGGCAAACAATCAGTGCTCAAAAACAGATATGTTCAGATTTACCGTATTGACTCAAATCCAATGTGCCATCAAATCCAATGTGCACCCTATACTTTTATAAATGTAATATTTAATCTAATCAACCAACAAATCTAATGCACACCCCAATTTTGGAGACTAAATTTGGCTGAAAAGGTGTGTGTTTGCGTTATATTTGCATAAATGCTGTAACATTAAACCAGGGTGACCAACCTGCAGCATGTTGTGCCACTAGTAACACGTGGACACTTCCTAAGTGGAATACACAAAGTCACCTGTCAAAGCCATGATGGCCAATGCTACATGGCTGCAAGTGTATGGCAGTTCTCCCAACATTTCCCCTGAAAGAGAGTGGAGGCTTGGAAAACCATCCAAGCAGGTAATAAAAGGCCAAAATAAGGCCAGATTCAAGATTCTATACTTTAGAAGTGGAATGTAGTATGCTGCAGGTTGGTTTTCCCTGCATTAAACTATGATTTAGCATTACTAGAGCAAAATGCAGAAATGGTCACCTCTCCTCTTAACATATAAAGGGTCATAAAACTGTAGCTTCCATTTATTTGTTACCATAGAGATTTGGTGCCGTATCCAAACCTAAGAAATCCCAATTTCTTCTAAACAGTTTGTGAACAAACCACAATATCAAGCCAGGATATTGTTGACAAACAATAGGCAGAACAAACTGGCAGTGTGCCAGTTCAAATATTTGTGAAAGAAGCATAGAGGAAAGCTGCAAACCTTGTATGTAAAGGGGAGAGAAATATATGCAAGAAAAAGGATTACGCTTGTAACGTTAAACCATGGTTAGAATCGTACCTGAACCCAATCCATATCCTTGGTAATTTTGAATACATGCAATCAGAAATCCAGAACTATTTTCTATGAAGGTGACAGCAACTGTTTCTGATTTGTGTATATATTCATAATACTCTTCAGCACAATCCATTCCTAGTCCTTGACAAGATAGATCTAGCATAGATGTAAACGTCAAATCTGCCAGTGTCTATTGATGTTAATGGTCAGTTCCAGATTTACTGTTTGCCATTCCATCTGAAGACACAATATCAGGATGATATGACACTAAATCATGGTTCATATTTCATATTCCAGTGAAATGTTAAACAACATTTGAAAATCAAGTCATTCAACAAAGGAATGTATTTCAGGACCCATACATATTTTGTACTAATAATCTGATTTGCTCCTTTAAAATCATACCACCACAACTACAGCATTACAAAACAAGTACGGTAACAAACACCTTTAATCAGATAGCACTTTGTGGTACACACCCAACAACTAAGACCAGATAGATCATTAACTAACTTCCAGTATCAGAAGAAAATAAGCAGTATAGTTTCCCAGACCATCTAACAATACTGGTTCAAATGTGCTGCTTTTATTCACATAAAATACACAAATAGAGGTAAATACAATACAACAGTTTTTTCCCCTTCCCCCACTCAAAAGCATACCTGGCTTGCAGAGTGCTTTGTCACAGTAACTCCAGAATTGTATAGTAGACAAGGATAATCTTCTTAGTAATTTTCTTTTAAAAATATATTTGAAAAGGATACAGCCTTAAAGCTCCAGTTTGAGTCCCAATGGCCAGTATCTTCTGAACAGGATCAAAAGCCAAGGCTGAAGGCTGATAGGGGAAACCATGGCGTACAGTCTGGCAAGTCAGAGCAGCGAGACAATGATGGATCAAGGCAGATGAAAAATAAAGGCAGAAGCACATATTAGAAAAAAGTAATTTCATCTTAATTAGAGAACCACAAGTATTCAAAATAACAATCTAAATGGCTTTCACTTGATGTTATTAAAGAAAAAAGACTGGGTGCAGAATCTATTCAAACCTCAGTGATTAAGGAGATGCTAAAAGAAACTGTAATTTGATTCTTTTTGTGAAAGCTTAAAATTAAACAATCTATCCATTCACCTCTCACTTCTACTGTATTCCTAGTACAAGTTGAAATTCTCTCCATAAATAGCTGTGGTCATGGCATTTGAATTAAAATCTGAGAAAGACTCTGGGAAATGGTGATGATGCAGTCAGTCCTGTAAATTAAATGACCACTAATTATTAAAATGAGAGAGAGCCATCACTATTCCTCTGAAGCAGATCCTAGATTATACAAACCTGCTTTTCCACAGTATTTTTCAAGATCTTTCACATATATAAACACTCGCTTTTTTCAACGTAGACCAAAATCTGTCATTTTTTTCTTGTTCAATTCTACTTATCAGATAGACCTCAGATATCTTCCTGCCCTTACAGTGTCAGTAATAAACAAGCCTCAGTTCAATGTTTTATGTTATTAACATGAATGCCCTTTTAAAAAAAAAATCCAACAGAATCTTATATTAATGAAATATACAAGAATCTGTTCAATCCTTCAGGCTGCACTAACTGGTGAGAAAAGGCAAAAAGAGGGCCCGACAACATGGATCATACTCTTTGAAGTATTTTTCCTTTACGTTCATACCCTTTCCCACCTTCTCTATTATTTACAGAGATCATTAGAGCCATGCTACAGCAGCTTAGGCTACAGGTGTTGTACAGGTAGAGATGAACATTAACATTCAAATCATTTCGTATTTCAACTTGGCAAGGCTTGTGAATTAATTCGCTGCATCATCCTTTTGGAATTTAGACCAACTCTATTACATACTGTTCCTAACCCAACAGAAATATTAATAATCCACTTCTCTCCCATATCCCCTCTAAAAAATCATTAAAAAGATCTTTTTATGTCTACTTATAAATGGCCTGAAACTGCCGGAGCCTGATACAAACCTGTATTGCCAAGAACACAGATAATTTGGTACCTTGCCTCATTCGCCTAACAAAAGGATCTTAATATATCTCGTTCTACAGCAAGACACTGATGTACCAGTTTGGTTTTTTCTTCCCCCACTTCCCCCAAAATAAAGCAGCCTCTCAAATATATGTGCGCATTTTAGGATTGGCCTAAACTGCAGGAGGAAAAAAAGCTGTCATTAGAGGGAAGAGGCAAACGCTTCTGAAATGAGCTATTCAATCTGCATCCACTTCCTCTTTGCAAACTAATGTAATAATCATCTATTGATATAGATATATATGCATGTATTCACATATATACAAAGACACATATATAATGCATATATTTATGATATATATCTTCAGACTTACATCAATGATTACACACATAGATGATTGATTGCATATATATATGCACACAAACATACAGACTGTGTGTATATATATATACAGATATAATTGATGACATTACACACAGCCTGATGATTGATTGTATACATTTATACACACACATATATATATTGTGTGTTCATATATATATACATAGATTGATGATGATTGATTGTATACATTTGTACACATAAACACACATATGCACACTTAGTGATGACATTATATATGTATTCTGTACAATCAATCATCAGTATGTGTGTGCTCAATATATATTTATACACATCCATCTATATTGAGCAACATACTGATGACGATGATGATGGCTGCAATCCTAAGCATGTCTACTCAGAAGTAAGTCCCATTCTTTCCATGGGACTTATTGTCATGAAAGGTGTGTTTAAGATTGCAGCCAATATGTGTTTAAGTATATATTGAGCACACACATACTGATGATGAATGAATGATATTGTGTGTGTATGTATGTATGTATATACATGCATATGCAAACAGAGACATATATTGATGACCAATTGTGTGTGTGTGTGTGTGTGTGTGTGTGTGTACACATAATGATGGTTGATTGTATATGTTTATATGCATATATATATATCTCGAGTGTACGTATATGTAGATGGTACATATATAGATGTATACATATATTGATGATTGATTTTATATATATAACAGAGAGAGAGAGAGAGAGAGAGAGAGAGAGAGAGAGAGATGATTGATTGATTGCATACACATATACCCATACATCCAGACCTATGGATGGCTGACAGTGTGTGCGTGTATAGGTGACAGCTAAGAGTCCTGGGTGTGTGAAGTGAGAGCCTGAGAGCTGCAGAACCCATCATGGCTCCATCCTCCTCCTCCTCCTCCTCCCCCCCCCATTTCTTCCCAACGGTCCGTTAACGGCTGCAGCATCCCTCCCTCCCCCTCCCCCACTCACCTTGCAGAGCTGGAAGTGCTCAGACTGGAGGGTCTCCTGGATGTCGTTCTCGCGGGCTGCCGCCTGCTGCTGCTGCTGCGAGGAGGAGGAAGCCGCGGAGGAGGACGACGAGCCCGCCGTCAGGCCGTCCAGCACCTTCCTGATGTTGAATTTCCTCATGGTCTCTCCGACGGCGCACCCGGGGCTGCTCCCCCCTCCTCCTCCTCTCCCTCCTCCTCCGCCTGCCCACCCCCCTCTTGCCGTGGTTCCTACTCCCTCCCGATCACACACGCCTCACGGGCAGAACCACGGCACAGCCACTCGGGCGGGCAGGCAGGCAGGCAGGCAGGCTGGGAGGGAGCCTTCCTCGCGCCTTCCTCTTCATCAAACCCTCCTCATCCTCTTCGCCTCAGGAGGGACGGAGGTAAATAAATACAGGCGCCACCAACGCAGCAGCAGCGCCTCCTCCTCCTCCTCAGCCTGCCTGGGCCGCCCTCCTCTTCCTCCTCACAGCCTCAGGGCGAGGAGGGGGCGCCTTCTCCTCCCGCTCTCCCGGCCTCTCCCCGCCGCGAAGGGGCAACCAGGCGAGCCGCCGCCTCCTCCTCGCCTCCTCCTTCTTCCCCGCAGCTGATGGTGGAGGCAAAGCTCCAGCCAGCACCGCCGAGCATGCGCGCTCCTCCGGCCGCAGCTCCCGGATGTCGCCTCCAAAGGGAGGCCGGAGGAAGAGGACGGCAGGAAGCACCGCTCCCTTACTCATGAGGAGGCACGCCTGGCACGTGCAGCCCTCTCCACACCTTCCTGGGAGGAAGCCCCATTGATTCTAATAGGGCTTAGTTCTGAGGAGACACGCCTAGGATGGGCTCTACGCCTACAGTACTATCCACACTTTCCTGAGAGCTCAACCCTAGGCAGGTCTACTCAGAAGACAGTCCCATAATTGACAGTGGGGCTTACTCCTGGGAAAGTGTGCATAGGGTTGCACCTCTGAGCCCCATCCTAGGCATGTCTACTCAGAAGTCAGTCCCGTGAGAGTAAATGGGGCTTCTTCCCAGGAGAGAGTGCAGAGGGTTGCACCTCTGAGGCCCATCCTAGGCATGTCTACTCAGAAGTCAGTCCTGTGAGAGTAAATGGGGCTTCCTCCTAGGAGAGAGTGCAGAGGGTTGCACCTCTGAGCCCCATCCTAGGCATGTCTACTCAGAAGTCAGTCCCGTGAGAGTAAATGGGGCTTCCTCCCAGGAGAGAGTGCAGAGGGTTGCACCTCTGAGGCCCATCCTCAGTAGGCATGTCTACTCAGAAATATATCCCAATAATGAGAATTACTGTCAGGATTGGGCTGACAGTTCATTAGAGCAGTGGTTCTCCAGCTTTTCAGCCAGGGACCCCCTTCTGAGAATGACTGGGACACAAACCTCCAAAATGATGTCATGACCACAAGTGACATTAAACAGGAAGTGATGTCTATTCCATGTCTACTCGGAATTAAGTCCCAATGTGTTTAATGAGACTTACTCAGAAGAAACCAGCCTGAGTAACCCATTCAAATATGGCAGTGTCCTCTGACAGGATGACAGCACCCAGCTGACCCCCCTACAATGAAGTCACAACCCCGCAAAGTGTTCCTGAACCCCCACTTTGAGAACTGCTGCATTAGAGGCTGCATTCTCTCATCCCATTCCCATCCCACTACAATGATGCCCTTTGGGGTGCTGAGCCCTACAGGGCAGATCAGGAATCTCACCAAAACTCTGGTTCAGGAGGGTGCCATCAGTGCAGCATGTCAGACAGTGTTTCCCCCAGAGCATGGGCATCTTCACAGTGAATCCATGCTTCAGGCTCATGGCTTACTGCCCTATCCTAGCCAAGTTTCCCTGGAGCAAGCCTTGTGTGATGGGACTTACAGATAAGTGTACAATTCAGTTCTGAGTAAAGTGCTGGATGAGAAGAGGATCTCACAGAGACAAGTAGCAAAACCGAGGAAATGGTAGCAAAAAGCAATGTGAGACAGAGGTCTGGAATTTGGGAGGCATGGCTGAAAATGCCAATACCAGCCAAAGAGCTTACCTTAGGCAAATCACTGTCTCCTTGAAGACCAAATCTGAGGGCTGTTGATATAATGGAAGAAGCTAAATATTAAATTTTTAGAATTTATTAGAATTATTTAAAATCCCTTGGAATCATTCTGTAAACTGCCTATAATAAAAGACACGCAGCCAGGCACAGTGATGGGCTCCAAAAAAATTAACAACCGGTTCTCTGCCCATCTGGCAGCCACTTTTAAATGGCTATTTTTAAACTTTATATGTCCTATCTCTCATTAACAACCGATTCTGTAGAGTAGGTGCGAACCTGCTGGAGCCCACCACTGGCCAGGCACCTTGCAGACATCACAATGATGGCTAGGGACACACATTGCCCCAGGCAAGGCTTTCAATCAACTCTCACAAGCTCCTGTGGAGAGGGGATTATGACGTCACAGTACACTACTTTCCTCTGCTACCGCTCTCTGGGCATTCTTGCGGTCAGCGGTAATTAGCCTACTTGAACCTTGCAAGTTCAGCCAACTTCCCTGTGAAAGCGAAAGGGGATTCCCCCTTTGTCCTTACCTAACCCTGCAGCGCTAGGCAAGAGCGCTATTATAAAACAAAATGAAAACATCCAGGCAGGACGGAAAGGCTTATTTGGAGCCCAAAGATTATAAAATTAAAATAATATTTTAATCCCTTTCTCCTTGTGTAAACGGAAGCCCGAATGGATCAAGTGAATGTAAAACCTATAGGTGCTAGACTTGGTAATAGTAAATGTTTTCCATAGTGAATTGTGTAACTATGTATCTCTCCCATTCTCTCTTTGTATATGCCAGGAAACTCTAGAGTCAAACCTTTTTACACTTGTATGAATTCCTTCTGACACAAAGAAATAATCTTTTTGTAAAGGTTGCCTACGTGACAGAAAAGGTATAAAATGTATGTGCAAAATATGCATAGGATCTCAGTCTTTGAGGGAGAAACTCTGTCCGACTGAGGTCTGGAGCTCCAATAAAGAAATCTCTTGCTTGCATAAGCCTCTACTGGGTTCTTTCAGGATATTTCTCTCAATTTTCCATAACATTGAGATAACACTTGTGTAACACTTTTGTAGGTTAAACAATGCTAGAGAGGACAATATTGATGATCAAACATATTTTCATCCTGTGGTGCTGTATATTGGCAGGATCTTCCAAGGTGGGATGGAAATATTTGATTCTGCTTGGGGCCAGAATGTATTATTTTGTTTACCAAGACTGATCAAATCTTGCTCCATGCCGACAGCTCAAAGTCCACCCCCCCTCCAGCAAACATAAAGTATACAACAGAAATCACAAGAGACTTTGCAACTGAATAGAATGACAGATATTCAGTCTCTTTTCTATCGCAAACAGTGCAATCCTAAGCATCTCTACTCCAAAGTCCCATTATGTTCAATAATACTTACTCCCAAGAAAGTGTGGTTAGTATTGCAGCAAAAGGTTATTACTTCTGTACTGCTTATTGGATGGTCTAACAGTACTGTGAGGCACCGATTGAAAGCAAACCCAGTTTAAGCTTTGTATGTGAAAATCTCCTCATTCTAATAATAATAAAAAACCTTTATTACGGTCTTAGACCAGCACAAAACAATAAAAACAGCTTGGTTACAGATATATCCAAAAGATAAAGTACATAATAGAAATACAAGCATAGCAACTATCTTTATGAAAGTGTGAAAAGACATACCCTAAAAACCTTAGGTTAAAACCTCAGTCCTCTTTCTGTCTTCATCCTCATCTTCTGTTATTATCTTGCATATCACATCTGCCTGTTATTGGACTTGGCATTAATCACCAGTTGAGTCCCATCACCTGCTGCCCAAGCAGAATAGCTTTATGAATTGGACAAATGGTAAATTTTTAGATTTTACCATTCTGAATGGTAAATCTGAATAGTATCAGAATGGTAGGTATTCAGAAAAATTGGAATGGTAAACATTCAGATTTTTTAATGCAGCTCAAACATTTTTTGGGACTGCATAGAATGTACATCACTTCTATGTAACCATCACTACTGGTTTGTGCCATAATTATTGGATTTCAATTTTTAAGAGCACAATCCTAACCATGTCTAACTATGTGATCAATGGATCTTACTTCCAGGAACAAGGTTTTAGGATTGCAGCCTTAAGTCCTTGAAATTTTTAAATTTAAATTTTTGAAGTGTATTGTTGATCTTGCCAAAGCTTACAAGAACATATGAAGAGCTTCCACTGGATTAGGCCAAAGGCCCATCTAGTCCAGCTACCTGTATCTCACAGCAGCCCACCAGATACTTCAAGTAGCACATTTGATACCTGCATCCAAGTGCCCCCCTTGCATTTGGCATTTTGAGGTTTGCCACCTCCATACACCACTTATGGCTTGTAACCCATTTCTTTTAAGAATTTGTTGAAACCCTTCTTAAAAGCATTGAGGCTAGATGCCATCACCACAACCTGTGGCAGGGAGTTCCACAAACCAATTACACGAGAAGGAATGCTTCCTTCCTTAAATGTCTATCTTTTTATGCCATTAAACTCTGGAAACGTAGGCAACAGGTTTTGACAGACATGCATTTAAACTATTGTGAGGTTGGTCTTTGATGTTGTGAATAAATGTGGTGCTACAGCCAGGCTCTGAATTGCTCCTTAGTCACCTTGACGAAGAGTACAATCCTAACCATGTCTACTCAAAAGTAAGCCCCATTGGGTTCAATGGGTTTTACTCCATGGAAAGAGTCTTTAGGATTGCAGCAGAAGGCCTTGAATGATCAAAAAAAGGCTTAACAAATGTTAATGACTCAAGAACCTCCCTGAATGGAAGCCTCCATCAAGGATCCTTAAGACCCTCAACCTGAGAGAAGGATCACAATGGTTCTCAAAGTGGTGGTTGGGACCCCTTTGGGAGGTTGCAACTTCATTTAAAGAGGGTTGCAAGGAGCCAATTTAAGGTCTTGCCAGTTTGGAATCTGAACTTGGCATTGCCATCTTGGAATGGGGCAATCAGGCTATGATCCATACTTTCCTGGCTGTCTCATTGAACACAATGGGCCTTCTGAGTATACACGGAGTGCTCTGGCATCACGGTGATGACACTTTCTGTTTGATGCCACTTCCAGCCATGACACCTCTTCCAGGGAGAGGGGTCCTGAAAATATTGTTATTCTCAGAAAGGGGGGCAGGGCGGAAATGTTCAAGAACCACTGGTTCTTTCAGTCGTCCATCTGTGGAAGGTTTGGATCTATCTCTGTTCTTTCTATTCAGTGATGAATTCAAAGGGGCAGATTCTGGAAGAGGCAGCAAGAATTTCATCTAGCAGAGAATGCAGTGAAAGCCAAGAGTTAGTATATAACAAAGGCAGATATTCTTAGAACACACATGAAATCAAATGTAGGCTTACTCATGAGTAAGCCAGCATATCTTGGCTCATTTTCAGATCTGAAAAAGAGGAATGCAAGGCCATCAGAATGGTCCCAATCCAATGAAAGTGGAGTGCAGCAAATGCTACATACGGCAGCCTCCCCCCCCCCCCCCCCAAGAATAAAATAGCGGTTTGGCTATATATAGTAAAAAAAAAAGAGGGCTGGTGGGACAATGGTACATCTCCACAACCACCACTGGGTTTTTGCCCTGCCCATTGTGTAGGAGGTAGTAAATCATGGGGCGATGCGCTGGTCTCCAAAACCAGGTGATGCAAACCTAGTGATGCCACTGGTTCAACTTCTGGAGGTGGCTTAGATTACAGCAGATGGTAGCAGCCAGAGGCTGCTTGTGGCTGTCCAGGGAACAAGACTTGGACTGGCATACCTGAGTTCTATCTTCTGCTCTCTGCTCCCCTACTCTGGGACTTCCCTTTCCTGTCCCAGAATACCTCCTCCCCATCCTTCCCTCACTCCTGAGCTTGACCAGCATGGAGGTTTCTCCAAATGCTGCCACAGAGTCTGTGGCACTATTTCCCTCAGTAACAAGCAACAAAAAATGGCAACCGTTAAATTATGCTGAAAACACACCCAGCAACAGTTTACAACCACAACAAAGTTGGGTGAGGGAGGGGTGGGGGTTATTCAGGAGTTTGGGTCACCCCCCCCCCAGTTAGGTGGGGAATCACACCCCCAAATATGGCAGTCACCAAAATTCTTAACCACATCAGTAGGTGGTAGAGTATACCATGAGCAAGTAAACACAGAGACAGAATTTTGATTTTATTTATTTGAAACATATGCTCACCTTTCCCAGCCAAATTTAATCTCCAAAATTGGGGTGTGCATTATTTTTAATGGCACATTTGATTCAAGTAAATACAATATTTTGATTATAAGTATAGGTCAGTAGTTATAGTAGTTTCATAGTTTATTCTATGGTAATAAAAATGTTGTATAAATCCACTGTTGTATAAAATAGTGCAATTAGGTAAAATCATAACAAACTCATTGTCATATTATTATTTTCACAGAACTCATTGTTTAATGCAGCAAAATTAAATTTTGCACATGCTTTGCAGCTGCACATTACAATCACCAGTAAAATCTCAAGCCTTTTAAAATCAGGGTGCAGATTACTGTAGATTCAGTGGTGCATTAGATTCAAATAAATACAGGTATATAAAATGTTAAAGTTAGCACTTAATGTTAAAATATCAAGGCGTTGTATTTATATCTTCATTGTGTATTTATGCCATTAAAATGTGTAATTGATCCAGTCATATGAGCCACAGCATTGGAAAAATAAATGTTTTAAGATAGAAAACAGTGTTGGCTATGTAAACATTACAACCTCTGAGTATCATGTGCTCACTGAGTATTCCATGCGAACACAGCAATATAGATTTACACTGCTATCCAGTGTAGTTTCACAGAATGCTGTTTTCTGGCACAGTGATGAATATAACTGGGGAAATTCTGGGTTTGATCCACATAAGCAATATTGTAAAGGCCTTTTTGGCCATAACATCGACAACACTGTGTGCCTAATGATTTGCAGTAACTATTCATAACAGGATTGTGCACAGCAGAACCAGTGGTGGGCCCAGCCTGCCCCAACAACCGGTTCTCCAGAAGGGGTGGGGCCAGAGTCAGGGGGCGGGGCGGAGGAGTGCATACCACCTTAACCCTTAGTTTATCAAAAAAATTGTATCACTTGTGACCACATCAATCAGTAATAAGCCCCTGAGTTCAGTGTAATTTATTCCTATGCATTACACTTCGTTGTGCTCTCAGGGGGAATGTGTGCAGGGATGCCACAAATAAGAACATAAAAGCATAAGAAAAGCCTCCACTGGATCACAACAAAGACCCATCTAGTCCAGCTTCCTGAATCACACAGAGGCCCACCAGCTGCCTCAGGGAGCACATATGACACTTGCATCCAGGTGCCTAATACAGCAGACACACCACAAGTTCCACAGGTGGTGCTCATACCACTGGTTGAGAAACACTGATCTACAGTTTAGGACAAGAGTCTGTGGTGTCCCCTCTGCAGGCTGAGGTTTGCTTCTAAGCCACTACTTAAGGCTACAATCCTGTCCACACTTTCCTGTAAGTAAGCTTCATTGAATATAATAGGACTTCTGAGTAGTCAAGCAAAAGACTGAGCTCTTAGTAACCAGCCTCTGGCTCCAATCCTGTTCACTTTCCTGAGAGTAAGCTCCACACACTCTAATGGGACTTACTTCTGAGTAGCCAAGAATAGGATTGGGCTCCAATGCTGCACTTCTCTGCACACTTTCCTGGGAGTAAGCTTCATAGATTGAAATGGGATTCACTTTTGAGTAGTCAGGCATAGGATTACAAGCTCTTAGAAACCAGCTTCTTTCCAGGGAGTAAGCTTCACTATTATAATGGAACTTACTTCTGAGTAGACAGATGATTGGGCTTTGAGGCTATACTCCTATCCTCACAGGGGAGTAAAACCTGCTGACTTTAATAGGATTTACTTCAGAGTAGGCAGCGGACTGGGCTCCTGGGGGGGCAGGATGGGAACTGGGGCTATTTCTTCAGGTGCCCCCCCCATACTGCCTCCTGACAATCCCAGGTGGAGAGATTTCTCAGAGGGGCAGGATGAGGTGGGGAGATCTCGGGGGGGGGGGGCAAAAGGACTACAGTGTGGATAGGATTGCAGCCTGAGCCCAATCCTAACCATGTCTACTCTGAAGTAAGTACCATTCAAGTCAATGGGGCTTACTCCCAAAACTGTGTGGTCAGGATTTTAGCCTTACAGTCCAATCCTATACAGGCTTACTTAGAAGCAAGTCTCATTCTAGTCAGTGGGGCTTACTCCCATGTAAGTGTGGATAGGATCGCAGCCTCAGAGCCCAGTCCTAAACATTTCTACTCAGTAGAAAGTCCCATTATAGACAGTGGGCTTACTCTCCGGAAAGTAGACAGGGCTGGAGGAACAGGGCTGGAGGGAGAGATCCAATCCTCTGCCAATCTCCTCAGAAGTAAGTCCCATTATAGTCAGTGGGCTTACTCTCAGGAAAGTGTGGATGGGAAAGTAGCCTCAAAACCTAATCCTATGCTACTCAGAAGGAAATCCCATGATAGTCAATGGGAATTGCTCCCAGGAAAGTGTGGCTAGGATTGTGGCCACAGGCTGCAGTCCTCTACTATACAGTGTGGCTTACTCCTGAGTAGTTCTCCATGCCTAGTACTGGGCTGCAAAGGCACCTGGGGAGGCAGGAAGGCAGGCAGGTATGGCCCCCACCAAAAGCCCTGGAGGAGCTCATTCTCACAACACTCAGAAGGGGAGGGAGGTTCAGAAGGGGAGGAGGGAGTGGAGCTGAACCTCTGGGAGGGCCCTTTAAGAGAAATTCAAACACACTTGCATGCAATTCAAAGATGACGGCCCCCCTCTTAACAACCGGTTCCTAATGTCAGCCCCAAATTAACAACCGGTTCTACAGATCTAGTGAGAACCGGCCTCAGTCCACCTGTGTGCAGAACCGAATAGCTACTTCAAGCAAAGGCAAGTTTAGTTTTGTAGTTGTGACAACACAAGTGAGGAGCTTCTTGGTTTGCTATCAAAGCTACAAATACCTGAAAGATTGTGGTACCTAGAAGATGGTTCTTTTGGCAGATATCTCAATTCATTTGGATAACAAAAGACAACTCCTTCTGCTTACAGCCTAAAAACAGAATATTTTACACATTCCGCCCTCATTATAGACTGAATTGGGAGTAACATATGGGAGAGTTTTAAGTGTTAGGGATCCCAACTTATGGAACTCCCTGCCATGAGAGGTTGATAGTACAGTCCAGACTTGCATTAAATCAGGTAGGCTGGCATGGCCTGGACTAAATCCTGTGCAAGGAATGAGGTTGTTGCTGTGCCACCACAGGAAAAGGAAAGCTTTTCCCCTTCCCTAGAGTAAAGTAACCACAGACTTGACAGACCTACACGGATTTAGGCCACCTCTGCAGTAGTGAACTGTTTCTGGTTCAGAACCACGAGGAGCCTACCCAGAAAGGATGGGGTAGAGAGATACCATTTTCTGTGCATATATATCTGGAAAGAAAAGCACATGGGCATCTGCAGAGTCCAAACTGACCCCTACAATACCTACTCCTGTTATAAGGTTAAGTAATAACAAAGGCCTGGCAGATGCTCAAATCATAGAATCATAGAGTTGGAAGGGACCTAGTAGGTCCCTAGTAGGTCATCTAGTCCAACCCCCTGCCTGCAGCAGGAAATCCCCCTAGAGCATCCCCATAGAATCATGGTAGAGCTGCATGGTAGTGCTGCCGAAATTTCAGTGCTTAGGAACTCTATTCCCTTCCTCTGAGGCTGCTTATGTTTATGTAACTCTGAAAATCTTCAAAATCATGGCTGCTGTGCATCTTTCTCCCTTCCCCCCATCTTTTATACCAGGCTAGTACAGGGGCACCATAGGGCAGTGAACCTGGGGCATCAGATTGTATTTTTGAATTCTAATTTTTCCCCCAATTCTTTCTCCACTTTTGTGTTTTCTATTTAAGCTTGAATGCTTTTGCAGTGAATTCCCTGAGGTTTGACTCTGGCTATTCCGGTAATTCTATCACTGTTTGAAGGAGTAATTTATTTTTCTGCTTATCCAAATCTTCTTTTGGCTAGTGCAAGGACTTAATTAATTTCCTTCCCACAGTCTAAAAAAGCACAGTATTCTGTTTCCTTTTGTTCACATAGTCCATTGAGTTCTCCTTGCTGTTCTGTGTTCCACTAAATATCAGCATTGGCCAGCTTGGAATTGACAAGGACATCTTCTTCAAGAGAGCAGTTGCTTCTTCTCCTGTCCCCAAGAGAAAATAAAAAGTTTTGTGACCAACTTCAGCAGAGTTCAGATACGTGCTTCAACTTTGTCAAACATATATTGTCCCTTTTTCAATTCTTCATATTGCACTTTATTTAATTTTTCTACTCCTTAAAAGTATATAGCAAATTTCTAAAGAAACGTTATGTCTGAAGGTTGGGTTGGATGGTTACATTGGTTACTGTGACTACATTTTATGAAACAAAAATTTCAAAAAACAACAGTAAACTACCAGTAACCCCCAAATCCAGAGTAACTACGGGAGCACGTAAGAGACTTTACGTGCACCAGTAGTTACTGCACCACCTAGTGAAAACCTATGGGAAATTCATATTGGAATCCAGAGTAAGTTGTTCTTACACCGGAGCAAGGACTCCCCGTAGTTACTCTGGATTTTGCCCTTCGTCTGGAATACAAATCTGGCAGAGGGTTTGGAAAGTTAGGCAATTGCCTCTAAAATGTCTAATTGACTATCAGTGCAATACTAAGCATGTCTACTCAGAAGTAAGTCCCATTATGTTCAATAGTATTTACTCTCAATAAAGTAGGATTGCAGCCTCAATGTCAATTAAAAAGACAGTGAAACAACCTTCAGCATTTTGCAATAAATTTGCACTTAGATCTGCAAAAAAGATATTCAATTGCCAAATACTGAGACATTTCTCTCTAAAAAAAATCAACCACAAAAAATCCATTTCTGATGGATAAAAACAAGGTAATTGGTTCAAAGTTATAATAAGAATAGTTGCTTGAGCTCTGTAGCTCCTAGCAACTGGGGAAAGTATATGAAATTAGGGGCCCAATCTTATCCCTACTATCCTATGCAATGCAACTATGCTGCCAGAGCATATAAACTGTAGGTACCACTCTGCATTCAAAGAGGGTGGATGACCAAAAAGCATTGGAGAGATAAGTAAAAAATTACTTACCTCTCCGTAGGACACCTGAGTGTCTATTGGGCTCTTCAGATCTACACTAGTATTTTGCTGGTGTAAGCATTTTGATGGTGAAAATCTAAGGGGAGGCAGGGATGTGTATCTGGGAAAAGAAGAATAGATTCTTGGCGTGCACAGCGGCCACTGAGATTCAATCCAAAGCACTCCTTTCCTGGTCTGTTGTCCACTTTGAACCATCCCCAGTGCCAACTTACCGGTATTAGCACAGTATCTAGAAATTATTGGTGCACTTGAGGAACCTGCATCCATTTACAATAGTGATTCCACAGCACACCATAAATGTCATCACTTCCAATGGGCCCTGGCATTGTCATTGTAAAAAGTGGGTCCTACTCTTGAGAACTACGGCAGTAGATTGTGGCAGCTACTGGGTTTCAGAATGACATCAGTCCCAGCAATAAAACTAGGGTAACCAGCTTTACCTAAGCCTGTTTACTATTATCCCAGAGTGCCTGAGTTAGGAAGACTCCTCAGAGCAATCTAACTATCAAATCAAACGAGATCTGACCTTTCAGGATGTTGCCTTTCCCACTGAAGTGGTTCCTATTTATCTACTTGCATTTTCATGCTTTCAAACTACTAGGTTGGCAGGAGCTGGGCTAAGGATGGGAGCTCACCCCATCTGGCAGTACTCAGGTCTTGAACTGCTGGCCTGCTGGGTGGAATTCTGGTCAAACAATGCTCTAACCCCAATGTCCTAACCACTGAGCCACTGCAGCCTTGTAACCTCAGCAATATATCTGCCAAAAATAATCCTGAAAAGAAGTAAGCAAATATATGGCAAAATCTCCTAATTTATCTGTTTTCAAATTGTGCTTCATTTTGAAAGCATCATCCTGAGGCCGTGTTCATCGCAATTTTTAGTATCTTTCACAAATCATACCATGGTTCATTGTAAATGACGACCTACATGGTAAAAAAAATATTTAACATTGTATTATTCTCACTGTAATTGCAACACATTTCATTGAAAATGTCCACTGACACCATCACTTCAGTGTATGTTGACATATTACAGTAATATTCTTTCATAAAGCAAATACCCTTGGAATTTCTGTACAATATTTATTAATATATTATGGTGCCGCTTTAAAGTTTTGATTGCAGATAGTTCAAACCAGAAGGTTAAAATGATACAAGGACCGGATATTAATGATATGAAATACTCCAAGTTACATAGCAACCAGAACCTCGATCATGAATTGTGTGAAGCAAGCAGCAAACCTCTTCAACCGCAGACATGAACATCGCAGCATAGCAGCTGAACACTCATCTAGAAAACTACAAAGAGGATATTCCTCAGTTTAATAATTCCTATGTATTATTTGTAGTCATCTTGATTTTATGGATGGAACAGTATTAAATACCATATTTTCTGTGTTTTTGTGGCCTGTGTTCAATAACCTGAACTGGATTGTGTACATGTGGTCAGGAATACTTTCTACATATATATGCATTCCTGTCATGGCCAGTAAAGCAACCATAGGCTGCGACAGTTTCAAGAAGATGAGCTACCTTTTACAGGAATTAAAAATACTGGGACAAGAATTGATCCTGATGGAAATCCTTTCAATAGAGCTGTCATCAAGGTGACCTGTTTTGTGCACAAGAACAAAGGAGCAACTGATGATCATGAGCTTCATAACTATTCCCCAAAAGCTATTTGTTTGGATGGCTGCAATAAAGCTTAGCAGTAAGGCTTTAATTGTGTCATCTGAGACAGCTTAGATCAATACAGATATCTGTGTTATCTGTCAAGCGAAAGGTAGATGGAGCATCTTAAGTGTACAGAACATTTACGGTTTTTACCTTTTAAAATCCTCACATTGTCACTGTTAAGTCAGCAACTCCGTTCCATTACCTATGTATAAGAAACAGGTCCTTGCATTGGACACAGATGTGGTAATAATTGTTTATTGATGGTAATAGGTAGGGTTGGGTCTCCATACCAGTTTTACACAAGATCTTATATGCATCCAGTGAATATCTGAATTCACAATACAAGGTGTTGTACACTGTGTCTCTCAGGTGTGTCCCTCAATATCTGCTAGAGTTCAGTTCTGGAAACTCCTATGGAAAAAAATCAGTGTATAAAGAAAACAATGGACACTTGGACACAATGTAATGAATAGTTTGTTGAGGAGCACCACAGTCACACTGGGAATAAATACTAGTTCCCATTTGAACAGTGATGTTTTGAAGATACATTTGCTCCCAATTTGTTGCTGCATATTCACAGTGCTGGTAGATGAAATTGCTGGGATGAGCAACTATGCAACTTCTGTGTTTGGCATGGGGAAAATAATTCCTTTTTCAGGCACTTGCTCTCTCTGAGTGTGGCTACAATTGTATCCACAATTTCCTGGGAGTGTGCATCATTGATTACAATGAAGAGGGACTCGCCCCTGAGTAGACAGGGTAGTATAAACAGTGACATAAACATAAACTCTTCATAACATTTTAATGGACACAGAATATTGTAGGTCATGAAAAGTTTTGGATTATTTGTCACAGTGATGTCCATGTACCAGCTACTACTTGCCCAGGATACTTGACCAACCACATTCCATACATCACTGACTTATAATTGTTGTGCTTGCTGGTACGAAACAGGGGGAGGGCAAAGTGTTTCATGTTTTCATAGAAATAGGACATTGTGATTTGTTTGCAGGGAATATATTATTTCCTAGAAAATAATCCCCTTGCAAGAGGAAGACTGATAGCCTAGTTTCCAACAATAAATGGGAAAGAACCATGTAGTACACATAGCCACATTTCACTTGACTTATGGTGCAACTCTAATCAATTTTCAAGCTTTGAGGTAAGGAGCTGGAAACATTGCCTTACCTAGAGGAGGCTTCCATGACTGTCCCTCATTTGCAGGATGCAGCCCATGTCCCAGTGGCGTAGCTTTGCCAGTGTTGGAAAGTTGTTTAGGACTGTACTCTTAACTAGCAGAATTTACCCACTGTTGCGGGGATAAAATTTCAAGAATATTTGTGGGCCCCGGTATTGCTGGGTACTGGTGGGCACCACTGGGCACCGCATCACTGGCTTCAGATGGGCATGGTGGGCAATGGGTACTGCTGGGTACCAACAGGTACTGCAGGGTACTGGAGCAGTGACAAGCAGCAGGCACCAGCAGGCACCACATGCAGTGGACAATGGACACCATCAGCACAAGTGGGCAGCAAGCACCATTGGGCACAACTGGGAGCCAGGCATCCCTACTGGGCACTGGACATCCCTACCAAGCACTGGGCACTTCCTTGCACCATCAGACACCATTGGGCAGTAGGCACCACCAGTAGGCACCAGGCAACACGGGGCACTCACTATCACTAGGTTCTTAGTAAGCTTTCATTCTTTCATCAGAGAAAGAATATGCTCCCCAAATTTCATGCTTCTGGGTCTAAGGGTTGTGGTTAGGTGTTGATCAGTCAGTCTCCAATGTTAAGTATAAGGACAAAAACATGTTGCACTCCTTTTTACCCTGTTGGGTGAATTTCTAAAAATCAGTTCTTTGTTCTCAGAGACTCATGGAAAGAATATGCTCCTCAAACTTCATGCCTCTAGGTCTGTGAG
The DNA here is from genome assembly GCA_030015325.1 of Cryptoblepharus egeriae. NCBI lineage: Eukaryota > Metazoa > Chordata > Lepidosauria > Squamata > Scincidae > Cryptoblepharus > Cryptoblepharus egeriae. The sequence goes on along the minus strand of JAREYC010000001.1, from coordinate 182,064,023 downwards.
TTTTGGCTGGGCATTGATGAGCCAGGGATTCTTCAATGTTAAGTCTAGAGACTAAAACACATTGCACCCCTTATCACATCCTTCCAATTTGAATTTCCAAAAATTGGTTCTTAGTGGGTGCTACACCACAGAAGAAATGTGTTGTTCACACTTCTAGGTCCCAAATTTCATGCTTCTAGGCCCAGCAGTTTTGGCTGGGTGTGATGTATTAGTGTCAGTCATTCTGTCAGTCAGCCAGTGACTCTTCAATATAAGGTATAGTGGTACCTTGTAAGACAAATGCTTTGTAAGAAGTATGCTTTGTAAGTCAAACTAAAATTTTTAAAGGAATTCTGCTTTGTAAGACAAACAGTTTTGACAGAGTTTGACAAATAGTTTTACAAGGAAAATTTGTTGTAAAACAAACAAATTGATGGATCTGCATTAAGAGCAACAGCAAGAGGTTATGGAGGAGATCTCATCTGCAGAGGAGGAGGAGAATAAGGAGGAGGAATCCCTCACATCAAATGAGATTAAGGACCTTTGTAAACATTGGAAAATGGTGCAAAATTTTGTAGAAAAGCACCACCCAAATAAGGCTGCAGCAGTGCAAATGATGAATCTGTTGAATGGCAATGCAAAGTCACATTTATGTGAAACCCTCAACAGGAGACAAAAGCAAATGTCATTAGGAGGTTCCTGGATAAATTTGCTCAAAAAGGCACCAGAGATTCTTTTAGTGAAAATTAGTCATCCTTGGCCATCCTTCTTTTCTGTTTTACTGTACAGTATATTACAGTGTTTTTTATTACTGTAATTGTGTTCTGTATCATATTACAGTGTTTTGAATTCAATTCCAGTGTTTTGTCATCAATTTTACATGCAGTTAATATTTTTATATGAATATTTTTGGGTTGTGGAACCAAAAATCCACTTTATAAGAATGATTTGTAAGAATGCTTTGTAATGCAGTGTATCTTGGGGATTTCCGACACTTTACAATTTCTCCCCAAATGAGTCCAATACTTGGTCCACACAGTTCTGGCATTTTAAAGTAGTAAAAATGCTGTGCATAGAAATATACACTGTTTTGATCCATTGATTGCCTGCATGTATAATGCGTGGCCTTAATGCATTCATGAAATTCCTTTGTCCAGTGCAGTGATTTTCAACCAGTGCGCCATGGCACACTGGTGTGCCATAGCTAGTCCTCAGGTGTGCCATGGGAATTTCATGCTTCTGGGAATTTCTAACATTAATTAATAGGAAAATTGGGGGATTTGAACAGCCTGGTGTGCCTTGTCAATGGTAAAAACAATTGATGGTGTGCCTTGAAAATTTCAGTGTCTTGTTAAGTGTGCCGTGAGATGAAAAAGATTGAAAATCACTGGTCCAGTGGATGGATCATTGTATACTCAAAAGGGGATTTATATGTAGAGTGCAAATTGAAGCAAGTAGGGAAGCCTACTGATGTGGAAGAACAGCCTGGACATCAGAAATGGTGAAAGGAGAGCAATCTTTTAGTGTCCATTATGAAGGAGCTTTTAAGAAATAGTGAGACATGGTTTATTCATGTCTAATCAGTGCTTATGAATACATTCACAAATAATACATTCACAAAATAATATTCAGTATTTGTTATAGACACTTTTGATGGGAGTGTGTGCATGGAAACATTGTACATGTGAACATTCACATTGTGCATGTGAAACAGAGACATATGAATCTATTTTAATGCATGATGTGGGAATACAAGCGGGTCAACACTGGCCAATCATAGAGTGAAATAATTTCTCTTTCTACCTCTCTCCAACGTAGAGTGACATTCTGGTGTAGGAGGTGTGGTAATCTCCCATTATTTGAACAAAGGGCGTAGGCAGGCTGACCATATATCCTCTTTTTACAGAATATGTCCTCTTTTTTAGCCTTGTGTTCTGGAAAAAATATTCAGTGTCTTCCTTTTCCTTGTTCATAAATAATATGTAATAAATATGTAATAATTTTAATTATAATAGTAAGTAATAAGGCATTTAAATTAACTACACAAAAGCAATATATACAGATATTTTAGCTTATATTTTGTCATGTCCTACATTTTTTCTTGGGTGTCCTACATTTTGGGGGTGTGTTTTTGGTTATCTGGTTATCTGATATTTGGGGGTGTGTCTTTTGGTTATCTGGTTATCTGTAAGAGGTGCAAGTGGTTAAGACACTGTGCCTGTTAACCAGTAGGCCAGGGTTCAAGACCTGGGTCCCCACAAGACAGGGTGAGCTCCTGTCCTTAGCCCAGCATGCGACGCAGCTGGATCACAGCTCTGCCGTTCCATTGGACTTGTTCAGTGGCGTGGAGAGGGGGGATTTGCTGCTTGGGTAACAGCCTATCCTCCATATTAATCTACCCAGGCTTTCATGCTATGCATACAGCGTCGAGCATGATACCATAGTCTTTCAAGACTAATGGATGCCAAGGTGATGCACTGGCACCAGGAGACCTGATAATTTATTCTGCTGACACTTAACAGTAACGTTTAGGATCAAGTTATAAGGCAGTGACAGGAGAAAAATCTGATTTTTTTTATATGCTCATAACGTTTTGTCCACCTTGCTTTGCTTTGCTTGTCCATTCAGAGCATTGAAATGGAACAATGAAGCAATGAGAACCAAATAGTAATCTTCCTCACCAGCACTCTAGACATGTACTCTGATTTTCAGTGCAGCCCTTTTGGCTACAGCATAGCCTGGGAAGGAGATGAGTTTTGTAACATGACCTGAAGGTCAATAAACGCAGGCTCTAGTGGATTAACTAAGAAAGAACATTCTAAGACTGGAGATCCTTTAGTGAAAATGCTCTGGCTTCAGCCTTTGGTGATTAATACTGGAAGGCTGTGACTTCAAGCACTTTGCTTGATCCTCTGTAGTATTATGAGAAGACTGTTTCTCCATTCAGGTACTATAGGTGTGTAAATTCTTCCTGGCTCAGTTATACTTACTTTTTGTGAGATTTCGTTATAAGCACTCCAAAACTCTACTGAGACTTTTTTTAATTACTTGCAAAAAGATTGCAAAATGTTAGTGAATTAGGAAGTCCTCTCCCTGCCACCCCAGTGATTCCTCCATCTTTCCTGTTCCTTCTCTCAAGCTTTACCTGGTGACAAGTCAGGGGCAATGGGTTAGGAACCACAAGGTTCTTTGCCTGGTTCAGTTGTAGAATGGAATATACAACAGTGTACAACAGCATATTGCAGTGATAGTTTGTGCTGAGTAAAATCCATGTACATACAAAAAATCCACATACAGGTATAACAAGGTTGAACCCATCCATGTCTATAAGTGCTGAATCTTCCAGACACAAAGTGTTTTTAGGAGAAAGAGAACTCAAGTGAGAGAGAAAGGGAGAGAGACAAAAAAAAAAAAAAACCCCACTGAAGAATGGAGAGAAAAAGCAAGGTTGGCCAGAAACTTGATAGAGAGATTTCTGTGGGTAGCTATGAAGTGAAAGGATGTGGAAGTGTATAGATTTATGTAGAATGGCAAGTTTTAGACCAACATGGCCAGCAATAGACCAACATTTTAATATTTTCAGAGAAAATGGCCATGTTGATGTGTTGTCCATGTTGTTAAAAGGATCCAATGTTTTGTTCTCCACTTTTCAGAACATCATCAGAACACATTTCAGAACATCATCCCACAATTGGACACACTGTTATAAAATGAAAGTTAACTATTTCACTGATAGCTTTCTTTGAAAAGCTTCCTCCCCTTAGATGCCGAATATGAGAATAGCGAGATTTGGTATAATTTGGTTTTTCATGTATAGATTTCATTCTTGGGTGTTGGAGATGGTATTCCTAAATCATGATTGATTCTTATACCAAAGTTGCTTGACAGATGTATAGTGGGGAGAAGTGGCTTGTACTATTAATTAATCTGAATGTGGGAAAATAAAGCACATAAATAAAGTATACCTGTTCTGATTGGCTAAGATGGCCCCAAGGCAATTAGGCTGGGAATTCCAAATGGAGGCTCATGTGGGCTTGACATCAACCTGAAAGTAGATTCAAATAGGTACTAGGATTCAAATAGGTACTAGTACTTGGTACTAGGTACCAAGCCAGCAGTCAGCAATGTTCCCTCTAAGACTCAGCGCTGCTGCGCATCATCCTTTGGTGCTGTGCAGTGACACACCAATGTCTTCCTGATGGTCAGTGATGAGATAATAATCAAATAATCATGAACTTCCAGATCAACCAGGAACTGTGCTGCATGGAACTCAGTTAGTTACATTGGAACTCACTCTACTTACATTGGAGTAGGGCTTTATGATTTCAGTTTTGATTCAGCCCTGAGTAGTCCAATTAAATTATGAATGAGGAATCCAAGAGAGGGACATACTTTTGATACAATCCTATTCTTCATTAGTGTCAACAGAGTGTGCACTCTGCTGATCCTAGCAATGAAAGCATGCTGTTAAGCATGTTGAGACAGCCTGCCAGTTATGAGTGCAAGTGGAAGGTCGGAGTCTTCCCACAGGGAAGTACCAGTGTAAAAAAGCAACATACGTTGGAGGATGTCAGTCCTCTAGTGGGCCACACAGGGTGGCAGAGGATGGACATGGGGTGGGGAAAGTGGAATGGTCCAGGGAGAGCAGTGATGAAGTAGGCAGGTTGAACCTTGGAGGAGGTAGGATAGGAAGTACTACTTATACAAACTATTTCCTATTCCCTTTCTTGGATCCAGTCCCTTTCTTGGATCCATTGTGGATCAGTGCCAGCTTGCAGAATCTATATCAATGGTATAGGTCCAAGCTGACCCATTGGTCATTGTGTAAGCTAGGGCTTTCCCTGGTTCAAGGGGACAAATGCCCTCTTACTGCGAGTGTGCACCTTTCCACATCCATGGCATTTATAAATCAGGAAAAAGGCTTTAGCACCTCTAAAAATGTTTGAAAATCACTGACTTAGAATCTACTTTCATGTACAGATGTTCATCCAAGAGTAAACCAAATACATGCAGGACTGGGACTGGCATAGCCCTAGGGTGATGTGCAGTGGGCACTGGGACTACAGGGGTATGACCGCACCCTTATCCTAGTTTCAGTGATAATTGTAAAATGCACAATCTTAACCATGTCTACTCAAAAGTAAGCCCCATTGTGTTCAACAGGTCTTAGTCCCAGGAGAGTGTGTTAAGGATTACAGCCATATTCTTACACCATCAGTCTTCTAAATATTTCATGCCGTGGAGCTATCAACTAAATTCCTTGAATGCAATTTAAATTGGTTTAATTTGCATTGCTTATATTTCACAGTCTTGAGATACTGATTCAACCTGACAAAAACTTGATAATTAGGGGTGCTTTCAGGGACAATTCAGATAATCTTTGGGGCATGTCACCAGCCACCTCTTTTTCTTCTGGACTGACATTTTCATCAGCCTGGATTCTAGCAGGCTCATAATGAAGCAATATCATGAACACAAATCCACATTCAACATTATTGCAAAATTCCCAATAAATTCTGTTTAGCAGCAGCAAACTGAATCTCTGCACCAGGGACAGAGGGATTAGATGACCGGGGGCATACCATGCTCCAAATTAACAGTAAAAGCCGTAGTTAGAAAATCCATGGTCAACCATGCAGAGGAGCATCGTATGACTTACCCTACAATCCAGTGTAACTATGGGAGCACAGAAGAGATATTTACGTTGACGTAGTTACGGCACCACCTAGTGAAAACCTATGGGAAATTCATATTGCAATCCAGAGTAAATTGTTCTTACAATGGCGCAAGGTCTGTTTGTAGTTACTCTGGATTACACCCTACGTTTTTGTGTTCTGTTTAAGTCTCTCCATCACTGCTGAATAAGCACTGGGAGCCACTAAGGACCTATTTCACATGGTATGGTGTTCACAGAAAGGGCACTTGAAATTTGCTCTACGTGACAGCTTCCTGTGTGGCCTGCTGCATAGATTGGCTATTTGGATATGTGTACTGGATGCCACATGCCATCACTTCCAACACTTCCAACAAATTTCCACAACAGTAGTCACACATCCACCACGTATTATTTCAAGAATCCTCCATGGGGTGGTCACATTACAGAAAGGATTCTTACGTTTTGCACAATCCTAATAATTTCTACTCAAAAATAAGTAGATGGGTTCTCAAGTAGATGTTCTCAATGGGTTTTACTCCCAGGAAAGTGTCTTTAAGATTGCAGCAATTGTTTGGCTACAAATGAGTATTGATTGCATAGTGGCCATCTGTAGATCCACTGTGACTCTGTAGTACATGGCGCCTATCTATGTGAGTGATGAGGGAACAGGTATCTTGTTCCTGAAACCATTGGGATATCCATAGTATTTGAACATGATTAAAAATACATCACCACATAGAAGCTACAGATAAATAGGATCACACAAATGTATTAATTACGAACTTCAGAAGGTCCTCATTAAATACAGTATATGATTCTTACCCAGTTTAAACCTATCCCTACCATGTTCAGCATGTTGCTTGCAATGCTCATATCCAACTTAAATTAATTCTGGGTGGTTGCTTAGTGCAAAATGGGAAAGTTTCTGGCTTCATCACATTTATTATTTTACCAACTCCTCACTATCACTTGAACTGCTTCCTTTCTTCTCAGCTGGGCTCCAACTTTCAGAAAACTTTGCGGGAAGATTTGATGCATATTTAATTTCACATCAGCCAAAGCTGATGCCAAGAACCTCCACCACCCACCTTTGGTCAATAAATATCATTACTGAAAACAAGCATGAATTGAAAGAGCAGAACAAATCAAAAAGTGCTTCTGACAGACTTCCCTGGCAGTGTAGGAGGATATTCTACAATTCTAAAAATACCTTCGGCTGTTTTAGTTGACAATTTGCAATTTCTTCCTTAGTACTCACTACAGAAGATGGTCCCCAAGCCCATATGTTGAAACTGGCGAATGGCTTATAAAAACCATTTTGAGCATTATATACTGTTTTGTTGTATTCCATGTGAGAAGCCAGTGGGGTAAATTCAACAACCATGATCAGTGTTGTTTTCATTCCTTAATAGGTCATTCTTAGATTTACACAAGTCCTAACAGAATCCCTATACAGTACCTTTCTCCTTAAGTCTCCCATGGCTGCCAATGCATTCTTGTGGATTATAACATGTAAACAAAGACAAAACCCAAACAAACATGGCACTATTCCCACACTATGGGAATCAATGTCCTACCATATGCATGATATGCAGGATACAAATATATGTAGTATTATTCTTATTCTTATTATGGCTTTATTTTGGAACTTTGGAACTTTATTTTGGAACTTATTATGGCTTTATTTTGGAACAGTACCCCATCATGTCATATGTTGTTGGATTTATATTGACGAGCAGAATCCAGTGCAGTTTTGAAATATCTCCTTCCTATTAAAAGTTATGGCCAAAAAACTAAAACTAAAAAATATGCATTGAGCTCTTTGGGAAAGCGAAAGTGCCCAATAACGCTGCTTTACTCATAAGCAGGCAAATGTGCCACTGTCAGTCAGAAAGGCCAGGCTAAGAGGAATCCAAGTCCTTGTCCTCCTTTTGAGGTTTGGGCATCTGGTCACCGGGATTCTGACCCCCATTGTGTGAACCACTGCAGTAGGGTATGTTATTTCCTTGAAAGCAGATTTAAAGGCCCAAAACAGAACAGTTCTAATTTTTAAATTTCGGATGATTTGGTGGATGCCAACAGAAAGCAAAACATAGCTATTGCAGCTATTTATCATATTTTGCTGAGGTTCTCACATTGCCAATAATTTAATTAATCAGCTTGGATAGAAACAGCTTATTCATGCATGTACATTGTCATCATACCCATGCCAGATTGCTGGTATGCTATTGTTTCGACTAAATTAGCTTTAGGAGTACCAATAATGGATATTGCCCCTCTGGGAAACAGCTCCACAACATAATGGCTCTCAGCGACAATACATTCTCTCTCCAAACAACTATGCCACTTAGGAGTAAGGGAGTGGGCTGTTCCTCTTCCTTGTCTTGATTCACACCCCTTATGCATAGTCATCAGATACCTATATTTGTTATAACACATTGTTATAAACAATTAAATAGAATTATATTCAGCAGTCAGGCATGAAATAGACTCATATCCTCTCTTCCCTCTTCCCTTTTGCACAAAAGAGATGATTGTTCTTTGTGGATAACTTTGAGCTTAAAAAAATGCTCTCTTTTTTACCATTTAATCCTGAGTATACTGTAGTCAAGATTAAGGCTTTGAACTGTATGGTGAACCTTGCTGCTGAGTAGAATCTTTTTTTCTGTTTGCTAAAACTCACAACGATACCCTTGTTCCTGGGACTCCAGCCTTTTCCCTTACCCAGCCTTGTCCACAGAGTTATCTGGTTGTATAAGCTCTGGTGAAGTTAAGGAGACTTGCCTTGATAAATTGAACCAAGAGATAAGTTCTTTATTCCCACCCATGAAACCAAAAGTATGCAATTAGTAATGCGTAACACAACCAGTTCCCCTTTTGCTTGAATGTTATGCCCAACAAATAGTTACAAAACATTTCCGAACTATTAAATCACTCTTTTATGACATCTGTAATTCAGCTAAGCTATGAGTTCAGGGATACAGTTTAAGCCTAAGCATGTTTATGCATAGGTAAGTCCTTTTGAGTTCAGAGATAGGTGTGCTTAATGGTGCTCTTAATTGGTCATGGGAGAGATGAATGCATGATGCTTAATTTCATGATATTAGTTGGATTCCTCAGGGTACTAGATTTTCCATGAGTAATTCGAGTTCAGAAATGGAGTTACAAGGTGAAATGGAGTTACAGGAGTAAAATGGCTTACAGTGAAACAGCTTGTTATCAATAAACAGGTTCCAATCATGATAATAATTGTTACATTTTCTTACCTTTTCTTATTGGACCTTTATCTAAGGATGACCAAATGTCCTGTTTTTCTTCCAGGACATGTTCTCTTTTTTAAAGGCCTGAAAAAAATCTTCATTGTCTTCCTGGTAAGTGGACAGCATGTATCCATCTTGTAATTCATTGGCATCCTTCAATTTTCGAAAGACTATGGTATCGTGCTCTGATTGGAGGTCCTGAAACAACATCTAGTGTGGCTAAAAAGGCCAATTCGAGATTGGCAATCCCTTCCACACTGAAGACAAATAAATTCCGTCCCCTGCCCGGCCACAGGTTTCGCTGCTTTCGGGTCTCTCTCTTTGCTTCAGCCTGCCGAGCAAGTGTCTCTTCCAGCTGGAGAAGGCCATGCTGGGTCTTTTGCCTCCACGCTGAACGATCAGAGGTCAAGGTTTCCCAGCTGTTGATGTCCATTCCCAAGGCCTTTAGATCCCTCTTGCAGATGTCTTTGTATCGCAGCTGTGGTTTCCCTCTAGAGCGCTTTCCCTGCACTAATTCTCCATATAGGAGATATTTTGGAATCCGACCATCAGCCATTCTCACGACGTGCCCAAGCCAGCGTAGACGCTGCTGTTTCAGAAGTGTGAACATGCTAGAGATTCCAGCATGTTCCAAGACTGCGTCATTTGAGACTTTGTCACGCCAGGTGATGTCAAGAATACGTCGGAGACAGCACATATGGAAGGTGTTCAGCTTTCTCTCCTGCCATGCATTAAGGGTCCAAGACTCACTGCAGTACAAGAGTGTGCTCAGGATTTTGTAATTAATACATGAATTAATAAATTATTCTGTATGTAATGGTTTTAACTTTAATAATAAGTAATGTACCTTAATGTTTAAATTAAACATATAAAAGAAATATATGGTATTTAACTGTTTATAGCCTTTTTGACATATACTACATTTTTCTTCAGTGTCCTACATTTTGGAAACTCTTTTCCGGTTATGATTTATGGTCACCTTTATCTCCATTTATAATCCTTTATCTCCATTTTGGTGTGTCATTCAAATTACATGAACTCTAGTCCAGAGTAGAATTGTGATGAAGACTTTCACGCCATGTGCAAAAATATATTAGCAGTATGGTTACAAAAGTTTTTAATTTGCTTTTAATTTGCAAGGAATGTATTTTTTAAAATTCATGTAGTTTCAGAACAGGAATTTTGCTGTAATATAGAGCTGCAATTCACTGCACAATTACATGAAAGAAAATTTCACTAACTCAAGGAAACATTCTGTGTGAGCATGTATAGGATGAACATGCATACTGGCATGTCAATAAATGACTTATCATAATGATTCTAAAATTGTGCTGAAGTTCCTTGGAACAGTTCCTAATTCAAATTTTATGGGAAAATTCATATGGAGATAAAAGTTTACATACATTGTTTATGCTCTTGGGTTCCTTGGTCTGAGTGTCAAATATTGACATTCTCTTTGTAAATGCAATTGAAGTTGAAATGCAAAAAAGGCTACAATCCAGAGTAACTATAGGACCTTTTAAACCGACATAGGTACGGTGCCACCTATGGGAAACCTATAGGAAATGCATAGAGCAATCCAGAGTAAGAGCCTCTTACGTCCTCCCATAGGTACTCTGGACTGTAGGGAAAGTCATTTAGTTCTCTGCTGCAAGAAGTCTAACTAATTCACTATGGCTGCAATACTAAATATACTACCCTGGGAGTAGGCCCTACTGAATACAATAGGACTTACTTCTGAGTAGATATGCTTAGGATTGCACTATATGTGTGCGAGCATGTGAGATGAGAAAATGGTTGCAAACTAGCACAATAAGACTGATTCTTCTTTCTGTGTATAAATTCACTGCTCCAGGGCTGACAGAGGGTTAAGCGACTGTTTCTCCTATAGGCTTCAAGTACGGCAAATCATCAAACATGTTTGACAACAGCCAGAAAAATGCTATTCAGAGTTTGAGGCAGTTGTCAGTTATAAATACACAGTTTCAACAATATTCTTTCCTTCTTAGACCAGATCTAGACCAGATTTAAAAAAGAAACTCACGTTGTATTGCAGGTACCTGAATCTGTTCATTGATTCACTGGTGTTTCATTTTTCAACTGGAATTAACATTGGTCTTGCAGCTTTGGGTCTCAAGCCCAAAATCTTGAAAAAAGGTTAATTTTGTATTTCACCAGTGAACAGTTGTATAGGCATAAAGAATGCAAGAGGTGAAAAGAGAAGAGATTTGGATGAGCAGAGAATGGGAAAGTGATTAGTTTTTGGCAGGATGTGAAAAAAGAACCCATCCTTGCTTTCCTGACATGCTCATAAAACCAGGGAGAAAACTATAATTGGATAAGATTAAAAAGATAACCCTTCGTATGAATAGAATGTAAAAATATTGAATTCAACCACACATTACTCACTTTGGCGCTGGTTACCTTGTAAACATTTGCTTGCAAGCAAGCCTCATTGATATCAGCAAGACCTCTGTACAAAGTCCTTTACTTTCCATAGTAAGGGCTTTATAGCAAGACTTTGCAGGTTCTTTGCTCTTCTAAAAGCAACTGCAAACTGAAATAGTAGTTCCACAAGTACTGTTTCCCCAAAACAGGGGTGTCCAAACATTCAACTTCAGGGTTCCTGCACCTTTAACAATTGTGGAAAGGAGAAAATATATACTATAATAAAATATTATAAATATTATTATAAAATATTATAAATATTATAAATATATTATAAATATATTTATAAATATATAAATAATATAATAAAATATATATATAAAAACCCGAGTGTTAATTGTGGCTAATTTGGACATGATCGATACATGCCATCAATACATATGCGCTGCCAGTCATCAGATACCCTGCTGGCATAGTAAGCTGGCCATAGAAAGAAATGGAGGCGGCCGATGTGAAGACCCGAAAGCTCCTCACAATGCATGGGGGTTTCCACCCCAAGTCTAACATCCAGAGACTATACACTTGTCGGAAAGAGGGCGGCCGGGGTCTGATGAGCGTCAAAACTACTATCCTGGATGAAACCCAGAATATCCAGGAATACATCACTGAGATGGCACCCAAAGATGAGCTGATGAGAGAATGTCTCCAGCAACAACAGCAAATACAGAAGGAAGATCAAACTGAGGAAGTGTCCTGGCAAGACAAGACCCTGCATGGGATGTACCATCGCCAGATAACCGAAGTCGCTGACATTGAGAAATCCTATCAATGGCTGGAAAAAGCTGGCTTCAAAGATAGCACTGAAGCCCTCATCATGGCAGTACAAGAACAGGCACTAAGGACAAGATCCATAGAAGCGGGGATTTACCACACAAGAGAAGACCCAAAGTGCAGGCTGTACAGAGAAATGTCAGAAACAATCCAACACATCGTGGCAGGGTGTAAGATGCAGGCAGGAACAGCATACATTGAACGGCACAACCAAGTAGCCGGCATCGTGTATAGGAACATCTGCTCCACCTATGGACTAACCCTTCCCAAGACCAGATGGGAGACCCCTCTGAAGTTTGTGGAGAATGACAGGGCTAAGGTCCTGTGGGACTTCCATATCCAGACAGACAAGAAGGTACTGGCTAACCAGCCAGACATTGTGGTGGTAGATAAGGCCCAGAAGACAGCCCTGGTAATAGATGTAGCGATACCAAACGACAGCAACATCAGGAAAAAAGAGCATGAAAAGGTGGAAAAGTATCAGGGTTTGAAGGAGGAATTAGAAAGGTTGTGGCAAGTGAAGGTGAATGTGATCCCAATAGTGATTGGAGCACTAGGGGCTGTGACCCCCAAGCTGGAAGAATGGCTCCAACAGATTCCAGGAGGGACAGCAGAACACTTGATCCAGAAAAGTGCATTGCTAGGAACAGATAAGATACTGCACAGAACCCTCAAACTGTTTTCTCACCCTCCATGGGTGGTGTATGTATGTTATCCTCAATCTCAGGTTTGAGGGTTTGAGAATTTGAGGGTTTGAGAGTTTGAGGCCTGGGAGTTTGAGTGTTCTGATGAACTTCTTGGAATCTGTTGGAGCCATTCTTCCAGCTTGGGTGTCACAGCCCCTAATGTTCCAATCACTAAATGGACAAGAAAAGAGAGAATATATAGCTATATACATATAGCTAGCGTTCATGTGGTTAATTTAGGATGAAATCCAGAGTAACTATGGTGAGTCCTTGCTCTGGAGTAAGAACAAGTTACTTGCGATTGCAATGTGAATTTCCCATAGGTTTTCATGAGGTTTTCATTAGGTGGTGCAGTAACTACGGGTACATGTAATGTCTCTTATGTGCTCCCGTAGATACTCTGGATTTTGCCTTTAAACTCTATATTGCTTGTTATTAAATTTAAAACTCTTAGTAAATTATACATGTAATTTAGGAATTACAAGAAGATTACATGTTGCCTGTTCACAAGAAAATGGAGGACAACAAAGATTTTTCCCAGGACTCAAGGCTAAAATCCAGGAAATGTCCTCTTAAATCAGGACATATAGTCACCCTAGCATAGATGGATTTGATAAGAACAACCTCAAAATGCCAGATGCAGGGGAGGGCACATATTCAGTTCTTTTAAAGCATCTGGTGTTCCACTGTGTGATGCAGGAAGCTGGACTAGATGAGCCTTTGGTCTGATCCAGTGGAAGCTCTACTTTTGCTCTTATGTTTTCATCAAAGTGGTTGGTGCTAATCATTACTTTTTTGCTCCTGAAAATCAGATTATTTTTTGCTCCTAGTAGAAGAGATCTGCAAGTAGAAAACTATTCTCTTGCATAGATCCTACTTTCTGAATTATAATGATAGGCTACTAATTACTGGGCAACTTAATCCTAAAAAGCACTGGAGTGGGCACTACACCCAATGTTTTATTGGCACTGCTGACACAATACTGCAGGTAGGGCTGTAGAGCCCCAATATGTCTACTCAGTATTGCAGCGCCTTCGGAGGTGGCACAGAACTGAGAAAATGTCAGCAGTTCAAGACTTTTTCATACAGCTTGGGGACTGGTTTGGATCTGACATATTGCAAGTTGCCAGCCCCACATCCTAGTTCTCCTTATCCATTATCCCCAATGACTGCCTTCTAACTGCCTTCTGGCCGCCCAGGAAACTCCCCCTCCACCTCATTTCCACTCTCCCTTATCCCCTCAGATCATAACACAGATCTCCAAGTTATGCCATATCAGAGGCTGGATTCAGTCTTTGTGGGCTGGTGCACCTCCATGTGCCAACTTAGCTGACTCTGGAGGAGGTGGATATGTGCTTTACCTATGCTTTACCGAGACCGATCTCTTTATGTAGATGAATCTTCATACATATGTACATACATATAAATGTATATAAATCTTCATACATACGTTCTTATTCTTAAACACAAAATGTCAAAAACACAAAGACAACAATATCAGGAGACAAAGGCTGGAAGTAAAACCAAAACAAACAAAAAACTAAAACCCCAAACCAATTGTATGTATATTAGTAGAGCACTGAGTAATACCCACATTTCAGAGAGAACACTGCTATTAGCTTATCATATATCCATCTCTTCTGTAATCTTGATATTCCTGCAAGGAGCTCATACCACTGTGAGTACATATAGGGGTTATTGTATTATATCTCACAACAGCCTTATGAAATGTTAGGTTCAGAGAGGATGACTTGCCCAAGGCCACCCTGTGGGTTTCATAGCAGAATGCAAGTCTCTTTGCCTGTATATCTAAGAAAAAAATTTCAAAGCAGGGGAAATTCAGAAGAAAGGGTAATTTTGTTGGTCATTCAAGAATATGTGTGGTGGGCTAACCATATTATTAGATTTAAAATAATTAAATTTAAATTTGATCATGAGCCTGTCCAGCAAGGCATTATGCCTCTGGTGGTGGCCTGTGAGGAGGAAAACAAATGATTCTCCTCAAGCAAGGAAAACTTCAGAAGAAATATCTCACTCTCTTAAAAATATCTAAACAATTATGCTGCATATAAACTGAAGAGTCAGGAAGGAAAGATTCTCTCCAGCACCCTGCAGGCTGTGTTCATTTTCTTGTGTCATTTTTACTTCTTAGGTTTTCTAATCACACAAAGTTTGCAGATGTTATGCAATCATGATTGGGGTTTGAAGGTCTGTGGAACTGGAAAATGTTGTTCCGTTTAAAAATAGAAGTTATACCTTTGTTTCGATGGTGTGCTTTTTTTCTCCCAGCAACCTGAACTGTCTCAAATTAACAGGCTTTTCATAATTCATTTCGGAGTCTGTCTGTCAGCCAGCTCTGTGTCCCCATTTTAGGAATATTGCCTCCAATCACGAGGCCACAGAACCGACAAGTACTGTGGCAACATGTGTTATTTTTTTTCCCATTTCCTGACACGGAGCGGTGATCCTAATTTAGTGACATGATGCACATTTCTTCCAATGAAGTCTCAAAGTAATTGGTGTGTAGACAGTTCAATCTGTGGAGCGCTCAGGTCTGAATACAATTAGATTGCTCAAAACAAAGGTGCAGATTGGAATAGCACAGACAGGGGAAGAGAGAACACAGATTAATCCACGCTTGCTGCCATTGGTAAATATTTTTTCCTTAGATAGGAAGATTTGGCCCAGTTTATAGGAGACATCACTTTGTTCCCGCAGGTTGGGATTAGGTTGTACCAGGCTCTCAAACAGGATCAAACCCCACTCGGAGCACTGCAGAGAAAGTGCACTACCACAGTCTCTCGTTATACACTATGCGGTAGCCCAGTTTTATCACCTGCTGGCTACTGTGCACATCATTGTAGTAGCATTACTGTTTAAAACAAATAATACAAAGCAGCTCACTGACAACAGCATTAAAATCTAATGCTGCTTGGATTAAAAACGTTGTCGCCCAAAATTTGTGGTAATCATTGATAAGGGAAATCCAGGAAAGAAGTGCCAACACTGAGAGAAGGTTAAGACGTTCCATGCAAAAACTTTCAAGAAAGTCATATTCATTGGGAAGGTTGAAATAGAATCATTTGAGTAGCCAGGGCCAAGTAATTTATAGCATTTTACGATTAGGTTAAAACTACGTATCACTTTAAACAGTGGTTCAAACCAAATTGACAACAAATAATAGTTGAGTTGAGTTCATGCCTTCAAAATTTCATTGAACATCTCCATTGCAATTGAGTCCAGCGTGACCATATGACCAGATTTCTCTGGATTTGTCTTCTTTTTTAGCCTTCTGTCCAGGTGTCCTTCAAAACGGCTTCATTGCCCTCCATTTCAGAGCATTGCAATGGTCTGCAGTACCTCATCATGTCATATGTTGTTGGATTCATATTGAAGAGCAGAATGCAATGCAAAAGTTAGTTTTGAAATATCTCCTTACTATCAAAGGTTATAGCCAAAAAACTAAAAATCAAAAATATGCATTGAGTTCTATGGGAAAGTGAAAGTGCCCAGTATCACAGCTTTACTCGTGTGTAGGGAAACATGCCAGTGGACACAATCCAGAGTAACAAAGGGAAGTCCTTGCTCCAGTGTAAGAACAATTTACTCTGGATTGCAATATGAATTTCCAATAGGTTTTCACTAGGTGGTGCAGTAACTAAGGGTGCACAGAATATCTCTTATGTGCTCCTGTAGTTACTCTGGATTGTAGGGTTTGTCTGCAGAAAGACCAGGCTGAGAGGAATCCAAGATCTTGTCCTCCTTTTTAGGTTTGGGCATATGGTCACCCTGGATTGAGTCTAAAAATGGTAATAGAGTTTAGAACTGTCCTTTATGGCTGATTACTATCCAGTAGTTGTCTTTATTCTTATTTTTGGTTACTGCTTTTTTAAAAAAATAATGTAACTTCAGTTTGAATTTCATTTAAAGAAAAACTGTGCTCATCTAATTTTTACAAAGCACTTACACCAGTGGTGGGCTCCAGCAGGTTCGCACCTACTCTATAGAACCGGTTCTTAACAAGAGATAGGACATATAAAGTTTAAAAATAGCCATTTAAAAGTGGCTGCCAGATGGGCAGAGAACCGGTTCTTACATTTTTTGAAGCCCATCACTGATTTATACCCAATCCTATGTAAAGGAAATTCCAGTGTCAGAGCATTCTTGGGAAAGCTGGCGCCTTCTCATTTGTGTCGGGAGAACACTGGGAAGGCCACTATATAATGTAAGACAGGGGCATGAACAGTGGCAGCAGGGGCTGAATCCTGAGCCCTTCCTGGTCCAGACGTGCTCATGGTAGTTGTTGGGGGTTACCCTCGGTGCAAGGGCACAAATATCCCCTTACTCCAGGATTCATGTCACCCGGTGCGGGAAGCCAGCGCGTCACCCCCATACAATATGAATGGTGGGCCAAAAATTAGATGTTGTGAAGCTGTGCTAGCACCCATGCATTGCTGTATGGGGCTTTAGGTAGAATTGGACTGATAGGAACTCATGTGAAAGGGAGGGAAAATGATTAGAACCTACAAACTAACTAGGCTATCCTGGCTGAACTCTTTTCCTGCTGGCAAAGAGAGTTCTATCAATATGCATTTGCAAAGTTGCATTTTTTCCTCTGGATTTTGACTCTTTGCCATCTCACTTTTCAGGACCCATTTATATTACTTTTTAATTTTAGATAGCAGACAGTGCTGGAGGGCTGTCACGGATCAGCTTGTTTAGGTAAAATGTATTTATATTAACTTCTTTGAATTATATTGGCAATGAAACTATATCCCATTCCTGTAAATTTGGTTTAGCTGAAGTTTGCATAAATTAAAGACCACTTTACAGATTACTTTTTTGGTACTGTATATTTTTTTCTCCAAATGTAAATGGTGACTATGATTAAAGCACACGTGCAAGGACCTGTATTGAAGAGGAACATTTGTTTGGAACGTTTGTTTGGAGTGCAGGGTGCCCAAACATTTTGGTAGGAGGGCCACATTATCTCTCTGACAACGAGTTGGAAAAATGATTTACATTTCAAATTTGAATGAATTTAAATAAATTTACATAGTTATTAGAGACAGAGACAGATCTGTCTTTCCCACCTTTCCCATGACAATGCTAATGCCCATTGTGGCTTACAAAGCTTTAGTTCCTCCCCGCCTGATGTTTTCACCATAACCCTGTGAGGCTGAGAGTCTGACTGACTGACTCTATGGGCACAATCCAGAGTAACTATGGGGAGTCCTTGCTCTGATGTAAGAACAATTTACTCTGGATTGCAACATGAATTTCCTGTAGGTTTTCACTTGGTGGTGCCATAACTATGTCAACGTAAATGTCTCTTACGTGCTCCTGTAGTTACTCTGGATTGTAGGGTAGGTCACACAGGAAGCTTCATAGCTAAGAGGAGGATTTGAGCCTGGATCATTCAGGTCTCAGTCCAAATCCCTAATCATTACGCCATCCTATCTCTCTAGTTCACCAAAACCAGTGCTCCAAATCCTGTCCCTTCAACTAGATTTTTGGATATTGGAAAATTCCAGTGATTAACAAAATCACATAACACTTCTTGCATCAAAGTACTGTGGTACCTCTCATAACAAGTGCCTCACATAACAAGCATTTTACAGAACAAGTATAAATTTCCAAGAAATCTTGCTTTACATAACAAGTTCCTCTTCACTTAACAAGCTACTGCGTTATGGGCACGCGTGCTATGCAGCCCTGATGCTCTGTGTGGAGGCTCTTTAAAAGGGCTGCCGGCCAGCACTGCTGCCTCTAACTGCCCCCAACCTGGTGGCAGTTGCCTGGGGTGCCAGAGGCAACTGCCCCTAACTGCCCCCAAGTGCCCCCACCAACCATCTTGAACCTCCACCAGCAGCCCAGGTAAGCCTCCCAGGTAAGTGTTTTTGATTGCAACCTCCTAACTATGTCTACTCAGAAGTGAGCCCCGTTGTGTTAAATGGGGCTTACTCCCAGGGAAGTGTCTTTAGGATTGCAGCCTAAGTAGACTTCAGAGGATCATGCACATTGAATGCCTGTTTTGAATTCAATTCCAGTGTTTTGTCATCATTTTTACATCCAGTTAATATTTTTATATGAATATTCTGGGGGTTGTGGAACCAATCGTCTGAATTTCCATTATTTCCTATGGGAAAATCCGCTTCACTTAAAGAGCATTTCACTTAAAGAGCATGCTTCCGGAACGAATTAAGCTCTTTATGTGAGGCACCACTGTATTTCCTCTGGTTAACAAGGTGGCTATTGTCAGTTTTTGTGGTTCTCTGTGGAACACGAATTCTCAGTGAATGCAATGGGACATAATTTATTTCTGAATCTACTGGTTTAGTACTATACCTGGGCTACTAACAACTAACAGATTATTTCTATTTAGTTCATACAGAACCATTGGCCATTTTAAAACAATTTTGTGTGTAAGAATGGTTACAATTAACCATTCTAGTTATGTCCCAGTCTTAGTCCAACATCCTGTTTTACAAGTGTACCTGAAGCAATAATGGCTGTTAGTGATGAAGCCCATAGATGTTTGCACGGGCTGTGCAACATTTCAGTTCTGTGGAAAGACTTTGGCTACCACAAGTTTTGACACATATACACTGTGTGGTAGGAACAGGAAGGCAGTGCTGGAGGTTTGCAAAAAGAGGCTTTGATAAAGGCAGGCAGAGGCTACATTTCATTTCAAACTGAACTTTGCAGCACTCAAGGACCGAAGAAAATTTAGAAATTTGTATTACATCAGTGTCATAGTTTAAAAGTTAAAAGGGAAGGGAATAGTCATTGATTCCATTTAGTTATCTAGTTTGTAGAGTATGGACCGAAACACACTACTGTGTAAAATCTACCCCAAACTCATGTTTTGTTTGCATAGCTGTGTCTTTTAATTAGAAGTTCTCTGTTAGTTAAGTCACTGTCCCTATTTTAAAATAGGGCAAGTCCTTTTCATCAAAGATAACAGTTCCCTTAGATACTGCAAGAAAAATATGCAGAGAGACAAGGATTTTAAATTAATAATATGGCATCATGATATTAGCCTACTTCAAATCTAATGAGATGTATTTGCTGTGCTGCAGTTGAGTTTAATGAGACATTAAAACCTTAATTTTTTAATCACAGAAAGTGGTAAAACCAACACGACATATTGTGCATTTTAACACTATTTAATTTTTTATTGTAGACCTCTTGATAAAAGATGGTTTGGTTTTATTTAATAAGGCTGCAATCCTAAAGACACTTTCCTGGGAGTAAGACCCATTAAACACAATGGGGCTTACTTTTGAGTAGACATGGTTAGGATTGTGCTCTAAGACTCTGTAGCTCTGCCATTTGTATGCATTTGTTAAGGGGACAAACAATGTACTCGGGAGGAGCTCATCCTTATGCTGAGTATTACTCTGAATAAAATGCTACAATAAATAGTTGATCTGGCTTGTGTAGAAGGTGAAGAAATTACACAGAGCATAATTTGTTGCTAAATAAAAATTTTTATTTTGAGGTTTCAACATTTAAAAAAATTCTAAAAATCCCATCATTTTGAGGTTTCACATCATCTCCCCTCCACACACCATTTTTGCCTCCAGACCTTTTTGTGCTGCTATCCTTCAATTTTTTTTTATTTTTGTTTGGTCGAAAAATACCAAAGGCAAGAAAAAATGTTATTCTTTTAGAAGCAAGTTTTGTTCATGAGTGTCATAGTTCAAGATGGAAAAAACAAGGAAGAGGAAGGGCTAAACCACATTAGTGCTAAACCACAGAGAAAACTCAAAGCAGAGAAAATCACAACTTTTGGGGGAAGGGTGGATTTTCAGCTTGAAAAGTGCACTGAAGGGAAGAATGAGCCTTTCTCCACCTGCATGCCTCAACCTTTAGGGGGATCACCCCCAAACATGCTTCATTTTAGTGAAGAAGGAACATCCAACTGAAAACAAGCCTGATTGTGCATTAAATGGGAAAAATGTACTCTACAAGTTGCCAGTGATGTCTGGCTAACCCAGTGATTTTCAACCACTGTAACATGGCACACTGGTGTGCCATGGATAGTCGTCAGGACAATTGGGGGATCTGAACCTTCTTCCTGCAGAATGATGTGCCTTGTCAATAGTAAAAAAAACTGATGGTAAGCCTCGATAATCTATCTAATACTGTAGATAGATTTTAAAGGGAAGGGAATAGTCTTGTGCCTTGATTAGTGCCTTGTTAGTGTGCCATGAGATGAAAGAGATTGAAAATCACTGAACTAACCCATCAAAATTACAGTAAAACCTTGGGTTGAGAGTGTTTTGCAAGCAAACATTTTATCTCGATATACGAGAAATGTCTTGATAAAAAGCGAAGAAAGTCCCAACGGGATGTGGCTGGTTTCAGAGTTCTGCCAGCACCTACTTAGCCTCTCCTGAGAGACCAGCCTATTGGGGTCAGTGGGGCTCACTACTGTGTAAGGTGGGCAATGGAAAGGACCCTGAAAGACCTAGCCTTGCATGTCTAGTCTAAAGTAAGTCCTGTTATAATCAGTTGGTCTCACTGCTTTGTAAGAAGGGCAGATTGCAGTCTGAGAGACGAAGGGCAAAATTCAGAGTCAGGGCAGGGCTGTCCCAACTATTCTGAATCCAGAGCAGAGAGTTATGCTGAAGCCAGAGAGTTAGGAAGACTGGGCTGCCCTAACTGCTCCAGAGCATGCTCAGTAGGCACCAAGGGGAGGGCTTGCTCCCAAGGAGACCCCCCTCAGATCACACTGAACAAGGTACAGCTGTGGTGCCGCCTTAGAAAGAGTCCCTGATGAGATGCCTGTATAGTGAATACAAGAAGCGAGCTTCTTGGAGTGGCCTGCTGTATCCCCAGGTTAGTGGACTGCTGTAGTTGTGCCATTTCCTGAAGTTGAGGATATCCTGGCCAAGAACTTAGATTTTTGGTCAATACTGCCATTCTTATTCTGCCTTACCATAGACCCCTTTGGGTCTACTCATTACTATACCTGCTCCTGAGATGGTATAACTCTGAGGAGCTGGAAGAGGGGGCATTTCTGCCCTGGAAACAGGCTCTGGATACAGCCTAACTGCTTTGCCCTAGGCAATGCTAAACATGCCCTCAACAAGCCTCTCCTGAACTGCCTCGGCTGCCCCAGTTAGGGCAAAGCAGGTCCACCTGTCTTGGGTCAGTCTATGTTGCCTTAGGCTGCCCCAAGCCTTTTCCAGAATAACTAGAGTGGCCCATCTTGCAGTTGGGGCAGCGCAATGATAGATAGGGTAGCCCAAGTTGCACTTCTGGTTTGTGTACTAAGTACAGGTTATTTTGTTTTATTTTTCTTTATATTTTGTATTTTCTTTATTATTTTGCTTGTATTACAGTATTTGCAACCATTTTTGTGAATAGTCTGGGTAGTGGAACAAACTGTCTGAGTTTTCATTATTTCTTATGGGAAAATTTGCTTTAAATACAAGTGTTTTGGATTGCAAGCTTCCTTCTGAAACAAATTATGTTCAGAAACCAAGCTACCACTATAATTGAATAATCTTATTGAAGCTAAGGGGATGTGTTTCTTAAGAACCTGCTTACCCTATGTATTCTTCTCATTGTTCCGTTATAGAAGAATTCAGAGATATAAAACATATAAATAGAGCATCCGTGGTAA
This sequence comes from Cryptoblepharus egeriae, assembly GCA_030015325.1. Taxonomy (NCBI): domain Eukaryota; kingdom Metazoa; phylum Chordata; class Lepidosauria; order Squamata; family Scincidae; genus Cryptoblepharus; species Cryptoblepharus egeriae. The sequence continues at coordinate 182,041,586 of JAREYC010000001.1, read as the reverse complement.
TAAGTAGCAGTGCAATAAGTAGCAGTGCAATAGCAGCATCCGGGGTAATAAGTAGCAATGCAATATTGAAGCACCATATGAGCACATACAGTAGCAACACAATACAGTGCAACACAATTTCCCCTTGATTCTGGGCACATATCTTAACCCTTTTTGAAAACAGTGCATGAGAACAGATGGTCAGCTCAATACTCCCAAACCCCCCTCAATAAATTTCACTACTTCAATGCAGACCTCCCTTTTGCTTCCAATTCCTTGCCAAAACAGGAATATCTACATTCCCCCTCAGAATTTTGTGTTACTTGAAATTCTGGAGACTTGACTCCTTTTGACTCATCTCTTCAGAATTTTTTGGATTTCACAATCCAAACAACTGATCGTAACAAAAATGATGCTGATCGTAACAAAAATCAGCATACTGCTTGCTCATCTCATTCTTAGTGGACTGCACAAGAAAAGGAACCCCCCAGAAAATCAGATAAATGAAGTGCACATTGTTTGCACCCCAGGTGTCATATGGACCCATAAAATAGCAATGAACACAATTCAAAGCACAATTCTGTATGTATACAACTCATGTTTAAATGCTCAACAGCAGGACTTGGAACCGTGTGTAGGACTGCAGCCAGTGCTAAAACAAGTCATTCTATTTGTTGGATATTACATTTGGTATCTCATTTTTCCTCACAAACCACATTTATTACTCGGTACTAGAAAATATTAATGAAACGTCAACCAAACAGATGGTAGTCAGTGAGTTATTTTCAAAATATACTATATTGACATTTTACATTTTGTATTCTAGATACTGATACTCAGTTTTAAATGCTTTTATTTGTTGATTAAACTTGTATGTATCTACAAATAAAAAAATTCATGAATACTAATCAAATCAACATATAACAGTTTTCCTCACATCATTTTATTTTCCCTTAAACATAATCAGTTTAGATCCCCCCTCATCCCAAAGATGCCTATTATAGCCGCATTGGGTCTCCCAGGAGAAAGGCAGGGTTCAAACAAACAAACAAACAAACAAACAAACAAACAAATAATAATAATAATAATAATCATTATATAATTATATAATATAATATATAATAATATAATATAATATAATATAATAATATAATAATAATAATAATAATTATTATTATTATTATTATTATTAATAATAATATTATTATTATTATCCATAAATACACAGCGAACAATTTTGTGCTGGTTTCATTCATATCACCAATCGGACCCTTCCCAAGAGTCTAGGACTGTGTGATGTAGTGGCGTACAATTCGTGCTGATCCCAGAAGAGCGGCTTTCTGCAGTTGGCAGAGTGATATTTTGTCAATGCCAATAGTTTTCAGGTGCCTGCCAAGGTCTTTGGCACTGCACCGAGCGTGCCAATTACCACTGGCACCACCTGCACCGGCTTACACCAGATGCGCTGTAATTCGATTCTTAGATCTTGGTAGCGGGAGATCTTTTCCAGTTGTTTCTCCTCAATTCTGCTGTCACCTGGTATGGCGATGTCAACAAGCCACACCTTACTGCTTTCTATGATGGTGATATCTGGAGTATTGTGTTCCAAGACCTTGTCTGTCTGTATCCTGAAGTCCCACAGACACTTAACCTGCTCATTTGCAACCACTTTTTCAGGTTTGTGGTCCCACCAGTTTTTTGCCACTGGCAGATTATACTTTTGGCATAGATTCCAGTGGATCATCTGGGCAACAGAGTTGTGCCTCAGTTTGTAGTCAGTCTGCGCGATCTTCTTGCAGCCACTTAGAATGTGGTTGATGGTTTCATCCACTGCTTTGCAGAGCCGGCATTTTGGGTCATTGGCTGATTTTTCAATTCTGACCTTGATGGGATTTGTCCTGATTGCCTGTTCTTGGGCAGCAAGAATCAGGCCTTCCGTCTCTTTCTTCAGTGTTCCACTCGTGAGCCACAACCAGGTCTTATCCTGATCCAGACTCGGACTGTATTGGTGAGTGACTGGATTTCTGCTTCTGACTTTCCGTAGAGCTTCAAATCATCCATGTACAATAGATGTGAAATTTTCTGTGAATTTTTGGCAGTTTGGTAACTCAGGTTCACTTTCTGTAGGATCACTGACAAAGGGATCATCGCTATTACAAACAGCAATGGGGACAATGAGGCCCCCTGGAAGATTCCCCTTCTAATGTTGACAAGTCCATAACTTTCATTGGCTACGAATAATTCTGTCTTCCAGAGTTTCATTGCATTTTCAACGAAATTTGTAAGATTTTTGTTGACCCCGATGGATTCCAGACATTTTATGATCCAGCTGTGTGGCAATGAATCAAAGGCTTTTCTATAGTCAATCCAAGCCATGTGCAGATTGGTTTTCCGGCTTTTACAATTCTCCAGTATCATTTTATCAGTCAGGAGCTGATCTTTTGTGCCTCTGCTTCTCCGTTTATTGCCTTTCTACTCCATTGGTAAGATGTTATTTACTTCCAAGTAATCCTGAATCTTGTCAGCTATGATGCCTATCAGCAGCTTGAACATGGTGGGTAGACACACTATTGGCTTGAAGTTTCCTGGTGCTATCCCTTTTGCTGGATCCTTCTGCAGTAGGAGATTCTTTCCAGGTGTTAACCACTGCCTGATGTTACCTGTTCTAGCATTTCATTAAATTGTTCAGCCATTTTTCCATGCAGGCTAGTCAGGTACTTGAGCCAGAACACATGGAGCTGATCATTACCAGGTGAAGTCCAGTTTTTAACTCTTTTCACTCTCTGTCTGATCATTTCAGTTATTTCCATCTATTCCATTTTGTTCCTGGAGAAATGTTCTTCAAAGTCTTTTATCCACCCAGCACCTCTGTTGTAATCTTTCTCAGTTTCCCATAAGGTTTTCCAGAGTTGAGTAGTTGCATTTTTCTCAGGCTTTATTACTTTTATATCTGCTTTCTGATTCAACGCCTGGTAGAATCCCTTCTGACTGGAACATTTGATTTTGTCTATACTGGATGACTCTGGCTTCATATCTTTCAATTTTTCTGGCTGTTGCTGTGATCTGCTGTCTCACAATTTCCATGGCTTCTTCAATCTTCCTTGTGTTCAGCCAGTACTTTTTGACCAGGTATTGCTTGATTTTGTCATTCCTCAGAGTTTTCTCCTTCATGTTCTTTAAGTTACTTGCATCTGATCGCAAACTCTTGATCTTCAATTCCAGTCTGATTTTCCATTTTGGTTTTCCAGTTGATTTTCCAGAGGACTTTTCCAGAATCCCCAGTTCTTCTGTTACTATCACTGCTGTGCTGCAGGCGAGCTGATTTGTTTGTTCAATAGATGTTATGTAAATTGTTGCAAGTGTGGCATTGGCGTCTTTTATTAGTGGTGCCAGGTGCTTTCTGGGTATATGTTTCAGAGCTTGAAGCCTTGTCCTTTCTGCATTTGAGGCAGCATGGGTCAGGATTTTATCTTTCAGTTCTTGTTGCCTTGTAGTCAGTCTTCCTGGCAGCTCACCAAGGCCTTCAGGTTCTTGCTCAGCTTCACACAAAATTTCCAAAATTATTCATCATCATCGTCATCATCATCATCGTCGTCGTCGTCGTCGTCGTTGTTGTCATCTAGTATTACTGCACAATGAAACTTCTGGATATGGCTCTCCCTTCCTTAAGATGGTAGAATATTGCCCAAGATATGTCCAAAAAAGGTCATTGCAAAAAACAAAATAAAAAACCCTCAAAACACCCATTGTTTCTGACTAATTCAGCATGGTTTCTTTCTTTTTTTAAATGTGGTCATCCCTAGTAATGCTGATGCAGGAAAAAAGCAAATGAGATCATATGGCTTATCTCTCTTCTGAATACATTTCTTTCAAAACCGTGTCCTAATTCTGTAATTGTGCCTTTTTTCTTGTTCTTAAGGATCTTCTTGATATGGGGCAGTATGAACAGGGGTTTTTAGAACTTTGTAAAGAGACATATGGAGACTCCCCAGTAGCTTAGTGGTTTAAGGTGCTGTGCTTGTCGATCTGAAAATCAGCAGGTCAGCAGTTCAAGACCCTAGCACTGCAAGCCAGAGTGAGCTTCCTTCAATTGCCTGGCTTGTGACAAAATAGCAGTTTGAAAACACGGAAATGCAAGTAGATAAATAGGTACTTATAGGTACTAACAGCGTTGTATGCACCTTCATATATACTCATGCCAGGGAATTGTCATTGGACAACACTAGCTGTTCAGCTTATTAATGGGGATGAAAGCTGCACCCTAGAGATGGTCACGATGAGCAGATCAAACTGCAGTGGACACCTTTACTTTTATTTTTAAAGAGATATACAGTGCAATCCTAAGTTGCAGTGGAATAGGCTGGCCAGTTGGACAAGTGCCATATCTGGACAAGGGAAAAGATTAAGGTTAAGGGAAAAGATTTCCCGATACTCCAGGTAACACAGCAGCAGCCTGAGCAGAGCTCCAGCCCACCTCTGGAGGTGGAGCAGATCTGAGCAGCACAAAGCAGCCTGAGAATGGGCAGATCTGCCAGAGTTAAGGAGAGCTTTTTTATCATCTTGTTTTACGTTTTTCTTGGGTAGCCTACATTTTGGGAGAAACTTGTCCTCTTTTTTTTAGTCATGACATATGGAGCACAATTCTAAGCATGTCTACTCAGAAGTAAGCTCCATTGCATTCAGTTGGTCTTACTTCCAGGAAAGTGTCTCTCAGTAAGTTGACTGATAGTTGTGCCTGTGACTGTTTATGTGCCGCAAGGGTGAAGACAAACACAGTGGAGTAGATTATCTATTAACTGTATTTACACTTTAGAGTAGTCTAACACAATCTGGGTCATGCACATGAACTCAAGTCCTTCAGTCTAATCTCCTCAGGGATAACCAGTATGCTTCTGCTCTGAGCAACAGCTGAGCTCCAACTGCCAAACAATTCTCCAACTGCCATCAATCAACTGGCAGATGTTCAAATTTGAACATTTTATTCTGCTTAGCTTAACTGAACCAACTGTTACGTTTATAATTCTAATAGTGTCTTTAGGATTGCAGCCCATGTCACCCTGACCTTGTACATATTTTCTTTTTTATAGAGCCTAATTGTCAATACACCTCAAACAGCTTGTCTTGCATAAAAAATAGAAAGGAAGTGTCAGCACACCTTCTTGTTTGCATTCTGTTGTATACTGTAGTCTGTTTTGTTTCATCAGGCTTATGCCTATTTGCTTAATTTTGTAGGCTACAATCTTTTCTATTTTTAAATCTTTTAAAAAGTGTTTTAAAACACTTTTAGTTTTATCAGCAGTTCATGTGCCTGGTTGTTAATTTTCTTTTTATCCTCCTCAAGTTGTTCCAGAAAGGCAAGATAAATGTCACTAATAAAATTGTCATCAAATGTCATCAAAAATATTATCATCCAGTCAACAATGTGATTTCATTATCATGGAACTCTACATTGTAGTCACTATACCCATAATATGACAATGCAAACAAAACCAGAAAATGATTAGTTTCGGTGAAATAAAATAATGTATGGACCACATATTTTCATGCTTCTGAAACTTGCATTTTGTTTCATAATGTCTAACGTTATGTATATCTGTTAGGTATGTTTTATAATACTGAAATTTATGTCATGGTATCTCAATTTATGTTACGAGAATATACTAGAGAGCAGTGGTTCTCAATCTTCCTAACGCTGTGACCCCTTTATAAGTTCCTCATGTTGTGGGGACCCCCAACCATAAAATTATTTTCGTTGCTACTTTATAACTGTAATTTTGCTACCATTATGAATCATAACAGGATGTATTTTCATTGCTACAAATGAAATGTGTGTTCTATGCACATATTGAACACAATGGGATTTATTTCAGAGTAGGCATGCATAGGATTGGGCCCTGAGGCTGCAATCCTATCCACATTTACATGGGAGGAAAGGCCCCCTGACTATAATGGGATTTATTTCAGAGTAGGTGTGCATAGGATTGGGCCATGAGGCTGTCAGTCAGCCCCAGTGCGTGCACAGCTACAGCTGGAGGTCTGGCAAGCCTGACCTGGCCCCCTGCACCAAGGGTCTTTAGGCGACCCCCAGGAAACCTCTAGACGACCCCCAAAGGGGTCCCAACCCCCACTTTGAGAAACGCTGGTATAGAGCATGAAGTTTATAGAATGAACCATATAGAATGAAGCATTGCAGGGTTTAGTGCGGGTGAGGCGGTGATGGGGAGGAAGTGGAAGGGTGTTCCAAGGTGGAGGATGGGTGAGCAGAGAGTGTTCCTGTGGTAGGTGCACAAGTTGTGGAAGATGGATTTGGGACCTGGAGATATACTAGATCCCAACTTGCTTTCCCAGCAAGAACATCATCTGGTTGCTCATATCTACCCAGTTCTTCACTGTGTCCAGAGGTGATGCAGATCAGACAAGACAAACTGGAGCTGCTGCAGCACTACCTGGGAAAGAGTAAAAGTTTCCCTTCCAGTTTCCAGTAAAAGTTTCCCTTCCAGTGTACCAGCAGCCCCAAATTTGTAGTGGATACAATGCAGGCATGCTGGCCTTTCTGTTCCAGAACAATTTAGGATTGTGCTATTGAGGTATTCCACTGTATCTTATGCCACTATACTTGAGGTTCTCTATGCTGTATTCACTTGACTATTGCTGTACATCAATATTTTCAACACCATGATTGTGTTTATCTTTTCAGAGAGCGTGCACTTTGATAGCAGCTGGTAGAGGTGGTCATTATACAAAATTCATAGAACACGCTACTAAATTGTTTAGTGGTGCTGATGTAATAGATGGGACTGGAATGAAAATGCAGCTGCCTGTGAAGTGGAATGAATGAAATAATTCTCCTGAAGGGAGCATCAAACTGGGACAAGAATGGTAATAAAGGGTTCCTAAGACACACTGACGTCACATAGCACAAAATGGTGACATTATAGCATTATATGTGCCAAATGCCACATGCAAAGCACTTAATATTTATGGAGCTCCTCTTGCTTTCAGAGTGTGTGGATGTTCTTTACTTTTTCTTCTGCATTCCACATTATGCCACTATCATGCTCAGGAAATGGTAAGTGGGATTTTAAGTACCCAGACAGTAGCTTTTTTGGTTGTACCTGAATATATCGCTTAGAAAGAGAATTTATTTTCAAATTGCACCACTTTGAGAAGAAGTGGATGTTCCTGTCAGTATGTAACACATTTCAAAAATACGTGGAGAATGTCAATGGAATTGTCTTCTTTCTTAGCCGCTATGGAATGAATGCAGATTATTGTTAATAACTTTTCACAGTCTGCAGGCAACTCCTGGGTAAATCAGCTTTTTGCATGGTGAGGAGAATGTTATCACTTCTTGGCTTTCCTAAATTCCTGGGCAGGTGTGGTGGTGCAGAGTGATGTGGAGAATATCTCAGATTGAATACAAGGGAAAAGTTCTCACCCCATGGTATCTTGAGTGCTTATATCATTCTATTCAGTGAATACTGAATTGCCCTGTCTACGCTACTTGGGTAGACATGAGCAAAAAAAATCACTTTTTTGAATAAAGTGTCACATATATGGTTACTCCCTGTTAGACTGGCAGCACAGTCCAGAGCAACTAATCTGTCCACGCAAGAGCTCTTGGGTTGCCCTATCTATCACTAGGGTGGAGGAACTGCAAGATGCTCCACCCCAGTTACTCTGGAAAAGGCTTAGGGCAGAGCAAGGCAACATAGGGTGCCCTAAGAGAGGTGGACCTGCTCTGCCCTAACTGGGGCAGCCTAGGCAGCTCAGGAGAGGCATGTTGAGGGCATTTTTAGCATCCAAAGCCTGTTTCTAAGGCAGAAATCCCTCTTCCAGCTCCTCAGAGATATACCACCTCAGGAGCAGGTATAGTAATAAGTAGATCCATAGGGATCCATGATAAGGCCCGAGTAAGAATGGCAGTGTTGACCAAAAATCTGAGTTCTTGGCCATCCTAGCTGCAACCCCTGCCTCTCAACCACAGGATATGGAACAAACTACGGCTGCCCACAAACCTCAGGATACAGCAGGCCACTCCAAAAAGCCCCTTGTATTCACTGTAGAACATACCGGCATCTCATCATGGACTCCTTATAAGGCAGGCACCCAGTGGAGTCACCAGACTGGTGCAGCAGGTACAGGCCGCATTGGGTGACACGCTCTGTATGGGGTGATGCGCTGGAGGAATTTGACAGTCCTTTGGCAGGACGCGGGCATCAGCGCACCCATTCAGGCCTGCTCCAAGGCGGAGCAGCAGCCAGAAGCTGCCACTTGTCCTCAGATTGCCCAAAAGGCCAGCTGAGGTGCACTGCGCAGAAACACACTGAGCATGCCGAACAGCTTCAGAGGAGACTTCCTTAAAGCGGAAGTCCACCTCTGCACAGCCATTCGGCCTCACTCAGGAGGCGGAGCGGCAGCCGAATGGCTTCAGATGCCTCAGACGCCTCTGACGTGGAATGGCTTCAGACCAACTCTGATGCCTGCACAGTCTCCTCTGATACCGAAAGGCTTCAAAAAAGTACTGTGCAGGTATCAGAGATGGTGCCTGCACAGTATTCTTTCTGAAGCCAGGTAGGGGGGTGCGTGCATCCCAGGGGTGACACACAGACTTCTGCACCGGGTGATGCGCAGAGTCGTGTCACCACTGTAGGCACCACAGCTGTTCCTTGTTCAGTGTGATCTGAGGGGTGTCTCCTCAGGAGCAAGTCCTCCCCATGTCTCAATTACTTGCATGCTATGGAATAGTTAGGGCAGCCCAGGTTTCCTGACTCTCTGGATGCAGCATAACTTTCTGCTCTGGATACAGAATAGTTAGGAGAGAGCAGTTAGGGCAGAGCAGGCTGAACTTGCTCTGGATTGTGCTCAAAAGGTTGTAGGTATATGCACAGTGTTATAAATTTCTGGCAGTTGAGGAAAAAATTGAGGACGACATGAAGAAGTTGACCTTAAGAATTTGAGACTTGAAGCTGGGCTGAGGGAGGAACATGTTACAAAGGCTCCATTCCTACACTGACAGCTCATGCTCCGTAAAACTACCAAAAGGGAAGGATGAATTTCCACGTCTTGAATTAGAAAGGGGCAATTCAGACTTTTTGAAGGCTGATCCAACCACTATCCATTACCCAAAGTGGTATAAAGTACTACTCATTTGCCATGTAAAGCTAATTGGTCAATCTAAGGCCCAATTCTATCTTACTTTCCAGCATTTATTTTGCTGTGCCAATGGAGTGTGCACTGTGTGCAGAGATGGGAGGGAGATAGTCACAAAAGCTCTTTAAGATAAGGGAACATTGGTTCACTTACCTCAGGCTGTAACGCAACTACATTGATTCTGGAAATTTGATGAGGACTGACCTCTTATTCTATTAAAAAGGATATTAAAAACAAACAATACAATCAAAACCACAATGATTCCAGTCTTATTAGTTTCTTCTTGGAATTATAAACAATAAAATCTGAGGGGAAATTAGGTAGCAGAGAATTCCATAAGCTGTTTGACTACTTGCCTTCTTTAGGTTCCAGATTCTATGTGCTGGTATCATTCAGCTGGAATTTGTACTCTTGCTCTGTTACCTTTAATTAAATGACTTACTAGTAACTCCAGCTGAAGGTTAATATCTGTTAGGTTTGGCTTAGAGCACCACAGACTCATCATAACCTCGTCAGAATTGGACAACAGCCAAAAATGATTTCCTCAATATTGTATACCTATATCAGTAGTAGATACTAATATACTAGTTTCAGTAGATACTAGTGTACTAGTTTCGGGTTTGCTTGATGAATCTGAACAAATCATTCATTCTAATATGGCAGCTTAGTGTCAACTTAGTTAATATCTAGCGCATCTTGTGCTCTGCTGTGTAACAACATTGCTTCATCAGTCTCCCGAGCAATCGGACATGGTGAACCACTTCTTGGAGTGCACACGCATGAACGGCTCAGTGGCTTCTTGTATGTGAACGCCTGAATGATGAAACATGGAAATGTAGCTAAAGACGCAGATAACCAAACCCAATTATGCTACATTGTTTCCATGCTCTTGACTTCAGCATTTTTAATTGTTTTTCAGTCACAAATTATACAAGATAAAGGTCAACATGAACATGAATTATAACATGTCGTGCTGCTCTGGCTTGCTTGAAAACAGGTTTGTCAGCATTTCTCAAAACAGCAGCTGTATGAACTAAATGGAGTTAGTCTTCCCTTTCACTGAAAAGGGGTTTTTAAAAATCCAGGTAGGATTTTGAAGCTAAATAGCTCTGACCTAGTAGTAGAGCTTATTTATCTAAATGCTAGAATCACTCCAGTCTTATTATAGTAATAGTAATATTTACATTAATCTTTCCTGTGGCCAAAGTAGATTATGTAAAATGAAATTAGGTCCCTTGGCACAAATAAAATATAATTATAGATAGCAAGTGTGTTTGGGATACTCACCATCCCTGAACTTAGTATAAATTCACTCATTAGGAGTGCAGTCCTAACAGAGTGCTCTGCTAGCACATCACAGCACCTGTTGAGAGTGTAGCAAATGTACTGTAAATGACTCTGGTAAGCAGAGGTGGTGGGAAGACCTTGAAACCCTGACCTGTCCCCTTAAGGGATGGGAAAATGGGAAGGCAGGAAGGGGGCTTTTCTGACACATTTTACTTCTTTTCAGGATCCAGGGGTGCAAGGAGACCTGTGAAGTGCCCTGCAGGGCTCTCTGTAGCTTTTAAACAGTAAAAATAGCAATCACGACCCCTTTGCAGTTTCATGATCACAACCTGGAAGTGGGTTGTGATCAGGGATGGGCCCAGCCTGCTGTAACAACCGGTTCTCCGGAAATGGGTGGGGCCAGGTCAGGTCAGGGGGTGGGGCTGATGTCAGGGGCGGGGCCAGCAAGAATTTTTTAAAATTAAAAAAATTCAAAAAAATTAAGCATGTGGCTTACCTCTGAGTAGACCTGCATAGGATGGTGCGCTGAGGCTGCTGTCCTTTCCACTCCACCCTGGGAGTAAGCCCCATTGACTGGCATGAGGCTTACTTCTGAGTAATCAGGTTGGGATCTCAGGCTGCAATCAGCTACACTTTCCTGGGAGTAAGTCCCATTGACTGTTATGGGACTTACTTCTGAGTAGTCAGGTTGGAATCCAGGCTGCAGAGCCAGGCATTGTGGGGGCGTGGGGGGTGACCTGGGGGCACTTGTGGGCAGAGGGGCTGTTTACAGGCAGTTCTGGGGGGTGGGGGTGACTAGAGGCTTAGGAAACTCAGTAGCAGTAGCTGCAGCTGACCGCTACTGAGAAATTGAAAAAAAAATCACTGCGCATGACAACGCAGCTAATTAGTAGCCGGGGAGATTTCCTAGAGAGGACCTGCGTAGGCGGGTCCTCAATTGAACTTTTCCGGACTTTCACTTGTGTCTAGGAACTCTAGAACTCCGCGGCTACCGCTACTGAGTTTCCTAAGCCTCTAGTCACCCCCACCCCCCAGAACTGCCTGTAAACAGCCCCCCCTGCCCACAAGTGCCCCCAGGTCACCCTCCAACCCCCCAGAACTGGCCCATTCACAGAATGTTGAAAGGGGGTCCGAACTGGTTCGGCAGCCCCCATAACTACTGGTTGCGACCGGCGGCCTCCTGGTAACTACCGGTTCGGCCGATCCAGTTCAAACTGGTCTCAGCCCACCACTAGTTGTGATCACTATTTTCACTGTTTACAAGCTGGGGAGAGTCCTGCAGAGCACTCTGAGTTTCCTTGCACCCCAGAAAGGGGTAAGATGTATTGGAAAATGCCCACCTGCCCCACAGCAGTGTAATCCTTGCGATCGCATTGCTGCATTTCCTCCAAACCAGCAGTGAATTATCTTGGGAGGTTTACTCCCAAAATATTCGAGAGCACCTGCCTTAATCAGAGAGTTCAACTGTCCAGGTTGAACTCTCAACAAACCAGTGGTGACACCCAGTGCTCAATCAGGAGCCAATGGAGTTGGGCTCCTGAGTGACTCACTGCTGACACAGATGTAAAATAATCAAAAAATGGATGCCTGCTCCTCTAACCAAGTATCATGTTTTATTATTGTTGGCTCATGCCCAGAATGTTTATTTTTCAATAAGTAATATTTTCCTGCAGTCAGGAAGACTTTTCATTTCATTCTGCCCAGCATTTATGTTGACATTTCATTGGTTTGACTAACTTGTCATCTTGTTAGGAAGAAAACAAAGCCTATCTTGATTTTTTTCTTTTTGAATCAGCACTGTAGTTTTCTTGTAAAAACTGTGATGTACTCTGAAGATCTTTCTGATCTGATTACTGAAAAGATATTCAGATTTTTCTTTGTCCTAAGCATTCAATAATATGTCAACTTTTGGAACATAAAATATCTAGTACTTTCATCCTGCAAACAAAATACTCATTGCAATTGAAATTGCTTAAACCTCAAATTAATGATGACTGACACTCTATTCCTAAATTTTTGTGCAAGCTCTTTGGCTTGTGACATCCGCATGATACACAGTGATGCAAATAGACTGAACTTAGTATTTTCTGCTACTGGACAAGTCCAGCTTCCTCTTTTATTTCCAACACACACAGATTTGCTCTGTCTAAAGGATTTATATACTGGTCCTACAAACAACAGGAGACTATAAAAATAGGCAACTTATAAAAAATCTGGTTTAGTTACTAAAAGCACTGTAGAACTTGTTTATTGCCAGATTTGATTGTCATTACATATGCAAACTGTACACACAGTATATCATTGTGTTGTGTGGAATCAATCACAAAAATTTCACTCTGATCTACAGCATGAAACCCGTGTAAATGAATTCAGTGGTTTTCAAACTTTTGAGGCCCTAGAAGCTGCTGCCTGATTTATAATGCCAAGGGGTGAGGCTATAATGGTGACTGGAAAGCCCTTCTCCCCTAAAGAGCAGCTTGTTTAACCCTTGATGCAAGAGCTTAATCTACCACCTCAGTTTTGCTGACTCATGACATACTGATGTGTCTGGACCAGGGGTGGGCCCAGCCAACTCCAAGATCCGGTTCGCCGAAAGGTGGGGGGCGGGCCAGGGTCAGGGGGCGAGGCTGGGGTCAGGGGTCAGGGGCGGGGCGGGGCCCCAACCCTGGCGCACTGCGCATGTGCCAGGCTTGGCACATGCGCAGTGTGTCTCCTAAGCACGCTAAGTCTCCTGAAGCTCAGCTTCAGGAGACTCAGCGCCCATGCGTCCAGCTGGACGGTCCTCGCTGTACTGGCAGCCACGGCTCTTTCCGGTTCGCTAGCGCCTGCTGCGTGGGAAGATCCGGTTCGGGCGAATAGGCCCGAACCGGCATCTGCCCACCTGTGGTCTGGACACTGGACCTGTTGTACTGGATCAGTTGCACTGTATCCTTCATTTTCTGAGATATGCTACTTAAAAGTCAGAAAAATTATGCTAGTTTTATCATTGCACAGATAGACCAAACTGTGGACAAAGTGGCCAGCTATAAAGCTAGGGCTTTTTAAAAATCTTGAGTAGTCATATAGAAGGAGAAAAAAACCAGCAAGCAATGGACAATAAAATGCTGGGTGGTCATGCACAAATAACAGAACAAGTACATATAACAAAAATGTTTTCTGAAAAAGAGCAACTTCTTAGGCTGGGCACAAATGATTGTTTTTTAAGCAGCTGGTGGTGGTTTGAAAGGAGAATTGCCACTCATTGTGTGGACAATTGTCCCATCATCCCTAATGGAAAACAACTTGGTGAACTTCTGCATTATTTCAAAAACCAGCAAAACCTTGTTGAACAGAGTTAAGAGGAGGTAAAAAAACTGAGTGTACCATGGGAAATGATAACTTTCAAATCACTTTCACCTTTATCAGAAATTATTGTCTGTTTCCCACTTGGGAGACAAGGCCAGCATTTTTAGACTATACAGACAAAAACAAGCAAGTGTAGATAACAGGGAAGGTCATCTGTATATTACAGGGGAAGAAGACATTCAAGAATTGTTGAAAAACTGAAAGATATAAGATTTACAAGCCTGGTAGGGACAGTTACAGAAGTTGAGGAATGGGAATTTGATGTGTACTCTATTTTGTTCATTTTTGATATTGCTTGTTCTCAAAATCAATGAAAAGCAAAATATGTTGAAGCAAGCTATTCTGATCTTGGCAGCCAAGTGTCACATCCGTCCTTATGACAGACTGATTTTTGTGTTCTGCTGATGTATAGCTTACCAGAAGGCAAAAGAAAATTGTAAATGCATTTTTTAAAACTTCTGAAAGTACTCTTGATATTTTATACATTTGTGTCATGTTGTGTTGTAGGGGAAGAAGAATGCAAAGTATCCAAACGGCTTGCAGTTTTTCAGGTTCATTGTGGGGGAGAAGAAATACTGCCTGGAGGGTTAAAAGATTTCATTAAGCAAGCCTGTCCCTCTTTTCTGCTAAGATTACCAAAGTCATTCCAGTCTTCCTGTACATCTTTCTTTTATTTTTCTCATGCAGCACAGCATTTGACATAAGTGATGGCTAAGGCTGCAGTCCTAAGGTGTAAGCCTCATTGAATTCAATGGAATGTACTCCTGAGTAGACACAAATAGGATTGCACTTTTAAGTCAACTGATAGTAGCTGATCATAAAAAAGAAAGGGAGGAATAGCTTTGTTTTCTTAAGAGAAGAAATGCAGTGATTGACAATACAGCATGCAATCCTATGATCACTAGAAGTGTTGGAGCTTCTTTTCTGCGTTAGGAGAACAAAGTTGTACCCTAACCCAGAGGTGATCTCACAAACTGCACCCACTGCACGATACTGCAGAAGCCCCCACTGCATCAGTAGGAAGGAACAATAGGATTGGGACTGTAAATGCTGTGACTCTCCTGTACTGAAATTGCAGCAGAAAGGGTGCTCTGCCTTTTATGACCTTCTCTCCACCCAGCAAATATTCGTGCTGTCTGGCAAGCAGAGAAGCAAAGTGATCAAACACTTCCTTTTATGTGCCAAACAGTAGGCACAGCAGCAGTCTTGTTGCTATCCTGCTCTCTATGCAGAGGGAGAAAATAATCAAATGTCATTTGTTTGACTCTGGCTGAGTTGATATTTCACATCTTGGTTCCGACTCGTTTTTCATCTCCAATCTACAAGTGCATTTCCTTCCACAATAACAAGCAAGCCTGCTGAGGATCATCATGAGAGAAATCAGTGTGAGGCAAGTTTCATCATAACAGCAGCATAATGGGGTCCCGAGAGGTCCCAAGCACAGCGCCTTGGGACTCTCTAGTTTAAGGTAGACTTTCCAGTGGAGCAGCAGTTCATCATCTCAACCGTGTAAACAGACTAAAAAAAATCTCTGCTGTTTACCTTCAGTTGCTGGTTGGGAATCTGCATGTTGCTCACTGAATCCTAGTGAGCGATAAACAGTGTATCACCCTTTTTCTAGAACTAGATGGCATTTGCCCTTTCTTAAAACACAGATGCACCATTTCACTACAAGTTAATTTTCATTGGAAACCTTTAGAACCTAATGTTTCTCTGCACCTCTCCTTTTTCAAAGCACTTACTCATGAGTTCATAAACATGTGAAACACACAGGCTCATGCACACTATAGGGGTTAGATATTTTTCATTCATAGTGGAGACAGTTTGCTTTAGACAACAATAGCTGTTTCCTCCCGATCAGGTGGCAACAAGCCAGTGCAAATTCATTTCTGAAAGGGCTGAGAGAGAGAGAGACAGAGAGAGAGAGAGAGGTAAATCCTGCTGAAAACAGTAGCGGTGATACTGTAGCAGGATAACCTGCGGAGAAATCAGCACTGTCCTCTGGATGACATTCACAATCAGGATGGAAATACGTCATGTTCTGAAGATGATTTGCAATTACTGATTTGGGAGAGGGCAATAGTATTACAGTGCCAAGACAGGAGTAAACCATTTTGGAGGGATACATTTTATTTACATTCAGAAAACAAAAGAAGTCATTTAGATAGAGGAACATTTCATATTGTTTGTTACCCACTTTATAGGCTTTAACATGAGAATACAAATGAAATTCACATAAAGAGAGCCAATGTGAAAGCTTCTTAAATTGTAGATGCTTGGGATGTAATCATAGCTCAGCAGAAAGAAGGATATTTTACATATAGAAGGTGCCACGTTCCCTGGTTCCTGGTCTCTGCCAATGAAAAGGAACTCAGGTAACAGGACTTAGAGCACAATCCTAACCACGTCTACTCAAAAGTCAGCGCCAGTGTGTTCAGTGGGTCTTACTCCCCGGAAAGTGTATTTAGGATTGCAACCTATGATGCAATCCTAATCGTTCTTATTTGGAGTAAACCAAAGTAAACTCTCATTTGTTGTAAGTGGTATCTGTATCTTCACCCAAATTCATTTTTCTTTGCTCTAAAGCCTCTAAAGGGAAGAGGTATGCAGCATACTGGATGTGCCTGATTGGTACACACTGCCTCATCCCAATGGTGCTATTAGCCCGTTGGAAGAACATGACATGTAGAATACTGTGTCTCATTACATATTTACTGTAATGTGTCTTTTGGTCCTTAGGCTTGGATTGGCTATACCTACACTTAAAATCTTTTTGGGGAAGGAAGAGTAGGAATATGAAAGAAAGTGGTGTATGTCAAGGCCAGGAAGGAAGTGTTATTGACAGCCGCTTCTTCACTGAGCCTGCATGTCATATTCTTCAGTTTAAGTATGAATTCATCAGCAAAACTTCATCAGCAAAAATACTTATGCTACCAAAACTATGGGTGAAAAACAAAGGTGTATAACAGATGTGGGACTGTGGGATGCCCTCCTGGATCCACAGATACTTAAAGCAAATATCAGATCTGTGGATACAGTGACTTGCCTGTAATTTTAAATTAACGTATTAATTGTAAATCCAAAGGTACAAATATGTTCCCTAATTACATATGTTCCTAGCCTTCACACTTAAGAAACAATAACTTCATAACATAAATGTGGCAACTATGTGAGCCTTGGATATAAGCTGCACCATCTGAACAAAAGTAAATATCTAATGTCTGTAAGTGCTATTTTTCAATAGGGATTTCAGGGCTGACATGTTAGGGACTTAAACCAAATTGGAGGGACTGTTGTGTCAGTATCTGCCAGAAGAATCCGCAGAAACTCCTGAAAAAAATGCTTTGTGATTTATTATAGCTTATCCGGGCTAGGCACCATGGCTGGTCCAGGTCCTTCTGAAACCTGGGTCAGGGCACACCAAATGCCAGTCCACATTTACCTGATAATGTGTCAATCTCCAGTTCTTCATCTCCAGTGTTATAGCTCAGATTTCTGGGAGTGATGATCACCTGTAAGACATTGCTTATGCTGTCAGTGAGGTTTGCCTTTTGGTTCTTCTGTGTGTGATCATACTTGTCATTTTAATAAAGTTCTTTCTTTTATTCTTTCTTTAATAAAGATCTTTCTGTTCTGGATGGGCACTGATGTGTAAGAATGGAAGACTGCAAATGCAAACTTCTTTTAGCTTTAATGGGTTAATGCATTCCTCTACTTCAAGGCTAAAAGAAGTTTGCACTTGCAAGGTATATCTAGAAGCTCTGGTTCTTCCCTGACAGAAATGCTTTACCCATTATGGATGATTTTGAGCACTAAAAGCAGACTCCAGAGCTTCCTGCTGTGTACCCTGTCTGATTTAAACTCTTCACTGCTTAAAGGCAGGTTTCACAGAAACTGGATTCTGTCTTGCAGGAATAGCAGTGGAAATTAATTTTGCTAGCCTCGTGCTGAGCAATCTCAGTAGTATATTACCGTCGAAACAACCTGAAAGTATTAATCTGAACTTTGTTGAAATTTAATCAGAACTTCTCTTTTGAAAAGATATTTAGGGCTGATGGAATTGTTGCAAATAATCAATGTGTCTCTTACTTCAGGCACTGTGTTGACTGAACCAACAACAAATGGATGCCAAAAATACCTTAACTAAGCACATGACTGTAGAACAGGGTGACTAGATGCACAAACCTCAAAAGGAGGACAAGGTCTTGAATTCCCCTTAGTCTGGCCTTTCTAGTGGACATTGGCACGTTTGCCTACTCACGAGTGAAGCCACAATATTGGACACTTTCACTTTTCCATAGAGCTCAATGCCATATTTTTGATTTTTAGTTTTCTGGCCATAATTTTGATAGGAAGGAGATATTTTAAAACCAATTTTGTCACTGGATTCTGCTCTTCAATATGAATCCAACAACACGTGACATGATGGGGTACTGCACACAATTGCAAAGTTCCAAAATGAAGCCAAAATGGAGGACAGTGAAGCCCTTTTGGAGGACACCTGGACAGGAGGCTAAAAAAGTAGACAAATCCAGAGAAATTTGGTCATATGGTCACTCTGCTGTGGAAGCCTCCTTTACCTTCATCACATTTCCACCAAGCAAGAAAGTAACTTCCTTTTACAGATTTAAACATCTAAGATTGTAGAAAGATAAGTTTGTATGCAGCCTGAATGCCAGAGGAACCCAAGTAGAACATTAATAAGAAGTAGGACTAGGATATGAAGGGAGTGCATATGGAGAACGGGATCTGTGGATTTGAGGGATCCTGTGGTTGGAAACATTTTCCTTCAAAAAAGGCAGCAGGATTCCTTCAAAAGAATGCTTGAAGCAGTTTATATTAGCAAGGAACCACTTTTTTGAGGAGGCAGCAACTTCAAGAATGTTATTTTTGGTGGAAAAAATGACATGTTGAGGGTAGAGTTAACTTACCCTATTTCAGGTTCCAAACTGAATCACTTTCTCTCCTTCCCTCCAGCTGCTGCTTTTTTTCAAAAGCATTTTACCTTCTGGTTATAAGTAAGTTTCTTAGAAAAGAATTCTAAGAACTCTTATTATAAAGGATAGTCACAAACAAGTGTCACAAACTGTCACAAAGGCTGCAATCCTAAAGACACTTTCCTGGGAGTAAGACGCATTGAACACAGTGGGGCTTACTTTTGAGTAGACATGGTGAGGATTGTGCTCAAAATGTCACCTGGATAAAAATAATGACATATTTATTTTAACCTCAAAATAAATAAGTAAAAGATGGTTGATCATCTGTAAAAATCTTTAAAGTGGTTGGCAGCATAAAATTAATATTACTTTTCAAGAAGAGATGACTGATAATGTATATTATCAATAAATAGTTTTTTAAAAAAATACGGTAATCCTGGATACTACTACTTTTGAGGTTGCATTTCTGACATTTTTTATAATCTCATATATTTTTTAAAAAGAATTGTACAGGTTAAGCATAAGTGATTCTCATTCTAGTCTTTGATAAACACTTATTAGAATCGGTACTTCCTAGATCATTAACTATGCACAGATTTAATTGCTTTGAAGATTTAAAGCAGCTACTTGATAAATCACCACATTAGTACAGTCAGATTGATTTTATTAACTGCATTTTACTATTTTATCATTTTTCATAATGACACAGGCAGCCTTTTCACTAAGAGAAACCAAGGAGATTCCACTCCCAAAAATGGTTCAGAAAGGCATACTAAAAACTGATGTAGGTAGATACCTGAGATCCATGTAATGTTTAACTATTTTCAGGTCTTTGCTACATTATCAGTAACAACTGATTATACAGTCATTGAGATTGCATTGCAGCTGACCTTGGAGGAAGGTTCTCTTTTTTGTATTGTGAAATACTGATCAGGGAAAATAAATAAAGCTCAAGGGCCAATTCTTAGGGATGATGCTATATATATAAGTCTAGATAAGTGACAATCTCTTTGGACATATGTCCTAAGAAATTTTATTTCTTGGGAGGGGGGATCAAACTATTGGACATGCTCAATTTGTTGAAAGACTGGTTCTTCTGCTTAAAAATACATATGTATGCTTCAGTTCTCATATAGGTGGAGACCACTACTGAGCTTTGGTCAAATAAAATAATGATCACTTTACATGGATCAGCAGCAGGCCTCCATCAGTCTTGAAAGGCTATGGTATTGTGCTCGGTGTTGCATATGCTGCATGCAAAGCATGATTGGATTGTTATGGAGGATAGGCTGTGACCCAAGCAGCAAATCCCCCCTCTCCACGCCACTGAATTAGTCCAATGGAAAGGCAGAGCCAATACAATTGGATCCAGCTGGCATCGCAGAGCTGGGCTAAGGACAGGAGCTCACCTTGTCTTGTGGGGCCAACCCGGGTCTCGAACCCTGGCCTGCTGGTTTACAGGGACAGCGTCTTAACCGCTTGCACCACCCACAGCCCACCTACATGGATCACTTTACAGCCCACAACCCACCTACATGGATCACTACAACCCACACCCACAACCCACACCTACACCTACAACCCACAGCCCACCTACATGGATCACTTTACAGGATAATCACTTAACATGGAAGAAGAATCCTAACATTCAAAAGTGGACTAATGTACCCAATCCTATTCCCCAACATTGGAGCCAATGCAGCCACAATGAGGGAATACATGCTGTAGTATTGGACAGCCAAAAACTATTCCCCTCTCCCTGCCCTCCATATCACGCAACATGCCTTTTCAGCCAAATTACTTACAATGACAGAGACCTTTGGAATGGCTGCTGTACACATGTGCGGGTGATTCCTTGCAGCAGTGGCCTGGAAGTGTATAATGGCAGCCAGACATTCATGCCACCATACTGGACTTTGTGCTGTGGGAATGCTACTTCTGGCAGTTCATCCCACAATAGGATTGGGGTCTAAGGTACATCATTTAACACATACCGAGTCTAGAAAATATTTTAGGTCAGGACCACTCTTTAGAGTAGCACTGTTTGTACACTTTCCTGGAATAAGCCCTGTTGAATTCAAAGGGGCTTGCTTCGGAATAGATATGCAAAGGATTGGACTCCAAGCTTTCTGCTCATTTTTAAAAAATTGCCTTTCTTATCAAACCTTGTTTCTTCCTGGCCATCTTTATAATATCTGTGCAAAAGAAATTTAGGATTCTCATGGACAAAAATGGCACTATCATACTGTCTTCCACTTTCAATATTGTCTTATTCCAGCCTACATTTATTCTTTCCAAGTCATAATTTGGATAAACTTATTTGTGCTTAGTAGCCAAATCCACACATATATTGATTACAGGTGACTACTTTATACTTAAGCCTGTTTTTCTTAAATTGCACGTACCTGTAGTAGTGTAAAACTGCTGCAGAGTTATCAGGAGGCAAAACAGCCATACTGTTTAAATTCTGTGTCAATAATATTGATTTGCCATTACTGCAGAATTTCTCATGCTATAGGCTAAAAGTCCAATTAGCATTCTAATAAAATATTTTTTTTCCTTTGGATGCTTCTTTAGTAAATGTTTCCTGGAAAACAGAACACGAAAGGACAATGGAAGAATATGAAAGGACAAAGAAGGGTAGACTGACATCTTGTAAGATAAACTGGAATCTAAAAACTGAACTGCATACTTCAATCATGCGATTTTCATTGTTAGTCATGGCACAATCCTACCTGCTCTGGCCAGCAACCTAGTGCTTCTTCTGATGGTGTAACTGTTGTAAAGCAGTTGGGGCCAGTCATAAAAGGCAGTTGCTCTGGAAATTTGTGAAGCCATGTGACAGCAGGAAGACCAGAGCCGTCCTACAGGCTCCAGAGAAGCACAAAGATAGCGACAACAGAGGTAAGGTGGCAAAGAAGTGGAGGGGTGATAGGACAGAATAGTATGGTGATGGGGCAGCAATGGTGGGGGTGGTCATATAGGACAGAAAGGGACTCATTCAGTAGCAGTCTCTGAATCATAACTCCTATTTTGAACCTGATCTCCTGGTAGGGATCCATGCAGACATGCACAATTGTTCCCATACCCAGAGATCTCCAAAACTGCCCTCCTAGGATGCAGTGGAAGCATTTTGGCACCACTGCATCAGTGAGTGGTTGAGAATCAGATTGGGCTGTTAGAAACACATAACTTACTCTGGTTTATTCCTATAGTCTCCAGAAAACATCCTTTTAAAAATCATCATCAAGGTTTCTTTGCCATGCCTCCAGTCAATGCTCTTTCTTCACTTATATGTTGCAAAGTGTCACTTTAAGCTTCTGCTGGAATTTTTGTTCAGAGCACTACATCATATCAGTGACAGATTTTTTAAGTGACATCTCATCCAGTTGGATCTTGTAGCATTCATTCTCATCTGTCATGGGTATTGACATGGACCAGTATTACCCCTGTGGCTGAAGTTAGAAACCATGAAGCCAAAACTTTGCAAAGAATGACTAATGGCATTGGCGATGGGTAATTCAATGGGCAGATGTCCTGCTACAGGATTTTCACAAGCAGGATATAATGTGAAGAGATGCAGAAGGAACACTGTGGCATTGCTGATGATGCTATATGATGAAATGATGGTAACAAGATGACACAGGACCTCCGAAGTTGTTCCAGTTCTGTATCTTTGGTCATCATATTCAAAGAAAATCATGTCTTCAGTTGCACCACTTTTTGATAGTCTTCAGGGCTTTGTACTGCTCTTTGATAAAGGCTGCATAAGCAGAGGTTATATAGCTTATACATCCAACAAAACCACTTTTATACCACTGTAACCTCTAGAATACCCTCTATGAAAAGAAAAGCTGTATCAGGTTCTTACCAAAGATCAGAAGGCTAACTATAAAGATACTTCTACAGAGAGCATGAAACTAGAGAATGGATTCTTTCCCTCCGTATCCCCAATGTGCAACGATGAAGCAAATTTCCAAGTAAGAGAATACTTCGGAGCAGAGGACATTCTGCTTTGTAGATTGCAACGGTGTTAAAGAAGAATATCCCATTTCAAATGTGTCTCCTCCTAAAACACTCTGGCTGTGATCCAAAGGGACAAGCATGCAGCATCTGCATACTCACAGGAGTTTTCTGAGAGGTTTGCTCAGCACCCATTACAAGTCAATTCCTGAAATGCTATTTAGGGCACAATCCTTACCAATTTAGACCAGAACATCTCACCTTCTCAGCATTCCCATGGTGATGTGGGGAGACTGGTGCATGTTTGTGCACTGGCCTACCCCCCTACCTCAGAAGTGGCCCAGAAGTGCTTTGTGGCACTTTTGTGACATCTCCAGGATGGCAAGAGATTTGTGCCAGCCTAACTGAGGGTTAAGATTGCAGCCTTAATCTCCCCACAGCTTAAAAATTTGGTTGGAAATGCCTTAAACACAAACTACGGTGGAATTTGCCCCAAGCACACCACTGGGGTCTTTGGAATTGTGGCCCAAGCCATAAATAAGATGCTTTAGGTTCAGGCTTTGTCTTCAAATTCAAGTGCCACCCAAATCAAATACATCAAATAGAATCAAGTCACACTAATATTTCCAGGCACATAGTTTGAATGGCTTTTTGGATGAATACAGAGCCTGGCCTCCACAACTTGTAAAACCATTCAGCATGCCAGCATTTACCTAATACTATGGTTGAGAAAGTTTGCACTCTCAACAGGGAATTGCAACATTCATGATATGGTGGAGGAGCATGCTGGAACTGGGTCCATTTCTCCCTGAAAAAGGCAAATGTAGATTGTGTGCTGATGCAAAACTGTTGGAAAATATAAGAATTTTTTAAACAGCAAAAAATTTAGTGATGCTGGAAATGCTTGATAAGCAGCAACAAAACTACAGGGAGCTCTACTGGCAGTACACACATATCTGTGGGATTTCCTACAATAATCTTGCCTACTTCATGAGGCCATATAGCTTTTTGGAGAAAAAAATAGGCTGACAATCCAGAGGAATCAGGAATCTTGGAAGAAAGAAAAACTACCCTTTTATTTTTTCTGCTAGCAAAAAGTGTACCCGCATTGCAGAAGTAGAATTCCCCCGTATGCCATCCCCCATGGCACAACATCTCCCCTGTGCAGCATACCCCATGCTCAACATCCCCCATGTCCATCAGTCCCCATGTGCATAAGTCTCCCCATGCAAATCAGTCCCCCATGCGCATCAACCCCCATGCGCATCAGTGCCCCATCCGTATCAGTCCCCCATGCGCATCAGTCCCCCATGCACATCAACCCTCAAGCGCAACATCCCCCCATGCGCAACATCCCCTCATGCACCACATCCCCATGTGCATAAGTCCCCCATGTGCATGTCCTCTATTCGCATCATCTCTGTATGCACATCATCTCCCCATGAGCATCAACCCCCCATGCGCATCAATCCACCATGCACATCAACCCACCATGAGCATTAACCCCCATGTGCAACAACCCCACATGCGCAACATCTCCCCATGCACACCAATCCCCATGTGCATAAGTCCCCCATGTGCATAAGTCCTCTAGTCGCATCATCTCTGTATGCGCATCATCTCCCCATGAGCATCAACCCCCCCATGCTCAACATGCCCCATGCGCATCAATCCACCATGCACATCAACCCACCATGAGCATCAACCCCCATGTGCAACAACCCCGCATGCGCAACAACCCCCATATATATCATCGCTCCACGCACAACAAACCCTATGCACATTATCTCCCCCATGCGCAACACCCCCATGCACAACCCCCCATGCGCAACACCCCCCATGCACAACTCCCCATGCGCAACAGCCACCCATGTACAGCATCCTCCCCAGTGCAATCCCTCCCGCCGAACAACATCCCCTCCCCCACTGCACCAGGCACCGAGCACCAAATTGGCTGGATGTTGTTCAGTCTCCCATGTTAAGTATAGGACAGAAACACGTTGCCCCCTTTTCAGCCCCTGAAGGGTTAATTTCTCCAGATGGTTCTTGGGGGGTGTTCAGGTGACAGAAGGATCCCCCCCAGAATTCCATGCTTCAGGCCCAGCAGTTGGGGCGGAATGTTGATGAGTCAGCAATTCTCAATGCAAAGTATAGGGAGGAAAACGCGTTGCGCCCCTTTTCACCCCCTTCCGGTTGGAATTTCTGAAAACCGGTTCTTAGTGCACCCCTCCCTCATGGAAGGAACACCCTCCCCAAATTTCATGGTTCTAGGTGTTGATGAGTCAGTGAGTCAATGAGTGAGTCAGTGGGTCAGTCAGTGACTTTTCATTTTTATATACATAGATAGATTATGAAAGAGTTTTGAATTCCAAAGCAGATTCTAAACCAGCAGTTGAGTAGGCATTGGTATGT
This sequence comes from Cryptoblepharus egeriae, assembly GCA_030015325.1. Classification (NCBI taxonomy): domain Eukaryota; kingdom Metazoa; phylum Chordata; class Lepidosauria; order Squamata; family Scincidae; genus Cryptoblepharus; species Cryptoblepharus egeriae. The sequence goes on along the minus strand of JAREYC010000001.1, from coordinate 182,016,510 downwards.
TGTATTCATGCTAATCGTAGAGTCTGATGTTACAAATCCGAACAAAAAAAGTGGTGCATTTATGGATAATGATAAAGGCACAAGTACTTCCTGGAGAGTAGATAGCCCTTTGGGAGGAGTTAAGGGTCTAAATCATGCCTTGGATTATTAAACTCAACTGGCTATTAATCCCCAAGTAGTGCTCTGTGCTAAAACCTTGAATGTTCTTTGAAGACAACATCAATTTTCATTCTGAAATTTTGCAGATATTTTATTAAGAGCTATGTCAGATATGAACTTGTTTGGATGCTACTTTATTATGGGTCCAGACAGATCTTTGAAGGCAATTGTCATAAATTGCTATTCATAGAGCATCAAGATTACTGAATAACAATAAGACATATGAACATCTGGTACATCTTTTTTAATGTACGTTTAAATAAATATATAGCTATCCTCAAAAGACTCACAATCTAAACAAGCACAAAAAAGACACCAACACTTCCAGTAGAAAAGCTGTCCTGCAAGAACGAAGAGGGATAATGTGGTAGGAGATGCACAGAACATGAGACATTCATGTTATTTCTTGTTTTTATTGTTGTTTTTTTAAAATCTCAGGTTTTTGGATTTGGATACAATTTGGATAGGTACTAAAAAGGCATTTCTTCTCTGTGAGATGTAACAGATACAAGATATCTCCATAATTCATGGGGGAAAAGCTGCTCTATCTATAATTCTGCTAAAAAGAAATGATTTTTCCACTACCTAGCTATTTATAGAAAATAAAACATATGTAAGATCCAGCTGTTGCATCTTTGAGATAATCATATGCAAGGATTTTCATAATACCCAGTAGAAGGTTAGTATGTTAGTCCAAAATACTTGTAGAAAAGTGTTGCAGATTCACACATTTAATTAGTATTTTGTCTGTATATCTGGTGGAAACAAGACATTTGTGATCAGAATAACAACTCTTTCTACAAAATACAGCCTCTTTAGATCAGCATTAATAATGATTACTCCTCGAGGCTATATATATTTTTGAGCTGAACTAGAGTAGGCATTCATATGACCCTTGCGATATGAAGTAACTCTGGAAATGAGAAAAATCGAATATTCTCTTTTTTTAAATGTCCATAGTTGCAAGTTTGCACAAGGCATCTTACATGAAGTGTAATTCCAATTTTGGAAGTCAGGTCTGACATATCAAGTGCTTTGCCAATTCTAGTACTTATTGCAGTGCTTACAATCTCTTACTATATATGAATAAGGGCTTTACATTTGGGCTGAAATATATAGAACCTTTTCATTCCCCCCTTAAAATAGCACCATGACATCCTTTTTAATAGGGTTGGGGGAAGAAAAGTATTTCATTCATAATGATCACTTTCCATAAGGTTCTCAAGACAGACATACCAAAATACTGTATACACAAGCCTAATTCAGAATTTCTGGTTGCACATCTAATGATTAGTTTCTGTTTTCCGGGGATGGGTTGAAAACTAGCAAAATAAGAGCACTATAATGATACTGCCTTCAAATTTCAAATCAAATGTCAAAATCTGCTCCATGTCCTAGTGCTTCTTTGCTTTATATTTTGTATAGAAAGAGATGATACAAAAAACTTTCTGGGAACAAATTGAGTTAAAACCTACTTGAGTTCACAGAATTCATTTCATTAGCCTTTGGATTCCGGCCATACTTTACGGTTCTGTAAACACACAGCCCTGTGAAAGAACTGATTGATTTTTAGTTGTATTTCATCCTTCCTCCAAGGAATTCAGACCCAGGCAAGGGGCACCAGGGATTGCCTATACCAGTGGCAGGCTGCAGGCAGCGGGCTCCAGCAGGCACTCTCAGCACTTTTGGGTGGCAGCAGGACCACTGAGCAGTACCACCACTGAACAGTTGATGGTGTTTGGATGTACTCAACACCAGCAGCAACATTATCTGAAAGCACTGAGGAATTGACACCAGGTGAACTAAGGATGGGTGAGGAGGGGAGAAATGGAAGGAACAGTGTTTCTGGAAAGGAATAAGAGCTGGGAGGAGGAAGGATGAGTGGATCCAACACCAGTTGTGCACACTGGACCTTATTCTCTCATTTAAACATCACCTCCCAGTCCTTTTCTTTTCCTATCCTTCAAAAATGTGGTGTCCAACCAGGGAGACCCAGTGAATCTATCTATAGTGTGTGTGTGTGTGTCTGTGTGTACACACAGACACACACACACACACACCCCGCTTTTCAACGATAAAGTTCATAGGTGGTTTACAAAGAAAATGAAAAATAATAGCTAATTAATAGCTAATGGGTCCCTGTCCCAAAAGGGCTCACAATCTAAAATGCAAAAAACAACAACAATAACAAAAACAGAAGCAGAAGCCACTTGAACAGACATTGCTAGGGTGTGTAGGGCCAGTTACTCTCCCCCTGCTAAATAAAGGACAAAAACCCACTTGAAAGAGTGCCTCTTGCCCAGTTAGCAGGGGTATAGGAATAATTTTGGTATGTGTGTATTGATTTGGATAGGATTTGGGCCTAAAAAGAAGAAATTTGTCATGAGTAAAGCTACATGATGGATCCATGCCAGAATCAATAGCTTTATCCTAAGATTAATATAATTATCCCAAGGTTATTTTAGAGATTGTTTTAAGCTACAATCCTAAAGACACTTTCCTGGGAGTAAGCCTCATTGAACACAATGGGGCTTACCTTTGAGTAGACCTGGTTAGGATTGTGCTCTATCTTTATAATGTGCATTCACATCTCAAATGGTAAGCTCCTCAATGCTTAAGAATAAAATGCAACATTTTCGAAAGTCCGCTCTTTGGCAGTGGCATAGCTAGGAGGGTGCAGTTGCACTGGGCTACAACCTTTAAGGGGGCTACAAGCTGAGCTTGTGGCTAAAATTGTGATAAAACGGGGTACATATGAATGATAATACCATCATATTATATATTGTTGGAAAGTATCCCATGATACTCTTTGCCCTGAGAACCAGTGAGATGCAATTCTGATACTTATGGATCAAATTAGGTGTTAATTTGAATCAGTTTTTATTTTGTTATCCTTGACTCTAAAGCAGTGATTCTCAATCTTCCTAACACTGTGACCAGTGGTGGGCACCAGCAGGTTCGCACCTACTCTATAGAACCGGTTCTTAACAAGAGATAGTACATATAAAGTTTAAAAATAGCCATTTAAAAGTGGCTGCCAGATGGACAGAGAACCGGTTCTTAATTTCTTTGAAGCCCATCACTGACCGTGACCCCTTTATAAGTTCCTCATGTTGTGGGGACCCCAACCATAAAATTATTTTCGTTGCTACTTTATAACTGTAGTTTTGCTACTGTTATGAATCATAATGTAAATATCCGATATGCAGGATCTATTTTCATTGTTACAAATGAAATGTGTGTTCTATGCACACATTGAACACAATGGAATTTATTTCAGAGTAGGCATGCAAAGGATTGGGCCCTGAGGCTGCAATCCTATCCACATTTACATTGGAGTAAAGGCCCCCCTGCCTGTAATGGGATTTATGTCAGAGTAGGCATTCATAGGATTGGGCCCTGAGGTTGTCAGTCAGCCCCAGTGTGCGCGCAGCTACAGCCAGAGGTCTGGCAAGCCTGACCTAGCCCCCTGCAACAGGGGTCTTTAGGCGACCCCCAGGAAAGCTCTAGGCTACCCCCAAAGGGGTCCCGACTCCCACTTTGAGAAACACTGCTCTAAAGTCATATCTAGAGAAGCGCTTTTTGTTTTCCTTGACTCTCCTGGCCAGCCTCAGCTCATACTGAGCTTTAGCATTCCTGACCCCCTCTGCCTGTACTATCTGGGCTATCTGCCTGTACTCCTCCCTGGAGTTCTTTCCAGTCTTCCATTGCCTATACTTCTCTTTCTTTAACTTCAGCTGATCCACAAGTTGCTTGTGGAGCCAACCTGGTTTTTTGAGGTTTCCCCGCTTTCTTTTTCATAGGAATTGTTTCTGACGGTGCTTGTAGAAGCTTCCTCTTAAGAAGCTCCCACTCATCTTGGGCCCCTTTACCCATTAGTTCATCAACCCATGGGATCCCACCTATGATTCCTCTAAGCTTGTGGAAATCAGCCTTCCTGAAATCCAACATATTGGTTTCACTGTGCACTCTTTATTTCCCATAATATTCTAAATTCCAGCAGTTCATGATTGAGTTCTCCTAAAGTTCCCTCTATGTCAATCAGTTCTTCATGATTAGTTAAGACCAGGTCAAGGATGGCCCATCCCCTCGTTGCTTCCTCCACTTTCTGGACTATGAAGTTATATTCCAGGCCCATCATCAATTTATTGGAGCTTCCATGCTTGGCTGAGTTTATCTCCCAACAAATGTCTGGATAAAGTCCCCCTTTTCAACCACCTTATATTTTCTTGCAATGTCTGCCAGTTGCTTCAAGAAGACATACCCTACAATCAGTGATGGGCACCAGCAGGTTCGCACCTACTCTATAGAACCGGTTCTTAACAAGAGATATTACATATAAAGTTTAAAAATAGCCATTTAAAAGTGGCTGCCAGATGGACAGAGAACCGGTTCTTAATTTCTTTGAAGCCCATCACTGCCTACAATCCAGAGTAACTATGGGGGCACGTAAGAGACATTACATGTACTCATAGTTACTGCACCAGCTAGTGAAAACCTATGGGAAATTCATATTACAATCCAGAGCAAATTGTTCTTACACTGGAGCAAGGACTCCCCGTAGTTACTCTGGATTGTGCCAATAGTCGACTCCTTCTTCTTGGCCTGGCGGTATATAGTAGACACCCACCACAATGTTTTGTATCTTGTTTTTCCCCCTAACCTTTACCCAAATGCACTCCACGGGGATACCTGGACCAGTTTCTTGGATTTTAGAGCAGATATATATGTTCTTGACATAAAATGCTACTCCGCCTCTTCTTTTGCTACTTCTGTTCCTCCTGAACAGCTGATAGCCTTCCATTTGTATGTTCCATTCATGGGAGTCATCCCACCAGGCTTCAGTTATTCCTATCAAGTCAAATTTCCCTTCACTTGCTAGAAGTTCAAGCTCATCTTTTTTATTTCCCAGGCTCTGTGCATTTGTGTAAATGCAATGTAAGCCCTGGAGGTTGCAACTCGATGCGTGTTCTCCCCCTTTTTTAAGGCTTGGCCTTTCCTCTTTGTCCAGCACAGTTTTCCTGACCAATAAGGGGCACAATTTTCATATTTTTATTAATTAAACATGATTTTGATGTTGCAGGCAAACAAATTATTTTAATAATACCCCAGGATGACCTCACTTCCAGTTGTGACATCACTTCCAGGACAACTTTCTGAGCTTTGCATCGGGCTACACAATCATTAGTTACACCACTGCTCTTTGGAATGTAATATTTCAACATTCTGTATAGTGTTGTTATTGCAATGTAGTGTGAAGTCTTCCAGTAATAAGAGTTCCAATTAGAGACAGTTTTCCAAAGGGTCTAGATACCAGCTACAGCAGGTGACCTTTTATTACCTTGGTTTTCACTGGCTATATATAGATGATTGCCATGTAGACAAGGTATTTAATTGCTGCTACATTGATTCATGGAAATAAAAAGGGTAAACAGATTAAAGTCTAACATCTAAATATAATACTAGACAAGCAGAAGCATGCTGTTGAAATTTACCAACAGAATCCATCCAAGGCAGAGATCTTTAGACTGCTTGGAAGAACTGGCACATTATGAAATTGTTAATGCATTTTTACAGAATTAAAATCTTGTCACTATCCCTGCTTGCTGGGTAAAGAGATACTTATTAAAGTGGTGCTCCTCTTATATTTAGCAAGGGGAAGAATAACTGCCCTCCTCATCCCAGCACAGTGTGTTTCTTAGTGGCAGTTTGCTGGTATTTCTCCTGCGTTTTTCCAGCTCTTTTGAGAAAGGGAACCATTTAATCTAATTTTTCCTTTAATCCAATGTTTCTCAACTAGTGGTATTTGTGTCACCAGTGGTACTTGAGTGGTTTCTGGTGGTACATGCGCAATCCTTGGATCCCTGCAGTCAGAGGAGCAACACAATCAGAAAACAATATTAAGCTTGGTTTGGCAGGCAGATGTCCAGCATGCCCTTTTGGCAACCTATTAAAAACCCTCACATCTGTTCTGGGCATCTTCCAATTGTGTTTTACATTGAGTATGGCATCACAATCCAGGAGTACCTGGTGATGCCACTGCCGGTTTCTTCTGGTGATACTTCCAATAGACCAGTGGTCTCCAAACTTTCAACTTTAATGGCTCCTAAACCTTTAACAAGGATACAGAGGAGGGAATTTCAGCAGGTGCAGCTTCTCATCTCACAGATCATAAGCTTCACCTGCTGAAATTGCCCCTTCTACACAATTGTTAAAGGACCAGGAACCCTAAAGGTGAAAGTGTGGACACCCCTCCAATGGATGGATCATGCGTGGTGCAGCAGAAGACAAACATTGAGAAACACTGCCATAAACCATTTTGTGAACTTATCAAAACAAAAAGCAATGCACAAATATTCATAATATTCACAATAATATTCACAGATGAGGAATGTCTAAATTAAGACCTCTCCTTGTTTTCAGAAAACCTCACATGAACAAGTTCAGAAAGAAAATCTGCCTTGAAAATTGGAATCTCAGAGGTGAAAAGTCTCGTTATCAGATGATTGTTATGGTGAATTTCAGGTATATAAATGCATTGTAGAGAGATTCAAGTCTTTTTACTGGATCACCCTCTCTTTGCTGTCCTCTCTTTGTCTGTAGCCTGCATCACATCACTGTGATGCCAGAGCTCCTACATGCCTACTTGGAAGAAAGTCCAGTTTTGTTCAAAGAATGGACTGCAGCCTGAGTGTCCCATTCCAAGATGGTTGCGCCAGCTCTTTATGAACCGGGAAGGGGGCACAACCCCCACTTTGAGAACCACTGGATAAAAGGAAGCTCAGAACATTCTGATTTTTTCTTCTTCTCAAAAAATCACTGAAGAAGAAAATATATCCTTTCTTTCTGGCTATACAGCCATGTCAATAACAGCTCACGGCCAGCAGTAACAAAGACAGCTGCTATATCTAATAACATCAGAACAGACACCTGATTTACCAGTGAGCAGATCTTATGTTATACACAGAACAGTAAATAAAGTTAAGAAATCAGAAATATCAAGATGCTGCTAGAGTGACACAAAGAATCAAAACTATACATGGCAGCAGTGCTTTTTTTTCTAGAAATAAAGGTGGGGGTATTCACCATGAAAATGTTATTTGTAATCCTAGGCATGTCTACTTGGTGCTGGTCCTCACACAAAGAGGTGCCAGTAACTCACAAAGAGGTGCTGGTACTCCGTACAGGTGTGTACACATCAAAAAGATCCCTGCATGGGAGACTATATGATGACCATTGATCGTATTTCCAGTGCTCAATTACTGATTTGTTTTCAGTAAAAATAAAGGAACAAAACTGGGGAGCTGTAACTGAAGGGGGAAAATTTGCTTTTTTGTATATTTTATTGTCCCAAACTAATCCAGAGCTGTTTGATTTACACAGAGAGTTCCTCTAAGTTTTGGGCTGCCACAGAGGAGGCAGCTTTATGAATACAAAAGCTGGGATATAGAAACCAATTTGATGGATCAATCCAAGTCTTATCTAGCGCAGCATCCCATTTTCGACAGCAGCCAACGAGATCATGAGGACGTCAAGGTGATAGAAAGGGCTTGTCCTTGCAAGGCACTGAGATGTGACTCGAGCCTCATTAGCCACCTAAATGTTGGAGTGCATGGTTGCCACCTGGGCTGCAGTACCACCTACTTGAAAAGTGCTTGCTGATCCTACTGGCTAGTCCTTGCTCACCTAGGCATGTATTACTGCCTCTATACTTGAAGCTGACTTACTGTCAAGAGTAGAAGTACAGAGTAGAAATTTCTGGTTCCTTGCCTTTCCAGCCATTTTTTTTCTGGGCTCCGCTTTTGACTTGGCCCCAACCATGTTGCTTCCTCTGACTCCTGGGATTCTGATCTATCTTTTGGGGAGTTAAGAACATAAGAAGAGCCTCCACTGGATCCATCCAGCTTGTATCTCACAGAGGGCCACCTAAGTTGCTGTTGCCTGCTGTGGCCCATACTCCTATCTCTGAACCCCTGAGTTAATAGCCTGCTTATTGGAGAAGAGACATTTTTTTTAAAAAAATGCTCCTTTTTTATTTACTAGGGGAAGATGAACTGGTCCTGTTCAACCCAGCAGTGACTTTTCTGGTGGATTCCTGCTGTGGGGTTTTTTTTTTTGCCTCATTTAATAATGTGAGCCCTTTGGGGATAGGAAGCCATTAATTATTTCATTTTCTCTTTAAATTACTTTGTAAACTTTTCATTGAAAAGTGGTAAATAAATACTGTTGATGATTATGATGATAGCTCTGGTTCTTAGTACCCTGGATCAAAGCTTTGCTGAAAGTGGTACAAGTGGTTAAGACACTGTGCCGGTTAACCTGCAGGCCAGGGTTCGAGACTCAGGTCCCCACAAGATGAGGATTTCCTGCTACCGGCAGGAAGTTGGACTAGATGATCCACAGGGTCCCTTCCAACTCTATGATTCTATGACATCTATGAAGCCTGAAAATCTCTAGCATCTGGATCTCATTGTGCTACCTCCTCTGAAAGTGGAGGTTCTGTTTAGCCTCCACCAAGAATCCATGTGAACATCCACTATAGAAATTGATGATCTGAACCATGTGAATTCTCCCAATTCTGTAAAGCAAATAAGATGGTACAGAGGAGGCTTGGACAGCCTTCAAAGTTTACTATAGTTGACATCATTAGCAAAGGTATGGACGTGCATGAAGCTGGGCAAGTCACTCTAAAGCAGGAGTGGGCAAACAGCCACTTCAGGGTTCCTGGACCTTTAACAATTGTATTGAAGAGGGAGTTTTTGGTGGTACAGCTTTTCATCTCACAGATGACAAGCTGCACTGGCTGAAATTTTCTCTCCAATCCAATTATTAAAGTTGACAAGTTTTCCCACACCTACTATAAAGCTATGTTTTGGAGGTAGAATAAATTATTTTATCTTTGCTAATCAAAGACAGAAGGAACTCTAGGCTGAAAGAGTGGAGAAGCATGAGTTGAGTTTTTAAAATTATTATTCAATCTACCCAGGCCTTCGTGCTTCACATGCAGCGTCAAGCACGATACCAGAGTCTTTCAAGACTGATGGATGCCAGGTTATTCAGTCTGTCACAATGCATGCTAGTGGTTTACCATGTCAGAATAGGAATAATTTTCTTCTGAACTCTGGATAAAAAATCTTGCCAGGCAAAAATACAAAGAGTATACGAGAAACATGCCTAGATATTACTTCCTTTTTTTATAGGGCTTCTCACTAAGGTTAGAACTTCAGAAGACTAGAGTGAGCATTTTGAAATGGTAATCATTCTCTTGAAGATCATTCAGCTTGTTAGGAATTCAAAGCTTGCATTATAGCTAGCAGAAAAGGGTTTCTTTAGGAAATGCCAGCTTAGGGGTAGAGCATCAGCTTTGCATGCAGAAAGTCTCAGCTTCAGTCCCTTACATCTCCAGGTGGGCTGGAAAATGTCCCAGTCTTCAAATTCCGGATAGTTGCAGCTGGTCGGTACAGTAAATGGTACCACAAAGATCCATGGAAGTGACACCTGGAATGCTCCCCAATGCTGTCTCCAGGCCACCACCATTATATAATTTTAAAAGACAGATAATATCATGCAATTCATGCAGTTTCCTCAGTTATAGTACAGGATTTCCACATTCAGTTTGCAGGAAGATCCTTCATTTATACCGTCCTTGTAAATCCAGCCACAAATTCTACACTTCCATGTTTGGAACTGCATGTAGAACAAGGAAAAGAGATGGGTGATCCACTTTCCACTTGCTTTTAGTGGAGAGTAAGTGGATCCATGTAGGTTGCATAAGTGATGAGCTGGAGGGAAGAGGCAGTGGTGGATGAGCTGGAGGCAAGATGAGCTGGAGCAGCAGTGGCAGACTCAGAATGAAGAGTACCACAGATCTGCCACCTTCTTGTCCCCTACAATCTGCTACTGATGCAACCCATATCATCCTGCCTAATGGATAGGCCACCCTGACATAAATTGATCATTGCTCTGCCTCAGTTTATGGCAGCTTCTTATGTTTATATGCAGGAGATAAGGTTGGAGAACTGTCTGGTTAGGGAAAAATATATTAAATCCTAATACACTCAAGCCCAATCCTATAATCTACCAATCTGCACAATGCAACAGTAGTAATGAAGTGAGCTGCATACTATGGTGGGGACACACACAAGACAACCAGAGAAGTAAAAATCATATTTTCTGATTTTCTCATTTTTACTTACCTCTCCTGATCACCAGTGAGTCTCCTCGGACCTATGCATCTGGTGTATCTCTAAGGAACCCATGGGGTGTGTCAAGCCAGGAAAAGGGTTATGGGACCTTGCCATGTGCTGTTGCTGCTGAGATACTTTCCTTTCTGTCCAAGTCCTCTCTATATCCACCCTCACCTGCACCTGCATGGGCTGAGTGAATGAGTCATATGCTAGTGGCCATGAAGTGCAAGACAGTAGCACACTTTTGTGGCATTGGACCAAGAATTATGGCAGCAGTTTGTGAGATCCCCTACCTTAGGCCCTGAGCAGGGTAACCATATGACCAGATTTTTCTGTTGTTGGATATGTTGTTGGATTTGTATTTAAGAGCAGAATCCAATGCAAAAACAGGTTTTGAAAAAAACTCCTTCCTATCAAAAGTTATGGCCAAAGAACTGAAAATCAAAAATATGCATTGAGCTCCATGGGAAAGTGAAAGTGCCCAATATTGCAGCTTTACTTGTGAGTAGGCAAACATGCCATTGTCCACCAGACAGGACAGGTTGAGAGGAATCCAAGACCTTGTCCTCCTTTTGAGGTTTGGGCATCTGGTCATCTGGTTATATTTCCATGCGTAAGGACATTATCTTGCAGGCCAGACTGTCTTGATGGAAATCAGCAGTTAAGATAGACAATATAACTGTAGGGCAGACTATTTGTAGCTTTGTTGGTTACATAGAATGACTCACAGTTATCTTGTATTGATGCTGTTAATAAAAAGTGCAGCAAGCTGTGGAATCAAGTTAGTGCAGGACTTTCCGTTTCCTGTCTTTTATTCTTGATATAAGTTTAGCATTAACACCTACCCCTTAAACAACATTCAGGCGTCAGGTTAGCTAGTTACTTATTGTTATCACTGCTTTATGGCGGAGACTCCCTGGCTATGGAAGTCTGTTCCACAGGAGGTTTGCTGTACTTCTCGCTTACTTTTTTGGAAATGATTAAAGACCAATTTGTTTCATTGAACTTTTCCTGATTGTGTTGTATGCAGTGATGGGCTTCAAAAAATTTAAGAACCGGTTCTCTACCCATCTGGCAGCCACTTTTAAATGGCTATTTTTCAACTTTATATGTCCTATCTCTTGTTAAGAACTGTTCTATAGAGTAGGTGTGAACCTGCTAGAGCCCACCACTGGTTGTATGATGTTGATGCTGTGTTTTCAGTCTTTGAGTTGCTGCTGTCATTTTGGAATGTCCTGCGTTTATTGTTTTGATTTTGATTCATGTGTTTAACGATGCTTTCGTCTGACTCGGGTCCTTCAGGAAAGAGGCTACACATCTTTTAAAACAAATTCTGTGGAATAAAAAAAATTCGGTGAGTTAAAAAAAAATCTGCAAATTCATTCTTCCTTAGTTGGTAACCCTAAAGATACAGTCCCAGAGTTAAGCAAAATGAACACCTAAGAAAGTTGTCACTCTGTCAATTTGCTTTTTTCCGCTCTGTGCTCAAGGCTGTATTGGCACAAGTTATCATACTGTCCAGATGGTCTCTCTTTTCTACTTCCAATACATGCAACCTTTTATTTTTGCACAGTCACTGAATGCCAAGTTCCTGGTAAGGCGTGCTAGATCTTTTAATTTTTCTTTCTTTTAATTCACTCATCATTTTGTACTGCTAACTGGGAAAAGACAGAAATCACTGTTTTAAAAAAAACAAACAAACCCTACATTTCATCTTCATTGTTGTACTTATGCCCTACAAGAATAGAAGTGCAGGAAAGAAAGACAGAACATATTTACTTTTGAATATTTATCCAATGCAATAGAAAAATTAAATATTTATTCAATGCAACTAGCCCATGCAAGGTACATGATGATACGATATCTGCAACACAGGTTATACAGGGAAAGGAGGAATATTGACAAAGTAAACCCTATGTGACATTGCATTTGTGGAGTGAAGGGGGAAATATTGCTTCCCCAAAAGTACAAAAGCACTCAGCTGGACATCCTCTGTAAATAAGCCCTAAAGCTTTAACTATAGCCCAATAAGGTTGACCCCAGCTGGTGATCTATTATTCTTGTTCTTTTTTGGTGACTTAAAATTTCCAGGCATTGAGTATATAATGGCTTGTTTAGAGTGCGGTGAACCAAATGTAACCTGCCAATCATGTCCTGTGGTGGCCTGCCAAGGACTTGACAACCCTTCTGTTACTGTAGTACTGTCCTGGCCAGGCAGCAAAAATAGATGGTCAAGCTTATGGGTAGTCATACAAAGCCCACAGGCTAGTTTGGCTTGCTGGTTCACAGATTTTGTAGTACTGGACTACTGTATACTTGGATATAATTTTCAGTCATTATTTATGTTCTTTTGATTCTAATGGGACAGTTAAGGCAGAATCCTAACCAACTTCCCAGCATTGGCATAGCTGTGCCAGGAGGGCATGTGCTGAATCTTGCAGTTGAGGGGCAGTCATACCTCCTAAAGGTAAGGCAGTATTTGTTCCCTTACCTTGGAGTTGCATTATCCTTACCTTGGGACTAGAAAATTGGTTAGGATTGCTCTCCCAGTGAGAATCAATGGGAATTACTGTAGATTTTGAATTGTGTGATATATGGTTGCTGTCTCCTAGCTCCTCAGTTAAAGATGTTCTGTTTGAAATGAGTGGAACTTGCACTAAACTCTTGTGGCCTTTAGGACTTTAATCCTTTAATTCCACACAGTCACGTTAATTAGTATGGTATCCACAGTGCTGGATTTACTTATAAGCGAAAGAAGCTATAGCTTAGGGCCCCACTCTTTTGGAGGGCCCCCCCAAAATTTAAAGGAAAAAAAACTGGAAGTACATTTCCAAAATATAAGTTAAAAAAGAAATAAAATAAAACTTACATACATATTTTGTTGTGTGCAAATGGCTTTAGATACCTATTAGGTCCATAAGTTACCATATAGCATATATTCAACACAAAAAACAGCAGCAATTTGCTGTTGACAAAGGACAGCTGGACCTATAAAGGGCCCTATTACCTTCAATACCTTAGGGCCTCATCAAACCTAAATCTGGCCCTGGATGTCCTCCTGGATGCCCTAAAATTTGCTGCAATCCTGTGTGCCCTCTTTTTCACACTGATGTTTTCTGGGTAGAAAGGGAAAAAGTATTCTATATCAATAGTTCATATTACAGAAGAATAACTTTTGAAGAGTTAAGTGAAAATAAAGGAACAGAAAAGGTGTCATAGATGCTGAAGTTGCAAGAAATTCAAACCATCAACCCATTAAAAATGACAGTCTAACAAAACTGATAAGCCTGCAGAAAACACAGTGAACTAGTTTAATGAATGCAGACTTGTGTGACTACATTGCAATATTATTTTTCCTACAGCTTAGGCACATGGCATTTTGGTAAGAGTGTGGTCTAGGGCTGTGGGTGGTGCAAGTGGTTAAGACACTGTGCGTGTTAACCAGTGGGCCAGGGCTCAAGACCCAGGTCGGCCCCACAAGACAGGATGAGCTCCTGTCTTTAGCCCAGCTCTGCGCCACCAGCTGGATCCAATCGTATCAGATCTGCCTTTCCATTGGACTAATTCAGTGGTATGGAGAGGGGGGATTTGCTGCTTGGGTAACAGCCTATCCTCCATAACACTCTAACCCAGGCTTTCATGCGCCGAGCATGATACCATAGTCTTTCAAGACTGACAGAGGCCTGCTTTTTTGGTCTGTTGAGAAGATCCCCTGCATAATTCCCACTGAAATGAATGATAGCAGTATACTAGGGCCCTCAGGCAGCTCCCTTTCATTTCAGCTCTCATTGCTATGGATTTTGTTGTATACCAAGAGTATTAGACTATCATATATCACTATTTGTTTCACTCAGTCCCCATATTAGATCTTGCTTGCTACAAAACCTTTTATCAACTCCTAGATATGAACAATTACTACCTTTCCTCTTTTGTTCAGTTCATCGTGAGACATTGCTCAGGCTTTTTATAGTTTCAGCAATAAGCCCCGTGTCATGTTGAACAGCTTCCCCAATAAATCCAGGTGACAGTTTCACTTGGTGGAAAATGGTCATTAGAAACCCTATGCTCTGAGGTAGCATATTCCTCCTGTTACTCAAAACTCAATGGCTGCAGTCATACTTAAATAGCAATAAACAAGACACAAGATCTTGTTGGCTCGTCCTTGCTGTACATCAACTCAGAAGGCGCTTTCTCTTTCTTGAGTTCCAGTTTTCTGAATTTCATTTTGGAGCACTTTGTTGCTTCTGTCAAGCTTCAGAGTTTTTCTTCTTTGAGATGGCTGTTACTGAACTTATAATGATTAAAAAAAGATTTTTTTTAAAGAGCTATCAATTCATTTGCTATTCTTTAATTTTGCTGAGGATGATTGTTGCTGCAAACCTATCCCTGCTAGGGCTGCACAAGTTCCAGCAAAAGTGTCGAGGTGGACTGGAGTGTCACACAAGTGCCATAAAAATCCAGAGTAACTAAGGGGAGTCCTTGTTCTGGAGTAAGAACAAGTTACTCTGGATTGCAATATGAATTTCCCATAGGTTTTCACTTGGTGGTGCAGTAACAACGGGTGCACGTAATGTCCTGTAGTTACTCTGGATTGTGCCCATAGGCACTTATGTGCCAATCCTGGTGGAGTTAGGCCAGTGCACTGACATGTGCCAGCCTCCCCACACCACCACAGGAATGGGGAGACAGGTGAGTTGTGCTAGCTGAAACTGGTTAGGATTGTGTCCTCTGTGGTGTAATTTATCCAATTTAAAGAAGATAGTTTTCAAAATCCCACTTCTGAGAACAAGTGTAACCTTTTCCAAAAATTAAACTGAGCCTTGAAATTCAGGAAAATTGACTCAATTGTCCAAATCAACACTTTCTCAGTTTTTAATTAATCTCTCAATTTTACACCCAGACTCATATTGTTTTAAGCAAAATTCTCCAGAGATTGCATCTGTTCAGTTCTCATTCTAGATTTTAAAATGTCATGTATTTTATAACAACTTATAAAAAAATGTCTCATTTGATAGCATAGGAAATCCTGTCACAGTCAGATAAAGGAAAAGAACAGTTGATCTTAGCCTGATATGACATTGTTTAGCTTTGGGGTGGGAAGCTTGTTTAAGCACTGAGAGATGTATCAGAAATGTACTATGAGCTGAGGGACAGCTGATTATTAAGTATTTTAATTGCAAATAATTTTTATCATTGTAATGACTGAGGCAAAGTTACAGTAGGTGGTTATGCTGTATTTACCATAATTCTTTAATATTCTCATTTTGAACATATTGTTTGACTATTCTACTTCTATTAGCTTTGGTAGCTGAATGAATCCCAAACTCATGAGAGATTAAACACAACCACAAAAGAAGTCCTCTTTTCATTTGTATTTATGAGTGTTTTTTCCAGGTCTTCTACTGTAAATTCTACTATGACTTTCAGTCTGCAGTCCTAAAGACACCTGTGCGTAAGACCCATTAAACACAATCAGGCTTACTTTTGAGTAGACATGGTTAAAATTGTGCTCTCAATCATCTGGAGATATAATATGGAGAGCCATCATTAT
This sequence comes from Cryptoblepharus egeriae, assembly GCA_030015325.1. NCBI lineage: Eukaryota > Metazoa > Chordata > Lepidosauria > Squamata > Scincidae > Cryptoblepharus > Cryptoblepharus egeriae. Next base: position 182,000,613 of record JAREYC010000001.1, on the reverse strand, counting down.
GTTGATGACACCCAGCTCTGTCTCACCTTCTCATCTGGTCATGGGAGACAGTGGAGACTCTGAACATCTGTCTGAAAACCTACACATAGAACGCTACTCATAAAAAGTATATATATATACACACACACTCAGAATTATCAGTTAGTGCAACTAATCAGTAGTGGTAACTGAGTTATTATGTGGGCGTGCCCACTGAACTACCAAATTGTTTCTGGGTACAATTTGATGTGCTCATTCATGGTCTTTATAACCCTAAATAGATTGGGACCTGAACACCTTGAGGATCACAGCCTTATGGGGTGATTCCTTTTGGAAAAGGGAGTCCAAATTGAGTCATATGGTGGAAGATCATTTTTCATTCACTTCTCTCTTGTTAATTTGCAGCTATTAACAGGAAGAGAAGCAGCAAAAGTATTTTCAAAAAATACTTAGAATTTGCAAGCATGTACATCTCTGATAGCTGTACAGCTTCTAGACTTTGGGGAAAAGGAATCACAGACCCATTCCCTTTGCATGTGTTTCCGTTCCCTCGTGGCACACTGGGCTCCTTCTGGGGGTTTAGAACATGGAGAGACACCTTGTATCTTGGGAGATCAGGAGGACACAGAAAAAAAGAGAGGCTATAAGTCAGGCCTCAACCGATCAGAGATATTGGAGTCTAAAGCAAAACAGTGTCCTAAAGCTTCTGCCTCCTGGACAATACACTTTCCTCTAGTGCAGGGGTCTCCAAATCCCAGCCTGGGGGCCAGATGCAGCCCTTGGCAAGTTTCAGTGTGACCCCTGGGAAGACCCCTCTAACCGTCCCTTGGGCAAGCCTTGTAATCTACTACAATGCATCATCATATGTAAATTTGTGTAATTTTTTCAAGTTTGAAATGTAAATTAGTTTTCTGGCTCCCAACTTCATGTCAGAGAGACAATGTCGCCCTCCTTCCAAAACATTTGGAGACCCCTACTCTAGTGTCCTGCAGGCAGCACTGTGTCTACTTTCATAAGTGCCAACCTTATGAAATGCCTCCCATGGAGGGTTGGCTGGCTCCTACTCTACCCTTCAGGAGATCTCTCAAAACCTGACCTTTTTCTTACAGGTTTTTAAAGTTGCTGATAACTATAAAGAGATTGGGGATATGTATTTTGTTTTTTTCGCTGTGGATTTTGACCTGGTTGATGCTGCTTTTAATTTTATTGTTGTTTTACCTGATCTTCTGTTTTGTTTCACTTTGGGCTGCCTAAGGATAAGATGAGCAAAAGAGAAATGTTTTTAAATGAATTTTTTTCTCCACAGAAGCCATGAGGCTAAGAAACAAATAAAAAAAAGAAAAGAAGAGAGATTGCTGAGAGCTTTAAAACATTCTAACAAAAATCTTGCTATGTGAAGGAATCTTGGACTTGGCGTGTTGCCCATTCACTGTCTACTGAAAAACTTGAAGAGCGATGGCCTATATTCTCACTATACAGATATGCCTTGGGGGTTGGCATGTTGCCCCTGGTTCTTTACAGAGCATCCTGAGAGCAACAGTCCATCTGACTGTGCCTGCTACACTGCTTAGTTGCCAGTGTTGAGTGGTGGCCACAGAGGGAGGACCAATGCACTTAGCAGCCAACACTGAGCAGTCACACACACACATACACACGCACAAACACATACAGCCATACACTTTTGCCTGTTACATGTTGACGTTTGCTATTGGGGTATAGGATTGGGCTGTGAATCACTGCTATGAAACAAGCATGAAGCAAACAATTTCAGACTGAAGAAAACTCTACGTTTTTCCTCTACGGGCATATTTTTCCTATCAAAATGTTGGCAGTTACCATACAAAGCTTTTCGATTGAATGAGCTGGAAAAGTAAAATACAGACAGACTGAAGAGAAAAAACCCATGGCAACTGGTAAAAGCATAATGTGACATTACTGGCTACAATCCTAAACACTTTCCTGGGAGTAAGACCCACTGAACACAATGAGGCTTACCTCTGAGTAGACATGGTTAGGATTGTGCTCAGAGTCTCTGCATACAGGAAGCACAGTTATCTAGCTGATTATGAGGCCATCTGTGGCTACTACAAGGTCACAGATCTCTTCATTAACATCAGCTTCTTCCACATAATCTTTGGTGAGTTTCTTACTTTTCACTTATTACAGAAACTCGTTGAGAAACAGGAAAAATTAGACAAGAGGTGTTTCAAGTGACCAGGTTGCTTCTAGCAGTCTCAAAAGCCATTCTTAGTAGGCAAAAAGAAGGAAGGATGTGCATCTGTGTAATTTCTGAATAAGCATCAGAATATTTCAGATGATTATCTACTTGTTTGAAGATGGTGGGCAGATATATATTATGACATTTGTTGGTTTGTACATGAATTTCTGGATTTCAGTTCTTACCCTATAAACAGAGATGGGCCCAGCCCATCCCAACAACCGGTTTGCCGGAAGTTGGGGGCGGGGCCGGGGACAGGGAGCAGGGTCAGGGTCAGGGGCTGGGCCGGGGCAAGGGCAGGCCCCAACCCTGGCACACTGCGCATGCGCCAACCCCAGACAAGCGCCAGGGTTGGCGCATGCGCAGTGCGTCTCCTCCAGCTGGAGGAGACGTTTTGCGCATGCGCCGAGGCCAGTGCGTGCGCAGAGCGTCTCCTCCTGCAGGAAGAGACGCAGAGCGTCTCCTCTTGCGAGAAGAGACGCAGAGCATCTCCTCTTGTGGGAGGAGACGCACAGCTCGCGCACCGACCCTGGCACGCGTGCTGTGCGTCTTCCCCACTAGGAGGAGATGCACTGCGCTTGTGCCGAGTTTGGCGCATGCACAGTGTGACTTCTTCTCCAGCATCCGAACCGGTACGCTGGGTTTTCAGGCGACCCCGCTGCTACTGGTTTGGTAGCGGTGGGGTCCTGGGAACAACCGGTTCGGGTGATCCGGCCCGAACCAGCTTGGGTCCATGCCTGCCTATAAAGTAATATAAGGAGTGGCAAGGGAATGCAAGGGAGTGAAAACAGGATATAGGTATCTTTAAAAAAAACTAAAACGTAAGCCCCGCACATTTACAATAAGAAAATAAACTGGATAGTTTGTCTTCAGTTAGAGTGGTTAAAGCCTGAATCAAAGAGCAGCTTTGAAATTCACTAGTCAGGATATAATATAAACTTTCATAGGTTAAAACCTAATGCACCTGAGATGACTATAAATAAACAACAGTTGTGCTTATGTCTCATAATAAGTGATCAAGAATGATGGGAAGAAAACACTCAGATTTCCATGTATTCTGGTGGAGATGAAGCTGCACTTTTTGAACTCTTCTGTTTTTGCTCATAAAAGACAAGGAATTGGAATTCATTAAGGAATGTGATTTAATGGATATGAAAATAAAATTTGTGGTGACTCCATAAAAAATACAGAAAATTTCAGTAAAGCAAAGTATGTTATTTAACTCTAATTCTTAGGTCATAATCCTATTTTCACTGAATTCATAAAACCTACAGTTCGATATCATTTTAACCTGATTTTCCACCCACATGCCATTACATTTACCTTCCTCTTACTTCTGGAATGAAATCTGTGAAAGTTCAAGCCTGAATAAACCACTTACAACTCAATCTCATGTAAGCCTGTTTAGAAGCAACTGTGAATTTGGAGCTCAATATGGGAATGGAAACTCAGAAGTTATTTGGAGTGGTGAACATAATATTTTATACAACACATGGACACATCCTAAAGGAAGAAGTATTGTTTATAAGAGAGGGACAGATTTTCTTTGGATACTGTTTTTTGCTTTTTGGTTCTGGTTGCTGTTATTTAACTGCATTTTTTTATTATTTATGCCATTGGCTTCTATATCTGCATTCATTAGGGAAGAAAGGCAGGATATAAATTGAATAAATAAATAAATAATAAATAAATTATCATTGTATAGTGTTGGTCCTTAATTTACTCTATGCTACATTCATTGTAAGCCAGCTTGGGTGCACCACTGGGAGGTGGGGGGAGGAAGGTGGGATAAAGTCTTTTAAGTAAGCAAACAAAAACAACCCAATAAACAAGATAAAGCCTGGTTGTTGGAATACAAACTGGTTACATGAACAGTTGTTAGATTATATGCTTCACCCAACTTTGAAACTGTCTCCTTTGACACCATCAACTCATGATTAGGAGTAAGGAAGTTAATGGTCATAGTGGTGGGATTCTGGACAGTTCCACCCCAGAGCACAAGTGGAGACCAGGGTGACCATACAGAATAGAGTACAAAGTGTCTCACCCTACAATCCAGAGTAACTACGGGTGCACATAAGAGACTTTACATGTACCCGTAGTTACTGCACTACCTAATGAAAACTTATGGGAAATTCATATTGCAATCCAGAGCAAATTGTTCTTACACCGGAGCAAGAACTCCCCATAGTTACTCTGGATTGCACCCTCTAACTATTTCATAGAAGAGGGAACTTAAGCAGATTTTACTGAACATAGCATGGTTTAAAAAGCTGCACCTGCCTATATTCCCTCTTTTATATCATGCTTAAAAGTAGAGGCACTTTGTCCTCTATTCTATAAGGACACCGAGTGGGAAGAACTATTTTAGAATCCCCTCTCTTGCAAAAAAAATATATTGTGTGCAGAAAACAAGTAACGTGGAGGATCAGGGCTAAATCTTCCAATAAGCTCATTTATAATATGAAAAGTTTTGTGTAGAGAGGCATTCAGTTCTCTGAATTATATGTGCCGTTGTCTTCCATATGAACAACCTGATGTAAATGTAAAATAAGAATACTGCAAATTAAGTGTTGGCGCAATACTAACCAATTTTTCAGCTCCGTGATAAGGGCAACACAACACTGAGGTGAGAGAATATACATTGACTTACCTTGAGGAGGTCCATGACTGCCCTCCCTCAAACAACAGGATGCAGCACGTGCCCTGCTGGCACAGCTAAGCCAATACTGGAAAGTCAAGTAGGATTGTGGCCTGAAACATGTACAAAAAGTGAATCAGATGTGTTGGCATAATGAAAATCTATGTTATCTTTTTCTCTCTTGTCCAGTTTGTGGAGGTCATTTTTGCAACAAGCAAATAAAACAATGCTGGCATAAAGCTTCACAAAGGTGTTAAGGGAAGGAGTAATGATTTTGTTAGTAGTTATGTGGTATAAAGATAGATTTAGCACACTAAAAAATATTCCACTGAACAAAAAAATTGAGCATAATCCTATCACTGTCCACTGATCATGTATGGGGGTCATGCATTTTAAGGAAATGAAAACTATATGCTGTTCTCTTTTGAAATATTGATTACAGCTTTCTGCAATGAGGAAGGGGGAATGTTATTGTCTGGGCTGCTCAGGCAGGCAGGAAGGCAAGCAGAATGTCCTCTCATATCTGCTGACAAAAAGGTCACTTTGCTAGCTTTTATTATTCAGCTTCCACTCCAGATCTTGATTTTTAACTTGACACAAATAAGTCACTTCATGCTTGCCAGATCTCCAAGGCTGCCAAGCTGTTTTTGGATTATTTGGAATAATTTATTTTGAAGGAGGCCTGCTGAGTCTCTTTCCACATACTGATAATGCTGTTTTGATTGTCACTCACAGGAAAAAAGGCTGCACACCTTCCCTTTTTCATGTGTGATTGGAGAAATAAGGCTGAAATCCTATATACTTTTACCTGGGAGGAAGCTCCGTTGAAATAGTGGGATTTGCTTCTGAGAAGACATACATAGGATTGCATTCTAGGATTGCATAGTAGACATGCATTCTCTTACATGCATGTAAGAGAAATATTAACTCCCTTCTCTCCCTCACCTACTACCTCTTGAACCCCAAGTCTCTTGCAGTTAACAGAAAGATAGATTTTCCGCTGACCAGTCTTATGAGGAACCACTCAGCAAAGTGATCTACGGGTCTGGCCCTACAAATGGCCTTGCAAACAAGACCACAAATGTCATGAGCTTGAAAAATGTTTTATTAGCCTTTCTGCCCACTCACTCCCCTGTCACTCAATTGTGGCACTTCACAAAAGAAAAAAAATAAACTTTCTTTTAATAAGCTTCCTTAAAAGATGATTCTTATTTGATAAAAGCAAGTGACATGTTAGTACTAGAATAGAATGAAAAGCAATCAGGTACATGTACAGTGTCAAAGCAGAGTTACAACGAGAACATTTGCTGCAATAGTTCAAAATATAGCCTTTCTTTAAAAAAATGTTACTATATTACTGAAAACAATAACAGTCTGCTATATTTGTATAATGACTGACACAACAAATACATTACGAAAATGGGGGAAAAGAAAACCACAATTCTGTGTGACAAATGGTCTGTGGTCAATTTAGTAACATCCTAGCAATATAACATCTGTAGCAGGAAAAATTCTTGTGACTTAAAATCTAAAAGAAGTCATGAACTGCTCGGCATTGTGAAGGGTAAGAAAAAGAGGCACTGAAAGGCTGGAGGTGGAGCCCCTTTTACAAAAGTCTGAAATTGAAAAAGCTAAAAATTGATGAGGCTACACGGAGGCACAGCAGAAGTAGAAGAGCCAGCACCAACTACAGATGTAAAATGAATCTACTCTGCTCCAACCCCAATCCTAAAGAGATGTTCAGTTACCCATCCTCTAGGTGTCTTGTCCATTTCTCTAAATTTCTCTCCCCCACTGAAAACCAAGTCGTCCAAGTAGGTAGAAACTTTTTTAAAAACCAAGTCATCCAACAGAAAACATTTTTTCCTGTTTTTTTTTTTGCTGCTTCTTAAAGCATTTTACATCCTGAATTATTTTCTTGATCGACCTCTTCCTTATTCCCATCCAATGTTTGGATCCAGTTATTTGGCTGCTACAGCCAGCAGGACCAAATGCTACAAGCAGGTCTGTTCACCTCTTGCACCTGATGGACTGTGCTACAGTGTGCCAGGACCCAAGTCCCTTCAGATATACCATAGCAGTGTTTCTTAAACAGTAGGTAGGGACCCATTAGATGGGTCATGAACCAATATCAGGTGGGCCCTTAATCATTCCAGTGTATATTTCATTTTTAATTTCTTTTATATTCCCTTTTTATATAAAATATATATTTATATACCCTGATACCACCAGGGTATGTGACTGCATTCTCTGTAGTCAATGATAGTCAGTGACAATCATTCATTTGCCTGGTGTCTGGAAACCAGGAGAAGGCAGAGCTGCTCAACTCCTACTTTGCGTCCGTCTACTTTGTGTCTGTCTATTCTCGGAAGGAGGGCTGTGCAAATGGGGGTGCAGGATCACTGGCTGATGTGGGGATGTGCTTGCATCCCCAAAGAGGTAATGGTAATATGGATGGTGCAGAACAGCAGATTAAGATTGACAGAGAACTGGTTCGAAACCACTTAACTGGCCTAAATGAATTCAAGTCTTTTGGACCGGATGAGCTGCATCCTCGAGTTCTGAAGGAACTGGCAGATGTCCTTGCAGAGCCTCTGTCGATCATCTTTGAGAAATCCTTGAGGAGTGGAGAAGTGCCACTGGACTGGAAGAGGGTGAATGTAGTCCCAATCTTTAAGAAGGGGAAAAAAGAAGACCCGGGAAATTATAGACCAGTCAGTTTGACTTCAATCCCGGGCAAGATATTAGAGCAAATCATAAAACACACAATTTGTGCACATCTTATCAAGTACTCGGTGATCAAAACAACCCAGCATGGATTTACCAAGAATAAATCTTGCCAGACAAATCTGATCTCCTTTTTTGATCGGGTTACGAGCTTACTGGACAGTGGCAATGCTGTGGATGTCATTTATCTTGACTTCAGCAAAGCATTTGACAAGGTCCCACATGACATTTTAATTGGGAAGTTGGAAAAATATGGGCTAGACGGGGCAATCGTTAGGTGGATCTGCAACTGGCTCGATGGCCGCACTCAAAGGGTTTTAGTAAATGGCTCTGTGTCAACCTGGAGGTCGGTTTCAAGTGGGGTCCCCCAAGGCTCTGTCTTGGGACTGGTTCTCTTTAACATTTTCATTAATGACTTAGAGGAAGGGATACGGGGGAGCCTGATCAAATTTGCAGATGACACCAAGCTGGGAGGAGTAGCAAACACAACAGAAGACAGGAGAAACCTCCAGGAGGATCTGGATAAACTAGAATATTGGGCTGTAACAAATAGAATGAATTTCAACAGGGAGAAGTGCAAGGTTCTGCACTTAGGCAATAAAAACCAAAAATACAGGTATAAAATGGGGGATACTTGGCTTGGCAGCACAACATGTGAGCGGGATCTTGGAGTCGCCGTGGATCACAAGCTGAACATGAGTCAGCAGTGTGATGTGTCTGCAAAGAAGGCAAATGCCATTTTAGGTTGCATTAAGAGGTCTGTAGCTTCCAAGTCGCGAGAAGTTCTAGTTCCTCTTTACTCTGCATTGGTCAGACCTCACCTTGAGTACTGTGTTCAGTTCTGGGCACCTCACTTGAAGAAAGATGCAGCCAAACTGGAGCAAGTCCAGAGGAGAGCAACAAGAATGATCAGTGGGATGGAAGGGAAGCCCTACGAGGAAAGGTTGGGGGAACTTGGGATATTCAGCCTGGAGAAGAGGAGGCTGAGGGGAGACATGATTGCCCTCTTCAGGTACCTGAAGGGCTGTCATATGGAGAAGGGGCCAATTTGTTCATAGCTGCTTCTGAAAGCAGAACTAGAACCAATGGGTACAAACTGCAAGAAAGGAGATTCCGGCTGGTAATCCGGAAAAAATTCCTGATGGTGAGGGCGGTTCGGCAGAGGAACAGATTGCCAAGGGAGGTGGTGGACTCTCCCTCACTGGGGATCTTCAAGCAGAGGCTCGACAAGCCCCTGTTGGGGATGCTCTAGGGGGATTTCCTGCTGCAGGCAGGGGGTTGGACTAGATGACCTACTAGGTCCCTTCCAAGTCTATGATTCTATGAAGATTACTCACAGGTTAGTCTGGTTAGGATTACAGTCTTTGGAACGTTTGGTAATTTTTTTAGCTGATCAACAAATGCCTTGGATATTAGGGTTAATTACAAATAATTGACTAGATTTGTTTTTGTTGTATGGGTCAATTAAAATGTTGATTTTTAGATGGGTCAATCTTGATGATGTCACTTCCAAGTATGACATCATTGCCAGGTTAATGACATCACTTGCAGTGGGTCCCAAAGATTCTCATTATAAAAAGTGGATCCTGGAACTTAAAAGTTTGAGAACCACTTGTGTATAGATTTCTAAAGGGTCCTGGCATCGCAGCAGCCATGGCATGTCCTTTGAGGCTCTGGCATCTTGCATTCCAACTCAGTGCTTACCAAGAACGGCACCTGCTAGAGTACAGAACTTCTTTTTCATGCCCCATGGTTGCTTGCCGTTTAGCCATCCCAACCATGTATATAGGCTTTAGGCATAAAGACATTTGGAGGATCGTAACAGAGATGACGCAGAAGCAGGCCGAAGTTGAATTGGCCCAGGAATAAGCTGAGCTATTTCCCCATTTGGGTAAATAGCTCAGTTTATTTTCAAGCTAATTTAACATGACAAGAGGGTAGGAGCAATTTACTGAGTGACTCAATGGGACTTTTTGAGACAGTGCAGCTCCCAGCTATTTTTCTCATACTAAAGATTTATCTGAGATTTGGAAGGTAGCCCTGCATTGTAATCTCTCTTTCCCTTCATGTATACTCATAGATTTTAAACTCCAAGGTAAACTCCCTTCATATGGAGCATGTCCAGGTCAGGCAAGTGTCAGGCCCCATTTCCCCCAGGACTTCTCATTCATGAAATGGGCCTGTAAGGTTGTGATACCTTGCAGAATCTCTGTACCCAAGGCATGCTAGTAACCAGTTTGGTGCTGGTTTGTTTGCCACAAGACCAGTCTGTTGGGTAGGTTTGTGCAAAGCAGAGCTTTGCCGCCCTCCCCCCCCCCCCATGTATTCAATGGAAACCCAGAAATTCTTAAGTACATATCCTGTGATTACAGATAGTGCTATAAGATTTATCTAAGGAGACAGCAAGCATAATTTTCCCCTTAGAATATTCTTTGCATACAGAATTTCAGAGGACATGGATGTATATACTTTCAGCAACCATAAGATAAATCTGTTTTCAAAAGTATATATTTTCAGTAGAAAAAGATAATTTCCATGCCTTCAAACATAGTAGTAGCCTTTTGCATGGGAGTCCCTAAAGGTGAATGTTTGGACATGCCTGCAGAGGAATATGATTTTATGAAGTTTTATTGATTTGAGAAAAGGGTAGCAAATGTGTGTCACACAGCTGATAGATTCCAAATTAACATGCTATTTTTGGATATTTAAAAATAATTACTCAAAATATGTTGCTGTAATAGGCAATTCTAGGAGGTATATTCATTTTTATAGACACTGCCATACCTGTACTCTCCAGAGAGACGGTTTCCTATCTGTAATCGACACACATTGTCATTAAACAAATGCTGCAGGTCCATAAGGATTACTATCTCAATTTCAAATTGCTGAAGTCATTAAAAAACATTAGAACTGGTTGTTCTCTCTGGTTCCTGGGAGCCAAAACTACAACCAGCCCCAAAGGAACCAAAGGGCCATATTACTCCATGACTTTAGAAAAAATTAGTTTATAAGGTAACACACGGTGCAATCCTAACCAATTTTGGCCACCACAAATCACCCATTCCCTGTTCTACTACTACTCTATTCCCTGTTAACTACACCCCAAATGTAGGGTGCAGCACATGCCCAAGCATAGCTATGCCTGGAAAGTTGATTAGGATTGTGCCCGCAGAGTGCAAAGGATCTGGTCATTTACCACCTTCTGAAATGTTCCCTAACAGCCCTGTTCTATTCTTTCCTCCTTCCCACCATGGACACTTCCTGCATACATTCTGAATCTATATGATGGTTGACTTGTTTCCCCTCCCGCCAAATTGCAGGAAGATGTCAGAGAATGATTAACGATATCACAAGTGTTGCCACCATCATTTAGATCCAAAGGCAGTAATCCTGACTTGGCCTTGCTCGTGTATTCCTCAAGTCGCTTGTCCACTTTTGGTGACAGCCCATTAGTTATTTCAAATGTTCTCAGATGGATTAAGACAATACCACTTAAATGTGCAGCAGATCAGATCATAAAACATATGCATTCAGCTCCACTACCACAACAGCAATCTCCTTTTTTGTTGTTTCACTTGTAACTCAACCTCCTTTGTTCATATCTCAATTTGCTATGTCTAGTTTCAAGCATAGCATGACATTTGCTCAGGGACAAACGAGATGCAATCATACATCATAAAACCAGGGGATGATGTCCACTTAAAGAGGAAAGGCTTGCTGAGCTGAGTGACCATTTCTAGACAGCTCTTTTCTGTGTCTGGTACTGATAAGGCCAACATAATATGCATCAACTAATGAGGAAGCCTGTATTTGTATCAATCACAAATGAAGTCAGTGGGTAACATTGATCCTAGCATCTGTCAAAGGGAGTTGCAGCTTATTAGTACAAATTCAGACAGAAAAAGAAGCTTACAGCACTGATGAAAAGAAATCTTGGCACTTACTTGATATTTGAACACCGTTCACAGCCCACAGCGGGTTGGGTAGGTAGGTATTATGGGATGTGTGTGACCTTGATTGTGTTAATATGATTTCCCGTGCATGGAAATTAGACATATTGTATTGTTTGTCTAGGGATTTTATTCCTGAAGAAATAACTGTTACTCAGGGCTGCCCCATCCATTGATGGGGTGGTGCTCACCTGTGTCGTACTTTACTCCCACTGTACCTCTTCCACCTTTCACTCCCTGGTTTGGAAAATGAATAGGGGAACAGGGAAGAAGACAAAATGTGGAGGGAGTTGAACTAGCACAATGAGAACGGAAGAAGCAGAGGCTGGCATATAATCAAGGAAGAGCAGCGGCATGTCATGTTGCCCCAGGTGTCAGTTTTGGGCCAGCCCTGCTCTTACTCAATATTTCTTTCAATTTAAAAAGCTTCATGCTTCCTTATTGTAGGCAGAGCACAGCTCAACTGTTAGGAAAAGAAAGAAGGCAGAAAAATGTAAGGCTGTTGGGGTCCAATCCGATCCAAGTTTCCTGCATTGATGCAGCCCTTATCAAGAGGGGATGTGCTGCATCTTGAGGCAGTGGAGCAGAAAGGGAGGCCTCCTCAAAGTAAGGAAATGTTTGTTTCCTTACCTTATGACCATTAAAGAGTTAAACCTTAGAACCTTCTATTGTGAGATGGATTGGGATGTAAGAGTCCAATTCTATCCAACTTTCCAACCCACATAAAGTCACTTTTAGGTCAATGACAGGCCAATTTACATCAAATATGCATAACCAAATCCAAACCAAAATTATAACAAAATGGCAAAAATTAATCAGCTCCCTTAGATATTTTCTTTTTAAATTTCTTTGAAATATTTAAAAGCAGCACAAGGAGATAAACACAGCAGATTTGAAACAAAATTAATAAAAATCTCCATCTATTAAAAAAAAACTCTCTAACACAGATAATTATCATAGCACTGGAAGGCAAAGCCAGACTCATTGAGAGGGAGTGCCCGAAGGTAGTGGATGAGGACGTACCCACCCATCCCATTCCTGAAGGCTTAGGATGCCTCAGCTGAAGCTTTGTGTGGAGGAGCACTAATGGGAAGAATGACTCCAAGTCCTAGTCTGCTTAATAGGTCCCTTTCAGATCAACATTCAGCAACTGTCAGTGGTGTAGCTAGGTCATATGGCACCCAGGACCCCTAAATTTTCACACTCCCATATGTCAAAATTATTTAATTAATTATTATCAGTATTAATTAATATTTTCACTTAATTAATTTAAGTGAAAATATTTAATTAATTAAATATCACTTTTTAGGAGGGAGGTGAGACTGCCTTCTGGAGCACTCAAGCACTTTCACTGGATGGGGAGCATTCTGGTGGCCTTACATGCCTCTGTGCCTGACCTGAACACGATCCAAGGCACCTTTGCTTTCTTAAATGTGGCTATGTAGCTCTCCATCTCGCTTTCCACATGACTCAATGCAACTATCAGGGACTTTCTTCTGGGTTGATTTGTGGGTGCTGCCTTCATTGGATCAGGACAATTCTGAGGGCGTTGGAGTCCTCTCAATCGGCCTTTTCCAACAAACTAAGGTATATTTGCTTACTCATGAGTAAAGACATGATATGACTGAATTTCACTTTCCATAGGGCTTCATACATTTTTTTTGGTCATAATTTTTGATAGAAAAGAGATGTTTCAAAGCTTTTTTTGCATTTGAGTCTGCTGAACAACACGCATCTAATGGTATATGACTTGATGGGTTTATTCCAAACAATTGAAATTTTAACTCTTTGGTCATCTCCAATGTGGGTGACCAGCCCCCCCCCCCCCCCCCCCGGAATCCCCTATAGCAATACCATTGGCAACTGCCATATGGTTTGTCTGCATAAAAAATTAATGGTAGAAGTTGTGGAACTTCTGTCTTTCTCAGAGTATAAGGGACAAAAACCCTGTGTTGTACAAGGATGCTTACCCATAGATCAGCATTCCCTTAATCTGGAAGGGGGAAATTTATTTACTCAATCATGCTATATACAAAAAGGGAGTTCAGGGTAAAAAATACTTGTTACAGATGCGCTGGTTTAGCTAAAATGAAAGCTGCCTGGCCATTTTGGAAGGCTTCGTCATTCCAAAGGCCATTGGCTCTTTTCCCTCTCCTTGCATATATATAAAAATCAGCCTTGCCTGGCATTTGTTCTGCTAACACATTCTTGTCTTCACACCTCCTTTTGATTTACCCTCCTCTTGAAGCAAACACACAATTTGAATACCCTTCAGGAATTCAGTGCAGCATTCAAAGCCTTTAGAAGCCCTGTATCTACCAGATGGAAAAGCTGCACCATTTCTCCTAAGATCCTGCTGTCAAACCATTTTGTAGCTCTCTTATTTACTTGTATTAAAGCATCTGGCATTTTACAATACACGTACATTAAAGTGTCTAGCATTAGCGAAGGAATGATCATATGGAGCAGGGCTGCTTTTAAATAATGTGGAGGAGAAATCTTAGGAAGGGACAAATCTTATCTACCTGATGCATATATCAACAAAGGATAATATTCTGGAATGGAAGAGGAGTCCTTGGAAACTCTTTGGAAGCTCTCTAGCAATCAATGTTCTGGAATTAGGAAAATTTACAGCCCAGTCTGATCTCCCCTCCTCTCTCCTGCTGATGCAACCCCAATGGTGTTTTGCTATTTTCTTATATTTTTACAGAGAAACACCCCAAATAAGAAGTGAAGAATTTCTTTGATGAATTTCCCCATCATGCATCAATTCATTTAACTTCTGATGAAAATGTATTTTTCCTTCAGAGGAAAATTGGAATTTGCTTTGAGTTCGTTTTGTTTTCAACATTTCAGTGCCAATCCTACCCTTTCCTGTTCCATAGTCTCATAACTTTTCTATGCAATATTTACAGGCATATTTCTCTAACGCATTCTCCAAATGAGTTTTGTATTTTAAAAATACCCCTCAGCAATTTGCTTTGTCACTGCTTCTCAATAAAACGTCTTTGCATACTCTGGAGTTTGCACATGTTGTTCCTGTACATTGCCCCTTCTCCCGATCTATTAAAAAGTCCTTGATCCAACATCTCTTCATTGCATTCTCTTCCCAACGAACCCCTCATTTCTCCAGTTCTAGTCCATTAGACCTTCAAGAATTGTGGCTTCCAATAATATCCCTCTTCTTAAACCACTGCTTGCAATTCTAACTGCATGCAGGATACAACACAGATTATTTTAAGTAAGGAATATGTTTTGTTGCTGTTCAGTCTTGTGCGTCGGTTATGGAAACATTTTTTAAAAAATCTATCTTAAAACAAGCTATGAGAGATCAAAAGTATTCCTTACAACCAGGGACCTGGAAAAGGTCAGGTTATTTTTCCTGACAAAAGATAGCACCCCTTTGTTAGGAAAAAATAACCTCACCTTTTGCAGGTTCCTACTGATAACAATTCACCCCAAGTATTGTTATTAAAAAAAAAAAACTAGAATGTTAAAAAAAAGTTAACCAAAAAGGAAATGATGTTGTTTCGAGATTATAATTGTTCTTGCTGTATTTTTAAAGCTTCATATGGTTCTTTTCCTTTTTGGCTGAACTCCTTGGTGCCTAGCAACTGCTGTATATAGGAACGGCTCATGATGACCATCTTCTGCAGCCGTTAGATGGGGGGAAAAATCAGACGGTAACTCAGGTCATCAACAGCGGCAAGGTAGTGTTCCTTTTATGATAGAAAAGGCCATTTCAAGTGCCGTCCTCCCCCTCCCTCTGTAATCTGAGTATTCACTTCATGCCTAATGTAATGCATTTTTTAGTTTAACTGCAGAAAAGCTCAGAACGAAAATAATAGCTTTACACAACGCTGCCTTAAGTGGCACATCGATGACTGAATCCTGTCTACTCAGAATTAAGTCCTATTCTGTCCTGTAGGACGTACTCTCAGAAAAGAAGGACTGCAGCCACAATCACTTGTTTTTTTTTTTTAATTAAAAAAAATATTGTTACTTTCCCCTCACAGAATGACCCCCAGCAGGCCCACTGCAAAGGTATCAAATCCCCAAAGGCTAATTTTACAGTGTGTTGTATTACAATGAAGCAACAATAACATGGATAATGTGTGGAGAAGGCAGTTCTTTTCCAACTGCATCTCAACAGTTAAGAGAAGGCTGATTTGGCCTTCTAAATGGAAAGGGTTACAAAATGGAAACCAAGTAAAATTCTGGGGTTGTGTGGATAAATCAATGAAAATATGAATGCAGGCAACAATGGTGGATCTGGTACTTTCTATGAAAAAAGAAAATATACTGTTGCGCTGAGTTTTTTGGAGGATACATTGGTTAGCTTCAAGTCTATTTTTTGGTGGTAAATCATATTTTATTCAATGAAGCTAACTTCCTGGTAAGTGTATTTAGGATAGTAGACTTGAAGCCCAGAAGGCTGAGGGTGGCACAAATGGTTAAGACACTGTGCATGTTACCAGCAGGCTAGGGTTCAAGACCCGGGTCGGTCCCCACAAGACAGGGTGAGCTTCTGTCCTTAGCCCAGCTCTGCAATGCAGCTGGAACCAATCATATTGGCTCTGCTTTTCTATTGGACTAATTCAGTGGTGTGGAGAGGGGCGATTTGCTGCTTGGGTAACAGCCTATCCTCCATATCAATCTAACCCAGGTCTTCGTGCTTCGCGTGCAGCATATGCAGTGCCGAGCACAATACCATGGTCTTTCAAGACTGACGGATGCTTGCTTGAAGCCTAATTCTGCCCTCAGTCAGCTGTGCCAATCCTGGCAGTTTCTGATGTGGCAATTTCTGAAATGGTTTCTTTAGGCTGTCATAATATTCTTGCACAAAACCAGGACAGGACCTCCTGTCAAACTTTGCAGGGCCTCCAGGTCATCAGAACAACAGATTTGCACAGTTAATAGATGTCATTATTGCATGTGTGTCAACTATAAAGTGCTGATGACAAAATGAGAAATCCAAAAGCAAATTGTAGCCACACACAGCATATTAATAACTTGCAGCATTTTTCAGCTCAGTTGCAATGAACTACTGTAAAACAAAGGACATTATAACATATGCCTAGGAATAGCCAATAGTTTGACATACCCCCAAATCCAGAGTTACTACGGGAGCACTTATGAGACTTTACATGCAACCATAGTTACTGCACCACCTAGTGAAAACCTATGGGAAATTCATATTGCAATCCAGAGTAAGTTGTTCTTACACTGGAGCAAGGACTCCTGTAGTTACTCTGGATTTTGCCCATAAAGAGACATGATATAGGGAAGTTCCAGTCTATATGTGTTATAGACAATTGCATACCTCCAACACTTGGGTGGAGAAAAAATCTATCTTCTCTCAGAGTAACTTTCAGTTCATTAAGTCAATATGCACTCTTGCTTTCCATACTGTACAATGAAGGACTCTCTTATCTAAACGAGGCACCTGCTCCTTTTGCAGAAATGAAAGTCAGGTGAAAAATATCAGGCAGCACTTGATAATCTTCTGCCTCCAAGCTCCAGGGCATCAATGCCACAACTACCTGCGGGCTCACATCTTATGCCTTTATGCTATCTATAGTGTTTCTCCGAGTAGACTTCCCTCATATTAATTTACCTAGGATTTATCCCTGATTTGTTTTCAGATACCCTACAGCTACCACCACACCAGTCCATGCCTCTGATAGCAAAATTGCCTTTGCTCCTCTCCTCAATCCATTTTCAACAAGAGCAGAGGCCAACACACTTTTAATATGTTTCAATATTTCCCTGGTGCTATATTAGCATTATTTTTCAGTTTGCATTTGCATGCTTTTGAACTGCTAGGTTGTTAGGACCTGGAATGAGTGATGGGAGCTCATTCCATTCTGCAGCACTCGGGTCTTGAACTCAGTATGAGCCACTGCAGTCTCTTCTCAGGTAGCCTAAATAGACACATGGGTGAGAAACATACATCAAGCTGGAACTTTTGGTGGAAGATATTTACTGAATTGGTTTACTGTGGGTGGCGCAAGTGGCTAAGACACTGTGCCTGTTAACCAGCAGGCCAGGGTTCGAGACCCAGGTCAGCCCCACAAGTCAGGGTGAACTTCTGTCCTTAGCCCAGCTCTGCAACGCCAGCTGTATCCAATCGTATCGGCTCTGCCTTTCCATTGGACTAAGACAGTGGCGTGGAGAGGGAGGATTTGCTGCTTGGGTAACAGCATATCCTCCATAACAATCTAACCCAGGCTTTCGTGCTTTGCCTGCAGCATATGACTGCAGTCTTCCAAGACTGACGGAGGCCTGCTTCAACAGGCAAAGAACCATAAGGCTCAGTGGGAAACATCTGCAAAATCAGTTTCCAAGAAAATCCAGTTGCATACAAAAGTGCAGGTCAGTCTCCAAACGAAGGCCCAACTGCTTATGTGATTTTTAATTCCATTACACTTCTGTTTCTTTAAATCAAGGCCATAATAATTAACTTATCATGATGTCTGTTCTACCTAGGAACCACCCAGATGACAGCCCTTATCTGGTATTCCAAGAAATATGAAAATCTTGTCCTAGATTCATTGCTAGAGTTCTTCTATACATATTGGTACCTACTTCAGGAATGTCTGTCCCAGTATTATATGTCATGTACCAGCACAGAATCCCTAGGTATTCATTCTTGGGAGGGATGAAGAGGAGCAACTTCATTTGAATTCAGTTTTCAAAGGATAGGTTATAGTCAGAAAAAAGGTCAGAGTGTTCCTATGTCTTTACCTTAAGGAGCTGTAAGAGCTAATCACATGTTAGATGTTATCACTAGTTGCTTTTCTAGAAAGACTGACGAGGGAGATTCTAAAATCTTAACTGTGCGCTCCTGCAAAGAGGAATAGGAAGGGAAGGAAATACTGAGCAAGAACATTAGAGGAGAGGGTTGCAGATGATGTAGTGGGATGGCAGAAAATTAAAGAATGATTATAGTGAAAGCTGGTCTTGTTGGATAACCCTGGATTTCCTCTTCTACATGAACGCATAACGAATACAATGTGAAAACAAATGTCTTACAAGATTTACAGTATCTCACTCACATGCCTTTACATAGTTCATGAGACGTACAAGCAGATCTCAGAAAAGCTCAAGTGAAAATGAATAACAGAAAGTAAGTCGCAGGCCGATAAATGACTTAAAAGTACAGAAGGAATTATGAATCTGTTTAGGACTGCAACTGACAGATGCACAAGAATGCAGAAGTGTTATAGTTTCTTGATTATCACAGCCCTCTTTGAATCCTGTGTGTATAGTCTGAACACATTCATGATGACAGGTAAACCCTTGAAGCTCATGAAACTTTAAGTTCATTCAGGAGTGTTTCTCATTTGTTTCATGATGAATGAAAAAGAACTTGAATGTTTCTAATAGTAATGCATACCCCTGTTGTACGTTAATGAACATTGGCAAAAACTAGAGGGGGCGCGTTGCCCGAAGCACATTTTCAGATGCAGAGAAAAGGAACAGACTAATGGATGCATGAAGACACAAAACAGGATATTAGTTTTCTACAAGCTAAAGCCCCAGACAAACAGATTGAAATGCAAGTTTCCTACATCTCCCAAAAATAAAACTGACACCTCTTCCTATAGACGTGTTCCTCTTGTGGGCTGTGTGAGTGGCAGCCATCCACACTTTTGACAGTTGTATAACCAACGGGCATTTCTAAGCAGGGTGACCAGACCCTCTTTTTCCAGGATATATCCTCTTTTTTTGTCTTCTGATCTGGAAAATAACTGAGATTTCTTCCTTCTCCCTGTGAGTAGGCCTCTAGAAGCAGCACATAGCCTTCTTGCAATTAATAAATTGAAGTATTTACTCAAATCTAATGCGCCATTGAATGCGCATCCCTATCTTAAAAGGCTTGAGATTAAAAAAAGTTTACTGGTGAATGTAATGTGCAGCTGCAAAGCAGGTACAAAATTTAATTTTACTACATATAATAATGTAATATGTAAGTATAATAACTCATTATTATAATATAATAATGTAATAATGTAGTAAATATGTATAATAATGTAGTAAATAATGTAGTAAATACAATAACTCATTATTATAAATCCATTGTTATTTTATTATTATCATATATTACATGTACTACTTTTATTATTATTATTATCATATATTACAACATTACATGTTGTAATACATATATTACATGTGGCTGTGGGTGGCACAAGTGGCTAAGACACTGTTCCTGTTAACCAGCAGGCCAGGGTTCGAGACCCGGGTTGGCCCCACAAGACAGGGTGAGCTCCTGTCCTTAGCGCAGCTCTGCGACGCCAGCTGGATCCAATCGTATTGGCTCTGCCTTTCCATTGGACTAATTCAGTGGCGTGGAGAGGAGGGATCTGCTGCTTGGGTAACAGCCTCTCGTCCACAACAATCCAACCCAGGCTTTTGTGCTTCGCCTGCAGTCTATGCAGCACCGAGCATGATACCATAGTCTCTCAAGACTGACGGAGGCCTGCTGCTCTATTACAACATATTATATATATTACATTTTATTATTATCTTATATGAAAATAATAAAATGGTATTGGATTTATGTTGTGATTTTTACCTAATTGAACTACTTTATACAACAATGGGTTTATGTTAAATTTTAATCACAATATAATAAACTGTTCAATAGTTTGAACAATAGTTTGAATAAAGATTCAAAATACTTTATTTGAATCTAATGAGCTATCAAATCTAATTTGGACCTCAATTTTGGAGACTTTGGGTGCAATCCAGAGTAACTACGAGGAGTCCTTGTTCCGGTGTAAGTACAATTTGCTCTGGATTGCAATATGAATTTCCCATAGGTTTTCACTAGGTGGTGCAGTAACTACGGGTGCACGTAATGTCTCTTACGTGCTCCCGTAGTTACTCTGGATTGTAGGGTAAATTTGCTGAAAAATGTGAGCATTATATTCAAGTGAATAGGGGGTATATATCAAACTGAGCATTATATTCAAGTAAATAGGGGTATATATCAAATAGGGGGTATATATCAATATATCAATCAATATATATATATTTTAATATATATTAAAATAAAATAATATATTTTAAAATTTAATAAAAAGTAATACACTATCGTGTTTAAATTAACCTCATAAGGAATTGGTTTGATGTTTTACCTTTTATTTTGTCAGGTCCTACATTTTGGGTGCCTTGTCCTCTTTTGTGGTTATGACATCTGGTCACCCTGGTTCCACACTTCTTCTATACAAAAACGTTCCATATGTTCCAATGTCAAGACAAATATTGGATGATGGGGCCTTATCCAGGTATATGTGACCTTGACTTGGTGGCCAAAGCATCATTTGCTTTGCATCAAAGCATCATTTGCATCATTTGCTTGACCTGGTGGCCAAAGCATCATGCTTCATTTACCAGGGATCTTAAAGTATACCCTACAGTTTCCCCTTTTCCAAGATTTCCATCCACCAGGGTTAAGAACAAGAATTCTTTGCTAAAGAAATTTTCACTCTGGAGTTTTTTTAAAGTGATACCTGGTGAACTGAGGCTAAGAAGAGGTATTTTTTTTAACTTAAGTTTTTTTTTGAAAACTTCAACAAAGGACCAGATCATCTTATGAAAATTTTAAATGTAAACAATGAATAGGAAAAGGAGATTCACAGCAAGAGGAAAGATCTGAAAACTCTCCAGGGGAAAGGCATATGGTATCTCATTATACCAGAAAATAATCCACATTTTGAACATAATTGATCACTAAAGCTACATAGTAAAGTGGAGAAGAGAAAATATTTTTACAATCTCAAATACCAGTTAATAGCAATGCACCATTTTATTATGGGCTGCTGGTACCCCACACTTTGTGACTTCTTCCCATTCAGACTGCCATCCTATACACACTTACTGGAAGTAAACCCCAATGAACTCAGGGGAACCTTCTTCCATGAAGTTATGCATAGGATGGTGCCCTGTAAGAACACACTATTTCTATACACTAATTACATATTTAAAAGGAGTAAAAAGACATAACACTTTTTTGGATGTGCAGCTGCGTTTAAAATAGACAACAAAACTTTCTCTCTTTGTCCACCCAGGCAAATGGGAGTGCATTTGACTCCTCTGTTTCTTCAGCTCCATGCTCTCAAAATCAATGACATTATTGCCTTGATTAGTCAGATGATATTAATGGAAGATGACATTGCCTTTCAGAGGATACCTCCTCCCCTTCAGTATTTGTGATGAAATACACGGCATAGGTAATGGCTCTCTTCTGAATGGAGAGTGCAGAAGCACGTTGTATTTTGACTGAATGATTGCCATTGTTGTTGAAGTATTTAAATGCAGGCACACAGTAGATGAAGGGCCTGGGGAGAGATTAAACAACGGAACCATCAGATTAGACCGGGTGGCTTGAAGAATTGGTGGTAGAAGGTAGAATGGAGGAACAATGCAATATATCTAGCACAACAAGACACAATTCATCTGATAACACAATAACCTACAAAAAAATTAGCCTACTTATAGAATTATTTCTTTTTGTCCTCATTGCCTGCAAGCTAGTCAGTTGTAAGCTCTTTCTTGGATGGAAGCATGCATTCTTAAGATTACCACAGGGCTGTGAGTCTTTTTATATGATCCATGCAATGTTAACTCATTTTTAGAAAATAAAGAAAGATGAATAATTTTTCTTTTAATGTAAGGGCAATATGCCCTGGTGGAGGCCCACCTGCCACAGGGTGACCAGATGTCAAGGTGACCAGATCCTAAATTGAAAAAGTAGGACTTTTTCATTTGAAAAACCAGACTTTTTTTAAAAAATGTAGGATAAAATGCAGGATGTCGTACATTTTTAAAAAGTCTTACCTTGGCTGGGGAGGCTGAGATGTTCTTCTGGGGGGTGGGTGGGTGCTTGGAGGCACTGGGGGGCTGTTCTAGCTAACCACAGCAGTCAGCAGCTAAAATATTAAAAAATAAACTTGTGCGCATGCGCGCGGAGCCTATCTGCTGTTAGAAAGGCTTCCTAGAGAGGCTCTGCACAGGCGGAGACCTCTCCTGACCTCGTTGGGGCTTCCTCTTTTATTAGTGGAGGGAAACTTTTGAAAGGCTCAATTGAAACAATTGAAAGGCTCTGCGCACATGCGTACAATTTTTTGGGGGGGAATATTTTAGCCGTGGAGAGCTGCAAATACCTAGAACAGCTCCCCAGTGCCCCCAATAACCTTCCCACCCCACCCCTGATGGCCGGACAAGGGGCAATTGGACCGAAAGGTCCAGTCCAATGCCCCAATTAATAAGTAATATAGTGTTATTAGTGCGGGGCTCTAGAGGCTGAAGCGATTAAGATACTATGACTGTCAACCAGCCGGCTGTGGTTAGAGATCCAGGTTAGAACTGCCAACCTAGCAGTTCAAAAGCATGTAAATGCAAATAGATAAATAGGTACCATTTTTAGGGCTGGGGGTGGCACCAGTGGTAAACCCTACAATCCAGAGTAACTACAGGAGCACGTAAGAGACATTACGTGCACCCGTAGTTATTGCACCACCTAGTGAAAACCTATGGGAAATTCATATTGCAATCCAGAGTAAATTGTTCTAACACCGGAGCAAGGACTCCCCATAGTTACTCTGGATTTCACCCTAAGACACTGTTCCTGTTTACCAGAAAGCCAGGTGTTTGAAACCCGGGTCCCCACAAGACAGGGTGAGCTCCTGTCCTTATCCCAGCTCTGCGATGCAGCTGGAACCAATCATATCGGCTCTGCCTTTCCATTGGACTATTTCAGTGGCGTGGAGGGGGTGTTGCTGCTTGAGTAACAGCCTATCCTCCATATCAATCTACCCAGGCCTTCGTGCTTCGCATGCAGCATCGAACACAATACTATAGTCTTTCGAGACTGAAGGATACCAATGCTTATGTAAATAGGTATGTACCACCTCAGTGGGAAGGTAACAGCATTCTGTGTGCCTCCATGTATACTCATACCAGCCCCATGACCACAGAAGCATCATTGGACAACGCTTGGCTCTAAAGGCTTAAAAACAGGTGTGAGCATACCCTACAGTCGGTCACAACTAGCAATATAATGTGTAGTGTTTGTAACCTTTATCTTTTTAATATAGTGTTTAAATTAAGCACTTGAGGATTTACTTTTATATTAATAAAAGTGAAATTTACCCATTGTTGTGGGAATAAAAACCCCATGTGCACCTTATCCCGTGCACCTTCTCCTCTGTGCACCAATCCTTCCAGGCTTGAATGCCCCGTACACCAATCTGCCTCTGCCCCAATCCTCCAGTGCACCAATTTCCCCCATGTGCACCAATCCCCTTCATGCGACAATTATCCCACATTGTCACAAAATGAGGAACATTAAAGGGGACACTTGCAAGGAGTGGGGAGGAATGGGAGCAGTAAAGAAGGTTGATTTGGCAGTTATGAGATGCACCAGATCCTATATCAAAGGCCTCCATGCCTCCTTTGTCTCCTCAAACCTGAGCAATCTATGGAGCAGCTACAAATCTGAAGAGATCCACTGAGGTGCAAGAAGCTTACAAAGGGGTAAGGCGATCTGAATCTCCTTTCCCCTCCAAAGCAAAGTCTCCTTATTCCCACCAACTGGATATAGCATGCTCCTTTTGGCACAGCTATACCAGTGGTGGTGGTGGTGAGATAGGATTTGAGTCTTAGCCTGAAAGTTTTTGAACTTGTTCTTAGCTCTCATATTTGCTAATGAATATTTGCAAATATTTGCATATTTGCTAATACTATTTTCTCACAATGAAGTGGCCATATCTCTGAGGTAGAGACACATGCTTCACATGCAGAAGGTTTTAGGTTCTGGCTGCAATCATAACCCCTGGTTATGCCAGCACAAGTCCCACACAGGCCTGCGGATGTCACAAAAGTGCCATGAGGCAATAAGGGCTAGGCCAGTTCCCAGACATGCACCTTCCTCCCCACATCACTATGGGAATGGGGAGATGGGTGAGTTGTGTTGGTTTAAACTAGTTAGGATTGCGCCCTAAGCCTCTGGCAATTTCAGGTAGTCTGGAGAACAATTCCTGCCTGTAATTGTTACTGCTTACCAAAGTGGACCAGTGGTGGGCGCTGACTGGTTCGGACCGCATCGCCCGAACCGGATGTTGAAATTCCCCCCACCCCCCACTACCGATCCGGTAGCAAGGGGGAAGCCAGGGAACTGGCCGTACCAGTTCCTGGCAGGCTGACCACTGCACTGCGCATGTGCCGACTTTTGTTGGCGCATGCGCAGTGCGTCCTGAAGCGAGCATGCTTTAGGCTGCTGAGCTTCAGGACGCTTTGCACTTGCGCCAACGTTGGTTAGCGCATGTGCAGTGTGCTGGGGTTGGGGCCCACCCCTTGCCCTGCCCTGGCCCTGCCCTGGCACTCCCCGGCCCTGCCCTGACCCTCCCTGCCCCCTGACCCTGGCCCTGCCCCCCGCCTGACCCTTCCCACTTCTGGCAAACCAGATGTTGGGCCGGGCCGGGCCCACCCCTGAAGTGGACCAATGTTCTGACTCAATGTAAGAGTGCATCCTGTGTTCCACATGACCTGATTTGGAGGGGAAAAACCCCACAGTTTATTTGATTTAGGCTGCAATCCTAAAGACACTTTCCTGGGAGTAAGACCTATTGAACATTGTGGGGCTTACTTTGGAGTAGACCTGGTTAGGATTGTGCTCTTAGACATTTTCAAGCTGTGCTGGATTTGAACCAGCCACCGAAGGGAATGAAAAGTTCAGATCAGCACATGGTGAAGGAAGCAAAGTAAAAGACAAAAAGCATCTGCTAATATGCTGAGCGTTTTCTTTCAGACATTCCAGCAATGTTTTTGGCAATCACTCTATGCCCTGATTATGCAATGTAGAAGGATTAAGCAAACTGGCATACGGTTGCTTTAATTCCTACGAGTGCATATGTGTGTGTGTGTTTAATCCTGGGGTGTCTATTTATAAGACCTGAACACAGTTTAATCATAAATGGGAGGGATTTATCTTATTTGGATGGAAAATAAGAACTTTATAAGGCACCATATCAGCAGCTGAAGCCATTTTAAATTGAAGGGTTTTGTTTTGTTTTGTTTAAATAAAGCTTCATACTCTGAATGCACCCAAATGAATGCATCTAAATTTCTGAGTCAAGCTCTGATGGCTGAACAGATGGCTTTATAGCTATATCACTACTTAAAAGTAGATATCTGAAATGTTATTCTGTGTTTAAGGAGGGGAAAAATCATTTTTATTTGTTCACTAAATCATTTCTATCCTGCCTTTAGGTCTACAAAGTAGCTCAGCAAATTCAAAATCTATTATCCAAAACTAAATGCGAGGAGTCTCACAATAAAATAAATAGCAAGTTACAAGAAACTCACTAATTAGTCTCAGCAGTAGGAAATAACCAAAGGGAGCAGTAAAAACAAGGAAGCGTCAAACTCAGTGAGATGAAAAGTTCTATGAAAATTAGTCTTTGCCTGACTCAGAAAGGTCAGTGGAGAAGATATGGAGTGAAACACCTTCCGGGAGGTATCCATAACCTTAGTGCCACTCCACAAACAACCTTGTCTTGTGTCATTCTCCTTTGCCAACATCTTCAGTACAGGGACATCTGTCAGTGGGCTTCTGAAGAAGTACAACAGGGCAGCCCAATCCTAACATGCTCTGGCAGAGTTGCATGGTCTCTGCTGCGTCCAGAACTGGTTAGGAGGTGGCTGGGATTTGGGATATTTGGGATAGTTAGTCTTGTTATGCTGAGTAAAGCCCCAACCTGCCTAATGGTACTTCTCAGATCTGCACCGGGGATATTGATAGTACAAATCCAGCAAGCCAGCAAGCCTGGGAAGGATATGCTTAAGATATGGTGGAGGCCATATCTTGACTAGGATATGGTGGAGTCCTTCGCGCACCTTGTTTCACCTTCCCCCACTTACCCTACAATCCAGAGTAACTATGGGAGCACATAAGAGACATTACGTGTACCCGTAGTTACTGCACCACCTATTGAAAACCTATGGGAAATTCATATTGCAATCCAGAGCAAATTGTTCTTACACCGGAGCAAGGACTCCCCATAGTTACTCTGGATTGCGCCCTTAGTCACATTCCTTCTCTCCCTCAAAAAACACTTTCAAACTGCTATCCCTGTACTGCTTGGTGCTTTATTGACCCCTATTGGCCATGTGGAGCATGGATTTTGGGTCAGCTGATGCAAGCCTTCCCACTGCTCTTTTGGCTTACAAGTAGTCACAA
The DNA here is from genome assembly GCA_030015325.1 of Cryptoblepharus egeriae. Lineage (NCBI taxonomy): Eukaryota > Metazoa > Chordata > Lepidosauria > Squamata > Scincidae > Cryptoblepharus > Cryptoblepharus egeriae. The sequence goes on along the minus strand of JAREYC010000001.1, from coordinate 181,973,848 downwards.
AAGTGCTTCATGGCAAGACCAGGAACACAAACCAACAAGTAGCAATAAGAGGCTCCAAAGCATGCTTTTCTGACTTGAAAAAGCCATCTTCTTCATTTGGAGCATCTCACTGGTGTTTGCAGTTGGCCTCCCTACCTAATGAGAACTGCAGTTGTCCTTCCACACATTGCAATGATGCAGCAGTTACTTCTAGTGGTACTTTGAATAGGTGGATCATGGAAGTGTTATATTGGTGGACAAATGTTGAGAAATACTGATCAAATATCAATATGGTAACCAGAGAGATGAAAGTTTTGAGCCTTCAGGACTAACCATCCACACCAGTGGTGGGCACCAGCAGGTTCGCACCTACTCTATAGAGCCGGTTCTTAACAAGAGATAGGACATATAAAGTTTAAAAATAGCCATTTAAAAGTGGCTGCCAGATGGGCAGAGAACCGGTTCTTAAATTTTTTGAAGCCCATCACTGATCCACACCCTTTTTGTTTGCCATTTTGTCACATGTTTCTCATTGATTAACACATAGAATGATATGCAGTCAAAAACCAAAATAAAGGCTTTTACGTATCACAGGATTGAAAGTACGATCATATTGCCTGTGATTTTAAAGGTTGTCACATATGGAGACTGGAGCAAAGGTTTAATCAGGTTTATCCATCCCTGAAATTACTTTATATAACCTGCTCAAAAACCTATCAAAAGCTCCCTGATCCTGGAAACAAATGAGATTTTCAGTTGAAAAATGGATTTGATTATGCTATCCTGAATCACTATCTTATTTTATCAACAACACTCTTGATATGAGCTGAACTCAGGGTATAATTTTTAAACCTTGGGAGCATAGAATTTATAAGTAACAACGGCCTTACAGAACACCACATATATCATCTTCTTAAACAGAAGGAGGGATATAATATATTGTGATTTGTTTGTATAACCTTTGTATATGTCTTTGTAGACAAAGACTCAAGGAGCAGAAAGATTAGGCTACTCCCATACTAGCACACTACTCCTAGCCCTAGCTAACTACTCTCACTTTCAATTAAATAATTAAATAATGCTTTCCATTAAATTCAATTGCTTTTAATAATGCTCTCAATAATGCTTTCAATAATGAGCTTTCAATAATGCTCTCAATTAAATAATGCTTTCAGTTTGAGGCTAGGTACAGTAGTTTCAGAGCAGAATCCCAACCAACTTTGGCATAACTGTGCAAGTGGGGAATGTGAGTATCCTGCAATTTGGGGCAAATCATGGCAGCCTCCTCAAGAAAAGGTAACTTCTCAGTGTTTGTGGAGTTATCTTGCTCTTCAAGATAACTCTTCAATGTTTGTTCCATTTCCTTGGAGTTGCATTTTCCTTATCCTGGTGCTGGAAAATAAGTTAGGATTCTGCTCTTAATTACTCTAATTAAGAGTGTGATCAGGCTGTAATCCCAAAAATCATCCCAAGCAGATCCTGCTGCCACATAATATATAACATTGTATCTTCTAAGTATGTCAGCAAAACAGTTGTGCAATTTATTATATAGTGGTGCTTCCCAACCTTTAGGAGCTTGCAGACACTAAGGCAAAAATTTAAATTGTTGTGCACCACTTTTAATCTCCCCTTGCACAAATGAAACGCTATTAAAGATTATAATCCATGGGGATTATCCTCCTCCTCCTCCTCTTCCTCTTCCTCTTCTTCTGTCCTTAGCCAGTGAATCAGGAGGGGGTCATCCTCTCAGCCAATACGCTGCTGTAGGTGCTGCTGGATTTTGTGCATGTTGCGCTTCCACTCAATGATTGATAGCAATGTTTTTAGCCTCTTCAGTGGTCAGTCGCTGGTTCTTTAGGTCTTGCTCAACAAGTCTGAGCTATGTCTTCTTCATTGCTCACTGAACTCTCCAATGGGCAGGGTGTGCTTGCCAGAGGAGCTTATGTGGCAGCCAATTGGTGTTCATTCTGCAGACATGTCCAAACCATCTCAGTCTGCATTTTTTGATTAGTTCTTCAATTGAGGGTTGATGGCCGCACCGTTCCCATATTGTCTCATTATGGTGATGATCATGAGGGAGACACTCAGGTCTGTCTCAGGGATTGCATTTGGAAGTTCTCAAGCTTGTTCGTATCTGATTTGAGCAGTCCATGTTTCTGACCCATACAGGAGAACTGGCAGGATTAATGTTAGGAAGAGTCAAATTTTGGTGTTGGTGGAGATACTTGCCTTCTTCCAAAGGCACCATTTAGTGGGTGAGTGAGTGAGAGGTGAATGCTGCTGTTTCCTGGCCAATCCTGCTGTGGACTTTGGCAGTAGATGCAACATTCTTCTCCTGCATCAGTGACCCCAAATATTTGAATTCTTGGAGCTGCTCAATTTGGACTCCATCCAGGTGAACAGTGCCCTGTGATCCATCCATGGTTATGTCTTTGGTCTTGTTTACATTGATTCTTAGGCAATATGCAATGCATGCGATGTAGTAAAGGTTGTTAGCGGCCTCTGCATCCATGCCAGTGAATATGGCACTGTTGTCTGCAAACATCAAGTTGGTCAGGAAGTTGTTTACATTGTATTGTACCCCATATCTGCCCTCAAATGCTTTCCTCATAATGGCGTCAATCACAATTTTAAAGACGAAGGGAGAGGTGACATTTCCCTGGCAGACTGCAGCGTGAACAGAAAATTCTTGAGATAGCTTGTTTTGGATCTGCATGCTGCTGGCTGAACTATTGTATGATGCTTGGAGAAGTCGGATCATCCTCAGCAGCATGTGCTCATTTTCCAACACCTTCCACATGGCAGGCTAGTGAACACAGTCAAATGTGGATTTGAAGTCAATGGAGACAATGTTAGTTCACTTTCCACACCTGACACTTTCCTCCACCAGTTGAATAGTGAAAATTTGATCAATGTAACCCCGAATTGGCTTGAATCCTGTTAGCACTTCCCACTGGTCTGTTCCCGACGTTCCTGCAGTCTTGACAGTATGACCTTCATGAACACTTTGCCGACGATTGAGAGAAGACTGAAGCTGTGGTAGTTCTTGCATTCTCACGTATCACCTTTCTTTAGAATTGGCACAATGATGGCTTTCTGCCATGCTAGTGGAATGTGTTCTAAGTGCTAGATATGTGTCAGGAGGTCATGGAGCCAGTCAGAAGGATATCTCCTCCAGCTTTCATCATTTCAGCAGTGACTTGGTCCATTCCTGGTGATCCATGGGGAATGCTTGGGGAATGCTTGGACTTAAAGAAAGGGCGAAGAACAAATTGGTCACAGTTGCAGCAGACACTTCAGTGTCAACTATGGGTGGTCCATTCTCTGTCCTCTCTGGTGGACTGTGGGGGAGTGCTTACTTGGTGAGATGCTGGAAATGATAGAAAGTGACTATCCTTTTCCTTGCTGAAACCTAGAGAACCACTTCTCAGGGTTATCAGACCAACTGTGGTCTGTGGACCATGGATTGGGAACTGCTTCTTTTATAAGAAAGCAGAAACCATGGATATTGGAGGGGTAATAATAGCAATAGCCATTGCTTCACACAGATTAAGCCACTTTGAAATCACCTTCAAAGTCTCATTTCTGTTTTGAAGGCAGATAAGAAGCATGTTTGCATCTTTTAAATTTAATTTTACTTCTTCAGCAAAACCTGAAAATAAATCCAAAGCACAGGCTTGGGGTTTGTGAAACCCAAATTCCCGTTTGCTTCAGGCAATGCAGTGTGACACATGAAGCCTATTGATGTGTCAGACACACATTGTTCAATGTGACCATGTGTAAATGGCAAAGGCAAGAGTCATTTAAATCACTTATATCCCCCCATGTTTATCCCTCTGATATTCTACCTTTTCCCACACACTGCAGGAATGAAAATACTTGGCAAAGGATTAAAAAATGCCACAAGTTCAATGATGAAGACCCCACGCATAGAATGCCGAGCAGATCTAAATCCAGCTCTGACTAAATGGTGCTTGCGTTTCCTTGAGTTGTTTCGCCTAAAGGCACCCAGCAAGCAAGGAGTGTGTGATTCATCTCAGCAAGAAGCAGATAGAGGGTGACAGTGAGAGGCTCCGACTTCTCTGTGCAGCCACAACACAAGATAGAAGGAGCATTGAACAGCTTTGCTGTTGTCACTGTGCCCATTCCCAGTTCCTAGAGCAGAATGGTCTACTCGAGACACGGGAAAAGATTCCATGGCCTATTCTAACCTTACCTTGGGCTAGAGTTTCAGTCCCTGAGGGATTCCCGAACATGAAGCTGCACTGAATCAGATAACTGGTTAATCTAGCCCTGTGTTCAGCTACTCTGTTGGCATTGCCTCCCTCTCCACCCCACCCCCCACAATCTGATGATAATTCCAGCTGTCAGCATCAGTTGCTTGTGGTTCTCAATGCTATAGAAAGAACGATAGATCAGTTTTACCGCTGAGATGCAAATTTCTGCCAGCTTTGCCATAGGGAGAGAGCTTTCTGGAGAGACCAGGATGAAGCCTATCCTGGGACCTGATTTATGCAAAATATTTGACTCTGCCACTCTCCGGAAGCGACAGACAGGACAGGAATTCAGTTCAGAAGCAGGTATTTTCCTGCCACCAGTGTCTCCCTATGCACTGAATAAATAAATAAATAAATAAATAAATAAATAAATAAATAAATAAATAAATAAATAAAGTAAGTTTATGGGTTCCAAAGTGTTTGCACACCCTGGCCTAGAGGTAAAAGGGAAGCATCCTGCACATGCTCAGAAGCATTATTCACATTTTCCAACTTTCATCCATGTTATTGAAAACAAGTTACAGATCTAAGAAATGCCTACAAGTTAGTGGGTCTGTCTGTGTATGTGTGTTTCCAAAGGATGGGATTTTTCAATGATTTCAATGAGACATTCCATGCAATCCTAACCTATTTAGACCAGCCTAACTCACCTGGTATGTTTTCCCATGGTGGTGTAGGGAGGTCGGGGTGAGCATGTGCTGTTGGCTAAGCCCCCCCCCCCCCCCCCAGGAGTGTGGCAGAAGTGCCTTACAGCACTTTTGTGACACCTGCAGGTCAGCACAGGACTTATGCTGGGACTTATGCTGGCCTAATGGATGATAGGACTGCAGCCTTTCTTACTTCCAGGTAAGCGTGTACAAAATTGTAGCTTGATGTTTTTTTCTCAGCCCATCAAGCCTGTTGTGGAATATGAGGACTCCAAAGGGCATGGACACATAATAGCCCTACCTGAGATAAATTGCAAGGGTCTGATCTGCTTCTGCAAGTAGTTGTAGCAAGATGTACAAGATGTGGCGTGTGTAGCAAGATGCTTTATTTGCTGTGGCAGTTTTTTAAAAAAAATAAAGCATCCTTACTGAGATTATAAAAATGAACCTGGTGCCCTGAGTCATCACATCACATCAAATCACAGGGACTTAATCTGACCTTTGTAATTTTATGGTCACGGAATGATTCTTTTCCAGGAAGAGCAAACATGCTACTTAGCAAAAGAGCAGGGGGATGTGCCTTCCCCACAACATTTATACCAGCATGAATTATTAGACAGCGTTATGCACAATGTGAGAAAGACATTTTGGGTAGCAAATATTTAAGATCCTGCATTTACCATAATACTTAAGCAAGTTATAACAACAGTCCAGTTTAAGGGGAGGGAAAGAAGAGGGTAATTATTTTATCTGCCAAAGCCTCTGTAGCATGTTCAAGCAGGGTAATCTGGATTCATGTGGGAGATGGAGATGTCTGCACGGAAGTGGAAGTACAGTAGTTTTTAGTCTTGGTCTTACTTCTTGGAAGCATACTTTAAAAGCTAAGAGGAGACAAAGACTTACAGTGTTTGTGTGTGTGTGTGTGTGTGTGTGTGTGAGAGAGAGAGAGAGAGAGAGAGAAAGGGAGTATGAAATTAACATCACAAAAATATATATGAAAGAAAATTCAATGGGGCCAACTTCCAGGAGAGAATGCATAAGATTGCGGCCTAAGAGGACAATCCTTACCAATGTTCCACTGCTGATACAGCCATAATGCACCGCTGAGGAAGGGAACTTTTGGGTGATCTCCATGAGGCCTCCATGAGGGTGATCTGGATTTTTCTGGATTTGACCTCTTTTTTAGCCTTCTGTCCAGGTGTCATCCAAAAGGGCTTCATTGTCCTCCATTCTGGCTTCATTTTGGAACTTTGCAATGCTGTGCAGATGGACCCCATCATTTCATATGTCTTTGGATTCATATTGAAGAGCAGAATCCAATGCAAAAATTTGTTATTGAAATAGCTCCTTCCTATCAAAAGTTATGGCTATAAAACTAAAAATCAAAATATGCATTGAGCTTTATGGGAAAGTCAAAGTGCCCAATATCACGGCTTTTTTGTGATTAGGCAAATGTGCAATCGTCCCCCAGAAAGGCCAGGCTGAGAGGAATCCAAGACCTTGTCCTCCTTTTTAGGTTCAGGCATCTGGTCACCCTGTCCATGACCACCCACCGCTACCACCAGAATGAAGTACGCACTGTTCACATGGCTGTGTCTGCATTGGTGCTAAAAAATTGATTATGATGAAGCTGCTAAAGAACTCCAGAAAGCTCATGGTGATGTTGGTGAGGTGCTTCTTTGTAGAAAAGTGCTCAAATTATCTCTCTAACAGCCTAATCAAATAGAATTGTAAGTCAAAATTTTACTAAAAATGATGTCTATGTATTTCTTTTCCTCCCAGTCTCAGCTGAAGTTCTATTGGGAAGGCTTTTATTGAGTTACAGATTGGGCTGTTAGTTTCTGCATCTGGTGTTACACCTCTGGGTCAGTGCCCAGTACAGGAAGGAAAGAACTATAATGAAGTATGATATACAACACAAAGCAAACAACTTTTTCTTCATTCTTGACATAGTGCACAGGCGTTTGATCAGGATTGAGAAGATATATTGGCCATTTTTGGAACCTGAGATAAAATCAATCATGGAACATTTGGCTTATAAGAATGTGGTTTGCCGTTAATTGTTTCTTACGACCCTCAACTCTGATGTACTCCTTGAATGTTTGATGAAAAAAAGATTACCAGAATATATGGGTTGAAAATTATTAGCCTTTGTAAATTGTTGCCTGTGTATGTGTTATAAGATATGAAACAGCTGTGGGTTAAATATCCATTTTTCAGTTACTTGGTACAGACCTGGAATTAACTTGTCTATCATCTGTATAAACACAGGGTATGCACCACTTTTGAGAACAAAATTTGTCCCTTCCTGGTTGATGTGTTGCATTAACATCAAGCATTCAGATATCATGATGGGATCTTCAAGTGCATTTAAATAATTTTGAAATGGTACATATATATCTTCCCCAACCTCATAACTGGATCCTCAGAAACCTGTCCTTTTGGCGGCTGCTGGCTGAGATTTGTGCTAAATTTGGAGATTGTAGCCCACTTCTGTGTCCTTGGCTGATTCAACACGACAGGTAAATTAAATGAATGTGAAGAGTAAAAATGTTTAGGGGTTGCCATAATTTTTTGCACTTTCAAAAACTCTATAGTGATTTGTGCTTTTAATTTGAGAACTTTGCAGGCAGACTTTTCTGGAAAGATAACACTCTTTGTATGGTGTTTTCTTAGGGACATTTTTTTAGACTGAGTTACGGCAGCATTCTGTGCTGTTTCTCCTCTTATCAGTCCTGATCCTTTTGCCTTCATTAACTGTTAACCTTTCCTAAGATACCAAGAGGACACTCTTTAATTTCTTCTGCCTGATGAAAAAAGGGTTTGAGAGGCTGTGCTTTTCACTTCCACTGGAATTTTTTCCCCTTTCAGCTGCTAGTTATTGGCACTGTATATGCCTGTGACATTTTCAAGGAAAGATAAGGCCACTCAAAATGGTGACACATTTGTGCTCGGTTCACCCATACACTGCGCTTATCTGAGCAAGGTGAATCAACTGAATCTGAATAAATGCCATCTCACTTATTTCTGTTCTCAGTAGAATTTTTGAATTGCTGCAATCCTGAGCAGGCTTCCCTGGAAGAAAGTGCCGTTTCGTTTATCAGGACTTCATTGATTTGTGCTCTAAAATACTAAAATGCATTTGTATAAAAGCTAGCTCAAATTTATCAGTTTCGTAGATGATTAAAAAATCGGTTCTTTTGAATGTTTATGACCTCATGGACCCCGTGGCTGATTTTAGATGTTTTCACTGAATGGGGCAGCCAGCTCTATGGCCATCCCCATCGTTCACTTTCAATTTTGGTATCAGTTAAGTAACTCCTGACCTCACTTCCCTATTTCCAGGATTTCTTCTTCAGCCTTTGTACTCAGTCTTGTTGCCACCATGCTCTGGTGGAAGCAGAGCAAAAGGAGTAAAACAGGCCCAATATGGTAAAAACTTTGTACGGAACACGCAACAGCATGTGAGCAATGCTGCCCAATGTATCTATTCAGCAAGGAAGTACATATTAGCGCATATGTAGTACATATTAGTATGCATGGAGGCAGTTGGTCCCTAGATTTACCAGGCTTGTAGGTTGCTCTTGCCTACTTTGAGTAGTCTTCTTTGGGTTCTTGCTCCCTGTTGTTTTCTGCCTATACATAGCAATGGCTGCAGAGGTCGTACTCAAACTGAGAGATCACAAACCCCCTACTCAGTGGTGGGCACCAGCAGGTTCGCACCTACTCTATAGAACCGGTTCTTAACAAGAGATAGTACATATAAAGTTTAAAAATAGCCATTTAAAAGTGGCTGCCAGATGGACAGAGAACCGGTTCTTAATTTCTTTGAAGCCCATCACTGCCCCTACTGCTTTTAAGGGATTGGGGATGGGAGAAAGCAGCAACATGATTCCCAGGATCACATCCCTGTGGAGGAATGGGGAGCTATTTTGCCACTCAGAGATCCTGACAGGATCTGGGGAGTCTTGCAGATTGCTTGCAGGACTCTCCAAATCATGAAACGAGTGAAAGCTCCAGCTGCAACTGAAAGTTCAACTATTGAGATTTTTTTTTTTCTGAAAGCATCTTTTTCAGAGAATCATTCTCTGAGATCCCAGGAAATTTCTGGCTCTGCTGCTTTTGTCCCTTTTTTGACCCCTGGCCCAGGAATGATGTACCCTTCTGAACCCCTCTGTCATGGGTTTTGGATAGACATAGATGCAATGGCTGAGTTTCATGAAAGATTTTACCAGCATCTGCCAGCTTCTGTGTTCCTTGGTTCGGCACCACCTCCTGCCAGTACACACAGACAAGTGGCAAGAAAATAACTGTAATTTTTTTCATTGTTCAATAGCAGGCTCAAATTAAATTGTGCTGGATGCCCCTCCATTTGTCACCCACACATCTGTTCATCTCATCCTATAACTGCCTTCAAGGACAGCTGGTATCTTTGATACCCACTTTTCCTCCTCCTTATGAATCAGCTTGCCCTGAGAAATTTAGATATCTCCCAGATTTCCATCATTAAGAGAAATGTCACTGTACCTGCAATACACTTTGGTGCGTACCTTTAATGTTCCCACCTAATTACTTCTTCAATGATTAAGGCCATTGCTAAGTACTAATTTTACACTTTCATTAACGGCTTCTCTTTTCTCGACGGCTAACACTGAGGCAAGAAAAGCTTATGTAGATCCAATGTACTCAGAGTTTAATAAAACTATTCTAGATTGGGCATGATCCTAATTATTTTGGCAGGAAGAGTGATGTACTTAGAAACATGTTTTGGTACTGTTTGTACATCATTAGCTATCCATTTAAGGCATTCAAATGTGATAAAAATACATTATTTTAATCAGATAAGGTGGGATGTGATTAAGAGGGGGAAATGTATTTAATGTATCATCACAAAGATTTGCCATCTAATGTAATACACATCATACAGAACTTTAGTCATTCATCCACCTCTCTCCCCAAACTGGCTATGCTTATGAGTTTGTTGATGCAAGATTATATGTACACAGCCTCTATTAGACTAGGAACTGTGTATGAAAATAGATCTTGTGGGAGTTGTTCCAGTCCTAGACACATCCAGCTTCTGGGCTCTGTGCCTTTCCTGTTACCGGAGCAGGAATTTGGAAGGGGGGTGCCATCAACTATGACATTACTGGATCAAGAGAACTGAATCCAGCCCCTTCGACTTTCTCCAACAGGTGGCCGGTGCTTTTTTGACATGCAGAGATACCTCTGCGCATAGACTGGGGTGTGCGCTTTAGCCTGATTTGAACAACCTCTTTAAACATGAAACAAAAGAAGCTAATAAATCCATTTCACAAAACTTCACCACACTGGGTAAGTAAATGTGTCACAAGTTATTTATCTTGTTGAGCTCCGTAGCAGTAAAGTGTGGCCAATCCTATCTGGATTAGATCCATTTGCTTTTGTTTATTGGTTAATTAAATAAATAGGGCACCGGGGAGCGCAATAAGAGGAGAGAATCGGCAGAATTCAGGAGGGCACCCTATGTTATGCAGGACGCCTCTGCTTTCCACCGATGGCTTAATAGCCTGCATACTTTGATAAATACAACTGCATAAAATAAATTCCTTAATATTTTTTAGAGTCTTTTAAAGATGAGAACACAATCATTCATCTAAGATCATAAGAAAAAAATGAGCACATATTGTGAATCACACCATATTTCAAGGTGGCATTTGAAGGAGAGTCAGTATGGTGGTGAGGCTGAATTTGAACTGGGGAGGCCTCTGTTTGGCTACATCTTTGAAGGTGACTGGGTGGCAGTGCACCAGCCACTATCTTCCGATCTCACCAACCCCAAAATACAAAAATCAGTCACACAGTGCAATCCTATTCATACCTACTCAGAAGTAAGTTCCACTGAGTTCAATGAAAGTGCTCTTAGGATTGCAGCCTTGGTAAGAGAATATGGGCAGAAAGTCTTTGAAGACAAGAGGCGGACCTGGTGTACTTCTGTAATGAAAACTCTTCCCATCAGGTAAAGATGCACACATGACATCTTTCTTATCACTGGGGTACCTCTACATGCTGTCTAACGATTCTAAGCACAGCCAGAGAAACACTTGCACGTTGTGTGTAGATGATGGTGGTTATGCCACCATCTATATTAAGAACATCACAGTGGACCCTACTTTGGAGAGTCTACTGGAGGGTTCACTTTATGATCAAATCACTTTACAATGAATTCTCCATAGTAAAATAAAGTTCACCAAATAATGCTATATTCGTTTTATGATGGACTCAACTACTGTTGATTGATCGAAGACTGCTCAAATACTATTCAAATATTATTCAAATACTGTATCAAAATACTATTGACTGACTGTCAATTGCAGGAACTCAATTTGCAGTTTTTATTGGAAAAAAGGAACTCAACAGGAACTCAATTTGCAGTTTGAACACCCAACAAAATCTCTTATCTGCTCAATGCTGTTTTATCCAGGTTCACACCCTTGTGTTTGCTATCTAAATCGACACAAGCATCCAACCTGGTCTCGTTGTGGGGGAAAAGGAACGGTTAAGCGGATCTGTAGAAAACTGGGTCTCCACTGCCACTTGAGCAACAATGTTAACTAGGAGAGGGTGGTTCACGTAGCTATAGCTGAAGGAGCACTTGTGTCAGGCAGAGATGCCCCACTGTCTTTAAAAATAAACTTGTGACCTGATTTGTCATGTTGCTGATGGTTCCATGGGTTTTCCTACCCCACTGAAAAAGTCCCTTGTGTAGCAGAGCTGTATCACTCAACATCTCTTGCCTGTCATTCTCTATCCACACACCCTTAGCTTCAATGAGTTACTGACACAGCAATGAGTTATTGATATAGGGCCAGGGAGGACAAATTCTTTGGGCAAATTCAAATGCCAGCAAGGATGGCACTGTGCCCTTCTGGAGATGAGTCAGAAGGCCCAAAGAGTCTCTGAAAGCACAACCATCTACTCAAAAGTACAGTGGGTTCAATAGATCTTACGCCCAGGAAGGAATCTTTAGGATTGCAGCCTCAGAGTACAATCCTAACATGTCTACTCAAAAGTAAGCCCCATTTTGTTCAGTGGGTCTTACTCCCAGGAAAGAATCTTTAGGATTGCAGTCTTTGTGGCCTTCACTACTCTCCAAAGGTTTTTTGAGGCCTCTGGAGAGCTTTTAAAACATTTCTGGTTTTGGGGTGAAAAACAGAAGTGATGTTTAAGGCCTTCCAGAGGCCACTGAAGGCACATTGTGGGAAGCATTCAACTTGGGGGTGGCTTTCTGCAGTCCTGGCCTGACAAGGGTCAGGATCTCCAGTTTGCCCTAGGGTTTTAAAGCACATAAAACAACTTTTTGAGAAGGTATTTTAAGAAGGCAGAGAATGACATTCTCTGGATGTCTTTCCTCTACAAATTGAAGCCACCAGGTTAAGCCTGGTAAAGATGATTTGTGGGAATCTCACTAGAGACTGTAGTTCATACCCCAGAAAATTCAGCTTCACCCTTATGTGACCATACACAATTAGGGGAAAAACAGAGTTTCAACTAATACTGACTCAGGGTTATGTGACAGTTTAGGTGTTGTGTGTGGGTCTGTAGGGGAAGACGGAGCATCTCCACATAAACTAAATATGTTTATCCCTGGGATCCTTGGTGATATCATAGTAGGTCTGTGGCACTCTCCATTTGCATGATGAGCTAACTATGCTAGAAGGCATACAACAACCAGGACGCATCTGGCATGGAGGGAACTGTGCCACCCAGAACAGCTGCTGAGTCTGCCTATGTGGCGAGCCAGCTCTGATTATAGCCCTCTCCGAGAAGGAGAAGTCCCAAAGCTGCTGAAGGGAAATGAGCTGCTAAGTACTGGCAAAAAACAAGGTGCTGGGCTCGGTTTCTCTGAACGACACACTTGCTTCTCTTCCTGCTGCTTCCCAGCCTTTCAGCTGCAAGAAGCCTTTCAGATCTGCCCCTCATATGCATGCAGCAGTATATGCTGGTACCTCATATACTGGCACTGTCACCGGGACAGGTGACAGTCATTATAAATATTCACCTGAATAGCAGAATGATCAGAGCTGTGGTGACTGGATAATTTATGAGCTAGCAGGCAGGTTGCTGCTGAAAGATGTTCACTGGAGGATCCAGAATGCTTTATGCCGAATCGATGAGTCCTTAAGACATTCTTTAGCTTGTCTGAGCCAGACGTTCCTCTAGGCTTATTAGCAGGAACAGGCAGGGTGGTGGGGGTGGCAGGAAAGAAAACACACTCTGTACAGTATACATTTTATAACAAAAACAATGAAGGGTAATTTTCCTGCAGGGACATTACATTTGTTTTTCTGATGAAGCAATGGATCGTCAGGCAGAAAACATGTGCGGCACAGCTGCCTGGGTGGTATGCAAGCAGATTTATTTATTTAAAAATAAATAAATCTGCCTCTTCCATCCATCCTTTCGGAGCCACCAGGGCAGCTCACAATTATTAAAACTAAAAACAAACAAACAACACTTTTAGCAGCCCCAATCCATAAAGCAGCATTTTAAAATACCCTCATAAAATTTTTATTTTAAAAGGGCGTTGTTCTAGATAGTGAGAGCAACACAGAAGGGTAAATAGAAGAGGTCGTTTACATGGCACATTATAGAGCCTGCTAAACTTCGAGGTTGTGTCCCCCTTTTGGGAGTGCTATGGAGCCGACCAGCCTATACTGTCACAACAGCTTTGGTAACAGTTTGGAAGGTCGAGGGAGGGCTGGAAAGGGAAGAGTGTGACAGGTTGCTACTGATCTGGAGTGCTGGCTAGTTTAATGTTGCTTGGATGGCAGTTCGAATGAATGAACTTGACACAGCATTAGAGGGTCTCCAAGGCTCTGAAGCCAAGGGTCTTCAGAAGGTTTTGCCCTATAGGATTCTAGGTGGAGTTTACCAGTAACATAGCCAGAAGGTAACAAAGCACTAAATTTTGCATGGTACCTCACTGCCATATGTAGGAGGCTTCCCCCTTTGAAGCTAGTCTGGGCCACCAGATCAAAATAGAGGCATCTTGCTCTAGAATAGTGGCTTGAGCTCTGCATGGGAACCTGAGGTAAGGGAATACTTGCATGCTGAGGTGCCATGCAAAACCTAGTGCTTTGCCTAGTAGCTAGACTACTATGGTTCTCTAGAATACCTGGATGAAGGGTTGCAAACACCCCAGCTGGCACACTAGAGGGGGTGGCTCTGCATTGCTGTTCCCATACTGCACCTCCTGCAGAGGCATCCATTTTTTACCTTTTCTGCTCTGGGATCTCCTCTCCAGCTCTTCTCAGTAGTAGGCAGAGGACTGGAGATGAGAGGATGCCTATTATGGTGCCCGGCATCTCCCTTGCTCCCCAATGCAACTTCCTTGCAAGCACGAACTTCCCAGTGGATGTAGAGAGAGCAAGTTGACACAAAATGTTGGCACAAAATGGGACTCAGCATTTCATGTTGTGGCTCTGAGTGGCACAGTCGTCAGAATTGCAAGTGCTAAGTTGATTCAACCAGGGGATAATCTATAACTCGTTGCTGGGATTTGTTTTCCCATCCAGTTGAAGATGCAGGGCTGGTTGGATATTTTTCTACCATTAAAAAAAGTTTGGAGGCAAAAATTCCCTGCAGCTCTCCAAGCTTAAAGCCCATGACAGTTCGGCAAACTTTGGTAGAAGGAAGTTTGAAATTTTTAGAAGCTCAATTCCTAGTTTGTTTTTTTTCTTTGTCACTCATGTTACTTTGCCACCCTGCAAATGTCTATTTCTACTTCCTAACAATTGTATAATGATAGTCATACCCCATGGGCATTATGGGCTCTAAAAATGTAGCCTCATTTTGACCAATAAACTTTTCAGCAAAGTTTGATGTGTAGCCTTCCCTTTTGAACTATCAAGTATGATGCACACTGAACTTCATTGCAGAAATGTAATTGGAAATCTTAATATCTGTCTCTTGTATATATTTGGAATCGTAAAAAATATATCAGCCGAGGTTGGAAGCATGAAGCAATGGTGATTGTTGAAAACATCAATAGTTTCCGACACTTCAACCTGCACCAGGGCATCCTTGAACCATAGGTGCTGCATAAGATTTTAGAAGGGCTATCAACCTGTTTTTCTTGGGTGCTAAAACCACCTCTACACCTGATTCACCCTGGGGCTCTAATCACAAACAGCTATACAATTGTGATCATGGCCGTAAATATTGTCAGAGAGGCAATTTTTTTGCTCAGTTTTGCTGCCAAAGAATGTTTCAACATTTGGAACCCCATAATTATGGTCATGGGAGTAATAATAGAAGACATGTCCAGCCATTAGTGGGGCCCCTCTGTAATAAAAAAATCTCCCAACTTTGATTAACAGACATGATCACATAAACATTCCTAAATGCTGTTTCTCATGTGGAAAGGTTAGGGCTGCTTTTGCTGCCTTCTACAGCAGTGTCAGTTGCATCACAGGTAGGGAACCATTCAGTGGTTCTGGTTTTCCTTAATAGACATGCTTCTTTTCTGTCAGATATTTGACATCCTTCATATGCTTTAATATGATTCTGGATCATAACATTTAAATGCCAGGTGCCCACTTTGTGTACATGTATGTTGGATCCCCTTAAGCTGTTCCACATCAATTTGCCTGACAGTGCAATCCAGAGCACTTCTGTGGCCAGCACAGATCCCCATGTTACAAATGTACCTTCTGTTAGGCTGGCTCAACCAGCACAAAGATATGCACCAGTCTTCTCATGCCAGATACTGACATATGGAGGTACATAAGTGCCAATCAAGGCAGGCTGGTACGGAGGGTGGGAGAGGGTGAGGGATAAAAGAAATGGAGAGGGGGCATTTTTGGGTGGGGGAGGCTGGTCTGGGTGGTGAATTGAGCATGGGAGGATGTGTGTTAATCTCTTGAAACATCAGGGGTCATCAAGGAAGACAGCAAGCCAAGCAGAGTTCAAGCAATATATTATAAATTAAAGGTAAAGGCATATAACAGAAAACATACATCAGAATATTGCCATGAAGGACAAAAGATCCTACAGCACCTCTGTTTATACCCCCAATGGTACTGCAGTATACAATCAGTTTTATACACATACTACATACTACCTAACCAATTGCAATAGCCTGCTTGGATTAGGTACACCTGGAGATAATTACTGGAGTGGTTCTTGTCACAGGTTCGTCTTGTTCAGGGCCAAAATTTTTCTTTGCCTGTCTTTTCTTTGCTTTGCTTAACAAGGTGGGATTTTCTGTAGTAGCAGAGACCAAAACCTAACCGGTCTCTAGTCCAATAAGCCTTTCACTGGTTGCTCAGATTTGCACTGGCTCAGATCCATAACCCCACAGGGCTGGCTCAATTCTGCATATCAGTATTAGGTGAAATTTTTCAAGCTGCTATCCTTTTTAATTAACATCCATCAGATTATTTCATGCATGAAAAATACCACCCTTACAATACCTACCACCCTTATAAATCCCAAGGGGATTTTTTACTGGGAATGATATAAGATATTGTCCCAATTGTGAAATTTTAAAAATGCTATTCTTGCTTTTACATCATTCCATAAAAAATCTAACCATTCTGAGTTCATCATGGAGAAGTGTAAAGAATACACTTTAGTCTTTCAAACCTGAAATACTTCTTACACATCTCTGACACTCATATTCACTTTTCAGAACCATAGCCCAGAAATAAGTTGTGTTCCTGTGTTCAAAGGAGGTTAATCTCAAAAAGGTGGGAATAAAATTGCACCAAGTTAGTTGCATTAGAAGGTTCTCTGCACAAACTGTTTCCATCCAGCTGGGTCATAGTTAGAAAATTTTGCTCTCTGCAAACTATTTATAGGACTTCAGCCATCACTCAAGATACACTCGGTGTCTAGGTCAGTGGTCCTCAACCTTTATGGCTCCAGAGCCCGGTTCTGTGGAAAAGAAATTTTCCTGGAACCAGCCCAGGGGTCAGGGGAGAGTTCTGCCCCTCTGGCCACCTGCAGGGAGGGCTTCCCCACCTTGAGCACAGCATAGCTGCCTCCAGCTGTAAATCCCATTGTAGTGAATAGAGCTATTGCTAGGTTATTGCAGGTGAGAGCTCAATGTCTCAGTGCATGTCTACTCAGAGCAGAGATTTTCAACCTTTTTCAATGCAGGATGCATTGAAAATGCACAAAGCCATCCTAGTCACTCTTATTGGAGAGTGAGCCTCATGGACTATAATGGGACTTATTTTTG
This sequence comes from Cryptoblepharus egeriae, assembly GCA_030015325.1. Taxonomy (NCBI): domain Eukaryota; kingdom Metazoa; phylum Chordata; class Lepidosauria; order Squamata; family Scincidae; genus Cryptoblepharus; species Cryptoblepharus egeriae. Next base: position 181,956,719 of record JAREYC010000001.1, on the reverse strand, counting down.
GGTAGATATGCATAGGATTGGGCTCTGAGGCTGCAATCCTGTTCACACTTTCCTTGGAGTAAGCTCTACTGTCTATAATGGGGCTTACTAATGAGTAGACAGGCATAGGATTGGTCTCTGAGGCTGCGATCCTGTGACGGAGCCCTCCTGCTGTGAGGAGGGAAAGAGATGATTCCTCTCGTGGACTGGTCAAGCAGCTGCCAAGGACCTCCAGTGGTTCCCAGATCAGGGGTTGAAAGACCCTGCACTAAGTCATTTCATTATGTACTGGTTTCTCAAAAAGAAACTTGAATAAAGAAAACCTCTCATCGTCCGGATGAGATGTGATGTACTACTTTCCAGGCTGTTGCTTCAATACCAGAAGTGCTCTGGTGAGTCCTATAAGCCTCACTAAGGCCTCACATTGTTCCATGTGAGCACTGATAATCTTCATGTTGTCTCACTAAATTCAGAAGCACATTTTCCTCACCAAATAGCCATAGAAATCAATAACCTGTTCCAGTTAATCAGGAATAGCAGGGCACGTTCTTAGAAGTGTACATGATACGTCAACAGCAGGACTTCACTTCTGTTCACTTAATTCATCTCATGAGTCTCATAATACTCCAACTCTTGGAAGGGATGGAAACAGCACCCTAATGCGCATTATTTCCCATTAGGAAATAGCATGTGGATCCCGAAATCCCTTTCTATTGATAATTCACGAGGGCTAGGAGAACCAAAAGCTCTGGTTCCAATGAGGAGGAAATGACACCCTACAGGCATATCTTGCCTTAAGAAGTACACACTGCTGTAGTGCCTCCACCGTTGATGATGAGAGCCCGAAAATGTCTAGAATAAATCATCTGCAAATTATTACTATTGGTTTATTTAAACATTTAATCCTGTAAGATTGAAAGTCAAACTGGAATGCTACTCTTCAACATTTGCAAAAATTCTGAAAGGGAAGAGACAGGCTGTGGCTGAGTGGGGCAGCATCTGATTTAGACGCAGAAATCCCTATTTCAATTCCTAGCAACTCCATGTATAACTGGGAAAGACCCATATAAAAAAAAAAAACAGAAAAGCTTCTGCTGACCAGGATTGACAATACTAGGCTGGATGGACCTGGCTGGGTAGAAAGCAGGATCTTATGAGAGCCATTGTTAAATTTATAGTACTGTAATATAACTTATATGTATGGATGGTCTGTAAGTACTTGACATTGAACGTTGCTGAAGTTCAATGAGTTGGTATCTAATTCACAGGAAAGATTTTGTGACAAATAACTCTGTGTTTTCAAAAGGAAGAGTGGATAGCAGTAAAATACACTTAAAAATCTCCTAGTCATTCTTTGTTGAACTGTTGTAGATTGAATTGAGCTTATGAGCATCGGAGAAAGTAAAAGCAAGCAAATATATATCAGAAACTTGTACAACCTCATTGTTATTTTCCTCTATTCTGAGTTAATTATTCTAAAGGAAAATTCTCTTATTTATTTTAATTTTTTGTCTGCCAAAGTTGCCATTATGTGATTTAATACCATCTCTCTCTCTCTCTCTCTCTCTCTCTCTCTCTCTCTCTCTCTCTCTGTGTGTGTGTGTGTGTGTTGGTGTGGGTGTGAGTGTGTACTATAAACACTTGTTCTTGATGCAACCTGTATTTCAGGATCTGAAATGTATCACACCCTGGAGAATGATAGCATAAATATAGTAAATCTAGATGTCAACACTTAAGCTATATATTCTGAAAATATAATCACCATGCAAAAATGGTTGGAAAAGAACAGGAGCATCCTGTCAAAAAATAAATGTGTCAATCAGCCTGAAATCTGCAATATCCAAAGAAACTCTGAGATGCTGCTTTGAACATGACCACAGCATGCAACTTAAGACTCCACTTTTTTTAGAATTTATTTCTCCACAATGTGAATACAAATAGATAAAGGCATCCTTAAAACAGTATGTTCAGGAGAGTAAAACAAATGGTACATCATAAAAAAAATAATTTTCAATCAGGAAAAAGCTGTGCAAAGGAAGGAAAAAGTAAAAGATGAAAAAATGGCAATTGTGGTCTAAGAATTGGCAAGGATCTTATCAAACCGTAAATTGGCTAGATCTGAAGAATGCAATAGACATTGTCCTGCGGTGAGGAGCAGGATGGGAGAAGAAAAAGATCTAATGGCAAGAAACAAGTGTAAAGTTTGGAATGGCCTTTGACCAGATGACAAGCCCAAAATTCACCTCCTAAGTTCCCCAAAATTCCTGTCTCCTAAGCCATAATTCCTACAAGGTTCAAAAATGTAAGACACCCCCCAAAAATGTAAGACAAATGTAGGACATGTTAAAATAAAGCAAAAATACTTGTATTGCGTCTTATTTTTGGCCAGCTGGGCAGCCACATGGTTGGAAGCTTATACTGCACATATAAATAAAAATAAGCCAAAAATAAGTTGCGCCACACTGGGGGCAGCCCCTAACCCCCCAGAGCGCCCTCCCACTCCTCCATTTTCTGGAGGAGGGCCCCTTCCCTGACCCCCGGTCCAGGGGCCCAATTCTCAAGGGGCCTCTGGGGTAACCCAGAGGTCTGGGAAGCCTGTCTTCAGGTCCAAACTTCAATATTCTTTTTGTGAGCCATGAGGATGGCCAAAACTAAAGGTGGTGGGGACTCTGCTGAACTGCATTTGCTGAACTTCATTTGCCATATACAGTAGTGGAGAAAAGCAGGCACACTGGCAAAATAAGTGCAGACGTTAAAGGGGTTTCCTCAGCATAACTTCTGGTGCAATGATGATCAAAACCTCAAAAACATCTTCTGCAGGCAACACATCCTGCATTTGGATACCAGCAACTTGACCTTTCTGGGGCAGAGCCGCTAAAGTGGAAACAGCTTACTAAACTAAACTGTGATGGACGTTCACATCAGGTCAATAAGCATTCCGAATCATGGTGTAGCCATTTCCCAGAAGGGCTATTTTTTGTGGCCTTGGGGTGCGTTCATGTTTTGCCCTTTCTCTGTTATGATGAGTATGAAGCAACACAATAAAAATGAATAATAATTAATTAATATACTCATATATTATAATATACTATAATATATATAATATGTATATTATAATATATTATAATATATGCATATACTCAAATAATTAATATACTCATATGACTGATAATTGCTAATGACATTCTCATTGCTAACGTCTGTTACTTCTTTACTTCCTCCTTTTTGAGCAGTCAGTGGAGGTCATATCCCCTAGAATATAGGTGGTGGTATCAAGCCTCTCAAAACATGGAGGCACATCTGTGTCCAAGATATCCAGTTACCTGAGACAAGAACCCAAGGAGTTTTCTTAAAAGGGGTGGTTAAAAGGGGGTGGTAGTCACAGAACAGTTAGATCTGTGACCTGTGAACAGCATGAATGAGAAAATGGCATCAGTGGGTACTAATATGAAGAATGTATATCTCATTTCTATTCTTGTTTTTGTGATAAAATAAATGTTAACTTTCACAGATAAAACTGACTATATGGCAGTATAGCTCACACTACCCTTGATCATTAACAACATCATTAACAATACTAACACTAACAGTAATTAACCAGTGCTAAAGTTAACTTCGTGTGTAGTTCTAATCATGTCTTCTCAGAGGTCCCATTGTAGTCTATGGGACTTACCCCCAAATCCAGAGTAACTACGGGAGCACGTAAGAGACATTACATGCACCTGTAGTTACTGCACCTCCTAGTGAAAATCTATGGGAAATTCATATTGGAATCCAGAGTAAATTGTTCTTACACTGGAGCAAGGACTCCCTGTAGTTACTCTGGATTTTGCCCTTACTTTCAGGAAAGTGTGTATAGGATTGCTGCCTTAGGCTACAGTCCTATCCACACATTCCTGGAAGTAAGCTTCACTGATTTTAATGGGACTTTCTGAGTGGATAGGCATAGGATTGAGTCTTAAGTGTGACAACAATTTTAATGAAAGATTAATCTAATCGCGAAATAACAGGCTAAAAATGGGAAAGAAGGTGTGCAGATCATGGACTCCTCAAAATACAAAGGTCTTCTGCAATCTGCCGAAACAGATGGTTTGCTTTTCTCAGTTCTCCTCCATAACGTTCAATTTCCTCCCATTTTCAGAGAGACAAAAGCCCCTGGACAGAACGACAGGCTGATTTGCGAGTGAAGGAAGAGAGAAGAGAATCTGGTTTTGATGTTCAGATCTGCTGGGGTTTGACCATCAAAAAACCTATACGGGGCCTGTAAGGTTTGAAAAAAAAAAATTGGCAGAGCCAACAAAGCTATAAATCACCAGTGACTTCTCCTGCATCCCTCTATGTTGAAAGCACAAAAGAAATGATCGTGGAGAAAAGACGAGTTTTCGATGCCAGCTTGTCTTTCATTCTCTTTTTAGAGGGAAAAAACATGACCCAGGGGCTGTGGGGGGAGCTTTCGTCTGCCAGTCTGCCTGCATCAGCATTAATGAAAGGAACTCAGCTGCTGATATCATCTCAGGAGAAATTAGCTAGGCAGAGCCTGGCTTCTGAGTGGTGAGCCAGGATGGAGGGAAGGCAATCACAGGAGCAGCGAAGAGGAAGAATTGAGCATGTAAGAGAGAGAATAGGGAACTGACAGGCTCCGAAAGCATATTGTTAGCCTTGTTTGGCAGGCTCAGTGCAGCAAGGACACCCAGACCAAATCCAGGCAAGCGCAATGGGAAAAAATTCCCTCCTGGCAATGCATTCAGCTCATCAGGGAGAAAAGGGAGAGCTGCTATTTTTGACTCCAGGCTTTCCAAGGCAGCCTTTAAATCATCAAAACCAGTGCTGTGGATGTGATCTGGGTTGTATAAACCCTGCATTGAAGGTAGACAATAAAGGTAGTGAAGATGGGGTACCTGACTGGAAGTTAGGGCTTGACAAGGAAAAGTGTTGGTCAATTTTGGACATTTGCTCCTCTGTGTTTGATTTGTAGCTGGGAAGAGCTGTGCGAGAGAGAACATCTGACGCTGGATATCAGTATTCTCCTGGCTTTCCTCCATCACCTGCTCCTTCGCTTCTGGTTTTCCAATCTCCATGCCCTCCTTGACCCTAAGTTTAGGTTAAAGATCTAGATAGTGTGTCCAGTCTGCTCTGTGGTATCAAATGACAGCTTTTCCCCCCATTGTTGTCTCATGGATTTTCCGTTGTGATTTAGAATCATTACTTTTTTAAGAGTGATGAGGTTGGATTGTTGACACAATTAACTACCTAATCCTATCCTGGGCCAGCCCAGAATATACTGTGGTGCTGGTAAGGCCTCCTCTGCATGTTGTGGACCAGCTGGAGACCAGGAAGTGACAGGGACACTACCTATTCCGTTAATACCGAGCAGATTCCCAATGGACGTACTAGGATATGTGCCAAGGATATGTGGAGTGGGACTCTCAAGTTATTATCTCAGCCTAGTCATCCTGAGATCATAATATCTTCCAGGGTGTGCCAAAAGGGGATCAGGTGCAAGAGAGTGGAGGAGCAATTGAACTTTAATAGAAGTAGAGAACAGGGAATTCAGAAGGTGCAGATTTTTCTTACTCCTACATTCCTACATGTGGCTGGTCTGTAGACCGTAATAAAGTTTTATTATTATTATTATTATTACTCCTACACAAGCCAAAATTCCTCTTTGTATGCCCTTGTTTAAAGATCCCAAAGTCCTTTGTGCCTGGCCAGCCAGGCTTCTCAGATATACTGTATTCACTCAGATCTAATGCTCATCGTTTTCAGCCAAATACAGTCTGCAAAATCAGGGTGTGCATTAGATTTGAAGGTTAATTTGATGTTAGAAAATGCGGTATTTTGATTATAAGGATAGGATACGCATTGGATTTGAGTACAGTAGCTCTTGATGTATCCAAAAAGAATCCATTGCAGATGGCGTGGAAGATGTTACACTGAAAGTGTGACAAGGTGAAGCAAAGGCCATTAATACTTCCTTTATCTCTAAGGGAGCAATCCAGAGTAACGACCGGAACACGTAGTTTCATTACGAGCACATTACGTGACATTACGTGCACCTGTAGTTATGGCACCAGCTAGTGAATACCTATGGGAAATTCATATTGCTATCCAGAGTAAATTGTTCTTACACCAGAGCAAGGACTCCCCATAGTTACTCTGGATTGTGCCCTAAGTAAGTCTGACAATACCTTGAACTGATTTGTTTTTCCCAGTGTGGAAATAACTTAATTATTCCTGGCAAGGTAAATACAAGTCCAGCAAATACGTAAAATGCCAAATCCTGGGTAAAGACAGGATTTTCATTTCTTCCTGTCTTGGGCTGCAATCCTGAACACACTTTCCTGGGAGTAAGACCCATTTAGGCTTACTTCTGAGTAGACATGATGAGGATTGCAACCTCAGTGGTCTCTTTGCCCTTTAACTTTCAGGGTCATTAATATTTCTTTCCTTTATCTCTCCCCTCTCCAGATTACCTGTTTTTGTTTCATTCCATTCCATTCTGATTTTGGGGTGTGTTTTTTGCACATCCTCTTATTAACCCTCTCTATCTTTCCCATGTTTTCAGAAAAGTATTTGCTCCTTTCTATACAAAGTGAGTTGCAGTTACACTTGTGGCTCCTCAGACTTTAGCTCTAGTCCAATGATTGACATTGACGTAGCCTTTGTACATGTAAGATACATGGATCCCTAAAGATTTTTGTCGTTCATCTCTTACCTAGGCCAGGTCTACTGACTGCCACTATTTTCAGTGGCCTTTCAGGCATCAGAAGCATGACACAAGGAAATAAGGTACTCTACCTTTAAGAACATAAGATACACCTTTATCTTGATATCCTCCTCTGCATCTACATCTAAAGTACAGATGTACTTTATGAAACATCACGGTATGTAAGTACATCATGGCATGTAACTTGTGAGGTTACTTCTGTAACCTTTCCCTCCACTGATCACCATGCCAGAAGAATGTATATATTGAAGCAAGTACAGTTTGAAAAAATTGTCAAGCCTATTCATGTGAAGCATAAATGATGATGCCTGCAATCCTAACTACACTTTCCTAGAAGTAAGTCCTATTGAACACAATGGGACTTACTTCTGAGAAGACATGCTTAGGATTGCATTGGAAGTTTCCATTCAGCTACATTTTTACTTGCAACCAATATGAGAAAATAAAACTGCTTTTCCTCACATGACCACAAGATGTCAGCCTAGTCATTGAGATGATCCTTACACTAAAATAGAAACTGGTCCTGAAGACACATTGTTTTATATAACAAGGATTTTACATCTTGGTTACAAGGGATATACTTGAAATATGATAAAAAGTGCTATTTTGATGAGAAGTGCCAAATCCGAACCCAAAATTCAATTGTATTTCTGTCACATTTAGAGCACCTCTGACCAGTGTCGCACACTGATGTGCTGTGGATTGTCCTCAGGTGTGCCGCAGGAATTTGGGGACTGACATTCAGTAATAGGAAAATTGGGGATTTAACAGTCTGGTGTGCCTTGTCAGTGGTAAAAACAATTGATGGTGTGCCTTGACAATTTCAGTGCCTTGTTAAGTGTGCTGTGAGTTGAAAAAGGTTGAAAACCACTGCTTTAAGGCAACTGGACAAATTGCTGCCAATTGGACCCCATGCCCAAGGGCCTTCCATGCTAGGGTAATCTACTCAAGTTTTGCTGATACCCTCTGGTCAGCATAGACTTATGCTGGGGTTTATGCTGGCATAAACGGAGGTCAGGATTGTAGCCTTAACCATTTTAGGGCCCGTCCTATCCAATATTCCAGTGCCATCACAGACAAATACACACAAAATACACTACAATGGCCATTTTGATTTTTTTTCTAAACAAAAATTAAAATCAGTATTTTTACTAAATCATTTAACAGTCACTAAAATAAGTGGCTTTGTAACTATTAATTTTTTAATGTTAATTTCCATATTTTGTTTGTTTACTCATCGCCTCACATAGATTCAATTTTATATTAAAATGTGCTTAGGTTGTGAGGAATTCAGCGTACGTTTTGAGTCTTGACATAGCAGTTGCATTGCAGCAATAGAGAAGTCAGTACCTGTTGACACTCACTGTCACACAGCTATTGAAACACAGGTACCGCTACAGAGGAAGGAGGCAGCAAACCTGTTATGTTGTCGGTGCTGTGAAATGGCATGTCCATGCTAGCCCCTTTGCTTGCAATAGTGCCAGCCGTTCCTTCTGCTTTTTCCCATTTCTTGGCTATATGCAGGAAAAGACAAGTAGAGCAGAAGAGGAAGTGTGGTGGAAGGGGAATGGTGGGGTAGGGCATTTCCTGGTGCCCGTTGCTCCCCTCGCTGCCACACTGACTATCTCCCTTTTTAAATCCATAACTAGCCATAAGTCTCTGATTAGTCTGTTCCGGTTGGGAGGAAAAGGAAAACTTCCCATCATAAGGATGAAGCCAAGAAGAAGTAAAATAGTTTTCTTTTATGTGGTTGAAGGCTTTTTTCTTAAAACAAAATCTATATCTCAGGGAAGTGAGGTCATGACTCATGAAGGTGTATGAGCAGCCAAAAAGAAGTCTCAGTCTCAAAAGGAATGATTTATTGAAACAAAATTGGTTCATACAGAAGACTGAGAAATTGTATGGTTTGGCGTCAACAGGGTGGTGCTTCTAGTGTGGGCTGCACCAGAAGGGGTGACAAGATAACACATGAAAAAGTTGAATAGAACCTTGCCAAAGTGAATGTTAGGGCACAATCCTAACCAATTTAGGCCAGCCTAACTCACCTGGCTTATCTTCTCTTATTGGGGAGATCAGAGTATTTCTGTGTAGTGGCCTAACCCGTAGGGTTAGGAGTGGGGCAGAAGTGCCTTATGGCATATTTGTGACACCCTCTGGGCAGCATAGACTTATGCTGGGGTTTATGCTGGCATAAGTGGAGCTTAGGATTGTAGCCTTAACCATTTTAGGGCCCATCCTATCCAACATTCCAGTGCCGTCACAGACATTATGCCGTCCCAAAGTAAGGGAACAAATGTTCCCTTCACTCGAACACCTATGTGCTCTATGTGACTGCCTTGCTACCGCAGGATGCAGCGCAGGCCCGATTGACATGACTGTACTAGCACTGGAAACTTAGATTGGCCTATGGAAACTTAGGCTATGTTTGAATTATCTAACAGTGAGCATCCTTTATGTCCAAAAATACTCTGCTTGGACTTGCAACTCAAAGCTTATTACATGATACCTGAGACTGTTGAAACAATCAGGGCTTAATTCTGAATCAGATCCTTGATGTATACTAATTTGTTCTTGCACCTGGCTAAGGGCACAGTAGCTAAGGATGCAATCCTAAATACACTTTCTTGGGAGTAAGACCCATTGAGCACAATGAGACTTACTTTTGAGTAGACATGGTTAGGATTGTGCTCTAAATCAGAAGGTTGATTGATTTAGTAAGATGCCTTCTTTTGATTTGCAAACAACATCTTTCTCCTTAATCAGGAAGCTTCTAGGAAGCGGCACTGAGTGCAGGATCAAACGTGCTGTGTTGGAGAAATGCAGATACACCATGTCATTTTGAAGCAGGCAAGCCTTCTTCTGAGCAAGCTTGATAGAATAAGGAGTTGCTTTTTCCATTTTGAAGTCTGGCCTCCATACTGGCTGGTGGATCTGAGGCCTCTTGTCATCAGTCCTATTAAGAGACACACCATTGCCTTGAGTTGTACTTACAAGCAGGTACTCACCTCCATCTACATGTGTGCTCGCTACATGCCTGAAAATTCACAGAAAATAAACAGGATAGGGCACAATCCAGAGTAACTACGGGAGCATGTAAGAGACATTACGTGCACCCGTAGTTACTGCACTACCTAGTGAAAACCTATGGGAAATTGTTATTGCAATCCAGAGCAAATTGTTCTTACACCGGAGCAAGATCTCCCCGTAGTTACTCTGGATTGCACCCTTAATCAGACAACACAAGACTGCTGCTAGTAAATAAGAAAAACACATTGTGGAGGAAAACTGCTGAAGGCCAAAAGAGATGGTACTTATCCATTTTTCCCTGCTGGATCCTCCTCGTCCTCAGCAGGGTCTGCTCTTCTGTATTGCGCTTGCCATTTCACCTGGTGGTGGGCTTGGTCTGGGTGCAGGTGAGTGGTTTTCATGTCACCAGGCATTGTGTTAACCCATTGGTTTTGGTTGACCCATTGCTTGTTTACCACAGACTTCCAACTTCTGCTATTGTGTTTTTGTTGGCACGCAGAACATGGCTGTACCACTGGAGGAGAGCTTCTCTCATCAATGATTGAAGCAACACCATATCGTTTCCAGATGTAACTGCTGCAGATGTGGTCAAAGTGAGTTATACCACTGATCCACTGCAGCATCTAATCCAGACGGCCTCCCAATAGAATTTTTAATTAAGACAATCCTTGACCTTCTTAAATCATTGTCACAGAGGGACATTGTCAAAGTGGCACATTGTGTGCCACTTTGCCCAAGCTGCACTCATAAGGTGGTCTCTTGATACAGGTTGATTCAGGTTGCCATCATGATTGTCGAGCCAAGGTACTAGAACATCTCAGCACTTGGCAGGTTGACACCATTTATGGGGATTGTCACAGACATTCTCTGACCAACTATAATGTTTTTTTTTATGTCCATCTTACTTTGTGGTAATAAGTTTCAAATATCTTGTTAGTTATTTTTTAAAATTCCAGTTTTGCTGTGGAAAATGAGAACACCAGCTTTTATTGCCCTGTTTTTCAAGCTCTAGGCTACCTCGTGTCTTGTTCTTGCACCGGTAAAACAATCACAATTTGCTAGCACTAAGACAGGAACTGAGTCGAATGAACAATTCATCAGCTTTCTCCACAAGAACTTGTACTTTCTGAAAGTTTACTGTACTGGGACTAGGTAATTGGCTATCAATATTCCAGCATGAATCTGTCCTGCAGTGAGATCAATATCATGTATCTTTGTCTAACGTGTTAGGAGGAAAGAGGTCATCTAAGACTTGAGGGCAAAACAAAAAATAGCTACTAATTACATTCTGATCTCAAAGGTCCAGGGCAATTAGATTTGAGGACTTTAATATTTCAAACCGAGAAAGTTAATTATATTCTCTATTTACTATAATATGGACCTTGCTATTTCATACAGAGTATTCATTTCATACATGTTAGAGCAGCTCCTTACTCTATACTGCAGTTGTGTTTGCGGCAGGAACACTGCTGATTCTCCTTTCAAATACAAATATTCTAAACGATGTACATTCTAAATGTTTTGTGCACTTGTGTACATCTGGAAGCATGATGTTCTGACACAAGCACAAAGTTCTGACATGTGCATGTTATTTATACATTATTTGTGTCAGAAAAGACCTGTAACAAAGGTCTTTTGTTTTGGGCTGGAGGGTCACATCTTCTCTTTGACAGAGAAATGGGCACATATTTTGAAGGGCACGTCATCTCACAGGGATGGACACACATTTTGGCTGGAGAGACACTAAACCTACAATCCAGAGTAACTACATGAGCACTTAAGAGACATTACTGCACCACCTAGTGAAAACCTATGGTAAATTCATACTGCAATCCAGAGTAAATTTTTCTTACACCAGAGCAAGGACTCCCTGTAATTACTCTGGATTTTGCCCTATGTCGAGGGCTGGAAAACTATATATATGAGCACATATTTAAAATACACACATACACAGTATTTTAAATTAAAAATTAAAAAACACATGGAGATGCAGGAAAAATCTACTCACTCTCTCTCTAAACCTCCTGGGCTACCAGCCCCTACTGCAGATCTAGCCACCTGGTATCCATGCACAAGCCCTTTAATAAAATCAAAATAATGTGAGGCTTGTTGGTCTCACATTATTTCCACCCTATAAAAGGCTTTGCACAAGCATGGATGATTATGCCTTCACATGAAGCTTAAGGCAGTAGAGAGAGGTCCATGCCAGGTGCTGCCGCTTTGGGTCAGCATGGGCACAGGGTGGGCATGGGGCAGGCGACAGCCGTATTGAAGCTGGGGATGCTCCATGGGCTGGATCTGATGTCTCCATGAGCTGGAACTGGCCTACAGGCTTGGTTTTACCCACCCTTGCTCGAGAGGGCTAAAAATCTTTATGGTTGGGAACAGACTATCAAATGCTGCTGTTAGTACATTTGTAAAAGGGATATAATATCTGGGATTTGGGAAGAATCAGTGTTATTGGAGAGGAAGGGAATTGAATGCTATGAGAAATCCCCAGAACGCTGTTTCCTCTTTAAGGAGCTGCTGTGGAACAAAGCTCCCTCAATACAGAGCTTCAGGCGGAGCCTTAAAACCTTCTGTTTTAAAAAAGCATTTTAAATGAGGCCGAGGTGGGGGGGCAGTTGTTTTTATCGTTTTTACTGTTTTTAACAAATATTTTTAGTCTGCATGTTTTTATTCAATTTAATTGTATTTTAATTATATTTTAATGGTGTTTTAATCTTTATTTATGATCTGTTTTATTCCCTGATGTCAGCCGCCTTGAGCTCCCTCTTGCAGGGGAGGAAAGGCAGGATATAAATTAATTAAAATAAAATAAATAAAAATGTTCATCCAAGGTGTGGGAGAAAGTAGAAGAGCCACAAAAGACCCCAACAGCTAAATGGCAGTCCCTTAAAAACAAGAGCCCACATTTATATTTCTGGCTTGCATATTTGGGCTGTGTCCATGTGGAGAATAGCAGATTAGGAAAGCAATATGTGAATGGCAGACTGGAGTGTGGGAAAGAGATGGCAATAATCTGTGGCATTTAGATAAGAAATTAACAAATATTACTCCAGTAATCCTTATGACAACCTGGTAAAGAGGGTCAATATTATTTTGCCTGTATTTCGGAAGGACAGGAGGGTGAGGAATCGGGACAGAGAGAAATAGCTTGCCTAAGTCCTCCACAGCAATTTGTGGGTGGAATTGATGAATTAGTTTGACATTTTAGCTGGCTGTTAGTGGAAAAATCTGTATGTTCAAAGAGAAGGCAGGAAAGGAGAAACTCAGGGCCGGGAGTTCATGCCAGCACTTCTGAAGAAATCACCAGCAGCTGGATGTAACTTTTAAACATCAAGTTACACTCATAACTTTAGTTTAGCATTTTGAATTGAAAACTCCCTAGGGTGTCCTGGCAGAAGAGCAGAAAGTACATGCAATGAAATAAGCATACGTTCCCTTGAACTGCCTTGATGTTGTTTAAGCTCCTGCTGTGGCTGATCGCAAATTTCCAGTGCTTGATGTTATAAAATAAAATAAAATTGAAATTTCTTGATATTAAAGAAAAGGGAAGCAAGAGAGATCTCTTCCATGATCCTCCACAATCAGCATAATCCTGAAGCAGCTGCTAAAGATGATGGAAGCAGAGCAAAGTCATTGAGGAATTCAGGCAGTGAGACTGATCAAGGTCTCTCTTGCTCTCTCTGGTCAAGACAAAATGCAGCTTTCAGGAACTTGAATCATTTCTGCCTTTTGCTGTCGTGCCCGCCATTGCCTCTCAGTGATGCTTTTTATTTGTCTCTTTATTTATAGCTACTACTCAGCACTGAGTACAGATCTTGCTGTAGGGAAAGGATGACACTCAAAAACTATAGCTAGCTGTTCTGTCCATAGTTCTATCTGAACTGAACCTGCATCAGATGCAGAATCAGCAATTCAGCAAAACAGGTCTGAGCTAACTTGGTTGCAAAAAAATGCATTTGTCTTCGGATGCAGGGAGATGTGTTAATCACATACTCCAAGTCAGATTTAGTGAAAAACCTCATCACCAATAGCTCGGCTTGGAGGTACACCAAGCGTGTCAAGTGTTAGCTGTTCAACTGCAGATAGGGTTTTTCAGAGTGAAAATGGTTTGATGACATGTTTGTGCTGGGCATATATAGAAATATCTCCCTCTAGTGATTAAGTGCAGGAATGAGAGGCTTTTCTCCCAACAAATCACATTCAGCCTGTGTAGCAGTTAAGCAGCTGTAGGATACTTGCTGGGATAATGAATCAGTGGATATCAAATCAATGATCCTTTGGGATCAACAGGTTTTAGAGGAGAGATTTTGAGGATAAAAAGCAATCCTGGAGGTACTGAAAAATTTTAATGGATTTAATTTTTAAGTAAGTCTATGAAGGAAGGTCTAGGGCAGTGATGTGATTCTTAGGATTACATGCCTGTGGGGGAAAGCAGGCTATATTTAGACTAAACTCGGGAACTGCCAAGGTCCAGGGTGGGGTGTGGGAAACCCAATAGGGTGCTTGTAGGGCTCCCTGCAGCTTTCAGTGAGTCACAATCACATTTTAAACTGGACATGGAACTGGGGACTGGGAACCAGGAGTTATTTAAAGGGGCTGTCATGTTTTTGCTTCCACCCTGCTTGACAGCTGCCTGTGAATGGCTTTAAATGCAGTCATGATGAATAGCTTTTTATAGCATTTCTACTGAAACAGATGCTAGAGGGACCTGAAAGCAACAACATAGCATATTATCTTCCACTAGAGCATCCTTCCCAAATGTAATAGGAATAAATTATACCTTTTGAGAGCATCAATTATAATCAATTACTCACATCTAGAAGATAATGAGGATTACTATGATGCTTTAATCAAGATGTAATTTTTTAAAAACCTGAAAAATTCTTATAATTTAGGAAACCAAACAGTTGTGCAGTAAATGACAGGGAGGAATATCACATACTCATTTCGCCCTGGTGATTTTGATGCTCTGCTATCATAGGTATTCAAACTCCTTTTGTTTTGAAAAGAGCAGGAGGTTAGCAGCAGCTGGTGTATTTTCTCATAAATCTGGAATGTCGGTTAAGATCATGAAGGCTGAAAGCAAGCAAGAGCTGTTGGTGTGCCAAATATCATCTTATGGCTTTAGAAATATTAACTCTTGGACATGAGAAGGAACTGCATGTTTTCAAGAAGCTGGATATTATTCATCAGAAAACCTGGGCACAAAGCCAGTAAGCCGCTTCTGTGGTAGGTGATGCGGGACCAGCTTTAATATGAAGTGGCAGATTCAGGTTTCCTGAGAAGACACCAATTTCCTGCCTCCACCTACGGGTCAAATTAGATGTGCTTACAGCTAGTGTTAGAAAAGTGACTCGATTGGCTCAGACTCAAATCATGAAAATTCATGTATAACACTGACTGGCCAACTCATGAGTCATAGCTTGGAAGACTCTAAAAACACTCAAGTCAGGGCCTTGTCTTGAGTCTCGTATTCAAGTCACCTAGTTAAGTCTACCTGTGTCTAGAGGATGCTTGCTTGTTGTTTTCATGGTGTGAGAAATTGTATGGAGCTGTCATTCAGACCAGGAAAATAGTCACAGGATAGGGAAGGGTTAATGTGACCTTTTGCAGCAGAAGGAATGGGGAGAAAGCTATTTAGCTGGATTCTGAAAGAAAGGCAGGAATGGATGATCTTTAGACAAACTAAAGACTTCTAATATTTTCATTGGCTGAAGGAGGAAGAGCCCAAGGGATTCTTGCTTGACAATTAGCTTGAGAAACCCAGGATTGCCTTACAATGGACTTGAGACGTTCAGGGAGGGGATGTGTCAGGGAAGGAAGGGAGGAAGTTCATAGCAATCATTTTTTTAAATCGCATGACTGGTGGGAGGAGGAAACCTCATTGAATGATTAGCTATAATGGGACTACTTCTGAATATAATGGGACTACTTCTGACTACTTCTGAATGGGACTACTTCTGAAAGGGTTGTCAAAACTTGGGTTGTCCTAGTAAGCTCAAAGCTGCTGCTTGTGACCTTCCTCCTCCCTCTTGCTGCTTCATTCCCATTCTCTTGCAAACTCTGCCATTCCTCCTTCCCTGTTGTAACATATGAGATTTTTCTGGCCAGCTATTATTATATGCTGTGCATTCATTGCTAGGTTTTATAGCCATTTGAAAAGTTGATTTTGACAGCCTAAGGTTTCACCATTAAAATGCAATGGCAACTTCAGAGGCAAAAGGCAAAAAAGATAACAGCCACAATATACACAAGGACTCAGAGAACTTAAGGACAAACATGAATATTAAATTGCCCCCAGCTACTTGTGGAGCCGATGAACAGCTTGTTGGGCCAATTTAGCAATTAAGCCACATAAGTGATAAGTGGCTGCTTCTGCTGTGTTAATATCTAAGATTTATAATGAAGCTTCTTCCTCTTGCTTTTTATCTGTTCCATTTTGCCATATCTGTTTTTAATAGAATTTCTTAATGGAATGGAAGTTTTTAATGGAAGAAATGAGTAACCTCCTGCCCTGTGTTTAGATGAGCAGGCGCAGGAGGGGAGCGTTTAAAGAGAGCTCCAACATACAGCACCTGGCATAAGCCCTATTTTTTGCAGTGGATTTTTAAAGGGGGATAGGTGACTTGACTACAGTTCTATAGCACTGTAAACGGGTAACTTGAGGACTCGTAAAGTATTCCATTAGGACACACTGTTTAATCAAGTTGCAGGGCAGTGACTTGATTCAATTTGAGTCAAGCCCCATGTGACTCTTCCTAGCACTGCTTACTGTTCAACCTTTTGATTCCTCCACCAATGAAGCAGTGTCAAAATGGTTACTGCTGTACCCTGAGGGATGAGCTGCAGAGGTCTCCTCTGGGTAAGGGAACATTTGCTCCTTATTTAGGGGTAGGTTTCTGCAATTCAGAGGGTTCAAATCAGACCCACACTTATGCAATTGCTGGCACATATGTGTGTCAACTTGGCCTGTGAGATCAGAACCAAGAAGGAAACTAGGATTTGGTAGCCTCCACTGCTGATGAACCATTTCTGGTCCGAGTCTTCCTATCCACAATCCCCCATTGTTCCACCCTCCCCCTAAACCCGTATCTGCCTTCTTCCACAGCTCTTCCCTCTGTTCTGCTTCTCCCATCCCATCCTACCTCCTCCATCATCCTATCTGCTGCAGCAGGACTGAGAGGATCCTCCAGAGCTCAGGGGAAAGCTCTGGCCTTTCAGCCAGTAGCAGCACATGCATCTCTGCTATGAGAGTGCCTTTTTTGACTGTTTTACTCACTCACTACTTTGGAAGAAGTAATACTTGCTCAATAGTCAGGGTCCAGAACTGTGGTATCTTCCCTCACTATATCTTCTTAGCTTTGAATTTCACTCTGTCCTAAAATCTGCTGGCAATACTAAAGTAAATACAAATAATTTGTTGCAAACATTTATTGTCGTTAAAACAATAAGGCAAAAAATGATAATGGTAAAAATTTACCATTTACCATTAAACGTAACCACTAAACAAACAAAATAGTGTTTTAAAAGATAGAGCAACACTAAATGGACGTCAAGTAATACTCCAAAAAAGGGACCAAATTGCATAGGCTTTGCTGCAGCTGCAAGCTCTAAAAATACTGCAAAAAGACCCCTTTCTTGTGAAACACCGAAAGGCTTTCTTGACCAGTAACTAAGTACAGTTTACTGATAACTAAATACGACAAGTTCCTAGAGTTCTTGTTTGAGACAACTGTAGAGATTATTTTTTCTTCCCCTTCCCCTTTTCCTTTCCCTTTTCTTTTCCCTTCCCCTTATCCTTTCCCTTTCCCTTATCCTTTCCTTTCTTTTTTTTCTGGACATCTGGGGTTTTCTTCTCCTGTTCTGCTCGAAGGGCGGCTTCTTCAGCTGCTATTGCTTCTAGTCTTAAACGCTCTGCCTCTAGTAGCTTACTTCTGTACGCTTCCCGAACAGCAAGAACCCTGCCTCGTGCTTCATCGAAAGATGCCTAGCCAAAGACAAAGAAACCTACCTTAAAACTCAATCTTTAAAGTCACTCTCATCTTACACAAATATTATGTTCCAGAGTCAGTGAATACACCTGACATTGTATATACTCAATACTACAGTGACAATCTCCTATATCCAGGCAGTGAAAGGATTTTTAGCCAGGTAGGCATGGCAGGCTGAATATCTTGCTCTGCTTATCAGGGTTGTGGGTGGCGCAAGCGGTTAAGTTGCTGTGCCTGTTAACCAGCAGGCAAGGGTTCGAGACCCGAGTCGGCCCCACAAGACAGGGTGAGCTCCTGTCCTTAGCCCAGCTCTGCAACGCCAGCTGGATCCAATCGTATTGGCTCTGCCTTTCCATTGAACTAATTCAGTGGGGTGGAGAGGGGGGATTTGCTGCTTGGGTAACAGCCCATCTTCCATAACAATCCGACCCAGGCTTTCGTGCTTCACATGCAGCATATGCAGCGAGCACGATACCATAGTCTCTCAAGACTGACAGAGGCCTGCTTTTTTATCAGCAGGATATGTCCAATGGATTTAATCATGATATTCCTGTACATTGAGATAAACCACAAAAACTCCAGACATTCTTATTTTATCTCCCCCTGGGGATGTACTACAGTTAGAGTGAAGAAGGAAAACATCAACCTCAGATGCAGACAGTACATAAGCCTGACCCCCACAGCTTTGCTTTTCTCAGAAAAGCAAAGAAGAGACTTAAGAAAGAAAAAAGTGATTTTAAGAGTTATGAGGGACACCTACTGCTGGGACAAGAAATAATTAAAGATTATTTTGTATTAATGTTTGTTTACATTTTTTTCTTTTAACATTATTATAAATGAAGTATATTCTCAAAAAATAAAGAGATTGTAGAGAAATATTAATGAAAGAAAATCTCATATATCCTGAAAAATACATATAGTCACTTTGAAAATTACTGCAATTTTCATGGGAATTAAGAGCTGGAAACATCAGCTTCAAGCTCACTTGTTTAGTTATTTAGGGTATGGCTGCAATCCTGTCTGTCTGTCTGTCTTTCTGTCTATCCACCTACCTACCTACTAGATTTATATAAATCTATATATTTATATACTAGATAGATAAATCTATCTATCTGTAGATTTATATACACTATTTATATACCGCTTTTCAACTAAAAAGTTCACAAAGCGGTTTACAAAGAAAATGAAAAAATTAATAGCTAATTAATAGCTAATGGATCCCTGTCCCAAAAGGGCTCCCAATCTAAAATCCAAAACAACCTAAACAACTTTCCTAGGTGTAGGGCCCTTGAATAGGACTTACTTCTGAGTAGACACAAACTACAATTTAAGATTGTACTGTAAGTCTATTAAATAACAAGACTGGTATAATAATTGACCTTTACTTATATGTATTACAATTTTAATGCTTGTTCCCTTCAGTGTAGTCCCCATTCACACTAATACACTGATGCATTGTTTTCCACTGATTGAAGGCATGGAGCAGATCACTTTCTGTCAGCTGCTTTAACACATCTGCTGTTTTCTTCTTTACTGCATCATCTGACACAAAACGTGTTCCTTTAAGCACAGATTTCACATCAGGGAACAGAAAAAAGTCTCACGGTGCCAAATCTGGTGAATATAGAGGCTGTTCCAGTACAGTAATGTGTATGATAAAGCCAAGTGCCTCTCTAAGTAATATTTTATGTGCCCTACATGGGGTCAAACTAGATGAGATACTAATTGCCAGAGATGGAAACTTGGATCAGATGTCTCTAGCTTGAGTAATGAAAATGTGCATTTTTCTGCTGACTATTGACTCATGAGTTGAACACGTGGAAGACTCTAAAAAACACTCCAGTCAGGCCTCTTCCCCAAACTCAGCACTTATGCCCACGCAAGCTGACTGAAGTCTTCCTGTGTCTTGGTCTATTTTCTTACTGTTTTGTGATGTGAAAACCTTGTGTGACCATCATTCAAACCAGGTGATCAGCTGGGAAGTTCCAGACAGGAGGCAGAGAAGGATTAATGCAGTTCATGAGAGGTTGCAGTGGGACATCGGCCTATATCCTAAAGTGAAATTAAGCCCCTTGCTTCTGAGCAGTTAAGATGACTTTCCATAAAATAACACTAGAGGGTGACATAACTGCGTGGACTGCGTTTTTCCTATCAAAAATAGGGCCTTTAGAGACCCATAATTGTTGTATTCTGGGGCTGACCGGTCCCAGAAGGTGGTGCTGGGGGATGCTTGTTCGGCACCCTGGCCTCTTCGGTGCGGGGTGCCACAAGGTTCCATTCTATCCCCCATGCTATTTAACATCTACATGAAGCCGCTGGGAGAGGTCATCCAGAGGTTTCGAGTGAGGTGTCACCAATACGCTGATGACACCCAGCTCTATCTCTCCTTTCCTCCTGAGTCCAAGGAGGCAGTTGAAGTCCTGAATCGTTGTCTGGAGGCAGTGGGGGACTGGATGAGGGTGAACAAGCTGACATTAAATCCTGATAAGACAGAGGTTCTCCTGGTCCGGAAGTCCTCGACTCGGGTATTGGAATATCATCCTGTTCTGGATGGGGTTGCACTCCCTTTGAAGGAGCAGGTTCGCAGCTTGGGGGTTCTCCTGGATTCGCAGCTGCTCCTGGAGTCCCAGGTGGCGGCTGTGGCCAGGGGAGCCTTTGCTCGGCTTCGGCTGATCCACCAGCTGCAACCATAACCTGAGTCACTTGGATCTGGCCACGGTGATCCATGCCCTAGTGACATCGAGACTAGATTATTGCAACGCGCTCTACGTGGGGCTGCCTCTGAAGATGGTTCGGAAACTGCAACTAGTCCAGAATGCGGTGGCCCGTGTGGTTTCTGGGGCTCGTCAGTTCGACTCTGTCGGGCCACTGCTTCAGCGACTACACTGGCTGCCCATTCGTTTCCGGGCTGAATTCAAAGTGCTGGTCCTGACCTTTAAAGCCCTAAATGGTTTGGGTCCAGGGTATCTGAGGGACCGCCTTCTTCCGTACAATCCGACCCGTCACCTAAGGTCATCTGAGGGGGCCCTTCTGACTGTGCCGCCACTAAGAGACGTGAGAGGTGTGGCGGCCAGAGATAGGGCCTTCTCGGTGGTGGCTTTGGAACTCCCTCCCCTTAGAACTGAGGAAAGCTCCCTCACTACAGAGCTTCAGGCGGAGCCTTAAAACCTTTTATTTTAAAAAAGCTTTTTAAATGGGGGCAAAGGTTGGGGGGCTTTTATCTTTTTTATCTTTTTTATCTTTTCTGTTTTATCGTTTTTAGTCTACGTTTTTAGCTTTAATCTAATTGTATTTTAATTACATTTTAATGTGTTTTTATCTCTATTTATTATCATATGTAATTTTAGTGGTGTTTTATTGTTTTTTAATTGTTTGGCCGCCTTGAGTTCCCCCCTGTGGGGGAAGAAAGGCGGGATAAAAATTACTTAAATAATAATAAATAGTATTCAGTAGAAAAAAGGGCACAAGCATCTTGTACTCCCATGGGACCCAGATGGGACCAGATTGTTTAAGGGGAAAACAAGCCTTTAAATAGATAATGATTCTTTAAACATCACAACCTTTTTTTTAACAGAAATATAATTGATAAATCTAAGGAATGCAAGTTATCTCAAATAATTAGATCTATTCAGACTTACTTGTAGATCGTCATACATTTCATGTATATTTTGCTTCAACTGATTCCTAGTCTTTTGTTCTTTCTTTCTATGTTCCAAAACTGTATCTCGAAATTGTCTAAATTTATTGATTTCTTCTGCTTTACGCATCTCTTGCTCTTGAACAATAGACTCATTCTTCAGCACAGGCTCCGGCAGTGTTTTCCTAAAGGTAAAACAGAAGTTACTTATTTCTCCTCCAAGTTGTGCTTACCATTGATTTGAGGACCTCAAGATCTGGGCCCCATACATATAGCCATGTGAACATGATATGTTTAGATGTTAAACCAGTGGTTTCGAAACTGTGGGTCAAGAGTCCGATTTGGGTTGTGACAATGTCCGCAGAGTGGGAACAATGTCTGCAGTTCAGTGTGATATTTTACTATTTACACAACATATCAGATGAAACCACTATGGAAGGGAAGTGGTGAAGGGCTTGAAGGAAAAATCCAAGGAGAGATGGGGGGCTAACAAGTGTGGGACAGCATTAGACAATGGATTGGCATGCAGTACTAGCATGCATGCAGCCTGTGTGCATTGTGCTGAAAGTTAACTAAGAAGATTGTGAAGTGGATCCACACCCTTGCATTTTTGTTCCTGTAGGAGAAGCCCTTTTCTGCTACCAGTGGATGGGCTCTCCATCTGCTTGCTGTCAATCTTGGCCTAGAGATAATTTTTCAGAGTGCAAGGCAGTGTCCAGCTGGTGGAGATTGATTCACCGTAGTCACAAAGCAGCTTCTGCAGGCCCAATGGTGTAGAGGCCAAAGCAGACTGCCAAAGATCCGCCAGTCCAGAAAATCTGGTACAAGGGGTTGGAGGGAGGAAGGTAAGGGATATGAAAAGGTGGAAGTGGGCTGAACAGAATGGTGATGGGGCAGGGAACAGGGTGGATCAGGCCTGGGAAGGGGAGAGGTTTGGCATGCAGATGTGCACCGGTTATCACGGTGGCATAGTTCTAACTCACAGCGGCTGCTGGGGCTTACCCGAGGGCAAAGGGACAAATGTCCACTTATCCCATGGAGGCTGCAGCACACAAAAGTTCCCTGAAGGAGAAAACAGAAGCTGTGTTGGTGCCACTGCATCACCACAGTGGGATTTAGTCAGGAGTGGGTTCTTGGGCTACTTATTGAATACAAGTCATTTCTGACCATTTTTCAAACTGACATAACATTATAAAATTATGGATGCCATTTACCGAATATAGGGTGTAAGGTCTAGAGGCTCCACTTCCTTTCGCTGAATTGCTAAGCTGGTTTCAGCAGTAGGTGGAGATACCAGTGGTTCAGAAGCAGGAGATGTGGCTCCTGGCAAAAACATAATAATGCATTCTGAGATTTTTGCCTAAACTATCCTCCCACCTGAGAGGGATACATGATAAACCAATAATACATTTCATCCCCTTGGCATCATTTCCTGTCTGACAATATAAGGTTTGACATCCTGTGCATGCATTAGAGGGCCTTGGCTGACATCTGAGAAGTCATCTGCTGGAGACAACACAGCCAGCTTCAGCACTGTATTGCAATGGCTCACAGATCCCCATATGTCCTCTTCAGCCTTGATCAGAGAAGTCTGAGATCTCCACAGGCGGACACAGATTAATCATTTTGCCAATAGAATAACATCCTTTGCCCAGCTTTATCCACATATTTCTTTATATAATGTATTTAGTTGAATCTAACACATACTGTTTTCAGCCAAATTTAGTTTCAAAAGTTGGGGTGTGCATTAGATTTAATGGCACATTAGAGTAGTATAAATATGGTGTTTTGATTATGAGTATAGGTCAGTATTTAGTTTAAGTTTATTGTAATTAAAATATAGCATAAACCCATTTTTTAAAGTAGTACAATTAGGTCAAAATCATAACATAAACCCGCTGTCATATAATTACAGTGGTACCTTGAGTAAAGAGTGACTTGAATAAAGAGCATTTTATGTAAAGAGCAAAATTTTCTCAGAAATTTTGACTTGCGTAAAGAGCACTGTCTTGAGTAAAGAGCACTTCGGAGGAAGTTTGGAATAGGCCTCCATGGCCAGGGAACTCATGGGGAGTCCGGGGGGAGCAGCCTGAGCCAAGTTTGTATGTGGAATCTGTGTGTGGCAGTGTGAAAGGTGTGCCTTATCAATGTTCTAGTGCTGCTCCCCGTCAGCAGAAGAGGAATGTTAAAGTTGAACAAAAAGACAAAGATTCAATTGAGCCAATGGATAGCAGTGAAAGTCATCCGCCTCTCTGTAACCCTCACACCAGGCATGAAGGTTTTCAGTACTGTACAGTATTTTTTTTATTGCAGTGTTGTGTGTTACTGTATATTACAGTGTTTTGTACTGTGTTATACTAAAGTGTTACTACAGTGTTTTGTAATCATTTTTATAAACAGTTAATTTTTTATATGAATATTTTTGGGTTGTGGAACCAATTGTCTGAGTTTCCATTATTTCCTATGGGAAAATCTGCTTCATGTAAAGAGTGTTTCACGTAACAAGCATGCTTCCAGATCAAAGTAAACTTGTTACATGAGGCGCCACTGTATAATCATATAACTCAATGTTTTATATATGAAAATTAAATTTTGCACCTGCTTTACAGCTGCTCGCTACGACTTGCAGTAAATATATATATTTTTTTAATCTCAAGCTTTTTAAGATAGGGGTGCACATTCGATTTAATGATGCCTTAGAGTCAACTAAATATGGGTATATTGTATACATTTAATGTTTTTCAAATACTGTCCCATTAAAAATAAATATATATCTATACAAGTATCTATTTATACATGGATCCTGATCTCTTTTTAAAAAAAAGTTTACAAAGGCTTAAAAAGAGGACATGTCCAGAAAAAATAGGATTTGTTTGCCTTCCAGGGTTTTTGTAAGAAACCAAAGTGACATGTGCCAAATACTTTGCACATAGAAACAATATAAAAACAATACAAATGCTAAGTATAGTAGACTTCTCACATCCAGCACTTTAGTGACCCAGGTGATGCCAGATTATTGGATATGTCAAACTATCAGGAGGAATAATAATGGACTGATTACCAAACCTGCGGAGAGCTGAAAGACAAAGATGGTCTTAGAGACTGTGATCATCTAGCCCTTAGTATACTAACGGGGTCAATCACTGACCTGCCAGGAAGTCTGTGTTGTGTTTTTAACTGGAATTTATTATTA
Organism: Cryptoblepharus egeriae; assembly: GCA_030015325.1. Lineage (NCBI taxonomy): Eukaryota > Metazoa > Chordata > Lepidosauria > Squamata > Scincidae > Cryptoblepharus > Cryptoblepharus egeriae. The sequence goes on along the minus strand of JAREYC010000001.1, from coordinate 181,932,156 downwards.
TTACCTGACAAGACTTTCTGATTTTTTTTCCTGCTAATTAGACAGTCACAATACCAAAAGCATGAAGATTTTGAACTGACAATTTTTCTGTAAAATCCAATTTATACACATTATACCAAGTCAGGTCCTATTGGACCCATGTTGCCTTTTATTGATTATTCAATATTTTGCTAGCTAAAATTGTACAAAAATCATCATACTAATTATAATCATACGAAAACTTGACACAACATTTATTCATTATATGTACATTATATGAACATTGTATGTACCTAACTATAGTACAGGGTTGCACGGGTCAAAATTGACTCGTGCAGACCCGTGCAGTCTTTTTGCTATTTTGCAAAAAATATTTTGCTAGCTAAAATTGTACAAAAATATAATTATAATCATAATTATACTAAAACATGACACAACATTTATTCATTATATGTACATTATATGAACATTGTATGTACCTAACTATAGTACAGGGCAGCACGGGTCAGCACTTGACCCATGAGGTCTAATGGCAGGCAAAAAAAATTCTGGTATTCTAAGGGCTGGTCAAGATTGATCTGATCTCATGCCTCCTTTCAAGAGTGTTAGGCAGCACTTAGAAGGTAAGAAGGCTGTACAAACATGGCCCTTCGCAAGAGGCACAAGTGACTTGGTGAGACTTGGTGAGAGCAAGAGAGGAATTAAGGAAGCAGAACCTATGCTAATATGGGGTACCACTGACATTAGCCAATGCTGATGCACTGCTGATATTGGCTGCAGCTGCACTAATCTCTGGCCACCAGAATGTCACCAGGCTTCAACCCACTGCTGGCCATTCTGACACTGGGCAATCAGGCATTAATCCTACTACCCTGCTGCATTCCCAATCCAGATAGTGCCTAAACCTGCACAAACTGTCTGCCAAGATCCCCTCTGTGCTACTGTTACTAACAGAAATATATATGGTCCATATTTTTTATGACTGTGTAGAAAAGTACACTTAAAGTGGCACTGGGGGAATTCCAGGACATAGTGCCACAGCCTCTATAAGAAGAGCGCTGCCCACTAGAAAAACTTTTCTTCATGTCTTGTGGGCAGACACATACCTGCTTCTCCAGAACCCACCACAGTGCCAATGCTCTCAGCCTCAGATTCAACCAAACCTTTCTTCAGGCATTTATTAACAAACTGTGTACGCTCTTGAAAAGCCTACGGAACAAAAATTTATTGCAAATAACTGAAAAAGAGCAGTATAAGCTACATTATATTCTTTACCAAGCTGTTTTAATGCACAAGTGCTTTGACACTGCAAAAGACATACCTATACAGTATATATATATATATATATATATATATAGAGAGAGAGAGAGAGAGAGAGAGAGAGAGAGAGAGAGAGAGAGAGAGTATATCTATATATTATATCTAAAATATACTAAAATTTAGTATATTTAAAATTGACACACACACTCATGAACCCCCAGCCAAAACCCCCATACCTAGAAGTGTGAATTTTGGAGAGAGTATTCATTTTGGGATGTAGGCTGCCAGAAAGGACAAATTTTTTAGAATTCTTAGAAATTCAAACCCTAAGGGGATTTTTGTTTCTATACTTATCATTGATGAATTGCTGACTCATCAACAGCCATCCCAAACCTCCAGACTTAAAAGAATGAAAAGAATGCTTAAAAGAATGCTATACTTAGCACTGATGACTGCCTGATTCACAGATTCATCAATGCCCAGCCCAAACCCTTGTACCAATAAGCAATAATTTGGGGCGCATATTCCTACTGTGATATAAGTAGCCACTAAGAACTTATTTGGTGCCACAGATCGATGCTTGGTGGTGGCCACTGCTGCCTGGTGATGTCCAGTGCTGCAGCAGGGATGTGCCGCAGTGGTGTAACTGTCTGGAGATATCCAGTGCCTGACAGGGATGCCTGGTTCCCAGTGGTGCCCAGCACCACCCAGTGATGCGTGGTGCCTGGTGGTGCTCAGTAGGGATGGGCCATGCTTGGTGGTGCTAACTGCCTGGTGGTGTCCAGTGCCCAGCAGGGATGCCCCATGCCCAGTGCTTGGTGGGCTGTGCCTAGTGGCTGCAGGAATGCCCAGTGGTGTCATGGAAACGGGAGTGGTGGTAAAATAATAAAACCTAGAGGTACTACTTTGTAGGTCATCCAGGTCTGATCAACACATATTTGAAAACTTTAGATTTATCAACAGTTCTCATAAAACGTCCTCTTCCCCTTGTGTGTATTTACAAGTACACACACACTATACTTTTCACATGCTGTTTCATGAAGTTGGCACTTTTTCATTGATCAGCTCAAAATTATGTTACAGAGAGTTGTGTGTGACTTAAAGGTACCTATTAATAAATTTAAGTAACTACGTTACAGTTATGAAAATGATAGTATCTGATAAGTATGTCAGAACCATTATCCATGTCGGCGAGGGGCTCTCGCTGCTTAGTATGCAAGGAGCACGCAGGCTGATTCAAAACATGATACATAGTTGAAATTCAGATAAAGCAGCCACTGAACTGGACACAATGTCAATGAAATCTATCTTTTGTTAGTTCCATCAGACACCTATTATGGTTGATTTTGTGGGAGGTGTGGGAGAAGACCTAACAGACCATCATTAGGCAGCCAGCATTTTAGATGCAGGGGCTGAGTTGGAAGAAGACAGGCCCAATATTGGTAGACATTTGTCTGCATGTATTGCAGGAGCTGAGTCATCATGTGACTCACTCTACAGGCTATTCTGCTCCTTCCCACCCCCGCCTGTCTGCTAGTTATTGTGTTTGCTGAAGATTTGCTTGGAGTCAAAACAACTGTATAAGTTGGTACTTCGTTATACTGTATTTACTCAAATATAACACTCACCTTTTTCAGCCAAATTCAGTCTCCAAAATCAGGATGCGCATTATATTTGATGTCAGTTATAATTGAGTAAATACAGTATTTTTATTCTAAGTATAGAGTGTGCATTATATTTGATGGTGCATTACATTCGAGTATATATAGTATTTCTCCACCCAGACCTTTGAATAAGGATCTCATTTCTTCAACCCAGCGTAGTACAGCCAACTACACCTCATAGGATGGCAAGGTTTCCTCATGATCTGCTACATATTATGCTAAAAGTAGTACAGCATGGTGCAGAAAATGGCACAGAATGACCAAGAAGGAGGTGACTCTCTAGTGCAGAAGTCTCCAAACTAGAAACTTCATATCCCCCAAAAGCCTTCTGCATCTCTGCATCTCACCTCATTTCTTCCAAGCTAGTCTGGGTACAGGAATAAAAACAGTAAGCATTGCTGTTGAGGGGAAGACCTTTTTCTAAAACCTGAATTCGGCCCTGCTCTAGTAGAATCCTTGCAATACTCCGTGGTTCTCAAAGTGGGGTCAGGGCACCCTTGGGGGGGGGGGGGGTTGACTTTGTTTTGAGGGTGTCACAAAAAGTTGGATACCACTAATCCAGCACTGGTGTCACCATCTTGGAAACTGACACTAGGTGCTGCCATGTTGGAATGGGGCACTCAAGCTTCTATCCAAACTTTCCTGGGAGTAAGTCTCATTGAACATAATGGGCCTACTGAGTAAACACAAAGGAGCTCTGGCATCAATGTCTTAGGTACCCTTTTAGGTACCTAAAGTACCTCAAATAAATAAATGTGATGTTGCATCCTGTTTGATGTAACTTCTGGCTATGACATCACTTCCAGGAGGTCCTGGACAGATTGTCATTTTCAAAACGGGATCCCAGGCTGAAATGCTTGTGAATCAGTGCACTAAAAGCATTTTAGGCACTAGAGAAAATTTTAAACCAGAGCAAATGGACAGAGCAAACATATTCTTTATGTTTGATAGCAGGCTATTAGAATGCTAAAGCTGACATTCAACCTAGGATGTCACTATAGCAATGCTAGTCCATACAAATCTTTAATATGTCATCACAGTACCATGTATAGAATAAGATGCTTATTGGTAGCCTGTAGTTGTTGCATGCCAACAGCAGCACATAACGTGTGAGCTTGCTAGATTTCGGGCTGAGTAATTTAATTATTTTTAATATGCGATGAAGTCTTGCCTGACAGCTGAATGATGATTCATGGAACTAAAGCACACACGTGGGTGAATGATTCATGTCATAACATTCAGCTGCTGGGTTCAGAGAGACAGCAACAGAAACAAAAATCAATATTGTCTCCTTAGATTATGCAACTCAAAACATTGGGTACATGCACACAAAAAAGCAAACATTTTTTAAAGCAGTTGCAATAGAGGGAAACTCATATGCTTACCAAAAGCTAGTAATAAGTTCAAAATGTCTGCAATCTTTACATGCATGTTTGTTTTTGTAGGTTACTGCATATAGTTTCCAAATTGTTCATCACTATCTGAGTGATAAGCAATGAAAAACAGCGCCCTTGAAGATATATATTTATTATTGTTCTCAGCAGTAAATATTCACCATAAGCTGAGTATCATCTCAAAATAAGTATCTAGTTTTGTGAGTTTTATGTTATTCTGATTTATTTTGAATAGATTGATTACCGTAAATATTGTTTTAAACACTTTGAGGTTTTCTCTGTTTAAGTGTGTATGGAGGGTACATAATATGATATATTAAGGAAAATAATTTGATTTTGATTTTGCCGTTTCCTTCTGTTACTATGACCCTTCTACTATCATGATCCCTTCTATCCAGGCAAAAAAATAAAATTATCTCATGTTTCTACCACAGTTTATCCAAAGCAAACCGTCAGGGTGCAATCACAAAAAGAAAAGTCACAGATCCCCCTCCTCAGGTCCTACGCAGTCCTTTCCACACTGGTACCACCCCAGTGGAGCCAGACCTGGAGCCAGACCTAGGCTGGCGCATGTGCAGAGTCTCCAGCTCAGTGCAGACTCCAGCACTGAGCCAGAGACCCTCTGCACTTGCACTTGCCTGGGAAGGAAAACTGCAGGCAGTGCTCAGGTGCTGTCCATAGGTTTGCCAGATTCCAAGTTCCATCTGGGTCATGACCACGGCCAGGTCATGATCCCTGGACCTGGACAGCACCCAGATTTCTGGATGATATGGTAACCCTACATCCATTGGGCTTGCATAAGTCACTTGCACTGGCTTGGACATGTTGTAGGCATTCCAGGGAAGGAATGCCTACAGAGAGTTTCAGGCAGGCCTGTGGAAGGCCTCAGGCTGAGTAGGAGGATGGAGCCAATTTCAGCACGTAGGCAGGATCTTTACCTGAATCCTGGGCAACCTGAACCAGCACCGATGCTTGTTGTCACAGATCTGAATAATCCCACTGCAGCTGCTGCCACATTAGCTGGCATTCCCTTGCCCTGGGCTGAGCCACAGCCAATACCAATCTTGCGTGTGATATGGGGCAAACCAGTTGGTCTGCCCATTCCAATGCAGGTTAGGATTGGGTTGCCTATCTTTTCCCAGCAGCCCTTGGGCTAATTCTTCAAGACTGCTTGACATTGATAAATATTTCCAAATGTTGAGTTTTCAGAACTTTCCATGATACAAGTACATTTAATAAAATAATCTCTGGTTACCTTGATGGCTCTTCCTGGCTCTGCAGCTTCCCATGCCTGTTTCATAGCTTTGATCTCATCTGCTCTCTCAGTGTCTCTCCTCAAATCCACAGCATCTGCCTCATTTTGTTCAACGACTAAACGCAAGATCCAAGAGGGTTTATTTGGATCAGATTGCTGGAATTGAAATGAACAGATCAGAACTAAAGAATATACTGTATATTGGATTAGATGTATTGCCTCTGATATGGATGAAACTATTGATCACTGAGAAACAGACTGTTGCAAAACAGACATAGCCACAAAGGATGGCAAAAAATAATATCAGAACCTCCAATGTTCGTAGATGTGTGTAAAGAACAGCTTTGAAAAAGAGCCCATGAAACAGTCTAGCCCACAAACTTTCATTAGACTGTTGGCTTACACAAATCATGTGTGAGCCTAGTGAAGTATAGAAACTAACCCCCAAATCCAGAGTAACTATGGGAGCACATAAGAGACTTTACGTGAACCCGTAGTTACTGCACCACCTAGTGAAAACCTATGGGAAATTCATATTTGAAACCAAAGTAAGTTGTTCTTACACTGGTGCAAGGACTCCCCATAGTTACTCTGGATTTTGTCCTAACCCAGGGTGACCAGATGACCGGAAAAACCTGGATTTATCTGGATTTTTAGCCTCCTGTCCGGGTGTCCTACATTTTGGCATCATTGTCCTACATTTTGGCTTCATTTTGAAACTTTGTGATAGTGTACAGTACCCCATCATGCCATATGTCGTTGGATTCGTATTGAAGAGCAGAAACCAATGCAAAAATCAGTTTTGAGATATCTCCTTCCTATCAAAAGTTATAGTCAAAAAACTAAAAAACAAAAACAAAAAAATACATTTTTTGGCAATTTTTTTCAGCGGGTAGGAATTTTGGCCTTGGGGTTCAGGAATTTTGGGTTTAGCATCTGGTTACCCTGTCCTAACCTGCCTGAAATACATGTGTCAAGGAAAGTGCCAGAGAGCCTGCTGACATATGGAGTAATGTCTATTAGTTACCACAGGTGCATTCCTTCTTGCTCTTTGCTTCCCATTTTTACTGGGTCAGATGCTAAATTGGGATTCGGACTAGTACATCTAGCTGCTGCTACCAGCACAAATTAAGGAGACCAGGCTATCTGGAAAAAAACCCACTCCTCCTAGGAAAGGACAGTATCCAAGTGTTCTGGTTTAAAAGCAAACTGCAATAGCACTCATAAGAACAGGGGGGCAGGGAGCAGGGGGCAGGGCTTGGATCCAGCAGTTATGCCAATTCAAACCTTGGCTCCCAGGCAATGCAGAGAATCCCGTTTATTCAGCCCTTAGATATCTCCAAATATGGTCTAAATCATGTAGATCCATTGGGGCTGTTGCCCCTCCTACTGGAGGAAGGGTTTGAGCCTCCATACCCCACGGTATGACGGTATCAATCCCTATGCTTGCGTTGGATACAGTGCAGGTAAGCCTGCCTGTAATAAAATAAGAATTTTATTAATTAATTCTTATTAATAAAAGAATAAAATATGTTTTCCTCCCAGTAAAAAATGGACAACTATAGAACACTGAGTGAATGTTGTGGTTATACCAGGGGTCTCTTTGAGGGGGCACGTCCCCGTACAGAATACCAACACCTCTGTGTGAGTACTGGCACCTCTGTGGCTGCCAAGTAGTCATGCCTATGATTACAAATAACATCTTCATGTTGAATACCCCCACCTTTATAATATCTTTATGGTGAGACCCTCCACCTTTATTTCTAAACAAAAAGCACTGGTCATACCTCTAATTTTCTGTACCAACAAGTTACTACATATGTTCTTACCTGTGATTCTGGTCTAGAAGGAGCTGCTTTTTCTTTAGCAGACTTTTCTGCCTTTTCCGTTTTCTCTTTGGTTTTCCTTGTTTTGGAAGAACCTGCTGATTTTTGTGCTTCTAAGTTGCTGTGAACATCTGGGTTTAGGATGGCTACGTTGTCTTCATGTCTATCAGTAGCATGTGATACTGATTACATAAAATTGTAATATTTGAATAACAATAAAGAGAAGGAAATTAATAACTGCAAATATTCAGAAAACAGTTTACATTTCTAATACAGTGGCGCCTCACATAAAGAATGCCTCACGTAAAGTATGTTTCACGTAACAAACAAAAAATTCTCTAGAATTCTGCTTCACGTAAAGAACATGCTTCACGTAGAGAACACATTCATTGGCAGTTGGGGCAGACGCGCTGGCCAGCAGCCTGTTTAAAAAGGGTCAGGGCTGCCTAGCGCACCTGCCCACAGTGAAAGTAACACTTCCATGCTGTTCCTCCTGTGGCTGGGTGTCCGCTGGGCAGAGGGAGAGGAAAGCAGTGGAGAAGAGGGAAGCAGCTCAGGGCTAGCCAGAAGAGGCTCAGGATGGAGAGAAGGAGAAAGTGGGGAGACACTTTAAAGGTGTCTTGGATTGCAGCCTCCTAACCATGTCTACCCAGAAGGAAGCCCCATTGTGTTAAATGGGTGTTACTCCCAGGAAAGTGTCTTTAGGACTGCAGCCTAAGTAGACTTCATAAGAACATGCACATTGAATGCATGTTTTGAATTCAATCCCAGTGTTCTGTCATCATTTTTACATCCAGTTAATATTTTTATATGAATATTAGGGGGGTTGTGGAACCAATCGTCTGAGTTTCCATTATTTGCTATGGGAAAAACCGCTTCACGTAAAGAATGTTTCACGTAAAGAACATGCCTCCGGAACGAATTAAATATGTTACATGAGGCGCCACTGTATTCCCTTGCCCATGGGTAAATTTCTGCCACTTCAACTGGCAAACAAACAAACAAAAACAACCCTCTTAAAAAGGAAAAAGCATGCATTAACTGGACTTGCAAGTAAATCTGAGTTACAGAAACGTTTAGTATTCATCTTTATTAGGACTCTTTATTTTGAGCCTTATTTTACCTTCAAGCTATGGAATTCAACAGAAAAGTTTCATTTGATTTAAGAGTGCAGAATCAGTTTAGAAATACTGTTACAGGTACATGTTAACCAGGAAAATACTGTGAAATATGATTTCCATTATTTGCAGAAGTAATATCTGTGGTGAAATAATGCTTAGCTGTAGTAAATTCAATGTGATTCAGGGCCAAGACATATTTTTTTAAAAAAACTGAAGCACGCATTGTAATTTTTGATAATAAAAAATAACCAGAGGGAAAATATTTACATAAATATTGGTGTCATAACTCAAATGCAATTACATACCTGGTTCTGTATTTAATTTTACATTATCATGGTAAATCATGTTGACATTTTAGACTATGTATTGAATTATTAAATTCAGAAGACTACAGGATGCGTTATCAAATTATCTAGTGATATAAAGTAATGAAAATATATGGAGCTGGTTCAGATCTCAGAACATTTATACTACAATTAAAGAATTTCAAAGTTGAAACAAAGACTGCTTCACATAAGAGGAGGAGCTTCCTCTTTTCATCAACAAGGGCCAGTGACCCCTCTGCCAGGGACTCAAAACTCTCCTGTGGGATTCATCAGCTGCCTGTTAGCACTAGAAGTTAGGTAGGATTGGGCTGCCCGTCATGTGGAGTAACTTATAGAATTGCTGCCCAAACTAGATATGTTTCTTTTCCACATTATGAACAGACTGTCCCAAAATATCAACTGCTGCAAGGAAGGAGCACCATGCAAAGTTTCTGAGATCAATTCTGTGGTGTCCTTACTCTCATTCCATTATTTCTGGCCATCCAATTTGGCACTGGATAACAAATTTATTTGAATTTGGCTGCAATCTTAAAGATACTTATTGTGTGTAGGACCCATTGAACACAATGGGGCTTGAGTAGACGTGGTTAGGATTGTGCTCTTGGTTGTATTTAGAGATTGTGGTTATCTGATGTACACGTGCTGATCCACCTTTGCTCATTAGCCTGACAAACAGAGTCAATTACGGTATCCTAGTCCAACATCAGAAATCATATCATCATATGGCCTCTACAGCTTTTGTACCATATCCTGAGCTGTTATGTCCTGGCACAACTAAACAAATTTTCCTTTTGGAAGGACTTACTTTCAGGCAACAGGTCTTTTCATGCACATTTGTTCTTTATCTAAGAATAAATTAAATTCTTTATCCAAGAATAAGAGTTGTCTAACTTTTTTCTTTAGTATTGATTATGCACTTTTTCTTTAATTCCAATTGTCACCCAAAAACAAAACCAAAAAACAACTTGCATGTTCATGTCCTAGGAAATTAATCTGAAATCTACTGTAGATGGCACTACTGCCCAACATTTCAAAGAATCAAGATGTAAGTTAAAATGTTTATAGTAGAAGTTTTCCATTTTTGCATAATAAACTTTTTCAAAGTTACATTTTTGAATGAAAAATAAAAAATAAATTTGAATGAGAAAATCATTTGAATGGAAACTAATTGTACAGTCCTGCAAACTGTTTGTGGCAATATACATACAGAAATATAGCATTAAAAATGTAATCATATGAAACTAAGTGCAACCCTGTGCATGTCTACTTTGAAGTAAGTTTAATTAAAGTCAATGGAACATACTTCAACAGAAATATGTATAGGAATGTGGTCATTTCAGTTTCCTAACATCAAAGAAATGTATTTCCAACAAGACACTTTTTAACAATTATTTAACCTTATAACAAAGTGACTTACCTTTGATTTCATTTTTTTCTAATTCTCTCAGGGCCTGAACAAATGTCAGTTGGCTCTCAGTAAGTGGCCAGCTATTATGCAATACCAAGGTTTGTATAATATACTTATGAGGCTGTGAAAAAGTCAAAATGAAAAACGTTACTGTTTCATAAATTACCATAGGTTTTTCTCCTAAGTCAATCGGGTGTTTTAATCATTACTTCCTTAATTGCTAACTTGGATCCCTGTTAGAAAGAGACGGGAGAGATGGAAAAAGATCCCAGGAGAGACGGAAGAAGTCGAAAACTTTGTATTTCTTATGCTGAGTCCTGGTGTTGGGAAGGAGGAGGAGAACTATTAAGAACTCAAGGAATACCGACTCCCTTATCCAGTATATGATATAGTCCAATATGCATACTACAATTCCTACAGGTGGGGGGAACACCCACCAGGCATGTTTACTTTAAGGATACCATGTCATGTACCATAACATGTCATTTGGCCCTTAGAAAGCCACAGAACTTTATTCATACAACCTGAGAAGAGCAATCTGCCTGGAGGCTATTTTTATTTACCACAATTGCAAATCTGAATCAATATTTTTAAAAGGAATTTTATGTAACCATTTGTTTATTTGCCATTCTGATTTGCCATCTTGCCATTTGCATCATGAGATACACACATCATGCAAAAAGTAAAAACATTCTACAGTATCACACATTGCAGTATTACATAGTTTGAGAGTCCTTTCTAAGAAGACACTGCTTTTTGATAAATATATGACACTTATTTCTAGGGTTGCTGCTTTTCAGCTGCAAGCATGCCTCTGTATCTGCAGGAATTTCAGAACCCCTGCAGATACCAAATCCATGGATAGGGTTCCCCAAACTGGGGGAACCTCCATATTGGCAAATCCTGTACTTGTCATTTCACTTAACTGCAGATGCAGCAGGGTGCTCCACACCTTCCATGGTGGATAATTTTATGAGCTTGCAGATAATGCTTTCCTTACTTTTATTGCCTTGTTCATGTTTTGGTTTTTATGTGTTTACAGATTTTCATAAGCGACTCTGAGCCACTCAACCTATAAAAAAATATAATATTATTATATTTTCCATCCCATTTCCACTGGCAATTTGTTAACATTTATCTCACCTGCTGAGGTATGTTATCTTCAGTGATAGGCACAGGAAGAGTTTCTTCTTCTGTTGGAACCACCCCTTCTGGGTTAGGCTTGGCTGTAGATTTTATATTTTTCTGACCTGCAACAGTCCCTTTTTTCTTAGGGACTGAAAGTTCTGAATCCTTTTTGGGATTGGTTCCTTGCGGAACTTGAAGTTTACTTGTTAGACCAGAAGTAAAAGCTTAAAAGAGGACATTAGAATTTATTAACATACTATTTACAGTTTCTTAGAAATTCGAATTTTATATGTGTTTTTGTAAGTCTCCCTAGTTCAGCAGTTCTTAGTCGTTTTGTGAGTCACAGACCCCTTTGAGAACCTGACGGAAGCTGTGTAAACCTTACTTGTAAAATGTACACACAGAGATGCAAAATATTGTTTTGCACAAAGTTCATATACCCCCCACAAAGTCCATAGACCCCTGGTTAAGAACCTCTGGTCAAGATATTTCTGTAAAAGTTCTCTTCAGTTTAATCATTCACATTTTTAAGGAGAATTTGATATTATTGCTTGATTGGAATTATGTGAACTGTCACAGTTCACGTAAGTTCAGCTATGAGTATGGAAGTATGTTCTGCTTTTAAAATTCATCTGAAGAAAAAAATTTAACCCATCAGCTCCACGCAAGAGATTCAACAACCATTGGTCCAGTACATTTATGTTTGTTTGTTTTTTAAAGTGGCCGCATGGCTGAGGATTAAAATTAGAAGTCTGACATTAACCACATGAAAGTTAAGATAACTTTAAAATGATAGCCTACATGTCATTTAGCTTCACTTTCAAGAAAGTAACCAGACGGTTTAAAATATTGTAGCAAAAATTATTTTGAAAAGTATTTCATGCACGGAAAAAGCATACTGAAAGAGACTACTTTTTTAAAAATTGAAGTGATGGAAATTCCTGAAACCTCTGACAAAATCTTCAGGATCTTTTTTCAACAATACTCATGTACAAATTGACATGTACAAATATGTACAAATTTCAACAATACCCATGTAGAAATTTGTACTCATATACAAATTGACAATACTCATGTACAAATTGACAAATTGATTCCTGAAGATTCTAGACCAATCTTAGATGGTTTGCAACCCTGCTTTCCAGATGGGTTGGTTAGATTGCATAGTAAATATCCAAATCACTGTCTCCATCCCACCCAGAAGGTCAGTGGTTTTGGTATCAATACTTGCCATGTGAGCTGCACTGTATGTGGGTTTTTAGACTAGCCCTACAATCCAGAGTAACTACGGGAGCACATAAGAGACATTACGTGCACCCGTAGTTACTGCACCACCAATGAAATGCTATGGGAAATTCATATTGCAATCCAGAGTAAATTGTTCTTACACCGGAGCAAAGACTCCCCGTAGTTACTCTGGATTGCACCCATAATCGTTGCCGTGTTAAACTCACAATGATTCTGAGCCACATGCATGACACAGCAATACTTAAATTGGCCCTTAGCACATGACCCAGATTTTCTAACCTTAGCACACAATTATTGAGGCAGGGACACATTTACAACTATTGCAAGATTTTATGACATGGTGTATTCAGCATGTAACAGATAATACTTACACTGACCACTTAAAGGTCTCTCAGCAGATATGAAATAAAATGCAGGAATGACAGCATGGCCCTTCCCAATAGTGCTCACCATTTCTTCCTCAGCATCCAGTACTTGCAGTTTAATTATTGTATCAGATTTAGAAGTCTGTACTTGCACAGTAGCAATAAGAGGTGTTGTCACTTTTACTGCATATCTGAAAAGGAGAAAATTCAAGACAGATAATTAACTGAGACAGGTTTTATTATTTTCAACATGTAAAAAGATCTCAGTTCTTAAAAATATCATGATTCAGGAAACAACATAATTACTCACAGTAGATCCTACATAAAAAAACTCCAAGGTGGAAGTCATCAAATGTACTGTATTTAGAACAAGTATTTAGAGGATCCTTAAGACAGTACTAATAAGAATCCTTGAGAAACAGTTCCTTTATTATCAACAATACATATGTGTAAACTAAAATAGGGGAATTGGCAAGCCAAAAAACTGTCTTATCACTTTTCAGGATATGACCTCGGAACAAATGTCTTAAGTTGTTTAAAACTAGGGAAGCTTAACAAAATGAAATGCATTTACGCGTTATTGTCCAGCAAAAGGTACTCTATATAAGAGAAGGGGGCTTCAAAGCACCACTATACAGGAAAGGTTTTGGCAGATTAGCTTGGAGGAAAACAGCAAGCAAAAAAAAAATTTGCTAAATATGTTCCTAAAATAGGGCCCAATCCTGTTCAACTCTCCAGCACTGATGCAGCAACAATGTAAACAAGGAGTGAAGGAGCAAATGCTTTCTTACCTTGAAAAGGCCTCATAATTTCCTCCATTCCATAATTTTCCATAATTTCCTCTTTCTGCCTTTAACTGGGGAGAAGGTGGGTATATCTTCCATGAACCAGAAGCTGACTTGTCCAAAGCAGACTTGGGGCAAAATCCACAGTAACTACAGGGAGTCCTTGCTCGTGTAAGAACTTACTCTGGATTGCAATATGAATTTCCCATAGGTTTTCAATAGGTGGTGCAGTAACTACGGGTGTACGTGAAGTCTCTTACGTGCTCCTGTAGTTACTCTGGATTTGGGAGTAGGCTGAAAGCAACCTCGTTAACTGCACATGGGAGTTATATGACATTGGCTGCAATCAGTACCTCCACTTAGGCCAGCATAAGACTTGGCATAAGCCCTGTGCTAACATGCAGCTGTCACAAAAGTGGCACAGAGATATTTTTGCCCCACTCCTAGGGGGAAGCTTAGGCCAGTACACACGCATGCACTTACCTCCCTGCATCACCACAGGAATGGGAAGACCAATGAGTTGTGCTGGCCCAGATTGGAACTAGGTTGGCCTAGGCTGGTAATGTACATTAATCAGTGCTTCAGTATATTGTACAATATCCCCAAAGTGGCATACTCAAAGCTTAACTGTACATTTGCATTAATCTTTGCCATTGTCCTGATGTTACCTGAATATGATATGCTTGTCGTTTGGTACATAATAGTCTTTAACTTCCTTAATAGAATATACATTGTTTACAGCCTCACGAGAAAGGATTGGAAGGGGACTATAAGAATTTATGAGTCGAAGCTTCCATTTCCCAGATATCACAGGAATTTCACCAGTCTGAGCTTCAGCCATGAAAGTATATCCTTTCTGAAAAAAATAATTTGAAAATAATTAAGTTTACAAAAAGCACCAAACAACCACAAAAATTATAATAGGTTGTTTATGTGATAATATAGTCCTGTCTTAGGATAAGGGCCAAATCCTATCAGCACAGCATGCTGCAGACTGCAAGGTCCACCAGGCTGTGTGAGTAGTAGCCTTTTTGCCATTCTTCAGAGATCTGTTGCTGGTGCAAAGGTCTGCAGGTTGTATACTGGCAGTGATTTCATGAAGACTAGCCACCAATAACGATCTGTTTGTGGTGGGGGTGAGTCAGTGGCAGATTGGACAGAGATCATGCTGTGGGCAGATCAAGGATGAGAATATGCCTTGGAGACAGCAGTCCATGAGATCTGGAGTCACTGTCCCTGGTCTGACATGCCCACTGAAAAGGAATAGAGTTATTCCAACAAAACTGCTGAATATATCTGACCCATATGGACCCAGATAGCAATGGAGGATGTTATTAAGTTTATAGGAGCCCGAGAGATTTAATGAGTGAAGAAACCTATCAGGGACCAGAGGTTACCCTATTTCCACTGAAGGACCAAAACCTACCATTATTATTTGCCTGCCAGTAAAGTCAGTCTTGAAGCATCATGCCCAGTGATGGGCTTCAAATAAATTAACAACCGGTTCTCTGCCCATCTGGCAGCCACTTTTAAATGGATATTTTTAAACTTTATATTGCCTATCTCTCGTTAACAACCGGTTCTATAGAGTAGGTGCGAACCTGCTGGAGCCCACCACTGAACATGCCCAAAATTAGCCTGATTATTCCTCTGTGAACTAAAACCATGTCCCATCATAACCCTTTTGAGGCTGAGCTGCCCTATAAAAGTGAAAGAAGAGGGGACCTCTATGGTCACAATGTCATTATGGTACTTACATCTGTATTGGGGAGCTCATTTTTAAATTTCTCTAATAATCAGAGTTTCTTGGATTGTATGTGTACTACATTTTCATGTTTTTGTTGTTTTGTTTATTACCAACACCCAAATATATCGATAGAAGCACATACATTTTTCTGCTTATGACACAGCAATTACTACCAATAAAGTGATGTTTTAATCACCTTATTCTTTGTATAAATACGTGGTGCCACTCTGTGAAAGACCTGAGGCATTTCCTCATATGTGTCATTGTCTACAACATGCAGAACACAAGTAGGTATGGTTGAATAAACCTTTGGTGCTATGATCATGTCTTCTGGTACATGAAATACTTCCCTACAATAAAAAGAAAAAAGGTAACATATTTTGAAGGATTTCACAAGTGCTCATGTCACAAAATTAGAAGTAGTGCTGTTAAGGATAGTTTTGCTTCTTTGGATCAGAATCGCTGGGAAGAACTAACAATAATAAACTTCATTTTTTCCACAATAAGTTCTTGATTAGTTTATGTCAGGGATGGCCAAACCAAATAGGATACCTGGCTTGGGATCCATTGAAGTTTCTTTTAAAAAGAAAAAAAAACCAGTTACTGAATTCCTTCCCACATGATTTTTTTTTACTCAAACCAGAAAGAGCAGAAACTCCCTGATGTTGGAAAGTCCTAGCATGCACGATACTTTCTGTTTTCCTTAAAGAAACTGTAAGGAAGGAGCCAGATATAAGTACCCACTTCCTTGCCCTTTGCCCTTGCTCTTTTTCAAAGAGTGTCAGGTGCCCTGCCACTGCTGTCTCTATACACTGTGCCTGCTCATTGGAGTCTATGCTCCATTGTGCTTATTGTGTCTATATAAGTACCCAGGGGGTATTAATAGGGAGTCTCAGAGTCAAGCCTCTTTGGATACTGAAGCATAATATCCATTAGGAACAAGGAAAAGCAAGGACTCTGGAAGTGTCTCTTTAAAGCTGCAATCCTAACCGTATTTTCATGGGAATAAGTAATTATTGAACCCAATGGGACTTACTTCTGAGTAGACATGCTTAATTGCACTGTAAATTTATTTTTTCTATTATTTTTATTCATTTATTTTTAACTTTCATTTTTTTTAATCCACTGGGGGTTTCAGAATGGAACCCCAGTGGATAATGAGGAACAACCTGTACTTTCTGTTTTCTTTTTGGGAAATCAAAAGGGAAGTTTTGTGAAAGAGAGCACAGAAAGACTTGGACCAGAAGGTAGACACAATTTCTGCTGTACAGGTGTATATGAAGAGACAGTTGTAGAGATAAGGGAAATACCCTAAAGGAAGTGGCAAAATGTAGTCTTTAGTTGGAATGGTATGAAAATACCATCTAGCAAAATAAAGTTATTAAGATGATATTTTATTATTGCTGAGTAAATAAACTTCAATGAAAATGTAGAGAACTCACCTGAAGACAACAAACCAAAAATTTGCTGGCTGATCACCATAAGTTACAGTAAAATCGACAAAAGATGCTTTTGTCCATTCATCTTCGTAGCAATGGTATTTTTCTACTGACTTACAATTACTTTTAAATATATCTCTATGAAAAACAAGCAGAGAGGGTTTAAGAACATCAAACAAGATACTAACATTCACTCTTGGGAGAACAGGATAGCTTTGCAAAGATTATCATAGAAAAAACAAATCATACCCATTCTTCCTACAATTGAGACAATTGGCTAAGAATGGTAAGCCAACCAATATGGCTTACATCATATATTAAATGCCATTCAGCCACTCATATAAAAGACAAGCTATTCATAAACAAGCTGTGATCAACAGTAATAAAACAATAAGACAATTTAAAGAGGCACATAACACATCAGCCTATCTTACATCTCAATAAAAAACAAGAACCCAGGCACAACAGCAACAGCAAAAGAGAAACCTAAGGTGGGAATGCTAAATGGAAAAGTCTCTTCTAGAAAATTAAGCAGTGTTGACTAATTTTTTTCACTTTCTTTGTAAACCTCTTTGTGAACTTTTTCGTTGAAAGGCGTTATATAAATACTGTAGATAAATATATCTTCTTAATAAAAAGCCAAAATTGATAGTACAGAAGCTAATCCATCTATTTTAAATTGGGACTGTTCACATGAAGTGGAAAGCAGGGGGTAGAAGGTCAACAGTGAGATCAAAATATGGCTGCAAATGAGGGATGCTGAACTGTTCTTTCACAAGGTGCTTTATCATCCCCATTTGTCCACAGATACTGTGTCTTTCCACTGAGCTTTAAAAAGTTAGCTATGCTTGGCTAGGAGAAAAGAACTACACAGAAGAAATTACAAAGAAGTAAAGTTCAAACTCCCACCCATCACCTAAATTGAATGTATGTTCCCTATGGGATTGGTACAAACCTGATTCTGTCACTATTGTTTGAGAATTGCATATAGTCGAAGGTTGAAGAATAGTCTAGGGAAGAATAATTCTCTTCCACAAAATCGAGATAGGACCTTCTGTTCCATTTGCTAGTATGTGAACACACTCTCCCCAAATTGGGATTCCTGTTTTTGAGTCATATGGCAACCCTAACATACTCCAACTCTCACAGCACAATCCTAACATAGTGCTGTGCTGGCCAGAATGGTTGGAAATGTGCCGCAGAAAGCTGGATTAGATGGGCCTGATACAGCTGGGTTATGTTCTAAGGCAATGGTCTTCATAGTGGAGGTCACAACTCCCAGGAGGGTTGCAGAACCCACACAGAGGGTCGCAAAGGCTGAGGGATCATCATCTTGGTCCTGGAGACCCCCCAAAAATCAACTTTGTGATGGTGCACACTACCCCATCATGTCACATGTCATTGGATTCATCTTGAAGAACTGAATCCAACACAACAATCCATTTTGAAATAGCTCCTTCCTATCAAAGGTTATGGTCAAAACCTTCCTATCAAAGGTTATGGTCAAAAAACTGAAAAGTAAAAATATGCATAGAAAATGCATGAGAAAATGAAAGTAATTTATAGTGTGGCTTTACTTGTGAGTAGGCAAACATACCATAGTCCAGTGGAAAGGGCAGGCTGAGAGCAATCTAGGGACACTAGAAGGGTCCTGATCCAATAAGCGCAGCCCCCAAAATCACCCCAGAAGGAAGTTCATTCCACACCGCACAGCTGTGTTTACGTGCAAGTAAGCAAACACTTTGGCTGGCATGGAAGGTCAGTTCAGGGGGTGCAAGACTTCCAGCATGGCCCTGATCCCAGGCACCTGGAGCTTACAAGTGCTCCAGAAGGTAACCCCCCGATACTGAAAATGATAGAAACTGGCTCTATCCAGTGGAGGGCTCCAGCAAGTTCGCACCTACTCTATAGAACCAGTTGTTAACAAGAGATAGGACATATAAAGTTTAAAAATAGCCATTTAAAAGTGGCTGCCAGATGGGCAGAAAACTGGTTGTTAATTTCTTTGAATCCCATCACTGCTCTACATGTAATGTAATTTTTTTATTTGTAAAATTGGTAAAATTAGTCCAAACTCCTTTTCCCCCTCTCCCCAAGCCTAATTGCCTGTCCTTATCCCTCTGGGGTTTTAATGCTTTTGGGTTTTGGGGGGTGTTTAAGGTTGTTTTTATTTATTTATTTTTAATCAGGTGTCCTCTTTCTCCAGGATACATTCTCTTTTTATCCATGTATCCATGGCAGATTCCAAAGATTGAAAGGGGGTCCCAGGTTGAAACGGCTGAAGACCACTGTTCTAAGGATATCCAGCAAACCAACTCTGCTTGGTCATAAGCTTTCCTCATAGATCACAAAGAGCCTAAATGTCCTTGCAGAGCCTCTGTCAATCATCCTTGAGAAATCCTTGAGGAGTGAAGAAGTGCCACTAGACTGGAAGAGGGCAAATGTAGTCCCAACCTTTAAGAAGGGGAAAAAAGAAGGTCTGGGAAATTATAAATCAGTCAGTTTGACTTCAATCCCAGGGAAGATATTAGAACAACTCATAAAACACACAATTTGTGCACATCTAGACAAGTACTCGGTGATCAAAACAACCCAGCATGGATTTACTAAGAATAAATCTAGCCAGACAAATCTGATCTACTTTATTGATCAGGTTATGAGCTTACTGGACAGTAGCAATGCTGTGGATGTCATTTATCTTGACTTCAGCAAAGCATTTGACAAGGTTCCACATGACATCTTAATTTGGGAAGTTGGAAAAATATGGGCTAGACAAGGCAATCATTAGGTGGATCTGCAATTGGCTCGAGTTTTAGTAAAGGGTTTTAGTAAATGGTTCTGTGTCAACCTGGAGGTCGGTTTCAAGTGGGTGCCCCAGGTCTCTGTCTTGGGCCTGGATCTCTTTAACATATTCATCAATAACTTGAAGGAAGGGATACAGGGGAGCCTGATCAAATTTGCAGATGACACCAAGCTGGGAGGAGTAGCAAACACAACAGAAGACAGGAGAAACCTCCAGGAGGATCTGGATAAACTAAAATTCTGGTCTGTAACAAACAGAATGAATTTCAACAGGGAGAAGTGCAAGATTCTTCACTTAGGCAATAAAAACCAAAAACATAGGTATAAAATGGGGGATACTTGGCTTGGCAGCACAACATGTGAGCGGGATCTTGGAGTCGCTGTGGATCACAAGCTGAACATGAGTCAGCAGTGTGATGTGTCTGCGAAGAAGGCAAATGCCATTTTAGGCTGCATTAAGAGGACTGTAGCTTCCAAGTTGCGTGAATTTCTAGTTCCTCTTTATTCTGCATTGGTCACTTTAAGAAAGATGCAGCCAAACTGGAGCAAGTCCAGAGAAGAGCGACAAAAATGTGGGATGGAAGGGAAGCACTACAAGGAAAGTTGGTGGAATTTGGGATGTTCAGCCTGGAGAAGAGGTGGCTGAGGGGAGACATGAGTGCCCTCTTCAGATACCTGAAGGGCTGTCATAGGGAGGAAGGGGCTCATTTGTTCTTAGCTGCTTCTGAAAGCAGAACTAGAACCAATGGGTACAAACTGCAAGACAGGAGGTTCCGCTTAGATATCAGGAAAAAATTCCTGACAGTGAGGGCGGTTCGGCAGTGGAACAGATTGCCAAGGGAGGTGGTGGACTCTCCCCCACTGGGGATCTTCAAGCAGAGGCTCGACAAGCACCTGTTGGGGATGCTCAGGAGGATTTCCTGCTGCAGGCAGGGGATTGGACTAGATGACCTATGAGGTCCCTTCCAACTCTATAATTCTATGATAATTCAGTTATTCTGAGGTGACAGTGAACTATTTAGTGAATTATCACATAGATGGGTGATAGTTCAGAGTGCATCTCACCTCAAAAGTGTAAAAGAATTTTGTTCAAAATTTGGCTCAATCAAAGCCCACAACTTTTGAAGTGTTTCTTTGACTTTGCTATTCTCCTTGGTGCCTGAAAAAAAAAAAGAATTATTATTTTAAAAATTCAATATATTTATCATTTTTAAATATTGCTAAGAAAAAGTGTTGTGGTATATTTTGGTTTTGCGGGTTTCCATTATCCAAGGTTTGCAGGTTTCCATTATCCAAACTGCTTGGGATAGGGTGCTGTCTGGACTTTTAGAATAATTACATTAAATTTTAAGAACTGCTTTTTTACTGTTACACATATGGATATCAGATGGCCTCTGATATTTTTCAGCTATGGCTGCAATCTTAAAGACACTTTCCTGGGAGTAAGACCCATTGAACAAAATGGTTCTTACTTTTGAGTAGACATGGTTAGGATTGTGCTCAAAGTCTGTACAGGCACACAACACAGAGTAGAGAACAGAACTTATTGCTTGTATCTGCACTGTACATGGGAAGAAACACAGGACCTTCTGGTGTTCA
This sequence comes from Cryptoblepharus egeriae, assembly GCA_030015325.1. Lineage (NCBI taxonomy): Eukaryota > Metazoa > Chordata > Lepidosauria > Squamata > Scincidae > Cryptoblepharus > Cryptoblepharus egeriae. The sequence continues at coordinate 181,910,810 of JAREYC010000001.1, read as the reverse complement.
TACTACAGAACGTTTCTTAAAAAGTCTGAGACAAAAAAGTCTGGATTTTGGAATAGTCTGGATTGGGATGTCCGGGTAAGGAGTAATTAACTTGCATTATGTTGATCATGTGTGAAGAAGCAGGATGAAAACACATCCTGAAAAGGTATAAACATACATATAAATATATAGAGAGATAAAGAGACTATACCTTTGAGTGTGTGTATGTGTACACACAGACACGTGTATGTCTGGAGTCATCATGACTACAGGAAGCTAGTAAAATTGTACAGAACTGAGCTCAGTGAGAGATGAATCTACTGACTTCTGAGCATATGGCTGCCTGCTTGGTTTCTATTCGACTCTTTATGTTTCCATGGTAAGCAGGCTATTTGTAAAGGACAGCTTAATCTTTTAATTGCTTTAGTGTATGGCCATCCATGAAGGTTCTGGAAGAATCTGGAATCTTCAAATGCCTTGCAGATGCTGAGACTCAACCTGCAGTGAGGATAAAGATGACTTCTGACCTGGTTTCCTTCCATTCATCAGTAGCCTTATATAAGTCCCTCTCCAGGCAGACTGGATAATAAGTGCAGCTTTTTCTTCTTCTGGTGAAGGGTCTCTGTTCTGCCAAGATGGAATACTTTCCTCTGTCCTCTCTTTAAAAAAATATAGTTTAGCAGTAGTTGTCACTAGGTATTTTGATCAGAGTTTTAATAAACAATAGAAGCAGGAACTAGAAATAACAACTAGAATGGTTACAGAAACACATAAAAAGAACTGAGAAAAGGACATTACCTGGAAATGTCTATTGGCTTAAACACCTGACCAGTCAGCACTCAATATTAGCTAAACAACTTGGGCTGCAATTCTAACTCCCAGTGAGGTCAGCCTAAGACCCCGCACCGGACTAGGGATGTCACAAAAGTGCTGTAAGATGCTTCTGCACCACTCCAGGGATGGGTTAGGCCAGTGCACAGATATGCACTTGCTTCCCAACATCACCACATTCCCATCACCAATTGGAAGATTGATGAGTTGTGCCAGCCTACGTTAGGATCGCGCGCTATGAAATACTACAAAAAACATTGTCTGACACAACTCAGTATCATTTTCCATACGGCTCCATGCATTCTTTTGTTTTCTAGTTTTTTGGCCATAACGTTTGATAGGAAGGAGTTATTTCAAAGCCATTTTATTTTTGCATTGGATTCTGTTGTGAATCTTGCATCCAAGGGTATATGGCTTCTCTAGACATCTGAAGGCCTCTGAAGAACAATATCATTAGGGTGGAGTTGAAGTGCCCCTTGATCCCTCTTAGGTATGCCAGTGATCTAGATGGCTTTTAATTTAAACCAGGAGTCTCCAAACCCCAGCCCAGGCCAGATGCAGCCCTCAGCAAGCCTCAATGAGGCCCCCGGCAAGACCCCTCTATCTAGCCCTTGGGCAAGCCTTGTAATCCACTCCAGTACATTCTTATATGTAAATTTATGTAAATATATTCAAATTTGAGATGTAGTTTTCCTGCCCAGAACACAGTGTTAGAGAGATGTGGCCCTCCTGCCAAAAATATTGGAGGCCCCTACTCTAAACCATAGAATAGTGGCAATTAATTATGACTACTGACCAGGAACTCTCCATGTTCAGAGAGAGGATGCTGCTATTATCAGATGCTTGGAACAAGCAACAGGGGTGCTGGTATTGTTTTGGAGCTTCTAGGTTACAGTTATTGGGGACCAAGTAGTGAAAATATTGTGCTACTGGTTAGATGTAGATGACCCTATGGAATAAACTTGGAAGGTCTCATCATTTGCCAAACCAGTGTAATGAATTTAGACTTAGTGATTTAGGAACAGAAAGTGCAAATTGATTTTTTCACTAACTTTACTTTTGTATTGAGTGCCAGACGCATGTCTTGCAAGTTCAGGTAGGTGATGTGCTATTCTCCTTGTGTAAGGAACCAATTAAACCTGAAACCAATTAAAGTTCAAAAACATGACTCAGATTATTTTTTCTGTTATTACGTGATACTTGAATGATTGCATTCATATTGGAAACGGAAGCAAAAGTGAACCAAAAATATTATCTTTTCATGTTTTCAAGACAGGGATGTCCAAACGTTTTGGTAGGAGGGTCACAAAGCTTTCCTGAGGGCCGGACGGAGGGATAGCGCTGCGAGCCACACTGAGGCTCACTGTGAGCCGCATCTGGCCCCTGGGCCAGGGTTTTCAACACTCCTGGCCTAAGATATTATGCAAGCAATAAATGTAATAATTTTTAAATACAACAAACGAAAATTACAGTATATGTTAGATTTATATAAAACTAGCTTAATAGCCATACTGTGTGTGGACTTTTAAGCCAGCTGCTGTGGAAGGCATTTTGGGCCTCTGGCCCAAAACTGAAGATACAAATACATTGTCTCTTGAATTCAAATGGCATGTCTGCTGATTTGGGCCAGACACAAATTCCAATGCTGGATGTTCAAGCAGCAGATGAAGGGCAGATTTTCAATCCCAGGATCATCCTGATTCTAGATAGGTATATGTCTATGTAGAGCAACTGTGGCCCGAGTTAGAGGGGTTTCAGACACACATATGGACAGACAGAATTCACTGTTTATTTTTATAGAAGTTTGATTTATTAAAACAGTGACATCACTACCTGCTTAAAGACATCATTGCCAGCCCTGTCAACCACTGATGTTATTTCTTGCTTAACTAATGTCACTAATTAGATGTCACTAATTTCTCATCTTGGGGTGGTGGTCCTGTCAAGTTGTTGTACCTAAAAAGCGGGTCCCAGTGCTAAAAATTTGTTCTCCATTGCAGATGAACCCTCCTCAGAAGCTACTTATGATTTTTTTTAAAAAAGCATAGAAATGCTATCCACACTCTTCTTATAACATGTAGTTTGACCCTCAGATTATCAACAGTCATTAGAGTAGCAGAGTCATTATTACTTATATCTCTTGTACTCCCAGAAGGCAAGTTAGATTGTTCTTAGGTGTAACCTAGTAACGTTGCATACATGTTTACAGCTGTGAGGGGGGAGATGGCCTCATACCTCCGTGGACAGGCAAAAGGGGAAACAGATCTGGCCTTTGCAGACCAGCACACAGGTTTGGGGAGGGCGAGGAAAGGCAGGGTGGAGGCGTGGGGGCAACCTGGGGCAAGGGAGAGCAGTACTGTCCATTGTAGGGATAGAGCAGGAGGCAGGGCTGTCTGCTCCCCTCTTCTTAGTTCTTCAGAGATGGTCTAAATTTGAGTATACTGGAGTCATAATCCTAACCAATTTAGGCTGCCATAACATCCTGTAATGATGTGGGAAGTCGGGCATCACCCAAGGGTAGTGGTAGAAGTCCCTTTCAGTACTTTTGTGGCACCCCCAGGCCAGCATGGAACTTGTGTTAGGACTTATGCCAGCCTAATTGGATGTTAGGGTTGGATGTTAGAGAATAATTATTGGTCTTGCAATTAAAGACCGGGAAACCAAGTGTTTGTCACAAGAAATTTACAAGTGCAGTGACATGAAGCTGCATTAATAAAGAATTAAATCAGCCATATCATCTTAGCTTGGTTCAACAGAATATATAAGGAAAAATACTGTTGATGAACTATTTCAGATTTTCATATATTACCTGAGGATGTAGTGTCTTCAACAGTTACCTCACGTTTAATATCCAAAGTTAAACTTCTGTAAGCAAATATATAGTGTGGGGGAACATTCCCTAGTATTTGTTTTATCAAACGCCATAAAGCATTATTGAAAGCCTAGAATATAAAAGAATAATTAAAGCAAGCAAATTGGTTGGAATAAATATTTCTACATTTACTACTCATGTTTTGCAGAGTACATCTGTGAGACAAGAAGTTTCCCAGTACAATGTATTCCATTTGCCTCTTAAAAAAATCTTACTTTGCTTTCCTCATTGGTAAAATGTTGCACTCAGCAAGGGAATTGCTACCTGTCTGTTTCACTGTGTTGGTCTAACTTCCACATCATAGTGTCACCTTGTCCTCATTATTCAAAAATCCCATTCATGGAACACTGGAGCATTTAATGATCATTAAAGGGAGAGTTTTAGCTGGTTCTGGTAGGGTGGCTAGAAGTTTAATTGGTTTTGCAAAGAACTTTGGTTAGAATATTAGTGTGGGACAAGTTGAGAGATTAAAGAATTAAAATGAAAAATTAATTAATTATTGTGAAGGTAATTTTAAAGAATGTTAAATTAATTGGACTTTGACCAATTTGATTTTAAGTACCCTATTTACTCGAATATAATGCTCATCTTTTTCAGCTGAATTTAGGGCAAAATCCATAGCAGTTACAGGTCCACACAGTTACGTCACCCTCTAGTGTTATCTTATGGCAAGTCATCTTAACTGCTCTGGAGCAAGGGGGTTAATTTCACTTTAGGATATAGGCTTAAGTCTCCAAAATTGAGGTGCATATTAGATTTGAGTAAATACAGGTATTTTGAATATAAGTATAGGTCAGTATTTAGTTTAACAGTTTACTATGTTGTGATTTAAATGTAACATAAACAATCCAATGCCATTTTATTATTTTCATACAACTCATTATTATATGCAGTAAAATTAAATTTTACACGTGCTTTATGACTGCACATTACAATCATCAGTAAATATTTTTGAATCTCAAGCCTTTAAAAATAGGGGTGCGCATTAGATTTGATGGTGCATTAGATTTCAATTAATATGGGTATCATGTGTTCGGCCTAATTGAATTATTAAGTATTAGATGCAAATTGAAATATAAAGGTAAATATAATAGTTTGAAGTTTGAAATCCACAATGTCTACATAAGGGATTGTGATGGTAGATATATTTCAGATTTATATAAAACTAGCTAAATGCACCTGCCATTGCGGGGGTAAAATTTCAAGATTTCAACACCCTGTGCACTATTCCACCCACTTCACCATCCCTCCTCAACCCTGGGTACTCCTACTGGGGAACTGCAGGATTTCATCGGGGTTTTATCAGTCTTCAAAGTTCAGTATTGGACAAAAATATGTTGCACTCTTTTCAGTCCCTTTTTATGGGTTAAATTTCTAAAAATCAGTTCTTAGTGGGTGCTCATGTCATGGAAGGAACAACCTCCCCAAATTTTATGCTTCTGAGTTCAGGGGCTGAAGCCAGAAATTGGTCAGCCAGTGATTTTTCAATATAAACTATAGGGACATAAAAACGTTGTGCCCCCTTTCACCCCTTTTTGGTTTGAATATCCCCAAACCAGTCTTACAGCATAATCCTAATGCATTGTGTTCAATGGGTCTTACTCCCAGGAAAGTGTCTTTAGGATTGCAGCCTAAATTGGTGCCTCAATCACAGAAGGAACACCCTCCCCAAATTTCACGTTTCTAGGTTTTGGCTGGGCGTTGATGAGTGAGGTGTTGATGAGTGAGGAAGTAACTTTTCAGTTTTATATACAGGGTGGCCCCCCCAAAAGGTAACCAAAATACTTTAGTAAGCTTTTAGCTTTTGTACACAGCAATTACCTATTGTACAACTATGTGTTCTACATGTCTTCACATATATGTTCGATTACTTTGGGGGGGGGGCACCCTGTATATAGATTTAAATGTAAATATTAGATATTATACAGTGATTTGGTTACCTTAGGAAGTTCATTATATTGAAAATTTTAAAAAATAGTATTAGAATAGTCAGGGAATAATGAAAAATCAATATGGGAAAATTTAATTAATAATTATAAGTGAAAGTTAAAGATTGTTTATTTAATTGCACTTTGATTATTTGACTTTAAGCACTGTGAGTTTGGCCTAACACAGAAAAACAAGTGGACTGAAGGAAGAAAGAAAAAAGATGTATTTGAATGTAAATGTATTTGAAATTAGATAGAATTTAAAATATAAATAGGTGCTGTTAGATGTCATATCCGTTAAGTTGTTATGGATAAGCTACTATATTCTGAAATTTTTTAATTTTTTTAAAAATAGATTTAAATTAGAAAGAAAGAAAGAAAGAAAGAAAGAAAGAAAGAAAGAAAGAAAGAAAGAAAGAAAGAAAGAAAGAAAGAAAGAACTGGAAGGTGTATTTAGAGATATTATATGAAGTGTAGATGAAAACAGATAATTTTAGAAAACTATGGGAGCAATCCTAAGAAATTTAGGCTGGCCTAACTCACCTGGCCTATCTTTCTGTGATGGTGTGGGGAGGTCAGCGTATAGCTATGCACTGGTCTAACTCTCTCCCCTCCCCACCAGGAATGGAAAAAAAGTATCTTACTACACTTTTGTCTCTCACACACAGATCAGCACAGTACTTAGTGTACTTACCGTACACACAGCACAGTTCAGCCAGCCTTAGAAAATGTTAGAAAATTTATGTTGTGGCTTTGCTGTTGCTGTACTGTACAATTATAATTATTTTATATAATTATTTGAATAAAAATATTAGTTGAAGTGATGAGAGATCCTTGTCTAGTAACTCTATAGCGCAACTCAGCACCAAACCATGTTACTTATTCCATACAAAATCAGGAAAATTATAAAAATAAGAAAATTGACATCCTAGTAATTCAGTTTAACTAGTTATTACCTTCAATTTTTTGTCAATACTAAGAATAATCTAGAATAGACACTACAAATTATCTGATGCCAGAATAAATGAGAGAACAGGTTTACACAGAATTATCAATCAACTGTATTCATATACTGTTCTGCATTTCAACAAACTGTTCACAAAATGGTTTACGTGTACAGTACTGTATAGTGAATTTCAGTAATCAAAAGATTCCTGAATTTAGTTAATTCCAGCATTCACATAAAAAAAATGTTATTTGGGGAAAACATGCAAACTATTTTATAGTTTAGAAAGAGAGATTAGATACTTGTTTTTCACCTTGAAGTGTTCTCTAGCAATTCCTGTGCCACAGAGACCAGGAGGACAGTGTGTTAATTCTAGGCTTCTCATGGCTACAGGAAGATCAGCTGCATTTCCAATATTAATTAGAACATTTCCAATAGCTTTCATGATAGCTGTGGCTTGTTCCATAAACCGGTAGCTCTCCTGAGGAGAAAATGAACTGCAGTGAGCTATTGCCAATATTTAGTCACATAAAGCTTCCTGGGTGATCTTGGACCAGTCACTCACTTGTAGCCTCACCTACTCACAGGGTTGTTGTGAGGACAGCAGGAGGGGAGGAACTAAAGCTTTGTAAGCCACCTTGGGCATTTATGTTGGAATGGAAAAGGTGGTGTATAAATCACTTAAGCAAACATATACACAAACAAACAACATAGATTACTTTAATTGAAGAGGAAATTAAAATTTTAAACCCATCCCAATCCTTCCTGGTTCTACTGAGCTGTGTATCATTAAGTAGTGAGTGGTTTTTCAAAATATATGGCATATCAGTGCAATATGATGAGTAAATAAATCCTTGGCCCTAACTAATTGTTCAACAAAACAGTATTTTGGACTTGTGTTTCTTTCTTATTTTTATCAAAATTTATAACATGACTTTCCCTTACCCAAAAAAAATGGTCAATTTTTTTGTCAAAATTGACAAAACAAGTATGGGAAACTTTACCTGCAAGATATCTCACAAACTAGTCACAGTGGGAAACTGAGCAGCCTTCCTGTGCTTCTCAAGCAACCACTCTCCTGTGATATATGGCAAATGCATTTTGAAATTTATAAGGATGTGTGTTTTCCTATATGGTATGGGGAAGGTCTAGTCTTAAAAAAAAATCAAAGCAGTAATCAAGTAGGCTCACAGTTGTTTCACTATTGGTTTCATGTTTTAGATCTAATTTTTCCAAACAATAATTCCAAACCAGTATTTGCCATATATCACAGGAGAGTGGAAGTAACAAAATTATCATGGCATAGTGTGACGTTTAGGTGCTGATTTTTGGGCATCCGTAAGATACAACAGAGAATGTTTCATGTTTCATAGGACTCTCAATGGATCAAGTCCATTCAGGTCTTTTTGAAATCAATAAAACTGATTTTTATTGGCTTCTGGTATTCTATACTCTGCTTGATGATGTTTCTCAAAATCAAGATCTGGTTATTACAAGAACGTCTGCTTGTTCTTCATGTACACTTGATGCTGCAATCAGTTAAGCAATATGAAGCATAAAATTTTTTCTGGAATAGATAACAGTATTATACCACTTCAGTTGTTGCAGTTACTGAAAGGACAATCCTAACCAATTTTCCAGCACTGGCATATCTGATCTAGAACCAGTGCCTTGCCATTTTTAAACAACTGTATTGTGTCTTAGACTTCAGTTTTTGTAAATGGGTCCATAGTGACCTCAGGTTTCTAAGTTTGTACAACTTTGGCAAAATCATAAGCTGAAGTTGGATTGAATTGATTCAGTACATTGTAGAAGTATTCATAAATCAATATACTGCGTTCAATATATTGTAAAAGTCGATATAAATATATAAAATAACAAATACATTGCATGTATTTTAATTACTGTACATTTATTGTACATACACTGCTGTACTATCCTATTTTAATATACAGTGGCGCCTCACGTAACAAATTTAATTCATTCCAGAGGCATGTTCTTTACGTGAAACATTCTTTACATGAAGCGGATTTTCCCATAGGAAATAATGGAAACTCAGACGATTGGTTCCACAACCCCCACAATATTCATATAAAAATATTAACTGGATGTAAAAATGATGACAGAACACTGGGATTGAATTCAAAACATGCATTCAGTGTGCATGATCTTATGAAGTCTACTTAGGCTGCAGTCCTAAAGACACTTTCCTGGGAGTAAGACCCATTTAACACAGTGGGGCTTACTTCTGGGTAGACATGGTTAGGAGGCTGCAATCCAAGACACTGTCAAAGTGTCTCCCCACCTTCTCTCCATCCTCTTCTTCTTCTCTTCTTCTCTCCATCCAGGGGAGCCTCTCTCTTCCCTGCTTCCTTCTGGCTAGCCCTGAGCTGCTTCCCTCTTCTCCACTGCTCTTTTCTCCCTCTGCCCAGCGGACACCCAGCCACAGGAGGAACAGCATGGAAATGTTGCTTTCACTATGGACAGGTGCACTAGGCAGCCCTGACGCTTTTTAAACAGGCTGCTGGCCAGCGCGTCTGCCCCAACTGCCAACGAATGTGTTCTTTACATGAAGCATGTTCTTTATGTGAAGCAGAATCCTAGAGAATTTTTTGTTTGTTACGTGAAACATACTTTACGTGAGGCGCCACTGTAGTGTACATATAATTATATCCTGTGACATAAATGTGTATAGTTATGACTAGCAGTTATCATAGTTTGTTATGTATGTTGTTTCTTAATCTAAAATGAAGCCTAGGAGAATAGTACAGGAAAAGTCTTTGCTGCATTATTTTTTTCTAAGCCAAACAGCAAGGTTGAATAATGTTACAGCTCTCTAGAGTCAGTGGTGATCAACTAGAATATTATTAAATATAAAAACATAACATAAGAAGAGCCTCCACTGGATCAGGCCAAAGCCCCATGTACAGTAGTCCAGCTTCCTGTATCACACAGCGGCCCACCAGATGCTTCAGGGAGTACACATAACATTTGCATCCAGATGCCCTCCCGTGATCTGGTTTTTTGAGGTTGTCTCCATCTACACACACCCCTCATGACTTGTAACCTGTGATACATGTGAATAACAGGAAAAACACGACACAACAGTTGAGTTCAAGTTGCTATAATAATAAGTACCTTTTCTAGACTTTGCAGAACAATATCCTCTTCACCAAACACACATGGCACCATACTACAAAGTTGGATATGGTGCCCTATTGGAGACGTTGCAGTGAAGAGTAACACGTGGCGTCTAAATTTTAAAAATAAGCAAATTAATGAGCAAATAACTCAATTATAGCAGTGGTTTGAAACATTTTTATGGCTGAATCCTATCTTCTAGCACTGGCACATGCAGTTGCAAAAATGCTAGCAAGAATGTTGCAACAGAATGGTCTCCAGACCCACTAGTGCAAAGGCCAAATCTTTCCCCACATGGTAACACAGCAGAGGATGTACACTGGAGCAGGTAAGTGCTGTGCTGTGCAGAGCAGGGCTGGGGGTTGTAATGATGGGGAAAATGTAGAAATAGGAGTGGGATGACTGGGCCTGGGAGGGAAGTGGGATAAGCACTGGTTGTGAATGCTTTATACTATACCCTTCTTGGGCCCAGTCTGCCAACATGGATCAAACATGGTGCCAGGAGCACCAGGCACTTCCTGGATAGTGTGCACATAGTCCATAGACTATAGATGCCCATAGACTATGGACTCTATGCATCTATAGACTCTGGACTACCCACACACCATCCAGGAAGTGCCTGGTGCTGCAGGCAAGCAGCACTTGCATAGGGAAGCCCCTGACTGGCCACCATAGAGTCAGGGGAACCCGCAGAGGTGGAGGGAAAGCCTCCGTGGCTGCTGGAGAGACGAGGCAACCCCCGGAGATGGTGAAAGTGTTGTGAGGGCAGCGCAGTCTGCCCAACTGCAGCGCAGGGTAAGTGTCTTTAGGATTGCAGCCTCCTAAGCAACAAGGAAAAATTACTCTGGGAGTCTGCCCACAACGAGTGTGCTCATTTTATTTCAGATAGAGCTTGGCTTCAGGATTATGAGAGCCAACATGGTTTGGCTCATGTTATCATTATTTCTTTGATACATGATGATACATACATACATGATGATACATACATATAATGATACATGTTATCATTATTTCTTTAATTACTGAACTGAAAAGATGTTATAGACTGGTACGTACCCAGCAGGAAGGTTTATTGTAGCAGCTTTTGTAGCATACGTATGGATCTTTAGAAGTAACTGTCCTGGCGCCAGATTCTTCCATGAGAAACTCTCAACTATAAGCAAGCCCTTGGGTAAACACTGGTTTTCTTTTTGTACAGCTATAATAAAGTGTGTAAATATAAATTTTATTACCTTGCACATGTCTAAAGAGCAGAGCATGCCCGCATTAATTTGTTGTTTCTGGTGTTTCACTTTATCAGTCATTCAAACCTCTTTCTAGGGAGGGAGGGAGAGGGAGGGAGAGGCAGACTTGAGCTCCATGTTTATCAGATCAGGACCATTCTGGTGGCTTTGCATTCCCCCTTGCCTACCCTTTGATGAGAGCCAAGGCAGACTGGCCTACTCTTCTACTGTTTAATGAATGCCAAGGTTGGAGCTATAATGTTGAGTGGGCAGCAGAATCCCTTGCTACTAAATAACAGCGTGTTTATTCTGCCTTGGCAGTTTCATGACCCACCAAAAACTGGGCTGTGACCTCAAAATGTGTAGTCTTGACCCACATTTTGAGAACTCTTGGTCTAATATAAATCGGTAGAAATTGGTTCCATAAATAAACTTTTGACCTTTATTATGGTTATTATAAATCCTGCATATGTTATCATGTACAGTTCTTCTAAAGACTCGAGTTTAAGAATGGGAAAGAAGGCTTCTGCCAAAGAAAAACAAATAAAATACAATATGTCAACAGGGAAATACTGACATACACAGAAGAAACCTTGCTGTTCTAATTGAGCAACCTCTGCTTTTCATCCACGGTTGTGTGGTGCTGAGGCAGTAGGTGAGGTGGAACTGCCCTATCATAGTCTGTAGAGAAACAATACAACTTCCCTGCCTGCTATTACTGAGGAGGCTCTCCCTACATATACTTTCTTGGGCGTAAGAAGAGCCTCCACGGAATAAGCAAGTGGCTGTGCTGCTTTTCCACAGATTAGAATGGGGCAGTTCTGCCTCATCTGCTATCAGAGACCTCCAGCCCAATCCAGAGGAACTATTCCTTGCACATAAGAGACCTTAGGGTGCCCTATCTATCACTAGGGTGGAGCAACTGCTCCATCCTAGTTACTCTGGGGAGCTGCTCCACCCTAACTAGGTTTATGGGCAGCATGTCTCTGCTTTCAGCACCTGTTGGAAGAAATCCAAGTGAACATTTTCTCCTTTATTTGGATCTTACCTCCTATATCCCCCCAATGTACTAATGCAGAAAAGCTAATCAGGAGATCAATAGGTTTCAAACTGTCCACACTCAAATAGTATAAGACACGATCATCTGTAATCTGTAAGGAGAAAATGACACCCAAAGTTAATTGCTAAAGTTGCTTTGGCAGCATTTGAATTAAATTTCTAACTTTGGAGTTTAAAGTATGCTGTAAAATTAACAATAGAAGCTGTCAAAGTCTTTTATCAGAGCCATGAGTTTTGCTTTCCTATAGTGATTGGCTTTAATCTGTTGAAAAATTGGTTAAATTTCACTATTATGCATGCCTTCCTAAGATAGTGATTTTAATTAAATGTTGTTATTCAACAAGATACTAACAAGACTAGTTAACATAATGACGCAATGGATTTACATAGGCAGCAACGGATTTTTAATTAATTACAACCCACTAGGGAAGTCCTTAAATGGAATAAGCACATGCTGAGCTCATAGCCCAATTGTCCTCACTGTTTTGTTTTGGCAAGTTCATTATTATGATTAAATTAAAACACCCTGGCAGATTAGCTTGTAAATTGAAATTAAGTTGCAGAGTTCAATGCCACATAACTGACAGTCTCAATATGCTAAATACATTACTTGTTAACTTCTAGATTCATAATATTCTACACAATATACAGCTGTATAGGGGTTCATTGTTGTGTCAAGGGGTTGCATACCTCAAGCTTTATTACAAGCAGAGGCTGCCTCATCCAATTCAAATTCTAGGCCAGTTCTTTGGATGCAGTGAAGATGCACTGAGTGAAACTATAGGTAAGAACCAACAGTCTTAGGCTACAATCCAGACTAACTACAGGAGCATGTAAGAGACATTACGTGCACCCGTAATTGCTGCATCACCTAGTGAAAACCTATGGGAAATTCATATTGCAATCGAGAGTAACTTGTTCTTACTCCGGAGCAAGGACTCCCTGTAGTTACTCTGGACTGCACCCTAAGTTTGTACTTCAGTGTTAGTTTCTTAAAGCATCCATTGGTACCAATGTAAGCTTCTCTTCCAAGCCTAACAGCAGTTTTGGGGACAACCTTCATCAGCATCATGGCACAGCAAGAAAGGATTAAATACCCCTCACTGTGTTTCCAGTCCAGATCAGGCTACCCTACTCATCTGCTACTCAGCTTTTAAAAAGCAAACATGCAAGGTATGCAAGGGCATACAATGCACATATTGTCAACTTTCAGAGAAAGTTTTATGAAACTGTTTTATGTTTTTAGTAGTTGAAGTAATCTTGTACATATTACAGTAGTATTTTTAATGGATGGAAGACACATGTTTACAGAATTCTGCAAAGCTGTGATATACAATGTACAAAAGAGATGTTTAAAATTATGCAATCAACTAACTCACCCTAAATTCAGTCTTCTGATAACTGAAAGCATAGGTATTTGGTTTATGAAAAACATATAAGTTCCTAGGTGGAAAAGACAAATTGTTATTTTAATATTCATTATTCCCCACATGCCATATGACATGGAACTATAAGAACTGAAACAAAGTTTCTCATTATTTTTGAAAAGCTAAACAATATTAGCAAAGTACAATAAAGTAGTCATGTAAGTAGTCATTCCCAAATATATGCCAGCTTGAAAACACTTGAATAATTTATGCCCATTCTTGACTCCTAATAGTTTCGTTCTAAGTGTTTACTGGCCAGTTAATGTTTTTCTTTTTTCTTGTATTCTATTTAGATTGCAATGTTTTAGACCTTCTGTGTTAAAATTTAAAAAAATAGGTATGTAAAAAAAATCAATGTCATGGATTGCTCTGAATCTATGTAGAACTTTTATTATTAAAGGAATTTGTATGCTGCCTCTCCAAAACCAAATCAAATGCCCAAGGTGGCTTACAAAGCTTTATACTGCAATCCTAAAGAAACTTTCCTGGGAGTAAGACCCACTGAACACAATGGGGCTTACTTTTTAGTAGACATGGTTAGTATTGCACTTCTTCCTCACCTTCTACTGTCCTCACAATAATCCTGTGAGGTAGGTGATGCTGAGAGTGAATGATTGGCTCAAGGTCACCCAGGAAAGACTTGAACATGGATCTTTTAAGGCTACATTCCAGAGTAACTGCAGGAGCACTACGGGAGTTACTGCACCACCTAGTGAAAACCTATGGGAAATCCATATTGCAATCCAGAGTAACTTGTTCTTACACAGAGCAAGGTCTCCCCGTAGTTACTCTGGATTGTGCCCTATGTCTCATTTCAACTTCCTGACCACTAGATCAGGGGTCTCCTCAACTCTGGCTGGGGGGGGGGCAGATGCGGCCCTTGGCGAGCCTCAATGTGGCCCCTAGCGAGACCCCTCTATCTGGGTCTTGGCGAGCCCTGTAATTCACTCCAATACATCTTATATGTAAATTTATGTAAATGTATTCAAATTTGAAATGCAAATTAGTTTTCCAGCCCCTAACACAGTGTCAGAGAGATGATGTGGCACTAGATCATTCTGGCTGTCAACTTCTGATGATCTTTGTCTGCATTCAGAATAACATTGGTAGGGACCTGAATACTCTGCACTGAGGTTTATTCAAAAAATAACATCAAGACCATAGGAAGTCATTAAAATTGCAGAGTTGTGCTCAATGAGGGCTAATCTTACTGATCTCTTGACATATGGTTAATTGCTTAGTTTCTATTTGGTTTAACATTTTTAATCAGTTTGTATCATATCACACCTATGATGAATTCAGCAAATAGCAGATGCAGCTAATAGCAACATGATGGGCATGGATAGCATCAGGATGGTTGCAGATCACTGGCATCACTAGGATGGTGCTGGGGGTGAAGCCCTCACCAGGTGACTTGCCCAGGGAAAATGACGCATAGTGGGGGGCTATGGCACCCCAAAAAGCAACTTCACGATAGTGCATACTACCCCATCATGTCATCTGTTGTTGGATTTGTCATGCAAAGTAGAGTCCAACTCAAGAATCCATTCTGAGATAGCATATTCCTAGCCAAAGTTATGGCCAAAAAAGTAAGAAAGCCCCAAAATTTGCATATCGCAGCTTTACACATGAGTAAGTGAACGTGCCTTAGTCTGCTGGAAAGGGCAGGTTGAGAGGAAGCCAAGAACACTGGAAGGGTCCTGATCCAAGGAACAGAGCCCCCAAAATTACTCTAGGTGGAAGTTCCCACCTAAAAAGCTCCCCTTTACATTGTTTACTCATGACTAACCAGTCGTGCTTTGGTTGGTGTGGAAGGTGCAAGGAGGTGCAGTGGAGTCCAGGGGGTGCAAGGCTTCCAGAATCTTAGGCACGTGGAGCTTTAAAGTGCTCCAGAAGGCAGACCTTCTGAACCAACACTGAAACTGGCTCAGCAGGTAAAGGGAATTTGTAGTCTAAACTTCTCCCTCTACTCAAGCCTTATCTGGATCTCCAGCCCTCTTCTCTCTGAGGTTTTAATACCTTTCTTTGTTTGGGGGGGGGAGTTAAGGCAGTTTTGACTTTAAAATTTTTTTAACCAGATGTCCTCTTTTTACAGGACATGACCTCTTTTTCAGCCTTGTGTCCTGGAAAAGCCTTCCTTGTTCTCCATTTCCTCGTAAGCAGGCATCATATTGTGTGCTTGTAATTCATAAATTATATGTAATAAATTATATTTAATAATTTTAAATTTAATAATAATCTGTGCAATCCTAACCATGTCTCCTCAAACATAAGCCCCATTGTGTTCAGTGGGTCTTACTCCCAGGAAAGTGTCTTTAGAATTGCAGCCATAGTGTTTAAATCTGCCCATAGCCTACTTGGAATTAATAAAATATGGCTCCAATCTTAAAGACACTTTCCTGGGAATAAGACCATTTGAACACAAAGGGACTTACTGGCACTTTTGAATAGACATGGTTAGGATTGTGCCCTATATGTATTAAAATATATATAATAATTTTAAATGTAATATTCATTAATATAGCGTTTAAGCACATGGAAGCAATATACAAAAGTCTTTTGAACTGTTGTTTTGTTATGTTCTACACTTTTCTTGGGTGTCCTACATGGGCAGGGGAACTTCTCCTCTGTCTGATTATGACATATGGTCACCCTGGTCTAGCAAAATAAGAAAAACTTGCTGGGTTTAAAACTTATTTAATCCCAAGTCATACTGAGCCTGTTTAAATATAGGAACTTAAAAATTGAACTGGGTGTTGAAAATCTTACTGAATTTTTTTTTTAGGTTGGGGGTGGGTGGTACTCCTAGGAAAGTGGCTGGCTCTGCAGCCTCAGAGCTCAATCATGACTACTCAGAAGTACGTCCCATGACAGGCAACAGGTCTTACTCCCAGGAAAGTGGCTGGCTCTGCAGCCTGAAGACCAACCTGACTACTCAGAAGTAAATATTTTATTTTTTTTAATTGTTTAAAAATTTTTAATTAAAAACCTCCCCGGCCCCACCCCCTGACCCTGGCCCCACCCCCTGACCCAGCCTGGCCCCTCCCACTTCCAGAGAACCTGTTCTTGGTCCAGGCTGGGCCCACCACTGGACTGAACACAGATTCATCGCCCACAATGAAATATTGCTTCTTACTGAAAACAAGTACAGAAATCTTCATAGTCTATCCATATTTCCTTGGAAATGGGACTCTTGTATGACTCAAGTTCCTCCAATGATTTATTTGTTGTTTGGCTGGTTACAGCAGCTTCTGTCATTTCTCCTGCCGGAACTGCATCACTACTTACTTTTTCAGCTAAGTCATCTGCATAGATAAATACAGAGAAATTTTCTCAAAAATAGAAAATACAGAAAAATGAAAGATAGAATTTTAACTCAGGCTGCAATCCTAAAGACACTTTCCTGGGAGTAAGACCCATTGAACACAATGGGGCTTACTTTTGAGTAGACCTGGTTAGGATTGTGCTCTCAGTCTTTTGCATCTTTTCTCAGAAATAGGCCTCATGGAGTTCAGTAGAGCTAGTTCCCAGGTAAGCGTTACTTGAAAATGAAAATGCAGACTTGCAGACTTGAAAATGTTCAGATCACATAAAAGGCAAAAATTGTCAGATAAATTTTTATTTTACTAATAATTTACAAAACAAGGAAAATGAAATGTCCAACACATCTGTGCTTTAAATATACTGAAATTCAGGCATAACATTCAATATGAAAAGAAAAGTAAAAGAAAAGTTACAGGTCTTTAATACTAGGTCCCAAGATCTGTTGAACGTGTCATCTGAAGCTACAGGAGACAACCACAGATACTCATTTAGAAAATAAGAACTATCTGCCAGTAAGTTATGTCTAAATCATCTCTTCGTCTTATGACTGGGGTCAGGGCTGTTCAGGCAGGGAGAGGACAAAGCAGAGATAATTACAGGGCTATTTTGTTTGAAGCTCTCCACATCCTTGGAAACTCTGTATTTATTAGAGCAATTAAACTTTCCCTACAATCCAGAGTAACTACGGGAGCACATAAGAGACCTTACGTGTACCTGTAGTTACTGCATGACCTAGTGAAAACCTATGGGAAATTCATATTGCAATCCAGAGCAAATTGTTCTTACACTGGAGCATGGACTCCCCATAGTTACTCTGGATTGCACCCATAATCTTTCATCTGGTAAGGTTGCAGGACTACAGGTGTACCCCGCTTACTACAATCCCATTTTTCATCAATTCACTCTTGTCAGTCTGAAAATATACCCAGAAGTTGTAATTTGCATGACTGACCACCAGATGGTGATGTTGTGTACCCAGCACTCCATAGACTTTAACTGAATGATATCTTTTCAATGCACTGGAATTCAGGAATTGTTTTGTTCCTGCTTTTTTCCCTTTCCTGAGATTTGCACCAGTCCGTATTTATAGGGCATATGAGAGGCTGGCAAGACTGCAGGAAGGTGTAAATACTTCCACTTTTAGGTTAAACTCATTTAATTAAACTCTTTAAACCGTCTAATTGCTGTTATGGAAAAACTTTTAAATTTGAGCATTTGAGACCAGATTAGAATATAATGCAGTATAAGTATAATGCAGAATTAACCCTGACTTTGTTCATTGAATTATGAAGGCTGAAAGGTATTTATTTAATTTCCTTAGGACTTTCTTTCTTCAGTAAGTCTTTCCTCTCCTCCTCCTATTCCTTACAGGGCAGTTGACGGTTATGTGGCCACTCTGAGGGGGAAAGCCACCAAGGCAGCTGTTTTATGTGATTGTCCCTCCACCACCTATAATATTCATTCTCGTTGTGGAACCAATCGTCTGAGTTTCCATTATTTCCTATGGGAAAATCTGCTTCACTTAAAGAGCATTTCACTTACAGAGCATGCCTCCGGAACGAATTAAGCTCTTTAAATGAGGCGCACCTGTATTTGGAAGTTTTGAAAGTTATGAATGAAACAAAGCCTTGAAACAGCTCTTGCTCAGGGGTGTTGAGCTATGGTGGTTGTGCCCACGATAGCACATGAAAATGATTTGTTGGCAAACTGCACTGTTCCTTGATTTTTTTTAACTCCATCCATAATAAAACATATTTATGACTGTTAACACCAAATGAAGTAGTAAATTGGTTGCCTAAAAAAACTTCGTGAAGAATGCTTTTCAGTATTTTGTTCTTTCTCCACAAAATGTATAAAAGCAAAACTAATAATACTGTAATAAATGAATGGCTTCTCAAAGTCCCATGAACCTGCAAGAAAATTTCTTAGACGACCACCAATTTTGGGTCCACAGACTCAAAATTGTTTGTCCCTTCTGCCCTAGGCCCACTTTACAAAAATGAATACATGAAAACTTGCAAACTATATTTTCAACTCTAGAGGTCTCTGTAGGTCAGAGCTGAAGCACACTGACAATGAATACTTTTCCAATATTATATCTATTCTCTGTAATAGTAATGTGAGAGAACACTGGAACGCTGTTGTCTCCCTTTCTACACTTATAGGTGTTGTTATGAGAGGGTCTCAAACGGGTACAATACCCAGAAAATTGAAAATAGCATAAAACCAGTATCTGTTTGTCTAGTCCAAAGTTCAGAAGTACACAAAAAACCTTATGGAACAAAATCATTTTGTGCTTATGAAATTTCTGTTGTTGGCTATAATCACTTTGTATAAAAGGGACAGATGGGCCAAGATCAGTTCAGGTCCAATAAGTATGTGCTCTTGGTCTGCACCAATCCAAAACTGCATTTGTGTGGACATCAGGTATCTTTTTAGGCCACCATACTTGTTGATCCTTAATCACATAAAAGAAGATCCCACCCAGTCAAGTGGATGTAGAGTACAACTGACAATGAATAATTATCCAAGTGACTCAAATGGGTCTCCTTAAGCCAGATAATCATACTTTGCTGTCATGGAATTAAGAGGTCTTTTCTGAAAACCAATGAAATGAACCCTGGAGGGCCCAATCCTGTCCAATTTTCCAGGGCTGATGCAGAAGTCACTTGGACCTTCTCAAGGTATGGAAACGTGTTCCCTTACTACAGGGCTGCATTGTGGCTACCACCACAGCTGGAACGTTGGATAAGACTGGGTCCTCAGTCTCATTTTCCCTATAAAATATTGTGTTGCAGCAGTCTTGACCACCAGTGATAGGCAATGACCAAGCTCTTCTGCAATTGTCTTTTATTCTCATAAGGGTTGTGCAGAGAAATGTCCTAACACAACTTTAATATCTGAAACAAAACTACAAATTGTCACTCTTTGAAATCAGATGTTAAAAAGGGAAATGCAAAATGTTTCTGATGCTGAGCAGAACACCTCCAAAGAGAAATTTTACTTAATCTTGAGTGCTTAAGTGATCCAACCCCCACTATGTACTTTTTTATGCTGCCATCCTCTATTTTTCAGACAGTTTCTGAATTGATCTGATTTGATTTTTGACACCTATGTCATGAAGGTGAATATGGGTACAATTCTATGCATATCTACCCATTGTGTTCTATGGGTCTTAGGAGGGTGAGTCTTCAGTTTTATATATACAGTATTGATGACATTTCCAAATACACATGACCTCGTACATTCCCAAAATGTGTGTGTGTGCTTTTTACCTTTAGCAGTTGCTGGTACTTCTAAAGTATGCTGCTGAAGAAAAGCTGATTCCTACAGAGAAAGATAAGAATACTTATAATAATACTGATAGGAAGCAAAATATATTTAAAATAAAACTTACATTATCAAAATACCTTCACTTTTAATTATAGGAGTCATGAATAAGATTTTAATTATAATTGAGCTATACTGTTCTTGCTGTGTGTAGCCACATTTTTGTGCTCCTATTTTTCCATTCACTTGTATCTGAAAATTAATAAAATCTTTATAAAAATTGAAAAAGAGGTTATTTATTTTTATGAAGGAATATACTGAGATTAGATAATGTACACCGGAAGAATTTGTTGATGTATGTTAAGGTGAAGATTGGGTTCAAAAACATATAGAAAAAAACACAGAACAAAATCTTAACCTGAGAAGTTTCATCAGTACTTGTTACAGGAACATCTGAAGAAATATCAGCTACACTTTCATCACTTTCAGTAAGCAAAGGTAGGCTAGATACTGGTAGAGTTCCCTTTTTGAAAGTAGATGTTGGAAAATGGCTAAATAAAACACAAACATTCATCCATCACTGTATTATAATATAACTTTACATTGCACTAAATTTTAATTACCACTGTTTCATCATTTTTGTTGCAATATGGTTTTCCCATTTTACCACTGTTTTAACTATTCTGTGAGCCAACAGTATGTTCCCATTGTAAAAAGTGAAATAATATTTATATATTATATACTATATATATATATATTTATATTTATATATTTATATATTAGTATTTATATATATACACTGAGAAATGCCAGAGATAGAACTTGGGACCTTCTGCATGCTAAGCATATACTTACCACTGAGGAGGTATTTACATATGGCCAGCCTATAGTGTGCAGTGGTATTGCCATAGATCTCTTATATGCTTTAGACTGACCAGGAACCATGATGGGATAGAGAGACAAGTACACTTTTTCACTTAGCTACTCTGCGATAAAAGGGCCCTACTCAGACCACCAATCCTTTGCTGGTGCAAAGGCCAGGTGGGCACAAGGAGCATATTGAGGTCAAGAAGGGAACCCAGAATATCAGCACTACTATTGGCATGGATATCCACCCTGATACCCTGTCCAGTCAGCCCTGATCCCCAAACTCTCCTCATCACCGGACACAGCCAATTGCTGCTACCACCTTATCAGCACCAGTGGTACGTTGGTGGCATGCAGTTGCTAGTCATTCATGCTGGCGGCCTACCATGTCTCACTGCAGCTACCACACTTTCCATTAATGTAAAATCTCTCAACAAAAGACCTAAATAGAATTGTTTTCTAAGATATAGTAATTTCAATTTCTTTTTTAAAAATAAGAGCTACACTATATTAAAAATAAGTTGATTAATTAAAAATATTGATTAATTAAAAAGTTAGATTGCTCTGGTATAACTTTGAAGTAAAATGCTCAACTATACTGTATACTGTAACAAGATTACAATTAACCTATCACAGACACACTATCTTTCATATTTTTTTCTGTGGTGTATTGTTATTAGAAGCTCTTTTATCATACATAATTGCCAGAATCCAAAATAAAGCCCATGACTGATCTACTTACGTATCTCTTGGTATAGCAATTGGAGAAAGTCTAAAGTTCAGAAATGGGCTAGCAATTTCAACAAACTGGTCTGGTTTTTTGATTACAGGTTCTGGAGTAGAAAGGAATCAATGATGTAATTTAAGGCATAAAATGTTTTTCAAAATAAAATTCTCATATTCCCCAATAATCAAATAAAGGGAATATGTTCAATAAATGTAACACAGGGCATGCACAGAATACCACCAACATGTAACTGCCTGGGGACCCTGGTGTAAAATAACTTTACAGAAAAAATAAGCTCATGTACAGTACATTTGTTAGACTTATGATAAATGGGCTTCTGTTGTTATTATTACAAAACACAAATTTATTGCTGGGACAAATTGCTACAGCTAAATGTTCGCACATAGAAAATACTTCAAATAAATCTAGTTAATAAATCACCTAGAGGAAGTGTATAGTTATACTCTCCAATTGAGCAACTGGAATGATGTCAACATGCATTAGTAAAATATATGGCGCAATTGAATACTAACATTTTCCCCCACTTTGTGATCATTACTCTATTAACACAATATGGAGGAATTATCCCCTATACCATTAATTGTAGGAACATGGAACATTTATTGAAAGCATCTAAAATAATTCACAAACACCTTAACATCTTATAATCAACATGGAATGTCAATATTACTATCCTCACTGCAGTGAGTTCATGGCAGAGATAAAAACTGAACTGAAAGTCCCTTGTTTCCTGAAAGTCCCTTGTCTTAAAAATCATATTATAACACAAAACTTATGGGCACTATCAACCCACATTTCTCCTTACTAATGTAGTTTATTTATTGATTTACTTTATTACATACAAAGGCATTCAAGGCAGTTTCCACAAACAGGCAAATTTTTTTCCCCCATTTCCAAACAAGCAAAACCCATTCTCCTCTTCAGATAAACCCCATTCCTCCTTAAGTGACAGCTTTTTGTGTACACCTGACTTTTTGTGTACAGCTTTTTGTATACAAGGCTGACTTCAGAGTCAAATTGCCACATTATCCATTCTGTCTAGAACTCTTAAGACATATATCACATGTAGCATCCTCCTTTGAATGAATATTAGTGTCCCACAACTGTCTGATTTCCTTGGAGAAACAAAAGCCTTCACCTAAAACCAACCTGGATCCCTGCTGGATTTAGTGCATGTTTAGGCTGCAATCCTGAACCCCAGTTAGGCCAGCATAAGCCCCAGGACAAGTCCCATGCGGTAAGGCACTTCTACACCACTCCTAAAAGGGGATGTGACAAAAGTGCAAAGGGGCACTTCTGCACCACTCCTGACTGAGGGGGCTAGGCCAGTGCATAGACAGCCTCCCCACACCACCATAGTAACAAGGAGGTGAGAGTATTGAGCTAGCCTAAATTGGATAGGATTTAGTTTGATAAAAACAAATCTACCCACGTTTCAACCCAAATAGGAATATTCCTTCCATTTCTGAAGACTTGCTCAGCATCACCACTACACAAAGAAAGGGTATGAGGTTGAAAGAGGGACAGAAGCCAGAATGGCAGTCAAGCTATTTCTCTTCCTTCCTTTTAACTGATAAGAAAGAACTCCCAGCAAATGAGAAATTCATTTTCTAGTTTTTCTAGTTAAAAGGGTGGTAATGTGTTCCTAACTTCATATTGCTGATGGCAACTAGGACCTATCCAACATTTATGGCTGTGTCATGTTGTATGCATGGTTTTGACGTGACAGCACAGACGAGAACAGTTTCCTGAAGGAGAAACAGTTTCCTGAAGGGGTTTTTCTCAAGTCTGCCAGAGTAGTTTACACTTTAATAATACTAACCTAATAATGAAGTGACAAAGACAGACATAAGTTAATGTTTCTTTGGCCTTTACCCTCACCTTTCTATTCATTAACTGATGCTTTCAGGGAACTGGGAAACATTATTGCAGGCTTTCCATATGACCGGAAACGGTCCTACATGTCCAGCTTATGCTTATTGGACCGGACTGTCTGGTCCAATAAGCAAATGTCCTGCCATCTGGGGGGGGGGGGTGGCAGGGTGCTTGGGGTCATGTAGGGGCAGCCACGGCATGATGTGGCTGAGTTTTGGCCAGCCACAGCAGCCATTCTAAGCAGCCTCTGATTGCACATGCATGCAGTGCATAGTGCTGGAAGCTGCATATGTGCTGGAAGCTGCTTCATTATGGAAGAAATGCTTCCTATTCCTTGCCACAGCCAGCCATGCGCACCTCCACTCTCACTCTCGCTGGACCATCACCAAGTCATCAGGTCTGGCGAGAGTGAGAGTGGAGGAGCACACAGCTGGCCACGGTGAGGAATGGGAAGCGTTGCTTCCATAATGGAAGCAACGTGCATATGCACGCTATGCAGCCTCCGATGCTGTGTGCACATGCACAATCAGAAGCTGTTTA
Organism: Cryptoblepharus egeriae; assembly: GCA_030015325.1. NCBI lineage: Eukaryota > Metazoa > Chordata > Lepidosauria > Squamata > Scincidae > Cryptoblepharus > Cryptoblepharus egeriae. Next base: position 181,886,780 of record JAREYC010000001.1, on the reverse strand, counting down.
AAATGGCTGCCACGGCCAGCCAAAACTCAGCTGCACCATTCAGTGGCTGCCCCTACATGCCCCACCCTCCACCAAGCACCTCCCCAGCGGCAGCTCAAGTAAGCCCCCTATCCATGTCTACTCAGAAGTAAGTCCATTAATTCAATGGAGCTTACTCCTGATTAAAGGGTGACCATATGCTGGAACCCAAAAAAGAAGGCAAAGTCCTCCACTTTTTTAAAAAAGTCTGGTTTTTCAGTGGAAAATCCGGACTTTTGGGGTACCCTGTCCTCTTTTATGGGTTCCAGCATATGGTCACCCTGCATTAATGTCAACACAATAACAAAAAAGGAGCAATCTTAACCAACTTTTCAGCACGGAGGTAAATCCAAGATAAGGGAACAAACATTGCCTTTCCTTAAGGAGACTTCTGTGACTGCCCCCCAATTGCATGATGCAGCACATGGCCACTGGAACAGCTACGCTGGTGCTGGAAAGTTGGTTAGGATTATTCCCTAAATTATAATTTTGATCTCAGCTACATGTTATTAGAGATATACAAAGGAAATATGAATTGACATAGCCCATGTGACTCTCTGTAACATGTTGCTTTAGTTTTACTGTATGTACTATGCTCTGTGCTATACATGCACAGAGCATAGTACGTACAGTATTTTACTTTCATAATAGAAATGAGTAAATCAAAGTAAATTAAAGAATATGTCTTGTTAAACCTAGAGTACAAGAGATTTATACATTTTCAAGACATAATTCAACATGCACCTGAGGATATTTAGAAGCAATTCACAATGAGGCAAAAAGAAATAGGAACAATTGCTGGGGGGGTGGGAAACAAGATACTACTTCAGTGTGCAGATTTCCCCTCATGCCTTTCATGCTTGTATATATATATTCAGCCTATATCACAGTAAAAGAGCACATTTTAGTACATTAATGTAATTATAGGTGAAGCATCCTCTATTATACCTATTAAGATATTGGTAAACTGCCATTGGATCTGGCCATATCCACACCATGGTGACATCAAGATTAGATTATTGTAATGTGCTCATTTGGGGGCTGCCCCTGAAGACATTCTGGAAGTTAGAGCTAGTACAGAAAGCGGTAGCTTGAGTATTTTCTGGAAGTTGGCAGTTTGATTTTGTAAGCTGCACTAGCTGTCCGTTTCCAGGCCAAATTCAAGGTGCTGGCCCAGTCTGAATTATTCTGCTTTCTAAGATAGTCAGCGGGGGCCCTGGTTGGTTGTACCGGTACTGAGAGAGGTTAGGGGTTTCAAGAAATAGGGCCTTCTCAAAGGTGGTGTCTGCATTGTGAAATTTCCTCCCCTTTTGAAATGAAAAGCCTTTAGAGTCTCATAATGGCTGCCTTCATGATTTATAACAATAAGGCATTTCTGCACCACTCCTAAGGGTGTTAGGCCAGTGCACAGACATGAATCGGCCTCCTCCCAAAACTCTGGGAACAGGGAGATGGTTGAGATGCTGGCCTAAACTGATTAAGATTGTGCCCTTAGTGTTTTTATTGTTCTTTATTACTGATTGTGTTGTATTTAACATTTTTATTGCTTTTATGGCATTTTATTGTTTTATTAATGTTTATAATTCTTTTTTAATTATGTATTTTTGATTGTTAGCTACCTTAGGTGCCCTTCAGGGAGAAAGGCAAAGTACAAATCAAACTGATCAATCAATTAAAAAATTATAAAGCTTCTTTAGGTCTAATTTAGGTCAAAAGATGCAATATATCCTTATCATACAGTCCCTATTTTTAATGTGTTTTCCATTTATGTGCATGCTGCTTATTGTTTTGCCTCTACGTTCCGGCCATCTCAGCCACTTCCATGTCATTCTGGTGCTGGGATGAAAATTACAAAAAACCTTTGGCAGGCAGACCAGAAGTGGAAGGAATTGCAGATTATATTGACAGCAGAGAGGACCAGTAAAACCAGTTTATCAGGGAGGGGATGGAGTGACCAGGCAGCTAGCATTCATCCAATTGAACTGAATTGATGGACAGATGATGTAATTGACAGATGATCACAAAGTCTGCCTGTGATGCGCTGTTTGCAATGGAGTGCAGGTGAAGGGGGAGACCTGGTGAGCAAACTACCACCTCTCACATGCACACACATGACTACCTGCCTGAAAACAAAGAAAGGGAGCCACTCAGCCAGTTGCACTGACTCAGAGCCATGAATAAATAAAATAATGATAATTAGGCTCCATCTGTACATGTATATAGAAAGTCACAGATTCAAGCTCCAATCCTAACTCTTAGCTGGGCCAGCACAAGTCCCATTCTGGAATTGGGGTGTCACAAAAGTGTCATAAGGCACTTCTGCATCACTCCAGGGAGGGAGGGGGTGAGGCCAGTGCACAGACATGCATTGGCCTCCACACACCACCATGGGAATGGGGAGCAGGTGAGTTATGCCAGCCTAAGTTGGTCAGGATTGCAACCTCAGTCTCTGGCACCTCCAGATAGTAGATTTCCTCAATCCTATCTGAAATTCCCAAAAGCTACTATCAGAAACGAAGAAAGACAATATTAATTAGATGGACTATTTTCTGATTCAATATAAGTCTTCCTTGTTCAAAAAAAGCATTATTCATCTTCATATGTAAAAATTATCTTGAATGGATAAAAAAGCAGGCCTCCGTCAGTCTTGAAAGACTATGGTATCATGCTCGGCGCTGCATACGCTGCATGCAAAGCACGAAAGACTGGGCTGGATTGTTATGGAGGATAGGCTGTTACCCAAGCAGCAAATCCCCGCTCTCCATGCCACTGAATTAGTCCAAAGGAATGGCAGAGCCAATATGATTGGATCTAGCTGTGTCACAGAGCTGGGCTAAGGACAGGAGCTCACCTTGTCTTGTGGGGCCGACCCAGGTCTCGAACCCTGGCCTGCTGGTTAACAGGCACAGCGTCTCATCCGCTGTGCCCGCATCAATGTTATAAACATACATTTCAAATGCTTATGATTATATAGTTGCCAATTTTTATTATACAGTAAGTATAAATGTTAAATTTTGGCTTACACCTATTTTAAAGAAGAACACAAAATCTGGAAAAACAAACCTTGGGGTTCATCTGTTACTATGGTTTCTTTTTTCTGGCGGATAGCTTTCCAACGAGGTATCGGTGGTGGTTTTGGTGGGGCTACCAGAGGACAGGCCCTTGTTCTTGTTAGTAGTGCAGGATGGCTATATATGTGAGAAAGACCATACTGCCGTAACATCTCAGAAGAATCAGCCTGACAAATACAGAGTAATAAGACTTAAAAGAGGCTATTCCACATGCAAAAATATCCAAACATCAAATTTTGATACTATAACATTTCTCACCACATTAACTCAATCTTAAACAACCTTTGGCTGGTGCAGCTGCACCAAAATGGGATGCAACGTACCAAATTATACCTCTGTGAGCCTCACAACTAATGGGTCTCCATAAACCTGTGGTATTGGTTTTAGTGCAAGTCTAAGGAGAGAATGGAGCAACAGCTGCCAGATCTGGGTTGTGCTGGGCCTGTGACCCACTCCTCTAGCCTCTTTAGGACCAGAAGCCCCCTTTGAAGTAACCAGAAGTCAAACTGGAAGTTGTTTCAGGATTTGTTTTGGGGCCAATGGAGTGAGTCGCAGGCTGGGCACAACTTGGAAGAGGTCTCCAGGACCTCTCAGAAAGGCTTTTCAGGCAGAACACTGAGTATGGGGTTGCAAAATTGCAGCATTCAAAAAATTGGTTAATACCTTCTAGTTCATAATATTGCATTGGATCAAACCATCTGCAATTTGGGTCATGAGCAAAATTTTACAGATAGTTTGCATTGTACAGACTATATTAGACTAGAATATCTCATTCTCAGGGGCTATCTGAAGTACAATATGTTACAAGACAGCTATTGTGCAAGGCAAATTTGAGTGTCTACTCAGAAATAAGCCCTACTGACTGTAATGAGACCTGGGTACATGTACACAACATACCTTTCATCATTTATTGAAGGAATTTTTAATCCAATTTTTAAAATTGTTATAGTTTGTTTCTGAAATACTATAATACAGTGGTCTTCAAAGTGGGGGTCAGGACCCACTTGGAGGGTTTGCGATTTCATTTCAGGGGGGTCATGAAAAGCTGGTGCAACCATTTTGGATTCTGACACTGGGCACCTTTAATGTCACTTCCACCATGACATCACTTTGGGAGGGGGGGGGGGTTTTCCTGAACCAATTTTAATTCTCAGAAGGGGTTCCTGGGCTGAAATGTTTGAATCCCACTGCTATTATCTATATATATAAAAGAAAAGTCACTGACTGGCTCACTGACTCACTGACTCACTGACTCACTGACTGACTCACTCACTCACTCATCACCGCCCTGCCAAAAACGCCGGCCCTAGAAGTGTGAAATTTGGGGTGGGTGTTCCTTCCGTAATGGAGGAATTAGGAGGAATAGGTTGCACTGCGGTGGACGCTGCGCATAGAGGGTTGGAGCACATGAGGGGTTGGTGCGCATGGGGGAAATTGTGCATGGGGTTGATGTGCAGGGGGAAGTTGTGCATGGGGGTTGATGCACATGTGGAGAAGTTGGCAATGGAGGTTGATGTGCATGGGGGGGAAGTTGCGCATGGGGGAAGTTGCGCATGGGGGGAAGTTGCGCATGGAAGGAGTTGTGCACGGGGGGAAGTTGTGCATGGGGGTTGATGCGCATGGGGGGGTTGATGTTCATGGGGGGAAATTGTGCATGGGGGGAAGTTGCGCATGGGGGTTGATGTGCATGGGGAAGTTGCGCATGAGGAGTTGATGCGCATGAGGAGTTGATGCGCATGGGGGGAAGTTGCGCATGGGGGGAAGTTGCGCATGGGGGGTTCATGCAAATGGGGGGTTCATACGCATGGGGAAGTTGCGCATGGGGGTACATTGAGGATGGGGGGAAGTTGCGCATGGGGGTTGATGCATATGGGGGATGGCATACGGGGGAATTTTACTCCCGCAACATGGGTACGCTTTTCGCTAGTAGATTCTAAATGACATGAATGAAGATGTTAAAATGAAGTGTTAAAAGATGTTAACATCTCAAAAAAATTTCAGGAGAAAAATCTAATGCAGAAATTTAAACTGATTTGGGCTCATTTGTTCATAGCTGCTTCTGAAAGCAGAACTAGAACCAATGGGTACAAACTGCAAGAGAGGAGATTCCAGTTGGATATCCGGAAAAAATTCCTGACAGTTCGGGCAGTTCGGCAGTGGAACAGATTGCCAAGGGAGGTGGTGGACTCTCCTTCACTAGGGATCTTTAAGCAGAGGCTCGACGAGCACCTGTCGGGGATGCTCTAGGGGGATTTCCTGCTGCAGGCAGGGGGTTGGACTAGATGACCTACTAGGTCCCTTCCAACTCTGTGATTCTATGATTTTTGTTGTTTTTATTTAGTCTTCATCACACATGGCTCATGACAAACTCCTGTACCATAACATTGAGCATTTTGACCATCAATTACATCAAAAATGCATTGTAAGACTTTTCGGAATCTCAGACAGACATAAGAAAAAAATTTATCCTCAAAAGGAAGGCTTATTTCCAACAGTAAAACTGACCCTTGTTCTAAACTGCCATTTTTCTTATCTTTAAAAACCTTGTAACCTTTCTTATCTTTAACCTAGTAATAGCCAAGTGTGAAAAAACCCAGCTGCCACCAGACCACCCATTCTAGAATCTCCAAAGTGACTCCCTGGGCAGAACTCTTTTGAATCTTTTATAAGTTTATCTTTAAAATAAAACTTAATATCCCCTACCAAAAAGGAGTTATCATTCCACTGATTCTCAGAATTAGAGAAAGCAGAACAAACAAAAATTTAATACAAATGAAACAGGGTTACAAGACAACAAACATACAATTAGCACAATAGAATTTGCAAAATAAAACTATTTTTTACATGTTAAAATTTTTTTACATGTTAACAAACGTTTACATGTCACATGGTAAAAACTTTTTTAAATGTTGGATGGTAAGTTCCCCAACAACCTTGTTCACTATCAGAAACACTCTCAAACCCTTTCTTCTCATTATACAAAATAGCAGACTAAGGCTGCAATCCAGAGCAAATTCAGCCTGCTCTGACCTAACTGCACTCTCCTAACTATTCTGTATCCAGAGCAGAAAGTTATGCTGAATCCAGAGAGTCAGGAAGCCTGGGCTGCCCTAATGCTCCAGAGCATGCTAAGTAATTGACACAAGGGGAAGACTTGCTCCTGAGGAGACACCCCTTAGATCACACTGAACAAGGAACAGCTGTGGTGCCTACAGTGGTGACATGACTCTGCACATCACCTGGTGCGGAAGTCTGTGCGTCATCCCTGGGATGCACCCCCCCCACCTGGACTGCACAGTCACCAAAGTTGGTGCCTGCGCAGTTGTTTCTGAAGCCAACTGGCTTCAGAAAGAGTACTGTGCAGGCACCATCTCTGACACCTGCGCAGTACTTTTCTGAAGCCTTTTGGCTTCGGGGGAGACTGTGCAGGCGTCAGAGTTGGTGCCTGTACAGTACTCTTTCTGAAGCCATTCGGCTGCCGCTCCGCTTCCTGAGTGAGGCCGAATGGCTGTGCAGAGGCGCGGACTTTCTCTGCTCTAAGGAAGTCTCCTCTGAAGCTGTTTGGCATGCTCAGTGTGTTTCTGCGCAGTGCACCTCAGATGGCCGTTCAGGCCAGCTCCTCAGACAAGTGGCAGCTTCTGGCTGATTCTCCGCCTTGGAGCAGGCCTGAATGGGTGTGCTGACACCCAGGGCCTGCCAAAGGACAGTCAAACTCCTCCAGCACATCACCCCATACGGAGCGCATCCCCAATGCAGCCCACACCAGCCGCACCAGTCTGGTGACGCCACTGGATGCCTGCCTTATAAGGAGTCCCTGATGAGATGCCAGTACATTCTACAGTGAATACAAGGGGCTTCTTGGAGTGGCCTGCTGTATCCTGAGGTTTGAGGGCAGCCGTAGTTTGTTCCATATCCTGAGGTTGAGAGGAAGGGGTTGCAGCTAGGCTGGCCAAGAACTCAGATTTTTGGTCAGCACTGCCATTCTCACTCGGGCCTTATCATGGACCCCTATGGGTCTACTCATTACTATACCTGCTCCTGAGGTGGTATAACTCTGAGGGCTGGAAGAGGGCATTTCTGCCTTGGAAACAGGCTCTGGATACAGAGTAACTGCTCTGCCCTAGGCAATGCTAAACATGCCCTCAACTTGCCTCTCCTGAGCTGCTTAGGCTGCCCCAGTTAGGGCAGAGCAGGTCCACCTCTCTTAGGGCACCCTATCTTGCCTTGCTCTGCCCTAAGCCTCCTTCAGAGTAACTGGGCTGGAGCATCTTGCAGTTGCTCCAACCTAGTGTTAGATAGGGCAACCTAAGGGCTCTTATGTGGACAGATTAGTTGCTCTGGATTGGGCTGTAAGAATACTAACTTCCTGAGCATTATCCTCCAGCGGAGAACCATCTTGTCTTCTAGTTGGGTAACGCTAATTCTATAACTTTTCCCTTCCATTAAAGCCAACTCACTCCATTAATGCTTTTTACAAAAAGGAACTCCATAATAGAACATTTTCAGAAAAGAAAAAGAGGAAGGGGAGAAAATCAGGGACATTACCAAGTCCCTGAGGGACACAAGGGATACACAGCTTCACCATAAACCTATTAATAATCAGATGAAAAAGTATATAAATAATTACCATTTTCCCTAATACAAAGATCTTTCTTTCAGGTACAAAAAGAGGCAGATAGCAAGCATATACTACCATCTGTGGCTGCATTTGCACGGGACCTGTTAAAAAGAAAAGATACCACTATTAAAACCATTAAAGGGGAAATAAATGCTGATGTACATAATAACAAAAAATAGTTATTTTATACTGTTCTATGCTGCTATCAAATCAAGAAAAAGAGCCTTTAAATTCACTTTTTCCTCGGCAGAAGTAACAATTTCTGAAGCTGATCGGTGATGTTTTTCAGTCAGGAACACATGGGGCTTATTCTTATACTTCATAAATTTTTCTGCCTTATGATCACAACTGCATTATGAGAGGAAAATGAGGGCGAAAAGAGACTGACTGAAATACTTTTTTTCCTTTTCTTTCTGCAGTGTACATAGAGTGTATTTATTGTATGCTGTTAAGACTTTATTTTTTAAAAACTTTTATCCTTTTTAAAATAGTTTCCATGAATTAAACTGAGAAAACATCACTAATAACATTAGGCTCCAATAATTTCATTTGCTTTCTCGGGACGCATTCCTAACCAATTTTCCTGGTCTGGAATAAGGGAATGCAACTCTGAGGTAAGGGAACAAATATGGCCTTAGTTTAAGGCATGGCTGCTCCAACTGCAGGATGCAGCACATGCCTCTGTGGCACAGCTAATGCCAATACTGGAAAGTTGGTTAAGATTGTGCCCTCGATGTGGCAAATCTTCCCTAACAAATACAATGGGAAAGGACAGGAAAGAGTTCTGTACCAAGGAAAAACAAAGAAAATTTATAGACTGGCCACTGATCCTACCATGGAGTTTCTTCTCCTGAGAGTTCACAAGTGATTTCTGGAATTGTAGAGGGCAAAGCCCTTACAATATGTAGAGGGCAAAGCCCTTACAATATGTAGAGGGCATAGCCCTTACAATGTATCCAGTTAGTCCTAGATAGGAATTATGTAGGGATGACTACACAATTCCAACAGGCAGAGCAGGGCTAGCTTTGATACAGTAACTGCCTAGCAGTTGATCATGCAGACTAGTTGGCAAATCCAAAACAGCAACAATATGCAAGACAGTAAACATAACAGATAAAGATAACAGAGCAAAAACCTGGCCAATATATATGTATTCATGTTCTTTGGATAGACACATAGACACAGACACACACAAACACAATGAAGTTTTAAAAAATACTACCAGTATTTGTGAAGTATGGTAAAAGTACCACAAGAAACTATCAAGTGTATCTCAACTAATTGGACTAGTGTATCTCATTGGACTAATTCAGTTGCATATATTTCTAAGAGTAAATGTCTTAGAAAAACTGGGGTTTAAAATCATACAATATTAAAGTTAGGTTGTACTATATGCCCAGTAATATTTATGATTTACCATCAATATACATCTGAAGAGAACTCTGAAAATCACCAGACATTCGTGAAGAATGACCTCCTGTCTTCAACCTATCTTTATCTTTTTCACCATCCTTGCTTCTCTTCTTTCCAACTTGATCTGATCAAAGAAAAATCAAAGAAAATAAAAGAAAAATAAAAGAAAATCAATACAGCTATGAATACTACCGTGTTACATAGTGGTATAGCTAATGATAACGTTGCCCAGTGCAAAGCCTCCTTCCCTCCTCTACCAGCTCACCACCCATTTGCTCTGCTGCCTCCCCTCAGCTGGTGGCATAGCTAAGGGTGCAATCCTGAGTAACTACGGGGAGTCCTTGCTCCGGTGTAAGAACAATTTGCTCTGGATTGCAATATGAATTTCCCATAGGTTTTCACTGGGTGGTGCAGTAACTACGGGTGCACGTAAAGTATCTTACGTGCTCCCGTAGTTACTCTGGATTGTAGGGTCTGGCATCTATCTGCTATCTGGGGTCAAAGAAGGGTTTGTAGCCTCCCCCAACTAAAGATTAAAATTTAATTACTGTAAGTAAATAAAAGTCTGTCCATTGTTATTTAGAGACATTGTGCTGGAGCAAAGAAGGACAGTTAGGCTGAAATTCTAAAGCCACTTTCCTGGACCTACTGAAGACAATGGAGCTTACTTTTGAATAGACATTATTAGGATTGTGCTCTTACTCTGTCCTTGCTAAAGAGGAGCACCACTTAGAAGTGTCTCATTAACCAATCAGAAGGGGTATGTATACAGGTATTATGTTGAATGGAAATGGGAGCTGACTTTTATTAATACCTTACTAGTTCAAGACTGTATCATTACATTTCACTGGCTTATAGGTTAGTTTTAAGAAAATCCACCTTTTGTTTCATAGGCACTTGGCATTTTCTGCTTAAATGGCCATAAACTTTGATACAGATATTCCAATGCAGTTTGTTTCATTGCATTCTGTATTAAATTACCTTACCAAAGACCTACAACATATTGGCATATTGGTATACATACCGTTTTCACAATTTTTGCCACTACTGTCAAGGTCAGCCTGTTACCCACTCTAAGAGCACAATACTAACCATGTCTACTCAAAAGTAAGCATGTTCATTGTGTTCAATGGATCTTACTCCCAGGAAAGTGTCTTTAGGATTGCAGCCTAAAGCTTGTTGCCCAGTGCAACTCCCTGTGCCCCTTAGGATATATTTGTCAAATTTATACCCCACCTTTCTCCCATACAAGGGAATCCAAGGTGTTTTATATTGAATGTTTTTAAATTTTACTTGTTAGCCACCTTGAGTCTGCCTCAGCCCAAGAAAAACAGGATATAAATTTATTAATAAAAAACAAATACTTTCTCTGTTCATGGCATGCTATGTTGTCATTTCGCCATGCAGGGTCATGATGTTATTATGTTTGTGTGCCATGGAAGGCATATGCACACTGCAATGACTGTTATGGTTTGTGAAGTTACTGGGGCACCTGTGCAGTCCCAGGACCTCCCCAGTGAGGAACAGTTGCTGGGGTGCTCTGCAGCCAGTTGGATGCCTGACTGCCCACAGAGCACCTCAACATCTGTCCAGCAACCTCTCCAGCAGGGACAGTTGTTGAGGCACTTGTGCATGTTGCGGCTGTTCCCTCTGGAGAGGTCAAGGGGATACCTGCACAGTCCAGTGAAATCCCCACTGAGGGAATCACTGAAGCATTCCACTTTGCCTGACTGATTGTGGAATTGAAGTGTGTTGGCATGCTCACATCCACTTTCTATAGCACGCCTGTGGCACAAATCACCAGGTGCTATACCCCCATGGGCACAAAAATAATTTATTTATTTTTAATTTATTACAACCCTTGACAAGTTATTTAATGTCATACCTTTGCTAGCTCTCTCAGGTCTTTCAGGTTTTTCTGGCTTCTCTGGTTGCTTAATGATAGGTATAGTATCACTTTTAGTATCAGAACCTTTTATATCTTTTTTGATGTCTGCACCTGACCCTTTGTTTTCAAGGAGTGTCTCATCTGGTAGTTTAAATTCCGGTACAATATCCTTTAAAAATTCCCACAGTTTATCCAAATATCCAGACCTTTCAAAAAATACATAGACATTATCGATTTGTTACATAATGACAACCTGCTGTTTATTCATTGTAGAAGTACTGTAACAGTATTTCTCTTACAATCTCAGTATTTTAATTTATTGATGCTTGTATGTTGCAATTATTACAAAAACAATTTGAGTAACTCTGGTGTCCCCATATCCCCAATGGTAAGTATTTCTGGTATATTTCTGAAAAATTCCTATGGGTAGAGAAAACATGGATGGAAGTACCCTATGGTTGCAGTCCTACAGAGTTTCCTAGGAGTAAGCCCCACCAAATACAGTTGGACTTACTTCTGACAACACATGTCAGATTGTACTATAACAGCCCAATCCCGAAGCCAGTGGCTCTACTGCATGCAGTTGTACAAAAACAGCAAATGCTGCACCCAGCCAAGGCTCTTGGTGAACTTCTTAGTGGAAGAATATTGTCCCCTTCCCCTAAGGATATCTCCAGGTCCCTCAATGGGGCTTCTCAAGTCTGCACAACCTATTTTCCTGGCACAGATTTCAAAGACTCCATGTTGGGCTTTCCATCCCAAATTGGAGGATAGAATAAGTTGGAGTAGAGCATTGCATATCTCACCCCTACTGCTTAGTTCCTTCCCATGACCTGCCCTCTTCCCACCCTGTTCTACCCACTCCCAGTCTCCCTGGCTCCTACTTAACCACCAGCTGGCACTGCTAGAGAGCAAGGGGGCCCTGCACACAGGGCTAAGTCTCAGTACTGACTGGTGCTGGCCCAGCACCGGCAGAATCCCCTCTCTGGGTACGGCAGACATGCTTTACAGTAGGTTTGTGACACACAGTGCTGGCTCTAAAATGGCTCTAGAATGGGCCCTAGATGCTCTAGAACAGGGGTCTCCAAATCCTGGCCCAGGGGCCAGATGTGGCCATAACAAGCCTCTCACTGACCTGCGGCCAACCTCTAGTCCCCTAACAGCCTGACCCAGATGACCAACTATGATGGTGGGGTGGGGGGAAACAGGAGTCCATTTAAGTGAGTGCTTTATTTCTGTGCTGTATGTTGGTGTTTGCAGAAATCCTGGAAATCTGACCCCAGTTATTCATTAATCTAAGTTCCATTTCTAATCTTTATTTAAGTTTAATTAAGATTTAAAATTAAAGTACCTGTACTTTATTTAAGATTAAAGTACCTGTACTTTTTCTGGCCCTCGACACTGTGACAGGTATTTGATGTGGCTCTTTGGCAAAAAAATTTAGAGACCCCTGCTCTTGAATAGTAGGAAAGAAGCAATAAATAAAAACTAAATAATAATTCTAAATCTATCAATAAAATAAATATTACAAATATCCTGAGCTTATCAAGAAGTAATGCAAGTCAATTTAGAAGTAAAACAAATAATTTGAACTTAGCAACTACATAGCCAGATATTTAAAAACCTATCATTTAATTCAGTAAAAATGTACATCTCTATATATTTTAGATATTTTTACCACTACTACACAGACTCAGCAAACCAAATATATGTATCAACAATTTTTAAACATTTTGGCCCATTTCCTACAGTCAAAATAAGCGCTTTGCGTTGGAGCAGTTAAGGTGACTTTCCATAAAATAACAATAGAGGATGCTGTAGCTGCGTGGACCCATAACTGTTCTGGATTTTGCCCTACATCTGGTTAAAGAGAAATACAGAGTTGCAAGGATAAACACTGGTGTGATTCATAAACTCACAAAACACATTAAAACATAACGAACTGCAAAGAGTGTGGCGCTAACAGACATGAACACAATAAAACAGTAACAACAGATTTCTGAACTTCTGATTTTCAGACACAAAGCAGTGGAGTAAAAAATATGAACTGTCATAGTTTTAGTTCTTTAACAATCTCAGTCACAGTCACTATTTTTCCCCCAAAAGACCCAAATATGAAGAAACAAAAAGAAAGGAACTCTTTAAGTAAGAACTTACTGGAGAGGAATAATTTCTGGAATCCATCCTGTAAGTGCATGTAGAACTGTGAATTCCCCCAGTTCTCTTTTTCCAATTTCATTTATACTACAACAAATATAAACATACATATCAACACACCAATATTAAGATTTTAATCTTTGATTCACCATATAAAATCCTCCCCCATTTTCTTTATTTTATATCTAATTTTCAGTGCTGAACTATTTATATTTGCAAATAAAAATAAGAATTTCCAGAAATCCATAGTTATCACTCATTAATTCTGAGTAGGGGATAGGATTAAGCTGTGAGATTGAGGGTGGAAACCAATTTAGGCCAACACAACTCATCCCTGTTCCAGAAGTGGTGTGGAGAGACTGGTGCATGTCTGTGCATTGACCTAACCCCACCCCTGAGTTGTGCAGAAGTGCCTTACAGGACATGTGCCAGCCTAATTAGGGGTTAGGATTGCACTGTGAACTGTTTCTGAGTTTATGTCATTTAGGGTGCAATCCTAACCAACTGTCCAGCACTGGCATAGCGGTGCCAATGGGGCACATGTTGCATCCTGCAGTTGGAGGCAGTAACAACTAAGGCAACATTTGTTCTTTTATATCAGAGCAGCCTTATCTGGGTGCTGGACATATAAACAAAAAAATTCACCCTCTATATTAGAAACTGGCTTTTTTGTTTATTGCTCTATTATCTCTATTGTCTCAGAACAGACAGGAGGATCTGAAAACATACTCATTGTTTGCCAGTTTAATGATGGCTTTGGATAAGATCAGAGGCCAAAGTTCAGTTTCACAGGTTGTAACTGGAAGCAACATATAATTGTTTTCATTGCAAGGAATACTATCATCAACAATAAGTTTTCGCCAGGTCCCCTGCAAAAGAGAGAGATCCAAAGTTAAATGTTATGGAGTGAAAATGAAAAAAATAACTCAGTTTATAAATCTGTGTAACAAGAAACAACAAAAGGGGAGGGGCCATCCTTGACCTGATTTTAACTAATCGTGAAGAAGTGATTGACCAGGTCAATGTAGCAGGAACTTTAGGGGAAAGTGATCATGAGCTGCTGGAATTTAGAATATTGTGGAAAACAAAAAGAGTGCACAGTGAAACCATTATATTGGATTTCAGGAAGGCTGATTGCAACAGGTTTAAAGGAGTCATAGGCAGGATCCCATGGATTGATGAACTAACAGGAAAAGGGGCCCAAGATGGTGGAGCTCCTTAAGAGGCAGCTTCTGCAAGCACAGTCAGAAACAATTCCTATGAAAACGAAAGGAGGGAATAACCTGAAAAGGCCAGATTGGCTCCACAAGTAACGTGGGGATAAGCTGAAGTTAAAGAAAGAGAAGTATAGGCAATGGAAGACTGGAAAGATTACCAAGGAAGAGTTCGGGCAGATAGCCTGGTCCTGTAGGGAGGGGGTCAGGAATGCTAAAGTTCAGTATGAGCTGAGGCTGGCCAGGGGAGTCAAGGATAACAAAAAGAGCTTCTTTAGATATGCCTAAAGGAACAGGAGGAGAAACAAGCGGGTGGGGCTGCTTCTGGACAAAGATGGACAATAGGTGTCTGGAAACCAGGAGAAGGCAGAGCTGCTCAACTCCTACTTTGCGTCCGTCTGTTTTTGGAAGAAGGGCTGTGCAAATGGGGGTGCAGGATCATTGGCTGATGGGGGAATATGCTTGCATCCCCAAAGAGATAATGGTAACATGGATGGTGCAGAACAGCAGATTAAGATTGACAGAGAACTGGTTCAAAACCACTTAACTGGCCTAAATGAATTCAAGTCATTTGGACCGGATGAGCTGCATCCTAGAGTTCTGAAGGAACTGGCAGATGTCCTTGCAGAGCCTCTGTCGATCATCTTTGAGAAATCCTTGAGGAGTGGAGAAGTGCAACTGGACTGGAAGAGGGCGAATATAGTCCCAATCTTTAAGAAGGGGAAAAAAGAAGATAGTTCAAAAGAAGATAGATAGAAGGGGAAAAAATGTTCAATTATAGACCAGTCAGTTTGACTTCAATCCCGGGCAAGATACTAGAACAAATCATAAAACGCACAATTTGTGTGTTTAGACAAGTACAATTTGTTTAGACAAGTACAATTTGTGTGTTTAGACAAGTACATCTAGACAAGTACTTGGTGATCAAAAGAACCCAGCATGGATTTACCAAGAATAAATCTTGCCAGACAAATCTGATCTTCTTTTTTGATCAGGGTACAAGCTTACTGGACAGTGGCAATGCTGCGGATGTCATTTATCTTGACACCAGCAAAGCATTTGACAAGATCCCACATGACATCTTAATTGGAAAGTTGGAAAAATATGAGCTAGATGCAGCAACTGTTTGGTGCATCTGCAATTGGCTTGATGGCCGCACTTAAATGGTGGTTCTGCATCAACCTGGAGGTCGGTTTCAAGTGGGGTACCCCAGAGCTCTGTCGAGGGCCCGGTTCTCTTTAACATTTTCATCAATGGCTTGGAATAAGGGATATGGGAGAGCCTGATCAAATTTTCAGATGATCAGCAAGCTGGGAGGAGTAGCAAAACACAGCTACAGGAGAAGACAGGAAGACAGGAGAAACCTCCAGGAGGATCTGGATAAACTGGAATATTGGTCTATAACAAATAGAATGAATTTCAACAGGGAGAAGTGCAAGGTTCTGCACTTAGGCAATAAAAACCAAAAACACAGGTACAAATAAAATGGGGGATACATGGCAGCACAACATGTGAGCAGGATCTTGGAGTCGCCGTGGATCACAAGCTGAACATGAGTCAGCAGTGTGATGTGTCTGCGAAGAAGGCAAATGCCATTTTAGGCTGCATTAAGAGGACTGTAGCTTCCAAGTCGCGAGAAGTTCTTGTTCCTCTTTATTCTGCATTGGTCAGACCTCACCTTGAGTACTGTGTTCAGTTCTGGGCACCTCACTTTAAGAAAGATGCAGCCAAGCTGGAGCAAGTCCAGAGGAGAGCGACAAGAATGATCAGTGGGATGGAAGGGAAGCCCTACGAGGAAAGGTTGGGGGAACTTGGGATGTTCAGCCTGGAGAAAAGGAGGCTGGGGGGAGACATGATTGCCCTCTTCAGATACCTGAAGGGCTGTCATATGGAGGAAGGGGCTCATTTGTTCATAGCTGCCTCTGAAGGCAGAACTAGATCCAATGGGTACAAACTGCAAGAAAGGAGATTCTGGTTGGATATCTGGAAAAAAATTCCTGATGGTGAGGGCGTTTCGGCAGTGGAACAGATTGCCAAGGGAGGTGGTGAACTATCCCTCACTGGGGATCTTCAAGCAGAGGCTCGACAAGCACTTGTCGGGGATGCTCTAGGAGGATTTCCTGCTGCAGGCAGGGAGTTGGAGTAGATGACCTACTAGGTCCCTTCCAAGTCTAGGATTCTATGATTCTAAAATTTGACAGCTCAGAAGATTCCATCTGTAGGATTGGTAAAGAAGATTCCTGGTACTTTGGAAATGGTGTGCAGTTCTGATGAACCCAAATGTCAGCACTCACACGACTTTCATAAAGTTAGCGCACGTTTTAAGAACTAAAATGACTTGCTGCAACAGCCTCTTGTTACAAAAGCAAAATGAAGAAATTTACATTGGTGCAATGGTCATGCATTGCAGAGGCAATCATTGGTAATGCTGGTACTGAACAACAACCAAGGAGCGGAAGTCAACTTATATTGCTAATGAACGGTACTTCTGGACTTCTGTCCATTCTCCACCATCTGTATCGACCCTCCTGACAATCTCAGGCACTTGCTGACAACCCCAGGCACTTGCTGCAGCCATGCGGTGCAATCCTTTCTGCAAGTGTTGCCACTAGCGTAATCAGAACATACCATCTAGTTCTACTTTCCCAGACAAATATAGCCCTGATAAAATGGCAGAATAAAGTATTTGCTCATTTCTTAAAAATGAATTGAGACCCAAGAGAAGTGTGGAAATGGCTTAAATCCAGAGGTTGGAGGCTTGTTTCCAAGACTGGATGAAGGTATACAAGGAGTATCTGTTATATAGTTTCTGCTGCATTAGGCATATCCATCTTTTTTTGTGGTCACATGAAGATGCCAAATATGGCTCCCTGAAATGTACATTCATTTATAAAAATAAGGTATAGCTCTTATTTTTATTACAGTGAATGCTTTAGGTACACACAGCATACAAACAGAAGATGCTAATTTCTCAAACATATAAAGTGACCTGGGGAAAAAGAGATCATAAACAAATTACCTTTTTAAAATCTTGACATTATATACTAAGTTGTAATGCTGAAAAGGTTTGGATGTGGTGGATCCAGCCCTTGCTTTGTTCAATGAAAATCTTTCTTAAACTCATTTAGTAAAATCTTCTAGAATATTCAGTAACTTTTCTCAAAAAAATTTCTTAATTGGTTTTGTGGTACAATTTTATCTGCTTACTATGTGAAAATATATACTTAAAAAAGAAAAAAATAAGTACTCACCATCCAATACAGTTTAACTACATATTTCCCATAGCTATTGTACAATGGCATATGCCCCTTGATAGCTTTACATAATGAGTATATATGTTCCCATGGCTTCCATAAAAGTGTAGGTGGTTCAATTGTACTGATTTTACCATCAGAATTTAACACACTTGCATTGTGTATTCTCCAGGCTGCATAGATTTCACATATTATCCATCTCATCAGCTGTAGTTGGCAGGGAAAAGGAAGAAGGAATTACAAAGAATCACAGCTCTACTCATAAGAAACATTTTAGACCTACTTTATGATAAATATAATGACCATATAATTTAACACAAGAGCAAGGGAAATAGTTTAGGACACATGGTGATTGTGTCTCTTCAACGAGGATTCTCAGTAGCCAGGCTTATAGCCCAATCTTGAGGGCTCACCCCAGAGGAACAGTGGTAGCTGAGTGTCACAAATGTCTGTCAGGCCCACTGATGGGCCCACACCAAACCTAGCGCAGTGCAAATAGGCAATACCTTAGTGCTTGGTAAGCACTGGAACTGGTCTTCCACAACTCAGTGGTCCATACAGACCACCAAGTGGTGGTGAGCTGAGGGGAGAGGCAGAAAGGAGGCATTCTGAGATGGGGGAGGGTGGGCGGGAGCAGGTGGGTGGGACTGGTGGAGCTCAGCTGTACCAGATCCAGATCCTCCGTGAAAGGCTTTTGCGCCTACACAAAAGCTTTTGTTCTGTACCACCTCTATAGATATTCAAAACTGTGTAGCCCCATTAAAGGACTACCGGTAATCAATTTATGTGGGGGTGAACGTCCTCTTCTTCTTATGAACGTCCCCTTATCTCACGATCGGTCATGACAGCCTGCTGGCACGTAGCACCATATGATTCAGGTACCACAGGATTCCTGGCATTGCAGCAGCTCAAGATTGAGCTGCCCAGCATCTCATCAGTGCTCTTGTTCCTCAGCAAGCCTCAGGGATGTCAAACTCATTTCATACAGAGGGCCAAAGTTAGCATTAATGGTGTTTCTCAAGAGTCAGAGTCCAATCTACTGCATGTCTACCTGGAAGTAAATCCCATTACAGCCAATAGGCTATAGCCAAGTGTAGATAACCTTTTCTCATGATCAACATAAAATGGCAAGGTGGGCCACATAAAATGGCAAGGTGGGCCTTGAGTTTAACACCTGTGCTTTAGACAAACAGCCAATCCTGCCTAACTCCCCTGTTTTGGATGCAGCCATGTCAGTGTACTTAAAAAGGTGGATGTGAGCAGTCTGACAAATACATACAATTATAATGAAAAGCAGTAATTTTCTATAATTTTGTGTAATTATACCTAGCCTGGGTTAGAACAAAGATTCTTGATGTGCAAATCATAAATGTACATTATCATTTCAAGTATTATTTCAGCATGTGTATTTTGCATTCTTTCATCAGATTAAAACATATACAATTAATTTTAAAATCGGAAGTACTGTAGAAATGTTTTCAGACTCTCTCAACATTAGAATTGGTACTAAAGATGGCTAATGCTCATCTCACAACTGCATACCGATTCAATTTCAATTTTTATTACGGTCTCAGAACACAATAAAAGTAGCAGATACAGTCTTACATATACATCTAGACATACATCAATTTAAAATAATTTAATACTTCACTTAAATATAGTTAGGGTGAGGTTCGCCTCACACAGCTGCATAAAAACCCTTACCTCATTAAAATACAAAAATAAGTCCAGTACATAATGCAACCTCTAACAGTGATATCACTGCTCCTGGGAATACATCCAATTCCTTCTACAATAAAAATTATATCTGTTTCTGCGTCAGGGATAAATATGGTGGCAAATATGTAAGTTCTGGCAGTGAGGAGCAGAGTCTCCACAGTGGTAGCTCCTTGATTATGGAGCTTTTGATGGGGCCTCATGACCTTCTTATTAACCAGAGCTTTTATTGGGGACTGGTGTTTTTACAATCGTTTTAATTGGTTTTATCCAGTCTGCTACACAAGCATGTGAAACCACATGCTGTTGGAGCACCAGGAGGGAGGCCACAGAGGACCACATTGTGCTGATGAGCAAAGAAGAACCTACTGATGACAATATATTGGCCATAAGGGCAGAACAGGGCAAAGTTGTGGAACAAGGAAGGGTAGGATGTGTGTTGGAATTAGGAGAGGGTGGTTCCAGTTGCAAGAGCCATATGTTATCCCTTTCCTTGTCTTCTAACACATGCCTCTTTTCAACTTGGATTTGTGCCAGCTGAAGAGCTGGTGCAGGTCTGAGGAGACCCATGATGAGCATGTGTGGGGAAATATTTTTCCCCGTACCTCTCCCCAGCCTCCCACCAGGATGCAGAACAAGCCTTTTTTTGGCATGGCTGTGTATTGGGCAGGTGAGGGGGATAGGATTGGGCTCTAAGGCATGTAATAAAAATCATATCCTAGGATATCTTTCTTTTCCATATCAAAGCCATTTGTCTGTTTTACTACATTTTTCTATTCACCTACAAAACTTTTGGGTTTTATTTTTCATTCACTGTTCACATACCTCACTGCCCATTAAATGTTCATTGGGTGAAAGAAGATCAAACCAAGTTTCATTTTTTACTACCACAGGCACCTGAAAAGACAAGAATTTTAATTATTTTAAGCTTAAAATATTTATGAAAAGCAGTGGTTTGCCCTTACTAAAGCCCATTATGGATCCCTCCATATTTAACAACTATTGGCCACTCTCCAACCTCCCTTTACTGGGCAAAGCGATCGAACGGGTAGTGGCGTCTTAGGTCCAGCAGGTCCTGGATGATGCAAATTATCTGGATCCCTTTGAGTCTGATTTCAGACTTGATTGTATTAGTTATTGATTGTTAGCCGCTTTGGGTGCCCTTTGGAGAAAAAAGCGGAGTACAAATCAAATCAAATCAATCAGTAAATAAACTTAGAGTTAAAAGTTTCACTTGAAAAATATTTTTCAAGTAAAGGGGGATAAAAATTATGCACTAGGAAAATAGACAATCTGTTTTGAAAATGGCATGGCAGAGGTCACTTTAGTACACCATTTTTTTTTCAAGGTGTTCACATTTCTTTTGTTTCACTGTTGGACTCTGGTCATGCAAGGCTTGAAAGGGCTTCAAAAACCCACAAATCTTTTGAACAGAGATAGCAGTGACACAAATGTATACACTGCCAGCAACAATGTCTGTTCTACCAACTTGAAATGTCTGAAAAAATGTGTTCCCTTTTTAAATTGAGTTAAGCATAGCACTTTCTCTTAAAAGTGCTATGAAATTGATAATGATAATTTTTAAGTTAAATATTTCTTTAAAAGTATGTCTTTAAAAATCTTATCCAATACAGTACTTGGCAAATCGTTCTCTGATAATAAAACTAAAAGGAATTGGAAAAGTGCAGCAAAGGAACATGCAGAGTTGTATGTAGAAGAGCTTCATGTTTCATCTAAATTATGGTGAACCCTTAATGGACCTCATTTCAACAGGCTGGAAATATTGGACAATTTCCAAAGTTTCTTCCTTTGTGAGACCACTCTGAAAAAGTAGACTTCCTCAGAAACTGTGTTCTACTTTCTCAGGAGCAGCCTCAAGAATTGACCTCTACTTTCCTAGAGTACCTTTTCAAAGGTGGAAAGGAGAGCATAATGCCACTGCCAATGGAGCCCTGAAACGTAGGTATGCTTGCCTTCAAGGACCCTTCTACATTTACCTATCTAAGAGCACAAACCTAACCATGTCAACTCAAAAGTAAGTCCCATTGGGTTCTATAGGTCTTACTCCCAGGAAAGTGTTTTTAGGATTGCAGCCTAAGATAGGTAAGATAGTTACATCACCACTACATTGTTTTTTTTTTTCACCAGGGCACTCTTGGAGTGGAGTTGTTCCTCTATTTCTAGAGCATATTGATGGAAAGCAGAGTGGCTGTACAGGAGCTTTTTTATATTGGGGTTGAATAAACAAGTAGAAAGAAATAGGGCAAAACCCATAGCAGTTACAGGTCCACGCAGTTATGTCACCCTCTAGTGTTATCTTATGGAAAGTCATCTTAACTGCTCCGGAGCAAGGGGCTTAATTTCACTTTAGGATATAGGCCATAGTTGTCTAAATTTACTGAATTGTCAGCATAACAGTTGTCCCTTATTCATGAACTGAATCACTTTCAAGGACACAGAGTAGGTCATCAAGGGTCTATTACAGAAAAAATCTACATTCATGGGGAAAGTCTGTTTAAGCCCTAATGAGAAATTACAATAAGTGCTCCAAGATGCACTCACCAACAATGCATGCATTTCCCAAGACACATGTATTATGGGGCTTTTCACCTATGGTCATGGGGCAACCAGCTCCCAATCTGTTATGTGAAAAAGAGAGCCACCATCTAAATGTAACTGCAATGTATGACAGGAGGCAAGGCAACACAGCTACAATAATTGAAGTTGACTAGAAAATTTGTGCCACTTGATAAGACAGTGGAAGAGAAGTGTCGGCAGGGCAATTAGTGAGGGATACTGTTCTAATCATACAGCCTTTATGCAGTGTTGAATTTTCCAAGAGAATAATGTGCTCCATATCAAGCATGAAAAGGATAGTAAAAATATGTGACTAGTCATGGAGAAGCAGGTATCACAATCAGAACAATAGCAGATATGCAAAGGCAGAGAGATGGGGAGCAGGGGTCCATTAGTGCTTCAATGACCAAGCTTTCTATTATAGAAGAATTTTCTCTTGACCATTAATTTTTTTATTAAGATTTCAAAGTTCTAGAATAGGTCAGTAGGACTTCTGAACTATTCCAAACTAAAGAATTGACAGAAGAGCTTTCAGCCTCTGATGTTTCAAACAGGGAGACCAAATTAAGAAGAAGGGGAAAACAAAAATGATCAGCAGATAAGGAGACCCTTGGAGAGGGTTCCAGCTAGGACTAGCAAAAGGTTGGGAAACTCAGGACAGAAGGGGGTAAATAGGGTACACAGACTACAGAATGGATGAAAAGGAAAGGCTCAAAGTACATCTATCCTTAGTTTGCTTAGCAGATGTTCAAGGACACGAGAAGAAAATTCTACACAAAATTTTACAAGTTGTTATTTTGTATTATGTTATTTGGCGTTTTTCCTGCTGGTACTTCTTACCTTATTGATTAAAATTTCTTGTGGCCTTTTCCAGCAACTCACTTTTAAAGAAGGTGGCAACTCAATCTTTCCTTCTGGATCTTCAAATACGTGCTGTGTAAAACAATTTATGAAAAATAAAATTTAACACAATTCCTTGCTTATCTACTGTATAAGGAGATTCAAATACATTCACAGTTGAAAGAGAGGATGATGACTTTCCAGTCACTAATGAATTTGAGACAGGATGTCACTTGTAGAAATGATGTAAAAGTTACTTCTTCAGTATTTGTCCCATATGATTGCAGGGTCTACTATTCTGGGTTGGACTCACCATTTCTCCCTGTCAAGGGCTTTGTCCAGGTATAGGCAGATCGTAAATACATTTTACTAAAATGGCCTCATTTCACTGTCTGACTGTCATTCAGCAACCAAGCTTTAAAAGGTAATGAAGTCCAGTACTTTATAAATTCATATTTTAGAGTCTGAAAAATTGTGGTTCATATTATTCTTTTGACAAACTTACTAAAACAGGGCTTCTTCCAGCTTTATCTTTTTCCTTTCCACCTTTCCCTGCATCCCACTTTTCCAAATTTACGTCTATTTCATTCCACTCTGGCCAGATAGGAAATCTTGCACGCTTTGCTTCAGTTGAAGCACCTTGAGGGTTTACAACAGAGGTTGATCCAGAAAGAAACCATGGCCTGAAATGAGAAGAAAACTTGGGTTTTAATTAATCTTATATGGTAATACACTTTCACATTTTACCTTGTCAAATTTTTACTTCTTTCATTTGGTCAAACCAGAAGGGAGTGAAAAGGGGCGCAACATGTTTTCCTCCCTTTACTTTGCATTGAAGAACTCCTGACTGATCCATGCTCTGCCCCAACTCCTAACCTTAGAATCATTAATTTGGAGAGAATATACCTCCATGACATGAGCACCCACAAAGAACTGATATTTAGAAATTTAATCCCTAATGGGGTGAAAAGAGGTGCAACATGTCTTCATCCTATACTTAACATTGAAGACTGATAAAATCCAGCCCTAAATCTTGCACCTGCCAGGGGTGCCCAGTCGGGAGGATGATGCATGTGAGGGATAGTGTTGTGCGGGGGGGGATATTGCAGGTGGTGGTGGGGTTCAGGAGAGTGTTGCAGGGTGTTTTTTGCACACGGAAATTCTGGGGTTTTTTGCACAGGGAATTTTGGGGTTTTGAGGGGTTTTTGCACAGGGGGTTTTGTACAGGGGGGTTTGGATGGAGGGTTTGCAGGGGAGGATTTGCACAGGAAGGGGTTTGCCACAGGAGGGATTCCCAGGGAGATTCGCATGGGGGGTTACCCCCATTGGCAGGTAAATTTTGCTAGTAGTATAAAATAAATGAGAATTCTACTTATGATTCACCATTAATAGGTTGCAATACTAACAATAAGCACCATCAAAGGGAAAGACACTTACTGCTGTCTAAGCAGACAAGCATAGTCATAAAAGATGAATAGAAAAGAAAATTAGAACTTCATGCTTTAGGTCAGGGGTTTCCAAACTCTGGCCCTGGGGACGGATGCAGCCCTTGGCGAGCCTCCATACAGGTTTCGGCAAGCTCTCTCCATCTGGCCATCGGCCAAGTCCTGAGGGGATGCAAAGCTCTGCACTTCTTCTGAGGGTATTTTGAGGCTGCTACTTCCTCTTTCTGTGTATGAAAGTGCTTATGAACTGGTTTGAAGATCACCCTCTCTCTCTGTGTTGTAGTGTTTATGAACTGATTTTCAGTTCATTCATTCACAAGTACTATCAGTAATATATTCATTTATGTAAATTTGTTCAAATTTTAGATGTAAATCAATTCTTGTTTTGCTTCTGCCCCCCACCACAGTATCAGAAATACAATGTGGCCCTCCTGCCAAAACGTTTAGAGACCTCTGCTCTAGTCTAATCAAAGCATGGTTCTGGGGTTGTGTCAGATGTTGGTATGGTCAGGCTGAGGGTCCATACTTATCAGAAGGAATGTCGTGAGCGGTCCAAAGAGCAAGTGTCCTGGGGCCTCGGAAGCCTGGTATTATTAGCATAGGTCCAAACTTGGTTTATCATACAGGGCACTAATGTAGAGCCTACATTAATTTATGAAGTGCTTTTAGAGCCACAAGCACTAGGACTTCATCCTGGAGCAATCTCCTTGAAACTGAGAGAAGAGTTGCTTCAAATGTGTATTAAATCTATCATTTTGCACAGGGATTTATAGAAATATTTCATATTACTCATGGTGTGGCTAAGGCATTCCTCGAAAACAGAAAAAAATTCAAATGTTCTATAAAATAAATGCTCTGGGAATAAAAATAGTTGCAACTTATACTTCTAAACTGACCAAATTAGGACCTTGTTACCAGTTTCAAATTTAGAAACAAAACATACATAATGCTGTTTGCCACAACAGCCACATATACAAGCCACATATACTCGTACATTTATTAGTAACAGGATAGTTCTGTACAAAAATAAATTTACACAGGTTTCATTGTTACTTCTAGAGTTCCTAAACTCAGAAGACTTGGAACACAATCCTAACCATGTCTATTCAAAAGTAAGCCCCATTGTGTTCAGTGGGTCTTACTCCCAGGAAAGTGTCTTTAGGATTGCAGCCTAAACTAGCAAACAATTCAATACAGAATTCAGATCTTTATTTTGTTTTCATATAGTTTAGCTCTAGACAGTTCTATGGTAAGGCATGTGCCTGCCAGTTCATTGTGACACACTCACACCTATAGCTTACTTTGCTCACAATTAAGAAAATTAAGGCTGCAATCCTGAACTCTAGGCCAGCATAAGTCCCGTGCTGGCCTGAGGTGTCACAAAAGTGCTGTTAGGACACTTCTGTGCAACAAATGGGGGAGGGTTAGACCAGTGCACAGACATTTGCTTGCCTCCCTGCATCACCTCGGAAATGGGAAGACAAATGAGTTGTGCCAACCTAGGTTAGGATTTCACCCTAAGCATTCAAAGAAGAATGAGAAATCTTCTGCATTTGAAAAATGAATTGTTCAAAGATACTTTCATCGGCTGAAAATCTTTCATCTTCAACATCAAGATGTCATGGCCTCAAAAAAGCCACAACTGTCTTCTTTAAAGATTCTCCTAAGTGAAAATTGTTCTCACAATGTAAACTAATATTAAAAGTTCAAAGACAAAGGCTGCAATCCTAAAGACACTTTCCTGGGAGTAAGACCCATTGAACACAATGGGGCTTACTTTTGAGTAGGCATGGTTAGGATTGTGCTCAAAGTCACCATGGAGATGCACTTTCAGGATAATCTTAGAGTTTGTGGTGTCAGAGATAAGTTTTACAACCTGATGCATGATGCAGGTGCAGGAAGTTTGGTTTTCTGCTCAGGTAATCAAGTGCCTTCAGACTATCATGCTACTGAATACTGCCATTCTTAAAAGCTAAAAGCATACTTGAAGCTTGTCATATGTTTCCACTCCAAAAAAAAAGAGTAATTTCATACATAATCTGATAATGTTCTGTGTTTTACAGATATAGGTATAAACAATGGAAATCAAACTAACGTAAAGAAATGGTTGTTATTGCTGTAGGATAAAAGGATTTGTTGAAAATATGTCTTCTAAGATAAAAATCTTAACAACTGAGAACAAGCTGCCATCAAACTCTTGATTTAAATTCACTATCTATATTTCAGTTAAATATTTCTTGACAGCTTGGGCCAGAAGGCTTAGCTGGTAGTTTGTTGAAGTGAACAAACATATGCTGTCCTGACCTGACATTCTTTCAAGTAGTGCTTTATACAAGGCTTTGCATATCTCAAAGATCAGAATAACGTCAAAGGCCAGCATACAATCATCTGGCTATTATCAATCTGCAAAATAATGCCAGAATTACATTACATTATTGTCATTACATTATTTGTTAACTGGTTCCTTTTCCCCATACAAACTCTTTCACATTTGGTGTTATTGAACCAAATATGTAGTATTTGGTTCTCTCTATTTGAATATCTTTTACTTAATGATGTTTTTATCAAGACCTTGCCCACAACAACCCAGTGACATAGATCTAGTTGGGAGATAGTGACTGGCACAGGATCACTAAAGAGATTCAAGGCTGATTCTAATGCTTTCACTACCCATCACCACCGTAACTGACACACAAATCAACCTCTGTTATGATAGTATCTATGTAAGATCCAGTTGTAATCCTTACAAATAAGGTGCTAAAACTCAGAACCATCAGGACCTTTCTGCCATAGACCTCTGTATCATTGCTGCAACAACTTGACCCAAGTAGCCCTTTTGAGCAATGAATTTGTAATACTGAGGGAGTTCTCTAATGGTTTGATATCATCCGGTCATCTGAGACTAAGGGTGAAATCCAGAGTAATTACGGGGAGTCCTTGCTCTGGATTAAGAACAAATTACTCTGGATTGCAATAGGAATTTGCCATAGGTTTTCACTGCGTTGTGCTGTAACTACTGGTGCACATAATGTCTCTTATGTGCTCCCGTAGTTACTCTGGATTGTGCCCTAAGAGCACAATCCTAACCATGTCTACTCAGAAGTAAGTCCCATTGTATTCAATGGGTCTTACTCCCAGTAAAATGTCTTTAGGATTGGAGTCTAACACAGTTTTTGGAAAGAGCACAGACTTACCCTACAATCCAGAGTAACTACGGGAGCACAGAAGAGACATTTATGACGACGTAGCTACCTATTTCACCTAGTGAAAATCTATGGGAAATTCATTTTGCAATCCAGGGTAAATTGTTTTTATGTCGGAGCAAGGACTCCCTATAGTTACGCTGGACGGCATCCTTAACATCCTATACTGTTGTAACAAGACTTTAAAAGATGATTTGGATTGTTTTTACCTTAAATATTGAGATTTGAATTAAATACTTTTAACCAATCTTTTGGATCAATCTGTTCCGTAAGCTGTACTGCCCAGTACCATACTGTGAATCAGTATGGTACTGCATATGGTACTGCATACTGAAACAAGCAGTGACAGTGCCGTAAGGCACTAAAAAGTCACTCTGGTTTTACTGAGAAACTGGAAATTGTATTTTTTAAACAGAAAGTCTCAGCTGAGTTTGGCAGAAGCAGTGGATGGACGTCTGCAGCTTCAACTGAACGCAAAGATCCCTCTGTGGGTGTGGGAAGGGGAGTGGAGCACCCTGTGGCTCAAGAGGATGAGGGAGGTGTATCCATTTACCTGTATCCAGAATGGAACCCCTACTGATATGGGGGCATGTCTTTACTTGTAAACTGTTGAGCTACGGGCCAACTGTTAGGATCTGCAAAGATAGGACTCAAAGATCTGCTACACTGCACCACTACTACATTAGTATTCAAAGCTCAACAAAAGAGAGCTTTCTGATGTAGTCAGATTAAATTCCCAATTAGCAGAGAAAAGCTATAAGCAGGAAGGAAATGCAAAATGTTCTAACATGAGAGAACAATAACTTCGTTTGACGTTATATCAACACCAAAAATGGTACCATCTGCAGCTACTGAGCTATTTCTTGTGCAGGATAATTAAGCTTCAGAGGGACCCAGACACAAAGGTATAAATAATTACCAGAGGACCCTGGAGACTGCTGTGCCATCTCCGCTTTTCGTTTATTGATTTTTAAAAAATATATACCGTACTCAGAATCTTAACAACAACTTATCGAGCACCCCTGAAAAGCAACTTTTCCGTATTTGGAACCAATTCTCATTTTACAGTAGCAAGTGTATTTGTTAAATATATACTGGAGTCTCCTGCAGGAAACATATTAAAGGTGAAAAGGAGACCATGTCTGCAAATGAGCAGCACACATGCACCAGAAGACACAGCCACACCGGGCTTTCCAGGAACAACTTCCAGATTGTGGGAAGGGAGCCTGGAAAAAAACCTTGCCTCCTGTTCCATCTTACTGAAGAATAGGAAAGTTGGCAGCAGTTCCTCCTCTTCCTCCCATAGGTTAAGAAGGAGCCATTGTGGCATCCGATTCCTCTCTCATTAGCAGAGATTGGGGAGAATAGAAAGCAACACGAGACATAATTTTCTTGGTTAAGAGAATTGTGCAGCAGCCCTTCTAGATCTTCCCCACTAACCCTTCTTCTTCTTCAGCAACCCTTCAGAGGGTTGTGGAACCAATCGTCTGAGTTCCCAGTATTTCAGACGGAAAAGCTCACTTCGATGTGCAAGCATTTTGATTTAATGAGCATCCCTCTTTCCATTCTATCTTGTATATATCCATCTTCACCCATAACAAGTGGCAACGAGTTCCACCGACTAACACTTTATTTATTCTCCTGACACTCAACTTTAGCGGCTGTTGCCTGGTTCAGGGGATGTGGGGACAGGATTGGGGGTGCAGAAGAGCATCACTCTCTCCCCTCTAGTCAGCCCCTGAATAATGTCTTCCTCCATTATCATGTGGCAAGTAGTTCCACTGAGTTATACTGTCAAACCTCAACTTTAGCGGCTGTTGTGTGGTTCCGGTGTTGTGTGAGGGGAAAAGAGCAGCCCTGCATAAAACCTTTCCCTGTCAAGTGGCAGGGAGTTCCACAGACTAATATCTTATTTCTTCCACCCTCAGAGTCTCCACACTCCACTTCAGTGTCTGTTCTCTGCTTCTGGTGTTGTGTGAGGGGAAAAGAGCAGCCCTGCATAAAACCTTTCCCTGTCAAGTGGCAGGGAGTTCCACAGATTAAGCTTTTGTCTCCTGTGCTCTGCTTGGGGAGGCTCAGTCTGGGGGCTCCTCGGAGGGGAGGAGGAGGAGGCTCTTACTCTTTAACGGAGGTGTTTGCCTGGAGGACGTTGTTGATCTTCACGGGCTCCTTCTTCTTGCCAGGCTTCGACATGGCTGGAGGTGGGAGTGAAGGGAAGCAACTGCAGCCCCGCAATAGCCTCTGCAGCTGCAACAGGCAACACCAGCAGCGTCCACTCTGTTGCTAAGCGACCGTCCCAGGAACATCAGACCATAGAGTTAAAGATGGACAGAAAGTCCTCGCTGAATAGGCTCTGTCGGCCGCTTCCGGCTTCCCTCCAACACATGGAGGTTCCACCATAGATGAGAAAAGGGATAGAGTGTCGCCGCCCATGACTTTCAAGCTCAAGTGCAGAGAGCGGCGAGCGCCTCCATGCGGTAGGGAAGAGGAATTGCTACCAGAACTCTTCTCTGAACCCTTGGATTGGTCTGGTCTCTATATAGTCACCCTGGCCTTGGGGACCCAGAGCACCATCCTCAGCATGTCTACTCAGAAGTCAGTCCCATTGGAGTCAATAGGTCTTACTCCCAGGAAAGTGTGGACAGGTTTACAGCCTCACACCTGTGCAGGTCTACTCAGAAGTCAGTCCCATTGGAGTCAATAGGGCTTACTCCAGGGTGACCAGATTATTCCTGGCCCCAAGGCCAAAATTCCTACCCACTTAAAAAAATTGCCAAAAATGTATTTTTTTGTTTTTGTTTTTCAGTTTTTTGACCATAACTTTTGATAGGAAGGAGATGTCTTCAAACTGATTTTTGCATTGGATTCTGCTCTTCAATACGAATCCAACGACATATGGCATGATGGGGTACTGTGCACTATCGCAGTTTCAAAATGAAGCAAAAATGTAGGACACCCGGACAGGAGGCTAAAAAATCTGGACAAATCCGGATTTTTCTGGTCATATGGTCACCCTGGCTTACTCCCAGGAAAGTGTGCATAGGTTGACAGCCTCACACCCCACTCTTATGCACGTCTACTCCCAAGAAAGTGTGCATAGATTTATAGCCTCACACCCCACTCCTAAGCAGGTCTACTCTGAAGTCAGTCCCATGAGAGTCAATAGGGCTTACTCCCAGGAAAGTGTGCTTAGGTTTACAGCCTCACACCCCACTCCTATGCAGGTCTACTCCCAAGAAAGTGTGCATAGATTTGTAGCCTCACACCCCACTCCTATGCAGGTCTACTCTGAAGTCAGTCCCATGAGAGTCAATAGGGCTTACTCCCAGGAAAGTGTGCATAGGTTTACAGCCTCACACCCCACTCCTATGCAGGTCTACTCCCAAGAAAGTGTGCATAGGTTTATAGCCTCACACCCCACTCCTATGCAGGTCTACTCTGAAGTCACTCCCTGCAAACCCCACCACCCAACATTTTGTAACCCCAATATAGTACTTCTTGCCATCATTCTTATGCAGTGGAATGAAGCTATCATGTTATCTCTCCATTGCATTTCAGTGCATGAGATACACTGCAGAGATACATTGTGGGAAGTAAATTTCAGACTCCCTGCCATTGAGAAAACTAAGCTTCATTGCAAGGCAATTAATTGTAAGCCAACCCTCGGAAAAAAAACTTCTTTGTATTTTTCAGATGGAATTTTTTAAAGGGATTTTTATACCCCACCTTTCCCATGCTAGTGCAACTGCTTAAGACATAGCTTTTTATCCTTTTGTTCCCACAACCACCCCATGAGGTAGGTATTTGTTCTATGGGCAGCTAGTATAAGTCTTCTGGGAGGAATCCTTCATGGTATGGTCATAACATCTAGCATCAGGGAATGCCTTCCAAGCTTCCAATAGGAACAGTTTCAGGTCAGCCAAGCTATAATGGGGAACATCTCCAGCTTTGTTGTCTCATGACAATGTTATTAGTTTTCAGCCTCCCATCCAAAAGTTATCTGGGCTTTCTGCTGCTTAGCAATCTTCTGGCAGCCCTTCACTCAACCCCCAGACCATGCCTGCTGCCTAAAGAGTCATATTTAAGGAATATGAGAGGTGGAGAATGTAGGTGGAAGTTTCATAGTCATGCAAATGGGAGTGAAAAAAGAAGATACCACAGGGAGAGAATCTGTGGAAGTGAATAAGAAAAAGCCCTTTAATTATTTTTTTTAAAAAATAGTTAAAAACAGCAAACTTCAGCAGTGGTTTTTGCAAACCTTTTAACTACCAATATTCAGCAGAAGATTCATTTAAAAATAAAAATTACACCTCTGCGTATTCATTCTCCATCAGCACTGATCAACACCACTTCATCCCTTGAAGGATTCTGCTTCTCATGGGTGTAAGCTGTCCAGGACCAGCATCAATAACTCACCATGAGTGCTTGCACTTTAATTCATTAGGTTCACTTTGGAGGAATCCCCTTATCAGAGAGAAGACCGGGACATTCAAAGTAGAAAAGCTTATTAAGAAAGCATACAGTTGCAGTTACACAGAAAACCAATGCTCATCCTATTAAAGGGCAGGAGAGAGATGATGAATGGTTTCCCGGGTTCAGCACATACTTAGCCTCAAAGATAACAGAACTAGACTACTTAAAAACCTAGAATTTTGACTACGCAACCATAGTTTACCTTGGCAGATGAATAGCTTTAGATTTTTAAAAAACCCTCTGGCAGATTTTCCTATGGCAATTGCAGGCTCAGAAGCAAAACCCAGACTTTTCTTGTGTACCACTACAAGAAAATTCCTGGAAACCCATCAGGGATCAAGAGCCAATAATTTTCAGTATGCTGAGACATCCCAATTTATTACCCAATCAAACTATAAACCACGTTCATCTCATAGTTGTTCCTGTGATTTCTCTCGCCTGTGAGAGCTTTCTCACACCTTCTTCTACAGTTATCTACCAAGAACATTGCTAGCACCTCTCTCTGCCAGGCAGCTTAGCATCCACAAGCAATTTAACTATTTTCCTTATTGTCCAACCATAAGTTATTTTCCTTATTTTCCTTATTGTCCAACCAATCTGAGTGCTTAGCCTTCTAAGGCCTATTCTCCATGTGTTGTTTACTTAGTGGATCTATACTTGTCAGAATCATTGCTCATTACTGGTTTCCTAGATGTTTCCTCTGCATTTCTAGACTTAGCTTGGCGTTTTATCCCAAGGTCAAAGCATTAAGTTACCCAATATATTATTTTGTAACATGCTAGTCTGCAATCCTACAGCCAGATACAGCCAGATTCTAATACTAAAATATTCCCCATAAGATTCCATCACCATCCTAACAGCATCTTTAAGTACCTTTTTACCTCTTCCCCTTCTGCACA
The DNA here is from genome assembly GCA_030015325.1 of Cryptoblepharus egeriae. Classification (NCBI taxonomy): domain Eukaryota; kingdom Metazoa; phylum Chordata; class Lepidosauria; order Squamata; family Scincidae; genus Cryptoblepharus; species Cryptoblepharus egeriae. Next base: position 181,853,994 of record JAREYC010000001.1, on the reverse strand, counting down.
ACACATTGCCTAGAAGCATCTGCTGGAAATAAGTGCACCCATTAAAAAATGGAAATAGGAATAAGAGAATGTAGTTGTAGTGACACTAGTGCTCCTCCATCCCACAGATTCAGGCAGCAGCTCATAGCATTGGAGCACTTGGGCCAAAGTGGGGAAGCAATGTTTCCAAACGTTGGATATAGGATGTTTTGTAATGCCCCATACTTACTGTATGTCAGCATTACAGACCTCTTCTGGGATCATGTTCCACAATACAATGACAGCTACACGAACAGGCTACATACACCCGAGGTTTGTAAGTAAAGCAAAGCCTTGTGACTCTTTAGATCAGTGATTTTCAACCAGTGTACCACATACTCTGGTGTGCTGCAGATATTCTGCAGGAATTTGGGGATTGACATTCATTAATAGGAAAATAGGGAGATTTGAACAGTCTGGTGTGCCTTGTCAAGGGTAAAAACAATTGATGGTGTGCCTTGACAATTTCAGTGCCTTGTTAAGTGTGCTGTGAGATGAAAAAGGTTGAAAATCACTGCCTTAAATCAAAGGGAACACTTGCAAGGAAAGATGAATGATGCAAAAGATACGTACATGTCTTCATTTCCATTCCATTTGTGTCTCTGCAACCTTCAGACTTCTTGCTTTATTTATACAAAAGGGCTGGAAGGGCATTTAGATTGAAGTGAAATACTGTATGAAAGGTGATCATGGTGACTTTTCTACCTCTAACACAGTGAAGACCAAAAAAAGGGCTCTACTTTTGATGCAGGCACAGTCTGTTCTTGTTATCCACCAGGATTAGAGTTAGGTTTCTGGAAAAAAACTAGTGGATGCTGAATTAGAAGATACAAAAATCAATGGAGAAAAAGTTGGTCGGTTCCAGGAGACCCTCTTCACTCTCTGAACTTTAAGAAACTGAATCTTAACTTGAAGTCTGTAGGGTTAACCTACACCTCCAATTTCTGGAGTTTGCACTGGTAAATCTGACTCACCGAAAGCCCAACAGAGCCTCAGAGTTTGCTAGTGGGATGACAGCTGCTTCACTTGTCATCCACCTCCTCCACCTGTCTCTTGGCCCCTGAGGCTTGCCCCAGACTTAGCCCCAGAGAAGGTGTCAGGTAGCCTTCTAGAAATCTTTCACAATCAGCTTCTCATCATTACCAAGGTTGTGAATGTTCTGCTGGAGTCCCTGAGATGGTGCCCACATTAGTAGAGCAAGTGTGACAATTCTCCAAGGGCAATACAAATGTGGCATCAGCACATTGTTAATGGATAACAAGAGGTAGGTGGCAATTTCGCCCCTCAGGTAAGCAAATACTCATAAGCACACCTGCTAGTCACAGTTCTAACAAGATACCCTTAATCACAGCAGGGGCTAATGAGGTCTCCTGCGAAGAGTATATTCAGTCTATAAAAAGCAGTATTGTCGGGATATAGCACCAATCTATATCCAAAAAGCCAGCTCTCAGTTACTCAGAGTCAGGTTAATCCAGCCACTAATGACAGTAAGACAATGGCATTGACAAAAAATTTATTTATACAAAACAAGACCCATACAAGGCAGGCATTTTTTAAACTGAAAAAGTACATGCAGAGGTTAGATGAGAAATATTGTCTAAGCCAAGGCTCAGCCAACGTTCGTTTTTGTAATATGTATTTTGAGTGCAATCAAAATAGGCAGCTGCTTTATTTCAAAAACCATTTATAACCAATACAATATTATGTGCACAAACAATTATCAAATCAAACTTACTAAAATCAAAGAAAAATGCATCACTACATTACCCCGAGGGATCAGGCCAAAAGCCTATCTAGTCCAGCTTTCTGTAACTCACAGTGGTCCACCAGACGCTCTTTTTCAAACGTCCTCCTCTGCAATTGGGATTCTGAGGTTGCCTATGTTTTTTTTTTTAAAAAAAGGTTGCACTGACCCATTATGGCTTGTAACCTGTGGTGGTCTTTTCCTGTGGAAAGTTATTGAGGCTAGCTGGCATCACCATCCTGTAGCAAGGAGTTCCACAGATAAATTACACTGGGTAAAAAAGTGTTTCCTATTTTCTGTCTTAACTCTTCCGATATTCAATTTTAGTGGTTCTCCCCTAGTTGTGGAGTTGTGTGTGAAAGAAAAAGAGCATCTCTCTATCATCCATGTGCCTCTTTTCTATACTGAAGAGCCCCTAACACTGTAACCTTTCCTCCTATGAGAGGTGTCCCACACTATTAATCATTTTGGGCACTCTCCTCTGTACCTTTTCCATTTCTATACACTTTTTGAGATTTGGTAACCAGAATTGGATTCAATATTGGATTCAATAATTGGATTGAATTGGATTCAATACTCTGAATGAGGCCTTGCTATTGATTTCTACAATAGCATTCTCAATACCTTTTCTAGTGAACCCAAGCATGGAATTAGCCTTCACTGCCGCTGCACATTGGGTCAATGTTGTCATCAAGTTATCTACCAGCACCCCAACACCACTCTCCTGCTCTGACAAGACACCTCAGAACTTCACAGGCAGACACTGTTTCAAGATTAGTGCAGCAATCCTAAAGAACCCAAGTGTATTTGACTACATTTTTTTCCCAATCAGGAGTTACAACAAAAACACACAATGTAACTTTAAGCACAGTAAGGGTGCAATCCAGAGTAACTATGGGGAGTCCTTGCTCCGGTGTAAGAGCAATTTGCTCTTACAATATGAATTTCCCATAGGTTTTCACTGGGTGGTGCAGTAACTACGGGTGCATGTAATGTCTCTTACGTGCTCCCGTAGTTACTCTGGATTGTAGGGTATGTGGAATATACCAAGTATTACCAGTGCATTCTGGAATGTACTATATTGTGGATGCAGACAGAATTGAAACACCCGTTTATGGATATTGGATTGTATTCATTCATCTCATGATATAATTGAAAATATATCTCAAGCTGTTTTACAGTAAGTCTCCTCAAAATTATATATACGAGCAATTCTATGAACAATCCAAATGTCACTCAATAATTAGAAATGCTTTTTTCCATCCTGCTTATCCTTTGAAGGTTATTACTGTTTTTACATCACATTTCTGATCTATGGTCTGTCAATATTCTGAAAGCAAAGATCTTCCAAGGCAAGTGACTATTCAGCTTCAGTTTCATTTCCGCTGGGAGGCTTCCTCCTGGAGCAGCACCCCGTAATAACTCATTTCCCAATTTTTTTGCATTTTGTCACTGTTGACCCAATTGCTTTATATTCAATGAGCAGAACAAAGCTATTTTAAGCAGAAGAGAGGGAAATTGATCCACTGTCTGCCATGGTAAGCAGGTTCTTTTTAAATGGTTGCCTAAGCTTAAAAAATCCAGATTAGTTTAACCTGCCTATTCTAATGCTCTCAAAATATTTGCTGGCAATGGTGTAGAGGTAAAATGCACTGGGAACTTTTCCACTGATAGATGTACTTGAAAAAACTTTTTCCTCCTCAATTACAAGGAAGCTAAATCACATTTTTGTACTAAGTGAAGGCAACTGAAGACAACATGAACTAAATGATGTAAGTGCACAAAACCCTGTTTTGTAAACTCACAATTGATATAAAATCAGATTACAAGTGGCTTAACTTGACAAGAATAGCTCTTTTTTACTGTGAGAATTTCTAGGTTGTGAGCACAATCCTAACCATGTCAACTCAAAAGTAAGCCTCAGTGTGTTCAATGAGTTTTACTCCCAGGAAAGTGTCTTTAAGAGTGCAGCCTAAGTGACACATTTCAAAGTGACCCCACTTCAAAACAGTGAATTCACTTCAATCCTCAAATGCTCATAAAAGATGATCAAGGAGTTATTTGTTCTTTGCATAGAAGTCTTTGTATAGAATCGAAGACTATAGAATTCATTGTTCAGGTTTTTTTGGCAGCTTTATACAGTTGGTGTAATGATATTTAGGTGCCAAGGACTGAAGAAAAATAAAGACGCTTTTTATCAAGTTATAGTAAGGCTGCAAAATTCAGTCTCTTCAGTCTCTGCATTTATTTTTTTCCTTTATGAAACATACATTGATTTAAAAAACATGAAAGCTACTATTGCTCAGTTTATACTTTGTACCTAATGTGTTCTAAAAGCATTCAAGTTTCTTTTGACAGAGAAGTAAAGGGAAAGCTAAGGAGAACATGTTTGACTCTTTGGAATCTGAAAAAGTTAGTGCAGGTCTACATTAGAAAATAACAAATATGAGATGCTCTTTGGAATTTGTTTTAGGATCACCAAGTGCTTGAGTGCTCCTGATAAAAACACTAGTTCTCTGAATCTGATTTATAATAATACTTTAGCGGTTACATTAGAAATCAAGCTCTGGATGTTAGCCTAAAGAGAGGTTTCAGGGTCTGTGGCACATGGCATACTTTGAGGGAATCTACTGTGGTGTCCAGAAAAAAAGACCAATATTTTCATAGGTTTAGTACTGTAACATGCAATGAGAACTCTCCCCAAACACCACATTCAAATATTCAGACATTTTAGCAAGAAGAGCAATCAACACCTTTCTTTAAAGAAGGTTGTCTTAGCATGCTATATTTATACATTTTTTGCAACCTGTGGACTCTTAGCAAGACAAACCAAAAGTTTATTTGAAATTTTCAGGTTGTACCAATAAATGAAGTGCAACATCTTTAACCCATCAGACTCCTTGTGCTGCATAATTTTGTGGCACAACCACCATATAAAAAGAAGGACCACTATAAAAGACCTCTTTTACCATCACCATGCCAGGACTTAGAGAGAAGCCGTTTCCTATGATACAGTCTACTTTCATAATATTAAAGTCAAGGCCATTTATCACCTTCAGCCCACCACACTTGATCATAGATATTGAATTTGTGCAGTCAACAGGCTTCTGAAATTTAGATGTGATATTACTTTGACATTTGCTTCTTTCCATAATTTGAGGCATTCTACATTTATCATTTATTCTACATTTATCAGATGAACAGCACCAGCTTATTCTTTTTGTTTGACATTCTCCTTACTCTCCAGCAATAGATTCTTCCATAGTTGAAGGGTTACTATAAAAAAGGAAAGCTTGCCATTGCTCATCAAATTGATATTATTCAGAAATGGGCAATAGGCTGTCTGGAGTCTCTTAAAGAGAGTTAAATGTGGTCCTAAGACTAAAGAGCAAAGGAGATGCAGTAAGACAGAAACCAGCCAAGTAGTTGTTGCATGAAAATAGATAGTGTGTTATCAGAATTACTATTTAAACCCATATATTCATATTCTAGTTATGTAATTAGAGTAAGGAACAAAATATAAGGATTGAGTCTTATACTGACCCTTGAACTGATTATTCCTTATAGAATAAATATCCTATTGGATGTTGGCCTCTGGCTGTTCTACCCAGTGGTTAACCAAACAAGCACATACAAGGTGATTTGAAATCCTACTTTACAAGGAAGTAAGGTGTAAACGCCTCTGGAGTGTTACTAAGTCAGAGAAAACAATACCCAATTAGGATTGTTGCGATGAAGCACCATAGCAGCAGTTCAATAAGAGGAGCAATTTCTTGCTGCTCTGTACGTGTACATGCCAATGTAAAAAACATTAACAGCACTGTGATTTGCTTTCTGCTTTCAAGGGATCCAAGTCCAGATTTAGTTTTCCCACATCATTCTCTTCATTAGGAAAGCTTTTGAGGTTTGCAAGGATGTTTTCCACTAAGAACCGAGCAGCTTCATCAATGTTGATATTATCCTGAAGAGACCATAAGAGAAAGTTAATGTTTCCTGACCCACAGTATAGAACAAGAATGCATCCTAACCACACTTTCCTGGAAGTAGGCTCAATTGACTATATTGGGATTTAATTCCAAGTAGACAGCCATATGAGTGTAGTCAATATCAAACAGTCCCAAATGGTATCTTTAGCACAGTTTTGCATGTGTCTGCACTTCTGAAAGATTTAATCTGAAATTCAGATAAAGATTAAAGTATGGTGAAGTATGGTATTTAAAGTTTGGTATTTTCATTTTTAACAGTACTGTACAGTACTTTTTCAGTGTTATGCAATCACCAACAATACTGTACCAAACTGAGATGTGCTTTGAGAAAGAACATAATATTGGGTGGATTTCAGAAGAGATCCTTCCTTTGCAGTTGTATGTTTTTGCATATATCTGCAGTGCCACTATATAATTGATGCAGTAGCACAGGTTAGGGTTTTTCTTAATGCTATCCAGTTAATCAGGGAGCATAAAATAAATGTGATTGATATTCAGATTTGGCAGTAACATGTGATAAGACAGACATCCTCTTACCTTTATCTTGAAGAAAGCATATGGGAAAAGATTTTTGTTTCTTTTCAATAATTATTTGAGGCTACAATCCTAAGCCCCAGTAAGGCCAGCACAAGTCCCGTGTTGGCCTGGGGGTGTCACAAATGTGTCATAATGCACTTGTGTACATAAAGCCAGAGTACAGAAACGGGCTGGCCTTCCCACACCACCACAGAAATGAACAGGTGTGTTGTACCAGCTTGACTTGGTTAGGATTGTGCCCTGAGTGTATTTTCAAAAAGCATTGTGATAAACACGCTAAAACATTTGCCTAGAAAACAAAAGGCTCATAGTTCAAGTCTTAGGATTACATCATTTCAAGAGAAAGATCCCAGCATCAACCATTTCAAGACATGGTGTTTTCAGGCAGGAGGAGCCAGAACGATACACAGCTGATCAATTGCTCCCACCTGATCCACTTACTTTTACTTGAATAATCTGAGCAAGATGGACAGTGCTATCTAATTTGGATTAGCATCCAGGCAGATAACTCTACCAAACTTTTAAAAATCAAATCTGAATGCCCATCCGTACACTTTTGCAGCAGGTTATCCTTAACTATTCAGCATCTGAGATGGATAAGTGCAAAAACTATGTAATTAGATGGTCAGCCATCACAGCCATGCTTTCCTTCTTTGGCTGCAACTGGAGAGGGGAGGGGGCAATCTGTGAAAGTTACTGGTCCCAAGAGATATTGTGAGATTTAAACAGGATCATTTTAAAAGAAAGCAGGAAGTGTGGTTACTATTCAAGAATCACATGCATTTGAACTTTCTATCAGCAACTTTGAAGGAATGTGCTCCATAACCAAAACCATAGCCTGGTTCTAGACTTCCTGCCCTTGATATCATTGCCTGTTTTTTTTCCAACTCTCTCCATATGACTGAACACATGAGCAGCAGAAATCACTGAGCTACACAAGAAGACAGTAACTAAAGTTCAAAAAAAGAAGTTAAGCAACTGATGAGAGGAGATGAATGAAAACCATCTTTGTCGCTGGCAGGAGTTGTCGGTATGCTTGCCAAGAAGCATTAAAAAAGCCAAGAAGCATTAAGTACACTTGGCTGAATCTATTTAATCACAAGTACATTTTTAGACCAGTTGTGGGATTTTAACCCTACAATTATTTTACTCCAAATGCAAGAGGTGATAATAAACAGTAAGTTACTACCTTCTAAATCAAAATCCAGTTTTAGAAAGTTTTTTTTACATAATTTTGAATGAAGGCAAATATTCTTTGAGTATCTCAATGTTAGAGCAGAGTTTCAGACAAGAGTCTCAGTTCTACCTAGAAATGCCATGATTGTGCTTAGAAGAGTCTATATTAAAAATGCTCTCCCACCAATGCAAAGACCTTGCCTGAAAATGGAGAGGCAGAAAATTCTTTTAAGTTCCAGCACTTGTATAAGTAAAAGTCCTAAATTCTTGAAAGTTACCTTTATCCTCGACAGAAATTTGATTTTATAGATTTCACAGCCTGCAAAATATGCAGTTGTCAAGGATATCTGAATAAATTTAGGATATTTCTGGATTGCTGAATATAAAAAATACGATGGCCAATATAGCTTCTTCATAAGCAATTTCTTGAATCAGCATGTGAAGGTGGATAAGATACCCCAAAACTAAAGCAGGACAGGGAAAACCCACATCATTTTGAATTCAACATCCCAAATATACAGGTCCAACCTTGTTATACATGGATTTTTTAATCATGGATTTGACTCAATATGAATGGCTGCTGCAAATCACAAGTTGTAAAAACTGCTTTTCTACTGCTGTAGTGGCAGGTTTGCAAATAGTTTTTCAGCTAAGCCAGGCAAAGGCAGGATTTCCCTTGCATTTCTCATTGCTGACTGCCTCTCTACAACAGTAAGAAAAGTTATTTTTAAATCATTGTAAAGGAACACACTTTTAAAATTGCCCTTATTTAACACATTATGGGGTATCAGTGGGAAATCCTGGAATCAAACCCCTGCAGATACTGAGAAGCAACCTTATTCTATGAGGAGCAAAGTAGGAGCAAGAAACCTGGAAGCAGGTCTTTAAATCTATTTTCCACCTTTAATTGATTGTGTTTTTTTAAATCAGCAGAAGGTTCTAGAATAAACTCTAGTAGATAATGAGACACACCTGCATCCCCGTATAAGCCTAATTTTACAATAACAAAATGTATATTGAACTTTAATGATTCAGACTTAAATGGAAAATGCTTATCTCACAAAAAGTAGTAGTAAGGAAGATGCTGATCCCATTAAGTATGATCTTGCCTAAAGTGGGGAAGAGGGTGTACAAAAGAGCAGAAGAACTAACAGTTGTTTGTGGATTATAGTCCTGACCAGGATTCTTCCTGTTTGTGAGTGAATAGCAAAATTTTGAGATAGTTCTTAAAAGCTTCATAAAATTATGTTGTTTGGTTCAGACATGTCATATATCATCTCTGATTCTCCAACAGCATTAAGTGTCCGGAGGCATAGTTGCACTGACACACACCTATGCAATGGCTGGTGGTGCAAAAAGAGAGAAAACTCTGCAATTCTTTCCTTCCCTCTAAAACAAGAATCTCCAAACTCCAATGTGGAGGCCAGATGCAGCCAGCCTCAATGTGGCCCCTGCAAGACTCCTCTATCCAGCTCTTGGACAAGCCTTGCAATTCACTCCAATACATTCTTATATGTAAATTTATTCAAATTTGAAATGTAATTAGTTTTCTGGCGCCAGACACCATGTCAGAGGGATGATGCAGCCCTCCTGCCGAAAAGAGACCCCCTACTCCAAAACAAAAAAAATGTGGAGCCTTCCTTATAAAGAGGCTTCCTTCCTTTATATGAGCATTTGAAGGGAATAGGAACTTCTGCGGGTTTTATTTGTTACTAAGACTTCTGGCCAAGTAAGCCATTTTGGCTTCTAAAATGATTTTCAAATCTTCCTCCTCTTGTAAGTGTTTATATATAAAGAGATTCTCACCTTGGCAGAGGTTTCAAACCATCCAACAAAGCCTCCCTCTTTGCAGAACTGATTCATCTGAGAAGGATTCTGGAGACCGTCTTTCTTCTGGTCACACTTGTTAGCAAGAAGAACTGCAGGGATGGTGCTGCCATTTGGGAGGAGAACTTTACTGTCCAAATCATGTTTCCACTTAGAAACTGCATCAAATGTCGATCCTCTTGTAACATCAAAGACAACAAAAGCACCTACAGCTTCCTTATAGTACACTCTGGTCATGTTGCCGAAACGTTCTTGACCTAAAAGATAAGTGGTCAGGTATTATCGTAGGTTGCTCTTGAATGTTGTACTCGAATGTTATTTTAACCACTTCAGAACAGAATATTTATTCACTTCAATCCTCAAGATTGTCAAGGTCTGTGTGCATCTCAAATATAGCAAGTCGCAGCTCCCAACAATACATACTTGGTGCTTTTTTCTGGGGCGAAAAAGGTGTACTTACCACAGACATCCTCACATAACTAATTATTAATTAGACACTGGGGGGCCAGTGGAAAAGGTGCTGGTAATCAAGTACCAGTGAATACCTCCAGAAAAAAGTACATGTGGATGTACCAATGGTAATTCATACCCATGGTACCTATGGATGTACCTATGGTAACACCTATGCACCCGCCTAGTGTTAAATAGTATTGAACTAGTATTTTGAGCTCCAAATGGATGGAATATTTATTTTAATCCAGTGATTTTTAGGATAGACTCTTTCATTCTGCTTGGAAAGCCACTCATCGTACACTCCATCTACCAAATGTCACTGATGAAGGCTATATAATGAAGGATAAGCACAGCAGTAGCAGACCAAATCAGCTGAAAGAACAGAACATATGATCCATACTGGTTGGGCCATAGTGTCAAGTCCTAGATGTGTTTGTCTATATATGGAGAACACAAAACCAAGCATATCATAGCAGTGGCCTATGTACACCCCACTAGGAATGGTGACCCACAAGTCTATAAACAGCTTTAGCACAATCTGTCATGACAGGCACCATTCTTGGTTCAAATGAACCCACTGTGGAAATTAGAGATTCTCCTTGTTGTTCCACTATTGGTGCTGACTAGATAGAACCAACACATAGTTCAGTGGTTCCCAACATGGTGTGTTGTGACCCACCAGGGGAACCAGAAGCAAGGCATTCCCCCTTAAGGGAAGTACTCCTGCAAGTATGGCAGCAATGGCACCACAGCAAAGGGTTTTTTCACAAACCTTGAGCCAAAGCCGGCCTTTGGAAGAGTGTGGGTGACCTCAGAAACCCCTCTGTAGGCCTCCCCACTGCTCTAAAAAGCACTTATCTCCTATTAGAATCCACTACTGGTTTTCAATTAAAAACTGTAATTAGGTTCTAACTGAAGATAAGTGGTATTTAGAGTAACAGGGAAGTGCACAGTGGGGTCTTGAGCACCCACCATACAGAATGTAGAAGGCTAGCGTTGCCTCCATGTAAGTGGTTGCCTCCTTGATTGTGGGAGCAGTGTGATGACTGTCACCACATCCATCCCCACCCTGCCAATACTTAACTGGTTCCCAATTCCACTGTTAGGTGTTGGGGAACCACTGATGTAGTCTGATCACAATGATTCAGAATCCCAAATGTTTAACTATGGCCAGTCATTGTACAAATACAACTAACATTTCTCAAAAAGGACTGAGCAGAAAGAAGTGCTGAAATACTCCAAGGCTACCTGACTCAACAGCTGCGCAATCCTGTTCACTAAGCTCATGCTTGTTTTTAACAATGAGATGCATTAGAAAGAGGAGAGATGAACAGCTATTCAAACTTGTCAATCATTACTGCCTAGAATCCTATCCAGAGTTCAGCAGACTACTCCCTCCCCAAACAATAGCATCAATTCATGTCATATCTTGCCAGGTATTATTGCCAGGTATTATTGTTAAAACAGCCCAGCTTAAAAGTAGCTGGTTATCAGATATTTAATACAACAGCACGGTTTGCTCAGTCCTTCTGTCACTACATCTGATAATAATGTTGCTCAAGTTGGACCCGTGTTTATTTGCTGGATCAGTCATACTGTTACAGCTTGTGTTTCCTTTAGGTAAGGCTTTCTTGCTCCCAGTATTCAGATAAGAACTAAGCTCATGGTTGATACAGACAGAGAGGCTCTTCCACCCTCTGCACTCCCACTGTTTCTCAAAGTGAGGGTCGGGACCTCTTTGGGGGTCACCTAGAGGTTTCCTGGGGGTCACCTAAAGACCCTGGTGCAGGGGGCCAGATCAGGCTTGCCAGACCTCCGGCTGCAGCTGCGCATGCACTGGGGCTGACTGACAGCCTCAGGGCCCAATCCTATGCATGCCTACTATGAAATAAATCCCATTATAGTCAGGGGGGCCTTTACTCTCAAGTACATGTGGATAGGATTGCAGCCTCAAAGCCCAATCCTACGCATGCCTACTCTGAAATAAATCCCATTGTGTTTTACGCACACACATTTCATTTGTAACAATGAAAACGCATCCTGTATATCGGATATTTACATTACGATTCGTAACAGTAGCAAAATTACAGTTATAAAGTAGCAATGAAAATAATTTTAAGGTTTGGGGTCCCCACAACATGAGGAACTTATAAAGGGGTCACAGCGTTAGGAAGATTGAGAACCATTGATTTAGACTATGTTTCTACAGTGAGCAGACCTCTTACCTCATGACGGAACATACCGGGGGGGTGGGAGGCAGATCTGATCTGCAGAAAAGTAAACCAATGGAAATGGGACGGGAGCCTGTGTAGTAATATTTTTCATAATGCTAAACGTGCGAGTACAAAATACATCATTTTAGTAGATGCAAGTTAATTGGCTCAGAATGCACTGCTCTCATTGCATAGAACAGCTGTCAACCATGCCAGGTCAAAGAACACTGTAATGCTTCAACACTAGTACCCAACATAGAGATCCTCCTCATTGCACATCCAAAAGCCATCTATCTTCTTTGCAGACACGTAATGGTGTGCAATTCCAAGCAGAGATGTGAAATTCTGCTTGTCTAAGCCATGCCTCTGTACAATGCATAACAGAGTCCAGAAAATGAAAACTTCTGCCACAATGACTTGTCAAATCTGTTGTAGCAAACCGAAATCTTGCAGTGGTACCTGAAAGGCTAACATAGCTACGCCAGTGGAATTTATTAATAAGTGATATCCAATCTGGCAGAAGTTCAACTTCTATTCTCGTATCAAATGCATAATGGCCTACAGTTAATCAGAAGAACGTTAAGCATTTTAATATTTTATTCAGAGATCTTAATGAACTTGAGGCAGTGAGATTTGTTCAACGTTTAGATACAAGGTCTGATTTTATAAGGAACTCAGTCCAGAGATTTATTACCTATTTGCTCGCATAATAAAGTACTGTATAATTCCACTGACTTGTGGGCAGACTGCTCAGTAATTGAAGTTAAAGAAAGGGATAGCAGAAATTTAGAGAAATCATCCTGGCAAATAGCAACGATACAGTACTTGGAAAGTTTCAGACAGTGCTTGGCAGTATATAGAAGTACAGAAAGATTGAACATGACTCTCAAATCATCTTTAGGATGACACACTTCACTATTCTACTTCATACGCATTGCAGTTTCTGAAAACTAATTGTTGGATAGAACTTATGCAAAGCTAAGAATGTTCCGCATATTGAAATGGTGCTATTTTGCCTCAGGGCAGGTTATTACTTGGTGGTAGCTGTCAGTCAAGTTGCCTATGGAGCCAAACCAGTGTTTCTCAAACTGGGGGTCGGGACCCCTTTGGGGGGTCACCGGATCCTTTCATGGGGGTCGCCTAAAGACCCCTGGTGTAGGGGGCCTTGCAAGGTATTTTGCATCTTTTTTATTTGTAATTAGAAATAAATATTTCACAATATATAATTATTTTGTGATTAATCACCATGCTTTAATTATGTTCCATTTGTAACAATGAAAATGCATCCTGCATATCGGATATTTACATTACGATTCATAACAGTAGCAAAATTAGTTATGAAGTAGCAACAAAAATAATTTTATGGCTGGGGGTCCCCACAACATGAGGAACTGTATTAAAGGGTCATGGCATTAGGAAGGTTGAGAACCACTGAGCTAAACAGACTTAAACAAGAATAGACATTAAGAGTGTGTGTGGAAAGGAAAGGGAGAGTAAAAACTCATTACCATTCCTGCTTAATTACTAGAACATCCATTCTTCCCCATCAAGGCATAACTGGCCATGCAAAATCATGTCCTTGTCTTAATTGTCTGTGTGGCATGTTTTAACACTGATATATTAAAATGACATTTGGTACAGATATTAAAGACATATAGTCAAGATATTCATACAGTTTAAGATATTCCCACGATTCCAACCCATGATTCCAACTCACACACTCAAAGTTTCAAGGAGACCAAAACAAAAGGGACACAGTAAAGTAACTTTTTTTGAACATTTGGATCATAGCAAAATGTGTCTCATGTGCCTACTTGAAGTTGCAAAGGATGTAATATCAGTTTCTGAATGGTTTGGTACTATGAGTGTACCCGTTTATAAAACTTCACCGTTGGTACAGACTGCATTCAGAGTGACTTAAAGGCTGGACTAATCTTGCCTTTTTGGAACTTTTCCCACACCCAAATCCACACACCGCATGCCTTTTCTGCTGGACAAAAGCCCAGGTTTTAATTACCATTCCAGTCCAAAGGCAAGAGAGCATGTAAAGTATTTATAGGCTTAAAATCCCCACATGTACTACCAACTTCATTCTTCTCATCAAGTACAAAAACACATCCCATCTGCCTTTAATTCTATAGTACTCACTGTGTTGTTTTCAGCTAACTTGAAAATGTATGCTAAAGGGCTCAAGCCTATAATTTTAGTACTCCTTCAAGCTATACCGTATTACTTGCTTGACAACAATATTCAGCATTCAGAGCACTAAGATCCAAAATCCTGAAGAATGGATGTGAGGAACACAGGGAAAGATATTCCTTGATATCTCCAGTACAAATTTCTCCTCCACAACCCAGATGGCTGTGGTACCCAGATGTCACCCAGATGATCAGAAATCTGGGCTATATTGTCAAAGGCAGGCTATCTTTCAAAGAGTATTTCCACTAGTAGCAACTTCAATCTGGAATTCCCTCTGCACTGGGAACAGCCTTGGCTTGAGCCAGGAAGCCCCATTTCATACCAGAAAATTATTCAATGTTTATTGGCTAGAACATATATAGGCTAGAATGTCTGCCTTAACTGGCAAAGAGACAGGTTGCGTTCTGTGACTTTCCTGCTTCCAATCTTGCTTCTGCATCTACCAGCCTTGGGAAAGTCCTTCCTCCAGCTGATCATGGAGATAGCATTATTTACCTTACAGGATTGTTTTAAGGCTCACATCAACATAATTCAAATAACACATTTACCTTTTAGCACTTTTATTGCTGCTACATTGCCCCTATTCTTTAGGGATCCTTTTTAGCAACAGATGCACTATTCACTGTTAATCTACCTGGGAGGCTCCAAGTCACACTTGCAATGATAAAAGTTTTCAAAATCATATAACTGAGTTTTCCCTAAACTTACATGCTGAACTTCAGGCTCCCACTGCAAAGACACTGCTATATGCTCCATCTATAGTGCACATTGGGCAAATCTACACATATGTAACATGCATTAAGTATTAATTTTAAATACTTTGTATTTAACGTAAAGAATGCATTAAATTTATTGCTGTTGCAACTACTTTATAACAGTTCACGCATAATTTCTGACAGCATCTTTTTGCTATTTGTAGCTCTGTCTCGCATGCCTACACAGCCAAACAGCAATAAAACTAGAGATATTACTAACAAGTCTTCTCAAGCCCCATTATTCATTAGCTATGTTTCACTGCATACTCCCCCCTTCCCCCCCAAAAATACATGGTTAACACCATTTCCTTGTGGCAAAAGCAACAGACTAAGTGGAAGACATCTTTTCACAACACAGAATTACTAATTTATAATTTAGTGGAAATGGGATGTGTAGTCTTACCAAAGAAACATCTATGCAAACTGGGTTTACCTCGGATACGTTTAAACAGATAATACAATCATGCTTAGATTGTTTCTCAGTAGCTAAAATTTGATAATTTAGTTACAAATTATCACCTGGGGACCAAGATCGTACATGAACTAAATGGAACATGTGGAACTTTCCCCAGGTGAGTTTACATATAGACAGTTCTTTGACAGCTATTCTCAGGGAGGCACAGCTACAACTGCAGTGTAATGCATGTTGTTCAATCTAAACATCATACTTTCTTGTTACTTCTGCTTTTCCATGTTTGATTAGGACGCGGCCAAGGCTGCACCATGAACCCAGTATCTTATATGAAACACTATGTGATATTTCACAGTCCACATAGAAGAAGCAGTCACATACCGTAATTCTTGATCGATTTCTAAAAAAAGTCAACCTCTGAAAAAATGTTGCCGCAACATGTCCACTTTCACTTCTTTTCTGCCTGAAGTAATGCAAAAAGGCCTCCAAAGTTCAGGAGCAACACAGAAATTCTGACAAGAACAGTTGGAGGAATGACCCAATTTATACCCAAGTGTTGCAACCTCAAGCAAGAACATTTTCTTTTTAGGGACTAAACAAGCTGCTATAGAGTTGCAAAAAAACAAAAAACAAAAAAAAAACCAAAAACACAACAACACACAAAACACTAGCTTTTCTATATATCATAGGGGTAAGAAAATCATGGTTATCATTGTCTTGACAGGAACAGATCTACACAGATGAGTAGAAAATCAAACAGGATGATGCACAAAAACCATTCATGCCCCGACTCTGGGCACTCAGAACCTAGTAAATATACAGTATATACCACCTTACAGTAGCAGAAAGACAGTGAACTCAGAGGATAATTAGCCCTTATCCTATCTGGTGTGGTTTCCGTTGCTTTGAGACAATTCAGTACAGGAATTGAGGGTTCTATGTCTCCCAGACTCAAATGTGTAGTGTTACTAACACCAGTCTCCTCCAACATTTTCTGCAGTACCACCTATTTTAAGAAGGGCCTTGGATGTTCCATAAGTACTTTCAAAGCTTGAATTTGAAAGGCTTAGTTTCCTCTGCTTATTATGTATTTATAGTTCATGCTCACTTCCTGTTCTTGCAATGAGATTGTCTTCTTCCCATCTTCCCTGGGAACTACTTTTCCACCAGGAAGACTCGCCACCCAGCCTTCATGTATGCAGAGGAAACTGTCAATGCTGGACTACATTGCAACTGGTAGACAGAACTGCAGGAAAAGAGCACTGGGAAGTTAGGCATGATTGCTGGTGCTCTCGCTGCCTGCCGAATCCAGACAGTGCAAGCTCATTGTTCCATAATGCATTCTATTTCTGCCTTTGGCAAGTGCAAGCAAGCTCTCTCATATTCCCTATTCATGCTTCCTCTTGCATCACGATTGCAGGAAGCATCTCAGTTAACCCTCGCCTGAAATACAAAAGCATTCCCTCTATTCCTTACATGGCTACAAGTATTTTTTCCTGGATTCAATATAAATTTTAACTTAGGGCAAAATCCAGAGTAACTACGGGAGCACATAAGAGACATTATGTGCACCCATGGTTACTGCACCACTGAGTGAAAACCTATGGGAAATTCATATTGCAATCCAGAGTAACTTGCTCCAGAGCAAGGACTCCCCATAGTTACTCTGGATTTCACCCTTAGGCTGATACAGCAACACAGACCTAAATACAGAGAAACAGCACTGCAGGGGTAGAAGATCATCAAGTTCAGTCTCAAAAAGATCCTCATTCATCAGAATTGCTCCCCACCAGAATAATTCTTCCCCAACAGATACTGTGCCAAAAGCAGAAACAAGATTCTTACAGAACAACAACATGTGACTTAAACATGCACACCAAAGCTGATGTTTCGATAGGTGAAATTTAGGGTACTCCACTTAGCACATTAATTATTTGAAGGGAATAAATAAAGTGTGTTAAGGTTGTTCTGAAGAATTCAGCCAAAAATTATTTTGGAACACAAGCTACTTTTAAACTGAACGATTGAAAACTTAATTCTTCTAGAGGGGCATGTTGACCAGCTATATTCCCCTGTTCACATTCCAGAATCCTGGGTAGGTTGGTGGGGGGAGGAAGTGCCAGGGGAAAATTTTTCCTTAGCTTGGCAATACAAGCGCTAAACATAGTGAAGAGCAAGCGATGTGGCCACAGAAAGCAAGCGGAATGGGGACAAGGTTAGGCAGTATGCTTCTCCAAACCTCTGACCATGTTAAGGCTGAATATGGAAAGAAAGCTAAAGTCAAATGATGGTTTCTAGTTTCCAGTGCTTTGGCAACATACTGACCTCCCATTGCTGGATGCCCACTCATCAATTTTAAGGAACCTAGTATTTGAGTCAAATAAAAATTATTCTATGAGGTCCACTCCATTATTCTGTAATAAAAATATATGCAATTTCCGGCTGTCCTGAAAGGATGACACAATCCATTGTTGATAAACTTCCTATTAAGAACACTCTTCGAAATTAGGCATCTGAGAAAAAGACAACAGAGATCTGTGAGTCTCTCTTCCCCACCCACTCCAGCAATCTGATGAGGATGAAAATGGTATCCCAATGATGCAACCAATGGACAAGGCCTGTCATCCCCTGGAGCAGGGGAACCACGCAAGTCTTTTTCCAAAGATTAGTGCTTGGTGTAATGTTAGGTCCATACATTTGGCTCTGCCCATCTTCATGCATCATTATTTAGACGAATCCCTGATCCACACTTGATTGCATTCCAAAAAAGCAATCCTTTGTTACAAGCACATGCCATCGCAGAAAAGATCCTTTAAGATAGTATGTGCATTTAACAAGGGCTGCAATCCTAAAGACACTTTCCTGGGAGTAAGACCCATTGAACACAATGGGGCTTACTTCTGAGTAGACACTGTTAGGATTGCGCTCAAAGAGCTGTAAGCCATTTAAGCACAACAGACCAGCATGGAGAGCCTAGGAGGTACTCTACATGCAAAATTCACTCTGAAACATTGCTGTCCCTTTGTGTAGGTCAAAAGAACCCTGTACTCACTTTTGAAAAACCAAGTTCCCACCTTATTAATATTTGAAATAAATTTACACAGGAAAAAAAGCCGTTACAATGGCTGGGCTCTGATACAATGCAAAGTCATGATTAAACACTTAGTATTATGAGCATCAGCCATGTGCTCTTGTGCAAAGGGTAATTTACAGTTTCCATTTGTGGTTTAACCAACCAGATTATTAAGGGTTTGTCAGGTTCAAATGGCATAATAAGTCCTGCTTGCTTCAAAGACCAGACAAGATCTACCTTTATGTGTTTTAGGGGGAAGAGGAAGAAAGCATGATTCCAAGACTTAAAAGCACAATCCTAACAATGTATCCCCAAAAGTAAGCCCCTTTGTGTTTAATGGGTCTTACTTCCAGGAACATGTCTTTAGGACTGCAGCCTTATGAATGCTCAACCATGACATAACTTTTTAAGTCTTGAATCATGTCTGAACATGGCAATTTCTTCTTTTCCGAGGTACTGTTTAAAACAAATTTTTCCGTTTAAAACAAATGTTTCTGAGGTAGTTTAAAACAAATTAAAGGCTTTATGGAAACAAGTCTGGAAGACATCTACTCACATAGTCTTCAAATCAAATAGTTATTCCACACTTCCTATTTCCCATTGCTTCAGTGAAAACATAACCAATAAAGAGGAGAGCGACAAGAATGATCAGTGGGATGGAAGGGAAGCCCTACGAGGAAAGGTTGGGGGAACTTGGGATGTTCAGCCTGGAGAAGAGGAGGCTGAGGGGAGACATGATTGCCCTCTTCAGATACCTGAAGGGCTGTCATAGGGAGGAAGGGGCCAATTTGTTCATAGCTGCTTCTGAAAGCAGAACTAGAACCAATGGGTACAAACTGCAAGAGAGGAGATTCCGGCTGGAAATCCGGAAAAAATTCCTGATGGTGAGGGCGGTTCGGCAGTGGAACAGATTGCCAAGGGAGGTGGTGGACTCTCCCTCACTGGGGATCTTCAAGCAGAGGCTCGATGAGCACCTGTTGGAGATGCTCTAGGGGGAATTCCTGCTGCAGGCAGGGGGTTGGACTAGATGACCTACTAGGTCCCTTCCAACTCTATGATTATATGATTCTAACACAATCCCTTGAGAGTTGCACGCATTACCCAGTCTTGCTCTAGTACAACCTTCTCACTCTTGCAAGCCCCACCGAGGTGGCTATGTGCATTCAGGTACAACACAGTCTTGTTGTCCCACCAGCACACTCCAAAAAAAAACAAAAAACAGGTGGCTACTTGGCCTCAATTGAAAGGATTACTTTAAACACACTCAGAAGCTTGCAGGCACAGAGTATAGACAGTTGAAAAAAAGGTTACTGCAGAACGGCTGCCATCGTGTTTTTGAACGAATAAAGTTCTGAAAACCTGTTATGCAAGTTTACAGCAGGTGGTCAGTTATGTAGTATTATGTCCTTTCCCTGCACTTGAAAATGTGAAAAAGATAGTCTGCTTTAAGGCATAATGACACAAAGTGTACATGTGTCACCTTAATGCTATCCTGCCACGCTGGAGGTAGGGGCAAGCAACTGCTAAATCACTGTTTGGTTCACTAGCTGATACGTCTGTCAAATTTATCACGCAGGTTTATTGCTGAGGAAAAGGAACTCAAGGCTGCTTATGTAACAAAAAAATCAAAACGCTGCAGCAATGAATTGACATTTAAGAACTAAAAACAGCCAGGACTAGATATACAGTCATGCGCAGAAAAATTAAAGGCTTTATAAAAACAAGAATGTTCTTCAGATAATAGTAGAACAGTATTATGGTGAAAGACAAACAAGCCTTTCCAGGACAGGAGGCTTTCCACAATTTGGGGGACAACAAAAAAGCCCCTTCTGTACCCTTGCCACTACAAGAGCCTTAGGCTGAAATCCTAACCTCTAGTTAGGCAAGCCTAAGCCCCAGCATAAGTTTTGTGCTGATCTAGGGATGTCACAAAGTACTATAAGGCACTTCTGCCCCACTCCTGGGGTCGGGGGTTAGGCCAGTGTACAGAAATACGCCAACCTCCCTCCAGAACCACAGGAAGATAAGCCAGGTGAAAATGGTTAGGATAGGCCGGCCAAAATTGGTTAGGATTGTACATAAAGGACTTAAATGAGTTTGAGAAGAGTCATGGAAAAGGGTAAAAGATAGTTTTTAGGTATCTTGATGTTAAGCTATTCAGGTTTTTAAAGGCAATGTAATATGAAATGTGACCGGAAACAATCTGTACAAAAGAGTGAAAAGCAGTCCAAGCCTGCTCCCAACAAGGAGTCTTGAGGGAGTCTTTTGTACCAACTGAAAGGCAAATCCACACAAGATGAGATTCAATTAAGGCATGTATGACAACGGCCAGGACTGCTCTTTACTAAAATAGGAACCACTGTATACCATCTCTGACTGGTCAGAAACACAGCAACCATCCGGAGAGTCAGCAGCAAAGCAAAGCAAAGGTCTAGGATCACACCAAACTGCCCTGCCCTGGATAGATGACATCTGAAACCCCATTCAGAACAGGAATCACTGGATTTTTTGTTGATTCTCACCGAGAGTAGTTCGGTCTTGTTCAAATTAATATCTATCAACAACTTGTTCACACTCATCCAATGCACTACTGACACCAAATACTTTCTTCACAGCTTCTCTGGACAAAAGTCGTTTTGCCAAGGACAGGAAGGAAGCTCGGTCTGAGCTGGATGCATGTTCACACCAAAGATGTTTAGTTTCAACAGTGGTTTCTCAGACGGGCTTGATGCTCAAGCTGCACAGGCCTACAGTACTTGACAGAAGGTTCTTTAGAACATGGTCTACTTCTGCATATTAAGACTGTTTCTGTCTGCATCTTGGACTCTTTTTAAGTTAACTAGTAGTCCAATACAGTCCAATATTTAGTCCAATTGGCAGTCCAATATTTAACTTTATTGTTAAATAGCAGTCCAATACATTTCCTCAGAGGTTTAAAAATGAACCAATAACTCTGTGATTTTCAACCTTTTGCATCTCACAGCACACTTAACAAGGCACTGAAATTGTCAAGGCACACCATCAGTTGTTTTTGCCATTGACAAGGCACACCAGACTGTTCAAGTCCCACAATTTTCCTATTAATGAATGTCAGTCCCCAAATCCCTGTGGCACACCTGGGGACTATTCACGGCACACCAGTGTGTCATGGCACACTGGTTGAAAATCACTGCAATAACTGGTTTAAGCATCTTTAACTTTCTACCCACCTCTTATTTTAAATTGATTTCAATGCATTTTTATTGTGGACTGTCTACAATGTATGCCAACAAGAGGCAGGGATCAACACCATGAAAGACATGGTGATAACACTAACCAAGTTTTATCCTATACGTAGCACTCAAAATACACTTTAAGGTGTCAGGTCCTGTAGATGGCAATACAGTTCTGTATCAAGACCCATGTGTTACCACTAAAACGAAGGTGGTCATTAGAAGGCCTCTCAACTGGAAGTCTTTATTTTTAGCCAACAGATTAGCAATTTGTTTCCTTTGGCCAGAGTCCAGAATTAAATTGCTTTTAAATGTATTTTGTTTTAAGTTAAGTCAAACTTGAAACTACAAATATCAGTTTGGAAACCTTCCAGGTATCTAACCTTGATACAGACTAAGGACACTCTTCTATTTGCTTCAGAAACCTTAATTTCCTAAAAAGAAAAGAAAACTATGGCTGCAATCCTAAGAGCATTTTCCTGGGAGTAAGCCCCATTTAACTCAATGGAACTTACTTCTGAGTGGACAAAAATAGGATGGCACTGTAAGATTCTTTGCTTGCCCCGACATTTATCTAAACTAAGCAGTAGATAGCTAATTTGGGAAGGAATGACTATCACATGTTTAGGCTAGAGCATCATACATTTTTATTAAATGACAGGCTTTTATTAAGAGTTCGCAGACTTTTTGTTTTATGACCAGAGATTACTGAAAGTCTGCCATAAACAGTGCAATCCTATGCATGTGCCATATCTTTAGTGGGATGAAAGGATAGTAGTAGAGCCAGGAACAAGGAACTCAAGGAACTCAACTATGTGTTGAGTCTTTGGTATACCTGACAGTCCCCTTGTTGTCTTCTTGTTGCACGCACGGCGGTGAAATAATAAACACCAAAGAACGAAAAAGTTCAAACAAAACTGGTTCTGTATTTGAATCAAATAACACATCTCTGGAACATCCAGGGCATTTTAAGTCTTCCAAGTTACAAGGCCTAAAAACCTTAACAGTTCATCACAGTCCCTACATAAACAGACTGAAGCACATACAGAGCCTGGGCAGACATGGAGCAGACCTAGGAGTCCTTGGAGTCCTGGGCAAAATAGCAGGACTTATATATATTGCCCTTATATAACCTCCACCACCTGACCACCCTCAGCCACTCACTGCAACAAGTGAGTTGGCTTTGCACTAGGTTCATGTTGCATAAAATTTCTATTGCACCTTACTTTGCAATTCCTGACACTATGGAATAGAGACAGTCTGCAATCCTAACCCCAGATAGGCAGGCCTAAGCCCCATCACAAGTCCCATGCGGGCTTGGGGAGTCACAAAAGTGCTGTAGACACTTCAGCGCCACTTCTGGGGGGACGGTTAGGCCAGTGTACAGACTTGCGCATGCCTCCCTCCATCATCACAGGAACAAGAATAACAATTGACTTGTGCCAGCCTAAGTTAGGATCGCACCCTAAGACTTTAGTGTTAAAGGTTCTATTTAAAATGGGGGGGGGGGGTATTAAGGCCAGATTTGAATGAAGGAAAAGGGCTTAGGCATTCTAGGAGGCAGTTCTAAGCATAGATAGGTCCAGATCCTGACCTAAAAGTGTGCTTACTAACTTTTTAGAATCTGCTAAGGGGATGATTTGATGATAAGGCCATTGGTTTATTTGCAAACTTCCTCATGCCACAGTTCAAACTTCTCAGAGTTTTCCAATATAGTGTTCTTGGAAAAAATAGCCACAGACCTTTAGCTGATCACAGCACAATGAAATCAAGTCCCATCTAAACTGCCACACCATATATCAAAATGAATAGGTTTTTTTCAAATCTGCTAAAACTTTCAGTTACCTGCAATAGGACGTTTGCAAACAGTAGGCACATTTATGCCAGATTATCACAGGATGTGTTTTAAAGAACATATTATGCATGATCATGCTAGAAATTTATCTCATGGTTTAGTGACTGGTTTAGTGACTAGTGATAAAGCTCAATGTTTCAGCTTTGAGAATGAGGCAAAAACAAAATGCGGAAACATGTTTTATAATGTAATAATAGGGATAAACTGGGAATAGGGACAAACCGGGAAGAAAAAGCAATTTAGTATTTTAGACCCTCATACAGATAGGTCCTAAAATGGAAGAGAAACAAAAGGCAGAAACCACTCTTAAAAGGAAAATGCATATGTAACAACCACAGGTTGGAGAAGGAGAAAAGGGCTAGAGAAACTATGTAGGTAACCCAGGAGAAATTAGGACTAGAAAATGGGAGCCTTTAGAGAACCAAGTAGAATGGTGGAAAAGGAAGAAAGCTGGAAGGGGGATTAAAGTGAAGAGTTCCTGAAGATCAGACTGCAGCAAAAGACCATGGCTAGATGGCAAATCCGTAACTTACAGATCCCGACTCAGACAAAAAAATGAACCCTTCATGTCTCTTATTTGTGGTGGATGAGTTACAGCCCAATCCTCCCCAGTTTTCCAGTGCTAATGCAGTTGTGCCAGTGGAGTATGGGCTGCATGCTATGATGGAGGAGAGTTACTGGAGCTTTTTAAGGTATGGGAGCATGTGTTCCCTTACATGAACCTGCATTGTGGTTACACCGTAGCTGGTAAGTTTGATAGGATTGGTCCTTGAGTTACTCCTAATGATAAACAGCAGTACCTTCAAGAGTCCAGACTGACTTTGCACTATCAAGCAGCAAATTAGCCACTATTATTCTACTATCGTTTATATTATGCTTGTGCAAGAGCTGTGGGTCCCAAACGTTTTAATATCAGAACCCTCTTTTTAAATCACCACTATTGGGACCCACCTGGTTTTGAGGCTTAAAAACGTTTACCAGTAACTCAAGTCTGTTTTTTATCCTTTCCTATGGTAGTGGATGGGCATTCTGGAGTGTTTACTGAGTTCCATGTTCATCAGATTGAGATCGTGATGATGGCATAATGTTGCTCCACTTCAGTTTCCATAGGACTCAATATGTTTTCCTTGCCAGTTTTCAGATGGGTCTAAAAATGGGTCAAAACCCACTTCTGAGTCCTGACCTAAGGTTTGGAAACACCGCATTAGAGTTAAAAAACAACTCAACTAACTGGGGAAAAGTTGACATGTGTCAAGCTGGTGAGATGTAAAGTTCAGCTTTGCAGAGCAGAACTTAGTATTTCAATATGTTCACTGCTCCAGAACAGACTTGTACCAGACTGACTACATCTTGACTGCATCACTATGAGAACCAGTCTTGTCAATGCTACAGGCAGATTCTGTAACATTTTCCATTTGTTTATCAAAGCAGATAGCAAGCACTTGCTTGAAGAAAGTTAAAAATAGTTGTAAACCACAGATAAAGAGTTTTGAGCTAAAGCAACCAAATCCACTATCTGAAGAGTTCATACACAGTTCCAAAACCCTCTCCTGAAACACCGGCTTTTGCAGACATCTTGAAACACAGAAAGATCACTAAAACAGAGGATTTGCTACCGTCTATCGATCACTAAGAGCACAATCCTAACCATGTCTACTCAGATGTAAGCCCAATTGTGTCCAATGGGTCTTACTCCCAGGAAAGTGTCTTTAGGATTGCAGCTAAGGCTGCAATCCTAAAGACACTTTCCTGGGAGTAAGGCCCATTAAATACAATGGGGCTTACTTTTGAGTAGACATGGTTAGGATTGTGCTCTAAATTCCACATATATGCAGCTAAAATTGATATGTTATTTTTCTCTGTTTGTAAATGTAATACAGGAATTACAAATTGGTCTTTTTAAAACTATATATGCAATCATGCTGATAATATAAACTGCTACCATGATACTAACACAGTGGTCGTATTAATAAAAAGTGGGGCCCACATCAAGTTCTGATCTATGAGACTTGTCAACTTCAAGAATTCATAAAGTGTGGAATATTTTGCTCAATAGGGGTCCATGATGCTACAGATACTTCAACAGATACTTCAACAACATTTCTGAACACACAGTAGTGTACAAAGCTTGGCTTCCCAGGCTTTGAGCTGCGCAACCACACAGCTTAGAAGGAACAGTAGCCACGGTTCCTCTTTCTGCTCATGGATAGTTAATCACCATGGACTTTTCCAGTCTGCTCCTTTCTAGGTCAACTGGAAGAAGAAAGGGGGGCAGAAAGTGGCATGGCATCAGCATACACTCAGTTTTGAAAGTCAAAGGGGGAGCAGAGGAAGCAAACCAAGAAATCAAAAGGAATGCTGCAGCAGATGGACGAGAGGGAGCCTGGTGGAGACCAACCATGACTTGAAACCTGTCAAGAACAATCCCTCCCCAGTTTCCAGGAGACGTACCTCATTTCAGACCTCTAACTCTGGCTACTGTTCAAGCCGAGCAGTACTTGCCTCTGTGATAAACTGCGGCCAGGCCAAATAAAATGAAGCCAGGTTTGCAAAGTTAGGAAGTGAATGCTAGCTCTATATCTGACCTGGCAATTTGTCAAAATGAGTTTTTCGCTCATCATATGTTTCCCAAAACAGAGGAAAATTAAACAACAGTTGCCTCAAGGAAAAGAGGAACAAAACAGACTATTGAAATAAGTTGAGAAAATGGGAAGTCTGCTTGCCTTTCAGAAGATTGCATTTACCCTGGGCAGTGAGGAAATTAAAAGATATATTACAGGTCTCTGCAACTTGCAATTATCATTTTGTTATGAGAAAGTGGAGGTCACCATTATGTCTGAAACCCAATTTTTTTATCAGAAAGCCATATTTTTGTTGTTAAAGTACACTAACACCACATTACCAACTCCTGGAAACTCCCTGCAATTAACTGAGTCCAATGGCACCTTTGTACCCTCATCCACCATTCCTGAGTAGCTTAGCAGTGTGATCTGAAAAATTCAACAGGTAATGTTTTCTCCATCACTTCTCAGAGAAATTTTCTCTTATCACTTCTAAAAGAAAATCCACCTCTAAAATGTGACATTTCTGCCAACATATAAAATCCAATTAAAGGTTTATTGGGGCTTAGGGCCTCTATTTACACAACATTTTTCCTTCATGAATATTTATTTCAAAAAATGTTTATATGCCACCCCTTTCCCAGAAGAAGGAGGCTTCTACCACACTCATTTAAAAAATATAAACATGACAAGAATTTTTTAAAAAAAATTAATATAATAAAACAAGAAAAGTTTTGATAAAGTTGATAAACTTAATAAACTGCTTCCCGTGTGGAAAATTGGAGGAGGCACAGAAAACCTTCCGCAGGAAGGAGTTCCACAGAGAAAGACCCACCATTAAGAAGGTTCTCCAACAAATCCTTTTGACTGTGCTGCCACTAGCAAAGGAGAATGGAGAAGACCGTCCCCAGCAGATCATTGGACAAGTTTAATATTATGTACAGATATTCCAATCCTGGAATATAGCTTATGAAATAAACATATGGATACAACATATGGACAATTCCATATATGTTTTGGCAAATATATATCTAACAAACCCCACAGAAGCCCAGCTCCCAAGTACAGCATACACATGACAAAGGGTGAAATTCTAACTTAGTTGACCACAACTCATTGGTCTTCCCATTCTCATGGTGATGTAAGGTGACAAACACATGTCTGTGCACTGGCCTAACCCTCTCCAGAAATGGCGCAGACGCTTCTTGTGGCACTTTTGTGAGACCCCCAAGGTCAGCCCAGGACTTATGTCTGGGTTTAGGCTGGCCTAGATGGAGGTTAGGATTGCAACAAAAAAGAGTTTCCACAGAGGGAACAATGTTGCCACCTCCCAGCAGAGCACCAAGACTCAGGCCAGGAGGGAGGGACACTCTCTGCAGATGTTACTGCAGGGGGAAGCCACTCTGTGTCCACCTTGAGAAGGTATGAGGTGTCCACCTCTAGAATTTCCTATGCCCAAATTTGGTCTTTGGACCAGCATTCTCCATAGCTTCCCTTTTCTCTTCCTTCTCACTGGGAGGGTTTGTCTGGCCAAGTTGAGCTAGATCTGGGGGAAGAAGAAGGCCAAGTAGAGCAGAGAGAGGGGAGGAAACCATGTGGTCTTCTCTGGCGAGGTTGGCCTGCAAAGAGGAACAATCCTGTGGCACCTTCCAGCCAAAAATCTCTGGTTGGACTGCCAGGCCCTGCCATGGGCCAAAAGTTTTTTTTTTACTTTTGCTTCTCCCTGAGTGTCCTGCAGCCAGTGTCTAAAAAGCCCAATCCAATTTATGTCTACTCTGAAGTAAATCCCTTTACAGTTCATAGGGCTTACTGCTAGATAGGTGGGAAGAGGATTGGGACCAAACATACACAGCAAGGGGTGGATTGGGAATCCTGAAGGAGCAAATGTGATGCCACTTTGGGTCAGCCAAGGTGGCTTATGAAGCTTTACTGCCTCCCCTCCTGCTGTTCTCACAACAACCCTGTGAGGTAGATGAGGCTGAGAATGAGTGACTGGCCCAAAGTCAACCCAGGAAGCTTCAAGATCTGCCAGATCTCACTCCAATTTCCTTATCACTACACCATCCTGGCTTTTTTTTTTTAGCAGTGGGACTCACTTTTTAGACCAACAATCTTTTGGAACCCATCAGTAGTGATGTCATGGCTGGAAGAACCATCAAGCAGGAAGGTTTTTGACAATCCTAGGCTGCAAACCTAAGCACACTTATTCAAAGGCAAATCACATATATTATCATTGTTTAAAACCTATACCTAGTAGCCTGTTAAAGTACAGATAATTTACATTTCCCAAATGTAGTCATGTACAAAGGAAGTATCAAGTCTAATATATTAAACATAAAATATTGAAATTGAAATCCACCATAAGTTGACTCGTGAACCACCTAGTGGGTCCTGGCCCAGATTGAGAAATCATACAATAGAGCTTTCATACCACTTTTATTTCTATCTCTAAGGCTGCAATCCTAATCTGCAGTTACACCTGCCTAACCCCTGGTATAAACCCTGTGCTGACACTTCACTCCTGGGGGAAGGTTAGTCCAGTGTACAGACATGAACTTCTTGCCTCCTTACTTCACACAGGAGCAGGAAGACCAATGAGCACCCTAAATTTGTACTCCTATATATGCTTACCAGAGAGTAAATTCCATAGCACTTAGTGGGACTTACTCCTGTGTAAAATTTGTCTACAACAGTCTATAAGCACTTTGGCTGTGAACCTGGAGTCCTGTAACTCCTAAGCGTGTTCCCACTTGATCCTAACCTTAGCCCACACTAACTATGCTAGGGTGACCTGATGTAATAACCAAAAAAGAGGACAAGGACCCCCCAAATGTAGGACACCCAAGAAAAATGTAGGACATGACAAAATAAAAGCTAAAAACACCCATATATATTGTTTTTGTGTGGGTAGTTTAAACACAATTAACACTTTAAGGTTGCAATCCCAAAGGCACTTTCTCAGGGAGTAAGATCCATTGAACTCAATGGGGCTTACTTTTGAGCAGATATGGTTAGGATTGTGCTCTAAATTCACAATTACAGATAACTTCTTACATCTAACTTATTAACTCTAAGTAGCCTACATGCTCACATGGAATAGGAGGAGAATGAAGTTGTTTTTTCCAGGCTAAAAAAGAGGGTATGTCCTGGAAAAGGAGGCCTTGTGATCACTCTGGTGTACTTACAAGGAAAAGGAAGACAATGAAGTTTTTTTCCAGGACATGAGGCTGAAAAAGAGGACATGTCCTGGAAAAGGAGAACTTATGGTCACCATAAGGAGAAAGAAATTTTGTGTGTGTGCGTGTTTGTTTTTCAGGGCCAAAACAGAGGAGGTGTGACACTCAGAGGAGGTGTCCTGGGAAAGAGGAGGGCTGGTGATGTTGGTGCTGACCTGCGATGTCCCAGAGCTGTAGCCTGACGAGGGTGCTGCTGTCCCAGTGGAGCACCTTGAGGGCGAAGTCGACCCCGATGGTGGCGCGGTAGTGTTGGGAGAAGAGCTGGTGGACGTAGCGCTTGATGATGCTGGTCTTGCCCACGCCCAGCTCCCCGATCACCAGGATCTTGAACAGATGCTCCCTGCTCTCCGGGACCCCCGAGGGGCTGCCGCTGCTGCCGCCCGTCCTCTCTCCCCCGGCCATGCTCAGCTCAGCTCACCACCTCTGCTCGGCTCACCTCAGGGACCCCCTGGTCCCTCGCCTGCCCAACTTCCACGGGGCGAACGCAAAGCACCTGACCCAAAGTCACAGGACGCGGAAACTCCAGGCACTTATAAAACTCCCTCGAGGGCGGACCGGGGGAGGCTCCGCACCAGCCCCACACCCAGCCACAACCCCAGTCCCGCCCCGTCTGGCCGCCTGGCTGACTTCTGGGTTGCAGCTGAGCCTCCACCCCGCTGTCCGCCTCTCCCTTCGCCCCGAAGGCGCGTCCAGGCTCGCCCTGAGCATACTCTCTCCTGCATGGGCTGCCCGCACCCTCCACGCTGCCCTGGGTTCCTTGGGAGTAAACTAGTACCCCTTGACACCCTGGGTGACCATCCATAGGTCCTCTTTTTCCAGGACACCTCTTTTCTGGCCTCCTCTCCTGGAAAAAAAAGTTCATTCTCCTCTTTTTTCTTCACAAGGTGATCATCCACATGCCCTCTTTTTCCAGGACATGTCCTCTTTTTTGATTCGTCTCCTGGGAAAAAAGTTCATCTGCTTTTCCTGGGGAGTCCATCAGGGTGACCATAAGTCCTCTTTTCCAGGATACGTCCTCATTTTTAGCTTCATGTCCAGAAAAAATAATATCAATTCTCCTCTTTTTCCTTGTAAGCAGGCAGTGTGGTCATAGAGCCTTCTTGTAATTAAATAAATTATATGTAACAGTTTAAAAATTAATAATAAGTAATATGGTGTTTAAATGAAATATATTGTGATTGAAAAGTAACTCCCTATATTGTAATTTATAAGTATTTTAAAATAGGGAGTTACTTTTCGATCACCCTGTTTTCGATCACCCTGTTTTTAATTTGGCATGTTCTACATTTTTCTTGAATGTCCTACATTTTGGGGGACCTTGTCCTCTATCGGTTATGACAATGACATATGGGCACCCTATCCTGGGTAGGGTCTGCCTGTACCCTTGATGTTGGGTTGGGTTTGTCAGGAGTAGCCACAGGATGCCTTGCTAACTGGGGGTGAGATAAAACCCAAGAGCATTCCTGGCCCATCCATTCCAGCTTCTTGTATCTCACAGATGTCTCAAGGAGCCCATAAGACAACCAGAGACGTGCATCCCTGTGCCCTTCCCTGAATCTGGCACTCTGGGGTGGCCCACATCTAAGATAAGGAGGTTGCACCTCCCCCTCATGGCTTGTAACCCATGATAGGTTTTTCCTCCAGAAATTTGCCTCTTAAAGGCAACTAAGCTCAATGCCATCACCACAAGGAGTTCCACAACTCCAAAGTTTAGGCCAGCATCTCCTTGGAGCAAGGAATTTTTTTTCTTTTCCATGGGTATAGATCTTGCGGCCCCAATAGGTATCCTTGGATGCTGATTAGGTCATTCAAAAGGCAAAAAATGGGGAAGACTTTTATTATGTGAGCTATTTGCTAACGACAAATGGTCGTTGAGAGGTTATCATACTGTAATCATTTTGTCAAGTGACTTTTTATGTACTAGAAAAAACTCTTACTTTGATTCTCTAATTATAGATATTACTTTTCAACACACATCCCTCTTCGTTGTGTGCATAGAACCACATTGATAAGCTTGTCAGAAAGGATTTTTAATTGGCTCAATTGGTTCTTTTAAAAAAGAACAAAAATGTAATATTTCAACACGGAAATATTCAGGAGTGCAGGGTTTGGGGGGCTGATTGATCAGGAGATGCAGGGTGAGTCAAAAACAGTTTATTCATCTTTCTGCACACCATCCCTAAGCCTTCAGACCACTGATGTCCCTTCCAGTGATCCATACTGTCCAAAGCGGCAATTAATGAATAGTGAGACCAGCCTGATCTAGGACATGGTTCTGGAAGATGGTACCAACAGAGTCCTAGCTACACTGGGTGAGAAGTGTTGGTCTCTCTGAGATTTATCTTCCTGACTTTTTTGGGAAGTTACACATGGGGTGAAATCCAAAGTAACTACAGGGAGTCCTAGTTCCGGAGTAAGAATAAATTACTCTGGATTGCAATATGAATTTCCCATAGGTTTTCACTAGGTGGTGCAGTAACTACATGTCTCTAACGTGCTCCTGTAGTTACTCCGGATTGTGCCCATAATAAAACAGTTGATGCTTAGTGACAACTATAGTGAGGTCTATAGTGACAGAAAATTTTTGATGGATCCAATCGAACATGAGTCAGAGCTCATTTAGGACCTACTCTCTGGCAATTGAAGAAGATTTTTTTTTCTTTGCCATCATTGAGAATTGTCCAACAGAACGGTTTTGGGTTATGCAAAACCTGCTCCATCTGTCTTCTCAGGTTGGGGGGGGGGGTGATCAACTAATCTACTTGCTGTGGCCACTTTGCAGATAAAATTGCTGTCAGTTGGCATGACTTGGATGTCCCAGTAACAGACTGATATTCCCTTTGCAGCTGGCCGTATTATATATTATTTTCACCTTGACAACCTGAGGATTATTTGGAGTCCAGCATAGCTCATAGGTTGACCTGAAAAGGACTGAGTGGCTGGGATTTGTTGTCTATCATTAGAACTTTTGTGTACTTCTACTGATTTTGAAGCTTGAATTCCCAGCCAATTTCTGTCTTCCCATTTTAGGCATGATAATCGAGCATGTAGTGGCATCTCAGCTTCAGAGCTTCCTGAATGAAACCAGCTATAAACAAAAGAAAAGCCCTGCTGGGTCACTTCTGATCTACTGAACCTCTCAATGGCTTTCGACACAGTGTTTTTTATCATGTGTTTCTCATGTGATAAAACACAGTGTGTTTTATCATGGTGTTTCTTCTGGCTCACCAGGTTGGATTCAAATTCAGGGCACCATTTGACTATGGTTCCTATCCTCCATGGCCAACAGATCTTAGAAGGTACTGAGAATTTCTGATTCACAACCCTGGCCTTTGGCTTGTGGGACACCATACAATTCAATCTTATCTTTGTGTTGTTCAGCATCTACATGATTCAGGGGGTGGGGGGGGAGACAGTATTTGGAGTGTTGTGGTTAGGTTACCAATATATGGGTTAAATCTGATAAATCTGATATTGAATTCTGCTGGCCTGGGGGTGTCACAAAAGTGACATAAGACACTTCTGCCTCATTCCTGGGAAGGTTAGATCAGTGCGCAGATATATGCTGACCTCCCCACACCACCACAGGAAGATCTGCCAGGTGAGTTATATCAGGTTAAATTGGTTAGGATAGTCCCTAAATCGATTAAACAGAGGTCCTTATGCTTAGGAGAAGGATGATACATGTATTAGAGACTATGGGTTTTCACTATACTTTATGAGACCAGGTTCATTTATGAGTTTGATTTATAAGAAAAATGCTTGGTTGACACAATATTTAAAGAATAGATTTTTATAAAAACATATTTTGTGTCAACAATTGAGGAGAATTTTTGAAAGTAGGATCTATCAGAGAATAATAAAGCTGTTTTTTTGAGATAATTGTCAGGTGTATCTGCCCACTTTGGAACTCGTTAGTGGATATATTTTTGCTACGTGTCTCCTAGTGACTATGACTTCTTTGAATCATAGAATCATAGAGTTGGAAGGGACCTAGTAGGTCATCTAGTCCAACCCCCTGCCTGCAGCAGGAAATCTATGATCTATCTATGGATCAAGCATGAGACAGAACTTGTAGAGTGTCTATAGAGAATATGTTGTGTGAATGCTGGTCAGCTGAGACTGCAGTCCAAATTCAAGGAAGCTGTGTATGCAAATGCACAAAGACACAGCGTATGTGGCTTGAAAATAGAAATATGTAAAGAAAGAAATATATATGAAAAGGTTGGAGGAATATTTGACATAGAATCATATTTGATGACGATTCTTTGATGAAGAGAAATTTTGTGACTTTAATGTTAGGCCTCAGCACATTACTGACATTCAAAGAATGATTGAAACTATTGAAACAGGTAATAATGCTACTAAAAAATTCCCAGAAAATGAGACTGAAAAATTGCTAAATATGGGCAAAGACAAACATAGCCATAGAAACCTTAAAGAAGTAACACTTAAGAAGTGCTTCTTGATTTTCAGATTTTTTTTTCTTAATTCCTGTGTATAGGAATTTATTCAAATTCTTTTGCCAGGGAAACTATTCTCTAATAAATTAAGCTGTTGTTTGTTTATTTTATTTTTTAACAGATTCATATCCCTTTTTCCAATGCCCAAGGTGACTTACAAACCTTTAATTCATCCCCTCCTGCTGTCCTCACAACAGTCCTGTGAGGGCAATCTAAGACTTGTGGAATCATAGTTGGAATGATCATGTAGTCCAACCTCTGCCTATAGCAGGAATTGTCGTAGACCTAGAGCATCTCCAACAGATGCTTGTTAAGCTCTGCTGGGAGATCCCCAGTGAGGGAGAGTCCATCACCTCTCTTGGCAATCTGTTCCGCTGCTGAACTTCTCTCACCATCAGGAATTTTTTTCCCTGAAATCTTGTTGGAATCTCCTTTCATGCAGTTTGTATCCATTGGTTCTAGTTTCAGAGGCAGATTAGAACAAATGTGTCCGTTCTTCCATATGACAGCCCTTCAGATCTACATATCTCTTCTCACCCTCCTCTTCTCCAGGGTGAACAGAAAAGTTCTCTCAACTTTTCTTCCAGCCCACTGATTCCTTGTTGCTCTGCTCTGAACTTGCTCTAGTTTGGATGCATCTTTCTTAAAGTGAGGTGCCCCAGAACTGAACACAAGACTCCAGGAGAGGTCTATGCAGAATAAAGAGGAGCTATAATTTCTTGTACCTTGGAAGCTACTGTCCTACTAATGCAGGCTAAAGTTGCATTTGCCTTCTTTGCAGATGCATCACACTGTTCAGTCATGTTCAGCTTGTGATCTACTATGACTCCAAGATCCTGCTCACATCATGTGCTGCTAAGCCAGATATCACTTATTTTATATCTGCTTAGGAGAAGGATGTATGTATTTATACCTGTGTAGGAGAAGGGTCTGTCATTGTCCTGGCATCCAATAGTATTTACTAGGCCACTCAGACTAGCATTTCAGAGTTCTGTACATTCTATATACCAGTTAGAGAACATGGCATGATTTGGACACATTTTGCCCTTTTGTTTTCAGTATCCTTTAAAAATGATTTAAATCATTTAAAAATTCATAATTGCTGATTTGCTTTGAGTGCTTTAACTGTAAAGCCAAGCCATTGCATTCTCCATGGCCTGGTCTCATGATATCAGTAGACTGTTGTTCAAAAGAAACTGTTAGTTTCTTAATACAGTCACAGACCAGCATAAAATCAACTTCCAGTATAAGTTAGAACAAATGAGACTGTTTATATAAACTGTGAGGAGGTCACAAAAAGAAACTGTTCCAACCTCAGCTTTTATTAGATGAAAAAAATTTAAATGGTCCTTTCTGAATGATTCCAAGGACTAGTTTGAAAAGCCTTGATATAGTACGTATGCATTTCAGTGATTGATTCTTGTAACATTTCAAGACACACAAAGTAACATTTCAAGACACACAAACATTTCAGTGATTGATTCTTGTTTCACACTTCTGTGATCAATGTCCTGTTTTTCCTCCTATATTCTCTTGCGCATGGACATTTTAATCTAACAGAAACTTCTGTGATATATCTATTGAAATGGAAACGTTCTCTATCTTTCAGTTAATCAAGAAGATATATCCACAAACTGGTCAGACAACTGGCTACCTAGCTAAAGGGAAGGAGATGGAGTGGGAATTTTAGGGTTGCCAGAATTATCTTCCACAAAATCAGGACAAGACCGTCTGTCCCATTTGCCAGTATGTGAACACAATCCCCCAAAATCGGGATTACCCCTGTTTTGGGGGACATAGGGCAACCCTAAGCAGGATGGAGATTCTTGGTATTTTTTGTCTCATCCAATCTGGTAACCCTATGACACAATCAAACCCAAATTTCTTGAGTTCAAGTATAGGGATGCTCGGATGTAGTTTAGTAGGATTATAATTAGATTGCACTTCACTAAATGCCGGTGCATTCCTGGGACAACATAAGTAGCTAGCAATAGAGTCTGTATTTTTAGTTAGATGCCTATAGTTTAGTGAATTAATTTCAGTCTTTTTATTTTAAGCTGACCTGCAAACTTCACCAGTGTGGCTTTGGATTTTTTTTACTAACCAGGATGATCTGGACAAACTGGAATACTGGGCTGAAATGAATAGGATGAAGTTCAACAGAAGGAAATGCAACGTTTGGCACTAACCAAAGACACAGGTATGAAATGGAAGTTAGAGGGCTTGGCATCACAAAATGTCAGTGAGATCTTGAAGTTACTGTGGATCATAACCTGAACCTCAGCCAGCAGTTTGATGCATCTGCAAAGAAGGCAAATACAGTTTTAGGCTCCAGTAAGGGAACTATAGCTTCCAATTCACAAGGTGTTATAGTTCTCCTTTATTCTACACCCGAGCATCCCTATACTTGAACTCAAGAAATTGGTTAAACAAAATTCCTAATGATGAGAGCAGTTTGGCAGTGGAATAGATTGCCAAGGGAGGTGGTGGACTCTTCTTCAATGGGGATCTTCAAGCAGAGCCTTGACAAGCATATGTTGGAGATGCTGTACGAGGATTTCCTGCTGCTGACGGTGGGTTGGACTAGATGACCTACTAGGTTCCTTCCAACTCTATCATTCTATGATTCTATCAATTACCAGTAACTATCTCGCTTGTTCATTTGGATATTGTAACCACTTCATCTAATTTGGTCAAGCTGTTTCTTTGTATCTACCCAACTGTTCAGACATTTTCCCCAATAGTCTTCTCTGCTTTGCTTCATTCGTTTTAGATGATAGCAATGGCTAGGGCTGCAACCCTCAGAGCACTTTCCTGGGAGTAAGCCCCATTGAACTCAATGGAACTTACTTCTGAGTAGACACTAATAGGATTGCACTGTGGATGTACCACTTATCCTCACCATATTCAACTACCTAACAACACCCAGAAAATGGACAATGGAAGAGTTTGCCCACAGGTTTGCCCACAGCCTTCCCGGTCAATCTTTAGGCTCAGTTTTACTTCTGGAACAGCTTGCAGGATCTACCTATAAGCAAAGCATGTTTCTTGTTTTATCTCACTTTCCCTAAAAGATATCTATCTGTCTATTTGTCTACAGTATTTAAATACCACTTTTCAACTAAAAAGTTCACAAAGTGGTTTACAAAGACAAATTAATGGCTCATTAATTAATGTCATTTTGGAAGTCACTTTTCCACAGTCCAAATACAGGATGAAGCACATGAGCATGTCTTCAAGGATTTGGAAATATGTTTAATAAAATTACAAAGTACTCTGAATGAAGTTTATTGAAACCTTGCTACTGGCTATCGCAGGGGCTGAATATTTGGGCTCAACACTTCATCATACTTTTCATTATCATCCAGTGCAATCATGTCTGACCCAAGGGGAAAGAATATATTTCTTGATTTTGTGTAACATTTTTGCGCTTGTCATGTTCAATTAACATTTCATACCCATTAGAATGATAAATGCTTATAGGTTGCTTGTGACTTTTTTACAAGGCAACTGCCAAACACAGTATCTGATGTTAAGAATTAGCCAGAGGAAGATCCTATTCCTTGAAATGATAAGAGATTATTTTTGTATTGGCAAGGATATATTCTTGAGAACATTTTAGAAAATGAACTTATTCTTAATTATGGTCAGTTGCTCAACAAGAGAAGGTGATGTGAATTATGAGATTCTAAAGAATGTTGTATTCGTAATGCCTAAAGTCTTTGGTGTTCTACCCTGTGGACTGAATTTCTGTACCCTTGGAATAAATTCATAAGATCCCACCAGTTGTCCCTTCATTCTTTTACCCAGAAGCATAAAAAAGTTGTGAAACACAAATAAAAACTCTCCAGTGTTTGAATGATATAAATGAGACATTTGTTAAAATGGGAGTAATAGAAAATAGGCACTAAACAAACCATCATCCATATTCTTACAGAATCAGAAGGAAAGAGGAAGGTGGAATGGAGATGGGAAGGGAGAGAAGGAGGGAACATTTTAAGCTCAAGAGTTGGGAGGGACACTATGGGAGGCCTCTGCTGCATCCTAACTCTAGTCTAGGGCTTGAAAGTCTTACATGGGCTACTCAATTCTTCATCAGTAATTTGCCGGTACAGCTCCAAGAAGCCCCATTGAGTAGGCAGGGGCTCTACACAGGGTTTGGGAATAAATTTTCTCTTACATTATGGGCCCTGTGAAGAATTAATAAAGATATCTGGCTGATCCCCCTTTAAATCAGTTTGTTCTGCTGTTGCTTAAATTTGGGAGTTGAATCTGAATAGTCTGTCTAATGAAGACAGCTGTGAGTAATGAAGGTCAAGGGGGAGGAAGGTTTTTGAAGTACAGTGGTACCATGTGCTTGAGTAAAGAGCAATTTGAATAAAGAGCATTTTGTGTAAAGAGCAAAACTTTCTCAGAAATTTGGACTTACATAAAGAGCACTGTCTTGAGTAAAGAGCACTTCTGAGGAAGTTTGGAACAGGCTTCAATGGCAAGGGAACTCATGGGGGGACGGGGATGGGGGGACCAGCTTGAGCTATAGTGGGGCCCTGGGCAAAGTGGAATAGGCTTCGATGGCCAGAGAACTCATGGGGGATCCAGGGGAGCAGCTTGAGCCAGGGTTTTTATGTGGGATCTGTGTGTGGCAGCATGGAAGGTGTGCCTTATCAGTGTTCTAGTGCTGCTCCCCATCAGCAGCTTGGAAATGTTAAAGTTGCACATAAAGACAAAGATTCCATTGAGCCAAAGGATAGCAGTGACTCCATTAGTGATTGTGTAAGAGCACAATCCTAACCATGTCTACTCAGACATAGGCCCCATTGTGTCCAACGGGTCTTACTCCCAGGATCTTTAGGATTGCAGCCAAAGTCATCCGCCTCTCTGTAACCCTCACACCAGCCATGAAGGTTTTCAAAGGTATGGCACAGTTTAGTACTGTACAATATTTTCTTTATTGCAGTGTTGTGTGTTACTGTATATTACAGTGTTTTGTACTGTGTCATATTACAGTGTTTTATAATCATTTTTATAAACAGTTAATATTTTTATATGAATATTTTTTGGGTTGTGGAACCAATTGTCTGAGTTTCCATTATTTCCTATGGGAAAATCTGCTTTCCATAAAAAGCATTTCACGTAACAAGCATGCCACCGGAATGAATTAAACTTGTTATGTGAGGCGCCACTGTATGCAAAAAGGAATGAATGGGTAGGGTTGTAATGGGGTCCTTTCTTCCTTCCTTCAACTAGGTTTTTGCCTCAACAAAAGGCACGGAAGCCTTTTGGAGAGAGTGATTTTTTTGGCCATGTAATCCTAGATATGGTTACTGCTTTGCTTTATGTATCTAGAATATGTCTCTGTGATGTTATAGTTGTCTTTTTGTTAATGTAACTGCACTGTGTTTGTTATATTAAATCAAGTTGGCTTGACCTGTGATTCACTCGCAGTGCAATCCTAAGCATGTCAGAGGTGAGCCCCATTGGATTCAATAGTACTTACTCCAAGAAAAATGTGGTTCAATGTGGTACATTCTCCATGTTAACATTTTGACAGGCCCAATGGCTGTGTTATGACAATACTGCCTAGGAGTAGGCTGCTCAACCCTTTCAAATTTCAAATACTTGATATGACAGATAACATTAAATTCACCTTAAGTTTCACTTCCAGTAAAATCTAGCAATCTGGCCATGTACAGTGTACCTTCTCTCCCTTCGTGGGACTATTCCACTAGCTTCAGAGAAGATCTTTTAGCTTCTCTCCACATTTCGCAGATGTCTTTTTCAATTCTACTGGGCAAATCTACGATGGAACATCATGTTCTTGAAATTTCTTTCATAAGATGAGGAACAGTGTTTTAACATGGAGTAACTTTCTCTGCAGAGGTTTCTCCCTGACATAGTGCTGAATGTAATCATAAAGCATCACATGTTTTAAAACAAATCACTTTGTGTGTCTAGAGTAATTGAGCCCTTGGGCAAGACATCCTCTCCAGCAGCATCATGGAACAACATTATGCTTATGTGCAGTGTGCTTACAGGGTTTTCTTCTCTATTATCAGATTTGTCAAGCCCCCATTGACTTCGGAAAGTTTAAGGAGATGCCTTATTTTAGCAGTGTACATTGATTCCTTTGGGATGAGAAGGATTGAGGAGTTTTGTGTGCCAGAATTTTCTTTCTTTTTTTCTAAAACAAAGGCTCTGTTTGCAGAGGAATGTGAATACTGAGATATAAATCTGTAAAATGCTTGCATCTCACTGTGAATTTGGTTATAGCTAGTGAGCAGACCAGGCGGATGAGAGGAAAAATAGGCAGATCTGGTCAAGACAAACTGAAGCCCTGTGCCAGCTACAGTACTGTATTAAGCCACATTTGCTCATTTTAATTAGTTCATCTTAGAAAGTTCACTTATTATTAATTTTGTCTGCTCCTCTCTTCTTGATGTAAGTGCAAGGTGTGTAAGGAAAAGTGATCTGAAAGCATCTAGCTGTTTCCACCATGTGAACATGGCATAATTGGCACATTCCTTAAGAATTAAGT
Organism: Cryptoblepharus egeriae; assembly: GCA_030015325.1. Classification (NCBI taxonomy): domain Eukaryota; kingdom Metazoa; phylum Chordata; class Lepidosauria; order Squamata; family Scincidae; genus Cryptoblepharus; species Cryptoblepharus egeriae. Next base: position 181,813,739 of record JAREYC010000001.1, on the reverse strand, counting down.
CATTCTCTGATGACAAGAAATTAAAGGATACAATTAAAAAGCTATTACTGCATTTAATTACTCCTAGGGATTGGGCACCACTGGAGAGAAAGACAGATAGCTCTGCTGACTCCAGAAGCATTATCCTCACGCGGACTCTGTTAATGAATAATTTAATGGGATTTGCATCAATATTTTAGTAATGTTCGCTTTCAGCAATTTACCAAAAGAAATGTGAAATTATTTTTCTATGCATAAAAACTGTGCTCCATTCAAATGTGTTGAAACCATTCTGGGTTCCTCCCGATCATGCTGGTAAAGACTTGGAATTCCTGCCTGCTGTTCCTCTGGTTTATGACTCACTGTAATAGGTTCAGACAACCCCAAATAAATGGATTCCTCAAAAAATACATCTCATGCTTCTCTCTTGTATTGAGATTGTGCTTCTAGTCTGTTAGAACTGCTGTAATTTCTGTTATTGCTGTAACTGCTGTAATTTCTGCTGCAAGCATATTTCTGCTTTGGTTCTTCAGAAAAGGCTTTCATTTATGCCTGAAACTGATAATGGATTCCTCTCCCAAACTCTGGTCATTTAGACACTGTTGGGAAGAACTAGAAAGCTCAAGGGGATCCACAGTATAGATGTTGGAAAGCAAGAAGGAATAGAGGTGAAACAGGTTGGTGGAAGCCCTGGGAGTCTTTCACTGGACCCTACAGCATATTTGACCCCCATGATGTTCCTCAAGACCATAGCTCCCCCCATCCTCTCTGTTAGTGATCAGCCTCACAATGATGCAATGTCTTCTTCTGGATGTTACTGTTGAAGGGAGTGCTGTGAACAGCAGGGCAATAACCCCTCCATTAATTCTGCCACAACCAGTAAGAGATCAAGGACTAGAGAGCAGCCACATGTCACACATAGCCTCACTAGACCTTCAAAGACTTCTGAATAAAACTTGTCAGAAGCAGCAGCATTTCCTTCAGAGTGGTGCAGAATTGGGTAGCAATTGGGTAGCAACTAAGAGGGCAATGCAACCCCCGCCCCCAAGTGATGCATCTTAGGAGCACTTGCACCTGCTGACCTCCTCCTTAAAGTTTGCCACTTCCTGGGATTAATAAATATGACACAGAGATCACTGCTGGTTTCTATCAAATCAGTTTAGAAATATATATGTAAGATTGATGTGGAGGAGAGATTTGTTTGGATATTTTGGGTTTGTTGGTTTCATTTTGTCACAGCGCATGCTTTGATACATGCATGCTTTGATTTTGCTACCCTCTCAGTGAATTCAGTGGCTTTTCCATTGCTCATGCCTTTTTCCCATTAATGAGGATTTCGTTGCTTCTAAAAGATTCATAGCCCGGTCCTAACAAGTTTTGGGCTACTGCTGGTGTTGAGTGCTAGTTAGGAGCACACTGGAGGCTTTCTGGAGTAAGGCAATATTTTTCACCAACTACATATTCTGACCAAGTACCCCAGGCATCATCCTTGGGCCAGGCATGGAGGGGTGGTGCAAATGTCTCTTGCGGTGAGGCTGCCATCTACAACATGTTGCCATTTTACAATGGCAGTAAAGCATGCTGAATTACCAAAATATGTGCTCTGGCTGTACAGAGCCCCAGCAGGATTTGGCTATAGAGTACAGAACAATTGTCCAGATACTGGAAGTTATTCAAGAGTGACACCAGGATGGGTTTGGATGGCCTGTTCATCACTAAAGAATATTATTGCTGACACTACCCAATGTGCATCCATCAATCAGGCATTTACATTGCAAGCAAGCACCCTTTATATCTCTACCAGCTGGGGAAAGTATTGTATAATAAACTGTATTTTAAATGCTGGAAAACCATAATACCACTTAACAAATGAGCAGTGGTTGTTCAATGATTGTGTTATAAATGGATAATCTGATAAAACCCTGATACACTTTTTTCTTCTTCGTTCATATGTCTTGAGAGACTTACAAGTATGGATTACCATGTGAGACATTATGTCAACTGAGAAAGTTGGTAAAAAATGAAATTGCTGTATTTGTTAGTTAGCCCCATCAGCATTTATTGTTTCTCTGGAGCTATTTAGGAAGGGGAATGTATTTAACTTGAGATGATTATATAGTATAAATGTTATTTGTGCTTCTGTTGTCATTACAATTAATCAAGGAAGACACTGACATATTTTGGTTTCTATCACAGCTTGAAAGCTGAAAAATCAGATCAATTGTAAATAATAGCTTAAATTCAAGATCAGCTTCATCTACTACATAAAATTTTTAGGAAGAGCACTTTTCAGATTTTGAAATGTAAAAGATGGTTGAAAAATATGAAACAGCAAAGGGTTATAACTGAAAGATTCAGTTATAAGACTTGCCAAACACATTAGTAAATTTTTAATGAACTGAAACATCCCAGATAGCCAAATGGGTATTCTACTACTTATATATATTATAATTAATAATTAGGGCAAAAATGCAGAGTAACTATGGGAAGTTGTTGCTCCAGTGTAAGAACAACTTATTCTGGATTCCAATATGAATTTCCCATAGATTTTCACGAAGTGGTGCAGTAATTATGGGTCACATAGAGTATCTTACGTGCTCCCGTAGTTACTCTGGATTGGGTGGTTAGTGTCATAACACTTATTTATTATACAGGTTCCCTCATTATCCACTAGGGTTCCGTTCTGGAACTTCCCATGGATAAAAAAATCAATATATAAAGATGACAATGGAAAAATATGTTTAAAGACCATCTTCCAGGTTTCTTGCTCCTCTTTTGCACCTAATTGAATAAGGAAGTACCTCAAAATCTGTAGGGGTTTGATTCTAGGACTGAAAAATAGAATGATCTCTACAACAGTAGAGAAGCAATTTTTATAAGTTATTTGCAGTGGCCATTTGTCAAATCTGTATATAAAAAGATCCATGTATTAACTAGGTTGGACCTGTATTGTTATAATAAATGGTGCACAGTAACTTCTTTTTTGTCAGAGCATTAGCTAATCTTTGACATTTTTACTACTTATATATCACTTCTCATTTTAACCAGGGCATTGTTTCTTTGTACAGTCATCCCCTACTCATTTGATTGCTTAGGAACCTGAACTATGGTGAAAAGAAGAAATGGTTGAAAAATGGAACTCAGGTATTTTTTTTATGTTACTAGTGTTGTCTCCAATGCTTTTTTAGCTAACAAATTACAGATGTCTTTTTAATGTTGCAAATTCCTACAATTGCACAAAGATGCCTGCAAATGGGCTCTCGCCTTTGGAAATGGGAATAAACCTGAAGCTAGTGTGCATGCAGACTCTCTCTCTCTCTCTCTCTCTCTCTCTCTCTCTCACACACACACACACACACAGACACACACACACACACACACCAAAACATTATTAATCACCATGTTATATGCATATATAATGGAGCAGGGCAATTTTTGCTTTTAGGGCAGCAAACAGAGATGGGAGCATAGCTAGAAGGGCTATGCTCCTGGCTAAAATTGTGAAAAATGAGGTATGTGTAATAAAAGAATACCATCATTTTATATATCGTTGGAAATGTAATTTAATGCAGAATGCAAGGAAACGAACGCATTGGGATATGTATATTCTATCAAACGTTATGGCTAAATAACCAGAAAATGAGAACACAAAAGCCTATGGAACAAAAAATGTATTGTCTTAACTTGGAATTTCCCTTGGTACTGATTGCTCTCAGAGCCAATGAAATGTAATTCAGAGCCAATGAAATGTAAAACAATGAAATGTATGGAACTAATAAGGTGTTAATATGAAGCGGCTCTCATTTCTATATACTTATATCACAATACAGTTATACATGCTAACTGTGTTTACAGGCACTTCTAAGTGGTGCTCCTCTTACTGTATCAGGGAAAGAATAACCATTCCTCTTTGCCCAGGTACAGTTTCCCTAACAATAAGGGGCACTTTTTCATATTTTTACTTAATTAAATTTGATTTTGGTGAGGGGTGGGGGATGGACAACAAAATCTTCTTTGACTCCAGATAGCAAATAGGTGCTTTAGCCATGCCACTAGCAGAGCAAATGGGAGGTGAATGGTTGAGGAGGAGGAGGCAGGTATTCCCCAATTTTCTTTTTAAAAATACTCAGGGATGACATAATTTCCGGTTGTGACATCACTTCTGGGGCAACATTTTGCTCCAGGTTACATAATCATTAGCTATGCCACTGGGACATGCTTTGAACAAATGACTTCAGTGTGTTGAAAGAGCAGAACTGTTAAAAAAAAACTGTCAGAAATCAGGGGATGTCTGTAACGGTCACATTTATCTTTTGTTCTGAATCACATTGGGGCAAAATCCAGAGTAACTACATGGAGTCCGTGGTGTGGTATAAGAACAACTTACTCTGGATTCCAATATGAATTTCCCATAGGTTTTAACTAGGTGGTGCAGTAACTACGGGTGTACGTAAAGTCTCTTACATACTCCCGTTGTTACTCTGGATTTTGGGGTAGGTTGATCCTAGTAAAACATATTCATTTAAATTTCATTCATTCATTTATAAATGTTTTTGGCCCACAACCACAGGTGGGCCCAGGCTGGTTCGCACTGGTTCTGCAGAACCGGTTGTTAATTTTAGCAATCCGGTTGCTAGCGGTGTGTCAAAAAAAAGGCGAACCGGTTCGCCCTTGGGGCCCACCACTGGCGTCCTGAACAGGATGCAACTGTGCTTGCAATCTTGGCGCAGGTGCAGATGCGTCCTAAACAGGATGCAACCGCGTGTGCCAACCTTGGCGCACGAGCAGTCACGGCCTCTTTAGGATGCGACTGCGCATGCACCAACTTTGGCACATGTGCAGTATGCCAGGGTTGGGGCCGCCCCTCTCCCCACCCCCAGCCCCACCCCCTGACCCCAGCCACGCCCCCGACCCTGGCCATGCCTCAACTTCCAGCAAACCGGTTGTTAGGGGAGCTGGGGCCCACCCCTGCCCACAACAATATGTAAAATGTATGCTGGGGTCTTCCAGTGTGCTGTACTGTAAACTTGGGAATCTACAGTCCTTGAGAGCACAATCCTAAACTGATGATATGCTGACACGTTTGCATGCCCAGCAATTAACCATCAGTAATGGGAAGATCTAAGCTGCAGCTCCAATTCTATTTCTTTTCTGGTAAAAGAGGGATATACTAGGTGGTGGAAAAGCCACAGGAGAGTGGTTTTGAGATGGGGATGCGTATTTTGGGATAAGGGAGGAGAGAAAAGAGGCCAATTGGGCCAAGAGGAGTTGGGAATGGCAAAAACTCCACAGCCATATTCTGTCTTCATTCCCAAGCCTGAATGTTACACAGGACAGCTCAGAGTTCTACCAGATACGAGCAGTGATGGGCTTCAAATAAATTAACAACCGGTTCTCTGCCCATCTGGCAGCCACTTTTAAATGGCTATTTTTAAACTCTATATGTCCTATCTCTCTTTAACAACCGGTTCTACAGAGTAGGTGTGAACCTGCTGGAGCCCACCACTGAATACGAGGTGGTGGAGATCCAAGTAGCTGCATTGAATTGACTGAAGAATTACCTGGGATAACTGGAAAACAGTAGCAGTGCTGATAGTTTTCTGACCATTTCTTGCCCCCTGACCCGAAATTACTTGTGGTGATACCATTGTCTCTGCAATTACATCTATGCTGCCCCCTCCTCCTTCTCCTTTACAAAAGTGGGGTGGTACAGGACTTTGGGGACTGCTAATATTATATATACAGTAACTTCTGTTAATTTTTTTCCTTTGGATTGTGTCCATCACAAGACATAAGAAGCTGGAAAGGGTCCATGTAGATGTTTGCATTTCTTAATGTGTTGTAATAATCTTTTAAAAGCAGTAGGTGCATTTGCTCAGACATGAACAATTTGTTCACAGAGTAGCAGGAACATCGGTCACCTGATTGCTATGCTTATTTTCACAACCAGGAAATTGAGGCTGTTTGTTTTCTATTGCAAAGCACGAAAGCTGATGCCTCTGAATTCTTGCAAGAGCCCACTGGCTGTATGAAAGACCATGGCACGGTTTGTGGGCTGCACATTTCCACATCCTGCAACCCACAAACTGAAGCTAAAGCTGGACTCTTGTGTGACATAAGGCTGACCTACTGCTAACACTGCTAACACACAAAGATGGAGACTGGCTTCATTTGTCACTTAATACACTTGCCACTTTTGGAGTCTGTTGCACAACTTTTAAATCTAGGGAGAATAAAGAGCTGTTTTATTTAACAGGTTGGAGAGAGACAAGAAACATATTGCACATTAAAAATATTCATTTTGTTCATTTTTCTTGCACTGTAAATTACGGTATTTAATACCATTGCATTTTTTGTGTCCCTTCTGAGCTGGGGAGAGCATATTTTTTTAATTCTATTTTATTGTTTTAAATTGTATTTTACTATGTTGTTTACTATGTTGTTGTTACTATGCTGCCTTGGGTGTTCTACGGAGAGAAAGGCGGAGTACGAATGAACGAACGAACGAACGAACGAACGAACGAATGAATGTGTGGGGTGTAATAAGCATGCAGTCTCACTCAGTTGGTCTACCTAGCGTTCAACTACAGTCTTTTGAGTGGCAGATTTGTTCCTTCTTTTATTTTAAGTGCCTTAGCACCAAGATCCCACCTCTTGGGAAAGCACAAATGTCACCAGATATGTTTGATGGCATGAATTGCTAAAACAAATTTTTTTCCTGAAGGCAACAGAAAGCCAAAAGTGGAGAAGTGAGCCTGAGGTTTGTGTAAATGTGAAGGAAGACAAGAAGTCTTATCTGGAACTTTTCAGTTTTCGTTGCACAGTCTTGTCTGCTGTCAGCTGCTCTCAGCAGGAATAATATGTATTTCCTGTGAGGCTTCGGGAGGAATATATGAGAAGTGAAGTCAACCTTTAAAGGACACCCCAAACAGTGTTTCAGAACCAATTTAATTAGGCATTGTTTTGTTGGACAAAGCACAACTTCCAAGGTTGTCCCCTTTTCCTGGCAGTACTCCTGTGCTTTTCAAAATTGTGTGACAGAAATCCAATGGGTGCAGTGTCTTCTTGTTTAGGGGTGTGCTGATTAAATTTCATCTGTCATCTGTTGAGTCAGTATGGTGGAGTGCACAGTATTATTGCATCTGAATCAGGAATACCCAGGTTTGAATGCTCTTTCAGCTGTGAAGCTCCCTGGGTGACCTTGGTCCAGGGACCATTTTCTCAACCTCACCCGCCTTGCAGCAATAGCATGAGGGAAAACTTTGCAGAACCCTGTGTACACTGCTCTGCACTCCTTGAAGAAAGAAATGTAGTCTTTCAACACAATCCTAACCCCCAGTTAATTAAGAACAAGTCCTGTGCTGACCTGGGGGTGTCACAAGTGTCATAAGGCACCTCTGTGCCACTCTGGGGAGAGGGATAGCCCAGTGCTCGTACATGCACCAGCCTTCCCACACCACTGTGAAAATGGGAAGACAGGTTTGTTCTGCTGACCTAAACGTTAGGATTATGCCCCCAGACTGGGAAAGGAACGATGGTGTGTTCTGTAGGTTTCATATTTTAAAACTGGTAACTGGAGTATAATAAAAAAAGTTTAAACCCAAGCCACAATCTGGTGTCTTCATTGGAGGAGTGTACGTGAGGGTAAATAGAATGCCAGATGCAGGCAAGTGGCCACACGATCTTATGGCCTGTGTGCTCCTTGTGGCATCTGCTGGGCCACTGTGAAACAGAGGAAGCTGGACTAATTGGGTCCTGATCCAGGAGGGCTCTTTTTATGGTCTTAGGGCACAATCCTAACCAACTGAGGCTGGCATAACTAACCCGGCATTTCTTCCGGTGCTAAGGTAAAGGTTCTTGGCAGGTTGCCCTGTTAGCTGTGACTGGCTGCAGGTTGCCCAGCTGCCTATACAGGTACCAGCCATAGGTACCATCACAGTGGGGGCCCCAGTGATGGGCTTCAGGGGGTTCTCACAGGTCCTATACAACCCTTTGCTAATGAGCGCCTGGTTCTGAGAACTGGTTACTAATGGGACATAGAACCTGTTGTTCCATGGACAGAGAACCTGTTGTTACTTTAGGTTATTAGGACATAGAACCTGTTGTTAACTGAATCCTACCACTGTGCAGGGCTCATCCCCAATTCAAATCCAAGAGCCAGCACTGTCCGAAGACTCCTCCATGGTCACGTGGCCAGCCTGACTGCATGTAATACTGTTACCTTCCCACCAAAGTGGTACCTATATCACTTAACCTACACACTTATTTTTGTATCATGTATGACCACCAGGGTCCGATGGACCCTGTACTGTAGTTTGGTACATATAATGAATAAATGTTGTATCAAGTTTTAGTATTATTATTTTATACTAATTTTAATTGTGAAATACAGATGCCCTCACCCCCACCCCCACCCCTGCAGCATCAGAAGCCAGGCAAATGGGTGGGTGGGTGGCAGGAAAGATGAGTAACTGGGTGGTTGAGAGGAAAGGTAAGTAGCTGGGTGGGAGAGGGCATAAGTGGGGTCTGGGTGGGGGAGAGGAAAAGGGGACAGTTACCTGGGTGGTTGGTTGGCAGAGAGAGGCTCTGGAGCGCCATTAGAGACCCTGGCCAGCCAGGAGAAGCCGTGCGGCAGCCGTTGGAGCCCATGGCCGGTCAGGGGAAACTATGTGGCTGCCGCAGGAACCCCCAGAGAAGCTGCAGCTGAGGCTGCTGTCCACAAGGCGGGGGAGGGACCTCCTCCTGATCCCACCTTTCACTGGTTTCCCACACGCAGCTGCAGCTGTGCACACAACAGCAGTTTATGGCCAGGGAAATGCCCGAATTCTGGTGAGGGGTCATTTCTCCCCCTTTCCTCTCTTTTTCGGGGGGGGGGGGGGGTTTCGGGCATTTCCGGTCATCTGATCAGGAATAGGTCAGTTGCATATTAAATGTACAGTGTGGATGGTTGTGGAGTATCAGTACATTTAAGAATGAACATTTCATCGTGCTGTTGTAGACATTGTCTTAGTAAAAATTGAAGAGCTGCACAAGGTAGTTACCCTTTTGCAAATCTTTTCCATCTTATTCAAAATGATTTCCAATAGACCTAAAAATGATAAGAACTGAACAAGATGCTTTCACACATCTTCACAAACAAAATCAATCATGTGCAACATGGGTGCAATCCTGACTTATGCCAGGGAGAATGGCCCAGCTAAGCTGGCCTAAGAAGGCCATATCCTGAGCTGACACTTGGCCATAACTACATGGCTAAGAGGCCTCTAGGCCAGGGTGACCAGATGCCAAACCCAAAATTCCTGAATCCCAAGGCCAAAATTCCTGAATCCCAAGGCCAAAATTTTAAAAAAAATTGCCAAAAAATGTATTTTTTTGTTTTTGTGTTTCGGTTTTTTGATGATAATTCTTGATAGGAAGGATATATCCCAAAACTGATTTTTGCATTGGATTCCGCTCTTCAATGTGAATCCAACAACATACGGCATGATGTGGTACTGTGCACTGTTGTGAAGTTTCAAAATGAAGCCAAAATGTAGGACACCCGGACAGGAGGCTAAAAATGCTCCAGGCTGACCTAACTGCCGCAAGACCCATCTGTCTTGGGCCAAGCCTTCTCTAGTGTAGGTAGGCTAGCCTATCTTGTAATAAGGCCAGCCCAGGGAAGATAGGCTAGCCTAACTGCACTCCAGGACTGCAACCTATGTTTTCTTGGTCCTATTATGGCTTACATTAAAATGACGTTTGTGTGTGTAAATACCATACTATGGTTCTTACTTTTTCTCCCTTGCACTGTCACAGTGATTGTGAAACACATTTGACTAGTCTGATTTTTTTTTTACGGAGGCTTAGTATATTTTCCATAATTTTCATGACAGACTGCAATCGCCTGCGGGCAAAGTTCAAAAGCTCAGGCAGAAAAAAGCAGTGTAGAATTGGACTGCCTTAGATTTTTATGATCTGTAAACAAACTACACATATTTGGGTTCCTTATCTCTTTTGTTAGGCTGTGCAAGCTCTTCTGAAGCCAGAACCAACTTTCATTTCTTAATAGAACCCCTGCCACTATGTGAATGCACTTAAACTGATTGCATTTATCTCCTTTAAGGTGTCAATTCAGAAAAGGTTTGAAAGCATCTATTATTCTCAAGATATTTGTGCAGAAACATAATACAATCCATATATTCTAAATGTTGATTATATGTATTGTGGTTACAATTAGTTTCACAGGAACCTGACTTGAAAAAAATAAGTTTGGCTTTCAGAATGGAAGACTATATTCTCAGATGACTCAGATCTTTTAGAGCAACTCTTTGTGGTAGGTGTAGTAGAGTACCAATAATTATTGAAACTGAGATTTGGTATGAATCTCTCAAAGGAATACTTTCAACAGGTTGCAGAGGGGTTTTTTGGTGTTTTTTTAAACTTCTTTCTCTACCCATAACAACAGACTGATGTCTGCTGCTTTTTAGAACCCAGTGACCCAGAAGATAAGGAGGATTCTAAGAAGGAGCACGTAGCAATCTGTCTCTGGGACCTAGATTTCCCAAATGGATGGCTTGTCTGTCACCAACCAGGGCATTTCAAATATGGACCAGGACCAGGAAATGGATTAATCACAGGTATATCAATACCTTCACACCACAGCATCCCCCCAAAGCCTTAGATCAGCGTTTCTCAAAGTGGGGGTTGGGACCCCTTTGGGGGTCGCCTGGAGCTTTCTTGGGGGTTGCCTAAAGACTCCTGGTGCAGGGGGCCAGGTGGGAAGACCTGGCAGAAACGCTGGAGCCGCTGCGGCTGGAAGAAGCCGCTGAGAAGCAGCTCAGAAGGAGCCTCTGCGTAGCTGTGAGACAATATGGAGCCTTGGGGGCAGGGAGGATTGCAGCCTTAGAGCTCGGTTCTATGCATGTCAGAAGTCAGACCCATGACAGTGAATGGGACTTACTCCCAGGAAACAGTGGCTGGCTCTGCTGCCTGAGATCCCAATCCTATGGAGGTCTCCTCTCACCCAGGTACTTACCTTCCCCTCCCTCCCTCCCTCCCTCCCTCCCTTTCTTTCTTTCTTTCTTTCTTTCTTTCTTTCTTTCTTTCTTTCTTTCTTTCTTTCTTTCTTTCTTTCTTTCTTTCTTTCTTTCTTTCTCAGTCACCCCCTCCTATCTATCTATCTATCTATCTATCTATCTATCTATCTATCTATCTATCTATCTATCTATCTATCTATCTATCTATCTATCTATCTATCTATCTATCATTACATATTGTTTTTATGATTAATCACTATGCTTTAATTATGTTCAATTTGTAACAATGAAAATACTTCCTGCATATCAGATATTTGCATTACTATTCATAACAGTAGTAAAATTACAGTTATGAAGTAGCAACGAAAATAATTTTATGGTTGGGGGTCCCCACAACATGAGGAACTATATTAAGGGGTCACGGCATTTGGAAGTTTGAGAACCACTGCCTTAGATGTTGTGCTAATGAATGGCATTGTGGGGGAAAAACATGGCTACTGGCAGGAGGACCACCATATTTTGTAGTCGTGGACATTCTCCCTCCTACAATAGCCTGTATCAGTGCAATGCAGAGGGGTGGGGGAATGAATATACAGGCCACTAGGAGGCAGTCAAAGAAAAAAAAGCTGTATTTTTCCAACACTTTAAACATAGTTTTATAAAAAGAACATAACCTACCAATCATTCCTTCTACAAAGTAAACCTTCTTCCCTGAAAAAGTAAAAGTAAAGAAATGAATGTAGGCTCGAACAAAACAAATGCAATTTGTATGAATAACAGTTCAGGAGTACGAAAACAAATGGAGTAACAAAACAAAACCTCAGAGAAAATGAGCAAGATTTGTGACTGTGAAGGCAATCCTTTTTATTAGACCAGCCACTGTTAGTATGGGTTTGCCAGCTTTCCAGAGAGAGCATTTCATAACATCTCACTTATGAAAGTCGCTGGCTCTCTGCATCTCTGGGCTCTGCTCCAGAAAATGATGACGTAATAATAACATAGATCACTTGCCAGCACAATTTTTATGCTGAAAAAAGTTATAAACCTCATTAAGAGAAGTTTGGCACATTTTGGTTGCTTCTTTCCCTTGATAGATTTACAGATTGGTACTTGCCAAGTATCATTTAACTGATCCATTTATTAGAAAATATCCTTTGAGAGGTTGTTAAGAAACACTTCCAAAGACTTCAGCGCAAGTACTTAAGCAAAGTCTAACAATCATGTTCTTTTGACCTTTATTAAGAGGTTTTCCTTTCCCCTAAGCAATAATTTTGAATTATAGTGATTTGAATTATATTTCAATTCCAGGGGTTGGTTTTTCCTTTTCTTGCTGTTCTTCTTTCAGACAAAATGTCAATGACAGTTCAAACACTGATCTAGATGTTGGAGTGATGTAAGACACAAACATTTCCACAAAATATGCCAGACACAAACGAAATCAACCGTGAAGGCACAATCAAAAATAGAACCTGTTACAAAATTATGATATAAATATGAAAATAGCCATTTATTACAAGAGTCCTGGAGTCCTTGAATCATATATCAGCTATCATGCATAACGTTGGAGACACTATATTTCAAGGGTGCATACGAAAGACTTGTCAGTCCTTAAATCCAAGAGGAGGCTGAAGGTGAGTTCAAGTGAAGAAGGTTGCTCTGCTGACACAGTGTCGACTAAGGCCCTATTCTTCGACCACTTTGTTTTTACAAAATATGCTGGTGCAACACCAATTTTGTTGGCACAGTGACAGCACAGAAGCTTCTCCACGGACAGTTGTGCCGCAGGTGTCGGCACAATGGCTATTGTGGACATTGTAAACCGGATATAAACTGGATCTATGTGCCACCCCACCATCAGAGAGGCAAAAACGGGGGAAAGTGTGGCATGGGGTGCAGGAGGGATAAAGCAAAAAATGTCAAATCCAAAATCCCCTTCACACCACAGACATGTGACTAGAAAAATGCTATGCCAGTGACAGACCTCGGCTAGGTAGGAATAACCTCAGGGAGCCCACTGAGGAAACAAAAAATAGGAGGAACATACACCACCTCACACCTCCAGTAATTGTATGTACTATTTCTAATAATACCATTACTATTACTCACCTGAACCCTTCTTGCTTTTAGGACAGCAGCATTGCAGTAGCATTGCAGCAGCACTGAATAGCAATTGTAGAAAATAGCGGTTGTCTGTAGAGAGCCACTTCCAACTCTTGAAAAGAAAAGGTAAGGATACAAATGCCATCCTCCTCCTCTTCCCCCTCCCCAAATGGCACCTATGCATACACACTGTGGTGACACCATGCTCTCACATAACCAAGCATCTGGATAAGATTGGGCTTTTAGAAATATCTCGTCCTGGCTTAAAATGCTCTCCATGGTGTTTTACATGGTATTAAATTACAAGTATATTCAGATTATGGGTATATAAATGCTAAATTATAGCACAGTAATTTTTAAAGTCTTAAATTGAAAGACGTTCCCACCATCAGTTTATATTGGTTTGGCAGGAAGTAGCTTGGCTTATTTCTGATCCTACCCAAATTTAACTCCCCTTAAAATCCCACTGTCATCCCACGTACATTTTCAACACAATGGATCTCTCCCAAACCCTTTTTGAAGCCTTAAATCATTAAATACTGTACCATGATATTTATGTGGCTTCCAGGGGAAAATATATTGTGAACTTGTTAATTAGAGCAGGAGTCTCTAAACTTTTCAGCCAGGCAGCCATATCAAATACATGGCATGGTGCAGAGGGCCGAACATTTTTTAAAAATACATTAGAGATGAAACCTATATGTATGAATAAATGAGAGGAATTAGCTCAAATTTCTAGGATTTCTCCAAGCACCAACACACATCACAAAAGTAAAGCACATAGTCACAAAGATCCTCATTTCCCTACCTCCCAAGCACTTTCTAAGGCCTTCAGATGGCACAAAAAATACTTCTGATTTTTGGAAAAACCCAAAATTTTTTTAGGCTCCCAGAACACCCTCCAGACCTAAACAAAGCACAACTCTGGTTGTGTTGCATCAAGTGGACCAGAAGCTTGCAGGGAATCAGAGGCTGGCTGCAGGGTGGTTAGAAGCTGGCCACGGGCTGCATCTGGCCCCCAGGCCTCGGTTTGGAGACCCTTGAACTGGAGTATGAAACAAAAGTTTGTTTTCCAATTCTATAAAGAATTTTTTGTTCAGATTTGTTAAACTCAATGAGTTACACAAAAAATAGAGATATATTGAAATACAGTAAAGTGTAAAACACAGTGTATCAATAAAAGTACACCCTTTTCACAGCAATTGATTTTATTGATGTCAACTCAGGTTTTAAAGCAAATTGTCCTTGCTCTCATCTTTCCCAAAGTATTTGACTGTTCAATATACTGTGGTATTTGTTTGGTGCTATTACGATCATCCACATTTAATGATAAGTATTCTACTTAAACAGTAATACTTCCTTTGTTGCTGGTAACAAAATCAAATGCTTGTAAGAACTGCAAATATAAAAGCTTCTCTTGATTTTGTTTCAATAAATTTCAGTACTATTGATGACAAACAATTGATATGCTTTCACTTCCAATTTTTGTATTAAGTCATATATGAAAATGGGAAAGTTTTTGGATGGGACTGCAGCATTAGAGACCCATCCCATGCATTCTGAAGAGAGACCCTCTTCAGAATTATCATCTCCAGCATGAATACCATGCATATTTGCTGCTTGTTCATTTTCCCACAGGACAAGATGTGCAATGTTCAGATTACATATCCACGTTTATACAACAAAAATATGACAACTGCATACCCACTTTTTGCTGAAGTTGTGCTGTGATGCTGCTGCCAGGTTTGCAGCCCTGGAATAGCTCTGGATGTCCAAATTGCAGCACCAACAAGGATTATTTTCTGCTACCCCATCTAATGAGTGGCTGCAGCCTTTTCTCTTAGCTCTGCTGCTTCAAAACAGGTTCCGGTAATGTGTAATAAATGGGCTGCCATCTGTTCATTACTATCCAAAAGCTTCTGGTAGTACTGATTTTGGCCCTTACACTTAGTGAGCAAGCTTCCACAAGTATATTACTTACCATAAGTGCTCCAGCATCAGCAGCACTAACTGATAGTTTTCAGATCATAACACCAGATCCGAGTTTTGTTCTACACAGGCAGAAATTCCTTGGTTCCAACTTCTTAGGCTACAATCCAGAGTAACCATGAGACCTTTTACACTGGCGTAGTTATGGTGCCACCTATGGGAAATGCATACAGCAATACAGAGTAAGTGCCTCTTACGTCTTCCCGTAGTTACTCTGGATTGTAGGGTTAGACTGCCTCCTGCCTTGGGGTTTGACTCTAATTATGGGCTTCTTCTTGTTAATACTTAGAGATGCACTGAATATTTTCTGATGGTTGGTTGGCTCCCTAAGAACACCTTGGATGGCCTCATGGATGGGCTGCCTGTGTCTTCATAAGGGTGATTCTGCTGATTGTTGATTCCATACCAGCAAGGCAAAATCTGGGATAAAAAGTGCTTTTTTCCCAGTAAATCTTCTTTGGGGATAACAGTTCAGATGAGTTACTGGTCTATTAAACTGGGGTTGTTGGTTTGAAGAACTGCAGTTACTCCTGAATGAGGGAATGAGGGAAAAGGCAGAAAGAGGAGTAGCAAAAAGATGGAAAGAGGAGTGAAGTGAAAAGAGAGGAGTTAAAGAGAGAGAAAACAAGACAGATTCAAAAGGCTGAGATGAAGGATGGGAGAAAGGGCTAAGGACGAAGGGGCTAAGGACTTTGGGAGTTGATCTGAGGGGATCATGCACCCATTCCTTGTAAGAGCTTGGACTGGTCATGCTGTTCAGCAACCACCATGTGCTGAAGGGCTTGTTAGTGGGGTACATGGGTGAGACTGAAGCTGCTATCCAATTGGCAGGATCCAGGCTTAAGGGGTCCTGGCCTTTGCTCTGTCATCAGATAGACTGTGTTTTGCTAAAACTTCACTGGCCACTTGCTTGGTGTGGAAGCTGAACTTTACTAAAGACCAAATATGAACATGCAAGTTTGTGTCCCTTGAAGTAGCATTTATTGACCATGCATAAGTAAGGTGTATTAGAAATATATTTTAAAATGCTATTTTAAAATGTAGAGCTTGGGTTTGATATTTGACTTGTTATACAGTATTTCAAGCTTGTTATTTGTCTTGAGTCAAAAAAGTCAGGATGTAACACAGATTCAATGAATGAATGACTGAATGAATGAATGAAACAAAGCAGTTTAAAATGAAGCTGATCTTCTTTCACCACATTCTGGCCTATGTTTTTACATCATATGAGTAACCAACAACCCCATATGTGTGGATTCATTTTCTTTTGAGCTCTCTTCTTTTCCATGAAAATCTGTAAAACTTAATGGCCAAAGGGGTATTAAATTCAAGATTATAATTGTTTCCATCACTGGAAAAAATATCTGGATGGAAGACAAGACCAAAATTGATGCGTACAACAAGGATCATGAAGATCGTGGACAGAACCAAGTGTTGAAAAAAAATGTTGAATGAAAAGATGTTGAAATTATCTGATGTAACTAGAAATGGTCTAAATACATTTGCCACATTTTCCTTTAATACTAGCACCTGCAAAATTTCTAAAAGAGATGAATTCTTTATTAACCACATTTGTTTAAAATACACAAAATAACAAATTATTTGGAACACCAGTCATTATCAACAGCATAATTCCACATGGCAAAAATATCAGCAAAATCAAGCACCCTATTATAAGGGACAGCTTAGCGTATTAAAAATGTTTTAGCATAGCATACAAACCCTCAAAGATCTATAGTATATTTTTAAACAATGCAATATAAAACATGATTGAAACATAAAAATATTGATAATATATTTGTAGGACAATCATCCAGTGGCAGTTATTGGATGTTGCACATCACACATTCTATACAGTAATACACGCACACGCACACCCACAAGTACAGAAACATACACCCACTCTCTTGCATCTACCATGAAACTAATGAGCCACAGTTAAGAATTGCTTTTTTCCTTTTAAGTTGCAATTGTTGCTCAAAATATATAATTATTTTATACATAATTGTTCCCATAGCAACACAAACAAATGATGTTATCACATGGTAAATGCATCAGATTATGAAAGTTGACTTGGTAAATATTGTTTTGCTACAGGAAATTTAGTGTTAACAGTATGGCCACCTGGCTT
Organism: Cryptoblepharus egeriae; assembly: GCA_030015325.1. NCBI lineage: Eukaryota > Metazoa > Chordata > Lepidosauria > Squamata > Scincidae > Cryptoblepharus > Cryptoblepharus egeriae. The sequence goes on along the minus strand of JAREYC010000001.1, from coordinate 181,796,522 downwards.
GCAATCTTCTACAAAAGGGCAAATCTACATCTTCAATACTACAGGGATTACTGCCTGGGGTTCACATCAGCAGCCCTTTTTATGTCTTCATTATGCATATTTTGGCCCTTTTAAAATCAGCATGAGGGGAAAAATAATCTGCTTTAGATGTTCTAAGCATTTCTTATAAACTATATGCTCACATGCTATTGTTGCTTCTCTGAACCAAGCTTCTGACAACTACTTTTTCTTTTTTCCTGATGGCCCCGTACAAAAGCACAACATAAAATACATGTATGTGTACAAAGCACAGAGAAGTCTTCTCCTCCTCTCCATAAGCAAATGTTGCTGCATTAAAGTCTGCTGCCTTCTGTGAAGCTGCACAGCCATGAGATGTGCTGATTTCTTCTCCCGTGGTTGTGTTATGCAGAGTCGTATTCAAGTGTTGCCAAGAGAGTGTGTGACTGTGTGTGTGTGTGTGTGTGTGTGAACATGGTGTAGTTTTTCTCTTTCTAATTTTTGCTATAGAAGTTGTATATGGGATTTGTGCTTTGTCAAAATTCCTATTTTCTTCTCCGAATACAATACTTTGATCACAATACAATACTTTCTCTTTGAAAAAAACACCACAACAGGTAAATAATTGGAGCCCTCTAATAGATTTTAGTGCAGGATACAAATGTTTGCCCCATCATGTACACAACATCATATTTGTTCCCCTTCTCTTGCCCTCATGTGGCTTGTGCTGTTTCTCCCTAGCAAATCCAAGTTGATCAGGGAGACATTGTCTGCTTACTCTCAGCATAACAGCCTCTGCTCTATAGGGTGGATGAGCTTTGCTTATAGTCCCTCAGAACCACAGAAGCATAGGTTGCACTGGGAGGTGTGCAAAGCACTGATTCTGACACAGGAGAGCTGGGCACTGAACTACCTGAAGCCACCGAATCTCGAAAAGGAGATGGAGGCGTCAGTGCTGGTGAGTCTTCTAGAGTCAGTTTGCTGGTTGCCCGCTCATCTTCCTCATCTTCATCCTCCTCTAGGTTCCCTGGCCTCTCATACACATATTCATGTATGAGCTTAAACTTTTCATTTTCCTCTTCCTCCTCCTCACCCTCTTCCTCAGATGGGGCTGAAACTGGCTCTTTGCTGAATGTGCCCATCTGGAGTGGCAACACCTGCTGCTGCATCAGTGGAGGGTGATAGATCGGCCTCATTCCATTCCCTGAACCAGGTACAGGGATCATAGAGTTGAAGTCAGGTATGCCAGTGGCAAATTTGTTGACCACTCCTTGCAACTGTTCCATAATGGATCTCGGTGATGGTGGTGGGAGGTTTTTGGGGCTCTGTTCAGACATAAACAGATGGGTTTCATCAGCTGCTGGCTGCAGTGGTGGTGTCACCGTCACTCGCCTATGAACAACTGTAGAAGGACTGCTCAGTTGATTGAAGCGCATAGGATCACTCTCTTCTTCCTCCACCACATTGTACAGAGTCTTACTGCTGATGTCTGAAAAAGTCAGGCTCTTGCCTTGGCCTGGATAACTTTTAGTTAGGGGCTTGATCACTGCTGTCTGATTGCATCCTGGCTCTTTGCTCTTCACATGCACTGAAAGTCTGTGCCACATATGTTGGCCTTTGGGAACTTGTCTTCCACCTGGTTCAGACCATGACACAGACTTGCCATTAGAACTAGGAACAAAATAAAGAGGGGTTTATTTGCATTGACATTAGGCACACAGGGCAACATCAACAAAATAGTCCAACAAAACTCTTTAGATGTCCAGAACATTGATTCCTTTGAGCATCAACCACAAGGAAATGCTATGTAACACATAGCACAAAGTAACAAGAAACACAAAATAACACCTATTGCCGATGGTTGCAAATGATTTCATCTTGGTTTTAGACTGTATGAACAGAAGTATGTGCTACAGAAAATGCATGGCTGCCACAAAACACAATTGTTCAGTCACCACTTTTCTTCCCAGTGCCATTTCTCCTCCTCTGAATAGCGACTCAAAGTTCAAATATGAGGTGGCAAGTCAAATACTCCATGCACTCTCCCAGGCTCCGGAGCTGAATCACAGCCAGAAAAAAATCCCAGTTTTGAGACTCTTGGCATCTTCAGTGATGGGCTTCAAAAAATTTAAGAACCGGTTCTCTGCCCATCTGGCAGCCACTTTTAAATGGCTATTTTTAAACTTTATATGTCCTATCTCTTGTTAGGAACCGTTCTATAGAGTAGGTGCGAACCTGCTAGAGCCCACCACTGGGCATCTTGTTAACCCCCTTGAAAAGCTGCTCCATGAAAACCACCTTGTCAGAAGACTAACCTTTTAAGGTCTTCACTCGCTAGGCAGAGTCTTTGGGGAAATATTTAATTTAAGGTGGATGCTACATCTGAACCTTGTCAGAGCAACACCTCTCCTTGTAGCTGTTCAAGGTACTATAACACTTTCCTGCCTTGGCACCTGCCCAGTCTCACCTTCATGGATTCTGCTCAAGCTCTGGACATAACGCTAATCAATATTTGCAAAGCAAAACACATAATAAAGTGATGCAATCAACTTTCCCTCCAGTCAATGAAACATTGTAGGGAAAAGGGAAACTTAGGGTGCAATGTTGTTTATCACATCTCCCTTACTGCATATTATAATAGGAGAATGAAGCAGTTTAGACTGCAATCCTGTAATAGCTGGTACTCATTTCTGAGTAGTGATTTTGGTCACCCCCCATTGGGGGTACCATCCCCTGAGGATAGTACTCAGGGTCCACGAAACCCCTCCCCCTGGGACACAACTGTGCTCAATCCAAGTCATCACCGTAATTTTAAAATGCATTAAAAGGCAAATCAATGCATAACTGAGAGTGATGAATACATAATACCTGTTTTATCTAAAGGAAGAGGATAGAAGGTAAATCATATTCACACCCATTTGCTCCAGGACACCCCAAATCTCATAGAACGAGTGTCGATTTATAATATCTATCTACAGTATTTATATACCGCTTTTCAACCTTCACAAAGAGGTTTACAAGGAAAATGAAAAATAGCTAATTAATAGCGAATGGGTCCCTGTCCCAAAAGGGCTCACAATCTAAAATGCAAAAAGAACACCCGCAGAAGCCATTTGAGCAGACATTGCTGGGGTGTGCAGGGCCCGTTACTCTCCCCCTGCTAAATAAAGGAGGAACACCTACTTGAAAGAGTGCCTCTTGCCCATTTAGCAGGGATTAATATAATATGAGAGCATTCAGAAGATTGTGACCATCAGATACAGAGGCAATGCAAACAGTGCAAACCAACACACCAAATTAAAGCAAAGCATACACATACATACACACACACAGGACTTTTAGGTATCATGTCACTCTTACTGAAGCCTGGGACAATTCCTGAGGTAGGTGATTTGAGTTATAGCTTAGATGCTCAGGGTTTCTTTAAAAAAATCATACATGTGTGTTATATTTAAATGGAGAATTCAGGAATGTGGCAGACCGATTAGCTCTGCAAATGAATTGCCACTAAGAAGATCAGTGACTCAGGTGATCAGTCAGATAAATATGGAGAAGAGGCAAGCTTCTTCTCTGAGAAAATTTATTTGAGGAATGAACTTTTCAAGATGAGTGCTCTTCAGTTTGGCTAGAGTTAAGGAGGGATAAAGAGGGAGAGGTGCTGCAAGTCTTTTGTAGACTCTGCTCTGCTCTCATGTAATGCTAATACTGTTTTTCAAACAGCAACGATAACACTTTTAAAAGCAATCTTGCTTTTGTGCCTGCCACATATGTTAATGTTTATTGAATTCCAGTCTTAGAGCTGTTTGAGATTTTCTTTTAGCTTCAAACTAGGATTCAGACTTGATATCCTCAGCGGAAAGGTGGTACGTTCTTCAAAGCAATTCCCATCTGCATAAAAGTAGAAATCTTGCTGTACTTTATCCTAATCGGTATCATGCTATCCTGGGAGAGATTCCTCACCACTTCATGTAACAATTGAAATAACCCATTTTTTATAAAACTGTTCTTTTTTATTATTTAACTGATTTGATTCAGTGTATGTATCAGAATGTATGCTGGTCTGTGTTTTGCTAGGCTATACTGCACTTTTCTAAGCCAAATCAGTGGACTGAATTAATTCGTGGTGACAAGATCTGAGGTGAAAACAACTTTGTCACCCCCAGTCAAATTAAACTGTGCAACTAGAATTTGCCTCATCTTGTTCTTCCCTGAGCAGCTAAACTTCCTGAGTAGTTCACCTGTATGTTTACTCAGCAAACCCATTCCTATAAGCCAGGGGGCCAGATGCGGCTCATGGTGAGCCTCAATGTGGCCTACACCATGATCTCTTCATCTGGCTCATGCGTAAGCACTTTAATCCTTTGTTTCGCTTTCTAATACACTCTTCTTATATATAAATTTATGTAAATTTGATCAAATTTAAAAATTAAATAATTTTTCTGGCCTCTGACACAGTGCCAGAGAGATAATGAGGCACTCCTATCAAAACGTCTGGGAACCCCTCCTATAGGCCAATGGTTCCCATTCAACTAGTGGTTCTTTTAACCTACTGGTCCATTGGCCGCGACTCCCCATTAATGCTACAATTCTATAATTGTATAACTTCTACTCACCCCATGCCTTCCATCAAGGGAGACTTTGGATTAGATGTTGGACATATCTTTGTGCTAAAATTGGGTTCTAAACCAAATTTGCAGGCAAAGTTTGAGGAAAATCTTCCTTACTGTAATAGTAGGAATTTCTCTGTACATGAGAATGAACAGTTTGAATTCTGCATGTTTGAATTCAATTAAGGATTCATTTAACAAGCTGTACTTAACATGTAAAATCTGTCTTGGGGCTCAGTCCTATCCAAACTTCCTCACCAAACCATTGCAATGGTGTGTGTGCTGCCTTCCACAGTAGAGGGATCTTGAGGCCTCCTCAAAGTAACAGAATATGGCTGCAATCCTAATCCCCAGTTAGGCTGGCCCAAGACCTGGCACAAGTCCCATTCTGAACATCACAAAATTCGGAATATCACAAAATTGTTGTAAGGCACTTTCTGCCCCATTTCTGTGGGAGGATTAGGCCAGAGCACAGATTTGTGTTTGCTTCCTTACACCTCCACAGTAGTGAGAAGACGGATAAATTGTGCCAGCCTAGGTTAGGATTGCACCCTGTTTGTTCCTTATTCAGAACTGCATGGCAGCTGAATCAGTTCTGGAAAGTTGATTAGGTTTGGGTCCTAAACACGCTCCAGTGGATGCATCCAATGAGGTTCTAATATTCTATAGGTGCAGATTGGGAGACAAAATACTTCCTTGAAAAAACAATTACTGAAAGGCTGTACTGATTAAAACACCTGAGACAACACAAACAAGAAAACAGAGAAGCCTACCTGGATAAGAGATAGAGAATTAACACAGCTTTAGCATCCAGTTTTAATAATGCTTTGATGAACTTGTTTGCAACAAGCCCGTGCTTTGAGATAGAAAAGCAGAAGAGACAATGGCAGAAATACCACCTTAAGGAACAGCTCTATACAGATTCCTATATATGAAATACCCCATTTCCATCCTATTTTAATTGGCCTTGTACAGAAGCAGTTCCTGCAATGCTTTGTGTTATAGAAGCACCTATATTTTACATGATTATGGCTGCAATCCTAACCGCCAGTTGGGCTGGCACATCCTGTGCTGACCTGGGGGTGTCACAAAACTTATGCGTCACTACTGGGAGGGTTAGGTCAATGCAGATATATGCCAGCCTTCCCACACCAGTAATGGGGAGCTAGGTGAGTTGTGCTGACCTAAACTGGTTAGGATTGCACCATGACTACTTATCATCCAAAAGAAATTGCCACTCTAGAAATTGCCAATAGGTATTCCAGGACATTCCTGTACAATTCAGTAGGAACACTATTAAAAATATTGAAATGACAACTGGTAAATAATCTTAATTGCTTAGCTCCCCACATTCTTGTATTGGTATCTGTATGTTTTTCTTTTCAGTAGAGACCCACTTTACTTTTGTCCTTTTATTCTTGCTATCTTTCCCTTAGCAGAACTTTCAAGTTTCTAGTGATACTCTTTCTTCTACTCCCAGTACTGACTTGATTTCAACTTCATATTTAAATAATAGTCTGTAATATTAGTCTGTCATCCAACTTTTTGCCATAGACACAAAGTTAGAAAACATATAGCTATACTGCAACTTATATTTTTCTGTTTTAATTTGATAAGGGAGGAAAACTGAACAGGGATTTAGATATGCTAAATAACAATTCAAATATTTCTTCTCATTCCTCCAAAAATATTTCTTCTCGTCCAAAAATTCAGTGGTCACAGAAATCCTGAAAATGGTAACCTACATGAAACATTGAATTGCATGCATCCCATCAAACCAGTGTTTTGTGAAAACCTCCCTGGAGTGGAGCTGAAGGTCACCACCCAGGGATATCAGGGAGAATTGGGCACAGCAAAGATGCAACAGCATTGCATTGAAAAGGTGCAATGGGAAACTGGAATAGTGCTCTTGAGAGTAGTCAAGATCATTTTCAACTCCATGCAAAACCATGAACTGGAAGGAGAAAGTGTTGGCTATATAAAGAAAAAAATAAAATTAACCTGTCTATATATTTGGGTTTTTCTTTTCTTTTTGCAATCCTGACAGCAGATATTGAAGTGACAACCATGAAAAACAAAAACAAAGAAAACACCTTTCTCTCCAAAAAGTACTCCACAGTGTCCTTTGAAGAATAAACGGACAAGCAAGATTCAATGCAGTGTGAAAAATGGGACACACAAGCAATTTTTCCATCTTTAATGGCATGCACCACATCTGTCCCATTATCAGAAATGAGAAAGTCATGAGAAAGAGAAAGCAATGGGTTAAAAAAAAAGACCACTGTCATGCAGCTTCTCTTACACATTCACTGCAGTTTGGGATTTTTCAAAGCTGCACATGTGCCGACGGACACTGGCTGGTGGGCGAGAATTCTGGCTGCCTCTTCCTGAGGATTGAAAAGAAAAAGACACCCAGTGAGTGGTTAGACACATGCACACAAATGGCAGCTGGACCACTCAGTCGGGGTGCCTGTCCCTGGCTCAGTTCCAGCCTTCCTTGGGGCTCTTCAGATTTCTTCGACACATCTGTAGCACTTGGTGGTTTCGCTGCTTCCTTGGGTCTGCATCTATGTTCTAAAATTCTTGGTATGGTGTTCATTTGGTCTTCACAAGTGTGGTGGAATAGTGGATACACAAGTGTGGATAAGTAGGGTTGGAATCCCTGCTTATCTTGGGTAACCGCCTTGGGTGAACTTGGGCAAGTTGCTAACATTAATGAAAGAATGGTATAATGTGACTTGTCCATATGGAAGAGGAGAAAAGAAATACAAATAAAATAACTAGCAAATGAAAATGATGCTGCATACCAGTGATATCTCCCAGTCTTGCTGAAACATCTAATTTGCTATTCTCTTGGTTGCCTGTGGTGAAAATGGAATTTGGGCAACTAGGTAAAGGATGTTCTATACATTGGAAACATTTGTGATTTTCTTTTCTGAGGTTACTAATGTAACAGAAGTGGCCAATATATTATAGACATCTTTGGGTGTTTAGATATATGGCCCATTGTAGCACAGCAGCCGCCCCAATCTTGTGCTGAATGCAGTGCAGGTATGCCTGCCTCCTCCAGCACAAGATAGGATTGTGCTGTCAGGCTCCTCAATTACGACTGATTTGAATACTTCTGCTGGAGATATCTTACTCTTCAACCCTATCTTGCAGTTGTCAGGCCAGATTTATTAGAGCAGGGGTCTCCAAATCTTTTGGCAGGAAGGCCACTATCATCTCTCTGACACTATTGGGGCCTGAAAACTAATTAACATTTCAAATTTGAATACATTTGAATACATTTTCATATAAGAATGTATTGGAGTGGATTCCAAGTTTTGCCCAAGGGCCAGATAAAATGGTCTTGCCGGGGGCCACATTGAGGCTCACCGAGGACCACATCTGGCTCTGGGCAAGGGTTTGGAGACCCCTGTTTTAGAGGATAAATCTTCTAATAAGATGTGTTTAGCAGATTAGGGGCCCAATCCTATCCAACGTTCTAGTGCTGATGCAGTTATACCAATTGTGTGTGCTCTACCTGAGCCCTAACTCCTGCTCCCACCCACCTGCACACAGTCCCACCCTTCCCCATCCCAGAACATCCTTTCCCACCTCTTACCCCAATGACATGCCAATGTGCTTTATGGGACATTTGCGCCCCTCCTGGCTGGCGCAAGTCCCTTGGGCTGGCCTAGTGCAATCCTAGGGCTGCTCTCTGAGTCAAGCTTTGCATTTGTCTCTTTCTCCAAATGTTAGGACTGGATGTGTTTGAAGGGGTTTGAGAGGAACACTCTCTTCTGTGTACAGTAACTACACAGTTTCTTTGGGAATCTGTGCAATTTGCTTGGGAAATATTGTTCCTTATAGGACATGTGTAGAATTGTGCTTACTCCCATAGGTAAGTGTAGGTAAGCAAAGGGAAAGGCATGGCGGGAAGCTCCCTTCTCTTTACTTAACCACTGCCACAGGCAGATAAGGGTGTGCTCACTTACACATATTGCAGAAAAAATAGGGGGAGGGTTTGGGCAGCAGGGAGAAACAGGCCCTTCTTGGATTGAGAGTGAGAGAATTCATTCAATCATGCTCCAGCATTTGTGTGTGTAGTGATCCCGGCTCATACATAGTGTCCAAATTGATTCTCTGTAACATGACTCTTGAGGAGACCTTTGAGAATCCCACCTGTTCATCGGCATACCCTAGGTTGACTTTTCAGCTGTCCTGAAAGTTAGCTCTCCATGAAAGAAAAATGAATGTGGAATACAAGTCAAAACTCTTTTCAAGCAGACAAAATGCAGCACGCTTCAAACTGTATGTATTTATTCAAATTCTGAGTGTCAGGTTAACTGTGTGGCTGTGGCTTTCTTCCTGTTGTTCAAATGACATAAATGATAAATATTTACAAGTATACCAGGAACAAAGAGATGTGCAATTCAGTCAAGGGGGAAATTAAATAAATAGTATGTATTTTACTACTAGGATTTTATGTTAGGCAAAGGACAGCTTTCCCTTATGTTTTCTACAATAAAGAATTTGCACACAACATGAAGAATGGAAAATACCTTGTTTAAGTAGCAGATAAGCATAGCCAGAAATTTACAATTTCCAAAGTGAAAGTTGAGTTGGGGGCCCAATCCTGACCCTTGTCGCTGGCTTAACACTGTCATGCACTGTCACAAATTTAAGGCTTGTTTATGAACCTGTACAGAGGACTCAGTGCCAGAGTTGGCCCAGTAGAAGATCATGGTGGGCCAGTACCAGTGAAAGGCCAGGTTCACCCACACAGCAGTTGCCCATACCATCAGGCAGTGGCGAGGTAAATAGGGCTGTGGGGGGAGGTGTAGGAAGCATTCCCAGGTGTGGGGAGATGGGGAGAGGACCGAGGAGACATGGCAGGGTGGTGAAGGGAGCCAAATGGAAGAGAGTTGGAACCAGTCAAGCTGAGCTCCACCAGCTTCTGAGCCTGGTGTTGGGCCTCACAGCCCAATACAGAGCTTTCTAATTCTGTGATAGCTCAGGGCCTGCCATAGAATCAAGTACCCTCCTTGCAGGGTACTTTCCTTACTCTCCTTACTTTCCATACCCTTACTCAAGGGTGTCTGTGGCAAGTTGGATAATGTGGAAGCCATTTTGGTGCTGCAGCAGCCTCGTGCTCTGGGCAGCTCAGGATTAGCCTGCCATCTCTTGCAGGCAAAATAGCTAGTATTTGTTTTAAAAAGTAGTATTTGTACCTTAAAAGGAGCACATTTATTTTAGCACATGTTTTTTGTAGCTTCATCTCAAGCTTTGATGAAGTGAGCTCAGTACTTTTTGGCTTGAAGCTTACAAATGAGCATGAGATCATTCTGATGGTTAGAACTAGGAAGATATTTTCTGTGCAATAAAATTGCTACAATTCAGGAAACTATGTATGTCAAGCAGCACACTTCACCGTTATTCAGATAGCTCATCAGTGGAAAAAACATACATACTACAGCTCAACCATTTATCTTAAAACTCGGGCAAATGTAAAAGAAGTTGGTGATGTGGCTTAAAAGAGAGTTCTAAGTTCTCATGGCCACATCTCTAAAAGCAGGTATTGGAACTAGAAAATGTATAGAAGAAATAGATTAAAATGATTACTGGGCTTGGCACCTCCCTTACAAGGAAATACTAGTGTTTGGCACTCATCAGTCTAGACCAGGGGTCTGCAAAGCCCAGCTCAGGGGATGAATCAACCCTCAGCAAGCCTCAATGTGGCCCTCAGCAAGACCCCTCCATCCAGCTCACAGACAAGCCTTGTAATGTTCTCAAATACAATCTTATATGTAAATTTATGAAAATGTATTCAAAATTGACATGTAAATAATTTTTCCAGCCCCCGACGCAATGTCAGAGAGATGATGTGGCCCTCATGCCAGAACACTTGAAGACCCCTGGTCTATAATAAAGGCGTCTACACTTTGCACAACACTAGATTTAGGGGACATGCACTAAGTTTTGGGAGAGTTAGAACAGTCAAAGAAAATATTTGTTAACTCCAAGTGTACTTAGTCTGTAGAACTCCTTGCAACAGGATGTGGTGATGTCATCTGATCTAGGTTTCTTTAAAAGGGGATTGTACATATTTCTGGAGAAAAAGTCCATCACATGTTACAAGTCATGATGGGAATGTTCAACCTCCTGATTTTAGATGTCGGCTACCCCCCAGAATGCCAGATGCAGGGGAGGGCGACAGGATGCAGGTCTCTGCTGGTCTTATATGCTTCCTGAAGGATTTGATGGGGCACTATGAGATAGAGGAAGCTAAAATAAATGAGCCTTTGTTCTGATTCAGCAGGGCTCTTATGTTCTTATATAAATTCATTTTCAGTGCATGATTTCTTAATTTGTGGCCGTTATTTTATTTTTGCTTCTGAACATTGTAGCAAAAATCTCAAACAATAATGAGAAAGAAAAATTCAGCTTACTCTCACATTTTATCCTGCTATTGGTTACAGCAGCTCAGGGCTTAGGATAGTTAGATGAAACAGACGTTACATCCAATGAGTAAGCTGGGAATATCTTGCCAGTTTTGTAGATGAGCTAATGGATGTGCAGATCACAACACAGGGCTGCTTGAGACCCATTTCAAGACTTTCATCACATTATTATGCAACCTGGTCACGTATTCCCCATTTCAGAAGGGAAGCCGTTCCTCTTAGCTCAGCCTCTTTTCCTGACTTGCTTCATTTTCCTTGTGAATTACTGCTGTACTTGTCAGATGGCTTAGTAATATTTATGTAATTTTTTCCAGCCTTTAGGACCTGCCTTACAAAAGCTCAAGCTACACAGAGGAATCACATCTGAATTAAGGGAAAAATGAACACCCCCCCCCCAAAAAAGCCATTTAAACTTATGCACATTGTCCCTTGAATTCCATTCTGGAAAACCCCATGGATTTAAAAAAAATCCATGGATTAAAAGAAAGTGGAGAAATAAATTTAAAGATGCACTTCCAGGTTTCTTGTTCCTCCATTGCTCCTTATGTAATAAGGTCATGCCTTGAAATCTGCAGGGATTTGAATCTGGGATTCTCTGCTGAAACAAAAAATGCATGAAATAAAAGCAGTGTTAAAAAAATAAAAAAATTACAATAGTTGAAAAACAGCTTTTTTTCTTTTGTAGAGAGGGAATGGACAATTAGAAATGCAAAGGACCACCTGACTTTGCCCAGCTCAGCTGAAGAATGGAATGATTGCTTGGGTGACTGCTTCTCTACCACAGCAAGAAATGCAGTTTTTAAAAGGGCTACCGTACTTCTTTTTCTCTTCTCGAGGGATCAGCACATTCCTTTGCATTTGGAGTGGCTGTTTTTGTTAAGTCAAATCAATATATAAAAAACTGGTGTATAACAAGCTTGCACCTTTATTTCATGCCCTGATCAACTCATAACATATTAAGATTTTCCTATGGGGCAAAGAATCCCTTTGTCTTCTTGCAATACAGTATTTACTTTTGTGGCAGGGCTATTCCTTCCTACCACTTTTTAAAAAGTGGTAATGCACCAGCATTGTTGGTGCAACGCTGCCCAACAGCCAAATGATCACTGTGGTGGTTGTTTGCCCTTGGTCTCTATTGAGGCCAAGTTGTTGTTGAGGGAGGTGGGAGACTGCTCTTTCATGGGAGTAGGTTGGAGTTATTTGGACTCCTGTATAGTTTGCCATTCATTTTATGTTTGGCTTTTGAGTGGCACATTTGTGAGCAACAGTGCTGGAGTAAGAGGACACTGTAATGAAAGACAAAATCAAAATAAAAAGCAGGTTTCTATCTAGGCATCAGTTGTCCCCCTTGACGCTGTATCTGTTTTGGTTCGTTGGGTGAGTCTGGTGGCCAAGGATAGTTCTCCTGATAATTTTGCTATTCATTCGCAACAGAGCAGCCAGACTTGTGAGGCTGAGACTTGTTAAGGATGAAATAAAACACATTGGAAATAATGTGATTTTAAAAAATCTCACGTCTTCTTCACTCCAGAGCCAGAGAACAAGGATTTAAGACACATCTTATACTTTGGCAGCTCTGCCTCCTTACTTACTCCCCTGGTGCACTGTACTGCAGCAAGCTAGGCTAGCTTGTAAAGGCTACCTGTTGCTTTTCTTTCTATGTACTATGTGAAAACATCTACAGCAGCCCTTCCTACTCCCTCCTGAGTTTGCTAATATGGGTAACTTGCATTTTTAAAAATTGGAAGCCAGCCAGCCTTCTTTTTAAAAAATTGAGAACCAACCTCAACCGTAGCCCAAATTTCTGCTTGCTGCCTCCCAAACAACTGCTGAAACTGCCACCGTGATGTCTTTTTTATTTGAAGCCAGCTGTCCTGCTGTTTTTTTTTACTGGATGCAGACATGATTTGCAACCTTACCTAATCCTTTGCAAGGTGCCATAATATGTGCTTTTGTCTGCTATATCACTGCTATATCACTGTCTGCTATATCAGAAAGAAGCTGAGCTGAAAAGCAAGGTACTTAAAAATTATTGGATTCTTGGCTTTTTATTTTACTTGCTGGATATGGTGAGGCTCTGCCTCCCTTGTATATCCTGAATGCATATCACAGGCTGATAAATGTTAATTCAGATCTTGTGGCTTACGTTTCTCCCTACATTTCGTTTTAAATGTTACTGTTCCTTATAGATATACATCATGCAGAGTGGTGTGCATTTCCGCTGTGCTTTAAATCTTCCCTTAAATCAACATGCTGACACAGTAAAATGTATGAAGGCTTGTTGAATTTTCCGACTTGAAATTCATATCACAGAAAAGAAGAATGAGAAAATGGCCATCGTCTGCCAACGTTCTGTGTATTCTACAAAAAATATTGAGATTGAGCTAACCGATTGGTTACTGTCCAGAGATAGGCACATCTGGCAGGTACATATTTTAATTATCGTACATCTGCCTGCAGAATCCTACAGTATTTGGAAACAGCTAAATGTAGAAATGAAGATAGGATGTTGGTAGGCTAAAGAGTAAGTGCCAAAGACATCAATTAAGATGACTGCCAAATGTATGTTCAAGCCTGAAAAACTTTCATTCTAAAGTGTAGGAATTTGGGAGCAAATCTTCCCTTGCTGCATACGCTAGATTAGCATGTATTGATTGACTCACAGCCCAAACATTGCTGTATCTATTCAGAAGAAAGCCCTCTTGTGTGGAATGATGCTTACTCACAGGTAAGTGCACATGAGACTGAAGTCTGAGAATCCACCTTTTCAAATAAACAGAACACTATAGAAATGCAAAACAAAAACCTTGCTTATTACTTGCTTATTAGAACAAACACCTTGCTTATTACTAGGCTGGGGGTTCAGTAATCCAGCTTTCTGTCCAACTATCCAGCATTGACTCAATTGAAATGCATCCTCAAGGTAAGGGAACAAATATTCCCTTACTTTGAAGAGCCCTATGTGACCTCGCCATTACTCCTTATCTAAAATATAGCATATATTGCATATACAGAACCCAATGTTAGCATTTTGTGTGCTGGGATGTACACAACAAGTTCCTGTTTAAGTGAATTCCCTTATAAAGTAAAATTAATTTGTGGACATGTAAAAATAGATCTGTTTCCTTCATTGAGTGAAGTTAAGGAAGCTTAGGAATCAAGTTGAATTCAAAGGAATATTTCAATAACTGAGAAAATGTAATTGCTAAGATCTGTACAGAGGAGTGACTGATAGAATCCCCACTCTGGACCCACTTTAAAACACTGGCAGGAAATAGATGCATCTCTTCCACCGAAATTTTGGAAAAATTAAGGACTTTTGAACAAATTGTGCTACAAAATAAATTTTCTTTCTTTGTGAGCATCTCCCCATATATATCATGTGGTTTGTAATTATTTGATCACGTTATTCACTCTGTGGGATTTTTGCAGTAATCTTCACACAAAATATTTAGTGAATAGTGCCTACTTATGGTAGTCTATTACGAATGCTACAAAAGGAGGAAAGATGATCCTGGGTTTAATCACTGTCATGGGCAGTAAAATTAGTGAGTTATGATCCTGCCAATACAATGCCAATTAGACAATTCAGGGAATTAAGCAGAATTACATGCTAAAAAATGGAGCTAGAAGAAATGATTCTTCAGTTACTCTATTCATTTTAATGCTGAGGAAAACACATACTATGAATCAATGCATTAATCTCTCAAATACACATATTCTGACACATACTGTATGAATATGAGTGCTCTCTCTCTCTCTCTCTCTCTCTCTCTCTCTCTCTCTCTCCTTACAACATGATCCTAAATAAATTTTCTTGGAAAACCAATTTATTGATTTCTGCTGAATGTATTCTTAAGTGAGTTCTGATTGAGTGAAAGGAGGAATTAAAAAGGAGAGCTATTAAGCCAAGCGAAGGTGAGCAGCAGCTTAACAGAACCCATTCATCTTGTGACAGCCTACAAAGCAAGGAAGGATTGCACTGTTTAAAAGAAAATGGTCATATTTCTATTTAGTTTTCTATTTAGCACTTGCTTTTCTTCATATAACATAAGCTCAAACAACCTAAGCTACTACAAGATGGCAGTAAATAAGAACCTTCCTGTTTTGAATAGGTCCCCATTTCCATTTTGGATCTCATCCCAACAAGTGTTCTTTTGTAAGAGTACTGCAAACATCTCTGGTCCGCAGGCTGGATGCAAATGTGCAAGTGGCAGAACAATCCTAACCATGTTTACTCAAAAGTAAGCCCCATTGTGTTCAATGGATACTACTCCCAGGAAAGCGCCTTTGGGATTGCAGCCTAAGTCAACAAACTTCCCAACATGCTGCATTAATTATGAAAAATGGGGGATAAACCATCCGTCAACAGTTAAGGCTTTCAGCAAGCCATTTTGGATAAGATTGGGACTCCAAGGAACACATGTAAAGTGCAATCCTAGCCCCTAGTTAGGATGGCACAAGTTCCATGATGGCCTGGAGGTAAAATGCTGCAAGGCACTTCTGTGCACTTCTTCAAAGGCATGGCTAGAGAAATAAGGTTTAGTCATTCCTTGTGAGAGATGATGTAAAAGTGATATATCCTCTGGGGTCATGCAGATGTTCCTGGCCTCTAGAAAAGTGATCTCCACTTACTGTCAGGTGGGCTTCCCAAACCCAAGAGGAAATTTTTCTGCCAGATGTCAGGTTCATCTGACGTCAGGCAGGGATTACTTTGTTGAGGAGGCTTCCAGCCTCACGGCCACCCGCTTAACTCTGTGGTTGAGCAGATGCTCATGGCTGGAGGGTCCATCTTAGGGCCCTATCCCAGCTCTTCTATTTCTTTCCCAGTGTACACTCAGGTGGGAGCAGTTGCGCTGTCAATAGAGCCTTCAAATGGACTCTCCATGCCTGAGAGCATGCTGTTCACCTGAAGACCTATGTGCAGGGCTTGGAAGCCTTGCTAGTGGAGCACTCTCCTCTTGGGGTTGGGCATATGTTCCTGCTGCTGCACCACAGCCTGGATTCTTCCTGCCACAGCCCATCAGGTAAAATTTAGGGAGTGGGAGCGTGCTGCCCAATATTAGCTGCCCCTGGGAGGGGGGAGGGCTGCTATGCCCTGAGAGAGGGAATACAAAAAGGTTAGGACCCTCTGATTACCACTGGGCTTAGTAATGCCACTGAGTAGATCCCATCCCATTGAATTCAGTGGGACTTACTTCTGAAGAGAGATGCATTGACTTGGAAAATGACAAATCTCTCTCTCTCTCTCTCTCTCTCTCTCATATAAATGATCACTGCATTCTTCCAATTACCTACCAATAACCTTTTTGTCCTGCTGAAGCAAACCCTTAAAGCCAAGACATCAGGTTCTGACAAGCATCAATGTACTTACATTTGTACTCAGTAATCACAACAGGACTATGTCTACCACCCTGAAAACAGAGTTTGCAGAAGCAGCATCTCTTCTCCATAAGCAAGCTTACATAATGTTGATGCTTGTAGTAATTGCCCATTAGAAGGTGAAGGTCACAGCACTGATTTTATTTTTTATGTGTGAAATCTCTAGTTGCCTCAAACAAACACAAAATAGCAAGGGCATATTAACAAGCTAATTGGCCTTCAGTTGCAGGTCATAATAAAAGTATAAAGAGTTGGTTTTGTTCTTTAACCTTATAGATTTCTTGGGCAGAGAAAGAAGAGGCAATAAGAAGAGGCAATAAATTAGAAGCAAGCAAAATAAAAGTTCTAAAAAACATGTTCCATGAAGTGCCATTTTGCTATAGTTGAGTAATGGGATTGTTCGGGGCCTAATGAGAATTTTTTATATCAACTGTGCAATACAATGTGTGACTATATCGAGGCAAATATTACTTCTCACGTGTAATTCTGTTCCTTAGCTTTCAAATTTTATGTTTAGAAGGGCTTAACACAGGCAGTACTTAGTTGATATGAAATCTTGGCTAAGCAAAGCAACAGAAAGAAACAGAATGTTTTTTTACTGAAAGTTGTTCATGAGACCAAGCTAAAAATACTCTTCTATGGGACTATCTATGCATGCAACTGATGATGAAAAATCACTTGAAAGATTACTCAGGCACAATCCTAACCAACTGGACTAGTATGGCATGTGCTGCATCCTCCAGTTTGGGGGGCATTCATGAAGGTCTCCTCAAGGTAAGGTATATATAAAGTTGTTTTGGAAATAAAATATCTAGAAGCCAAGTGGAAATGAGCCTGCCTGCCTGCCTCTCTCTCTCTCTCTCTCTCTCTCTCTCTCTCTCTCTCTATCTATCTATCTATCTATCTAATCGCCTTTCCTCTGTTGAAAACAGATGCCCAAGGCAGTTTACAATTATTAAATAAAACCTACAAGTGAAGCATATATTTAAAAACAGAATAAAAACAAGATAAAAACCATTTGGAGGAGGGGAAAACTTAGGAGTTGCTACAGAAGCACAGGAGATAGACAACCATCACCCGAACACAAGATGAAGTAGAAAGATTTTGAACCCCCACCGGAACACCATCAGGGAGGGGGTAGATCTTAATTCCTCCAGTAGAGAGTTCCTTATCTGTGGCGCCACTACCGAGGCTCGCTCCCGTGTTGTCATCCCCATAACTTGGAAGAAAGGTGGCACTTGGAAGGAACTGATTCAGATGACTTTAAAAGGCAGGTCAGAATATATGGGTGAAGGTGGTCACTCAGATAACCTGCACCCAAACCATGAAGGGATTTAAAGGACATTACCAGCAGTGATGGGATTCAAAGAAATTAACAACCGGTTCTATGCCCATCTGGCAGCCACTTTTAAATGGCTATTTTTAAACTTTATATATCCTATCTCTTGTTAACAACTGGTTCTATAGAGTAGGTGTACTGATTACCAGCACCTTGAACTGGGCCTGGAAGCAAATGGGCAACTAGTGCAGTTGCCAAAGGAATGGGCTGTCATTCTGCCTAGCTCCAGTCACTACCCTGGCCTCCGCATTCTGTACTAATTCCAGCTTCTGAACCATCTTCAAGGACAGCCCCATGTAGAGGATGCTGCAATAGTCCAATCTAGGGCATGGACCACTGTGGTCAGGTCTGATTGACTCATGTACAGCTGTGTCTGGAATACCAGCCGGAAATGTGCAAGCGCATTCCTGGCCACCACTGCCACCTGGTTCTCCAGGGACAGCTATGAGTTGAGGAGCACTCCCATGCTGCATACCTGCTCCTTCAGGGGGAGTGTAACCCCATTCAGAATAGGAAGATGACTCAATACCTGCACTGAGGATTTTCTGACTAGAAGGACCACTGTCTTTATGGATTCAATTTCAACTCATTGGCTCTCATCCAGACCCCCACTGTCTCCAGACAGCACTCCAGGACTTCCACAGCCTCTATGGAATGAGTTGATAAGGAAATATTATCAACTATCAATTAATATTATTAATTGTCACATTGTTAATCTAAATTTGGGAGAGGGATGAATCTATAAGATATCAAAATACAGAAATATCAGAACACAGGTAGGGGTAGGGATGGTTGCTGCTGGCCCAGAAGAGGACCTGTATAGGGATACAGGGCTACTCAGATCTGCCCCAGTGATTGAATCAGTCTAGATACAAATAATTTCAGAGAGGCTGTCAGAGCTTAACATGCGGTAAAGGAACAAATGTTATCTTATTTTAAGGAGACCTCAGCACTACTGTATTGCAGTTTGGGTAGCTCCATGAGAACTGGGCTGTCCGTGGCTTAACAGGATTCAGGAAACAGTTCACAAGCTAGTTGCAGTGATGCTATTCAGTATTAGTAGTGAAGCAGTAGCATATATTAATTCCAGATAATTACGGTACATATGCTGGTTCCCTTCATGGCAAAGTCAATTATATTGGTGGAGTCAATATACTACTAACACACTGGAACCCACCAGAATGGCTACTCTGTGATTCGAAACAATGGTAAATACCAGACTGGAAAACCCTGCATACCCAAACTTTTAACATAGCTTAACTGTGTAGTTGTGGTCCTATATCTTCTCCTTTAAGATAAATGCTCTTTATAAATAGGTCCAGTCTTGTAATAAGACTGGCTATAATTTAAGATGTACAAAATATGAAGGAAACAATGTGATGGTCATGAAATTAAAAATAACATCCACTTAATATCTTTATTCCATTTCCCCCCATGAAAATATTACCACAAGATCAGAAATCTTTTTAATCACTCTGATTAATTGTGGATTTAGTTCTCACTCTCAACAAGGTCTAGTAAAGAAAATAACTGTGGAATAAGCTGTGGGTGGCGCAAGTGGTTAAGACTCTGTGCCTGTTAACCAGCAGGCCAGGGTTCGAGACCTGGGTCAGTCCCCACAAGACAGGGTGAGCTGCTGTCCTTAGCCCAGCTCTGCAACGCAGCTGGAACCAATCGTGTCAGCTCTGCCGTTCCATTGGACTATTTCAGTGGTGTGGAGAGGAGGGATTTGCTGCTTGGGTAACAGCCTATCCTCCATATTAATCTATCCAGGCCTTTGTGCTTTGCATATGGTATGCAAAGTGTCGAGCATAATACCATAGTCTTTCAAGACTGATGGATGCCAATACAACTACTGCGAATTTCCAGAGGAATAATTGCATGTCACTGTGTATCTGGATGAAAAAGGTATGGAGATTTCTCATCCTGCAGTATACAATATGACTGTGTTAACTCATCCAGAAGATCTCCCATGTTCACATGAAACTCACGGAGAAGTAGTTCCCTTAGAGACTCTTGTATTCTGATCCATAAAGCACATTATGAAACTATTTCAAGGGACGAGATTCTGACTGCAATCCTATAGACACTTTCCTGGGAGTAAAAGCCACTGAATACAGTGGGACTTACTTTAGAGTAGACATGGTGAGGATTGGACTTTCTGTCAGCTGAAGATGACCTTGGACTAAATTCAAATACTCTGAATGCTGGTTATAATGCACAATTAGTAATCTATATTGAGAGTGTTGTCAGATGATTGCTCTTTTATTGCAGTTTATTCAAGAAGGAAGAACATGAAATTCATATTTCACATAGCAAGAATTTGGAGTAGTAATCAACAATCTTTCCAATGTACTTACCTGGAAATAGAGAACATGGGTGCTTAAGCCTTAAGTGATTCACAGTGCAATCCTAACTTGTGCTGCAACAGACAGACTAGCTTTCCTGGACTGTATCCATCACTAGGATCAGGGCTACTGCTGCACTACCACACAGATGGGGAACATTTTCCCCTTCAACAGGTGGCCTAAATTCAAGCAGAGGGGAGCAACCTTCTGGCTGCCCAGGGATGGAGGCTTGGATCCAGCATAACTGCTTGCCTTGTCCAAGCTGAACCTTCCCCTCTCCCACCATTCTCCCACAGCTCCATCTTCTGCCCATCCTCCCCCACCAGAAGTCCCCCTTCCTGCCCTCTCTGTCCTATTCAGATTCCATGTTTGCCAAGCTCTTCTGGCGCAGGCGCCTCTCGGCAAGCTGCCATGGCAGCTGGATCCAGCCTCTGCAGCCTGCTGCACCTCCATGCACAAGCATGACTTGCTTGAGAGGCGGCAAAAAAGCACTTTAGAGCATGTTTGTGACCCTCTTGGGCAGGTGCAAGTCCCTTGCATGACCCAGAGTAGTTTCAGGATTGCACTATCAGGCTTCAACTCCTTATAACCTTAGCTAAGGACCCAATCCTATCCAACTTTCCACACTGGTGCAACCTCTATGAAGCCCACAGGTAAAGAAACAAGTGGTCCCATACCTTGAGGGGGCATCTTTGACTGCCTCCTTACCATAGGATGCAATCCACATCCAACTGGCATGTCTCCATCTGCACTGGAAAATTGGATAGTATTTGTGCTCTCAGTTTTGCAAAGCAACCTACAGAATCAGACCCTTATTGGCATGTAAGTAGTTGGTATTAGGTAATAAACGTGGGGCAATTCTCAGAAAGCATAACATTTTTTCCTAATAAAAACAGACATAACCTTTCTAAGATGTGATGGTAATTTTTAATGTCACATTCCTACATCATACTTAAAAAGTACTCATTACTTTGTGTGCAAGTGATTATGGATCAAGAAACAGAAAGACAAATAGAATTGTAAGTTAGGAATTCACAGCACTAAGGCATTTAGGCCACATTGCACTTTGTACACAACATCAGAGAAACAGGCAAAATAATTTACAGTATTATTATTTCAAGTTATGCCAGACTTCTCCATTTTTCTCTAATGTTCATTACAACAGGATTTCAGATCTTATTGAAAATGTAGCAGGCTGTTGAAAATAGAAAAAGAATAAAGACAGACAATAAGAAGGACTGACCAGATGTATCAGGAAAATTACTCACTTTGGGTTTCCAGTGCCTGGTTTCTTCCTCCGGAATATGCTAAGGAAAGCGTTGGACCTACAAGGTGTCTTGCCATCGCCAACATGCATCCGCACCACATCTGAAGTGGTGAAGGCACTGCGGACGTTCCTCTCAGGCTTTGCAATGATGATGTACATCTTAGGGGTGAACATACAGCCCAAGGCTACTGTCACACTCAAGCTCACAGCAAAGCAAGTTGTAATGATCTTGTAGTTGCTCCCGAAGTAGATAGGCACAAAGGCCAGCCAGATGATGCAAGTTGTGTACATAGTGAAAGCAATGTACTTGGCTTCGTTGAAGTTAGCGGGCACATTTCGTGTTTTGAAGGCATAATAAGTGCAACTCATAATCAGGAGTCCATTGTAACCCAGTGGGGCGACCACACCTAAGTTGCTGGTGTTACAGATCAGGAAGACTTCCTTGATGCTGGGATAAGAAAGGATGGGCAATGGGGGCTCCATGATGACCAGAGTAATCACCAATGTCAGTTGCACACTGATCAAAATTAAGGCAATAACTATTTGGGCCCAAGCGCTCATGAAGCGTGGTTTGCGGGTACAGATTTTCTTCTTACTCCCAGCCAGAATGCGAGCAATACGGTTGGTTTTGGTTACAAGGGCCGAATAGCACATGGCAGAGGAAAGCCCCACAAGGAGGCGCTGGAGGTAGCATGAAGTGATGGTGGGCTTAGCTATAAGGGTGAAGGGGCAAATGTAGCCAAGGAAAATTCCAGCAAGTATAATGTAGCAAAGCTCCCGGCTAGAAGATTTCACCACTGGAGTATCCCTGTAGAGTGCAAAGATAAGGGTTACAAACATGGTGACCAGGATACCCAGGCAGGAGAAGGCCACGGCCACAATGGACTCTATATCACTCCACTGGAGATATTTGACAGGGATGGGTTCACAGCCTGCAGGATACAGAAAATAAACAGAATTAGATGAATTTTAAACCTAGCTTGATAAACAACTTTTTCAGAACTAGTAGTAGTATTATAAAAATCTTGGACATTTCCAGGGATGAAGTGCTTACACAAGATAGATAGCAGTGGGAAGATTTCATTACCGTATATGCTCAACAGCATGGGAAGAACTATAGTCTAAATAAGTTGGTATTATTATATGGATTGTTGTACTTTGTAATCCACATACCACTATACATATGCAGCAGTGCTATGTATGTCTACTCAGAAGTGAGACCCATTAAATTTAGTGGAACTTTCTCCTAGGTAAGTGTGTAAAGGGTTGCAACAAGGCAACTTACTCCTGAATAGAAACTATTGGACTCAAGGAGGTTTACTTCTAAGTAGACATACCTAGGATTGCAGGATCTAATAAGTGAGCATAGATCTCTATTGACTGAACTATTTAAATGGCAGTGAACAAAGTGCACATCTCAGTGGTAAATAGAGGAATTGCTGTTGCTAAATCCATTACTCAGCTCCAACTACAGTATTTCTTATCTCTCAATTTTTAATTATAAGCACTTCCAAAATTGATGTTAAATGTTGGAGAAAGTAAAAGATACCCACTCAGAGAGTGTTTGGGCAAAATGTGGAATTTTCTATTATGTCAGTCTTGGAATTATAAACATTTAAAGAATAATGGACACAAAGCAATCATACTAGAAGATAGTGGCCTTATTAATCTTAGGAACAGGAATTCTGAATCAGAGTAAAATTTCACTAAAATGTAATTTGTTGAAGAGATATTTGTCATAACTTGACATTCAGTACTGTATATAGTATTTAGGTTTTGTACTGATCACAAGCTTGTATATCTTGTACATTTTTAAAAACGTTATTTGAAATATAGATAATATCCATCCATATATAGATATGGGAGGAAGAAAAGTATCAGAAAGATATTTGTTGAACATTTTGATTCTTATTTAACCCTGCAACTTGCCCTGCTAATCATGAGCAACTCTATGAAGCAGTGCTCATCCCCGTTATAAGGCTGAAGAGCCAGTTTTTGTCCACACATGCCTCTGTGGTCATGTGGCTAGCATGACTAAATGCCAAAGCACATGGAATGCTGTTAACTTCAGCAGTACCTATTTATCTAGTTGAGTTTATAGGCTTTCAAACTGCGAGATTGGCAGGAACAGGGCAAGTAAAGGGAGGTCACTCCGTCATGCAGTAATTAGGTCTTGAACAGCTGACCTGTCAATCTTCAGGCTGATGAGCACAAGAGTCTTTAACCATTGAGCCATCATACCCAGGAAATTAGTCTGGCTTAATAAGAATCAAATGTGCAACAAAAGGGCAATAGCAGTATTGGAATTTTTTGAAGTCTGAAACATACTTAAATACTGCATATTTTGGTTCTTTTTCTGCCTGGAAATTTGTATTACTGTACTCTGAACAAAATCCAGCATGATGGTTTTCACTTGCAGGAATGTGATCTGCAGGATCGAATGGATTTCTCTACCTTTTACCTTTAATTTTAAACACAGTTTTATCCTTCTTCTGCCTGGCCAATACCGGAAGCTGACATTGAGCACAATCCTAACCATGTCTACTCAGAAGAAAGCCCCATTTAGTTCAATGGGTCTTACTCCCAGGAAAGCGTCTTTAGGATTGCAGCCTTAGTCTACTCTCAAAAGTCATTATTTTGAAAATATAGGCATGGATATGTATAACAATGACTGTGTACTTCCTTTATGAGCACATGCAGAGTATTAGAAAAAGGCAAATGAATCATTAAGAAATGCATGGGTTGGATATTTTAAATAATTGTTGTCACACACCGTTTTACTCCCTCACAATTTTCCAACTATAATAAAGCATAATGGTACATGTGGAGATAACGGTTCACAAGTTTTTACTTGCTATTTTAGACTTGTAAAAATCCACATTTTCAAGGCTTGGGAACAAACATGTCACCTAACATGTGCACATAGATAAGTGGATGAGTTGAGCAGCATTTTTTTCAGAACAAAAGCTACTCAATGGTTGTTATTTTTAAGAGCTACCACATATCTCTCTACACCAGGGTGACCAGATGCCAAACCCAAAATTCCCTCCCAAGCTCCCCAAAATTCCTGTCATCCAAGCCAAAGTTCCTACCCAGTTAAAAAATGTGGAGAAACCCAAAATATAGGACAAATGTAGGACATGTTAAAATATAGCTAAAAACACTTGTATTGCATTCCTGTACTTAATTTTTACACACATCTCATTGCAATAGACCAGACACCAAACAAAAAAGCACATGTTTAAGTGATCCAAGCAGCCATCCTTTCTCAGCTAGGCATGCAGAGGCTTGGCCTTTCAGCCTCCTTTCCTTTGTCCCTTTACACAATATAAGCTCCACTGACTATAGAGTGATGCCTCACGTAACAAATTTAATTCATTCTGGAGGCATGTTTGTTACGTGAAATGTTCTTTACGTGAAGCAGATTTTCCCATAGGAAATAATGAAAACTCAGACGATTGGTTCCACAACCCCCAAAATATTCATATAAAAATATTAACTGGATGTAAAAATGATGACAGAACATTGGGATTGAATTCAAAACATGCATTCAATGTGCATGATCTTATGAAGTCTACTTAGGCTGCAGTCCTAAAGACACTTTCCTGGGAGTAAGACCCATTTAACACAATGGGGCTTACTTCTGGGTAGACATGGTTAGGAGGCTGCAATCCAAGACACCTTCAAAGTGTCTCCCCACTTTCTCCTTCTCTCCATCCTGAGCCTCTCTCTCCCGTGCTCCCTTCTGGCCAGCCCTGAGCTGCTTCCCTCTTCTCCACTGCTCTTCTCTCCCTCCGGCCACAGGAGGAACAGCATGGAAGTGTTGCTTTCACCATGGGCAGATGCGCTAGGCAGCCCTGACGCTTTTTAAACAGGCTGCTGGCC
Source organism: Cryptoblepharus egeriae (assembly GCA_030015325.1). Taxonomy (NCBI): domain Eukaryota; kingdom Metazoa; phylum Chordata; class Lepidosauria; order Squamata; family Scincidae; genus Cryptoblepharus; species Cryptoblepharus egeriae. Next base: position 181,771,251 of record JAREYC010000001.1, on the reverse strand, counting down.
AGCGCGTCTGCCCCAACTGCCAACGAATGTGTTCTTTACGTGAAGCACAGTTTGTTACGTGAAGCAGAATCCTAGAGAAATTTTTGTTTGTTACGTGAAACATACTTTACGTGAGGCGTTCTTTATGTGAGGTGCCACTGTAATGTTTTTGAGTGGACACACGTGGGCTAGGAGTCTTAAAACTTAAGAAGCCAGGAAATGGGAATCTGGCACAATTCATTCTGGGAGATGTATTTCTTCTACTGATGGCTTGGAAAGGGGCTTTAGCTGGGGGAGGAAAGGAAAAAATACAATTTTCCTCCCTCCCACTCTTTTTTACCAGCAGCGTCAGAGGCTCAGTGGACTCTGCAGCAGCCACAGGGAGCTGCATACAGACCTAAAAGGTCTAAAATCCCAGGAAATGGTTGCAAAGGCCCCCAGTTTCTTGACAAAGAGGCCCTCTACCCGGACTTCTGGTTCCAGGGCCTCATTTCTGGTTCCCTTAAAGTTTCCTTAAAGGAAAGCTCCTTTAAAGTTTGCAAACCACTGAATAGGTGTTTCTAAAGCAGTATAATTCCAAGGGGATGGGATCTTAAATTGTCATGTGAAAAAAGAAGAGTTCAGATGCTCTCTCTCTCTCTCTCTCTCTCTCTCTCTCTCTCTCTCTCTCTCTCTAATTCCAGAAAATATTCAAAATAACATTTTCTAAAGTCCTAGTTGACTTCACTGTAAAGTGACTCAAAATATCCTGTGTGGTACAAACCAACCAGTGTGTGGTACAATTAAGACTTACTGATCTGAGTTTTACATAAGGATGTGCATAATTATCTCCCTGCTGAAATCTATGGGATTTGAGAATGTGTAACTAAGAATGAATCATATACAATGCTAATTTTATATTTTGCCAGTGTGTAGAGTTATGACACAGGTTTAAAGATATGCTATCTTGGTTTTGGCTATCATTCTGATCTATTACATCTAAGTGTAAATGATCACCTAAGTGATCTATTTACCTAAGTGTAAATAGACACTCCTTAATGCCCTTATGCTTTGTTTCAGGGGAAAAAGGGTTTTTTAATGAAATGTGCTCAATTGTAAAACAATCTTATCCCTGTAACCTTCAAAAACAGATTGGTTAGCCAGTTTCCATTGTAGACTAGTAAACAAAGGTGTGTAAGTGCCTGAGTGTGTGAGAATATCTCTTGCCTTATTCTTCACCTCATATAATATCTCTTGGAAGGATTCCCAATTCTGTGCAAGGCACATCCATTAAACTAAATGGGCAGCATGTGAAAAAATCTGAAATCTCCTGCAAGCATATTTGAAAGACACGCTCACTTAATTTGGCAGAAGTGACTTCCAAAGAAATATGTAGGGACTTGAACTGCACAGCTGCAAACTATGTATACTTCTGAGAGAGTAAATAACATCAAGTGTACTTGGATTTTTGAAAATGTATGGATAGAGTTGGCCAGAAAATACTAGTTGGTGAAACTATAGTTTATATTAATGCAAGCAAGAAGGGCACTTTCCTGCTTTCTGCTGCATCATAAGAAATGTATGCCAGTAATCAGAAGGAGTGGCAATTCTAGCCCATCTGTCACCTGGGGCATGGCCCCCACCTTCACCCCCTGAATTTCAGGCCTCCCTTGCTACTCTCCAATTTTAAGGCTGTCCCACCACCACCCCAATTTTTTTGCACTCCATATGGGGTATGCCCTCCCTCCTACCTACCACAGAACGTGGATGGAGGTTTAGGGGGTTGGAAGCAGCATAGCTGGTTGGCATGCAGACCAGTCTTGACCAGGAAGATACTGGGCAGCTCTGGCTGCCCAGGCTATCCTGTCTGCACCTCCCCTGCCTGCTTCCTTCCAGGCAGACAGATGGAAAGACATTCCCCTAGCACTTCGGTCCCTCAGCCACTTACTCTTCCTCATTACAGTCCCAAACAGCTGCAGTTTGAATGTGAATTCTGAAATCTGTGGATATGGACAGCTGTATTAAGCCAATAATGTCCAGGTTGGTGGGCAGCTTGTTATGGAGCACCTCTCTAAGGGGCTTCGCCTAATGCACGATCAGGAACTGGGTGGCAAATGCACTTGGGGGAAGCCCCTCTGTCTCAGCACTGCTCTGGGCAGTGAGAAGGGGTGACTGGTCAGGTGGCTGCAGGGCATGGGGGAAGGGGTGCTTTGGCATTCCCCTTGGCCTTGTGTCACCCCCAGTGCCTTGTGGTACTCAGGGCTGGGAGCTGTCTTTCTCCTCCAGTACGCCACTGGTCTGTACACATTCTTGCTCAAGCAACAAATATGGAAAAGAATTGTCTTCACCTGTCAGGTCAGCATTGGGCCACCATCCTAGGTCACAAGCTTTGCATGTGAACTCGTCCTGCACAAATTCATTCTCCTTGCATGCAGTGCAAATCCAGCAGCAGCTCACTTCTCCCTTCCTTATCACCTGCATTGCAAAAATAGAGAAAAAAGTCAATATTTAAAAACCTCTTAGTGTAGCACTGGATTTCAAAGTGTAAGCCTCTCTCATGTACAGTACACCACACCTTAGAAAATGATAGTGTTAGGTGAAGTTAAATTGTTTTTATGTTTCAACTTGTCTATGCTATAATAAAACTGTCCAAGTTCTCAGTATATTTCTATTTTTAAAACTTTATAAAATATAAAATTTTTATATTTATAAAACTGTCCAAGTTCTCAGTATATTTCTATTTTTCTCCCTAGTCTGAAGCTACAGTGGATGCAAAAGGTCTTGGTGTAAGATATCTTAGTGCACTCAGAGCCGACTCATATCACCCATGAAACTAAAGACTGTCAGCAAACTTCAGTTATAGTATATAGGTTTCCTAGCTCAGTAAGAACACTCTCTGTCTTCCGTCTCTATGGTGGAAAGTAAGGGATCTGCACTGACAACACTGTTAAAGTCCATTCTTCACTAGAGTCCTCACATCAATAACGTTTAAATAGCAACATGCAGTAGTTACTTTCTCCCACGCAAGTAGAAAACAACTAATGCCTCTCCTGGGTGAAGTAAAGAGCTGGATGACATTAGGTGAAGGAAAAATACTGGGTGACATTAGGGACAAAACTGTCATCAAGGAAAACCCTATCTTAGACATGAGAATCAGTAATGTATGAACGTATAAACAGTGATCACCAACTTGTGTCACTGATTGCAAACCTGGTTCTTCCTGTAGTTGCATATCTAGGCCTTCAGGAACTAGAACTGGAACTGTTCTGGTACACCAAGAATGTCTTTGGCCTTGCAGCTTTGGTCTGCAATGCAACAAGATGGAGGATCTTCTTGCATTGCAGACCAAAGCTGCAAGGCCAAAGACATTCTTGGTGTACCAGAACAGTTCCTGTTATAAAAAATGCCTTTGTGTAATATGTTCTGCCCTAAAATTTTTAGCCTGTTTCAATATCTCGTTAGGTCCAAGTGACCCAAGCCCAATTGCCTTTAGAATAATCTGGCCCCCATAGCAAAGCCAGCTGCTCTGAGCCGGAAAAACAATTGAAGTCCAGGCACAAAAAAACCCGAGACACAACAATACATGTTTTATGCAAGTAAGCAATCACTCCAAGCAGGACTGACAATGCGCAGTCGCAAAAGAGTTGGTGACATGCTGCAAGTTTTGCCTTCCGGCCTGCCCATCCACCGCTTGTCATCATCCCCTGAATCCCACCCTTGGCAAAATCTAGCAAACCAGGGTCCGATCTTTGCTTTCAGTCATATGTACCCCACCTCCTTGCCATTTTTACCCGCCTCTCTTAAAATTGCCCTTAAAATTATCTGCCTCTCTTAAAATTTATGCAAATGTATAAAAATATTTGTATAGCCTTTGTTCTCTGTTCACCTTGCCTAGTGGAGGTGCAACCCGTGTGTACACATGTAATAAAGCTAGCTTGTATCAGGATCTGTGTAGCATTCTCGTTGATTGCCTCTCCAAGAACCTGGGCATTGCTGCAAAAGCTGTGGGTTCGAGTCCCACCCCATTCAGATATATTCCCCAGACATCCCACAAAAGATTAACGGCATTTACCACTAGCAAAATGTATCCGCATTGTGGGAGTACAATCCCTCCATTGTGCAACATCCCCCCACGCACATCAAAACCCCCATGTGCAGCATCCCTTCATGCGCAACATCCCTCATTCTCATCATCCCCCATGTGCATCAACCACTCATGTGCAACATCCCGCCATGTGCATCAACCACCCATGTGCATCAACCCACCACATGCAACATCCTCCCATGTGCAACATCCCTCATGCACATCACCCCATGCGCAACACCCACTATGCACAACATTCCCCTATGCGCAACATCTCCCATGCTCATGAACCCCCCATGAACAACATGGACAACATTCCTCATGCACATCAACAACCATGCGCAACATCCCCCATGCACATCAACCCCCCATGCACAACCTTCTCTCATGGAAATCAACACCTATGCACATCAATCTTCCATTTGCAACATCCCCATGCACATCAACCCCTCATGCGCATCAACCCCCTATGTACATCACTCCCATGCGCAACATCCCCCCATGCACAACAACCCCAATGCACATCAACCCCCCAGTGCGCATCAACCTGCCATGCACAACTTCTCCCATGTGCAACATCCCTCATGCACATCATCCCCCATGATTATCCACTCATGCGCATAATCTCCCTTGTGCATGAACCCCTCTATGAGCAATATTCTCTCATGCACATCATCCCCCCCAGTGCACCCTCCTTCCCAGTGCATCAGGCACTAGGCGCAAATTGCTGGATGTTAATCTTCAATGTTAAGTATAGGACAAAAACACGTTGCATCCCTTTTCAGCCCTCTTAAAGGTCAAATTTCTCAACATTGGTTCTTGGTGGGTGTTGATGTCACAGAAGGAACACCCTCACCAAACTTCATGCTTTAGGTTCAGAGTGTCCCTCAGTCAGGGTTTCTCAATGTAAAGTATAGGGAGGAAAATGTGTTGTGCCCCCTTTCACCCCCTTCTGGCTGGAATTTCCTAAAACTGATTCTTAGTGGATGCCTCCATCACGGAAGGAACACCCTCCTCAAATTTCGTGCATCGTGCAGTTTTGGCTGGCCATTGATGAGTGAGTGAGTGAGTGAGTGGGTCAGTGAGTGAGTGAGTCAATCAGTGACTTTTCATTTATATATATATATATAGATTTTGGGAAAAGGTACATTTTCACTGGTGATATTGACAGAGATTTGGCAATAAATGCTAACTTTGAAACAGCAATAATCTCCACTCCTGGCTGTCCCACCATATAATATTTTGCTCTTCCAGGCTAACTTTATCCATGTCATTTTATCGTCAGAAATTTTTGCTTTGCCCTGTAAACATGGCATGCCCTGTAAACATGTAAAATCTCTACCCGCTGATGGCATTTGTACCAGGCTGAAAGGTAAATTGCTTTCAGCCTGGAACAAATGCCATCAGCGGGTAGAGATTTTGTTTGTGATTCAAAACTGTTTGATGTAGGTGCATAAAAAAAGCAGTCCTCCGTCAGTCTTGAAAGACTATGGTATCGTGCTCAGTGCTGCATACGCTGCATGCGAAGCACGAAAGCCTGGGTTGGATTGTTATGGAGGATAGGCTGTTACCCAAGCAGCAAATCCCCCCTCTCCACCCCACTGAATTAGTCCAATGGAAAGGCAGAGCCAATACGACTGGATCCAGCTGGCGTTGCAGAGCTGGACTAAGGACAGGAGCTCACCCTGTCTTGTGGGGCTGACCCGGGTCTTGAACCCTGGCCTGCTGGTTAACAGGCACAGCGTCTTAACCGCTTGCACCACCCACAGTCCCTTTGTAGGCGCATAAGACACAATCAATGTAGAGCATGCTTCATTCCTCCACCCCCCCCCCCCCAAGAATTGGGATTACATATGATTTGGTGTTTATGTTGTGTATTGATTTTGCTCAGTAGATTTTACATCATATGCACATGAAATAGTTGCTGGGGCTCGTTGGTTCGACTCTGTCGGGCCACTGCTTCAGCGACTACACTGGCTGCCCATTCGTTTCCGGGCTGAATTCAAAGTGCTGGTCCTGATCTTTAAAGCCCTAAATGGCTCGGGTCCAGGGTATCTAAGGGATTGCCTTCTTCTATACAATCTGACCCGTCACCTAAGGTCATCTGAAGGGGCCCTACTGACTGTGCCGCCACTAAGAGATGTGAGAAGTGTGGCGGCCAGAGATAGTGCCTTCTCGGTGGTGGCACCCCATCTTGAAACTCCCTCCCCTTAGAACTGAGGAAAGCTCCCTCAATACAGAGCTTCAGGCGGAGCCTTAAAACCTTTTATTTTTAAAAAGCATTTTAAATGGAGCATAGATTGGGGGGCAGTTTTATTGTTTTATTTTACTGTTTTTAACAAAATTTTTTAGTATGTTTTAATTGTTCTCAGTTTTTAATCCAATTGTATTTTAATTGTATTTTAATTATGTTTTAATCTATATTTATAATTCAATTTTAATGGTGTTTTATTTTCTGTCTGATGATAGCCGCCTTGAGCTCCCTCTTGCAGGTGAGGAAAGGTGGGATATAAAATAAATAAATAAATAAATAAATAAATAAATAAATAAATAAATAAATAGCCTAACCTTTGAAAAAAAGGTTTGGAAAGTCAGTTTGGCAAAAAAATAAAGTTACAATTATGCAAACTAAAGCTAGAATCATTTGAGATTCATTTATCCAAATGGTAGAGATGACAGGCATCTGTTAGCGGTTGAAAGAAGAGAGAACATAATTCATATAAGGTTTGAGGATAAGGATAATAATACATTTTAGAAACTTTCCAGGTGTTACTTGCAGTAAGTCCAACCTGAAAGAGGATAAATACCTGCAAGCAAAGGATGCTAACCAGCGGATTCATAGCTACTGACACATTTTCTTTTTGCAGAATAGGAGTTCTTCCACTTGACCTGCAGCAGTCTATGTGTAATTTGATTCTTCATCAAACATTTAGGAATATAACAAAATCTCTCCTTGCCCCAATCTCCCATGTATAATATGATAACAATACCAACTTACAGAACTATTGCCTAGACCTGTTGTGTCCCGGCAAGCCTCAATATGGCTCACGGCAAGACTCCTCCATCTGGCCCATGGACAAGCCTTGTAATCCTGCATATCTAATACACTCTTATATGTAAATTTATGTAATTAATCAGCATTCTCAGTACTGTTGCAATGCTTCCTCATTGCTTTCAGTTCAAATGCTGTTCACCTCAAGTCTTCAGAAGGGGTTGGTCTATAAATTTAATATAGGCTGCAATCCTAAACTTCAGTTAGGCTGGTAAATCCTGTGCTGAATTGGGGGTGTCACAAAAGTGCTTTAAGGCAATTATGACCCACACCTACGCGGGTTTGGCCAGTGCACCCACATACACCAACCTCCCCACACCACCATGGGAAGATATGCTAGGTGAGTTATGCTGGCCTAAATTGGTTAGGATTGTGCCCGTAAACATTTACAGCTCTCTAATTACTCTTTCTGCTGTATTCTGCTCTTGCTCCATTTGCTTCAGTCCTTGCTAGAACTCCTGTGCACACTGTAGCAATTGACTGAGTATAGAATTTGGTTCATTACAGAAATGTGGACTTCTGAAAATTTGCATTTACTGTACTTGGAATACTTGGGGGCAGAATTTGGGTTTATTAACAAAAGTGGGTTTTTCACGAGTATATTTTACATGAGTTTCCTTGATGCTGACTTTTTTGACCCAGAGTTATCATAGGCCCAAGAAAGATCTGGATTATCTCACTTCTCATCATTTGTCCTGTAGAAGAACCCGGAGGAGAAAACTCTGGTCACATACCTTAATTTGTCCTTTCAAACAAGGATCACTACACACTGAACGGACCATTCCACTCTTGTTCATCTGAATCTTGTTATCATCAATATTCAACATCCCTTCATGCCAAGTCCCAATGTAGACATAATCATAATGGTTAGCTTCTATGTGTTGCAGGTTCATGATGTCATACCTGGAGAGTGAGAGAAAGATGCAGAATATAAAGTTGAACATTGCCAATACAATAAGCATCTTCCTCATGTAAAAAGTCAATAGATGTTTTCCAATTGTCCACAAATGTTTTTACTGACTTTCATTTAAGAAAAGTTGTAAGTTTGTCCATCTCAGCCAAGTCCAATATCTTCATCCACCCTTCTTCAACTGAAGGAATCTCCAGGACTTTCCAATATATAGCATATAATACTCTTGCAGCAAATTTCATATATAAAAACATAAGGTTCTTATGAATTGAATCATCCAGTATTCCCAACAAAAATGCCTCTGGTTTCATTTGCAAGTTTAATTTAAATATCAGTTGCACTTGTTGGTATATCAAAATCAAGTATTTTTATCTTTTTTGTGTGTCTTTTACCAAAGCATGATTTTCCATGCTCAAAACATCTTTCCCCTGCACTCTTCCCACACACTTGCACTGGTTGCATCACATCTGGCTTCCCAACCCAGATGTAATTGACAATGTTGTCATTGGCAGTTACTTCCAATGGTACTTTGGATAGGTGGCCTATGTGAAATGGTATGATGGAGGACAAATTTGAGGAAACACTAGTGTATATTGAGGGAGGGTTAAGAAGAAATTTAATTTCCCTAGAAGCAAAATCTCTTGGGCCACCTCTCATTATTGACTTTCTCTCTGTATGGATTTCAGGGATGGGAATGGGAAGAATAAAGAAATGTTATTGAGGCGCTAACCCTAGAGAAGGCAATTTAGGTAAAGCTTAATGGTTAATTGGCCATAACATTTGATATAATCTATATTCCAATGCAGCTTTCTCATTGCATTCTGCATTAAATTATCTTTCCAATGATAATTAACATGATGGTATTATTATTCATACATATCCTGTTTTTCACAATTTTCACCACTGGTATCAAGCTCAGATTCTTGCCCCCCTAAACCTTGCTGCTGGTGCATCTGCTTTCCACTGAAACCTCCAGCTATACCACTTCTGCCACTGACATACAACTTGAACTAGACAGTACTCAGGGCCTGTTTTGTGCTTTCCAGTGTGTGTTGTTCAGCTGAAGTCCTCAGCATGATCCCTCAGGAATCATAGGCATGTGGAATCATAGGAATCATAGGCATACTTGATCTACCAGATAGCCACATGTCTTTGTTAAACCTGTAGAGGCCCACAAGGCTACAACTCCAAGACACAGAGAAGTTTCTTATGATGCACTCTGAGTATCCTTTACATAAATTAATCACAGTGTTGCCTTTAATAATGAACGAACAGCAGCTTGGCAAGTAGCTCCTGATCACTGAGTAACCCAGGTGGAAAATCTGCTGCTTGCCTGCTCAGGGGAAGCAGGGTGTATGCTTGTGCAAGATCAACAGCATTGCCAGACAAGCTGCCAATGGCCTTCAGATAGTACCCTCTGCCCAGCATCTGTGGGCACTGAGACACAGCACCACTCCTTAGGAAAGGAGTGCCACATTGCTTGTTCCCTCTGGCAAAAGCAGTTGTGCAGTGGGGATGATAAGCGACAAAATGTTTGAAGTTGCGGGAGAAAGAAGCTGAAGTGAGCAGAAGAGAGGAAGAGGGATCACCTGTTAGTCTATGTAGACAAGACTGGGGAGAAAGGATTATGACGGTTGTTTTCATCAACATTCAGAAAGGAGAAAGTGACATATCAATACAGTGATTTTAAGCACAGTCCTAACCTTGTCTACCCAAAAGTAAGCCCCATTACATTAAATGGATCTTCTTACTCCTGGGAAAGTATCTTTAGGATTGCAGCCTTAAAATAGAAACAGCAAGTGTTTGGGACAGCTGCTTTGTCTCTCTGCTTGGTAGCATAAGCCTGAAGCAGGGACATTTTTTTCCTTGAGTGACATAACCATACCCAGGCTTGAAGGCAGAGAAAACGCAGACAGGTGTCTGTGCCCTGAATAACAATGAGGAACAGGAAAATCAAGGTGACTGTGAAGAGCAGAAGGACAAGATGCTCATTTCTTCCTCACCTGAGGTCAAAATACAGTAACAATTTCTGGAGAGGCTAAAGCTCAAAGTTCTCAAGGCCAATGTGTCTTTTCAAGGGTTTTCCAGGTTTTGTTACCTGTTCATTGTGTTTACTGTTCATTTGAAAGCACTTGCGGTTGTATTCTCAGGTTTCTTTTCAGTTCTTCTGTAGGAAGGAGTCTTCCTCCAAAGAAAGGAAGCCTGAAATACAACCCTGAAGGCAACCCCATCATCTACCAAACTTTATTCTATAATTCTATCACCTCAAACACACAATGCATGGCAGAAAAGTCTAACATTTACAGTTTGATTTATTGTGATCACTGGGGAAAGGTGTCTCCTCTTCCTCTCCACAAGAAGGTAATTCTGCTTCAGAGAATACCAATGTGCCTAGAAGAGGCCCCCATATGTCTCCCAAGTTGTCCTGTAGTTGGAATCTCCCAACATATATGTCTCACAAGTACTTCTATACTTGTACTTCTGTCTCCCAAATACTGCTGTATTTCTTTTCTTTTCACCAGTCCAGCATCAAAATAACAAAACATAAAGTTTGGGGCTCACCATCCAATGGTTTAGCATCTTGGGGCTTTATGTTTTAGCACCCTTTATCTTGGCAGGTGGACAAGATCTAGGAATTAGGTAGGTGAGCGCCTGCTGCCTCAAGCTAAGAGACATTACAAGTACAGGAGTGCCTAGCCTATCAGCCGGTATTAGGGTTTGGCCTTGATGGGATCTATTAGACCTGAGAAAATGCCTCTGTAGCTAATCTTGGGGTCTCACCCCATCAACTGCTGGCTCAGGGCACTGCTGTGCTCTCCACTCACTGTGGTAGTCTAATGCCAGATCTGAACCATGCTAAGTTTCCAGTTTTAAGTAATATGGAGTAATCATGTAAATTGATGCCATATTTTAATGTTTGTATGTATGTGGTGGTGTATGTATGAACGTATTTATGCTTGTGCATATGTACTTATATTTGGTGTGTGTGTGAATGTATGCACAAAGATATAGTGGTTTAATATTTATATTATTATCACTTTTAGCAACTTGCTTGGACATGTAATTGACAAATCATTTCTGCCTAATAAAGGTTTACAAAAGTAACTGTCTAATGCCAGGTTCTTATGTAGCTTCTGCACTTCCAGGTTTGCCTATTCTGACTGGGCCCTTTTGCCTCTCCTTCTGGACCCCCTCCAGCACAATCTCCGGCCCTTTAGACATGTCTTCCTCAGAACTTCACACTCCCTGCTGCCTCTTTCCCTTGCCTCTGAGCTCTGCCTGCCTTATTTTATCCCTCCCAGCCCACTCTCCTGCAGCTGCCTGCCCAGTGACAACTGAGACTGCAATCCTAAACACACTTTTACTGGGAGTAAGACCCATTGAACATAATGGGGCTTACTTCTGAGTAAACATAGTTAGGACTGAGCTTTAAGGCTCTGCCAACTTGTCCTGCTCCTCCCCTACTCCAGCTGGCTGGTGTTCAGTGATGATGTCGTTGCCACAGGTCAGTCTGGTGGCCACATTCAGTGCGTTGCTAATGATCATGTAGTCCAGTGCAAAGCTCAACATATTGCCCAAGAAGTGATGTCACAACTGGAAGTAATGTCATCTCCAAGTATTTTTAAAAAGAAAATTGGGGAAAAATACCTGCCTTCTCTTGCTCCTCTTCAGCAGTTCACCCCCCATTTGCTCTGCTAGTAGCATATCTAAAGCACCTATTTGCTATATGGAGTAAAAGAAAATTTTGTGTGTGTTCCCTGCCCACAACAATAAAATCAAATTTAATTAATTAAAAAAATTTAAAATTTAGTTAACTATCAGTGCAATCCTAAGCGTGTCTACTCAGAAGTAAATCCCATTGTGTTCTATAGGACTTAATCCCAGGAATGTGTGGTTAGGATTGTAGCCTAAGTAAATTAATTTAGTAAAATAAATGAAAATTGTGTCCTTTACTGGTTAGGCAAAATGAGCAGGGGCAAAGAGGAACGTTTATTCTTTCTCTGCTAAATATAAGAGGAGCATCACTTAGAAGTGCCTGTATTCCCAATTAGCATAAATGTAAGATGATATATATGTACATGTGGGCTGTGGGTGGCGCAAGCAGTTAAGACACTGTGCCTGTTAAACAGCAGGGCAGGGTTCAAGACCCGGGTCGGCCCCACAAGACAGGGTGAGCTCCTGTCCTTAGCCCAGCTCTGTGACACCAGCTGGATCCAATCGTATTGGCTCTGCCTTTCCATTGGGCTAACTCAGTGGCGTGGAGAGGTGGGATTTGTTGCTTGGGTAACAGCCTATCCTCCATAACAATCCAACCCAGGCTTTCAGGCTTCGCATGCAGCGTATGCAACGCAGAGCACGATATCATAGTCTTTCAAGACTGACGGAGGCCTGCTACATGGAAATGACAGCTGATTCATATCAATACCCTATTTTCTCCCTACAGTATCAGAATTACATCTCATTGGCTTTCAGAGAATCAGTATCATGGGAAAGTTTTGAGTTACATAAATCTACTTTTTGTTCCATAGATGTCTGTGTTTTCGTTTTCTGTTTAATTGGCCATAATATTTGATAGAGTGTAGATATTCCAATGCAATGTGTTTCATTGCATTCCGCATTAAATTACCTTCCCACTGTTATATGACATGATGATATTATCATTCATACATACCCTATTTTGACAATTTTAGGCACTAGTGTCAAGCTCAGTTTGTTGCCTGGTGCAAGTGTACCCCCTGCACTCCCCTAGCTACACCACTGGCCACACCATCTGAGCACAGACCTGAGCCCTGATCTATGCTGAATATTCCAGCCAGTAATGGATCTGAATATTCCCACCATTGCACCAATTTCACAACCATTATCATTATCAGGTTTCCTCAAGGGCTTAAGAAAACACCCCTGATTAGAAAAACAGCCTTGCAGTAAGATAATTTTCTCCTTGAAAAGGAATATTAGATCAGAATCAGTAACTTTCGTTTCCCAACATTCATCTGCAATAACCGTGCTTTAAACCACAGTGCTTTTTCATAATATCTTTTTCACGCAGAATTGATATAAAGTATTCATAAGGAGCTCGCCCTTCATCTCTTTCTCATCTTTAATATTATGGCTCTACTCGTTTTCTTTGTGCCTTCCTACTCCCTAACTACAAGACTATTTACTGTGTGCTTTTATAGCTTGTCGATGGAGTCATACGTTATCAAAACAATAATATCAATGGTGCTTTTTCCTCTGTGCATGGGAACATGGTTTTAATCCTGGTGAAAACATAGATGCACATGTGACAGACCTGCAGCAATGCACTGCAAAAATGCATCTTTACAAGGGCACATTATGGCTGAAGTCTCACAGAACGGAATGTGCTGCACTTCTGCGTGTGGTAAGGCCATAAGTCAACTTTAAATGCAGAGAGGGAAACAGTGGCTGTGGCAATTTAGGGAGATGCATAAATCCACTCCAGTAACACAGAGAACTGCTTGACATTTTAACTGTTCTTTATTTCTGCATTTTATAACTTGCAATACCTAGGGCTCCTTATGGATTCCTAGGGGATAATTATGGAATTCACTTTCTCAAGTTTTGATGTCAGCTATTGCCTAACTTAGATGTCTTTAGCAAGGAATTTGACAAATTCATTCAGAATAGTTTCAATCAACAGTTATCACCCAAGCCAGCTGAATCAAACCTCCATGCTCAAAGGAAAGGAACTACCCTGCTCCAGTGGTTGAGTATAAGCAATTGGGGAAGGCAGAAACCAAATGCTAGACTTAGGGCGCAATCCAGAGTAACTACGGGGAGTCCTTGCTCCGGTGTAAGAACAATTTGCTCTGGATTGCAATATGAATTTCCCATAGGTTTTCACTAGGTGATGTAGTAACTACGGGTGCACGTAAAGTCTCTTACGTGCTCCCGTAGTTACTCTGGATTGTAGGGTTAGACTGCAATCCTAAAGATACTTTCCTGGGAGTAAGACCCATTGAACACAATGGGCTTACCTTTGAGCAGATATGGTTAGGATTGTGCTCTAAATATACTTTTGATTTGAACCGGAAAGTGTATTTCTCATATTTGTTTTCCTATGGGATGGGGGCATCTCTGGACAATAGCATTCTGTGGGCGTGCATAGGACACTTAGTACCCTGGGCTGATTTTTGTGGGATGAATCCAATAGCAATCCAATAGCAAACATGTCTTTGCATATCCCCCTCCCCCATAGATGAGCCTCTGATTTGAATGGTGATGCTGTTTTGCTTCTTAGTTTTCCCCATTCCCCCTTTGCTGTGGCTATACTCTGGAGCTGATCCTTCTAAGTTCATAGCTGCATTGCCTTTTGAATAGGTCAGTGCAGGCTGTGCAAGTTTCCTAAGTCATGAGGAACTCCTTTGAAAAACTGGATTTCCTAATTTTTCAATCATCCAAACAATAAAGCAACATCAACTACTTTTCCCCCTTCACACAGTGATAACCCTATGACCACCCATAGTGCACAAAACCACATTTGGTCATGAATTTCAGCACCCAAACCACGATTTCCAGCAATTATACCATCACCAGATGGTGCAGCTGACCGCATTATCACTTGCCAAACAACTGACAATAATCCCTGGGGGTTAGAGAAAATTGGCCAGATGTGATGATGAAAAAGACTGGACATGCACAGGAGGAAGGAAGAAGGAGAGATGGAAAGTAGAGGGAGATCAAAGAAAGAAGGAAGAAGGAAGGAATGGTAGCTATAGCACAGCAATAAATAGCACATGTTAATGGGGTTGGCAGGAGGACAGGTGAAGAGGGAGATTTCTATAGAAGGGGCAGATAGAAGTCCATTTACCCAAATAGATAGGGCAAATCTACTCAAATAGAAGGGGCAGAAAAGAGTCTGAGAGTAGAAGGAGGAAAAGGCTAGGGTGTCAAAAAGGAGGAAAGCAAAACAGATCACTGTCCTCTGGGCACCCAGCCCAAACCTTTTCTAATGCTAGCAGTCTGGAAATCTTGAGAGCATAGAAAGTGTTAGAGGGAGAACTGACATGAACTAATGAGACAGAAACTAATGGGTAAGCAGTGGAAAGGAACTAGGAAATGCAGTCTAACGATCTAACAACCTCAAGTTATCATGAAATGAACAATGGGACTGGCTTCTAAGGAGACATGCAAAGGATTGTGCTGTTCCTATAATGAATACTTTCTTATGAACAACATAAAACAGTGTTAAGAATTTGTGTTCATTTCCACAAAGCTTAGGCACATCAGCTTCTAGCTGTTATGATGTGAACCTTCCTCTTGGGAGGAGGCAGAGGGGATAGAATAGTGCACAGTGGGGAGAATGCAGGTGCCTCCACTCCAACCTGCCAGGAAACAGCCTGCTATTGTGTGTAGTTTGAAGCCCAAAAGAAAGCCAATGTGCCTGAACAGCATACACTAGCCGAACTAGCAACTCACCAAACAAATGACAGCCATGCACCAAGGCCGTGCAAGGGGAGAGGAGGTCAAAAAAGCTATAAGGCTAGTGCATCACACAAATAATCACCGTGGATGATGTTAATACCTTTAGTTGGCATCCTCTGCAACCACATGGCCCATAGGCCAGTCCTCATATACCAAGTGGTGAACCAAAAAATGAAAATTACTGGGTAGGGAAAACAGAAACTGCAGGCATTCCTGTGCCCTCTGTAAACTTATTACAATAATATATTTATCAGTAAGCAGCAAAGGACAATGCTGGGGACCCTTATTTATTCTCATAAAGTCCGGGAATGTCCTCAATTCTATGGAATTCATAGAATTCAATTCTCAATTCTGTGTGCCAATGCAAATGTTACAGCAGCATCCAGTTCCTTTTGTTTTCTCTCCAGATTCATGACATCTTTTCTTGTGCATCCTGGTAAATGCTTGTCTGAGAATCTCAGCAAATCTGCTTTCCCAAGAGTTTTTATTTATTCCTCAGTTGTTACAGAATAGAGGTGGCTGACCTGTGTTAGAAATATCCTTTTCTGTAATGGTGTGTCTTGGCTCTCCTGTAGCATTTTGAAAAATCTGTATAATTGGATAATTACAATATATTGTATGGATATGAATTTGTACTGTCAGAGTTCTCTGAGCACACTCATCTCCCCACTGCCAAGAATGTAAATGGGAATGTGTACAGAAACTGACAAGGTCCCTTTAGGTGCTTATTAATTTCCCCATGTTCCTCTCAAACACAAGAGTTTTGTTTCAGATTTCAGCCTGGTATCTTCATTAAGTCAGGCTATTCACCATATCACTCTAACAAGACAAACTGAAATGAATTGGAACAGTGGTCAGCAAAATCCTTTGTTTCCTGGGCCACAGCTTTGATTTGGTGTCTAGAACCCACCTTATTTCCATTCGTGCCAATGGAAACATTTTTTTCTGAGGTTAACTGCAGTTGGAACAAGGTCCTGCGTGGGTTGGGATTATGAGTATAATTTTTTTTTTCTTTTAAAAAGCCTTAACCCTATTAAAAAGCCTCATAACCTGAATCCAGTTCAGCTCCAGCTAACTAAAGACAAGGTTTGCCTTTCACAGCTAATAACACATTAACCGTCATGCAGTGGCGTAGCTAGTGGGTGCATGCACCAGGCTACAACCTTTAGAGGGGCTACAAGGTGAGTTTGACACTAGCGGCTAAAATTGTGAAAAATGGGCTATGTCTGAATGAGAATACCATCATGTTATAAACTGATGGAAAGGTAATTTAAAGCAGAATGCACATTGCATTGGAATATCTGTATTCTATCAAAAGTTATGGCCAATGATCAGAAAATGAAAAAAGCCCATGGAACAAAAGGTGGATTTTTTAAACTCAAAATGTTCCCATGATACTGATTGCTCTGCGAGCCAATGAGACGCAATTCTGATACTGTATGAAACAAGTAAGATGTTAATATGAATCAGCTCTCATATATTAAGATATACATACGATATAGTTAACCCATGCTAACCCAGTGCACAGGCACTTCTAAGTGGTACTCCTCTTATATTTAGAAGGGAAAGAATTACCATTCCTCTTTGCCCTAACACAGTTTTCCTAACTAATAAGGAGCACTATTTTCATTTTTTTTACTTAATAAAATTTGATTTTGTTGTTGCAGGGGAAAATTAAAAAAAAAAACTCCAGGTTGTCACAACTTCTTGTTTTGACATCACTTCTGGGACAATATTTTGAGCTTTGCACCGGGCTACATTATCATTAGCTATGCCGCTGCCATCATGTGCCATGGCCCTAAATTAGAAAAGGCTGGAATGAAGAGAGATTATCATCTTTAGTATCACTGTGGTCAAATCAGCATAGAAGTCCCTCCGAGCATCATAGTATGGATATTATACATGAACATAAACGTAAATGCATAAGTTCATGTATTGCTAATGAACAGAATAAATTTTTTGTTTGCATTTTTATATTAAATGGGACATACCATCAGAGAAGGAATATGGTAAAACTGTCCTTTAAAGCTGAGTTTTACACTTTACACTGCATATAGCAGTAACTACTATCAATATTGCAACACAATTCCACTCCAAAGTTAGCCACAGCACTACTAGTTTAGATCTCCATAGAAGTTGGTTCCATTGTTCTAGAAAATTGCAAGCTCACAAGATTTGTACTTTATAAAAGAACTATCCTTCTGTATGCACAAAATAACATCTTTTATATGGTCTGACAGTCTTCCACACTGAATTGATTTGTTACTTGCAGTACAATCTATAGAGTAAGTCAACTATGAAAATGATGAACAAAGTGCATTTTAATATGACATTGTGTATTTTTATGATACGATAATCATCAATGCAATGATCACCACATTATGGAAATATTTATAGGATAGTTTTATAGTTTACTTTCTGGTGAAACTTCTGCTGAAACTGCTCCCTATTCCACCTCAAGTCGTCTCTTCTCTGAAAGGTTTATTGCAATATGATGTTAAATGACTCATTTCCCTTTCAGATTTCTGCTCATCATTTTTCTTTGAAAGGAATATTTCTTCAGAGTACTATTTTTCATCCATAAATTCTTGTTTTGTTTTAATCCTCCCTTGGTTTTTGCCCTGGCAAAACTGAATGCAGTTGTGCCAGGTATTGTTCATTCTTTAGTTTGCATGAGGCACTGTGAATGAGCTTCACTGGGAGGGGCATCCATGCTGATGGTAAGCCTGGGAAAAATGTGATCAATCTACTCCTTCTCCCTCCCTCCCCACATAAAATACAATTTTTACTCAAATCTAATGCACAATCTTTTCCAGCTAAACTTAGGCTACAATCCAGAGTAACTACGGGAGCACGTAAGAGATAATATGTGCACCCATAGTTACTGCACCACCTAGTGAAAACCTATGGGAAATTCATATTGCAATCCAGAGTAACTTGTTCTTACTCCGGAGCAAGGACTCCCCGTAGTTACTCAGGATTTTACCCCTAGTCTCCAACATCAGGGTGCGTATTCAATTTGATGGTGCATTAGAGTCGAGTAAATGTATTTTGATTAAAACTATAGGTCAGAATTTAGTTTAACAGTTTATTATATTGTAATAAAAATGTAACATAAACCCATTCTTGTATAAAGTAGTGCAATTAGGTAAAAATCCTAACAAACCCATTGTCATTTTACTATTGTCATATAACTCATTGTTGTATGCAGTGAAATTAAATTTTGCACCTACTTTGGAGCCAGTAAACAATTGCCAGTAAATATTTTTTATCTCAAGCCTTTTAAAATTGGGATGCACATTAGATTCGATGGGACATTAGAGTCAAGTAAATATAGGCACTTTCTCCTACTATTCTCTCCATAAAGCAGGAACAGGCACCCATGTGGCACTTTGGCATAAACTGTGGCTGGTGGCAAAAAGTGAACCTTTGCATACTTGGAGCTTTTTTATTAGGTCTAACTCACAAACCAGAAGTAATGATCTGAATAAAAAATCAATATGCATTGAATTTATTTTCTCTAAAGATGGAGGGTGGCTGGTTCAACCTTCACCACTCTCTTAAGCTGTCGGGATCATTGCACTGTACACCTAGCCTTATCGCTATGATATTGGAAAACATAATAATCGCTTACCTTCCAGGGGCATCACCATTTTCATCAATCCGAACCTCTTCCCCTGAAACTCCAATGAATGAAGAATTTAGGAGAAAATCCAAGAGTTTACTTCCATCAATGGGTTTCATGGCATCACACAGTCCAACATGTCCCGGGCAGAGGGCATGATGCATATTTTGTAAGCCATGGGCCATAGCATAGATGGCATTGATAACAAATCCCATTTTGCTGTCCTGGACGTAGTTTTCTTCTAAACTTTCATTGCCTATAGTAAAAGAAAAACGGTATATAAATAAAACTGAAAATTCACTGACTGACTCACTGACTAACAGATTCACTGACTGACTCACTGACTGACTGACTGATACACACATCAATGTCCAACCAAAACTGCTGAACCTAGAAGTGTGAAATTTGGGGAGGGGATTCCTTTATGAAGAAGGCACCCACTAAGAACCTATTTTAACAATTCAAACCCTAAGGAGGTGAAAAGGGGTGCAAGGTGTTTTCATCCCTATACTTGAAGAATCATGGACTCATCAGTGCCCAGCCCCAGCCCCTAACCCTAGAAGCATGAAATTTTGGGAGCATGTTCCTTCTATGACGTAAGTACCTTATAAGAATCAAGTCTGGTGCCCACTGCCAATGCCTCGAGTTGCATGGTGATGTTAAGTGCCTGGTGCCTGGCAGGAATGTCTGCCTGTGCCTGGCAGTGCCAAATATTTTTACATTATACTCCCACAACAATGGGTAAAATTCAGGAAGTTAACTGGATTTAGACTGAAATTAGACTAATAACTGCCCAATCCTATACTTTCCATGCCACATCTCTCTAAATGCAGCCTGGTAAAAAATTGTCATGATGTATCCAGCAGAGGAGAGAATCATGCTTCAGGCTTCTGTCAGATGAAAAGCTTCACCTGCTCAAATTTCCTCCTTTGCACAACTGTTAAAGGTCTTGGAGCCCTGAAGTTGAAAGTTTGGAGTGCCTTGTTCTAGATTAACATCTCAAGATTCAGGAGGTCTTGAATCATATGCTGAAAAATACTTTGGAATGCATTCATTTTCCTTAATCTATCATAGGACAGCTCTTTAGCACTATGTTTTCCATAAGGCTGCAAACATAATGGCATTGTTATTACTGTTATGAATCTGTTATGCAAAGTATGCTCGATTTGCTTGCACTGCAGATTAGCATCAAATACAAAAAACAATCCTCAAGAACAGCAAAGTGATCTTTTCCTTGTGAGACATCTGTGTGCTTCTTTGTCATGTTTAATTACAACAAAATAATTAGCGATATGAATATTCAAATGCATCTCCATAGGATGTTTATGGAAAGCAACAGTGAAAGAAGGTACATTTTTATTATGTACTCTTTTACAGTCGCCAGGTGTTTAACTGGAATTGGCTCTATTGTGATTTGGTTCCTATCCAAGGAAGTAGGAATCACAAAGGTATCATCTCAGTATGTGTGAAGTTCCCAGGAGTGCTGTTTTTTGTAACTGGGCAATTGTGATCTTCTGGAGGCCCATTAAGTTTAGATGTTCCTGGAGACTTAATGGAATCTCTCCAATTGCACCTGTTATTATTGGAATCACAGTTGCTTTCTTTTCCCAGATTCTTTGAATTTCTATCTGTAGGTCTATCTGTAGGTTCTTATACTGCGTGATCTTCTCATGTCCTTTCTGCAGCCTCCTTGCACAGCCAGCACTTGCTGTCTTTCTGGCTCTTGCCTATTTTGGCCTTTAACGCATTTGTTTACAGTGCTTGTTCTTGGGCTGCTAGTATCAGGCCTTCTGTTTCTTTCTTTAATGTCCCTTTCCTCAACCATTGCCTTGTTGTTGTTGTTGTTGTTGTTGTTGTTGTTGTTGTTGTTGTTGTTGTTGTTACATAGTAACATTTTCCTGAGATAAATAGGAACTGGATCAGAGCATGCTGCATCTCACACCCCAGCAGTGTCTGTTCAAGTGGCTTCTGCTGGTGTTCTTTTTTGCATTTTAGATTGTGAGCCCTTTTGGGACAGGGACCCATTCGCTATTAATTAGCTATTTTTCATTTTCCTTGTAAACCTCTTTGTGAAGGTTGAAAAGCGGTATATAAATACTGTAGATAGATAGATAGATAGATAGATAGATAGATAGATAGATAGATAGATAGATAGATAGATAGATAGATAGATAGATAGATAGATAGAATGAATGAATGAATGAATGAATGAATGAATGAATGAATGAATGAATGAATGAATCATGGCCAAGGATAATGTTAGAAATCCTCTACAATCTGCAATCCATGGAAACCAGATCTTGCTCATATTCATTTAAATCAAACTACTCTCTTGGCATTGTTTGATTGCTGAGCTCATCACCCTCAACCATAGAAGACTATAGGAAGTTTTTCTGCCACCACCACCACCACCAAGATCCTTTGACATTCTGACCACCACCACTATCATAACTGATAGGACTCTTGGTTTGTCTGATACCATCACAACTACCATATCTGACACCTGAGCCATGACATTTTGCTATTTGCCCTATTCCTGAGGAAAGAGGCTGTAGGAGATTCTTGCCACTAAATATGCAGTATTTAAGTCTAATTGCATTTGTTAGATTTCAATATTGGAGAAGGTAGTAGCATCAATAGTGTTCACTAATACAGAAAACCAAGCACACCCCTAAGTCTCTCTAAGCATCAGCTCTGGGTGTCAACACTTTTCTTAACACCATGAACACAGCAGGTTAATTGAAAACATTAATTTAGTCAGGGTCCTCTCTCACAACTGGAGGGATTAAAACCACCCCATATATCCTCACATTGTGTTATTGATTCCAGGGGTGACAATGATGATGGTTGTATTGATTGCAGTACAATTTCTAATGAATTTTTTTTTACAAGGCTGTTTTGGCCTCCTAAAAATAGCAACAGCTGGAGAGGGGATATCAAAAAGCAAAGGCTGTTAAGCTGGAAAATTTATTTCTGAGCTGTCTGATGAACTGTTGTTATTTCATATTTAAAATCTCAAACGTGGAAATGAGATAGTTTTTTTCCCATTTCAGGATTGACTGGTGTTTTCGTCATAGCTTTGTTGTATGACCCATTTGCTTATATCACTCATGGTTGCTCAGTACATGCAAATGATTGATCCTAAGTGGGTTCTCTGTTGTGTCCATGTCATAGCATATTCTGTACCAATGGTAACTGAGTGCTAATTGAATGAGAAAAACATAAATGGCACAGCAATTCATATGCTGCAGCAGCAAATAGGATTGCGTTACGAGAAACTAGCTATACAGGGGGAAGTTCAAGGAACGCAAAGGCGCCCTCTGGGACACACATGCACTGTCCACAGCCAGCCAGGAGCTTTTCCCAGCTGACTGTGGGCAGCATTTGTGTGCCCCTGTGGTTGGAGCACTCCGGAGCCTATAAGACAAAGTCAGGAACAGTCCTGACAGGCAGGAGGACAGAGGTGCCTCTCCTCTTCCTCAGTGGGAGGTGTCTCCCAGGAGGAGAGGCAGCCAGCCATTCTTTAGCCTGACGGGAGTGGTCCTGACAGGCAAGGGGATAGAGGCACCCCTCCACCTACTCATTAGGAGGCGACGTCCATGAGGAGAGCTGAAGAGCCAGCCCTCTTCCTGACACTTCTCTGCCTCTCCTCACTGGTGGCAGATTGACTGCAATGTGCATGTACCTCTCACGGCACATATGTATAATGCCATGATGCCACCGCTTGCTATGGATGCAAAGCGCCCTCAGTATGCATCTGTAGTAAGGACTCCATATTCCTGGCTAATTGCTAGAGATAATGTGCAAGATTGCTTGTGTCAGGTCAGTCTCCACAGTGCCATTATACCTGGTCTGGCTGGAACCTTAGAAATATCTATTCTGTTAAAACATTTACTTTTCTAAAGTAAAGCTGGAGCAACAACTGTCCATATGACTTTCTGTGGCTCTCCAAATAATCTCAAATAACATCTCCAATGTCTGTGGAGATGTCCGTCTGGACTGGACCTGGCAGCAATGACTATGACTATGACTGCCAGCAATAACATTTTTGTTGGGTGTCAAGGAGCCTACCAAGGCCCAGAGGTTCTGGCCCAGCTACCCAGGATAGTGTTCTGGATTGTGAAAGGGCATGAAAGGCTATAGGAACAGACTATGTGAGGAAGAGGCACCTAGAAGGGAGACAAGCAAAAAGTATGTGAGGCAACCATCATGGCTAGGCAGGAAGTGTGGTCCAGTGGATGTACTGTCGCACCATGCCTGAAGAGTAAAGCAGAACAACTACAACATGCCCTTTGGAGAGACATCATGTCCTTTGGAGAAATTAAAAGCCAAGCTGATTTAAAGTGTTATAACCCATTGTGAGAGGATGGAGTTGCTGATGAGCCTCCATAGTGGAGACCTGGGATGACTAGAGAGGTCAGGATGGAATGGATAAGAGCCTAAGAATCTGTGTGAGCTTGATACCTATTGAAGCTTGATGACATGCAGCCAGAAGAGATAACCACATCATGAAGGGAAACATCTGGTGGACTGAGGGTTTTGTGGTTCTTTTTCAATACAAAGGGGAACAAAGAGAAAGAGGGATATGGAAGAAGGTACCACATGCAAGAACAAGAACTGAAGGAACATGAAGGGAAGAGGAAAGGAGGGCAGAGCAGAAGAAGAAGATGGGAGTCATGTCAAGGGGGATGACAGAGAGAGCTCAGGAGAAAGCAGGAGCAATCAGGGAAAGTAACACGGAGGAGAAAAATACCCCAAAGGGATCACCCAAGGAGCAAGAGACAAATGGCTCAGTTGGACCACACAGAGTTTTTGGTCTCCCTTTTCCAATGAGGATTTCGGCAACAAGAGAGGATGGAAACATCTGGACTAAGGTCATGAGCCTCTAATTTTGCGTTCACTATGAAAATAAATTACCATCATTAGCAAGAATGGGATTGGGTAATCTTCTCAAGAATGTCCAACTACTGTCCCTTGGACATCCCCCTGGATGAGATTGGTTGGGCAGAACAACTATATTTTCCTTATTATATGTGTTTGGAGTTTGGCATCCTCTATGTAGGACCATTTGGATTTTTCCCTAATTAACATGTCTCCTAGGGTAAGTGGTTCAGTTAAGACATATTCAAATGACTGACCTACTAATCATGTAACATGTTAAAAATTCAATTTGTATTAAAACAATTTATATATTTTAATATTGGTAGAACATATGAATGCAGGTAAGAGTTAAAAATCAGTAGGAAAAAACTTTTAAATTAACATTTAAAAAAACATGAGTCCTTAGCTCTTTAATATATACAATAATAAAGTGTGAATTAGATTCTAATTCTGTTGAGAATATCAGGAGACAAATCTCATTACATTAGAATGGAAGGAAATGCACTAGCCGCAATCACACTTTTCCTGTCAGGACAATACAAATAGACTGAAAATCACACTTTTCTTGTAAAGACAATACAGATGGACTAAACACATTAAATGAAGCCTTCTTAATTTGATGTCCACCATAATGGACATCATAATTTGATGACTGAACATCTGACTCTGTTTACAAATGGGATAGTCTATATTCCCCATTAATACTGTACATGCTCAGTTTTCTTTTGTTCCCCAAACAGTTTCAGGCTGTGTTTTATGCAGCTCAAACTTCGTGTTTCAGAAAAGCTCCATAAATGAGATATGGCAGAAAATTCATTGCTTAAAATCATAAAAGCCAAAAGTTCATAAAAGCCAAAAGATCATAAAAGTTGGGAGAGGCCAAAAGTCCATCTAGTCCAGCTTCCTGTATCTCACAGAGGCCCACCAGATGCTTCAGTAAGCATATAAGCAGGGTGACCATATAGAATGGACAGTGCCTTTAAGCATGGTATGGAAGGTGAAATAGAGGCAGGGTTCATTCAACATAGAAGGAGCAGCACCTGCCTAAATTCCCTCTTCTATACAATGCTTAGAGGTAGAGGCATTCTGTGTTCCATTCTATATGGTCTCCCTTATATAAGACAACCAGAGACCTACATATGGCATTCTGAGATAGACTACTTAACACAGAAGACGGCACATATCTATCATGGCTTCTAACCCGTGTTGGACATGTCCTCCAGAAATTTGTCCAATCTCCTTTTAAAGGTAACTAGTACATAGGAAATATCCTAGGTTATCACTAGGATATTTAATAGCTTCCTCAAGAAAGTTGCCAATACGCTCCACCTTTATTTAAAATTGCATGACCAATGAGCAGAAAGCTGTATGTGGACTGAGCTTTCTGACCAGGTTTTTAATCAGCCATGGGGTCAGTGGGTAGCCTTGGAAGACTCCTCTCTGCAAAACAACATTGACCTCCACCTAGCTCATAGGGCTGTTTTGAGAAAAAGGCAAACTATGGGAAACAATGTATATAAAAAAATTCTATAGAGTTTTCATTCTCATTTCTTGAAGTGGGTTAAGCAGCATTTATGCCACCTATGATGGCTAGAAATGATGTCATTAAGCAGGAAGTGACATCACTAGGCAGATGATGTCCAGGGATAAACACTTTGTTCTCACAAAGAAATGCATTAGCTGCAAATGACATAAGAGAAAATTTGAAAATCTGGTTCGTAATTTCAAGATATGAAAGAGCCCAAATATCATGCTGAGGAAACCCAGTTATAATGGGTTGGCTAAACTGCTTCAGAGAGCTGAATCTGGCCCCCAAGCCTTATGTTTGACACCCCTGCTACAGAGTGGAGTGCGAAAGTAAAATTCCCTCAACCAGTGTATAAGGAAGGAATTAATTATAATGTGTTTTTAACACGAGGAAATTGACTTCAGGGCATATCACTGACTTAAGCAAAGTCAGTCTCTGCCATGTATGGAGTCAAACTCCTTTTTAAACTAGAATGCAATAAAATTAGCTTTTCTGCAAGTGTGGAATTGAAACACTTCATATAAGCGTAAAGGCACCTTGCTGAGTTTGGAAACACATCTGGGAGCTTGTGGAGCTCCTGGAGTTTTAATGAGTTCCAAAGGCTGGAGAGTTCATTTCCAAGATGTCAGTAAGTATAAGAGGTTTCATTTCAGCTCCGGCAAATGAGGCTTCCCCCTCACCAATATATTTATGTCATTATTACACTAATTCTCGTTTGCCATATTCTAGTTAGCATGGAATCACGTTAGCCTTTAATGGCGCTTCAGTCGAAATATTCAAATTCCCAACGTTTTCACTATTTCGGTTAACATTTAATTTTAACTAGCATATAGTACTCTGTCAACAGAGTTTTGGTTTTCTTCCAAAAGGGAAAGAATGTCTGTGGCATAGTTTAGTGAACTTCCTCAGATGCACCATTTGTTTTGTAGATATATCAATCCATTTTTTACGGTAGATGGCACTGGGCATACCGGATATATATTTTTTTTGTATATGTTAATTGCTCACAATACATGTAACTGCACACTCTAAGCCTGCAGCTGCTTCTTCAGTACTGCACTCATTGAAGATGTTGCCGGCAGCAGGCACTCCAAAGTCCTCTCCCCCCAAAAAATTATAGTTGTCACGTTTAAATTCCAGCCTTCCTCCACAGCAGATCCAGCTATGAAACAGACAAACAGAGGGTGTCAATGGGGCCTCTGCTTATCCTCCAGCACTCTCCCTCCTCACTTCCTCCCTCCCCAGAGTTCTGCGGATTTGAAAAACAGAAAGGGAACAAAGGGAAGAGGGAAAGTGAGGATTGTCTCTGATGCTTTGGTGCACATTATGCTCTTCTGCTCCTTTCTTCTACCCATTTTCAAATCCACAGAGTGCAGGAGAAGGGACATTGTCAAGTAAGGGAAAGCTGAGGCATTAATGGATATGCTATGTCAGGCAGCAGAATCTTGGGGTGGCTTTCAAACTGGAAGGCTCTTCCATTTTATCTCTGTTACAATATGGTGCCATACACCATAAAGCTTCACAATGACCAGCAGTGCAATGTTAACTTGTGCTGGAAAAGGCAGGCCATTTGGCCTGTGCTATATCCAACATAGGTTTGGGACTGCAGCTGCACTACTGTGGGGCAAGAGGAAAATTTTCCCCAATGATAAACTCAGATTTGAGCCACCTCAGGAGGTGATGCAGAGCCAAGCAGACCAGCATAGCCCAGAATTGCTCTGCGTTGTCCAGAAAACAGGGCTTAGATCCAGCAGAAGTGCCATGTCCCAGCCCTAATTTCCACTCATGCCAACCTCTGGGAATGCCTGCCCAGGGTGACCATGAAGGAGGACCGTAACTAAGGATCATAACCACGAAGGAGGACAAGGGCCTCCCAACATGTAAGGGGATATTTTTTTCAATATCCAAGAAAAATGTAGAACATCACAAAATAAAAAGCCCCAAACACTAAGATATTGCTTTGATGTAAGGTAATTTAAACACAATATTACCTACTATCAGTGCTTTTTTCCTGGGGAAAAAAGGTGCTGGTACCCGTCACAGGTCATTCCCAGATGACTAATTATTAATTAGTAGGCAGGGAGAAAGAGCTGCTGGTACTACCAGTGAGTATACCTAAAAAAAAGCCTTGCCTATTATTAAATTTAAAGCTTATACATATATTACGTATAATTTATTAAATAAAAGAAGGCTACATGATTCCTGCTCACAAAGAAAAGGATGACAAAAGGCTAAAAAAGAGGACCTGTCCTGGAAACAGGACATCTTGTCACCCTATACCTCCTGCCCACCCTGACAATCCCAAAACACCTCCTGTCTGCTTCCTTCCCACCTGTGCTGGTTGAGATAGGAGAGTGAAACTCACCTACACGACCCACATTGGCACGAAAAGATCATAGCAACTCCTGCAACAAACTCTGGTCATCTCCAGGTTTTGCAGGTGTGCTTTATAGCATGGCTGTGACACCCTGGATCAGAGCAAGTGACTTGTGTTGGTCCAAGCAGGCTTGGATTGACCTTGGATTGGGCTGCAAGCAGGAAACTCAAATGAGGGGACATCAATAAAGATAAGGAAAATGTTTGCTGCTCTATGTACATTGAATGTTTGTCACATCACTATAGCCACTTCAAAGATAACTGCAGAAAGTGTCTTTCCCACCTCATTGCACTGCTGAAGACCCTTCTTGGTTTGTTGTGTGTTGCATTTAGAGCCCAATCCTATGGGCTATTAGCTCTAGCGCTGAGCTCTAGCACTAACATTAGATGTTGTAAACATGCCATAAAATATGTGCCAGGATCATTATCAGCAGGAGGACATGAAGTGTCCGCCGGAGACAAGAGAGACCTCTACATAGTGGTGATGGTGGCCTTTTGGTGCGCAAAGATATTCTGGGATGAGGAGAGGGTGGGGTGGTTGGAGGTGGATGCCTCCTTTGCCGGATCCAAGGCTACAAAGCCCGACACAGAGGTTTTTAAGTCTGTGTCAGAAAAATAGATGGTGCAGACTTGAGAAGCCACATTGTGGGGCTTGGGAAAGGGTTGCCATATGTCCCATAAATAAGGGACAGTCCTGATTTTCGGAGATTATATTCACATTCTGGGAAGTGTGACAGAGGGTCTGGAAGTGTGACAGAGGGTCCATCAGAGTTGTGGAAGGGAATTATGGCAACCCTAGCTTGGGGCTTTCCTGGGGGAGAGCAAATGAATGTCCCTTTCCCCAGAGGAGATCTCCAGAGGATTTCCCATGCCCATGGGACACAGCAGTCACCAATTTGGTGTCGGTTTCTTCTGGTTGCCAGGAAGAAGACACAGCTGAATAAAATCTTAATAATCTCAGTATTTCCAGCAAAACACATAGAAAAGATTAAAGACTTATTTTTTTCAGGCGATTTAAAATCAAGTGCCTACATTGATTTTAAAAAAATTCAGTGTGCATAAAATGTTACTAAAGCCTGTAAGGCAGAGCTATTGAAGTTTAACAGCTTTCTCCATATTAAATCACCCAAAAAGTAGAGCTAGGAAGTGGTAAAATATGAAGCATGTCAGTATTAGGCAAGGAGAGATTAATTAGAACACTTTTGCTATCTGAGCCATTTGCCCAGGTAGACAAGAAGCACCAGACCTTTTCATTACTGACCTCTACTATGTTCCAGACTGATTCAATGTTCTTTTTTATCAGGAATGCAAATAATTATACTGTGTTATGCTAAGCAATGTCTCCAAGTTCTTATCTGTCCGTTATCTTGTGTGTCTCAAGGAATCCATAAGTGCAATTACATTCTGGTCTACGTGTGTGCTATGCAAAATCTATCCTAATTCGGCACCAAGGAATGTAAATGCCATACCAAGAATAGATCACATACAAATCAAGTATTCTTGCATCATCATTCAATCTGCATACTTTGCAAAGAAGATAAGACACGTTGCAGAGGAAATAAGAGAGAGCCTAGACAGATATAGAGTTATGTCAGTTCTGACATCTTAGTGCTGCTGCTTCAGAGCAGAGGAGATTAGGTAGGATTGATAGGGGCTGAAATTATTAGCACTGATCCGAGTACACACATTTAGGCTGCTGTTTTCTTATTCGGAGTATGGGGGAAAGTTTATGTTTCCAATAGGGTTATGAAGCATCACTTGCACTCTGGTCTGCCTGTTGCAGGATTGCACTGAGAAGTGTTTTGGGTGGGAAATACCAGCGCTCTTGGTGAAGAAATGTACCCCTTTGCCTTGAAAGAGCCTATGAACACCTCTGGATGCAGCGCTGTTTTTGGATGCCCAAATGGCAGAAGTTGCCAGGAATGCCTTCTGCCAGCTTGGTTTGCTGCTCCTTGCAAAGGCAGCCAGGCCACACTCTATGCTATGTTGTGTTTTGTGACAACCATAAAGCTGGTTGTCCCACCATCATGTGTGGTTGGGTGATGCAGTGGGCCACTGAGACTGGACCCTCAGCCACTGCTATCCATGCACTGATTGCCTCCAGATTAGACTACTGTGATGCACTCTATGTGAATGAGGGCAAGCAGATGAATAGTCTGTCACTGACAACACCTACACTTGTTTCCTATTTGTTTTTAGATGCAACTGAAGGTTTTGCTCTTGGCCTCTAAGCCCTAAACAGTCTGGGATCTTTTTACCTGGAGAACCTCCACAACAAACTGCCTTGTCTGAGATATGCTACTAAGACCCAGATCCCTATCTGATTGAGATATGTCTGGCAGGTACCAGTTAAAGGCTGAGTCTGTTAGTAGTAATCCCATTGCTATGCAATACCCCATTGCTATGCAGTTCCCCATTGCTCATGATTATCAAAAGAAAGGGGAAAAATCCTTTTAATTTGGTACTGTCTTCTGCATGCGGCAGTGTAAATGTAATGTCTTTCATTGACTCTGCTCTTTTTTTAAAAAAAAAAACTTTTGTTAATGTAATTTGTACTGTATATTAATTATCAATTGCTTTGATATTTTTTAGAAACACAGCATTTAAAAAATCCTAAATATCTTATGAAAATCCAGCCCAGTACACCTTCAGCACAATCCAGAGCAACTAATCTGTCCACATAAGAGCCCTTGGGTTGCCCTATCACTAGGGTGGAGCAACTGCAAGATGCTCCAGCCCAGTTACTCTGGAAGAGGCTCAGGGCAGAGCAAGGCAAGATAGGGTGCCCTAAGAGAGGTGGACCTGCTCTGCCCTAACTGGGGCAGCCTAGGCAGCTCAGGAGAGGCA
Source organism: Cryptoblepharus egeriae (assembly GCA_030015325.1). Classification (NCBI taxonomy): domain Eukaryota; kingdom Metazoa; phylum Chordata; class Lepidosauria; order Squamata; family Scincidae; genus Cryptoblepharus; species Cryptoblepharus egeriae. Next base: position 181,740,544 of record JAREYC010000001.1, on the reverse strand, counting down.
TGCTGAGGGCATCTTTACCATTGCCTAGGGCAGAGCAGTTACTCTGAATCCAGAGCCTGTTTCCAAGGCAGAAATGCCCTCTTCCAGCCCTCAGAGTTATACCACCTCAGGAGCAGGTATAGTAATGAGTAGACCCATAGGGGTCCATGATAAGGCCCGAGTAAGAATGGCAGTGCTGACCAAAAATCTGAGTTCTTGGCCAGACTAGCTGCAACCCCTTCCTCTCAACCTCAGGATATGGAACAAACTACGGCTGCCCACAAACCTCAGGATACAGCAGGCCACTCCAAGAAGCCCCTTGTATTCACTGGAGAATGTACTGGCATCTCATCAGGGACTCCTTAGAAGGCAGGCACCCAGTGGCGTCACCAGACTGGTGCAGCTGGAGTGGGCTGCATTGGGTGATGTGCTCTGTATGGGGTGATGTGCCGGAGGAGTTTGACTGTCCTTTGGCAGGCCCCAGGCCTCAGCACACCCATTCAGGCCTGCTCCAAGGTGGAGCAGCAGCCAGAAGCTGCCACTTGTCCTCAGAGCTAGCCCAAACGGCCAGCTGAAGTACACTGTGCAGAAACACACTGAGCATGCCGAACAGCTTCAGAGAAGACTTCCTTAAAGCGGAGGAAGTCCGCGCCTCTGCACAGCCATTCAGCCTCACTCAGGAGGCGGAGTGGCAGCCGAATGGCTTCAGAAAGAGTACTGTGTAGGCATCAGAGATGGTGCCTGCACAGTACTCTTTCTGAAGCCAGTTGGCAGGTGCCAACTTTGGCAACTGTGCAGTCCAGGTAGGGGGGTGCGCACATCCCAGGGGTGACACGCAGACTTCCACACTGGGTGATGCGCAGAGTCGTGTCACCACTGTAGGCACCACAGCTGTTCCTTGTTCAGTGTAATCTGAGGGGTGTCTCCTCAGGAGCAAGTCCTCCCCATGTGTCAATTACTTAGCATCTATGGAGCAGTTAGGGCAGCCCAGGCTTCCTGACTCTGGATGCAGCATAACTTTCTGCTCTGGATACAGAATAGTTAGGAGAGAGAAGTTCGGGAAGAGCAGGCTGAACTTGCTCTGGATTGTGCCCTTAATCTCTTCATCGAGATACAGATAGTCACATTAATTATCTCAAATGACAGTCACAAAGGGGAACAGCATACATTTTGCTCACAAGAGGGAGCACATCCTTCCTAACATCCTTCCTCAGTCCTCCTTCCTAACATTATTTTTTTCCTATTTAGATGCATTAATGGAAATTAGGGAAAATAAACCGTTCAACACTTCACAGTCTGTCAGTTGACACCAACATTTATGTTACCGATCTCTAAATGGCTTAAAAATGAGAACGTTTCATCTCCAGTGGAAGAAAACATAACACATGTTAATTCATTCCATTTAATTTTCAGAGAACAATATTGGCATTGGTGAAGTGCTGATTCTTCAACAGAGTTTGCAAAGCCAATTAAATACTACAAATTGGGACAGGCAAAAAGTGAAGGTTGGGGTTCTGTACAGTAAATAACGGTGCAAACGGAAGCTTTCCTCCAGCAACAAATACTGCTTTTTTGGATATGATATGCATATGATCATGTAGCCTGGTGGAAAGCTCAAAATTTTGACCCAGAAATGGTGTCATTCCTGGATATTTTTTAAAAAGAAAATTGGGGAAAAACCTGCCTCTTCCTCCTCAGTAGTTCACCAGTCATTTGCTCTGCTGGTATTTGCTATCTGGAGTTGTAGAAGATTATGTTGCCCCTTCTCCCGCCGCAACAACAAAATCAGATTAATTAGTTTAAAAAATGTGTACCTTTTTGGTTATGGAATCTGTGCTGGGGCAAAGAGGGATGGTTCTTTTTTCCCTGCTAAATAAAAGTGGAGCATCACGGAGAAGTGCCTGTATACCCAATTGGCATGGGTAACTATATTGCCTGTATACCCAATTGGCATGGGTAACTATATTACTATATTTCCATATATGTATATGGAAATGAGAGTAGATTCAAATTCATCAGATTCATCTTATTAGTTCCATTCAGTATCAGAATTACATCTCATTGGCTCTCAGAGCAATCGGTATCATGGTTTGAGTTTAAAAAATCCACTTTTTGTTTCACAGACTTTTGTGTTTCATTTTCTGATTAATTGCCCATATTATAGATATAGATAATACAGTGAATATAGATATTCAAATGCAGTTTGTTTCATTGCATTCTGCATCAAATCACCTTTCAACGATATATAACATTATGGTATTATCATTCATAGATTCCCTGTTTTTCACAATTTTAGCCACTAGTGTCAAGCTCAGTTTGTGTAGTTCCCCTAAAACTTGTATCCGGTGCAACTGCTGCACCCCCATATGCCCCTCAAATTTTTGATACTGAGGTATTTTTTGCAATTTGGGGGGATCAGAAAACTAGGTGATTCAAATCCCTTCCCCGTGCATCACGGTCCTTCTCCTAAGTGGGCCCAGATGCTGTTTAAATTGGAAGACAAGTAGTGGCAAAGTATGCATCACCAAGCAATCCTCAAGCAGCATCACCCTCACTGTCACTGGGTGAAAATGTTCTCTCCTTTTTGTCATAACATCTGAAAAATGAGTGAAACGGAAGGGTACTTTTAAAGGCTGCTGAAAATGTATATGGCGTCCATGCTTTTCGCTCAGTTTCAATTATTTCTGCTGCTTTCCCTACAGATGTAGCAGAAATAGTTAGAAATACCAGACCTATTCTGATATCTGACTTGCATACAAACCCAACCTTACAGAATTAAAATCAATAATTTTTGTATGCTTTTATTGCAAATGTGAGAAGGAAGAACTAGTTTCTAATTCAGATGATTGGATACAGCATGAAGAAACATTGTACTACAGTTCACCTTATATACCATATACTGTGCCATATTTTGCAAGACCAATTTATTCCTGTTTGGGCCACCAGAGCAGGCACAGTACACTTATCTTTTATGTGAATTTCTCATAGTTATTTGAGAATAAAATATTGCCAGACACTTCCTTCAGAAATCTTCCCAGGGGACCAGTAAAAAAAGATCAATAGAGTTTAATCCATCACATGGATTGTATTCTGAGGCTCAGCAGGCCTCCGTCAGTCTTGAAAGACTATGGTATCGTGCTCGGCGCTGCATACGCTGCATGCGAAGCACAAAAGCCTGGGTTGGATTTTTATGGAGGATAGGCTGTTACCCAAGCAGCAGATCCCCCCTCTCCACGCCACTGAATTAGTCCAATGGAAAGGCAGAGCCAATACAATTGGATCCAGCTGGCGTCGCACAGCTGGACTAAGGACAAGAGCTCACCCTGTCTTGGGGGGCCGACCTGGGAATTGAACCCTGGCCTGCTGGTTAACAGGCACAGCGTCTTTACCGCTTGCACCACCCACAGCCCACTCACAGGCCACAAATACATAAGGAACAGTTAATAGAGAAGTTTGGTATATTTCTCCTTTAAGTATATCAGTGGCAACATCTGTAATCGCAGAGAAGAGCTTTTCTCAGAGCACAGACAGATCTCTCAAAGAAATTCTCAGCCAGGCTGTGATTTGTCTTAATAAAACGGTGAAGAACTACATACCCTGAATGCAGCCTGATGCAGACATTATCTAAGTGTGGAGACTTTTCATGGTTAGATAATGCTGTTAGCATTTTGATAAGCCATGGGCCTTATTCAGTCAAGTCCAACACATTCATAGTCTGCCTGCTCCTTCACAGGAGCAGCATTTGTCTGGAACTTCCTTGTGCCAGATTTTTCTGTGGAGAGAGGGTTTGTGACTTCAGATAAGTACTATCCCTATGGAGAGTGGTGTGGGGAGATGGTATGACCCATTCAGTATGGCCATCTTGGGTCTGCCAGTTCTGTAAAAGGTTGTTTTGTTTGTTTTAAAGAGAGGCGTACCAAGGCAAAAACGGCACCCATAGCAAGGACTGAAATTTTGCTCCTATCAAAACTCCTGAAACCCACCTTTTATCTAATGTTACAAGTCAATAATATCAAACTGGGCATATGCACCCATGGCATGAGACACCGCATGCCATACAGACTTTGGTTCTAAGTAGCCACTTAGTTCCTTGCCTGGTTTCTTTGGTTCCAAAAGTACAGGAAGGTGTGCACCAGGGACTGCACCAAGGAAAGAAATTTTCTGTTAAAATGGTGCTTGCAAATTAATGCCTGGAGCAAGGTAAGAAGGCAGGTGATCCACTTTTCTCTTCCTTTTAGTGTGTAAAAAGTGGATCATTGCAGGTTGCATCTGCAGCACATTTTAGGGATGCAGTGGCAGACTCTAAAGGGCATCTCAAATTTTCTACCCTTTCAGCCTTCTTTGCAATCTGCTACTGATGGAACCCACATCACATTGCCTAATGGATAGGCCATCCTGGGTATTACCTAGAATGTCTCTATTGAGACACAAAATTTTGATTAATTGGGCCACAACTTTATTAAAGGTTTGAAATAATTACCATGCTGTGGGTCCTCATTTCTGTCACACAACTTCCCACCCATTTAGTCTAGTTTCATACCTTGTAGGAGGTAGCAAGCTACTATTTAACATCCCTCTGGGTGTTCCCAACCTGACTCAGAACTATAGATCACCTGAGAACAATCCCAGCTCTTCCACATCATGCTTTATGAATAGGACAAAGAAGAACAAGGAGTCTGAACTGCATCACCTGCTGTATCCCTAAGTCAAAAACCTATGCAGTTGACATTGCAACAATTGTACAAGCAGACCATGAATGAATTGATCATGTGTAGGAGGGAGCAAGTTCTGTGACAGAGGCATGTACCGCATCCAATCCCTCTTCCTGGATCTGAACTGATGACCTGACTTGCATCAAAAATATTTTATAGACATAGATTGCAATCCTAAAGAAATTTTCCCAGGAGTAATACCCACTGAACACAGTGGGGCTTCCTTTTGAGTAGACATGATTAGGATTGTGTTCATAGCATTTTTTTTTTTAAATTGCTCTTTTTCACTTTCTAAAGGCCTTGATGAGGAGCACACAAGCAGCATGGGAGACAACCAAAGGTACTCTCAGTATCTTGCATAAAAGTCTGAAAGAAGCCTAGTCAAGAAACATAATCAAGTCAGGTTTCCATTCTATTCTACTCTTTTTATCACTTTCAAATCCACTTTGGAATAAGACAAAAATTTATATTTCCCCACTGCAGGAAGAAAACCCAATTAAGAATTGGTTAAGCAGAGCCTTAACCAGAACATCTGAACACCTCACTTACTGTGGGCCATACTCCATATTGGACCATGGCAAGGGAAAGCTTTTAACCCACTCTCCTGCCTGTTGGAGATCAGATCATACTCTTCCACAGTTACAAGGAAAACAGATCTCCAGTGGACAACAATGGGAACTTTTTCAGTTCACAAATAACAGTACAGTGGTGCCTCACATAAAGAGTTTAATTCGTTCTGGAGGCATGCTCTTTAAGTGAAACGCTCTTTAAGTGAAGCAGATTTTTCCATAGGAAATAATGGAAACTCAGACTATTGGTTCCACAACCCCCAAAATATTCATATAAAAATATTAACTGGATGTAAAAATGATGACAAAACACTGGAATTCAATGTGCATGATCCTATGAAGTCTACTTAGGCTGCAATCCTAAAGACACTTTCCTGGGAGTAAGCCCCACTTTAACACAATGGGGATTCTTCTGGGTAGACATGGTTACAATCAAAGACACCTTCCTGGGAGGCTTACCTGGGCTGCTGTTCAAGGTGGCCGGTGGGGGCACTTGGGGGCAGTTAGGGGCAGCTGCCTCTGACACCCCCAGGCAATCTTTAGATCTTTAGATCCCCAGGCAATCCCTCTAGCATCTTTAGAGGCAGCAGCGCTGGACTTTTAAAGAGCCTCCATTTGGAGTGTCAGGGCTACATAGCATGCGTGCCCATAGCGTGCTTGCTTGTTAAATGAAGCGGAACTTGTTATGTGAAGCAAGATTTCTTGGAAATTTTTGCTTGTTAAGTCAAACGCTTGTTAAGCGAGGTACCACTGTACATTGTTACTGACAGTAAATTGTTAGGTGTGCATTTCTGAATTTGTCTTCACTGCTTTTTCTTCTTGCATTCCCTGCATTAGAAAAGATGGGGATGAGAGAGGAAACTTAGAGAGGAGGAGAGTGCTGAGTTAGATGGGGTGACCATATAGAATGGAGGCCAGTGCTTTGACCTCAGGGTGACCAGATGCCCAAACTTCAAAAGGAGGACAAGGTCTTGGATTCCTCTCAGCCTGAGCTTTCCAATGGACAATGGCATGTTTGCCTACTCATGAGTAAAGCCACAATATTGGGCACTTTCACTTTCCCATAGAGCTCAATGCATATATTTATTTTTAGTTTTTTGGCCATAACTTTTAATAGGAAGGAGATATTTCAAAACTCTTCAATACAAATCTGATGACATATGACTTGATGTGGTACTGCACACCATTGCGAAGTTCCAAAATGAAGCCAAAATGGAGGACAATGAAGCCCTTTTGGAGGACACCTGGACAGGAGACTAAAAAAGACTATAGATCTGGAAATTTTCGGTCAAATGATCACCTTGCTCTACCTTTGTCTCAAAGGCATCAGTTCATGTCTCCACAAGTTTTGTGCTTTTCCCGGGACATTTTTAAAATCCCGTCATTGCCACTGAACAACTGAAGTCTCCATATTTCTTGCTCGGTCTGTTTTCACTGTGCAAGAGGTGTGCGGCAAAAACTTCATTGATCTCATATTGTTTTACCTGCCTGTGTTATTGGTTTTGTGTGTATTATAAATAAGCTCAGTAAAATAAGTAAGAGTGCAATCCTAAGCATGGCAGCTCAAAAGTAAGTCCTGTTCTATGGGAGTTACTCTCAAGAAAGTGTTTAAAGGATTGCAGCCTCAAACTCTGGGGCTTATATAAAAACTCATATAAGCTTATATTATAACTCATATAAATTCTGTCTCTCAAGTATTCATTTATGTAAATTTATTCAAATTTGAAATGTTAATTAATTTTTTTTCCTGGCTCTCAACACAGAGCTAGAGAGATGATATTCCCCTACTGCCAAAATTTTTGCCTAATGTAGAGTAATGATTCAGAGACTGAGCTGTGAATCAGGAACTCCTTGGTGTTAATCTCCTCTCACCTGTGAATTCTCAGTTAGTATGACTGGGCAAGTTTCTCAGATTCTTGTATTTATCAGTGCAATATGGAGAAAATTATACAGTAAAATCTTGGATTAAAAGCATTTTGGATTGAGAGCATTTTGTAAGACAAGCAAACATTTCTAATAAATTTTGTCTTGTAATACAAGTGAAAAAATAGTCCTCGCCAGGATATGGCTGGTTTTGGTGCTCCGCCAGAACATGCTCTGCTTCTCCTGAGAGACCAGCCTATGCATGTCAACTCTGAAGGAAGCCTATTAAGTCAATAGGACTCACTCCTATGTAAGGGGCACAATTGAAAGGAGCCACTGAGACCTATAGCCTTGCATGTCTACTCTAAAGACAGCCCCATTATAATCAGAGGGGCTCAGTAGACGGGGGGGGGGGGGGAGAGAGAGAGAGAGAGAGAGAGAGAGACTGCAGTCTGAGAGACCTGAGAGACTATGGGTGCAATCCTGAGTAACTACGGGGAGTCCTTGCTCCGGTGTAAGAACAATTTGCTCTGGATTGCAATATGAATTTCCCATAGGTTTTCACTAGGTGGTGCAGTAACTACGGGTGCACGTAAAGTCTCTTACGTGCACCCGTAGTTACTCAGGATTGTAGGGTATGTGCAGTTATTTTATTTTATTTTTCTTTCTATATTGTATTTTCTTTATTATTTTGTATCATATTACACGGTTGTATTATTTTATATGTATATTTTTGGGTTGTGGGTTGTCTGAGTTTTCATTATTTCTTATGGGAAACTTCACTTTGATATATACACATTTTGGATTACAAGCATGCTTCCAGAACAAAATAGACTCGTAAACCAAGGAACCACAGTATTTTACTTACAGAACACTTCTATGTTGAACACCAAGGTAACATACATGATGAAGCTTTTGCACAATTAGGAATTGCTATATTAGTATTCAGTCATCTAATTATGACGTTCATTTAGGTACAAGAAGAAAAAGAACTGATACTCCTGATTTATTCAGACCAAGAAGAAAACATTCAAAACATTACCAGTGCAATTCTTCTGAAAGTTGGGGTTCTCTAGGGGGTGTCCTGGAAGCCGGCATTGGAATCTGTGCTGCCAAAATTCTGGGAACCAGGGATTCCTTTTGTTGGTGTCCAAACGTATCTTCAAAAAATAGTCATCAAAGGACAAGACTTCTGGAGACTGCAATTTGATTGTGATGCCCCCATTTGCTTCAGGTTCATATCCTTCAATAACTTCATCTCTGTCGGCCCATCCATCACTGGGAAAAGGAAGCAAAATCTATTAGGAATGGATTCAAAGCATAGCTTTTAAAGCATAAAAGTGCATGCTGATCTTATTTGATTTATGAATCAGAAATCTCTTAAATTCATCCAACGCTGTTCCACCATGATGTAGATGGAATAATAAGGTTCTCTTCCTAGGAGGCTGAAGCTGCAATCCTAACCTCCTGTTGGGTTGGCATAAATTCCAGTACAAGTCCTGTGCTGGCCTGGAGGTGTCACAAAAGTGTCATAAGGCACCTCTGTACCACTCCTGGTGGGGTTAAGCCAGTGCACAGACATATGCTGGACCTCCCTAAAACACCACAGGAAAAGGGAGCAGATGAGTTGTTCTGGTCCTAATTGGGTTAGGGTTACATCACCCAACAGAATAATGGATTATTTGCACCCCAAATTACTTTGGACAGACAAATCTTTCTATAGGGTGTGCTGTCCCTGGAAATGTTTCTTTGTCCTCCTTTAAAAAAATAGCACCCATGATTTTATATATATATATATGATGAGGTTACTCCAAAGTTTAGTTCTCAGAGCCACTAAAAACCAGGGTACAAAGGCTCAATCTGGTGGGACCAAGGTGATCATATAGAATGGAGGACAGAGTGGTTTAGACAGGTTTAGCTCATTATAGAAGGGTTTAAAAAGCAGCACATGTCAATATTCCCTCTTCTATGCAATGCTTAATGGTACAGGCACTCTGTCCTCCATTCTATATTATCACCCTGCATGGTGGGACTTGTGTCCTTTCCTGCCTGAGCCTATATGCTGCTACAACCATTCAAAAAGCATTTTGTGTTAAGTCAGGGAAGTGGTAAAAATAATAAAGCAATGCCATATACCTGATATGTCCGCATTTGCTTATTTCCCAAAATGCCCACAAAGTTAAGGCCTGAGGTTACATAATCTTATTATTTTTATTCTTTGTCACTCTTGGGAATGACAAACAACAGAGGGCTTGACAAGCAGAATTCTTGACGCTGGTAGAAACATGAACATAAAAATGGCATCCTAGTTAACAAACCTAAGGAAATGCAATCCATTGGGGAAAAAATTAATAGATTGTTCACCCACAAAATTCTCACAAGTGTTTTTTTAATCAAGAAAGGCATCACCTCCCCTCCATCTACACTGCTGGAACAAACTGTACTAAAAATGAAAGAGAACCCTAAACCCCAAAGTAGAGAAGTATATATTTTTATTGGCAGTATAATTTGATAATAGGCGGTTCAACACTTTTGAAATTGATCACTTGGGTGAGACATTCCTGGCTTTGTAAAGGTTAGCTCATAAAGTCTTAAGAGCACAGTTTTATAGCTTCCTTCAAATCTTTGTGTCATCCCCAAAGAGCAATAGCTTGGAGTTTAATTTAAGTGCAAATGTAAGTCACTCCGCATTTAATTTTTAATATGCATGGTCATGTCACCAGAGGAGCAGATTATGTTGGTATCTGAAAAAGTGGCTTCAACTATCTGTTAAGATACCCGCAGCTCTTTCTGGCAAAGAAAGAGCTTAATCTGCTGGTTTCTCACATCAGTAAAGAGTGCCACAAAAATCAATGAGACTTCCCATAAAGAACTTGCATCTCACCTGGAACCACTAAGATAAGAACTTACTTCCAATGATTTACTCAAAAAAAGGAGGGACAGATAAATTGTACATGAGTTTCATTGTATGAGTTCCTTCCAACCTTTGAGAAAATCTGATGTAAAAACAGACCACTACAAGAAAATATCACAAAGATTTTTCTTGAATCATGGCAATATCGCCAGATTTTTTTTTCAACCTGCTAAATGTTTATGACATGCTGCAATCCAGATTATAGTCAAGGAATTGCCCATTTGAAACCAAAATTCATATAACCATCAATTCATGCTTTCCATTATGTGCTGTTAATGAACAGTGATCAAGTTTCAAAGATTTTTTTATTTCTGAAGATGGTGTTTTGCCTCTTTATTCAATCATTACATCTGGCTTTGATTATTGAAATGCCTCCTTGTTTGGTCTTTTTTCATTCTACAAAAACAACTATATATTCTTCATTATGCAGCGCATCTCATTCATTTTTTTTTCTATAAGTACGGCAATTTTTACAGTAAAGAGACTGGTCAAAGATGTCCACGGTAAGACATGTACAGGATAAGAGTTTAACATGAGTTACAAGACAGAGAGGTAAATCAGAGGCCAATTGTATGCCTCTTCCTTGCCAGCATAAGTAGTATTGGGATGGCAGAGTCTGCTTTAAGGTAGCCTCTGCTGATAAGTAGCCACTGCTGACATGCACTGCAGGCCTGCTGGACCCTGGAATGGCTTCCTGATCCCTGGCAGGCCCATGGTTGTCCCCTTACCCTGATGAGACCTCCAGAATCTGAAAAGCCCCAGTGGGATACATTGGTAGCCATACAAGTACTGCTGCATGCCGCACAGCTATTTAGAGAAAAGTCAACTGCCCAAATGAGAGATGGCAGGTAGTTCTGTGAGCTTCATGTCTACATGTGGAAATGAACCCAAGTTTCTTTAGTTCAGCATTTCTCAAAATGTGCTCCTATGAGCACTGGGGCCCCCTGAGTCCCCTTCAGAAGCTCCACAAGCATATCATAAGTGGTCGTCATTGTCATAAGTTTGCTCATTTGTCCACCTGACTCCCTTGTTTATAGCTGTTCATAATTCTCAACCGTTATCACGTTTCACTGGTATTTGGCATTGAGTTCAGTGCTGTGCAGCTCTCTGTATGTGCTGGAGCTCCCTGGGACTCCCTGTACAAGCGGGGCTCCCTGAGACTCCTTTTAGGAGTGTAATGGGCTCCAGCAACCAAAGCATTTGAGAACCACTGCTCTAATTCAAGTTTAACATTTTATTAACCACAAAAAGATGGATTGGGGGTCCATGAACAAACATACAAACAAACAAATAATAATTAGGTAGTACACCAGTTAAGGGGCTCATTCTCTTCAGAAGACACAGGCCACGGTAGCAGTTCCAGTACCCCGTTCGGATGGTCAGGGGAACTGTTGGGATCTAGTGCTAGGAACCTGATACCAGGTCTTGTTAGAAGCAAGAATTTGGTGTTTTTTTTTTAAACTGAACAGCTATAGGAATTACAGTCCTTGATTTATTTAACTGTTTGTAAATTACAGTGTGGCAAGCTTGTCCATGCCGAATAGCCTTCTGCTCTCACTGTCAGATAACATTAACTGGTGCCACCTTCTAGTTTTGCTCAGAAGCTGGCAACTGGTACAACAAATAAAAGTCCTCCTGCTGTATGAGGGGGTTGAAAGTGTGAGGCAGAGAGGTTGCTTGGAAGGGACATGTGTGGGGGTGTACAACCAGCAATCGCACTCCTCACTGTCATGAAAAAAGCAGAGACAGCCAACTGTTTTCATTGCTGCTGCATGTGATGTTTGCCACAATTGCGGGAGGCTGCCAGTTTTGCTACAAGCTGCACTTATTCGGCCGCCTCATGTTGCACAACAAAAGCTTTTTTACAGGCACTACCACAAAAACGAACATGGCGCAAACATAAGGATTTCTCACTGTTGTTCTGGATCTAACACAACTACCCACTGGCACCGTTTCATGAAATAAAAATGAAAATCTAAAGGGGATTTCCTTCTTTAGTTTACTACTGTGCATGCAACTGGTATTTGTATTAGTTTCCACTGTTTGTATTGATGCACCTGAACATAGTTACAGTTCCAAACCAACACTTGGGCATGGATTCTTTCAAGCAGAAGATTGCCTTGAAGGGGCCTGGCAGAAAATAATAGGTTTTTCATCACCTCCCTTGCACCCAAACACGGCTAGATGCAGAGCTAGTGTCTCATCATGAGCTGAGAAATTTGGTTCCCTGCTTGCTTCCTTAAAGCTAAGGCTCAGCGGTGTGATGTGAACATCTCTCACCAGAATGTCATATCAGTTCAAGAGCAAACTTCAGGAATGCTGATTTGGGGTGACAGGGATCCAAGTGGCAGCTGCAGAACTTAACTGAACCTCCAATAAACTTTCGACTGTTAAAGTTGTTGGTTCACTTTGCTGTGCCTTAAACATGCATAGAATCATAGAGTTGGAAGGGACCTAGTAGGTCATCTAGTCCAACCCCCTGCCTGCAGCAGGAAATCCCCCTAGAGCATCCCCGACAGGTGATCGTCGAGCCTCTGCTTGAAGTTCCCCAGTGAGGGAGAGTCCACCACCTCCCTTGGCAATCTGTTCCTCTGCCGAACCGCCCGAACTGTCAGGAATTTTTTCCGGATATCCAACCGGAATCTCCTTTCTTGCAGTTTGTACCCATTGGTTCTAGTTCTGCTTTCAGAAGCAGCAATGAACAAATTGGACCCTTCCTCCATATGACAGCCCTTCAGGTATCTGAAGAGGGCAATCATGTCTCCCCTCAGCCTCCTCTTCACCAGGCTGAACATCCCAAGTTCCCCCAACCTTTCCTAGTAGGGCTTCCCTTCCATCCCACTGATCATTCTTGTCGCTCTCCTCTGGACTTGCTCCAGTTTGGCTGCATCTTTCTTAAAGTGAGGTGCCCAGAACTGAACACAGTACTCAAGGTGAGGTCTCACCAATGCTGAATAAAGAGGAACTAGAAGTTCTCGTGACTTGGAAGCTACAGACCTCTTAATGCAGCCTAAAATGGCATTTGCCTCCTTTGCAGACACATCACACTGCTGACTCATGTTCAGCTTGTGATCCACGGTGACTCCAAGATCCCGCTCACATGTTGTGCTGCCAAGCCAAGTATCCCCCATTTTATACCTGTATTTTTGGTTTTTATTGCCCAAGTGCAGAACTTTGCACTTCTCCCTGTTGAAATTCATTCTATTTGTTACAGCCCAGTATTCTAGTTTATCCAGATCCTCCTGGAGGTTTCTCCTTCTTCTGTTGTGTTTGCTACTCCTCCCAGCTTGGTGTCATCCGCAAATTTGATCAGGCTCCCCTGTATCCCTTCCTCTAAGTCATTAATGAAAATGTTAAAGAGAACCAGTCCCAAGACAGAGCCTTGGGGTACCCCACTTGAAACCAACCTCCCAGTTGACACAAAACCATTTACTAAAACCCTTTGAGTGCGGCCATCGAGTCAGTTGCGGATCCACCTAACGATTGCCCCGTCTAGCCCATATTTTTCCAACTTCCCAATTAAAATGTCATGTGGGACCTTGTCAAATGCTTTGCTGAAGTCAAGATAAATGACATCCACAGTATTGCCACTGTCCAGTAAGCTCGTAACCCGATCAAAAAAGGAGATCAGATTTGTCTGGCAAGATTTATTCTTGGTAAATCCATGCTGGGTTGTTTTGATCACCGAGTACTTGTCTAGATGTGCACAAATTGTGTGTTTTATGATTTGCTCTAATATCTTGCCCGGGATTGAAGTTAAACTGACTGGTCTATAATTTCCTGGGTCTTCTTTTTTCCCCTTCTTAAAAATTGGGACTACATTTGCCCTCTTCCAGTCCAGTTGCACTTCTCCACTCCTCAAGGATTTCTCAAAGATGATCGACAGAGGCTCTGCAAGGACATCTGCCAGTTCCTTAAGAACTCGAGGATGCAGCTCATCTGGTCAAAATGACTTGAATTCATTTAGGCCAGTTAAGTGGTTTCGAACCAGTTCTCTGTCAATCTTAATCTGCTGTTCTGCACCATCCATATTACCATTACCTCTTTGGGGATGCAAGCACATCCCCACATCAGCCAGTGATCCTGCACCCCCATTTGCACAGCCCTCCTTCCGAGAATAGATGGACGCAAAGTATCCCATGGTTGAGCAGCTCTGCTTTCTCCTGGTTTCCAGACACCTGCTGTCCATCTTTGTCCAGGAGCAGCCCCACCCCCTCGTCTCTCCTCCTTTTCCTTTGGGCATATCTAAAGAAGCTCTTTTTGTTATCCTTGACACCCCTGGCCAGCCTCAGCTCATACTGAGCTTTAGCATTCCTGACCCCCTCCTTACAAGACCGGGCTATCTGCCTGTACTCCTCCCTGGTGATCTTTCCAGTCTTCCACTCCCTATACTTCTCTTTCTTTAACTTCAGCTGATCCCCAAGTTGCCTGTGGAGCCAACCTGGTTTTTTCAGGTTTTCCCCCCTTTCTTTTTCATGGGAATTGTCTCTGGCTGAGCTTGCAGAAGCGGCCTCTTAAGGAGCTCCCATCCATCTTGGGCCCCTTTCCCCATTAGATCATCAACCCATGGGATTTCGCCTATGATTCCTCTAAGCATGTTGAAATCAGCTTTCCTGAAATCCAATGTATACGTTTTACTCTGCACTCTTTTTATTTCCCACATTATTCTAAATTCCAACAGCTCATGATCGCTTTCCCCTAAAGTTCCCCCCACGTTGACCTGGTCTATCAGTTCATCACAATTATTTAAGATCAGGTCAAGGATGGCCCCTCCCCTTGTTGTTTCCTCCACCTTTTGGACCATGAAGTTATCTTCCAGGCCTTTCAGGAATTTATTGGAGCTTCCATGTTTGGCTGAGTTTGTCTCCCAGCAAATGTCTGGATAGTTAAAGTCCCCCATGTATACCCCAATTAATAAATATGATGGAGTGGGTCTCTAAAAATGGTGTACTACCATTTTTTGGTATACTACTACTAAAAATGGTGTATTACCTGACTACTTGGGCACATATTTTACTGGATGTCACAATTTCTGAACTGTGAACTGCAATTTGTAAAGACAGAATTTATTATCCCCTAACCTTGGTACACAGTTTGATTTGTGTGTACATTTTGAAAATAAATGACCTTATAAATATGGGACTGTAGTACAAAGTGTGTAGTGCAAAGGCTATGGGTGGCGCAAGTGGCGCAAGTGACTAAGACACTGTGCCTGTTAACCAGCAGGCCAGGGTTCAAGACCCAGGTCGGCCCCACAAGACAGGGTGAACTCCTGTCCTTAGCCCAGCTCTGCGACGCCAGCTGGATCCAATCGTATTGGCTCTGCCTTTCCATTGGACTAATTCAGTGGCGTGGAGAGGGGGGATTTGCTGCTTGGGTAACAGCCTATCCTCCATAACAATACAACCCAGGCTTTCGTGCTTCACATGCAGCGTATGCAACGCTGAGCACTGAGCATAGTCTTTCAAGACTGACGGAGGCCTGCTTTTTTTTGTGCAATGGACAAGCAGCAGATGTGGGAAAAGTATCATTAGATCTTGGGGGTGGGATGCTATGAAAAAGACCACAGTTCCCAGGGTGAAATGGTTCATGAGGTAAATGCCATGCAGTCCTGATGAAAAAGACTTGCATCAAGTGAAATTGCTATCCAGGTCTCTTATTTAAGCAGGGAAGTTATGAGCATTAGCCCAGCACACTAGGAAAAAGGAGAAACTGGAAGGGATCTGAAAATAAACAATAGTCCAAAATTCTGTGAAATAACCAGTTGGATTGGTTTGTACTGAAAATGTGGAACTGATGGGAAATATTTCTGAATGGTTTGAAACAGCTGAATAGGGAGCAATGATTAACTGCAAAAAGTTTTTTTTAAAGGTTCAAATATGTGAGTTGTTTCGGATAGCAGAAATATCTGCAGAAAAACATTGCCTTGGTGCCCCACCAAAAATCACACAAATAAATTGAGCCATGTTTATTAGAGCTTCCCTGATGCCAGGGACTTGCAGGGGTATAGGATTGGACCCTTTGACCACCTTGTAATTGCAGAAGATACACTCCTCTTGCACTGGTTTATTTATTCTTATATATTTTACCATATTTATATTCCACCTTTACCTAAGACTATTTTCAAAGCAGTTTACTTGAACAGAGTATAACACAACAGTATAATACAATATCTCACTATCAAATCAAAACTAAAGCTCCTCTCTAAAAGCCAACAGCCCCCCAAAAATGCAGAAGCAGTCAGATATGGAAGTCAAATCCTTCCTCAAAAGCTAGGAAGCCTTTGGATTAAAATCTGTCATTTCCATCCCCAGACAAATCAAGCTTAAGTATGCATAACCACATCTGATCCTTTTCTTCCCATTTCATTTCCTCCCTTAGCAGCCTATCAAAGCCCCTTTTAGTAGAAGGTAATTTATCAGAATTTTTCAAGAACAGCCATCACCTCCCAAAGTGGGTTCTGATAAATTGCCACCTACAAGCCCTTGTGCAGGCTACTCAGAGGCATGTTACAATGCTGTACAGTACCGCACTGAAATTCCCCCTCTCTTATCAGTCATAGATGAAGAGGGTCAATGGGAAAATGGTACCCATCAACGACAGTCCATCAACCCCTGATTTAGTCAATTCACAGTGAAATTGGTTCAGTATTATCTGCTCATTATGTGAATGTTCACCATGGACTATTAGGTAGTGATTTTCGACCAATGTGCCATGGCACTCTGGTGTGCTGTGTATGGTCTGCAGGTGTGTCATGAAAGTTTGGGGGAAAGATTGATTATTATTAGGACCAATGGAGCTGCGAGCTCCCATCAACAGAATGGGATGTCTTGTCAATTATCCAAAAACTCTTGTTGAAACTGGATAATTTTAGCACCTTGTCAACGTGCTGTGAGTTGAAATTGGCTGAAAATAAATGGACTAATGGTATGTTGGAAATGGGAAATTATGGCTGTTGGAAATGGGAAACTATGGCTAACGGACTACTATGCACAGACATCAGCAACTGTCGTTCAGGGTAAGTAAGATGCATTTAATTACAGTGGTACCTTGTAAGATGAATGCTTTGAAAGACAGACTAAAATTTCTATGGGATTCTGCCTTGAAGAGAAAAGTGCTTTCAAGACAAATACCCATTGGCTGGGCTCCGGTGGCTGAGGTGGGACCTATCCTCCTGCCTGCAGTATCCACACCTGGTCAGCAGAGGGACGCACAGGCAGCAGCGTCCCTGAGCCTCCCTGCCAAGTTATCTGAGCCAGGAGCCTGCATATCTGAGCTTTCCCACCCACTTAAATTTGGCTTTAAAAAGTGAACGTTATATTCAAATAAATAGAGTATATCATAAAACTGGCCATAAACATACATTTCCTGGTCTAAAAAGATATGAGGTTTAAATATTGAGTAATGATATTTTCAAGTATGTTAAACAAAGGAAATACATTAATATTACTGCAATGCAAAAATATACTTTAAATTTTGTTCTTCAGTTGGATAATTCTCAGAAAAAGAGACATGATATTTGTGAGGATTTATGAACCCTCCAAAATAAAAAAGCAGCTTAAATTACGATTATTGTATATTTGGCTCTGTTGGCCCAGATACAGCATACAAGTTGATAGAATTCCCGAACTGGCTTCCTTAGTAGTATTAAACATAAGTAGGCCACTGCTCTGAAAATGTCACACTGAAATTAGTGATCAGTCCATGTGTTGAAGGTACTCATGGTTTTAAATCATTTACAAGTGAAAAGAATGGAAATCTCATGGGAAAATGAGCTTATTTTTCTGGTTTTATTTTTTTCTGTTGTAATAGGAGCCTCCTTATTCAGCTTGATGGAACACTGTTACATCACAATCCTATACATGTCCACTCAACAGGACTATCTCCCAGGAAAGTGTGGACAGTCGAATCCTATCCAACTCTCCAGTGCCAATGAAGCTGCAATGCTTTCTCAAGGTAAAAGAAAAAAATACACTTACACTTACAGCCTTTGTGACTGTCCCTCCATCTACAGGATGCAACACATGCCCTAATGGCTTGACTGCATTGGTTCTGGAAAGTTGGATAGGATTGGGCCCTTAGCCTAATATTTATTTTATTGCTAGGTTATTATAATTAGTGTTACCACACAAGCTAACACACATTTCCCCCCCGTAAATGTTAGTTATGCCTGTGTTTATATGGGTTGCTGATTCAAAAAATGGCATCAGTTTTGTCCTTTCACATAGTTTTTACAAACTGTCAAAAATACAAATCATAACCTTATAGATTATGAAAGATAATTTGTAAATATGTGTTCAGGGTTTTATAAGTATCGTATGCCCTGCGTATATTTGCAAGATGCTTTTTTATCGGCCTATCACACCAGTGTCTTCTTGGCAATGTTGCCATGAGGATCCTGACACTATTCGCTTTTTCAGCATTTTGTCAAAGCGTCTGCGCCAGTTTCGTACTTGTAGTTCTCAAGAGATTGTGCCAAGGCACGTCTTGGGAAAATCAGTGCCAGCGACACACATGCTCTCGCAGTCAACTGCTTTCTTTCTCATCAAGGAACATGCAAGTGATGTCAGACCCGTCTGCTCTGGCAAAGAGCACTAAGTACAGCATGGAATCACCTGGCATGCTTGATGTGAAAAGCTTGAAGAAAATACTGTTGCTTGTATTTGTCCAGTTTGACCTTCTTTGGAAACTCCTACATGGAATTAGTATCCTGACAGGCCTGTTGAATACCCTAGCACCCATTTGCTCCATTGCTGTTATTGTTTGTTGTTGTTTCCCAACTGAGTGGTAAAGAATCTTGCTCATTGAACCAAGAAGTACCACTCATCCCCTTATGCAGGAAATCTTACAGGCTTGATTGACTCTGGCTATCCAATCACAACAATAATTTCAAAGTAACTCTGGAGGTAAAAAAGGAAGGAGCCACAGGTTGACTACATGTTATTTTTTCAGAGACAAGCAAGAGTACTTGTCAAGAAAAAATACGCACAGAAATATATTTTATTTATTTATTTATTTTATTTAATTAATTTATATCCCACCTTTCCTCCCCTGGAAGAGTGAGCTCAAGGCGGCTAACATCAATCAGAATAAAACACCATTAAAATAATCATAGAGATTAAAACATAATTAAAATACAATTAAAATACAATTAGATTTAAAAAACTAAGAACAATTAAAACAGACTAAAAACATTTGTTAAAAACAATAAAATAGAACAATAAAACTGCCCCCCACAACCTCTGCCCCATTTAAAAAGCTTTTTTAAAATATAAAAGGTTTTAAGGCTCCGCCTGAAGCTCCATGTTGAGGGAGCTCTCCTCAGTTCTAAGGGGAGCGAATTCCAAAGCTGGGATGCCACCACTGAGAAGGCCCTATCTCTGGCTGCCACACCTCTCACATCTCTTAGTGGCGGCACAGTCAGTAGGGCCCCTTCAGATGACCTTAGGTGACAGGTCGGATTGTACAGAAGAAGGTGGTCCCTCAGATACCCTGGACCCGAGCCATTTAGGGCTTTAAAGGTCAGGATCAGCACTTTAAATTCAGCCTGGAAACGAATGGGCAGCCAGTGTAGTCGCTGAAGCAGTGGCCAGACAGAGTCGAACCAACGAGCCCCAGCAACCACATGGGCCGCCACATTCTGAACTAGTTGAAGCTTCTGGACCATCTTCAGAGGCAGCCCCATGTAGAGCAATAATCCAGTCTCGATGTCACCAGGGCATGGGTCACCGTGGCCAGATCTGAACGACTCGGGTATGGTTGCAGCTGGCGGCTCAGCCGAAGCTGAGCAAAGGCTCCCCTGGCCATAGCCGCCACCTGGGACTCCAGGAGCAGCTGCGAATCCAGGAGAACCCCCAAGCTGCGAACCTGCTCCTGGATGATATTCCAGGACAGGATGATATTCCAATACCCGAGTCAATGACTTCCAGATCAAATATAGGATTGGCCAGTTCAGTATAACAGCCTCCTTGTGTACTGAATGAGAATTGAGAAGAATCTCAAATCTCATTCAGTACACAAGGAGGCTGTAATATGTTTCACCATGTTGATGGCTCATCTGTTTATATTTGTAGTTATTTTTTTAAAGATTCAAGCTATGACATGCTTCTAAACTAGTGTTTCTCAACCAATGGTATGAGTATCACCAGTGGTACCTGAAGTGGTGTCTGGCGGTTTTCATAGGATTTCTGGATAACTGACACATGGCAGTGAGACCAGGAACAGCACAACAAACAGCAGTAAGAGGTGCAGTCCAGCGGGCACTGCTCCAGCGTATGCTTTTCTGCACAAAGCCCTCCCATCCATCCTAAGCCTCTTACTGGTGTTGGCAACATTGCAAATGACCTACCAACCTAAAAATGACTGGAGATTATGTTACTTGCAGTGGTACTTTGACAAGATGGACAATGTGAAGAGTTATGGCAGATGACAAATGTTGAGAAACACTGCTTGAGACTGAGGCTGCAATCCTAACCCCAGTTGAAGGTAAAGGTGTTGCCCTGCTAGTCATGACAGTCTCTAGGGTGCGGTACTCATCCCCTGTTTCTAGAGCCACAGAGCCAGCATTGTCTGAAGTTGCCTCCGTGGACACGTGGCCCACATGCGCACAGATAGCTGTTACGAGGTGGTACCTATTTATCTACTTGCATTTGTATGCATTCAAACTGCTAGGCTGGAAGGATCTGGGCAAGGGATGGGAGCTCATCCCATCTTGACATATGTAAATTAGACCGGCATAAATCCCATGCCAGCCTGAGGGTGTCACAAAAGTGCTCTAAGGCACTTCTGCACCACTCCTGGTAGTAGGCCAGTGCACAGATATGCTCCATTCTCCCCACATCACCTTTGGGAAAGGGGCACAGGTGAGTTGTACTGGCCGAAATTGGTTAGGATTGCACTCTGAATGTGCATCCATACTATGAATCAAGGGGAGATGAAAAGGGAGATGATTTTCACTGTCAGTGGCAGTTAGCCTCCCTTTGGGTGGTCTTTCTGTGATCACTGTGACAGGAGCAAAAGGATTTACCTATTTATAAAGTTTTGCCTTACATTTCTCTGCCTTTCTCTTTGGCTAGCATAAGACATGTCACCACTTCAAAAAACATTGGCCTTTCTAAATTACCTTTCCTTGTCCACAGTGACATCAACATGATTTACAGCATGGCAATATCATTATTTTATTGCTAGATCTCTGATAGTATCATGCAGTTAGGGGGGGGGGGGAATTCTAATCTGGGGTGATATTGGAGGGGAGCCCAAAGGCCTATTGCTGTTCTGATAACTGAAATAGGCTAAACGTTTGGCAGGCACCATACTAATTCTTTTCTCATGCATTTACCAATTCAGTTCAGACTTTGCATTCAGCTGCCAACTCATTCTAGTAATGTGGATATAGTTTTATAAATCACTGAACTGATTAACAGAAGTAATACCTTGAGACTTCTAAACCCTGCTAGCACCACGTGAGTAACGCTACAGCTGCAACGAACAGCTTGTGGAGATTTTGCAGATAAATAGCTGAAGAAATTAGTAGGTATTTCTGAATAATGGATTCATCGGAGAGTTTGACAGTCTGTTCACATGCAGATAGTTGGGGGAACAGAAATCAAAATGCACGTCACATTAATCTTAGCCTTTTCAGTCTTTATGTCATCTGAACAACTGATGCTTTAAGCAATCTCATAGCAAACAGAATTTTCAGTCCAATATTTACTCAAAGGTAAGCCCCAGTAAATTGCAGTCTTATTTTTATTTGGGCATATAGATGTTCCCCCCGCCCCCCAAAAAACCCCTATCCAAGCATTGAAAAATAGAAACATCTCGAGGAAGTGAATCTTCATCTCAGTTTGCTTATGTACTTAAAAAAGCAGGCCTCCGTCAGTCTTGGAAGACTATGGTATCGTGCTCGGTGCTGCATACGCTGCATGCGAAGCACAAAAACCTGGGTTAGATTGTTATGGAGGATAGGCTGTACCCAAGCAGCAAATCCCCCCTCTCCACGCCACTGAATTAGTCCAATGGAAAGGCAGAGCCAATACGATTGGATCCAGCTGGCGTCGCAGAGCTGGGCTAAGCACAGGAGCTCACCCTGTCTTGTGGGGCCGACCCGGGTCTTGAACCCTGCTCTGCTGGTTAACAGGCACAGTGTCTTACTGGTACAGATGACTTTGGTACAGGACAGCTCTGGTACCTAGGATTTGCCAGCCTAATGCCGGATAGGCCAGTCTAGCTGAACCAGGAAAGGCCTTGGCTGGTAAAGGCCACTTAGGCTCGCCCAATACAGATGGAACTGCACCAGCCTAGCAGTGCTACCCTAGACAGCTCAGCAGGGGCATGTTAAAGGCATGGCCTAGAATGGCGCAGTTAGGCCATATCCAGAGACTGTTTCCAGGGCAGACACACCCCCTCCCAGCCCCTCTGAATTAAGCCACCACAGGAGCAAGCATAAATCTGAGTAGAGCCGTAGGGGTCCATGATAAACTAAATTAAAATGGAAGAAAAATAAATGTTTTTAGCACCACTCCTTCCTCTCAAGCTCAGGATACAGTACAACTCCCACAGCCCACTACAGACATTCCTCTTGCACCCACCCTACACTACAGGTTCTGCTGTACTGCAGCCTCATGCTGCAACTGTTGCTGGTTGACAGGGACTTCTGGGCTTCCTTATATGACAGGCACCACAGCTTCTCCTTGTTCTGTGTGAACTAAGGCAGGGCTCTTCAGGAGCAAGCCCTCCCCAGATACCACTTGATTGTCAGCAACAGTTAGGCCAGCCAACTCACTTCACTATACTAACATAGTGTGCAATTCTAACCAATTTAGGCCAGAACCACTCATCCATTACCTGTTCCCACAGTGGTGTGGGGAGGCTGTGCACTGGCCTCACCTCCCACTCTCCCAGGAGTGGCGCAGCAGTGCCTTATGGCACTTTGGCGACACCTCAGGCCAGCACAAGATTTGTGCTGGAACTTGTGCTGGCCTAACCAGTGATTAGGATTGCATTGCACTGACAATGGCGTATGACACATTTGCAATGCCACAGCTTGTAACACTGCATGAAAGATGCAATAGTTGCAATCCAACCTAAGCATCTCTTTGCCAGGACAGCAGACCCTACAAAGTTGGAAGAGACTGTTTGAAACCATACTCAGGGTAGCAGGCAAGAGTTTCTAAAAATGCCCTTCTGTGATTCACTCTGTGAAATTTCCACTTAAAAGGAGGATGCAAACGAATGAGTCTCACAACAAAAGATGCATTTTTTTTCTTCCAAAGGGATGTACTATTTTAGCTTTTTATCCAAAGGGGACCTTCCTCCTAGCATAAAGTATGGACATTTCTGCAAGGCTTGGTCAGAAATGTCTTTTCAGTGGTAGAGAACAATACAGTTTGCTGCAAGATTTCCCATAGGTTCACATTTGATATGAGTTCTATATCTGAAGAAGACAGGAACAAAATTGAGATCATGTGGATAAAAAGGTGGTAATAACTACAACTCTTCAGGGACTGGTTGGTTAATTAGACATCAGGATACAAAGCAAGGGACGATTAAGCAAAAAACAAAAATGAAAATGTCCTATTGCGGAATGTACAAATGTTAGAAGTCTGAACATGAGAGGTATAATCCCTCAGCACCATTCCAGGCCAGTCTCCACTTGCTTTTAAATATGGTAGTAATTTCTATCAAAAATTGCTATCAAATATTGTTTTGTAAGAGAGAATGAGTGGTAAATTATTTGATAGGTTGCTCTCTGAAGGTAGGTAACAGCTTCCCGGTACTGGTGCAGTACCAGAAACTTGTTGGGTTAAATAAGTCACTGGACATTGCGTTCACAGCATAGAAATAACAGAAGCAAGACAGAACTAATTCCTTGAACATGATGGGACAGGAAAACCTAGCAAGACCAGTAGAACTCAAGGCCATCTCACAGACTGTAAAACAATGTAGGCAAACAATTGGTTTTCTAGTTCAGGGTCCCCAAACTTAATTTCAGGGCTCCTGGACTTTTAAAGAAGGGAATTTCAGCAGGTGCAGCTCCTCATCTCACAGATCATAAGCTGAAATTCCCTCTGCTACACACTTGTTAAAGATCCTGGAGCCCTGAAGTCAAACGTTTGGAGACCCCTGGTCTAGTTCATCTGTGAGATTCAAGCTTCCCTGGGTGAATTCTTTGCTATAGATCCCATAAGTTTCCATTTCACCTTGCTGAAGAATCTGCAGCGCTCACAACAGTCAACATTTCCCTTTGATGCCACTCTTGAAGATAATATGCCTTTTGGGCATCTTGTTTTAAAGACCCTGGAAGCCTATGATGCCCTGGCTGTTTTCTTCCCTTTCCTTTCTTTCCTTCTTGCCAGTAGTGTGAAGCCTGTCTTTTACAGTCTGAAGAAGGCTTTGCTCCATCCTCCTTTCTCCAACTCCATGAGCTTAGCATCCATTGTTTTTTAATGTTGCCAAACACACACACACACACAAACACACACACACACACACACAGTATACAATACTGGTATTTATTCGAATCCAATGCAACATCAAATCTAATGCGCACCCCGATTTTGGAGACTAAATTTGGCTGGAAAAGGTGGGCATTAGATTGAAGTATATATGGCATTTCTCAATCAGAATTCCTATTCTCTTTTTCCTCTGTTACCTATCACAATCATCAACACTTTGTCCATAGCTGTCCCCAAAAGTATCCATCCGCCTGATATTTTCAATATATTTCTTTTCCCATCTCTAATGTACAACACACAAATAAGATTTAAACACATTTAAAAATGCCTTTAAAAATTTCCTTGTGTTAGAGGTCGAAACATCACCTTTCTCCACTTTGGGGTGACAAGAAATCTAGCAGCCGTGAGCCAGATGATAGCTCAATTCAATAGTTCACAATCAAATTAAATGTGCTCAGATAGTGCCAAACAATTACGAGTCAAGCCCTGAGTGAACTTCAGGTCCTTAATTTTTGGGTTATTGCTTACTTGCTTCCATTTCTTTTTGTGCCTTGGCCAGATAAAAGAAGGAGCCAGATGCTAGCACATCTGCTATCAAACGTTCCAGCCCAGCAGTCAAAGCAGCATGAAAGCACTAACAGATTGGCTTCAGTACTCAAGATCCCTCATTAAGGGGAAAATGTACCAGCACGATCCTTTGCATGTTTACCAAGAAGTAAGTTCCACTGTGCTCATTGTGATTTACTCCAAATAAGTGTGCACTGAACTACAGCATTAGGCTGTAATATTAATCCCCAGTTAGGCTGGCAGAAGTTCCAGCACAAGTCCCATGCTGGCCTGGGAGTGTCACAAAAGTGCCATAAGGCACATCTGCACAACTCCTGTCAGGGTTAGGCCCATTCACAAACATATACTGTCTTTGCCACACCACCATGAGAAAGGGGAGATGGGTAAGATGTGCTGGCCTATATTAGGATTGTCTGGACAAATATACAACAGCTCTGATGGGTTTCAGATAGGAGTCCTCAGTCCTAACAGAAGATGCCAGATTTGATTCTGGACCTTCTGCAACCAAAGCAAAATGGTCTCCAGTCCATCAGAGCTTGGATTGTTTGTGAGCGTTATATATTGTTTCATTGCTAAAATTTGCACATAGATCTACAGTGCCGCAGTGTGTGCTACCAGTCTCTGACAAAAAACAGATTGTTAAGTAGAAGAAGCTCTCTGGGTTTTTAAACTGTGAATTGTGATATCTTCACACTGCATTTCAGGTCACATCATATGGGGTGTGAACCATTTCTGAAAGGAGATTAAAAACAAAGAGGAGAGACTCTGGAAGTGCTAAGCATAATTGTTTATACAGTAAGCTATGCACGTACTGTGCCTGTGAAGAATTGTGGATAACACTTCAGCATTTCTTCATAAGGCATTTTTTTTGTCAAGGACTATGAATTTGTTCTTGGAAAAGGCCAAGAGAGTACCATTAAGATATAAGGCCCATTAAATGAAGGACAGCTTGACACTTAGCAAGGCAAACATTGCATGTCTAACCAGTGTTATATAGTAGTAGTGTTTTCTGCAGGACAATCATCATGCACAATTTACATATGCTTTTAAAAGCTCATATATTCCCATCTCTGCACATATGTAGACACATATTTGAAGGCAGGTTTTTATGTTAATTATTTATGACTTTCTATTTTTCATGAGTTTAAGGGCACAATCCTGTCCATGTCTACTCAGAAGTAAGCCTTATTATGTTCAATGGATCTTACTCCCAGGAAAGTATACTTAGGATTGCAGCCTAAATCTGGAAAAGCCATAAGACCCTGGCTTAACTGAAACAATTGCATTTGCCACACACAGATGCCAATGCCATACTGATTCTGGTGTGACATCTGTCCTGGCAATGCCATGCTAATGCAACTCTAACAGTAATACCCACAGCGCCCATGAAAAATACCAACACAACATATCATCCATGAAGTGGCACCCTGATGTCACCAATGGAGTGATATCATCTGTGTCATTGGTATGATATCAAAGGAATCTATCACCAACACTGATGGCCAGAGAAACATCAGTAGCTTGAACTGAACTGGAGACTGGGGTTGGTGGTTGGTCAGTTTCTGCCACGTTAGTGTAACACGTCTGAGGTATGCTGTGTCACTCCAGGCAGGAATGAAGTGACCTCACATGATGATGTGGTATGACATCACTTTGGAAAATGATGTGAGCAAGCGCAAGCACCTGTGCTCACAGCCACGGCTGGGATGAAGTTGCCCAATTTGTGGCTGTGAGTGGCCAGGCGGCAAGCATGCCTGTTGTATCTCAGTTCAGTAAGGAATGCAAGTGAGCACCTGCAATTGCAGTTGTACCAAAATCCCCCGACCAGCTGTTGAGAAGGAACATATAGCCCAGTCAGGTAATTTTTCCCCATGGTGCAGACGCTCCAATCTCTTCCCAACCAGGGAATCTTTTAGAGCACACATACTGGTGCCTACCTCCAAATGGCACTTAGGTCTCTTGCTTTGTCTTGCCTTTGCATAGATATATCCCTGGATAATTTGGATTTTAGAAGTTCTCTCTTTGTTTGGAATGCTCTCATGGCTTCATTTCAAGCCAGGCTTCTTAGATGTTTGCAGCTATGGGATTTGCTGATTATCTTCCAGACAATGTGAATGTGAATGGTAGCAGTAGGAAAAATACTTCTCATTCTTTTGGAGCTGCCTAATTAATGTCCAGAAAGAGTTAAGATAATTTTGCTGGAATGGGATGACAGGGGGAGAGGAATTTGTTTAATAAGATAATAGTTGGTCATAGAGTTGTCAGATTATCCCCTGAGAAGTCTGCACCAAAGGCTAAATTTACAATGTGGAAATAACAATAATTGTGCCCACCAGAGTGTGGATAGATTAGTCTGAAGGTCTTTCCATTTTGCCTGGAATCACCTAGTCTAATTAACTAGCTCGAAGTGATTTTATTGTATGGAAACAATGGATACATTCACAGCCAATGAGTTCTTTCAGAAATAATGAAAATTGTTCCTGTTGCTGCTTCTGCAGAGATATCTCAACTGCCCTTACCATGGTTTCATTCATGCACACTGAGCTAAAGTAACCATGACTGTTTATGTTTGCTAATTATATTACATGGACCGTACAATCATGGAGAGTGTTGTGCCAAATTTCTGTTATGTTCTATTTTTGATGCAAAAACGGCTATCTCAGAAAGCATAAAAAAGCTCTTCAACACTCCCTACCTTCTGATACTTTGTAGATTTCCCCCCATACCTGTGCAGAATAATCTAAAGATTATTTTTATAATCTGCTGCCAGCACCGCTAGTGCTACTTTTTATCACATGTTTTTGACTTCTTGTTGCTGTGAGCCAGTGATTTTTCAACCAGTGTGCCGTGGCACGCTGGTGTGTCATGGAGAGTCCTAAGGTGTGCTGCAGGAATTTGGAGATTAACATTCATTAATAGGAAAATTGAATAGTCTAGTGTGCCTTGTCAATGGTAAAAACAACTGATGGTGTGCCTTGACAATTTCAGTGCCTTGTTAAGAGTGTCGTGAGATGAAAAACGTTGAAAATCACTGCTATGAGCGATCATGCATGGACATGCCCTTCCTAAAGTTCCCCCCCAAAAAATGCTCTTGTCGTGTTCTGTTCTTTATAAGTCTGTAAAATTGAAAGGCTTTTCTCACTGTGTGCTAAAGTCTGTTGAGAGATGCCTTTCAAAAGCTCCTTGTTGCTTTGCACTAATGCAATAATCAGTGCAGTCCTAAACACCTCAATTCTGGAGTGCTCTCCTAAAGGCAGTGGTGTCACGAGGAGTTTGCATTTCACGAGGAGTTTGCATAACCCAGTACAGGAGGCCAGTGCATCACTCCCATGTAGAGGCCCCCCCACTGGTTTTTGGCTATAACTTTTGATAGAATAGAGCAGTTTCAATGCAGATTGTTCTATTGCATTGATCATGAAGTTGTTTACACATTGATTAATATATAACATGATGCACAATATACAACATGATATGACATGATTAATATATAACTTTGGGCACAATCCAGAGTAACTATGAGGAGTCCTTGCTCTGGTGTAAGAACAACTTACTCTGGATTCCAATATGAATTTCCCATAGGTTTTCTCTAGGTGGTGCAGTAACTACGGGTGCACGTAAAGTCTCTCACGAGCTCCGGTAGTTACTCTGGATTTGGGGTTTGATTAATATATAACTTGGTATCCAAAAATACCAAGATTAAAAAAAATTGGTGAGTAGTGGTGCCCCCCATGCACATCACCCTGTGAAACTCCCCTAGTGATACCACTTCTGCAGAAAGCAGAGGACTATTTGCAATAGTTAAAGGTGTCCCCTGAAGGTTGTCCTGCTATTCGCGACCAACTCTAGTGAGCGGTGCTCATCCCCATTTCTTATGCCATAGCACCAGCACTGTCACCTCAGTGGGCATGTGGCCCATGTGCACATGGAACGCTGTTACCTTCCCACTGAGATGGTAACTACTTGCATTATCTACTTGCATTAGCATGCTTTAGAACTGCAAGTGGCATCTACTTGCATTAGCATGCTTTCAAACTGCAGGATTGGCAGGAGGTGGGCAATTGACAGGAGCTCACTCTGTCTTGCTCTTCAGATTGACAGGCACAGCACCTTTAACCACTAAGCCAACTGCAGCCAACTGCAGCCTTTGCTATAGTTACATATGTAAAAATTAAAAAGTAAGAAGAAAAGCAGGAGTATACAAACAGCTAAGACATTTAAAGATATCTGTATGTATCCTTAGAAAGGATGACCAATACAATGACCAATGAGCAAGGTTTGTATTACTTCTGTATACTGCTTATCATTAGTGATAAATACATGCACAGCTATAATAATCTGTAGTCTTCATTATAGTGAAGCCAGATGAGAACAGAAGCCTTCAGAGGCTTGGAATGAATATGGTTCCAACCATAAGTCATTGTAATTAAAATATCCTCTTCCTCCCAGCCAACACAGATGTGAACTAACCAGTGAGGCTAAAGTCAGTTATTCTTTGAAGTCCTGCCTTCAAAACTTACTCTAAAGAAGGAATCTATAGCAATTTTTAAAAATATAGTACAATAAGGTAAGTACCTGTGAAAGACTGTTCAAAAGGTATGAGTTTTTCCTGGATAAAACGACCTTTGAGACTGATTTGTAAGTCCAAAATCTTTCTATTCATATGAAAGGAATAGTACAATTTTAAAAAGGGGGGAGGTGTATCTTTCACTCAGACTATATATTGAAAAGAGTAGTGAAAAACCCTGCATAATGCTGGCAATTCCATCTGCCATGAACTTAAGAAGCACAAACCCCAGAGTGAATATGAGATGGAGGATATGAATCTGCTGTTCCCCTATTCACAGCCCAATCTTAACACTGGGTTGTGCTACCTGAAGTTGTGTTCCAGCAGTGCAGCCCAGCCTACAACATCACAAAATGTAACATACTTTAGCAGTTTGCAAGACCGCTGCTGTAAAAAACAAGTGTGCCAGCTGCATGGCAGCAGTCTTCCCAGATCCCCAGTGTTGATAAGTCTGCAATGGGGGCCAGCCATAAGTAGGGAAGGTGTAACTGGGGGTGGGAAAGGGGAAGTAGGTGTGAATCTGGTGGCACTGACACATATCAGATATCATTCCTCTTTCAACCTCTTTTCTCTCGATGGTCAGACACTACCAAAACAGAAGGCATATTGTACTCCTAAAATACTTCCCTCTCATTTACCTGTTAAACGATGATGTTGATGATGTGCATTCACCTTTTTGGCATGACATTATTGGTACCGCACGCTCATTGGACTGACCCAAAAATTTGCTCATCCATAGATTTCAGTATTTGTGGAAGGTCTGTGGATACTGAGGATCAACTGTACACAATTTTTGCTTTATCCACTGACTTTAGAACCTAACCTCTATGTAAAATATAATTCCACTGTAAATGTGTTATTTGAAATCCTGTTTCAAATAGACACTGAAAACAAAGTTACTGTATATTCATACTCAGAATTTTTTTCATGTCACCAAATAATCCCCAACTTCAATATGATATGGCCATATTTTCAGTCTCAGCTTTAAATAACTGTACAATCCTATGTGTACTCAAAAGTCCAATTTAACCCAAAAGTTCTTTCTCCAAGGAAAGTGTGCATAGGATTGTAACCTTAAAGAATAACAATGTATGTCTGAAAAGGCATTTGAAAATGTCATGCTGTACATAAGAAAGAAACAATGAATTGTATCCAAAGGAAATTAATCATAGCAAAATCCTACAGCACACAAAATCCTTGTAATTTCAGAAGTTTTACTGGGTTAAATGGCATTTATGTCCAGATAAGCGTACTTAGAATTGCATCCCTAATGAAAATAACTATCCAATCATGTTCTCAAGAGATTTAACCCCAAATCCAGAGTAACTACAGGATCACATACGAGTCTTTACATGCACCCATAGTTACTGCACCACCTAGTGAAAACCTGTGGGAAATTCATATTGGAATCCAGAGTAGGTTGTTCTTACACTGGAGCAAGGACTCCCCGTAGATACTCTGGATTTTGTCTTACTGCTGACTATCACAAATATTGCTGTGTGGCTTCAGAAAAATGTTGTTCTGATCTAGGTCTATGTCGGTGTGATCAGGAAGTTTTCACCAGCATGGCATTGCCTTTATGGGCTTAGGATACAACAGTCTTTGAGCTGGCATTGGTGCACTGTCAGCATGTGGGTTATAAAGGATTTTAAGTTGACTAATTTCAGTTGTGGGTTACAAAATCATGTGCAGAAGAAAAGCAATAAATATCCAGTAAACATTTGAATGCAACATTTATAAGGAGACACCCATGGAACTTGCTATATTAAAAGATTCATAAAAGTTAGCATAATATGTGTTCAAATATTGAAAAACTGCCAGTGTAATATGGCAGCCTTTGGACCAGCAGGCTGAAAGAGTGGATCATGTCTTGAATGAATGAGTTCTGGCTATAATTGAAAGGTGTTGAAAGAGTGGAACTATTGGAAAATGAACCATCAGAAAGTGGGGACGCTTGTACCAGCTAACTAAGGGGTCACAGGAATACAATGTGCCAGCATGAGCCTGGTTGGCTGGAGACATACATCATTATTAAGAACACTCTCCATATGCCTTGGCCATTTGACGTTTAATGGTAGCTACTGATACTGGAAATTGCTACTGGAAATTGCTACTGGTACTGGAAATAGCTACTGGAAATTGGTAGCTACCGAGGAGAGGAATTCACATCTGCGGCCCACCTCCCCGATTCCAGAGCAGGGGCAGAGAATGTCCCCTTCAAAGCAATTTTGGTAGCCAGATGAAGTCCTTTTTGATTTCCTGGTTTTTTTTCTATCAAACTGGACAAATAAACCAGCAAGATAAAAACATTCATAGAAACACTTTATCACAGAGTTCTTTTTTATTCTTCTGGCTTATTCTTTACCTATTTTACTTGTCATTACTGTTTATTTTTATATTTAGACATTATAGTAGCACACTGCCCTGGAAATAGGTTTTTATTTTCAAATAAACAGGTAGGATGTATTTTTAAATCCACAAGTTACCATTTGGCAAAAGCAAAAGATTATCACATCACTGTATTTTCACCATCACTTACTTCCATCTGTTCTTGTTGCCTCAATTCCATGCAAACTCACTGACTGAGGGTTGCCTTCTTCTTCATCTCCCAAATTACAAACACCAAATTCAGGAAAAATAAATCAGAATTCTGGAGATGATAATGATGATGATGATGATGATGGTGGTGGTGGTGGTGGTGGTGATGGTGATGGTGATTGAGAAGGAGGTGGAGGAGAATTATCAGGACAAGGAGGCTGTAAAACAAAACAAACCTCATACTACTTTTACATTATGTTGTTTTAGCCACCTTCAGCTACATTTGGTTATAGATGTTGATATAATATCTATCTATCTATCTATCTATCTATCTATCTATCTATCTATATCTAGAGAGAGAGAGAGAGAGAGAGAGAGAGAGAGAGAGAGAGAGAGAGAGAGAGAGAGAGACTGACTCAAAAGCCCAGTGTTAATGTCAAGCGCCAGTGATACTAAATTTTATAAGTATTATTGTTTTGGGTTCAGACACAGTGTAGCACCTAGTACCGGTAGTTGAAGACAGTCACAGCAACCAGTATAACTCCCTAACCTGCAGATCCAACCTGCTGAAAAGCCCAATATGGAGCTCCTCCAGTCTGTGCCAGCAAAATAGCCAGTACAGTCTGGAGGAGACCAATTGCAGGGCCTACATCTATTTCCTGGGGAAGGATGGCTACTGCATCACTCATAGAAAGCAGTAGTAGCCATTCTGGCTTGGAGGATTGCTCCTCCAAGAGCAGGATACATCGAGTTGGGCTGCCCAAGACTGTCTGAGAATTTGCCCACTTTACAAGGCTCAACTTATATATTTATAAATGGACGGATATTTCCCTAACTGCAATATTCTCTTTCAGTTGACCCAAAATTTCTTAGAAACTGTTTTCTAAACTGGTTAGAAACTGTTTCTTAGAAATTTGAAGGTGATAAAGGTTTGGAGATGAGGATGTTGGGGAGGAAAAAATTCTCATCAAGTTTCAGCTTTTCAGCGTAGGATGCTGGTCACAGTAGGCTGCATAACTTTCCAAAGTTTCTCAGACATGCCCAAGAAACCGTCAAAACTGCATTCTGGTTTTGCATCCTGAGAATATATGGAGAAAATGAAAAGGGCATTTCAGACCAGCACTTAAAAAGTTTTGAAAACAATTTGATAAGCTGAAATCATAAAAGCCTGCCCTTGAGACTTCTGACTACTCAGGGAAATGTGAAATTGTATTAATTAGCTTTCTCTAACTTGGGATTCAGGTCAGGCCTCTACAGAAAGGCTGTCGTCTCCTCCCCAAGTTGGACACAGAATGCCAAGCAACCAGATATAAATAAGAAAAGAAAACCAAGAGACTGTAAAGTGGAATGACCTTTAAACTTGGTCTCATAATATAATGTAAAAAAATGCAAGGAAACCAGGCCAGCATTGCCCAATGGTATCAGGAGAAAATTGGTCCAGCACTATTTTTAAAAGAGACTTTCAAAGGGATACATCCTAAACAGGGAGTGTTTCAGGGATGGTAAAGGTCAAATAACTAGTCTTTGTTTAAAAAAATGGTAAGTTATAAATATCATCTCCTGATGGTATTTTTGAAATTTGAGAGTGTTGGAAATTAGCAGATAAATGAAAATGAAGACACATGTCCTAGTTCTTCGATGTGACCTGTAAGACTAACTGTTCTGAGATTTGGAGGGCATTGGCATAGCAAGTGGAGAATGTGCTGCATCCCATAGTTATGGGCAATCATGGAGGCCTCCTCAAGGCAAGGAAATGTTTGTTTCCTTACCTCAGAGTTGCATTGCCCTTATGCCGGAACTGGAAAATTGGTTAGGATTGCACCCTGAGCTATTCAAATAAAATGCAGAATAGGAATAGAATGGAATCGAAAGGTGGAAATGAACACACTAGAGTTTAGGGGAGAATGAAAATTCAGCCATCTAAGATAATTCCAATCCATAGAAATAATTTATAGAGAGCTCTAGCTCTCCTATGCCATCTGGACCCAGGGGTGGTACTAAGGCCCATACAAGATTAAAGCTTGATCCAAACAAGACTGCTCTATATGTGCTCCTGTTCAGGAAGACTGATGAACAAGGGCTAAGATTTCAACCTGGGTAACACATCCTTTGAAAACCATGGTTCATATATAGGTGCTTCTGGACTCTGCTCAAATCTCAGTGTTCCAGTGGTGGCAGTGCTCAGATGTGCATTTGGGTAGTTTCAGCTGATGAGCCAGCTTTATCGGTTCCTGGAAAAAGCAGATCTGCAATAGTGATGCATGCCTCGATCACATTATTATTAGATTACTACAATGAGCACCACATTAATGTGAGTAAAGTACAGCTGGTCCAAAATGCTACGATCTAGCTGTCAGTTATAGCCACTTTGGATATCTTACAGTTAAATCCTAGGCATATCTACTCAATGGAAAGACTCATTGTGATTTGGCTAAATTAAAGAAATCGGGGAAGGGGGATAGGGTTTGTGGATGTAGTTAACTGGTTCCCCAACCTTTTCCTGTATAATTTGTGCATGGCAGGTTAAGTGTGCATTCATGTGAGCACTATTGCACAAGAGTTAGGGTGAAATCCAGAGTAACTATGGGAAATCCTTGCTCTGGAATAACAAGTTACTCTAGATTGCAATATGAATTTCCCATAGGTTTTCACTAGGTGGTGCAGTAACTATGGGTGTACATAATGTCTCTTATGTGCTCCCGTAGTAACTCTAGATTGTGCCCTTAGAAAGAAGAGCTCTGCACTGAAGAAGACTTACCTTCTAGCCTTGGGGAAAGAGGATATACAATTTTGGCTGCAATCCTAAAGACACTTTCCTGGGAGTAAGACCCAGTGAACACAGTGGGGCTTGCTTTTAAGTAGACATGGTTAGGATTGTGCTCATTGTCTTACAGAAAAACCTTCTAAAGAATTCAAGCATCAGAATTCATAGAATCATAGAATCATAGAATCAAAGAGTTGGAAGGGACCTAGTAGGTCATCTAGTCCAACCCCCTGCCTGCAGCAGGAATTCCCCCTAGAGCATCTCCAACAGGTGCTCATCGAGCCTCTGCTTGAAGATCCCCAGTGAGGGAGAGTCCACCACCTCCCTTGGCAATCTGTTCCACTGCCAAACCGCCCGAACCGTCAGGAATTTTTTCCGGATTTCCAGCCAGAATCTCCTTTCTTGCAGTTTGTACCCATTGGTTCTAGTTCTGCTTTCAGAAGCAGCTGAAATTAGCCCCTTCCTCCATATGACAGCCCTTCAGGTATCTGAAGAGGGCAATCATGTCTCCCCTCCGCCTCTTCTTCTCCAGGCTGAACATCCCAAGTTCCCCCAACCTTTCCTCATAGGGCTTCCCTTCGATCCCACTGATCATTCTTGTCGCTCTCCTCTGGACTTGCTCCAGTTTGGCTGCATCTTTCTTCAAGTGAGGTGCCCAGAACTGAACACAGTACTCAAGGTGAGGTCTCACCAATGCAGAATAAAGAGGAACTATAACTTCTCGTGACTTGGAAGCTACAGTCCTCTTAATGCAACCTAAAATGGCATCTGCTTTCTTTGCAGACACATCACACTGCTGACTCATGTTCAGCTTGTGATCCACGGCGACTCCAAGATCCCGCTCACATGTTGTGCTGTCAAGCCAAGTATCCCCCATTTTATACCTGTGTTTTTGGTTTTTATTGCCTAAGTGCAGAACTTTGCACTTCTCCCTGTTGAAATTCATTCTGTTTGTTACAGCCCAGGATTCCAGTTTATCCAGATCCTCCTGGAGGTTTCTCCTATCTTCTGATGTGTTTGCTACTCCTCCCAGTTTGGTGTCATCTGCAAATTTGATCAGGCTCCCCCGTCTCCCTTCCTCCAAGTCATTGATGAAAATGTTAAAGAGAACCGGTCCCAAGACAGAGATTCTTTGAATTCTTTGAATTTTGAATTCTTTTGCCTTTTGATGCATCGGACTGAGCAGTGTCCAGTTCCTTTTTCCAAAGTATAGATGTTTCCAGAGTATAGAGAGCCATTCTAAATGGGAGCAACAGAATACAGTATAGCAAACTTTGGAAAAGGACTTTTTAAAAACCTCACAATTAGGACCTCTTTGTCCACTTTTTTCACTTCTTATTTCAGAATTCCTGCAAGCCCACTAACTGGATAACTTGTTGGGAAAAATATATATTCTTGGCTGGAACATTAAATTAGCTTGGAGTAATGATTTACTTTGTCCTAAAATGTATCTCCTATTATGCCACCTGTTTAATTCATTTCCTACTTTCAGTGATAAATCTATCATTAGTCCTGCACACAATGTGCCATAAAGCTCACCCCACAATCATCCCAAGAAATTTCTCTTGAGGCTGATAGGAGGTTGCCAAGAAAACCAATAATCCCAATTATGGTGCCAAGAAAGCACAATTTTTACATCCCCCCCCCAGCTAACAGAGAACATAAATACATCTGGAAGGGACAGACTGCATTAAAAAACAACCTGAGTCACTTGTAATCTGTGTGGATTCTCAGCAGGAGGGGACTGAGGAAGGGTGAAGAAAACATACACACTGGGAGAAAATTATAAGGTATGACTATCCAATCTACTCTTCCCAGCTTTCAGAAATTCAGCCTTTGATTATGGAACATTGCATTACTATTCAGTTCCATCACGGACATAGAATTATATGGGAAACGTGCTGCAAAGAACGTATTCTTGACAGGGACATTAAAATAGCATGGGGTAATTAATACGTGTGTGTTGCTAAACATGGAGGGTGGGCTAATGAAGTTAAGCGTTCCACACTCTGTACCAGGCACCCACTCAACTGTGCCCAGGTTCTGTGTAATTATTGATTCATTGAGAGGAGTGCGACTCTGGTTCATGGGGAAGTGACAGAATATACCATACATAGGCCTGCCTTTGAATAGAGCTTGGAAGAATCAATTAGTCCAGAGCAAAATGCTGGTGTGGGATAGAGCATGCAACACCTGATGAAATTCTGCTTCCTGAGCCCAATCCATCATGCTGGTTTCGGTCTTTAGAGACCTAAGTTTCATGAACTGTAAATTCATGAGATGTGAAGTTACCTGAAGTTATTCTCAGCATCACCTCTGTTCATATAAGAGCAAAAAACATCAGTAACAGAGTCCCTGCTGTATGACCTTTACTGATCTATCTGAATGTGTTTCAATTTTACTTTAAAAGGGAGATTTACAAATTATAATCTGTTATTTGTTATTATGTGCTATTTCACAGTCGCCAGGTGTTTGACTGTAATTGGCTCTATTGTGATTTGGTTCCTATCCTAGGAAGTAGGAATCACAAAGGTATCATCTCAATATGTGTGAAGTTCCCAGGAGTGCTGTTTTTGTAACTGGGCAGTTGTGATCTTCTGGAGGCCCATTAAGTTTAGATGTTTCTGGAGAATTATTGGAATCACTCCAAGAGCACCTATTATTATTGGAATTACAGTGGCTTTCTTTTCCCAGATTCTATGTATTTCTATCTGTAGCTCCTTATACAACATGATCTTCTCATTATTATTATTATTATTATTATTATTATTATTATTATTATTATTATTATTATTATTATTACTATCATCATCATCATCAGTATTAGTATTAGTATCAGTATCAATAGTAGTAGTAGTAGTAGTAGTAGTAGTAGTAGTAGTAGTAGTAGTAGTAGTAGTAGTAGTAGTAGTAAAGGAAAAAAGAACAGAAATGAGTCTAATAATATATCCTACCTGGAAGTAAGCCTTATTGACTATAGCTTGACTTATTTTTGAGTGAAAATGTATGGGACTGAGCTGCTGGTCTACTGTAATGGCTCTTTGAAATAAAAGAAGAAGTACAGTGCAATCCTACGTACATCCACTCAGAAGCAAGCCCACTGTATTTAATGGAATTTACTCTCATATAAGTATGTACAAGATTGTAGCTGTGTAAACATATGTGCAAATGTACAATTAAGTGAATTAAGTGAATCCATCATCGTAGAAATATCTGCTTTGAGTTTTGAAAATAAAAGGGTTTCTAGTCCTCTTGGAGGTGGACACAGAATTAGGCTGCAATCCCTGAACACAGTTTCCTGAGAGTAAATTCCACTGAACACAATGAGACTTCTGAGCAAACATGAACTGAGCAAACTTGCACTTTTAAGAACGCATGTACAAGGCTTGATAAAATAGATGAGGGTGGCAAGGGGCTGAGCAAGATTTCCAAAGTTCAGAAAGCATGACTGTTTCTATTAGCAGCAATATAAATTATGCAAAATTAATGAATATATGCAAATGTGCTTACATTGCATTCTTCAGGTCACAATATTCAACTATACTTGGGGCAGAATGGTTGAATAGCACAGAGAATACAGAAAGCTATGACAACTAGGCTTATTGATAAAAAATAATTTTAATTCTGAGCATAGAACATCATGTTTCCCCTTTGCCCTGCCTTGTAGATTGCTCTGACTATAGGGTCTCTGTATAATCTCATTTTTCTATGCTGCTTTGAATTTTTTTTAATAATTTAGCCTTGAAGCATTGTTATTGTGTATTTATTTTTTAAACTCTGATTTGACTTCATTTATTTATTAGATACAGTTGTATGATCATGTTTTCATTTCTTTGAGGGGTATTTTGAAGTGGAAACGTGGCCTGTACAATTATGTCTAGATATACGTATATTGCACTTGTTTTTGTTCAAAGTTATATTCTCCTGTGGGGTATGGCAAAAATAGAGAATTTAAGCAAGCAGAGTTGAAATGTGACATTAGCTATCAAGCGAAGGGTAACATGTTAAAGGGAATCTTTCCAACAAATGAATCATGTATTATTTAAAACCGTCCCCATGCCTGTCCCCCACTATATCCTTTCTCTAAGACAGTCATTTGAGCAGGCTGGATTTCAACAGTCATGAGAATTATAATGGAAAATCAGTGTGCTATAGCAAATGCCTACCAGGCCCGACAGTAATCCTCAGTCCATGTTCAATTTCTTGCATGAATGAAATGCCTCTCCATGTATAGTGCTAACATATTGTGAACACTTTGGCATGTTATACACAGTAGTTAATTCAAATTTTGCTGGCTGGCATTTCCTCGCCAGTCAAGTGAGTCTCACCTACATTCCCTGCACTTGACAGGTACAAGAGAACCGTTGCTGTCTTGCAGCAGAATGATGGTCAACATATTCTTTTTTCTTGATAAACAGGCATATGTGCTTCCCTCTAAACCACAATACTTGAGTGTTTTCTATATTTGCTTTTGGTGATGCACCTGCATACATGTTTTCTTCGGCCTCTGAGAACTACATGACACACTGAATTAAGGAGTGCTGACAGCCTAAACTTGGTATTCTAAAACAGCAGTCACAGGGGGCCTGATTTGATTTGAAAGCACGGCAGGAGGGTCTAACCCCTTAGTCCCCTCATGGTCCTGATTTGGATCAGGCCTGCTAAAAAAGCAGGCCTCCGTCAGTCTTGAGAGACTATGGTATCGTGCTCAGCGCTGCATATGTTGCATGCGAAGCCCAAAAGCCTGGGTTGGATTGTTATGGAGGATAGGCTGTTACCCAAGCAGCAAATCCCCCCTCTCCATGCCACTGAATTGGTCCAATGGAAAGGCAGAGCTGATACGATTGGATCCAGCTGGTGTCGCAGAGCTGGGCTAAGGACAGGAGCTCACCCTGTCT
This sequence comes from Cryptoblepharus egeriae, assembly GCA_030015325.1. Lineage (NCBI taxonomy): Eukaryota > Metazoa > Chordata > Lepidosauria > Squamata > Scincidae > Cryptoblepharus > Cryptoblepharus egeriae. The sequence goes on along the minus strand of JAREYC010000001.1, from coordinate 181,700,720 downwards.
TGTGGGGCCAACCCGGGAATTGAACCCTGGCCTGCTGGTTAATAGGCACAATGTCTTAGCCACTTGTGCCACCCATAGATGTATCAAAGAAAAAAAGACCCCATTGTTCATAAGGCTGAAGAAGAATTAACTCCATCATGGTCCACCACAGTGATCCCACCGTGTCCTGACAGGGGCCCGATCCTGCTGCTATTTACTGAATAATTAAATAATACATAAAGCAATAATACATTATTATTAATTTATTAATTTTATTATTTAATTTATATTTAATTAGATTTAGATTTAATATTTTATTTACATTTAATTTATCATTATAACTTATATTAATTTAATATTAATTAATAATAAATAAAGCAAATTAATGAAGCAAACATGCTAGCCCCAATCATGTGACCCACCAGGGATCCTTATTGTACAGTGTTCATCACTGCAAAGACAAAGAGCATCTTCTCTTCTGTAGCTTGTGCAGTGCCTCGTGGAGGCTTTGAAGTGGCACTGGCGTCATAACACTCACTTCCTCTTACAGGGATCTGTACTTATTCCAGCCTCTTTCATCACCACAGTGACATACCCGGTAAATTGACCTGATAATCCAGCACATTTCTTTGCCCTTATGTATTCTAGGACTCTGAACTGACATTCTACTGGATGGCTTTGTAATGTCCTTCTAAATCTATTCCCTTTCCCCCCCTTTTTCTTAGTTATGCCCACAACAAATAGGTTTCACCCTTCCCTCCTTTTCCCTACCCCGCTGAACTAATTAGGCTGAGCGCTCTGTCACAGGATACCCATTCATGAATAAGTTCCAACTGTCCCCCACGACCACATATTACATGTGTTAAATGCATACCAAATAACTTAACAGAAATAGACATTTTTTATAAGGCTTTATAAAGGCGCAATCCTAACAGAAATGCCTTACTGCACTTCTGTGACATCACCAGGCCAGCATGGGACTTGTACTGGGACGTATGCCAGCCTAAATATAGTTAAAATATATTTCACAACACTGTTGTGATATGCATCTTAAAATGAATAAATGAACAAATAAATGTTTGTTTACATGAGTTTAAAAACTGTTTAAAATTGTGTCCATCAAAGGTCAGTATGGCAACCCACCGAGGTCTGATACCTACAGGCCCTATCTTGCAAAGCTTTCCAGCGCTGATACAGCTATGCCTAAGGGGCTTGGGCTGCATCCTGTGTTGGTGGAGCCTCCTTAAGGGATTGTTTCCTTACCTCAAGGCTATATTAAGGATGCACTGGTGCTGGAAAATTGGATAAAATGGGATTTAATTGACCTGAGAATAGCACTAGCCCAGCCCACAACAGAACAGAAATTGCTATCCAATTCCACCTGCACCACCCCATGGAATCTATACCAATATATTTTCTGTAATATTTTTAAAAATGGGTTTCTTTTATTCTTAACAATAAATCAATTCTTACCAATCAAACTTTTTAGTATATATATACTTAAGTATAAGCCTAGTTTTTCAGCACATTTTTTAATGCTGTAAAAGCCCCCCCTCCCCTCGGCTTATACTTGGGTCAGCTTATACTTGTCATAAGATGGACAAAGAAGTGGATTTCTGCACAAGCAGCTCAGCTTAGGTCAGTCTTTTTTAAAAGCAGTAAAGGCTGCTTTGCTTCATTCTTTTTTTAAAAAGTCAGCAGATTGATCCCTCTCCTCCCTGCATGTAGGAGCTTGATGGCTCACCACATTGGCTGTTTTCTCCTCATTAAAAGAGAAGTACCTGCTGCATTTCCCACCCTTTGCTTATACTCGAGTTAATAAGTTTTCCCAGTTTTTGTGGTAAAATTAGGTGCCTCGGTTTATACTTGGGTTGGCTTATACTCGAGTATATACGGTAAACATTCTATGGATAGAGTAATATTACTTCATCGACCTTGAGTAAAAGATTTTAATTCTGTTTTACCCTTTATTCCCTTTTCCTAGGCTTTCCTTCTAGTTAGATCAATATTGGATATTACTACTCGTTTAATGTTTAGTTACTCAGCTTATTAGGATTGCTATCCTCTGCTTCTACCTGTCTGTTCTGCCTACTTTCCTATCTTTGCATTTCCTTTTTGCCTTCCATTTCCACTGAGCTCTTATTGCATTTTTTAGGCTCAGTGCAATTAAAGATACCTTAACACAATTAATTAAGCAATGAGACACACTAATTTTTTCCCTTCTGTTTATTAAACTTCTTTATCATTTCAAATGTCTCTAAAGTATATGCCAAATTGCACTTATCCTTTTTTTGGTTTGTTGGTGTTTCTAGAGAAATAGCTATAGAAACAGCAAATATAAACTCATTATAAAAAATGCCTGACTCCAGATAGTTGGATCCAGCAAAAAAATGTAGTTCCTATACTGATCCAAAACTTTAAAATAATCAGGTTTAGTCCAATCTCAGTTAATTGAGCCTGAAAACCTATTCACACTTAAGTGGTGTAAAACCCAATGAGATGGATCCTATGAATTTCTTCCACTAAAGGAAGGTAATGGAAATGTTTTGTTCATTTTAGTGTGGGATACTCCAGGCTATAGAAAAAGAAAGAATACCCCTAATGATAATCAGGTAAGGGGAAAGGTGCGAACAGATTTAGTTTTAAAGCTGAAGCTCAGGATAGAAAAATGGAAGGAGGAAGTAGAGGTATGATTGTCACAATTCTCTTCCACAAAATTGGATCAGAACCCACTTGCCTGTATGTGAACACAATCCAAAAAGAATTGGGATTATGGCCCTGTTTTTTGGGACATATGGCAACCCTAAGTAGAGGCATAAAGGGAAAGAAAAAGAAGCAAATGGAAGGGAGTAGACCAGGTTGGAAGGCTGTGTCAGGATGGAGGAAGAGGAGGATTATGAACAAAAGAGTCTGAAAAGAGGCTGGAGGGGCAAAGGGCAGATATGGACCACGGGGAGGACCAGTACTGGCCTAGAAAATACCTGTAAGATGGAAGAACAGGAAAAGGCACTGCCAAGATGTTAACAGGCGGTAATCTTCTAAGACATCTCTTAGCAAGGGGCAGACCCATAGGTGCTCTTGAAAGCTCAATCAGCCTTACCCTGCCTTTGACCTATGGGGAAGTTCATATGTTCATATGCAGTGCATACCCATGTGCATACCCATGTGCATACCCATGACACTCTTATCCAGATTATTCCTGAAGTGGAAAGCTGTCTCTACCTGACTCATGACTTCAACGCACTCATGAAAGAAGAGGAAGGGTGCAATCCAGAATAACTACGGGGAGTCCTTGCTCCGGTGTAAGAACAATTTACTCTGGATTGCAATATGAATTTCCCATAGGTTTTCACTGGGTGGTGCAGTGACTACAGGTGCACGTAGTGTCTCTTACATGCTCCCATAATTACTCTGGATTGTAGGGATAGCCACCTGGGCAGAGAGGCCCAGCCTTTTTTTGTGTGTACTATTTTCCAATAAATCTTAAGTTTGTTTGGCTGATTTCCCATTGTGACTTTCCCAGTACATTCTTAATGCTACTGGAGAAAGCTGATGGAAATAAGAGTTACCCCATCCCAAGAAAAGGATGGGATGGGGTTATTTTACTGACCTCTGTTCTTTCTGCAGCCTCCTTTCCCACATAAATGCATAAAGAGCTGGGTGACTTGTGGAGCAATGTAGAAATGCAGCATAGAGGGTTGCAGAGAAAAGTCGACAAATGTTCCTTATTCCCTTTTAGTGGGAAAAAAACAATACAGGTCTCTTATCTTTTCCCACAACCTTGAGAAGGGAAAATGAGGCAGAGCAGAAGAGGACGCCTTCCCACTTGTTCCTTTGCTCACTCCCACCTTACTCATTTACAATCCTTGGGAGTAGGAGGTGTAAAGGCAGACACTACACCCCAAGAAGAGAGGACAGCATCTCTGGCATTAGAAGATCTCAGGCTAGTCGTGTAAAGAAATCCCTTCTTTTTATGGAAAAAATCTATAGGATCCAGCTTAGTGAATTAACTCAGTCTGATACCCAAAGGTTTCAGCTTTCTCAGAGTTTTCAAACCAACCAATTAAAAATACATTTGAACCACATGGTTTTTTGCTTATTTCTGGATTTATATCCCACCTTATAAAAAACAAAACATTTGAAAAACATAAATAGAAATAATAAAATTATCATTGAACGTTGCAGAGAAAAGCAGCCTGCAAAACTAGATACAAAGTACACTTTTGCTGATAAAATTAATTTAAATGGCTTTGGATGCAATCCTTGCCAAGTTTCCAGCATTAGCATAGCTGAGCCAGTGGGACACATGCTACATCCTGCAGTTACAGGGCAGTCAAAGAGGCTTCCTAAAGGTAAGGCCGACCTTTCTTTTTCATACATCTTCCAGTTGAACCTCACTGCCATTGGCTCAGTACACGATCAAGAAGACCCAAGTAGCCCCTTGGTTATGCTATATAAATGCACCCCTTTCACTCAGCTCTGGTTTGGTCCTGATCTAAGTTCTGCATGACTTTCTTCTTTTTGCATACCTTCTGGTACCGTAATTGGGATGGAACCATAGAATGGGCCATAATAGCTGCATAGCTGCAAATGCAATAAGGATAGATAAGGATAAGGATAAATAAGGATATTAAGGATAAAACTTTCACAGTTACAGCCCAGAACTATCCAAAATTGGGCCAGTACACTGTCAGCTTTATGACAGGGTTCTGTTGTTCCAAAATAAGTTTCAGTGGTATGCCACCAATGGCCATTTGTGCTGCTATCAGAGCGGCAACATAGAAGGCTCAGCACCAGTCCAGGAAAGGTAAATCTGATAAGCAGCAAAGGCAGAACAGAATAGGGTAGATTGGATGAAATGAGGGAATTACCAGTCAGGGCAGGGATGGTGAGAGAGGCCAACTGGGAGGCAGGATTGACAGCACTCCTGTAGGCCCATACTTGGCTTCTTCTGCCTTCCACTGCCATTACATGCCTCAGACATAGGGTGCAATCCTAAAGACACTTTCCTGGGAGTAAGACCCATTGAATATAGTGGGGCTTACTTTTGAATAGACATGGTTAGGATTGCACCCATACTGCAAGTAGCAAGTCTTAGGAGACCTATGGCAGCAGTAGAGGCAATACTTCCAACTCTCTCCTTGGTTGCAGTGTACGTTCTGTTGGCATGGCTGCCTTAGCATAATGTGGGATTTACCGTATTTCCTGGCTTATAAGACACTTTTTTTACTCCCCAAATTGGGGGAAAATGTCTGTGCGTCTTATAGAGTGATAGGGCCAATCCTGGAGCACAGTACCCCATCATGTTATATGTTGTTGGATTCGTATTGAAGAGCAAAATCCAATGCAAAAATCATTTTTGAGATATCTCCTTCCTATCAAACGTTATGGCCAAAAAACCTGAAAAACAAAAATATAAAAACAAAAAATACATTTTTTGGCATTTTTTAAAAGCGTGTAGGAATTCTGGCTTGGGGGTAGGAATTTTGGCCTTGAGGTTCAGGAATTTTGGGTTTGGCATATGGTCACCCTGGCACAGTTGCAATCCTAAGCAGCCTTCCCTGGCTTGGAGACTTGCTCCAAAGTAGATCTGCACAAAACTTGGTCCCTACTTCTGCATGCCTCTGCATCCCTCCCTGGGTTGGAGATTTGCTCCAAAGTAGACATACACAGTTGCAATCCTAAGCAGCCTTCCCTGGCTTGGAGACTTCCTCCTAAGTAGACATGCACAAGACCTGGTCCCTGCTGCTCCATGCCTGTGCATCCCTCACTCTTCCCTATCTATCTAGATCCCCCCACCTTTCCCTACCTACCGGATCCCCCCCACCCCCAAAAGAAACCCCCCAACTTACCTGCCTTCCTGAACCTGCACAAATGAGATTTGTGCAAAATGTTGGTGTCTGATCATTTGCAATGAGATTTGTGCAAAAGTCACAAATCACTGACACTAGAGATGATGAGTTTTTGGAGTTTCCAGAAAATTAGAAGAGTTCTTGAAGCTTAAGGTCTTTCCTCATTTGTTAATGACAGCGATAATGGTTCTTAATACCACTGTTGACTTAACATGGTTGAAATATTATTCTGCTATATTTTATTAAATATATTAGTACAACGTTTGCTTCAGAATATTTTTTTCTTGTTTTGCTCCTCTAAACTTTGGTGCGTCTCATGGTCTGGTGCGTGTAATAAGGCGGGAAATACGGTAGGTAGGTTGGGTTGCCTGTTGATCCTTTGGAGACATACAGTATTTATGAAAACATTTACAGCATGATCCTAAAAATGCTTGCTCAAAAGAAGGGGGTCTCTGATTTTAATATCAGTTGTTAGTACGGTACAGGATTGCAGCTGGTTGTATACAGCATGTGCTAGAGAAAAAAGTATTACAAGATAATAGAAAAATGCACCACAAGCAGGAGTCCACCTCATTATAATTAAGGCTGCAATCCTAATGACACTTCCCTGGGAGTACAAACCATTGAACAAAATGGGACTTCCTTTTGAGCAGACATGGTTAGGATTGTGTGCTGAGTCAATAACCCTCATTAAGATAAAATTTTGACCCTCATTAAGATAAAATGCAGTGACTGGCTTAAAGGCCACCCAATGAGTTTCACTGTCAACCAAAGATTTGAACCCAGTTCCCCAAAACAAGGCCACCCACTCCAACATACTATTAACTAGTAGTTCCATAATGGTATTCCAGTCATAAACCTAAAATATATATTTCATTCTCTTGAGTTCTTGTGTATTTTACAGCAGAACCAGAAGAAAGGAAAACATAACAAAGCTCTGAGTCATAGTGTACTTTCAAAATTTTATATATCATAATGGACATTGTCAGCTCGGATTCCAACCTAATTTTTAAAAATCTGCTTAATTGAAGCCTAGGGCAATCTGAATATTGCTAGATATTGCATATAGTATTTATTGCACAATCCTATCCCTGTTCCAAAGAATTCAAAAAGGTGTCCAAAACAAGCCTTGGCTCATGCATTTTGCTAAGGGCTCTACAGTGGTTTTCAGCTTGATGAAGGAGCTAAGCTTCCTGCTGCTCCAGTACTCCTTCTTCTCTCAGAAACTGCAAAGGGAGGACATCTCCATTTAGAGCAAAATTGATTGAATTATCAAATCTATCAAATTCATTGCAAAAGACGTTGACCTGGTCACAAGCTTTGATGATTAGTCCATTTTATGGAGGACCTTCAGGATCCATGTGAAAACCAAGTGCAGGACACCAGTGGTGGAAGATGGATAGATCTATTCCTCCTGCTTGTGGATTTTGTGGAGCCCAAACATGCCATTTTCTCACTAGTACATATCTTTCCAAGAAACAATGTATACATATGTTTGCTCATTGATTTTCTGCATGGTATTAGTGGATCTTGTTACTAAGATCTTTGAGTCCATCTTTTTCTCTATTATTCTGAGCTACTTGACACGTACTCCCTCATTACATTTTCTGTGATTGTAGTTCATTCATTTATTCTGCCTAGTTACCTGGTTGTTTCTGTGTTTGCAATGCCTTCTGAGTTTTGCCATCTGTATAATTCCACCACAAGCATTTATTTTTCTCCCCAAGGTCGCGGCAATGAGAACCAAGCATCGCATTTGCACATGCTATAAAATGCTGTAAATGGAATAAGAATGACTTGCTGTCTAGAAGACATATTGTCAGTGACATAAATTTGGTCGTGTGCATATATCAAACACTTTGGAACCAACCAATGCCATTATTCAGCAAATGCTCAGCAAAACACAAAAAGGATTACAGACATCTGATAGGTCTATTTCCAGCAACAGAATTTCTTTAGCAGCTTCTTTGGAGCAAAACTCAAGGTGAAGTTAAACAGATTGTTTGGATACTTATGGCAGGGAGGAGAGAGGGGTGGAAGAAGGAACCAATCCAGGAGGAGGGTGGAGGAGGTAGTACCTTAGGTGGCTTTAAATTACACAAATTAATGGCCATCAGTCATGATGACTACATGTTAACTCCAATTTTCAATCTGCCCTGAATAACAATTTCTGGTTAGCAATCATTGAAGAGGACTATTTGCCTATATGTTTTATTTCAGAACCATTCTGAAACATGCAATTGGCAAATGTGGAAAACAGAATGCTAAAGCTGGTGAACCTATAGTCTGACCCAACAGGGTTCACCTGATGTTCCTATGCAGGGTGACCATATAGAATGGAGGACAAACTGCCTCTACCTTTAAGCTTTGCATAAAAGAGGGAATTTTGGCAGTTTCAGCTCATCATGGAAGAGTTTAAAAAGCAGCACCTGCCTAAATCCCCTCTTCTATGCAATGCTTAAAGATAAAGTCATTCTGTCCTCCATTTTATATGTTCTTATGTTCTTGTGTTCCTATGTTCTTGTGGGCCTGCATTATGTCACCCACGCAGAATTTTCATTTTCTTTGGCTGCAATCCTAATCTCCAGTTAGGCTGGCCTAAGCCCTGGCCTAAATTCTGTGCTGACCGGGGGGTGTCGCAAAAGTGCTGGAAGACACTTCTGCACCACTCCTAAGGGAGAGTTAGGTCAGTGCACAGATCAGTCATGGGCTGAGACCGGTTCGGACCGGATCGCCCGATCCGGTAGCTCCAGTCAGCCCGACGGTACCAATCTGCTAGCTGAGCCAGATGGCCAAAACTGGCTGAACTGGTTCAGGGGGTAATTGGGATGTTTTGCGGCCGCCGTGGCCGCCATTTTAAATCTGCGCACGCAGGGAGGTGCGCGCGCAGCTATTCACAGGCGGGTGAGGAGGTCCCTCCTCCCTGCCTCCAGTACAGAGCTGGCGAGCAGCCACTCCAGGCCGCTCTCCATAGCGCGCTCTCCCTCAAAGCAGGGACCGCGCTCAAAGCAGGAACCTTGCTTGTGCCTTTTCACCGTCCCTGCCTGACCTGCTTTACTTCCTGCCTGACTTACTTCTGAGTAGACCTGCTTAGGATGAGGCTCTGAGGCTGAAGTCCTCTCCACACTGGCCTGAGAGTAAGTCCCATTGACTTTCATGGGACTTACCTCTGAGTAGACCTGCTTAGGATGAGGCTCTGAGGAGACCGCTTGGGCAAAGCAACGTGTGTGTGTGTGTTACTCCTGAGGAGACCGCTTGAGCAAAGCAACATGTGTGTGTGTTACTCCTGAGGAGACCGCTTGGGCAAAGCAATGTGTGTGTGTGTGTTACTCCTGAGGAGACTGCTTGGGCAAAGCAACGAGTGAGTGTGTTACTCCTGAGTGTGTTTTCCTCAGAGCCTCATCCTAAGCAGGCCTACTCAGAAGTAAGTCCCATGAAAGTCAATGGGACTTACTTCCAGGCCAGTGTGGAGAGGACTTCAGCCTCAGAGCACCATCCTATACTGGTCTACCCAGAGGTAAGCCACATGCTTAAATTTTTTTAATTTAAAAAAATTATCCCTGGCCCCGCCCCCCCTGACCTCGGCCCCGCCCCTGACCTTGCCTGGCTCTGCCCACTTCTGGAGAACCAGTTGTTGGAGCCAGGCCTGCCCACCACTGGCACAGATATATGCTTGCCTCTCTACATCACAACTTTGCCCTCCACTTTGAGAACTTGTGTTTCCTCTTCATCTTCATAATTTCAGAAAAGAAATTATGTTTTTTTTCAAAATTATCTTACAAACGATAGCTGACATAAATCACTAATCCTCATTTTTCTTTCTATATGCTGTTCCCTCCTGTTCAAAACCTGTGGTTTGTCAGATTGTGTATCAAAAGTACCGATATTAATTGGAGGTTCAGTTTTGTTCAGATTTGAGTTCAAATGCAGCATCCTACCCAAGTTGCAAAGGTTGCCTAGTAACAGCTTTCAAAGAGTTTTATTTGCTCTCAAAGCTGCAAGCTGTTATTTTGCCGTCCTTTCAAACAAAAACGTAAAGAAAGAGTAGCACTAATAGAAAATAATCTAGTAATTACTGCACTAGATAATAGTGTGAGTAGCCCCATTTACATGAGTTCCATAGTAGCATATGGGGTCTTCCAGGAAGACCTTTGGGGGTGGGGGGGAGTAGCCCCATGTCTTTGTAAGGATAAGAAATAAAAGTGAAAGTAACACAACAACCTTAGGGAATAGGAATTATGGGCGCAATCCAAAGTAACTGTGGGGAGTCCTTGCTCCGATGTAAGAACAATTTACTCTGGATTGCAATATGAATTTCCCATAGGTTTTCACTAGGTGGTGCCATAGCTACATTGACGTAAATGTCTCTTACATGCTCCTGTAGAAGACACTTGGGCTACAATACTAACCTCCAGTTAAACCCTGGAATAAGTCCTATGCTGGCCTGGAGGGGTCACAAAAGTGTTGTAAGGCACTTCTAATCCACTCCTAGGGGCAAGGTGTTAGCTTGGTGCACAGACCTACGTCTATGTTCTCACACCACTATGGGAAATTATGCCAGGTGAATTAGGCCAGCCTAAATTGGTTAGGATTGCACCCTGAGACCTATAACAGGAAGTATAATACTGAAAGAACTCAATTATGCATTGTGCTGGACACTGTCGAAGTGATGGCGTGTGTGTGTGTATGTGTGTCTAACCTCATTCCCAAATATAATAGGAAATAATATACTGCAAGACCATCACAGTCTTTGGGATTTATTTTACTATGTGATGATAGTAAACACCCCAACATTCATACAGGAAATTGCCACCTCCAAGGAGCACGGTGCTATGGGGGTCTGTAACACAACACGTTCAGCAGCCCTTAATTCAAGGCTTACAGAACATGCTGCTAACTCAAATTGCAGTGGACCTTTCCTAGGACCAGCTTCACATGGCAGTCCCCACTATGGAGAGAGAACAAAATGAGCAGAGGTCAGCCCAAAGGTGTAAAAAGAATAGAAATGAATCTATGCAACAGTATTTTTACCTTGATAAAAACAGAATGACCCAACATTCTTATCTGCCTCTTCCCAAGTGTTGATAACAAATCCCTTTCATGGCAGAGTTATCACCATTCAAATAGTGATGCAGTATAGTTAAAGCATGAGATACCATGTAAATGTAGCCCGCTGATCATGCCTGCCCATTAGAGACTTACATTTATTTTTGCAGCCTGCCTAGGAATACAAAAGCAGAGCACAGGGCAAGAAGGGGCAGTTGCAGGAGGAAGAAATTATATAATGCCTGATAGGCCACCTGACAGATGATGGGCTGAGTCCAACTTGGTGGATCATAAGTCATGCAGACTCCTCTAACACAAAAATATCTCATCAGGTCAGTGAAACTTGATTTAATGTAGGATGACCAAGTTCAACACACAATAAGAATCTGCACTATCATGAGTGAGAATACTAGTCCACAAGCTTAGTATCATTCATACTGAACCTCTCCAGGGTTCCAGGCAGGTATTTATCTTTGCCATAGGTGACAGTACTAGGGATGGAGCCTGCACCTGTCTTCATATAAAGCATGAGTTTCACCAGAACCCTACAACAGCCTCGTTATTGTTTTCAAAAAGAGAAACATCGAGGTGAAACATCTGCCACAACACGGTTGAATGCTTAAAGGCTCTGCAATGAAATAACTGTTTCGCTACTTAATTCCAAACTCCCAACAAGATTAGCTGCTTGCTATGCAATTAGCTTGGATCAAGAAATCTTTCTACCTGTCCCATCCCTAGTTCAATATACTTCATAGTCACTCAAGCCCAGAAACACTACTTTTCACTTCTTACATCTGTAACGTTTTCTTAACACTACTAACCAATAAAACGTTCATGGGAATATGGGCCCAATCCTAAATGGCCTAGTGCTGGCAGATTGTCTGTACTGCTGGCTCCAGGTGTCACAAATGTGATGGCAGTCAGTGCTGGACCCAATGGCAGAAGTGGACATCACAAGAGCAGCTGGTATATTCTGCCACCACTCAGGAGTGAGAAGTTTCAGGGTGGGCAAAAGGGAAGACGAGGACTCAAAGGGGGCAACCTGACACAGACCTCCTTGATTGTGTGCCTGCTCAAAATTGGCCAAGAGGACCCATTTGCACCACAGCAATCTTCTTCAGCCTTATTCACACCACATAAACTCCTGGCATTAGGTTGGTGCCAATGAGATCTACTTGCAGCTAATTCAGTGCCACTGGAACCTTGGGCACCAAGCAGCTCAGGATTGGGCTGCCATCCCCCTGAACTTAGTTGATTCTGAGTAGGCATGAAAAGGACTGTACTCCAGGTTGAATCAGTGGCTGCCCTTGCCTCCTTAGGTATTTTAAGTCCCACAAACTTGCAAAATCTAATTGGTGTAGTCTGCTATCTGATTGTGTGGATCACAACAAATTGTGGCAAGTTCTTAAAGAGATGAGAGTACCAGACCCTGATACTGGGAAAAACTGAAGGCAAAAAGAGACGGGGATGGCAGAGGATGAGCTGGTTAGATAGTGTCACCGAGCCAATGAGTATGTACTTGGACAAACTTAGTACTCGGACAAACTTCCAAGCTAGTAGAGGCTGGGGTAGCCTTGAGTGCTGCAGTCCGTGGGATCACAAAGAGTTGGACACAACTTAATGACGAAACAAAAACAAAAGTCCAAGAAATTCTTAAGTAGTAGGAATTACAAGAACCAGAAATTGTACAAGAACTTTACACAAACTGAGTGAATAAAAAGGCTTCTGACAAAATGAATGGAACCAATTTCAACACAGTATGTTTATCGCTTTTAGCGCTGCTGGGAGCAAGGAATTTGCAATGGTGAATAGCATGCTCCAAATCCTTTTGCAAATGCAGTGAGGGTATTATTTTTTCCTTCCTGAGAAGCCTCTTGGTGAAGTACAGTAAATATCAATGGCATCTTTTTTTGAGTGGAAATGCAGACTGTTGTGCCTAAATTATGTTGCCATAGGGATGCCAACAAAACCCAATAACATGACTACGCATTGTAAACACTCTCATCCTTTCAAAACAAATGCACCTGAAAGGAAGCCAATGTGTCCCTTTCTTTATACTTACAGTGGCATCAACAGATTGCTCATACTCTTGTTTTTAAATTTTTAATCCTAAAAACTGAAACGTAGCATGGCAGAAGCCCTCTTCCACAAACACCATGGCAAAAAGAGGAACTTGTTCTTGGGGATCAGGGCTATCATTGCTACTGTACTTTGAGGACTTGGATCTGTGCACAGGTTTTGTTAAAACAAATGAAATTCTCCAAGTTTCAGTTTAAATCAAGATGACAGAATTAGGAAAAGGGAAAGAGTACAAAAAAGGAAAAGAAAAGGAGAGGCAGAGAGCAGGGGTCAAAACTCCAGAAAATGGATACTTTTTTAGATGCTGTTAAAACACTTGCAAGGAAGAAGAGGTTCAGAGTTCAACTTTCAGGGAAAGGGAGCAACAAGAAAGAAGGAAGGAAGGAAAGAAATGAAATCTTCTGTCTGCTCTGGGTCAGAATGGACTGGCATGATTATTTATGACCTGTCATTCTCATCTACGAGTGCCTGATTGTGAATGTAGCACCAAAGAGTCATACTGTCTCTGTAGCTGTCACATTCAAGGGCACAATCCTTGAGTAAAAGTCGGGTTGGAAAGTTTTAATCACAAAGAAAGTTTTACCAAGAAAGAAAGTTTTAAAAAATAGAGTTTATGTAAGGTCCAGTTAATAATTCTTTCAGGAATCTAGTCCAAATCCAGTTAGCTTGCAGATGTGCAATGCATTGAATAAGTCCAGAGGAAACTGACTTATGATGTGTGTCAAGTGGTAGGGATTCTGGTTCTAGTTAAGCTGAGTCAGATTTGCTCCCAGGACAAACTTACATAAGCAACACAAGTTGCTTAAACAAAGGACTAAGCTCACCTCATCATCTCAATCAATACCAAAGCATGTCAAGTGGGCACATATCCACAGTTTAACAAAAACAAAAAACAGAAATTCTGTCTTGGTATCTGAATATATGCAGTAACTAAGATGTGAGTTAGTGGTGGAGTAAACTGCAAAAATGTTCAAGGTTCAGTCCCTGGAGAATGAAATCTCTGAAAAGCATTGAGCTATGGAATCTGTGTGCACCATACAAAACCATGTGGACCAAGGATCTGGCTCAGAAAAAGGCTTCTTCCTATGTGCTTCTGTTTAGTGGAGAATGAAAGGCTTCACATCACTGTAGACATGACAGAGCTGTATACAAGTATACTAGATTCTTGTTGGAGGAGTCTGAAAATCTTTCCAGTTCCATATCACTAATGCATCAAACAGCTGAGCTATAAGACACATAGGATGTGTGTGGCAGTTTGCTAACGAGATGTCCTGACACAATAGCTAACAGATACTGGCAGTCAGGCTAAGAGCACAATCCTAACCATGTCTACTCAAAAGGAAGCCCCATTGTGTTCAATCGGTCTTACTCCCAGGAAAGTGTCTTTAGGATTGCAGCCTAATGCAAATGGACTGCTGTGGCTGGACGGGACAAAGAGGCAAAGCAAAACTAAAAATTGTGGTAACAAGAAAAGCACAAAAAGATCATCAGTCATCTCACTGGCATCCTTTAGTCTCGAAAGATTATGGTATCAGGCTCAGAAACGGCGGTCCTAAAACAGCATCTTTTGTGACTAAAAAGGCCAATTCAAGAGCGGCAATCCCTTTTACACTGAGGGCAGATACAGTCTGTCCCCTGCCCAGCCCCCAGATTTCGCTGGTTCTGGGAATGCCTCTTTGCCTCAGCGTGCCAAACCAGTGTCTCTTCAAATTGGAGAAAGCCGTGCTGCATCTTTTGCCTCCAAGCTGAATGATCAGAGGTCACGGTTTCCCAGCTGTTGATGTCCATTTCCATAGCCTTTAGGTCCCTCTTGCAGATGTCCTTATATCGCAGCTGTGGTCTCCCTCTAGGGCGCTTTCCCTGCACTAATTCTCCATACAGGAGATCTTTTGGAATCTGACCATCAGCCATTCTCACAACATGCCCAAGCCAGCACAGACGTAGCTGTTTCAAAAGTGTGTACATGCTAGAGATACCAGCACGTTCCAAGACTGCACCATTTGAAACACTGTCATGCCAGGTAATGCCAAGAATACGTCTGAGACAGTGAATATGAAAAGCCAGCACATATGAAAAGCCAATAGTCAAGGATATTGGTACATGTGCCATTTACTCTGACTGGCAACTGCACTGCATTCTCTGGGTGCACATTTGCTCTTCCCAGCCCTTACTCTTGCAAGTCCAAAGACAAAATCTGATTCCATTATTATATATACCACCTTTATATACCACCTTTTTCATAGTATATACTATGAGAAAGGTATATCTCATAGTATGAGATATATACCTATGAGAAAGGTATATACCACTATACTATAAGTATAGTATATACCTATGAGAAAGGTATATACCACGTTTCTCATAGGTTCAAGCTGGTTTCTCATAGGTTCACAGACAGGTTAGTCATAAACTCAATTTTTCTGTGTTTTTCTTTTTTACAATTTTTTAAGAAGTCTTATGAAACTCTCCATTTCGCCAGATATTTCCCTTCGAAGTATAATCATGCCCTGGTCTGGTAACCCTTTTGTTCTTCCAACCTTTCATGCATTGCTGTGTTATTTTGCCTCTGCATTCCTTCAGATTCCTCCAGCGAGAGCTCTCAGTAGCTTCAATCTTTACGTCACATTCTCCCATCCAAAACTGATGATCCGACTTAGCTTCTTCAGGCAAGGCAACAGCTTCAACCTCCTTTTATTAAGAGGGCCATTAAGGGATGTGCTCCCTTTCACTGGCGGTGTGGTGTGTTTTATTAATGATCAGAAAACTGATGAACAAAATTTTTTAGCACCTTGTCAGTGCACTGTGAGGTGAAAAAGATTGCAAATCACTGATTCAGACTTTTCTTTTCTCACAAGTGTTATTAGGGACTTTGTATGAACATTTGCCACTTTTTCCCTGAAATTATGACCCAGGGAATTAGGCATTCAAATTTGCTATCAGCTATTTCAGGTACACCCATTCAGACTGATGTGAGAGACAATTTTCAGCCATTATTTTCACTGATCGCTGCTTCCTTTAAGGAAAAAAAAAGTTTACGACTGTTTTTCCTTCCCATCCACCTCAAAGTAGCTTGTGTTTTGACAAGCCATGTTTAAAGCTTTGTTCCTCACCACAAAGTCTTAAGCAGCATTGGAAGGGGACATTTTTATAACCAGCAATTAGATGAATGTTTTGCTGATTTGTATATATCTGGTACTTAAGCAGGGGAAAAAAAACACATTTTGGTTGTTGCTAACTGTTAACTTCTATAGTGGCCCACCAGTGTTGCTATAGAAACTCCACTGGGTTTCAGAAAACCCAAAGATTAAAAAAAAATTCTAGCTTATTTTGCTACTGATAAAAAGCAGGCCTCCGTCAGTCTTGAAAGACCATGGTATTGTGCTCTGTGCTGCATACGCTGCATGCGAAGCACAAAAGCCTGGGTTGGATTGTTATGGAGGATAGGCTGTTACCCAAGCAGCAAATCCCCCCTCTCCACGCCACTGAATTAGTCCAATGGAAAGCAGAGCCAATATGATTGGATCCAGCTGGCGTCGCAGAGCTGGGCTAAGGACAGGAGCTCACCCTGCCTTGTGGGGCCGACCCGGGTCTCGAACCCTGGCCTGCTGGTTAACAGGCACAGCGTTTTAACCGCTTGCGCCACCCACAGACACATGCTACTGATAAGGAAAGCACAATTGTTTTCCTTTTACATGAGCAAAATTGTTTTCCTTTTACAAGTGATATTTCTGAAATACTTTCCTAGCAATGTTCAGCCTGTCTTATTCCTTTCACTGAGGGACATCTGGGAGAAGCATGAGTGCAATTCTGCTCACAGAAGAAATCTTTATTTCTTCTTCTCATGCTCTGGAACACTCCCTCCTTCAAACCAGTCTGGCATGAGCAGACTGATCCAAAGTGCCATCCACTGATGCATCCTTCCACTTCAGATCCCTGCACTTTAAAGGTGCCAATCAGTGCAATTCTATTACCATTTTAAAGGATTTTTTGAGTAGGAACACTTAAGCATAGCAGCTTTTGAACAAATGAAATGCATGTTGAATATCTCTTAAATACATGGGATTTGTCAGGCAGTGGTGTGATTCAAACAAATTAACAACAAATTAATAACCTAAATTAACAACAGATTCTATGTCCCATTAGTAACCAGTTCTCAGAACTAGGCACTCATTAGCATAGGGTTGTATAGAACCTATGAGACCCCCTGAAGCACATCACTGGATTCAGGTACAGAACCTGGATATATATCTCTGTACATATATAGATCTCTCTCTCTCTCTCTCTCTCTCTCTCTCTCTCTCTCTCTCATTTTGACATATGGAGTGGAACCATCTGATCCATTTAGCTCTTCATTATCTGCATGGATTGGCAGCATCTACACATAGTTCCAAAGCAGCTTTAGCAAGACACACAAGAACTTAAGGTGGTACCTTTTCTGTGTAAAGCAGGTGCTTTCAGAATAAAAGTCTTACTCCTACTTCTAGAAAGGATAAAGGAAAATAAGTGTACAAATGTTCAATTCAGCTGTAATTAAACTATAGCTACGTTGAAACACTATGTGCATTCTGACTTGAAATTGCCAAGATTATTATTTTTAAAAAAAAAAAAAAACTCAGCCAAAGCATAATCTGATTACATTCTGATGTAGGATTCAGAATACATTTTAGGAATATATTATTTCTTTACTCTTTATATCAATTTGCAGCCCCTTTACTTCCTTCTTGAAATTTATTTATTTATTTATTTCACTTTGATACTAACATGATGCATTGTCACAATAGCACACCTATATAACCATTAATTATTTCTTATGAGATGCCGAAATTCTTATGAGTACAATCCTAACCATGTTTAGGTTAGGATTCAAAAATAAGCCCCATTGTGTTCAATGAGTCTTACTCCCAGTGTCTTTAGGATTGCAGCCTAAGTCATTTTTTATTATTGGCAAAAACACTGTGATTGGCTATATTTTTAGATATTTTAAAGGTTATGAAAAATTATTACATTCGAAGATCTTATTTAATGATTTCCAAGAAGTAGGAATTTAAAATAGGAGGAAAAGGGAATTTTTTGAATGAGATGAACAGGTGCAGTAATAACTGAACACAGCCCATAATTTCAAACAGTTTGTGATCACTTAAACTGTGTAGCCTAAAAATAAAACTGAGTAATCCTAGTCATTTCTACTCAGGAGTCAAGCTTATTGAGCTAATGAGATTTACTTCCAGATCATTGTTTATACAGGAGTGCCCAAACCATTTGGCAGGAGACCACATCATCTCTCTGACAGCCTCAGGGGCCAGAAAAATGATTAACATTTCCAATTTGAATAAATTTACATAAATTTAAATATAAGAGTGTATTAGGTACAATACAAGGCTTCTCCACAGACCAGATGGAGGAGTCTTGCTGTGGGCCACACTGAGTCATGCCATGGCCACATATGACCCATGGGCTAGGTTTTGGACACCCCTGGTTTATAGGGTTGAAGCCTCAGTTTTATACTCTTAAGCAAATGTCAGTGCAATCCTAACTTGCGCTGGAACATGCAGACCTGTGCTGTATTCAGTGCAAATTCAGGGCTGCTGCTGTGCTACTACAGGGAAGGGGAAACTTCTTCCTTTTCCTGGATTAGGTTGCATCAGTACCAATGAACCTGCATCACCTTTGGAATGCAGCGCAGAATCAGAGAGATACCAGCAGCCAGAGACTGCTCTGTGCCACCAGGGGATGCAAGTTGGGATCTGGCATATTTCCAGGTTCCAACCTCACTTTCTTCTCCTCACCTTCCCCGGTAATGCCCTCCCTTGTCCCTTAAGGAGAAGGTAATGCCTCTGGTTGCTTACGAGACTCTGACCCAGTTAACAGTGCAAAAGTCCTGGAAAATTAGGTGCATTTATTCATTTAAGGCCTCAGTCCTAACCTACAGTGTAAGCCCCTGACCTAAGCCCCTGACGTGGCGGTGTCACAGAAATGCTATAAGATACTTCTGTGCCACTCCTGGGGGAGGTTTAGGCCAGTGCACAGACATGCACTAGCCTCCCTACTTAACCACCGGAATGGAAAGATCGATGAGTTGTGCCAGCCTAGGTTAGGATTGCACCCTCTAAGTTCAATTTCTAATCTGTTTATTTAAATTTTATATTTAATTTTTTTTCTGGCCCTCAACACTACGCCAGATTTTGATGTGACCCTTCTGCCAGTTTAGAGAAGGCTGCCTGCCTTCTAACAGAACTTTCACGACACTCCCAGGCCAGTGGAAAGGACTGTAACACTTGTGCTGCTATTTTGGTTGTCTGCAAGCAATAGCTCTTTCTGCGGCATTTTTTAAGGCAAATGGATTTATTTATTTAAACTTTGAAATCTGCCTATTAGCCTTTAAAATTGTCTTTTTTGTCTCTACTGTAACAGACAGGGCCACAGTGTTATGCCTTCTTACTTGGAAGTAAATGCCATTGAACTTGGTCGGACGTGTCAATATACACACATGCTGTAATAAGGTTATCTCATTCTTCCCCTGAATCTGTAGTGCTGATGAATTCTTGAGTGCATTCCATATAGAAATCTGTCAATTTGGATCTGGATCAATATCTTTTTGCCATATTAATTAACTACTGAGATGACTTAATTATAATGTCTCAATGTTGCTAGAAGGCTCAACAAAATGGACCTTCGTGACTCAGAAAAACTGGCTGGAAAAGAACTTTGAATGTCACATTGAACATGCAGAAACCTCAGCCAGTTATGACATCTGAATCACTGTAAATAGCATTGAATGAAAACTTTTCAAGGGAAAACTTTCAGCTTAATTTGGGAGATGATATCTATCTATCTATCTATCTATCTATCTATCTATCTATCTATCTATCTATCTATCTATCTATCTATCTATCTATCTATCTATCTATCATTTGTCTGTCTGTCTGTCTACAGTATTTATAAACCACTTTTCCACTAAAAAGTTCACAAAGCAGTTTGCAATGAAAATGAAAATTAATAGCGAATGGGTCCCTGTCCCAAAAGGGCTCACAATCTAAAATGCAAAAAGAACACCAGCTGAATGCCACTAGAACAGACATTGCAGGGGTGAGGAGGACCAGTTACAATCCCCCTGCTAAATAAAGGAGGAATACCCACTTGAAAGAGTGCCTCTTGCCCCGTTTGCAGTCCATGTACCAGTTTTGCATGCATCCTCTTTATATTGCCACTGGATTGTAAATGTTCCAGTCCTTCCATAAGCAACCATTATTTACCCAGAACCTTCCCAGAAGCTACAGAGACAGTCTGTGGGTTAAAGAGATATATGGTGTCAGGGATATATGGTGGTAGATTGGACTGACCTAAACTCTCAGAACCAGTGACAGGGTAGTGTCCACTGCACCATCAAGGGACAGGCGCTCAATGGAGGAGTTTGCACAAGAAACCGGAACAACTTAACCCCAGCACTTTCTATTAGTTTCGAGATGGTAAAACCCACATGAACACCAGAAAGCAACGAAGACTGAAGAAACATTTAAGGATACGAAAAAGAAAAGAACAGTATGCTTTCCATTTCACACGGATATTCTCTCTGCTTTTTTAGTATTGCTGTTAGCTCTGCTTCCTCCCACCTCCTGTTGCTTTATTTTGCTCTGAAAGTAATGTCTTCCCCATTAGGTATTCTTAGGAAACTTCAATAGAAAACCAACAACGTTCACAAGGGAAAGGCCTTCACATG
The DNA here is from genome assembly GCA_030015325.1 of Cryptoblepharus egeriae. Classification (NCBI taxonomy): domain Eukaryota; kingdom Metazoa; phylum Chordata; class Lepidosauria; order Squamata; family Scincidae; genus Cryptoblepharus; species Cryptoblepharus egeriae. The sequence goes on along the minus strand of JAREYC010000001.1, from coordinate 181,680,047 downwards.
CAAGACAATGAAGTGTAGAACATTTGAACTTCAAACAAGCGGTTGGTATAGCAACATAAAGCATTTGCTATTAGAGGAACGAGGTGGCAATACAGGGATATGCTGAGAAATAAGTCTTATGTCTTTGAAATGTGATTTGTTCAAAGTGGATCTGTATTCTTTAGTCAACTGTCTCAATTAAAACCCTCCAAGAAAATGATGGCCAAAGCCAATATATCTCATTCTTTCCCTCCAAATATTCAAAAATGATTTCTATCAGCTTCATGCCCTAATAATACTGCTGGCATGCGCTCGTAAAGCGAGCCTGAGTATTATCGTTCTCTCTTAGTCAACATGCCTCCCGCAGAGCGGCCAGGACATTCAAATCACACTGAGTCTAAAACAGGAAGGAGTTTGAAATGGCGGACTCACAATACAAACTTTGTCAATAGTTGAGAGCAGAAAATCAGGCATTAATAAATGATTGGTACAGGCTACTAACAACAATAACTCTGCACTAATATGAATGAGCCACTGCAGAGATAATTAGTGGTTTGCTATTTCCATTTTATGATTCATAGAAACTAAAGTTCAGTGTCACACAGGGCACAGAATGCCAGGCTTGTATGTGAAAGCCTAATGGAGGGAGAGAAAAGTGGATCTTGGATGTGAGAATGCAAACTTGTCTGTGGAATATGTCAAGGTTTGCTTATCCCCACAGGCCATTTAGATTTTGATGGGATCTCTGAATGGTGGAAGGCCTATCATCAGACTGATTTAGGATGACCATATGGAATGGAGGTGACATAAAGCAATTAACATGAATCCTGACGGACTTAGGAAGATGGTGGAGGATAGGAAGGCCTATCCTGGTGAGCTGCAGTCCATAGGGTCAACTAAACAACTAAACATAGAATGGAGGACATTGCATACTTTTAAACATTGCACAGAAGAGGGAATTGAGACAGGTTTAGCTCATCATGAAAGGGTTTAAAAAGAAGCACTTGCCTGAATTCCCTCTTCTAGGCAATGCATAAAAATGGGCACACTCTGCCCTCCATTCTGTATGGTCACCCTGGCCTGATTTGAATTGGAACTGCCTGACTGTAGCTGGATCTTTCTAGTGGTGGGCTTCAGGGGGTTCTCACAGGTTCTATAGAACCCTTTGCTAATGAACGGCTGGTTCTGAGAACTGGTTACTAATGGGACATAGAACCTCTCGTTAATTTAGTTGTTAAATTTATTTGAATCTCACCACTGGGTCTGTCCTGCCTTAGATTTTTGTTTTGATTCTGAACTTGTCAAGACAAAAGCAAAAGGACTAAACAGGTTGAAGTCTGCTTCAAGAATAATTCCTCTTGCACTGGTCGTGGACACAGCATGGCATGAAATAAGCCTCAGGCTTATGCACCTTCACCCATAGCAAGGAGAACTTTGCATGTAAAGTCCTCATCTGTGTGAAAGTCAGCAAAAGCAGGCTCTGCTTACACTGTCTGCCGAATAAAAGGGATGGACAAACTAGCAGGACCAAATTGCCTAAGCATTTCTGTACTATCACAAGCAGGTTTCTCCACTTTAAAAAAGGTCATGTCCAAGTCCCAGAACTTCTTGAACAGTGACTCTGAAGCAGAAAGAGCCTTTCCAGATGCAGGTCAGAAGAAATCTTACTCTGGGTTTCTGTGGACTAGAGTCCACATTGGCCCAAACTCCAATGTAAGCATTCCTAGTGCCAGACTCTTGAGAGCCTCCAAGCTGTCCTCCCCACACCTGACCCACTGACCCCACACCTGCCCATATAGGGGAAAGCACATTGATGGACACTGAAGAGAAGATCATTCTTCCTGACTTAGACTTAACTTTCAGGCAATGAAAAAGTCCATATAGTGAAGAGAGAAAATTCCAGCAATCCCTCTGAGGACGAAAATCCATATACAGTGGTGCCTTACGTAACAAATTTAATTCATCTGGAGGCATGTTTGTTACATAAAACATTCTTTACGTGAAGCGGATTTTCCCATAGGAAATAATGGAAATAACAGTGTGTTTGTTTTGTGAAGCACAGTTTGTTACGTTAAGCAGAATCCTAGAGAAATTTTTATTTGTCATGTGGAACATACTTTACATGAGGCATTTGTTACGTGAGGTGCCACTGTATACAGCACTCATCTGCAGCAACCAACACTGTAGGTCAGGAGAAATTCTCTTAATGATCATAGAATCATAAGAGTTGGAAGGAACCTAATAGGTCATCTAGTCCAACCCCTCTGCCTGTAGCAGGGAATGCTCCTGGAGCATCTCCAATAGTTGCTTGTCAATTCTCTGCTTGAAGATCTCCAATGAAAGAGAGTTCAAAACTCTTGTTAATCTATTCCACTGCTGAACTGAGGAACAGAAATGTTTAAAACTGTTCATGACACAGACTCATACCTAAAACGAAGTAAGATCAAAGAAAAGTTGAGAAAACTAACCAAATGAACAAGGAGCACCTGGTGTAAGAGTTTGTCTCATAAAGAACTTTCACAATAATTTACAATATCATACACACAGCCTAAATGTAGAGGCATCACTAGGGTGGATTTAAACTCCTCATTAACTATTTATTTGTTTAAATACAAAACAGTTCCACACATACTGTACATTGTGTCACCCAACAAATCAGTAACCAACTAAAAACAAGTGGCCAACTTGTTGACTGTCACAAAAAATGAATAAAGCTGCAATCCTAAAGACACTTTCCTAGGAGTAACATCCACTGAACACAACTGAACTCTATTAGAACTCTTAAAGCACAATCCTAACCATGTCTACTCTAAAATAAGCCCATTGAACACAATTGAGCTTATTTTAGAGTAGACATGTTTAGGATTGTGCTTTAAGAGTTTTAATATTAGTTTTGATACATGAAAATGAGAGCTGACTCATAATAAAGATGTATTGGTTCCCTATGGTGTCACAATAATGCCTCATTGGCTCTTACAGCCATCAATCTCATTTGTCATATAAGCCCAGAGACTGGAAATTGGTCTCTAGCTGTGCAATCCTATGCATGTTCACTTTAAAGAAAGTTCAAATCTGTTCAGTGGAACTGACTCCCAAGTAAGTGAACATAGTATTGGACTGTAGAGCATATACGCTTAAGTGCATTTGTCATTGCCATGTGGGAAAACAAAGGTTTAAAGTTGCTTAATTTGGGTTAATGTTGGACATTTGGTTTAATACTGAATTGCTTCTCTGGAGTTTTTTTTATTATAACTGGAATAAAAATGGTTTTCATGTTTATTGCAATAAGCCTTAAAGGGCTTATTTATTTGCTAATTTAAGACAGCAATAGAAAAGCTGCAATAAAAAAGAACAAGCTGCACACGCAAGGGCACAACTTGTGGTGGCTGGTGAGCAGAAATCAGACTGCAAAGAAAACAGATTACTTACCACTTTCCAAAACCAGAACTCTTTAAGCCTATGAATTTAGTTTCATTAATGGCATTTTCTAAGTAAATCATTTTCTTTGCAAACACATTCCATTTCAAGGTTCAGCTTGGGATGCACTCAGCAATTAAGTTGAATTCTTAATTAGTGTCTTGCAGTAGGAAACTATCCAAGAGATATCAAACATTTGTTTTTATTAAATAAAATTTTAACCTCATTGTATTCTCGCAGGCTAATCCTGTTCAGTGGGAGAGAGCGAATGTCATTCAGTGTGGCAAAAGTCCGTTTTTATGCCAAAAAACTATCCAGCCATCTGTTACAGCCACTGGTAAGGATGCAAATACCCCTGGATTACATTTTCCTCTGACCTTTTGTACAGTGGTGTTAAGTCACTCAACCTGTAAAACAAAAATCAGGGCCCTCATGTCTGTCACTGAGCTGTTAAGTGGCTCAAGACAGCAAGAACGCTTTAAGCCTTTCTTCCTTTCAAACGTATCTTCACAACTGAGATCTGCTGTCATGTCTCCAGTCATCTGGCTAACAGGAAGCCCAGTAAAATCATCCTGAGATTATCCTATCCTCTTATCCTGAGCATTTCTTTCTTATGACTTCTTTGCATTTGGACTTTCTCCAAGAAATTGGATCCTCATAGAGAAAAACACAAACCATTAAATAGCATATTAATCCTCTGAAATAATGCAAGGGAGAAAAGAGTAGGGGTCAATCAACACAAACCAGCGTTTCTGAATCTGTTCTTTGAACTGCAGATTAACCCCTTGAAACTGAGCAGATTCATTCCTGTCAACTGGGTAAGAGGCACTTTTTCAGGCGAGTGTTCCTATTTTATTTGGCAGAGGGAGAGTAACTGGCCCTCCTCACTCCAGCAGAGTCTTTTTGAGTGCCTGTCTCCTGGTGTGATGATTTTGCATCCTTTTAGATTGTGAGTCACTTCGGACAGGGAGCCATTAGCTTTTTCATTTTCTCTGTAACCACCTTATGAGCTTTTCATCGAAAAGCATTATATAAATACTGTTGATGATGATGGGTACCTTCTCCCAGTCACATGTTGCAGCCTAAAAGATTTGCCATCACCCATGAAGCAGTTCCCAAGAAACAAAAAGGCAAAACAACTCTCATATGAGTATCAACCTTCTGCTGTGTTTTTCTACAGTTTCCCATTCCCAACAGAATGGAGGGAAGTGTTTGGTCCACCTATAGCAAAGTTGACTTTTGTGAATTTATTGCAACAACAAAAACTAGAATTCTTGCCAAAAATTTCCAATCTGGGAAGAGGAGGAAGACATTTCTAACCCTTTGGGATATCCCCTTCCATGACATTGGAGGCATGGCAAGGTAGCCACTCATCTCTTCATGGGTGGTGCAGCATCCAAGTTCCTAGACAAGATCTGGATCAGCAGAATATGCCCATTCTTACTCAGACTGAAAGAAATGGCTCATGTAGCAAAAAAGACAAATAGTGCAATCCTAAACATGTCTACTAAGAAGTAAGTCCCATTCTGTTCAATAGTACTTACTCCTAGTACTATTGTGGTTACTACTAGTGTGGTTATGATTGCAGCCATAGTAAACCAGGGATTTTGTGAGTTAGAGGGAAGAAATTTTTAGTCAGCATGTATCATTTCCTCCTCATTCACACAGATATTGATTAAAAATTGTTAAGTAGTGGAAAGAAATGGTTATAAAATACTGTATGTCTTAGTTTTTGAGTACGTTCAGTACATTTTGTGCTATTTTGGCTTTAGCTATCTATTCAACACTACATTGCATAGAGGTGCCCTTGGCTAATATGCTGGTGTTACAATCCTATCCACACTTTCCTACAAGTAAGCCCCATTGAAAATAACAGAACTTATTTCTGAATAGACATGAATACATTGGACTTTCGGCAGGCTTCCTGGAAAGCTGGAATTGGCCAGACTTGTCTGGTTTTTGGCTATTGGACCGAACTGTCCAGCCCCGTAGTCAAGTGTCCGGCCTTCTGGGGGGGGGGGGTGGGAGGGTGCTTGGGGGCACTTGTGTGCTTGGATACAGGCTGGCGCGGCTTGGTGCGGCTAAGTTCGGCCAGCTGCAGCAGCCATTTTTAAAAGAATTACTGTGCGCATGCGCGTGCAGTCTTTCCCTTCCTAAAGGCTCCAATGGAGAGCACTTCTCTGTGGGTGGAGCATCCCCTCCTGACCTCGCCGGCACATTCCTCCACTTTTGCTTTCCTAAGTGGAGGCACTTGCCAGCGAAGTCCCAGGAGGGGATGCTCTACCCACAGAGAAGCGCTGTCCGTTGGAGCCTTTAGAAAGGGAAAGACTGCATGCGCACAGTAATTCTTTTCAAAATGACTACCTGGATGGCCGAACATAGCCATCCAGGCTAAGTATTAATGTGTCCCAACTGCAACCTGAGCCTCCCCAGCGGCCTTCCCAGTCAAGGTAAGTAGCCCCATTCCTAGATGTCTACTCAGAAGCAAGCCCATTAAGTAAATGGGGATTACTCCTTATTTTTAAAAAATGTAGGATGTCCGACATTTTGTCCTACATTTTTTAAACAGTAAGGGACACTTTAATTTAAAAAAGAATTTTGGGTGACCATGTCTGACATTTTGGCTTTAGGATCTGGTCACCCTGGCTTGGGGCACAATCAGATTTAGGCCAGCACAACTCACTCATCTCCCTGTTCCTGTGGTGGTGTGCGGAGCAGCATGGGACTTGTGCCAGGACTTATGCCAGCCTAACAGGGGCTTAGGATGCTGCCTCTGTCTCCATATACAACTGGTTTTCCCCATCTGTGCACATTACTTGTGTTTTAAAAAGTAGAAACAATGTGACAGCAGCCTTAGCAGACAAACAGGAAGCTAAATTTGGCTTGTAAATGATTCATTGGCGATTCTTCACGCAACCATCTTCTTGATAAATTGTGTTGTGAAAAAGCATCTGCATTTTGAAATTTTAAAGAGTGAGGCTGGAGTGTTGCAAAGACAAAGTGCAAACACTGAGAACCACCTATAAATGTATTAGCTTATCTAATGATATGCCCCAGTTTATAAAAGAGAGTTCAAAGACATGACACTGTCTTTTTAGGGCACAGTAATCCCAGGTGCTAGAGGCTTCTATTCCTGTCTCTTGTTCAGCGTTCTCTAAAATTACAAGCTTTTACAAAGCTTTGTCTTTTTCCACCAGGTATTTGTTACTAAAGTCCAAATTCAGAGTTCCTGAAACAGGTGGAGATATTCTGGTGAATCAGGTGAAGACACTGAAAATCAAATCCCAAATTTAGGACATACTCCAGACCCATCTGTGTGAGGAGAACAGAATGCAGAAGAGCAATTTAGTGCAATCCTAACTTACGCTGGAGCAGCCACTTTTACACAAAGAATAAAATGAAAATATGTGGTGAAAGATTTTACATATTATATTTCTAGATCAAGGAACTAGAATATTTTTAAAAATCTTCCCCTAATGTACAAAAACTTTTGCAACCCCACTGGAGCATGGCCCCAAGGATGAAGAACACTCATCTACATGGTACTCAAAGAATAAGGCAGTAATCCAGCATAAGCATAATCCAGTTAGGCCAGCATGAGTCTCGGCACAAGTCTTGTGCCAGCCTGGGGATGTTGCAAAAGTGCCAGGAGGTATTTCTGCCCACTTCTTGGGGGAGGGGGGATAGGCCAGTGCACAAACATGTGCCAGCCTTCCCATTCCATCTCAAGAAGATATGCCAGGTGAGTATGCCAGCCTAAATTGGTTAGGATTGTGCCCTTGGAAGACCAGTCTCTGGGTTGACTGGTCCCTAATAGTTTTAATATGTAGAAAACACCACAAAGGAGATAGCTGGAAGGTGCACATGTCTCAAACTGGGTCTCCCAGATGCCAGTTTCTAGAACTATGCCTTCTGGGTCATTTGACTGAACAATTGGCCAGCCAACATTGATAAAATAATGCTAAAGTATTTAATGTGTTTGAACAATAAGGGAAAAAAACTCTATTAAACTATTGTTATGAAAAATGACATTAAATTATAAAACATTAACATCAATTATTTAGAACAAAGTTATACAAATATAAATATATGCTAATGATATTCGAGAAACTGAACAGTACTCAATTTTTCTGGAGCTCTAGGGTTGGATGAGCTAATTATACATTAAAAAATGAAATTAAATAAATACATCTAACAACATTGCATTTTTATCAGCTTCTAGGCTAAGCAGAGAGGAGACAAACTCAGAGGTTCCTCCAGAGGTGAGAGGAGCAGAGTTCCCCTTACCTCTGGAGGGGAGGAATAGCCCTGGGACTGCAGGGGATGAGTGTTTGCCTATACCCATGGTTTCAGGTACCTGCAGGTGGTGGTGGTTCCAGAACGGAACCCGCCACAGATAGGGCGGCATACTGTAACTCTCGTTTAAACTATTAATTTTGGTTGGTTTGGTCACACCCCTGTTATGACAGAGGTAGTTGACACAAAATATTTAAATAATCAGAGGAAGGAGAGTCAGAACAACAGTAAGCCAGGAATTATCATCTGAAGTCATCAAGCCCAGTGGCATAGCTAGGAAAGTGCAGAGGGTGCACTTGCACCGGGCTACAAGCTTCGGGGGGGCTACAAGCGGAGCTTGACACTAGTGACTAAAATTGTGAAAAACGGGGTCTGTATGAATGATAATACCATCATGTTATATATCGTTGGAAAAATAATTTTATGCAGAATGCAATGAAACAAACTGCTTTGAAAGATCTATAATCTATCAGATTATAATCTATAATCTATCAGAAAGATCTATAATCTGGCCAATTAACCAGAAAATGAAAACACAAAGGCATATGGAACAAAAGTGGATTTTCTTAACTCAGATGTTACTGATGGCTCTGAGAGCCAATGAGATGTAATTCTTAGACTGTATGGAACTAATAAGATGTTAACATATATCATAATACAGTTACTCCATGCTAACTGTGGATGCAGACACTTCGAAGTGATGCTCCTCTTATATTTACTAGGGAAAGAATAATCATTTCTCTTTGTCCCAGTCAGTGGCATAGCTAATGATCATGTAGCCCAGTGCAAAACTCAAAATGTTGCCTGGGAAGTGGTGTCACAACCGGAAGTGACATCATCCTTGGGTATTTTTTAAAAAAGAAAATTGGGGGGAAACCTGGCTCCTCTTCCTCGGCAGTTCAGCTCCCATTTATTCTGCTAGTGGCATAGAATAACAATTCAATAATATATTGAATACGCATCAAAACATTTACAGGCATATGGCAAGAGAAAGAGTCTTATACAAACAAAATTCATTAAGAGCCAAACAAGGAATAGTACCCCATTTGCTCATGCAATTCCCTTTTTCACTTGACTAAATTGCCTGTAAAGTATACTGTAAGAATTTTTAGCAGTATCATTATCCACTGTTCATACTGGGGAAAAAATATGCTTTTCACAATGCTCCTCTATCCTTCACGACACCAGAGTGCATTTAGCAAATGCTGGTTATGTGGAGCAATTACAAGTGTAAAGGAATTGCTCTAGTCTACAACTCTGTGCTTTAGGCACTAAATAGTGGCTTCATTTTTAGTACATTTTAATTGGGATCTGCATATCTGGGACTATTCCCCCCTTTCTTGTATTCCCAAGCAAGAGAGGAAAATAGAGAGGAAGTACTAATCCACTTTATAAATTAGCACATACACAGTACTGGAGAATTGCCTGCCTTTTATCATTTTGACATTGGCTTGGTAACACTTAAGCAAAACAAATCCTGTATCTGCATGCAATTAGCACCCAATAAGGATTTTATATACACAATCTCAATGTGTTGTGAAGCACCTTTTCATTTTTTCCCCTCTGATTTTGATGCTGCCAACTACTGGTTTGTGTCAGCTGGTAATTATGCAAGCACATATCAAATGGTTTCTGTCTTCCAAATACTCAAAAATGATAGATTTGACTGTGCAATGTTCTGTCAAAGGAAATAAAGAAATATCTGAATGAGATGAAACAGAATCCTAAAGATACCACTGATAATTATTTGGAGTTCCTGTTTGAACATCCAGTTTTTCCTACTGGTATTTCTGGATTCTGTTTCTTCGAAATGTTTCAGAGGGAGGTGCAACCAAACCTTGCTTTCTGCAATATACATATCTGAAAATATGTGTTTGCTGCATTTACCCACTGGATTGTCAGATATACACTACAAGGATCTGTGTAATTGGGGGGAAGGGGAAAAGAAGCAGTTCTCACAAACTGCAGTGCCAATTGGAAGCAGGCTAATGTTTTTCTTAAAGCTTCATACTAGAATCCTCAAGAACACATAATTGTTTTAATTAACTACTTAGAAAAGGAAGCAACCATTTAAAACACTGCTATGCATTTCTGGGATTTTTTTAAGCATAAATTTAAAATACAAACATTTGTAGGACTGATTTCTGAGGCCCTATGACCAATTGTGTACAAAGTGAGAAGGATAGAAAGGTGGAAGAAGTGTGGAAGCTATTGAAACTGAACCAACAGAGCCAACAAAGTGAAAATAGTATGGATTATACATACTTTTTTCTCCCAATCATATATTTCCTCTTTTAAGAAAGACACTCTTGACTGATGCAACCAATAAATAGCGTCCCTGTACTTCGAGGAACAAAGCCTGATGTTTACAGCAGAGAAAGCATATCATCAGTGTCACCATCTCTCCCCAGTCAGGAGTAATTCTTTCCGGTTGTCCCTCCCAGCGCCACAATTCAGCCAAGCAAATCTGGTAAGCGTTAAATGAGTTTTCTTTTTTTAGAGAGAGAAAAGCTTCAAGTACCTGAAGGCTTTTAGAAACTCAATAACAATAAAATAGATAAACTGGCAACAAACAACAGAGATTGAAAGTTTCTGTAGGTGTTTATGGGCTAACAAGAATAGGGCCCAATCCCTTCCAACAATCCTTTCCACCTCCAGTGCTGCATTCTGTGGTAGTGAGCAAGAATCATTTGCTCTCTTACTCCATTGAGTAAGAGTAAGCTCCATTGAAGCTGCAGAACTACTAGAAAGCTGAATAGGATTTGGTGCAATCTGATCCTATAATGGGCTGGCCCAGAACACACAGTGACCCACACAGTGACTCTAAGGGCCAGGTAGTAATGGAGACATCAGTAAAAGCGTCCATTGTGTTGTCCTTAATTGGCCTACTCAGATCTGTGCCACACTGGGATAAATCAGTGTGGGTTTATTGGGGTGTACGAGCAGGCCAGCAGCCTAGTTTTGATGCTACTACAAAATAAAGTTGGTATGGATGCCCAAAAGATATGCCAAAAGCAAATCCTTTGACAGTGCTTCTTCAGCATTTCAGCCCAGGATCACCTTCTGAGAACGACAATCTGGGATCCCCTGGAATTGATGTCATCTACCTGAAAGTGATGTCATGCCCAGAAGTGACATCCAACAGGAAGTTACATCCCTGTAATGCCAGAGCTCCTCCATGTCATCAAATTCGTGTCCCATTCAAAGATGGTGGCACCCAGTACCAGATTTCAAGATGGGAGCATCCAACTTTTTGTGATTCCCCTGAAATGAAGTTTTGACCTTACCCAAAAAGGGTCCCAACCCCCACTTTGAAAATGATTGTCCTAGGAAGCAGATTTCAGCTTACACTGTGAGCTGAAAATTTGCTTAATCATTACAAAATCCTCATCCTCATACTGATAAATTTAACTAGAAAATTATTGCGCAAAACATTCCCAGTCCTTGAGACTGCTCCCCATCTCCCTTATAAGAGGCATCACTTATAAGAAGAAGGTGACATCGCAGGAAAGCAGCTGACAATTCCTGCTCAGTTTTTGAATGAGTTTCTTCCCTTTCTTTGGGTAGCTTGTGTCATTCAGGTAGGATGATAGCAAGTTCAATTATCTATTGCGGGAGGATGGAGCGAAAGAAAAGTAAATAATAAATCATCAACGCAGCCAAGCTTTCATCGCGGCAGAGATGCCAGTCTGTAAACATTGCCTGTTTGCAGGAAACACTGATTGATAAAGTATGAAAAAAAATTCCATGCGTGCTGCTGAAAGTGTTGATGACAAAAATAGCTGCAGAACTGCAAATAACTGTGGAACTGCCTGGTCCCGGGCCAGGAAAAATCTTATGCAGATGCCTACCAATGAATGAGAGATCCTAACCAATACAAAGTCTAAGGGTACAACCCTATTCCTGTCTACTCAGAAGTAAGTCCCATTATATTCAATGGGGCTTACTCTTACAAAAATCTGTTTAGGATTGTAGCCAAAGAAGAGCATGTACACAAAGGAGACTGACTGCTTGCTTACACAGAGGAAAAGGATATTTGTCTGCTTTCTCCAAGAAAGGCAGCTGCTGGAGCACTTGCAGGGTCTTGCTTACCTACAGGATCTGGCAGTACCTGTCCAGGCACTGCAGGAATCTTGCCACCATGGGCAGCTCAGGATTGGGTTGTAAGTTGATACAGGTCTCTGGGCTACTGTAATTTCTTCATTCTCATACATTTCAATAAGTATAGTAGTAATGTTCTGTACCATAGAACATAGAGTAATATAGAGTATTAGTACAGCAACTTATATAGTACTGTATAAGTAAATAGGCTTCTTTACTACTTTAAGGAAAAGTCAAGAAAACTCATAAAAAATATGAGTTTGCTTCGTTGTGAACTCAACAGTGGAGGATTAACTGGATATGGTTCCTTACTTTGGATAATAAGTCTCCAATATCTGTAAATATCCTTTTGATAAAAGAGCTAAACATCCACGCTGCAGTGCTCCCATTTTATTAACCTCATCTAATTACAGAGAGCATTAACGTGTTCAAAACAAAAACACACATATTCCCCTACAGTTTTTATATAGGCAGACAGAAGGTACATTCAAAGTTTTCACATAAACAATGGCTAATTATCATTGGACTGAAAAGATAGATTACAAAATTTCCCACACACACTCATCACTTGTCTGTTCCCACCCCCCACCCCCCCCCCCCGTTAATTTATTTTACTGAGTTTAATAGAAAGGAACATCAAAAAAGGATTCTGTTAAGAACTATGCTACTCTTTCCTTTTCTAAGATGGTTATGTGACGTGAATGTATTTGATCCTTTTAGGGTTCTAAATGTTCAGATAGATTTAGGGAGAGCAAATCCTAAGCTTGTGGATCTATGTACAGTAGCCATAAAAACACATAAGGTATAACATAACTCAGATATGGACAAAGAAAATCAGTCTTATGTTCTCTCCCCCCCTCCCCCCGTGTGTGTGTGTGTCCCAACTATAATTTTATTTACTCAAGATTTCAAATTCTGAAAACACGATGGGTTGCACAACAGTATCAGACTCTGTTGCAGACAACCACCTTTCAGATTACGTATATTGTAACCACCTTTCAGATTATATTGTAACATCCACTCCTGTACTCCCACCCTACATCTTTACTTCTGAACCAATGAACAATTTTTAATGCCACTAATAAATCAGGGTGACCATACAGAATGGAGGACAGAGTGCCTGTACCTTTAACCATTGCATAGAAGAGGGAATTTAGGCAGGTGTAGCTCAACACAGAAGGGTTTAAAAAGCAGCACCTGCCTAAATTCCTTCTTCTATGCAATGGTTAAAGGTACAGGCACTCTGTCTTCCATTCTATATTGTCACCCTGACTAATACACCATCCTGCTGGAAGCATCAAGTCATCCTGGGTTGAGCTGTGTTGCTGATGGAGTTCCACCATGTTGCTACTGTAGTAATTCAATATCAATTTGCTTGATAATGTTCATTTATTTACCAGTACAGCCAGGGCTGGATTTATGTTAGATGAGACCCTCAGCTATTGAAGGTAATGGTGCCCTTTATATGTCCAGCTGTCCTTTGTCAACAATCAATTGTCACTGTTTTTTGTGCTGAATATATGCTATATGGTAATTTATGGACCTAATAGGTAACCAAAGCCATTTGCACATAACAAAACATGTATTTTATCAATGTAATTTGTGAACTGAAATACAATTTTTTTTTGGGGGGGGGGGGCCAAGAGAGTGGGGCCCTAAGCTATAGCTGGTGTAGCTTATACGTAAATCTTGCACTTAGTCCAGCAACTTCTTCCAGCAACTTGCACTTAGTCCAGCAACTTTGTCAATGTAAGACAAAATAGCAGGTAGTTGTGGCTACTAACCAACCACTTGTTCCTTGGGCAGAGTGGCTGACATTTCATTAATGGAATTTAATGCATAGGCCTGATAGCTGGAGATCTCTCTGCAGTTTTAAAACCAACATCTTAAGGAAGGTGACATGCCTGCAAAAAAACCAGTTTTGTGCTGTTTTGGAATTGGTGGGGGGGGGGGCATTTGTGTGTGTGTGTTTCTCTCTCTCTCTCCCTCCCTCTCTCTCTCTCTCTCTCTCTGAGAGAGAGCGAGAGCGAGAGCGAAAGCGCAGTCCCCAAGTTAGCAGAGGCAAGAGGCACGCTTTCAAGTGGGTTCGTTGGCATCCTTCAGTCTTGAAAGACTATGGTATCATGCTCTAAGTGTCCTCTCCAGAGCATGATGGCCTGGGTAGATTAATATGGAGGATAGACTGTTACCCAAGCACCAAATCCCCCCTCTCCACGTCACTGAAATAGTCCAATGGAATGCCAGAGCCGATACGATTGGTTCCAGCTGCATCACAGGAGTTACCAGAACATGATTGTACACGGTCACGAACTGCTTCCAGGACTCCATCTCCAGATTTTGCCTCAAAGTTGAAGCCTTTCCATGGATGGGTATAGCCACAAGGCAGTGGAGGTTGGAAGTGGGAGTTTTTTTCTCCAGACAACCCACGTTCAGTGGGATTTTGGATGGGTTTAGTCTGGCTCCTCAACAAAGGCCTGTCTGGCATGGGAGTTCCTGCCAGCATAGCCCTTTGTATCACTGGAGCACACAATCCCACCACCATGAAAAGGTACTGTCCATCGGTGTTTCTCTTTTATTTAGCAGGGGGAGAAAAATGGCCCTCCTAACCTCAGCAATGTCTTGTATAGTGGCTTTTGTTAGTGTTATTTTCCATCTTTTTTAAGACTGTAAGCCCTTTTAGGACAGGGACCCATTAGCCATTAACTGTTTTCATTTTCTTTGTAAACCGCTTTGTGAACTTTTTATTTGAAAAGCGGTATATAAATACTAGAGAGTGAGATCAGAATCTGACTGGGCTTGAAACATGAGCTTCCATCCTGTGTTTTCCTCTACTTAGGCTGCAATCCTAACCTCTAGTTAGCCCAGCATAAGGCTCAGCATAAGACCTGTGATGACCTGGGGGTGTAACAAAAGAGCCAAAAAGCACTTCTGCCCCACTTGAGGGGGAGGGCTAGGCCATGCTGAGGCATACACCACAAAAGTTATGCGGTGTGAGTTAGGCTGGCCTAAATTTGTTGGGATTGTTCCCTTAATCATTTTCATTTCCTCCCCTGTGCATCATTTTCTCAACACTTTAGTTCATTTCTATATATATTTTCCATCCCTGCTTCAGGTCTCTGCATTAAGGCTAATAGGTAGGGAGGTCACTGACATGTCCACACTGGACCATTCAGTGTTTCATATATTTTCATAATGATACCAGTATTATGAACATTGTATATGTGCTGAGACAAGAGCACTTGTCTCAAATATTGCCATTTGCATACTAGATATATTGCAAGTGAAGGTGGCAAGTTTCTTGTGAATTCACTTTGAGCCCTCCAAGCACAGTTTGAGCTCATTTCATATGCACTGTAATTGCACTGATGAGCAGAATTCATTTGATATTCATTCATTCAACACATTTATTTTTGTACTCTAGGTGTTCCATTGTAAATGAACCTTGGCATGAGATGCTAAACAAGGACACTTTGGGTAGGCTTATGGATTTTTGATGGGGTTCAGTGCCCTTGATATATATAATACACCAAGATATGTCTCACTTCTTCACACTCAGTGCTTTTCTGAAATTCAGTAGCTTCAGAATTAAGCAGAGTTAGAACCCAGGACTGACACTGGCTCATATCCAGAGCCAAAATCATTAATGGCCGCCAAACACTAAACTAGGTCTAATATTTTTTTTCAGAGACAAGAAAAGAGAGCAACTGAGATTACTACTGCTCTTATGGTCAAAAAACGATGTGACATTAATCATATCATACACCCAGCTGTGCTGGCCATTTTATCTGTAAAAATAATCCAGGAAAAAAAACACAAAACCACAATAAAACAGTGACACAATTCTAAAGTGGTCTATATTAGGGTCAGTTTTGGGGTCCACTGATGGACAAAAAATAATAATAACTATCATCTTCCTTTGTGTTTTGCCTTGCTAAATCAAATGCAAATGTATGGAAGTCATAATGACGTTGTCTTATTTATGAATAGGCTTTTACAGAGCCATCTTTTCTTGTGACCTATTCCCGAGCCTTGCAGCATTCATTTAACATATTAGCTGCTGCATGCAGAACCAGCCACCCACTAATATGGTAATTTTCCACACAGCCATACTTGCTCTAATATTTCCAGGACACACACACACCTTTCGATGGTGATAAGCCTGTGCTGTAATCCCACATGGAACCATCATCTCTTTGTTTCAGTTAGTCAAAATACAGCAGAACGATCCCACATTACCCTTGAATATTAGCACCAACCATCTGCAAGTCACCAGATGGAGCTGCAGGGGAGGTTTTGCGCTAGTTATGTGAATGGGAAACCATCAGACTTTCCGAATGATCTTTGACCATCAGAGCAAAGGAAGGGCTCATCTCACATCAATGCTTAAACTTCTCTCAGTCATGATAATATGAGGTACGAGCCTACACATTAACCCTTCATTCTGGAAAAAATATCTAATTTCAAATAATGCTGTTCAACGGGCTTCCCAACATGCATAATAACAATTCAATATACAGAAATTTATATATAAAAACCTAGCACTAAGTGCATTCAGTATGCATAAATTTTGTTAAAGCAATGCAACTTCATATATCAGCCATAGTCCACTGACTCTAAGGCTGCAATCCTAACCTCACTTCCCTGGGAGTAAGCCCCATTGACTATCATGGGGCTTACTTCTGAGTAGATATGCATAGGATTGGGCTCTAAGGCTCCAATCCTAAACACACTTTCCTGGGAGTAAGATGTATTGAACACAATGGGGTTTACTTTTGAGTAGACATGAATAGGATTGTGCTCTTAACCTTCAAGGGCTTTCTGCTTCTCTTCCATGAGCAAGGGAAATGGGCTGCACAGGCAAGAGAGAATACACGTGTGTGGGACCTTTCCTGTTGGAAATGAGGGTGGAATGTTCCTGCAGAAACAGGAATTTGCAGTGTGATCAGTGTTACTGAATAAACTTAAGCTAAGCATACTAGGTACTCGATAAGCAAATCAGCAGCTATAAATCAAATTTGTACAAGCAAATTTGTATCTGAAAGTGATAGGAAGAGTTTCTTAATCTTGAGCCACCTTGCCTATTTATCTAAATGACTACATTACAACATTATTCTTTGTATATGTTACTTGTAATCCTAAAATCCCCATGTTGTTCTGTCTATGCACAGAACCAGGAAAGTGCTCCAAATCTTTTGGTAACTCTTTCCCCTTTAATTTGCATTGCAGGTACTCCAAGCTCTCAACTTCCAAACTCCTTTTGATACAAAATGCTTTTCACTCTTTTTTGCTAGCTTCCCCCTCTGCAAGGTCATGGAAAAGCATTTATGTCCGCTATGTGGGAGCCTAAAGAAATGTATTTCGATGACTTGCTTCAGCCATCATGTCTCAGAATCCAAATCACATTCACACATGCAAGAGTTATACCAGAATGAATGCAGTCATTAAACCACATTTTAATATTTTACTTAATAAATTTATATCCTGCCTTTCTCAGCTGATTCAAGCTGACCATAAGAGCTACCATTTCTTCACAGGCAATTGTTTTGCATTCTAGGAAATGTAGGCTGTTATATCGTTCAGGACAAAGATGTTTCTCAGCCATTCCAGGATCCCAACCAGTTTTCAAGGCCTCCTACAACATCTTCACCATGGTAACACAAGATAACTGTTAGGCTTGTGTGTGACGGGAGACCTGCATGCAGTCAGGATACAGCAGGAATGGTATTTTAAAGCCGATGTTTGGTTATGTAAAAGAAAGATAGTTCTCAAAACCAGAGAAACAAAAGTATGGGAAGCTGCCCAATCTGGAGAATGTTTCCCTGTTGCCTCTGGCTTGGCAAGGGGGAAGAAGTTAGCTTAGTCACCCCATAATGTTTTCACTCTTCCATTTCTTCTCTCCTTCCATGGCTGTGGAGACACAGCTGTCAGCCTTGCATTCTTCTGCTGCCCCATCATTGGCACTGTCAGAACCTTTTGTACTGGAGACCCTCTTACAGGTATGAATGGCCCCTTCCCGTTCAAGTTGGAGATCACTCTGGTGTACCCTTGACCGCAGCAATCAGGAGGCATGAGTATTCATAGGACCTGCCTGGGGCCCACATACCAGTTGCAGTGCTAACTGTGGGGTGCACAACTGGTTGGGGAACAATATTTTCCTCAGTTGTCTACATGACCCTGACACTGGCTTCACTGGCCATACTGAGGGGGTGGCAACCTATCTAAGGGGTCTAGGAGGGTAGGGGCAACAATGTAGCTGCCAGACACAAGACATTTTTAATTCCCTCTTATGTGTTTATCTTTTAGGGAAGAACTAAACTACAGTATTGTGGAAGAGGAAGTGCTTTGGACAAAGAAAGTCTCAATTTTATCCCTGGCATCTTCTAGAATAGTGGTGGCGAACCTTTGGCACACGTGCCAGGAAGGACACGTGGAGCCCTCCTTGCCAGCACACAGCCATAGTGCTGCTACATGCCCCCAGGCCAGCAGTGTGGATGCTTGCCGGGCATTCTCTCCCACTGGCTGCATGGCTACTGTCTGGCATCTACTCCCAGCCAGAGTGTGCTGGTGCCCAGCATGCATGCCCAGAGCTCTGGGCATGTGCAATGGGCTCAGGCTGCTCCTGGACCACTGCACATGCCAAGAGTTCCAGGCATAACTCTGATTGAGATGGATCAGTGACTTGACTCAGTAAAATGTCTTGGCTATCCACTGTATGAAAAATGGTCATGACTGGGCTATATGGCTCAATGGTCTGGCTTGATTTATGGCAGCAGACTCATATGTTTCAGCACGTTATGGAATGAGTAAGCTATTTATGTATCAGACCTAACATTTGTCAAGTTAGGTCTGACAAATCTAGGTCTTATATTGTGATAACCTATGGTTAATAAAATAAATCTAAATCTAAAATCTAAATCTAGGTCTGCTAGGTCTGACTCAGGGCAAAAAACTACATAGGGCTTGAGAATTATCTGTACTTGACAGCAAGAAGCTTGTCTCTGCTTAAGCAGCTTGCATAGCCTACCAGAAAGCACTGCTCCAAACTACGTATGTTCTGGACCGTTTGAAATCTGCTTTAAAGGAAAATCTCATAAAGCTGCAAGCCTATTGTTTAAGTAGAAAAGTAAATGATAAATTGGATCCTTCCACAAGAGGATTTGCACCCAAAATTGAAACGTAGAGCACAATTAAAAATATCTGAACGTATTTTGACTTGGATGGGCCAGTGCCAGAGGAAAGAGCCAATTAAAGCATTTTATTCTTTTCTACCCAGGTCTGAAAGTGTTTCCAAACCTGAGAAAACCAGGAAATCACTTCTACCTAGTGAAGGAAATGTTACTTGATGTAGTAAGTAGGAAACTGAAGTACTTTGTGTGAACTGGCATTGACAAACACAGTGTGACAGTTATGTGTAGCTATTGTAAGAAGTGTCAAAAGAAACTTCTAAAAAATTTACAGGAGCAAGCAATTCCATGCGGATCAAGAAACATGTCACAACTATAGCCAGTTCTTTCAACTGGTTTTGAAAAAATGATACCATAACTAGTCAGGATGGTGTAGTACTTAAGGATTTGGACTGAAGTCTGGAAGATCCAGATCCAATTCCCTTCTTGGCTATCAAGTTTTCTTGATGATTTTGGCCAGTCATTCACTTTCAGCCACACCTACCTCACAGGATTATTGTGAGACAGCAGTGGGGGAGGAATTAAAGCTTTGTAAAGTGCCTTGGACATTTGCTTTGGATGGGAAAGATGGGATATATGGGCCATTGAAAAGTAAGTCCCTATATTGTAATTTATAAGTATTTTAAAATAGGGAGTTTCTTTTCAATCACCCTGTATAACCAAACTATGCCAATTTTGTGCACTATACATTATATAGGAGAGGCACAAAAAGTGAAGTAAAACTATCCTCAAGACATGTGATTTGTAAGCAGGAAATGCTGAAGTTCTCAAAGGTCCAAAATTTCTTGTATGGGACTGTGCTTGAGACTGTGCTTTTGAAAAACTGTGCTTCCCCTAAGGTTGCCATAATTCTTAAGATAGGATCCTCTGTCCCATTTGCCAGTATGTGAACACAATCCCCCCAAATTGGGGTTGTCCCTGTTATTCAGGACATATGGCAATGATATCCCCCCCACTTCATTTTTGTATATTTAGCTATTAAGTGGTGCTGGAAAAGTGCCAGCTGAAAAGAAAAATCTAAAAAGCTAAAAAGATGGAACTTCTTGCCATCATCAACCTTTTTCTTACATCTCAGTCCATGACATTTCACAACAATGGATTCCCATTTGGGGGCAATAAAAAGGATACGCTGAAACAGTGACAGGATTATTCCCTTAGGCACTAGGAACAGCTACCTCTCATTACTGTTTAAAAATCTGATAGGAAGACATAAATGAAGCCAATTTAACTGGTTCTACTGTCTCCTGTCAGAGCAGGTTCCCAGATCAATGACACTTTTAAATCAATACCAGCAGAGCTATCTCACCTCTGTCCATCACCATGTGGCATCATCCAAAAATGCTACTCAATCTATCCCAGTCTCACATTTTGCCTGAAGCAAGATTAGTGGGAATCTTGGATGTAGATGACTGAAAGCCCTTCACAATGTTACCAAAAAGGAGAATTGCTTATCTAGGGCTTCTTTTGTAAAAGATGCCATTTTATCTTATGTTTCCTGACGAAATATTGTAGCAATACAATCTTTCTAAAGTTACCAGTTGGATTCACATGAAATACTGACAATCCATTTCCACTTCAAGTTGCAAGACTGGCATAACTGGTAAGGTCCAAATATATGACTGCAATGATTACACATAGCAGCTGATTATTAAACTACAGGAGTGCCACACACCATTTCCACCAGACACAACAGTTTCTGTGCAGTCACATATTCTGCAGAAGAAATATTTGAACATATAGGAGGATTATTAGAATACTGTGCTATCCTTAGAAATCTAAGATGCGCCAGAGTTAGGGATGCAAGAGCACAATCCTATCCATGTCTACTCAGAAGTCCCATTGTGTTCAAGGGGTCTTACTCCCAGGAAAGTATGTGTATGATTGCAGCTCAAATCTTGGTACATAGTAATTGGGAGTTAGAGGCTCTGAGGAAGTTGGTGGGGTTGGTCATGAGGGAGTATTGTATGTTTTTCTCATAGAGTTTGAACATAAATATTAACAGAAACCCTAATTAACAGAAACCCCATCACTTTTGTCAATTTTTTCCTACAGGTTAGAACACTGACAAAAGTTTTTTAAAAAAATCCTGTGCTTTTACTGCTTTCTCTTAATAAAGGTCTTAAAATTAATTACCCATGTTCAAACCACAGATGTGGGAAGAGTCTAATTAATAGAAACTACTCCAGCATAAGTAGTCAAGATACTGCAATCTTTGCCAGGAAAGAGTTCATTGCAAGTTGCAGATTTTTCTCCCTATGGAAAAATTACAGCTTGCATTTAGCTTCCCACAGCAAAATTGCTGATTTTTCAATTCAGCTAAGGAAATAAACTATGTGTTTCAGAAGTCTTTTGTTTCTGTTCAATTCTACATTTGAATGCAAATCAGAGAGCGCAATGTGAGATTCTCTCACCATGTGAGAATCCATTTATTCTAGATTTATTTTTCCTTTCCTATTTATTCTTCTCTTTTCTCTACTGCTGTAGCAGGTGTTAAATTCTGGAAACTTATGTTTGTATTTTGCTTGCTTCAATTTTTTCATCTTAAGTCTACATTTTCCATTTGATCATATGCTACATTTGCATTTATTGTGTATTTGCTGTGCTTGGCTTATTATTTATTCAAACTTTAAATTTTTACTTTAAGTTGTGCATGATGCTGTGCACAATGATGAGCAAAACTGATGGAATTGATAAACTTCTAGTCAATATTTTTGAAGAAAGCTCTGATATAATCTTATTCTGGATTTTGTCTCAAACTTAATACCAAATGTTCCAACTGTTCAGGATTTGTATCCACTGAATTCTATGCTTATTGCTTCTGTGATGATGGCATGTATTATTGTTTAAAACGAGTGGGTTTATTTTTTAGTCAACAACTATGCTAATGATATCTTCAAGAAGCAGGGAGAATATTCTTTAGAGAACATCTTCAAAACAAATCTGGGGACTATAGGAAGGCAAACATTTCCTGATGTCCTTTGTTTTTGCTTCCTGTCTCAAAATCCTAAGAGCTCAGGAGTCCCTACAGTGATGCAAAGAAGCATTGCCCTCATTCTGACAGACCCCATGATGATTCTTCACCAAGAAACAGATATATGCTCCCAAATACCAACTGAGAAGGCATTTTAAGAGTGATACATGAAACATGACAAGGCATTAAAAATGAAATAATTAGATACATCTGTTTTGTGGCAGTGAAATGTGCAGAACACGAACAGAAGGAAGATTTCATATTATAGGCTGCAGTGGATTTCACAGAATAATGTGCTGTTTTTCATTGGTAAAGATAAAGCCCCATTAGTAAGTTAGATGTACTTCATTTGAACAGAAAATGCTTGCAAAAAAATCTATAGTACAAGGGCTGCAATCCCTTGCCCATGACCCATTGAACACAATGTGGCTTACTACTGAGTAGAGATGGTTAGGATTGTGCTTTCCAAAGACATCCTGCAGTTACTACAACTGTCAAATATTTCCATGTGACCATTTTGGCAGAAGCTGGTCTTAAGGAAAGTTCTTTATTGCAAGGTCAAGGTAGCAGAGTTCTGTTCAAGAATCACCTCTTTGTTGTAAAACAGAAGCAAAGAGTCATTTAAGTGACTGTGGGATGCAAAGAGGAAGGTGAGTTAGCATTACAAAAGTGGAGAAAGACAGAAGACAAGGAAAGTGTGGTCCAAGATCTCAGAGAACTGCCATCCATACAGCCTACATGGCCTGATGCTGATCATCGTAGAAGTGTTGGATAACCTTTTATATGTTCTCCACAAACAAATTTTGTTGGATGTGGCCCAAATCATTAACAGTGGAGAAGAACTGAAGTGCTCAGGATGCTCTGAGTTATTCCAGGATGCTTCCCGCTCCTGGAATGGCGGGGAGGGAGAAGATCCCTTACACTCTGCAGTGAGGCTCCCTGCAAAACTTAGTATTTTGCCTCCCCCCCCCCCCACAGCTCCAGCCCTGGCTGTGGATTAAATGTTATTTCCCTTCTTGCTCAAATTTGGCACATGTACGGCATGCTTGCTGGAGATTCCTAAAAGGCATCCGGTTAATTTGAAAGCATCTTTAGCTTTCAGTTGCTATAACAACTTGCTTCGATCCTTTGATGGCCCATCCCAACCTGTGTCAGCTACTTGGAAATTAACCCCCAAATCCAGAGTAACTACGGTATCATGTAAGAGACTTTATATGCACCCGTAGTTACTGCACCACCTAGTGAAAACCTATAGGAAATTCATATTGGAATCCAGAATAAGTTGTTTGTATGCCGGAGCAAGGACTTCCCATAGTTATTCTGGATTTTGCCCTGAGTATTCCTGGCTCTTTGGGACTTCAAACACTTCCACACCTATCCTCAGCTGGGCTCAGCTGCGGGATTAGGACCTAAGAAAAACCCTGCTGAAAAAACCCAGGTCTGTTGTTCTAGTTCCCATAGCGGTGTACCAGTGGCCTATTGCCTCTGGGAAGCCCATAAGAATAAGATAATTATTTCCTCCCCTGCAATTATTCTGGAGATTGTGGCTGGTATCTGTTGGTAGGTCTGTCCTCCAAGAATTGTCCAAGAGTTGTCCCAATATCCAAATTCAAGAATTTGTCCTATATCTTGCAGTAACTCATTCCACATTCTGGATTTGCCCAGTATGAAGCAATACCTCCTTTTCCCTTCATTTACTCCCCCAACAATCATTGAGTAACTCCTGGTTTGTAGCACTGTGAGAAAGGGAGAAAAGCTTTCCTCTATCCACTCTCTCTACAGCATGTATAATTTTATAGGTCTTGGGATTTAGACCAATTTAGGTTGGCCTAACTGAGCCAGCATATCTTCCCATGGTGGTGTGAGGAGGTTGGGGTATGCCTGTGGACTGACCCAACCCCTATTCCCAGGAGTGGGACAGAATTCCCTTAAGACACTTTTGTGGCATCCCCAAATTAGCACAGAATTTATGCTGGGACTTATGCTGGCCTAACTTGAGCTTCAGATTGCAGCCCCAATCACATCCCTCCTTAATTGTCTTTCTTCCTTTCAAAAGGAAGGTGTTCTAGCCCTCCAATTATTTTTATTTCCCTCTTTTGTCGGTTTTTCAGATCTACAATGTCCTTCTTGAAAGTACATAGTATCTCAAATGTAGCCACACCACAGATGTGTGTAGAAACGATATAATATAAACAGCCTTCTTCTCTTGATCCCTTTCCAGCATTGTCTCTGGGGAAATGTCAACTAAGGTTTCAAATGAATGCCTCTTCCATGTGTCCCATCCTTAGGTGGGTGGGTTGGGTGGGTGGCTACAGGAGAAACCAGGGTGCTTTTGTGGTGGCAGCTTGATGGTGGAATTCTCTCTTCTGGCACCGTTTCAGGTGAAATTCAACTATACCATTTTAGCATAAATGTTTTCAACCCTGTCAGATTTTATTAATGCTGAAGCCACTGCATTGATTTTAGAACTGGTGTTTTTATGTCTTACATGGTTGTATTATTATTTTATTGCATTGTTGCTTTTAGCTTTTGAAGACCATCTCCAGAGCTACTTTAGGACAAAAACAATATACTTTCTAAACAAGCAAACTAATAAATAATGAGAACCATTGGCTTGTGATGGGAAATGGAAAATATTGACACTTGCAAGAATATTCTCCCAGAACTATAGTCTCTTGTGAAAGCTGCATTTAGAGTAAATTACTATATTTGCTCAAGCTAAGAAAGAATTCCCTCCCCTTCCCTAAACACAACACTTACTGCAATTTAAATGACCTACCTTCCAATCAGGAGGAGTTCCCCAAGCACTCCCATGCGTTTCATAGCCATGAGTATCCCCCTGACAGTCATTCCTTCACAGAAACAAACCACAACTCTGGCCTTCGGTAACCTGTCGCGGAGCTTTTGCAACAACCGTTCAAATTGCTTTTCTCCGGCATTGCTGTAGATCTTGTCCGAATGGGCAATGCAAAGACCTTCTTGAGCAGCCAGTTCCTTGAAAGCTTCCATACCGCTCTCACCATAATTTCCTAAACAAAAGAAAAACCAAGTATTAATTTTTTCCCAGTATGACACTGTCCATACCGAGATAGTCCTGATTGTCTGGCATGATCAAGAGGAAGTGTACATTTGCTCCTCTCATTATGTAACCCTGATTATCTGAATTTCAGAAGGATCCAAAATAATATCCTGTCCTTTATTGGCTAATCTCAAACCATGGAACTCTTTTGTCCAAATTGGATTATTAAATACTACAGTTTGCATACTTGAATCTTTCCTAATATTATCTCAATGCTCAAAGGTAATTGTTGGGAGGTAGGGCAAGGATGATGAAGCAGACAAACTCTTCAATTAGCTTTGCAATTGCTTTGTTGCTTGACAGAAATGATTTTTTTTAGATAATGAGACTTTCTAAAATCTATGAGAGTTAAAGTCTGTTTCCTTCAGTAACAGCAAATTCTGAAAGCGAGAATTTAAAGAAAGACAGAGAGAGGAGAAGGGTGCAAAGGTTAACCAAGAGAGTGAGGATCTCCAGGGGCTTGTTAACGCTTAGGACTGAGAAGACAGAAATCAATGGTTCTGTCAGCTATTAGGGCATGAAGAATAAGCAGCGAACTGAGAAAGAGCACAAGTGTTCAGATAGGTAAGGTATTTCCTCTCTCCTCTAATTGCTGCAGTGAGGAAAGCATCCCTTCATCTTGGTTTGGGCTTACAGGTTGGTCAGTCACACTGTTCCTCCTCCCCCACCCCTTCTCTCTCTCCCCCTGCCAAGCCTCACCAGCTCAGGCAAGCGTTATCAGAAATTCCTATCCAGCCCCCACAACCAGCTACTCTCATATTGTATATAGGGTGGGTGAATAAAGCTTTCTGAAAAATCCTGGGGACTAAAACCAGGGTGACCTCACTGGCCCAGCAACAGCCATGCCACGACATGCCCCCAGTTAACCAGGAATCAGATGGGCTGCCTCAATTTTCTCACCCTTACCCCAAGCCCGTTGCAGGGAGGGGGGTAGACAAACAGTGCTGGGACTTTGAGTGCCCCACTACAGTTCTGTAACACAGACAATCCTGTGGGTTCATAAAGCATAGCAGATAATGGAAAGAAAGAAATAAAATACAAATATATCCATAAGATATTAAGATGTGCTCTACTTCACTTTCCTTACCTGCCAGAACAAATTTTGAATCTGCAGTATAATACATTATTGTCTACAAGGAGGACTGTGTCTGCTCTCAAACTGCCCTTATGGTAAGTGATTCAGGGCTTACACTGGAAAGGAGCCAATGCAGACCCAGTTTTTTTACTTTTTAATGACTGCCACTTTACTTACTGTTTTCAGCAGGCTAAAGAGAGAATGGAGAAAGTTGGAGGTTGATTTCTTCATCATATCATGTGGAGTATGGTGGGAAGTGCATGATACCAACAGCCCATCTTCAGTACAGTACAGTGCAGTACAGTCAGGGTGCAATCCAGAGTAACTACGGGCAGTCCTTGCTCCGACATAAGAACAATTTACTCTGGATTGAAATATGAATTTCCCATAGGTTTTCACTAGGTGGTGCTGTAACTACGTCAGCGTAAATGTCTCTTATGTGCTCCCATAGTTACTCTGGATTGTAGGGTCATTCTTACCCAGACTTATATGTCTCCATATAAGTAAGAGAGGGCTGAATCCTAACCAATTTAGGCCAGCACAATTCCCGTTGCTCCATTCCCACAGTGATGTGGAGAGACTGGCACTTGTCTATGCACTGTCCTAATATCTTCAGGAGTGGTGCAGAAGTTTCTTTTGACACAAAACTTGTGCCAGTCTCACTAGTGGTAAAGATTGCACTGAGAATCTCCAGTCTTACCCCAACTAACTGGGTTTGTAATATTTTCCTATACCATGGCTATGAGGATTTGAAGAAGTTTCAGATAATACGGCTGTATGAAAACCCGCATGATTGCAGATACTGAAGGTTTTTCTAAGTGGTAGACCAAGTCTGGTTCTTGCAAGTAGACTTGCCTTCAACACTGTGCACCTCAACAGAGTTAGATCACTGTAAGGGCCATATGTCTTCATAAGGAAGAAGGTTGAACAGTGGAAGGAATCAGACAGTCCCCCACACAGCAAAGCATCTTAAGAATACTTTCTAGAATAAAATAATATTTTTATTATAGAGATTTACTAGAAAAAAAGAATTGCAGGAAGA
This sequence comes from Cryptoblepharus egeriae, assembly GCA_030015325.1. Lineage (NCBI taxonomy): Eukaryota > Metazoa > Chordata > Lepidosauria > Squamata > Scincidae > Cryptoblepharus > Cryptoblepharus egeriae. The sequence goes on along the minus strand of JAREYC010000001.1, from coordinate 181,652,903 downwards.
ATGAACAAGACAGGAAAAGAAGTGAAACATGTGGCCTAGTTCGGTATTCCTTGATGTTTACTCCCTGCTGTACTACTTCACATGGGCCAAATATTGGAAGTACCACTAGAAGTAACTGGCAATTTCACTGGTTACTTCTAGATTGGAAGACCAGATGCAATATTGGTGGAGGCCAATACTGCAAAAACTATTATGTTATAAGTCTTGCCTTTACACTGCCACTATTCCAACAGTATCCTAAAGCTCAAGAAGGAACCACGTGTACAAACAAGTACTTTGTACAAAGGTTTCAGCTCAACCTACCAGCCAAAGCAGATGGCCCTATGGACCACTTAAGGTGGCAGAGCTCCTGATCTGCAACCATAAGTGCCACTGCACTGTCATCAAACACTTGCCACAGCTATGCATTTTGGGGTCATTAGCATGAAAGGGCAGAAGTCCTGCCCACATGGCTGTGATTGACAGATGTTGTGCCAGTACAGGTAAGGTTGCAGCAAGGATGATTCAAGGGTAAAGGGGGGATCCCAGAAGCAGCAGTGACCACCAAGATGCTATTCCCATAAAGTGAGAGAACATGCACAAGGTATAAACCAACAAAACACACCACTCCCCCTCAGCATCTGGTCACCCCCTAGTATGGTATGCTCTGTTGGTGATGCTGCATGCTATGGACTGGCAAAGAATAGGAATGGCTATTAGATCCCAAGCTCTTTCCAACCACCTCAAACTGATGATTAGTAATACTGATAACTATTGAACAAGGGTTATACCCTTATAATTGGATTATGACAGTTGACTCCACCTTCTAGAATAGCTAGGTCCACCCATGGACCACAAAACCCTCACATAAACACAAAGGCGGCACCACCAACTAGACTGCAGGCAAGCTTGATTACTTCATGCACAATTTTGACATATAGAACTTATAGCAACTATTTTCTTAAATCAGTTTGCCACAGTTTTCTGATGCATGTACATGTCACTGAAAAATGTTGAAAACTAGACAGCAGGTCAGGTCCAGGACTGACTTTTTATCTCAGATTTTATATAAAACTTTTCCTGACTTGAATGGGAGGAAATTTAGGTCAAGGCGAAGCTCTTTTAAAAAAATATTCCCCGAAGATATCTTTTTTATTGAAAAACTCAGTAACTGCAATTAATTGTCTGTGACAGCCCAAGAACAGTCATCTGCTACAAGGAAGTTTCATAGACTCTACCTATGCAACTGTTGAACTAAAGAACACACAAAGTTAGGTGTATTAAGGACAGTCTGAGAGAAACAGCTCCGAAAAGCCAATCTTGATTCTTAAAGTAAGGAATTAGTAAAGGAACCAACCCCACATGTTCCACTTTTGCTTTCATTTCAGCCTAGAACATTTCTGGAGCATTGCAGAACATTTTGGAGCATTTTTGAGACTCACAGGCTGAAACACATAGATTTTGGAAGGAGCAAAGTTAATACATGTTTGTTTGGAAGTCGGCAGTACTGACAATGCAATCTTAATCCCCAGTGAGGTCAGCACAAGTCCTAGCACAAGTCCTGTGCTGGCCTGGAGGTGCCACAAACATGTCATAAGGCATTTCTGTGACACAATTGAGGGGGTTAACTGTAGTGCACATTGTGCTGGTCTCCACATGCCACTGTGGGAACAGAGAGATGGGTGAGTTGTGCTGGTCTAAACTGCTTAGGATTTCAGTCTGAGTTCAAGGTGTTTACCATACAGCAAACAACCATAGCATTGCAGGGCCATCCCATAATCCAGGGAAGTTAACTACTACAGGCGCAATCCAGAGTAACTACGGGGAGTCCTTGCTCCAGCGTAAGAACAACTTACTCTGGTTTGCAATATGAATTTCCCATAGGTTTTCACTTGGTGGTGCTGTAATTACGGGTGTCCATAAAGTCTCTTACGTGTTCCCGCAGTTACTCTGGATTTGGGGATACATCATTATAATATGGGTGGAACATAGTTGCAATTTGCAATCCTACACAGAGTGACCGTAAGTCCTGTTTTTCCAAACTGTGTTCTAGATTCCAGACCGTGCCTTGGGAAAAAAACTTCATTTTCCTCCTTTGCCTTGTGACCGGACAGCATGTAGCCTCTTGTAATTCATAAAGTAGATGTGATAAATTATATATAATAGCATTAATTAGTTATTAGTTTTTTCCCATTTCCTTTGTAAACCACTTTGTCAACTTTTCAGTTGAAAAGCGGTATATAAATACTGTAGATAGATAGATAAATGGATGGATAGATAGATAGATTAAATTTAATAATAAGCAATGCAGAATTAAATTAACCACATGAAAGTGATATATATGCATGTTTTTAGCTTTTATATTGTCATGTCCTACATTTTTCTTGGACGCCCTACATTTTAGGTAGAACTTGTCCTCGTTTTTGGTCATGACATATGGTCACCCTGAATCTTACAACACAAAGGACAGAAACCAGTGCTAATGATGCAACAGATACTCCCACAGTTTCCCTAGCAACTACCATTTAGGCTACCAGCGTTCAGACTGCTTTGCCGTTATACTTCTATTAGTTTTATCAGCATTAGTTTTATCAGTTTATCTATTAGTTTTATCAGCACTTACACCCGTCCACTGCTTATCTTTTGGGATTGGGCTATTAGGTTCAAGGAGGGTAAAAGACTTTGCTCTGTTTGCCTTAGCAAAAAAGCAGGTGAAAATGGATACATCAGTATGGCTAAGAGGGTTACAAGAAAAATACGGAAGGATCAGTGAATATAAACTCTGCATTATGTAAATTTTCCTCTGGAGAAAACTTTTTCATGTGAACCATAAAAGGGCTGAAATTCTCAAACAGCTTTCTTAAACCATACATAGAAGCAAAATGTACTATTACTTTTAAAAGCCAGATAGATGACTCACTCAAACGTACTGTATTATATGATGAGGATTGTAATGGTCCGAGCAAGGGGTTACTGGAGTCTTACAACATAAGATCCCTACTGGATCAGGTCAAGGGCCCAGCTAGTATTTCACAGTGGCCCAACCTGATGCCTCAGAGATTACTGAAGACAACAAGATATCTGTATTCTGTTGCCATTCCCTTGAATCTGACAGCTCACAGATAGCGCACAACTAAAATCAGGAGGATGCATATTCCCATCATGTCTTCTAACGTGTTGAATTTTTCTTCCATAAATCTGACGAACCCCCTTTTTACAGCCTTTTAAAGTCTGGGTGCTATTACCCACATCCTGCGGCAATGGGTTCCACTGTTTAATTACATGCTGGTTAAAGAAATATTTTCTTTTGTCTATTTTAATTCTCCCAGCATACATTTTTTACTGTATGTCTGCTGGTTCTGGCATTTTGTAAAAGTGAAATCAAGAAATTGTTATCAGGTAATTGTCCACCTTAAGATTTTGGTAGCTGCTTTTCCTTCCCTCATGTCAAGCAGTTGACATGGTTCTCAAATGTGTTCACACATGATTTCACAGAATAGTATCTGACTTTACTAAGGTTGTGATTCTACACACAAGTGTCTGGGAGTGAGCAGTGGAAAGTCAGAGGAGACCGAGACCTGGAAGATCCAGATACAAATCCCTCCTTGACCCTGAAACTTCCTGAGTGATTTTGGATCTGTCAATCAGTCAGTCAGTCAGTCACTCTCAATCCCACCTACCTCACAGGACTGTTGTGAGGACAGCAAGAAGGGAGGAACAAAATCTTTGTAAATCACCTTGGGCGTTTGTGTTTGGATGGGAAAGATGGGGCAAATAAATGAATAAATAAATAGAAACTATTGAAGTTTCCAAAGTGAAACTTCTGAATAAATATGTACTGGTTTGCACTGTGTGTACCTGTGCAGTAAACTATCATCTGTCTGCAGAATCATGGTGGTTCGGCAGTGGAACAGATTGCTAAGGGAGGTGGTGGACTCTCCTCACTGGGGGTCTTCAAGCAGAGGCTCAATGAGCATCTGTTGGAGATGCTCCAGGAGGATTTGCTGGTACAGGCAGGGGATTGGACTAGATGACCTACTAGCAGCCCAATCCAGAGCAACTAATCTGTCCACATAAGAGCCCTTAGGTTGCCCTATCTAACACTAGGTTGATAGTGTTAGCCCAGTTACTCTGAAGGAGGCTTAGAGCAGAGCAAGGCAAGATAGGGTGCCCTAAGAGAGGTGGACCTGCTCTGCCTTAACTGGGGCAGCCTAAGCATCTCAGGAGAGGCAAGTTGAGGGCATGTTTAGCATTGCCTAGGGCAGAGCAGTTACTCTGTATCCAAAGCCTGTTTCCAAGGCAGAAATGCCCTCTTCCAGCCCTCAGAGTTATACCACCTCAGGAGCAGGTATAGTAATGAGTAGACCCATAGGGGTCCATGATAAGGCCCGAGGAAGAATGGCAGTGCTGACCAAAAATCTGAGTTCTTGGCCAGCCTAGCTGCAACCCCTTCCTCTCAATCTCAGGATATGGAACAAACTATGGCTGCCCACTAACCTCAGGATACAGCAGGCCACTCCAAGAAGCCCCTTGTATTCACTGCAGAATGTACTGGCATCTCATCAGGGACTCCTTATAAGGCAGGCACCCAGTGGCGTCACCAGACTGGTGCGGCTGGTGTGGGCTGCATTGGGGATGCGCTCCATATGGGGTGATGTGCCGGAGAAGTTTGACTGTCCTTTGGCAGGCCCCGGGCGTCAGCACACCCATTCAGGCCTGCTCCAAGGCGGAGAATCAGCCAGAAGCTGACACTTGTCTGAGGAGCTGGCCTGAACGGCCATCTGAGGTGCACTGCGCAGAAACACACTGAGCATGCCGAACAGCTTCAGAGGAGACTTCCTTAGAGCAGAGAAAGTCCGTGCCTCTGCACAGCCATTCGGCCTCACTCAGGAGGCGGAGCGGCAGCCGAATGGCTTCAGAAAGAGTACTGCACAGGCACCAACTCTGACGCCTGCACAGTCTCCCCCGAAGCCAAAAGTCTTCAGAAAAGTACTGCACAGGTGTCAGAGATGGTGCCTGCGCAGTACTCTTTCTGTGCAGTCCAGGTTGGGGGGGGGGGGGCGCGCATCCCAGGGATGACGCACAGACTTCCACACCAGGTGATGTGCAGAGTCATGTCACCACTGTAGGCACCACAGCTGTTCCTTGTTCAGTGTGATCTGAGGGGTGTCTCCTCAGGAGCAAGTCTTCCCCTTGTCTCAATTACTTAGCATGCTCTGGAGCAGTTAGGGCAGCCCAGGCTTCCTCACTCTCTGGATTCAGCATAACTTTCTGCTCTGGATACAGAATAGTTAGGAGAGTGCAGTTAGGACAGAGCAGGCTGAATTTGCTCTGGATTGCAGCCTAGGTCCCTTCCAACTCTAGGATTCTATGATTCTACGATTGTGGCATGTACAAAATGCCAAATGTAGATAAGAATGTATAGGGAGTTGATGGTATTCCATACTGATGTCATCAACAAACATGTTTTGAATGAGAAAATCAATCGTTTCTATGATTTCCTGTCAAGTCCCTGGTGGAATCATTTTAGCTTCTCTCATAGCAGCAAGCATGGTTTATATGCCTAACCCTACAATCCAGAGTAACTACAGGAAGATGTAAGAGGTACTTACTCTGGATTGCTCTGTGCATTTCCCATCAGTTTCCCATAGGTGGCACCATAACTACATCGGTGTAAAAGGTCACATAGTTACTCTGGATTGTAGTCTCAGTCATCTGGACTTCTTCTAACTGACAAAAGAAAGCTTATGTCTCTGTGAATCTTGTATACGGAGCAGCTTGGCTTCTTCAGGTGTTTTTATGACACACTACTGGGACTATTGGTTATAACCTTTAGAACTAAGGATTGCATGATTCTTCCACTGAACTGTTCTATGACTCTTTTTCCTTTATTTTGCTTTGGTATAAAATGGCTCAGTAATATCTTGCCTCATATGAGAACTGTAAGGGGAAAAAAGCCAGTAAAAATGTAAGGTGATCTAATGCTATGGTAACAGAATGCTTTCTGAGAACCCCATTGGATGGACTTGTGAGACAGCAGTTAATAAGGAATAACAGGGCATGGTTGGCACTTTGAAGTCAGAATGTAAGCATTCTCCAAATGCCTACTGTTTGAAGAACAAAAACCCCATCCGAAGAGAAACCCCTTGAGATGGTTTATAGACAGAACTAAGCTGCTTGCTCCGAGCCAAGCAAAGAAGCTTCTTAAGTGACTAACACATGGTTTTGTACAGACTTCAGATGCAATCCTAACATATGCAGGCACAACTCATTGGTCTTCCAGTTCCTGTGGTGATGCTGGGAAGAAAGCACACGACTGTGCCCTGGCCTAATCCTCCCCCAGGAGTGGTGCAGAAGTGTCTTACAGTACTTTTGTGACACCTCCAGGTCAGCAAAGGACTTATGCAGGGACTTAGGTTGGCCTAACTGGAGCTTAGAATTGCTATCTTCCTCCCCTGGCCCACAGAACAGGCAGGGTTTACATCACCCTAATCCTCCTCCTCTGGCCCTTCTCTAGCCTCTCTCCCAACCAGCTTCCAGCCCTTTCTCATTCCTAGCTGCTTCTTATACAAGCATCCTCCACTTTCTGACGGTTCATTTTCTAATGGTTCCGCTCTTTCAACACCTTTCAGTTATACCCAGAACTCATTCATTCAACAGATGCTCCACTCTTTCAACCTCTGTCTGCTGGTCTAAAGCCTAAAATTGTCTTCCCTGATGTTAATTTGCATGTGACATGGTGTTCCAACTGTTTTTGGCAGTTCCTTATGACTTTATTCAGTAAATAACCATTATTCAAATACATAAGATATTCATTGCCCACACGTCTTTGTTCATTTTACTGTAATTTGTTAGATGGTCCCTAATCCATCTTATAAGTGGGGATGGCCAGTACTGGTTTTTCAGACCATGCAGACCACCAAGTGGTGGAGAGCTGAGGGTAGTGTGGAAGGAGGCATTCTTGGGTGTGGGGAGGTTGGGGAGAGGCAAGGAAGAGGCATACCAGAGGAGAGAGGGATGTAGGAGAGGAGGAACTTGGTTCCACCAGATCAAGAGCCTCCAGGGAGGGCTTTCTGCCTTTCCATGGAAGCACTTGTCCTGCATTTGCTTGAGAGCTTGTGCAGAAATTAGTAGCCCCATTGCAGGCCAACTCTGCTTATGTGGAGGATAAGGACAAATGTCCCCTTCTCCCAAGGAAGCACCAAGCAGCTGCTGTGGCTACCTTGATGGTCCAAAGGATACTGCAGGATACTATAGGCACCACTGTTGTACAGAATACTATAGTATACTACAGTCGTCTTGGAGCCACTTGGCAGCTCAGGATTGGGCCGCCTGGTAGGTGAGTCTTAGAGGCAGCAACTGATCCAAGGTTATCCAAGAAGTTTCATGGCTGAGCAAGGATTTGAATCTGGATCTTCCAGGTATATGTTAAAAAACCAAAGCATTACTCTCAGAGAAAGTTTGGGAACTGGTTATTAAAGGGAAGGGAACAGCAAAACAACCAGGACAAGTGTGTTCTGCAATCTTTCTGCTACCTGGAAAGGTTTTTAAAATTTACCTAGAGGGAGTTAGGGCTCTCTAAAGGGTCTAGGAAGCCTGTTAACCTCTCTGCTGCCCTCCCAGAAGCCCCAAAGAAATAAATAAAATCATACACCTCTTTATCATGAAACTGGATGTGTTTTTCTTTTTCACATTTTTTTTTACTTTTCCTCTTCTTTTCTTCCCCCCCCCCCCTACAAATGTTTAGAAATGTTTTTATAACTATAGCTGGCTCTGAAGTTGAGGAGAAGAGGCTGCTTTACACAAGTGGCCAAGTTCCTGAAGAAACTTAGCATCTCCCCTCTGCCTGGGAATGCCAGTGCCTAGCTCTCCCTATCATAAATCTATAGTTTGTCTTTTCCCCCAGGTAGTTAATTCAAGATAAATGGGGATGATGGTGTTTCATCCTCAAAGCAACCCAGTGAGGTGGTTTGGGCCACTAAAAAATCATCTTCTGAATTTTCTATGGATTCAGACTTTTGTGTTGTCAGCGCAAGTGTAGCACTTTTTAATTTTCCATACTGGCTCTCATCATGACTGCTAAAATACAGCTGAACTCTTGGCTTGGTTCTGCTGGGAGATTTTTGCTTTGCTCCTGATGCAGGCTGGTGCCTGTACAACAATTTGTTTAGTGTTATTGTGTTGTTTTATGGTGACTGACTGCAAGTTGCCCTAAGGGCATTGGCAGAAAGTTTTCTTAAAATAAAAACAGAAAGAAAGACATTGACATAAAAAGAAAGAGAAATCAGTCAGTCTTTACATTATGAAACAGGAACTGTTGAATTGCTCTCCAGTCCCATGAACACAAAACATTAACTAGTGCTGCTGCAGCTATTTCTATTCTTTCTGCTTTCCTTTCTGCTTTCTTTCTTACTGGGATTTGGGAGCTTATTTCTGTTTCAATATGATTTGAGCTTTATTTCTTGTTAAAAGAAATACATGGGTGTGTGGGAAGCCCAGAGCCAAGCAGGAATGTTTACTTACCTCCTACACTTGCGCCTGCAGCTGGTTCCCTTGAAATTTTTATTTAACCAGAAGGGAAGAGTAGCAATTGCTTGCTATCATGATGCTTTTACTCCATGCAGATACCCCAAAGTAAATCAAACTATGGGGAAGAAGAAGGCCTGGAACTACTCGGGGTGCTATCCCTTCTCCTACAAGTTCTATGTTCTTCTGCTTGCATGGGTACCAGGTTATTTCAAGGATTCATATAACCTATTTTTGGAAGGAGGAAGGTCAGTCTGGGTCTTTACCCTGCTGGCTGTTTGTACTGGAGGGGAGCTCCGTATTGCCTCTGGTAGTGGAGCATGAGACTGAGTGTGAGGTGAGGGTGAATCAGAGGGTGAATCATGTGGGTGTGCAAATCATGTGAACGAGTCCTTGTCGAACCTACCTAGGAGAAGGAAAACTCCTACCAAACCTCTGCTGCCTTGTGGCTATACCCATTTATGGGAAAGGCTTCAGGAGTAAACCTTGAGGAAAAATCCGGAGCCGGAGTCCCGAAAGCAGTTTGTGACTGTGTTACAGTCATGTTCTGGTAACTCCTGCAACGCAGCTGGAACCAATTGTATTGGCTCTGCCTTTCCATTGGACTATTTCAGCGGCGTGGAGAGGGGGGATTCTCTGCTTGGGTAACAGCCTATCCCCCATAATAACCTACCCAGGCCTTCATGCTCTGGAGAGGAACTCCAGCCTCGCATACAGCGTGGAAACAACACGGGAAGTGGCAGTTATCTGTTATAAGTCATTGCTCAATTGGCGAAGAGCGTGACGCCAGGGGCTACTTCAGACGGTGGGAGAGGTCATCGTGCCTCATTGGGCAGCTATCGCCCGCCTTAAGCTGGGCAGCCCCCAGCCAGTAAGATGCTGCCTTGCCATGGTCTGCTAACCTCACTAGGTGCGTGGGGTTTAGGGTGAAAACCGACAAGCAGATCAACAACTCAGCACCATGCAACAAACATAAGACATTTGTTCAGCAGGCTAGAGCAAAGAGACAGACCCGAAGCAGCAAAACCTGGGGCCTGGGCAGGGGACAGAATTTATTTGTCCTCAGTGTGGAAGGGATGGAAACTCTCAAATTGGCCTTTTTAGCCACACTAGATGTTGTTTCAGGTCCTCCAATCAGAGCATGATACCATAGTCTTTTGAGACTGAAGGATGCCAATGCCAATGGCAATAACCAACCTATCCAAGGCATGTTTGTATTACAGGATTGTAATCCCTATGGATACTCTTATATAACTCTCATCAAACAAAAAAAAATCTTAAAAAATAATAAATGAAATATAAAAAGCATGAAAAAATAGCATAAAAATAAACTAAGGCTACAAGCCAGAGTAACTACAGGACCTTTTACACCAACGTAATTATGGTGCCACCTATGGGAAACCTAAGGAAATACATAGAGCAATCCAGAGTAAGTGCCTCTTACGTCTTCCTGTAGTTACTCTGGATTGTAGGGTTAAGCAACCTTCTCAATGAGGGAGGGGGAAATGGGGGCTGGCAGAATGAAGGGTGAAGTACAGCAGGGATATATGCTGAAATACATTATGACAATTAGGATAGTCTTTGGAGCTCTGGTTTACCAGGCTTCTTGATGTGGAGCCCAGGTCTACCTAACCATGTGGTACTAACAGCTAAATTCAATAATATGAAAACCCAACACACTCCTAAGTCTCTCTAAAATTTGTATAATATAGAAAATCATTGTGGAAAATTAGCATCATATATAGGCTAGAATGGATCACTAGAACGGATCACTTTGGGCACAATCCAGAGTAACTATGAGGAGCCCTTTGTAAGAACAATTTGCTCTGGATTGCAATATGAATTTCCCATAGGTTTTCACTAGATGGTGCAGTAACTACACGTAATGTCTCCTATGTGCTCCCATAGTTACTCTGGATTCTAGGGTTAGTCTAACAATTAGACTACAAGAGGCAGCTGTAGTCCTGCAGATGTGTCCCTGAGCATTCCTGGGTCCATCATGTATGGCTTGTGGCAGCAGTCATGACTACATGCTCACAGCTGTGTTCCCAGCATCACGTGTAGGCAGCAAGTTCAAGGTGAAATTAGAAAATGTAAATTCCAGGAAATTTCTGGGTCCCCTTCTTTTGACTCCTAAGCTTTCCAATGGAAAGCCAAATAAGCCAGAGTGGCCATAGCCTGGCATATCACCCCAAAACAGAAAAAACCTAGACGTTCAAGCAGCACATTATTGATAGTAGTCATATAAATGGCAGTGTTTCATGCACATATATTAGTTTCCTAGGGAAACTATCTTTTAAAACGTTCTTATTTTATTAGACATATAGTAATTGAAAGATTGTTGGTTGCAACACATTTTTCAGTTTCCTGTTGAAATGGCTGTATGAGATTAATGGTTTTCATTAGTGCTGCACTAAATTTTCATAAAGATCTTTTATCACGAAGAGAGATTCAGTTGCCACCTGCCGTAGCTCATAAGGGAGAAGGTGATTTTTGGCCACTTGTGGACAGCGCCTGCCACATTGGATGCCAATAGAGAAGGCTGGAACTTCCAGCATAGAGATTAATTAGATGACCATCTGAAAATAGCCTAATTTGCATAAATTATAATTGCTGGTCGATAAATCTGGTTGGTCATCTAAGGGTTAACAGCACAATTTTATGCATAATTTTGTTATGCACAAGATTATGCACAATCTGGGTGCTAGTTTGTTTTTAAGCCAATACAGCACCATGGACAGCATTACCATCTTATGACAAAACCCAGCTCACCCATAATGGGTTGAAAAGCCACAACAGCATCCTGGAGGTGCTTCTACTCATGACATAGTTAACCTCTCGTGTCAGATCTGTTTGCGTGATTTAACCCACTAAAAAGGGAGACATCATTGAAATGCTACCTCCACTTGATCTTCCAAGCAAATAAAGGCTGTAGCACTTGAAAACAGGGGCATGGCTTGGAGGTAGAGGTTGCACCAGGCCTCAAGCTTTCGGAGGGCAACCAACTGGGCTAAAATTGTGAAGAATGAGGTATGTATGAATGATGTTATATATCATTGTACAGGTAATGTAATGCATAATGCAATACAACAAACTGCATTGGAATATCTATATTCCATCAAAAGATATGGCCAATTATTCAGAAAATGAAAACACAAAATGTGGAACAAAAAGTGGATTTTCTTAACTCATAACTTTCCCATGATACTGATTGCCCTGAGAGCTAATGAAATGTACTTCTGATACTGATACTGTATGGAACTAATAAGGTATTATGAATCAGCTCTCATTTCCATATATGTACATCTATGGAAATGAGAGCACATATATTCCATATATGTTCATATATATACATTTCCATAACACAGTTATCCATGCGAACTGGGTACACAGGCGCTTCTAAGTGGCACTCCTCTTAAATTTAGCACATAATGAATATCCATTCCTCTTTGACCCAGTATAGTTTCCCTAACAATAAACAATTTTCATGTTTGTACTTAATTAAATTTGATTTTGGTGGGGGGTGGACAAAAAAATCTTCTTTGACTCCTGATAGCAAATAGGTGTTTTAGCTATGCTGCTAGCAGAGCAAATGGGTGGTGGACTGCTAAAGGGAAGAGACAGGTTTTTCCCCAATTTTATTTTAAAAAATACCTTGGAATACATCACTTCTTGTTGTAACATCACTTCTAGGGCAACATTTTGAGCTTTGCACCAGGCTACATTATCATTAGTTACGTCACTGCTTGAAGACTACTTCAACCATATGCTGGGTGGGAGCTTATGCCACTCCACTACCACATTATTCTAGCACAGACTTCTGAATGTAAAGCTAGAAAAGTCAACAGCTTTCTGCTTTGGCTGCTATTAAAGTTAAATACACATACCACAGGGGCAAAATTACTCATTTAAAGTAATGTATCGTTTGTTCCCTCCCTCATCACACTGGAAGTGCAATCCTAAGCCTAGTTAGGCCAGCAGAACTCCCTTGTACCAGCTTGGGGGTTGCAAATGTGCCATAAGGAAAATAAGGGGAAAAAACCAGAAGAATTTCATTTACATCCATAATGAGATGACAAAATAGAAACTGTTAAATAAAAATAGGTATATAAAACAAGAGAACATTATACTATCAACAGATTTATTTTTCCACACTGTCTAATCTTTAAAAATAAAATAAAACATGTTCAAGGTGATCAAAATCAATTGCTTGTCAAGTCCCTCAGCATATTATGTCCTAGTTATCCTGCCAATTGATGCAGTTTTGTTTGCCCAGACCTATCAATTTTACAATTTTAAAATTGGATATTAAATATTGGAGGGATTTGAAGGCAATTTTTTATCAGACAGCTTATATAATACTATCATCCTAAAGAGATGACTTCTTGCAACAAGGCACTTTCAAATAAGAAATCAGAAAAAAGAAGGAAGAATTTGAAGAATTTGAAGAATACACCAAGTGACAATTCACCTGTTTATCATTTGAAAGCGACTTCCTATGTAAGAAACAAAAGAACTAAAAAAAATTACATGCACAGCCACAAGAAATAAAATGCCACTATTATAATGCTAGCTCAATTCTTTCTGTTATTTATTTATTTATTTATTTAAATTTATTTATTCTCATTTATTAATTCAGTGAGAGAATTGATAGCAAAGCTTAGGCTGCACTCCTATATACTCCTATATACACTTTTATGGGAGTGCAACCCATTTGAAAACAGTGAGACTTACTTCTGAGTAGGCATGCACAAGATTTTATTGTTAACTGCATCCTCCACACTCTCTACGCAAAGAAGACTGCTTCCAAAAGTACAAACAACAGCTCAAACTGTTACATGCACACATAAACGCACATGCACAAATACACACACACATATACAACATTGTTTGCACCTAAGTTGCTCATGTATTTACTTCACTAATGTATGTACTTGACCAATGCCTGAATAAAGAAAGGATAGTTGGAATAAATAGGAGACTTCATATGAATAAAAGTTTGAAGGATTTTAAAAGAAAGTCAAGTTGTTTATTGGCTTGGTGAAATCTAATGAAAAGTATTGCTTCATTAAAAAATTATGTAAACTGACATTTCCATAGTCTGAGCATTCATAAACAATTTGCTAGACCTCACCACAGGTAAGTACTTCAGCTGCTGTGATTCATCAAAGTGGGTATACCATTTTTCTCTCACAAAATAGCAAGCATGAAAATTCAGCAAAAAGGGGACTTGACCCACTGAGCGGGACTTCAGCCAATAAAACATTTCTGCCATAAATATTTAAAAACAAATTATTCCCAAATTGCACTCACAATGAAGCAAAGGACCATTCCCAAATCTTTTTGCAGTGATGGAGGTCAAAGATACACTGTTGGAGAAACATGAGCATCTGAAATAGGCCAGAGCTTTTCTTTTGATTCCGCTGAAAGGGTTCAAAAAGAACCATCTCATTTTTAATTAAAATTGGGGGGGGGGGATGAGGCTGCCATTTTCAAAACTAATGAGGCATATATACGACAAATACACTGAGAACCACATGCTTAGATGTCTATCACATGAACATGCTGGGCAGTCCACTGCCACACCGCCAAGTGCAGTGGTACCAAAATGGCTACTGCTGGACCCAGTAGCACTGCCAGGTCCACAGGAGGTACTCTCAGGCATAGGGAACTTTTGTCCTCTATCCTTGAGGAAAGCCCCAGTCCTCACGTTGGAACATCTCAAGTCTGCTCCAGCAATTTTGCTAGAAGTCTGAGATCTTCCTTGTTGGGCTTGGATAGGATATGGCATAGCAGGGCTCTGCTGGTCACACTCCTCACCCACCTGGTAACTGCACTGCTCTCCCCTGCACTTCTCTTTATAGTTTTTTGGCCATAACTTTTGATAGGAAGAAACCATTTCAAAACTGATTTTTGCATTGGATTCTGCTGGACATATGACATGACGGGGTACTGCATGCCATTGCAAAGTTCCAAAATGAAGCCAAAATTGAGGACAATGAAACTCTTTTGCAGGACACCTGGACAGAAGGCTAAAAAAGAGGACAAATCTGGAAATTTCTGGTCAGATGATCACCCTGGCCCAGCACCAAGTGACACTGGGTTGACACCAACACTCCCGACATGGAGGGTGCCATAAAATTGTTTTGTGGAACATCTACCACACCCAGTACTAGCACCGGAGCTCAGTGCTGGCAATCAGAGCTCTCAAGATTAGATTCTTAGACACCCCAACAGCCAGATCACTGAGATCCTGATCCTAATAAGGCACTCATGCACTATAGTTTTGAAAGATAGAAAATGCATCTTGTGTAAGGGCTATGAGTGGCGCAATTGGTTAAGATACTGTGTCCATTAACCAGTAGGCCAGGGTTCAAGACCTAGGTCCCCTCAAGACAGGATGAGCTCCTGTCCTTAGCCCAGGTCTGCACTGCAGCTGGAACCAATTATATCAGCTCTGCTGTTCCATTGGACTATTTCAGTGGCATGGAGAGGGGGGATTTGCCACTTGGGTAACAGCCTATCCTCCATATCAATCTACCCAGGCCTTTGTGCTTCACATACAGTGTTGAGCATGATACCATAGTCTTTTCAAGACTGATGGATGCCAATGCATGCATGTTTAATGCACATGCACACACCACAGCTGCTTCTTAAAGAAATTTTTTTAAAAAAATCTAAACTCAACTGAGCACTTACTGCAATGTGTTTTGTTTTTAGCAGAATACAAAAACACTGTATGTGGCTGCCGCAGTAACCTATGTGCAATTGGGCAGCCACTGGTGGCTTCTTGGATGAACAATCCTGCAGTACCACAGGCAGTTAAGCCAATGGTGGTCAGAAATATTATGGGGATCCTAGCAGTGTGGTCCTCTGTGTCACTAAAATTGTGCCTCAAGTGAGCTAATGTGTTCAAGCAGAGCAATGCAAAAGGTGCAGTGATGGAATAGCAAGCATGAGGAGGGAATTGGAGAGAAGAGGGAATGCTATTAATGTTCATGGCCTGAAATCCTGACAGGCCTTTTGCCTGTCCTGACTATTTACAATTTATTAGAGTACAGTGATGCCTCACGTAACAAATTTAATTCATTCTGGAGGCATGTTTGTCTATTTAGGCTGCAGTCCTAAAGACACTTTCCCGGGAGTAAGACCCATTTAACACAATGGGGCTTACTTCTGGGTAAATAAGGTTAGGAGGCTGCAATCCAAGACACCTTGAAAGCGTCTCCCCACTATCTTCTTCTCTCTATCCTGAACCTCTCTCTCCCTTGCTCCCTTCTGGCTAGCCCTGAGCTGCTTCCCTCTTCTCCACTGCTCTTCTCTCCCTCTGCCCAGCAGATGCCCAGCCACAGGAGGAACAGCATGGAAGTGTTGCTTTCACTATGGGCAGGCGCGCTAGGCAGCCCTGACGCTTTTTTAACAGGCTGCCAGCCAGCATGTCTGCCCCAACTGCCAACGAATGTGTTCTTTACGTGAAGCACAGTTCGTTACATGAAGCAGAATCCTAGAGAAATTTTTGTTCGTTACATGAAACAAACTTTACGTGAACCATTCTTTACGTGAGGCGCCACTGTACTAGCATGGTTCTAGAATATTGACTAAGGCTGCAATCCTAAAGATACTTTCCTGGGAGTCAGACCCATTGAATACAATGGGGCTTACTTTTGAGTAGGCCTGGTTAGGATTGCACCATAAAGCAGCTATCAATCCTTTTTAAAAAAAAAAAAGAGTTGATGCAAGGGAATTATAGACAAGTTAGCCTGATTACCTCAAAGATAGCAGAGCAGCTAATAAAAGAGGTAATCTGCAAGCTTCCAGACAAAAAAACCATGATTACTAGCAATCAACAAGGCTTTGTCGTGACCAGTCTGCTTTTCTTTTTGGATAAAGTAAATGGGTTCTAATATAAGGAGGAGGCAGTCAACATGGCTGGGTTTCAGCAAGGCTTTTGACCTCCTCTCTTATGGCTTCTCTTAAGCTGAGCAATCATGACAGGCAATGAGGTCCAGGCCTGGGGAGGCACAGCTGCATAAAGACTTTCCCTCCCCCACTTAAATCCAGTGCCCGTGGATAGTACCTTCCTTGAAACACACACACACTCCCCTGAAATACAGTAATGTGCAAGATGGGAGATAACAGGGAGCAGCAGTTCTCAGTAACTTTGACTGCAATCCTAACCTGCAGTTAGGCCAGCCTAAGCTCCAGCACAAGTCCTGTGCTGAACTGAGGGTGTCACAAAGGTGCCATAAAACACTTCTGTGCCACTCCTGGGGGAGGGTTGGACAAGTGCAAAGATATGCACTTGACTCCCTACATTACCATAGGAAAGACAGGACTGATGAGTTATGCCAGCCTACATTAGAATTGCACCCTTTCATAACTTGTACTGGAACAGGAAGTCCTGCACTTTATCGAATGAAAGTTTTGGGCTGGCTGTGGCTCAACCCAGGGCAAAGAGAAGTAATAAACCCCAATGGGGCTGCTCTGATCTGTGTCATCTGAATCAAAGGTGCAAATTTAAGTAGTCCAAATCTGCCCCAGGCTGCCCAGGAACAGGGCTAGGATCTGGCATAAGTGTCAGATCCAGGCCCTATCTCCTGCTGCCTGCCCACAGGCCTATCTGCTGCTCACCCTCTCCCCACTCCAAAACATCTTACCCTAACACACACACACAAAGAGAGAGAGTGAGGGGGGAAGAGAGAAAGACCCCTGCACTAGCCTGGAGAGGCTGGCACAAACTTACCTAGTCTAGGGGGCACATCAGTGCTGGGAAATAGGAGCACAGCCTTGCACCAGCATCCCCAACTCTCAAGTTGGCACAAATGTGCCTTATGGTATATTTGTGACAATATTGGGTCAGTGCAAGGGGTTTGCAGAAGAGACCTGCACAAGGGACATGAGAAAGAGACTTGCGCTGGCCCAAGAACTGCTTAGGATTGTGCTCTGAATATTATCTAGCATTACAATCTGAACTAGACAAGTTAGCCAATCTAGCCAATCTAGTACATTCACTTGCTGAACAGATGTAGTAGTTTAAAGTTCATGAGGTCACTAGAAGTTGTCATTTTGGTTGAGATTAAAACCTCACACAGGGAGAGACTGAAGACTGAGAATGAGTCCAGAAAATTTAAAAGTAAGTGGACTTACCCTACAATCCAGAGTAACTACGGGAGCATGTAAGAGACATTACGTGTACCCGTAGTTACTGCACCACCTAGTGAAAACCTATGGGAAATTCATACTGCAATCCAGAGCAAATTGTTCTTATACCGGAGCATGGGCTCCCCGTAGTTACTCTGGATTGTGCCCAGAGTGTAGGAAAGAAGGAGCCACTGATAAAATAGGAATGCTGTGTCAGATATGAAATAGGCAGGCAGCACAAGGCGGTCACATCTAGACTATGGCAGGGAAATTTTGCCACATGTAGCTTCCTGTGTCACTGAAGCCCAGTGACCAAAAGCCCTGTGACATGGCAACCATAAGAGGGGAAATAAAAGTCAAGAAACAGCAAAAGGGGCTAAATTTTCTATACTGATGTCAACAAAACAGACACATTCTGCTGCAGGCTTCTAGCGGCGCAACGATGTGGTACAACCTCTATACATCATGTTAATATAGAGAACTTGGAAAAGAATAGTACTCACTTATCACAGAAAATCTCATCTAGTGTTTTTATTGTGGGTTAGAACTGGTGCCACAGTTTAGGAAGCACACTGAAATGGGAAAGGATTCTGAGAAGAGCTAAACAAAAAAAAATATGAAAGATGGTGACAACTAGGGTGAGAAACTGAAAAGGATATGTTCAGAAACATAGAACAGAATCATAGATTGTTTAATGATGGGACTATGTTCTATGAAACACTTCTGGTGATTTTTGGTGAACGTCATAGATTTTTTAAAAAAACCTAGGTCGTATAGCTTACTACACATCATGTAGGAGGCTGCTTATTGTGTAACACAGCACACTGTTTTACAGTAAACTTTTTTTTAAAGCAACGGGGCATTTATCACACTTCTCTCTTTTAGTGTTTAATTTTTTTCTATTTCCAGTCACACCTCGGTATCCATCAGGGTTCTGTTTCTGGAATCCTGCCTTTCACCAGGGCTCAGTACCAGGTTTTCTCCAATACTTCAACATAAATGTGGTATGTATATTTTTATTCATTTGGATAAGGACCTGCAAAAGGCAAGGTAATTTTTCCTGATAAAGGGGTGTTATGCCAAAATAAACAAAATAACCTTGCCATTTTGCAGGTCCCGAGGTATGCACTCCATAAAAATCTGAAAGTTGTTTATATAGTTCAACAAATTCATTCCCTCAAAACCTTATCAAAATCTCCATCTGAAAGCCTTGCCAGAAGATCTACTATGCCAAACGCAGAGACATCCAAAAAAAAGTTTTTCAAATCCCATTGTGGCACTGCATAAGTTAGCATGGCTGTCAAGCCTCTAGCATGAAGTAACATAATGCCTTGTGACAAGATGCAAGAAACACACAGCGAAAAGATAATGAATCTTTCAGACACACAGAATGTTTTCAGGCCAAATATCATCTGCTTCCTGTAGCCAGTCCAAACACGAGACAATTAACTGAACAGAAGTAAACATTAAAACACATGCAGCATCCAAGGACCGGCAGCTTTTCAAGTGGATATTTATGTTGTGTTTAGAAAAAGAAAGAAGAAAATTAAGGTAATTCTAAACAGATTATATAGTTTTTGTAGATAGATTATTGAAATTATTTCTGGAAGAAAGCATAGTTGGCAAGGGATCACATTTTCCCGCTTCAGGGTTATCTCTGTGATATCATAACAGCAGACTGAAAGCAGCCTTTTGCTCCATTTTGCAGAAAAATTCCACATGCCGCAACCGAAAAGAGGAGACAGAGCAACTCATATAAAGGTGGTTTCAAAGGCTATTTTATGGGAGAGAGTGTGGCTGCAATCCTAAGGACACTTTCCTGGGAGTAAAACCCACTGAACACAATGGAGCTTATTTTTGAGTAGACAGGGTTAGGCTTGTGTTCTGTGTCAATGACCATCATCATGTAAAGCTATAGTATAAAAGGTAAGTACAGTAAATACTCACAACACTGACTAAACAAAAATGTCTTCCTAGCTATGGTTTCTATCCTATGTATAGTTACCTGGGAGTTAGTCCTATTAAATTTATTTGTTTTATTTATTTAAGAAATTTATATCCCACCTTTCCTATGCCAAAGCAACAGCCAAAGGCAGTTTACAAAGCTTTATAATAAAGTACAGTGTAACACAATGGGTAAAAAGAAAAACAAGGCATTAAATGTTAATTTTAACATTAAATCATAATTTTAACTTTACAAAACAGGGCAAAAACTAACAAAAATCATTGTGCCAATGAGAAACAAGTTGGTCCAGGGAAGCTGTGAAGCTGCAGCAATATTGTAGAGGCACAGAGGGCAAATATCTACTCCAAAAGCTAGATAAAACCAGAGTTGCTTAAAATCAATGAGGGTGTAATTCTCAATTTCCCTGGATGGGAATTCCATAATTGTGGTTCAACTACAGAGAAGCCCCCTATGCTGCCACCTCTCTCTTTTGCTGCTACCTCTCTCTCTCTCTCTCTCTCTCTCTCTCTCTCTCTCTCTCTCTCTCTCTTGGGACAGAGGTAGTGCTAGTAGAAAACAAAAGGGCAGGCTGGAATGAATGGAAAGAGGCAGATGAAGGAAATATGGGTTTTACTTCTGAGTAGACATGTATATGCCTGTCAGTATTGACCTAGGGGTAATAGTTTTCTATTAGAGCCTGGATGGGCAGATTATCAATGGGGGTGATTTCGCATGTGAGGCTAAATGCATGAGAGAAGTACAGTAATACATCCGCAATAACCAGTTTTCAAGTCCAGGTAGCAGGCAAAGTAACCCTCTGTTCAAGCCAACATGGATCAAATCAAATTTTCTGATAGATTCTGGCTCACCAGCTCACTGCAGTCTTTCTTTGAACTTTCAAACAGTTCTCCACATCTATGGGTGGAAGTATATCAAAGATGCTTCATATTCCTAGTGACTACTTTCAACTTTTGCAAAAAGTGCCAAAATCCAAGCCTGACCTGAACAAACTGAAGGTCAAGAAAACTTAAAACTGCCTCCACGCTTATTTTATTTCTTTAAATGATTTGTATCCTGCTTTTGTGAAGCATGAAGCTGTGCATCATGGTGTGTTATAAAACACTATAACATAACTAAAAGCAATGTAAAAATACAATAAAATCGGCACAATTAATAGCAATGCACATACATTTCTCTGTAAAATGCTTGTCTCCCTCAAGGGCTGGCCCAGTCATGAGGCAAACTCAGGCAGTCTGCCTCAAGTGGTGCATGCATGCTCTGTGTCCTTCTCTACCACCACCTGACTTTGCCCACCATCTCTTTCTCCTCTGATTTGAAATGAAGCAGCAGAGCAGGGCAGAACAAGGTACCTACTCCTGGCCTCCTTTGTTTGGTCCTGTTGTGCTACTTTTCTTTCAAAGCACAGAGTAGAAGAGGAAAAAGAAGGAAGTAGGTGGGCCAGACAAGCTTAAAAGCCTGCGACCAGTACTGCGAGATGAAGAGGAGACAGTAGTGATATCAATCCAGTTCCCAATTCCAGATTCCAGAAACTGCAGCAGATTTTTAGAAAGTGCGGCGGATGCTACAGCCTCCTCTTCTCCTTTGCTGCCAACTGAAGCAGAAGAGGAGGCGGAGAGTAGATGCAAGTGTCATGCAGGAGAGTTTCTGGGGTGCTTTGCATACACATGCCACTGCTCCACCAGAGCAGGTAAGGTGATAATGGGGCCCATTTGGAAGATATCAGAGCAAGGAGTAGGTTGAAACAGAGGCAGTTCAGTGGTGGAAGGGGCAGGATTTTTTACAACGGCAGCACATGCTGAGATCATAACCCTCTTTTCCCACCCAGATGTCCTCAAGGGTTTCTCGGACTTAAACTAGCTAAATAGCTACCATTGGTCCAAGAAGACCCACTATCTTACAGGGAGGTAAATAAAAAAGATTTTTATATAATAAAATTTTTATTTATCTCTTCCAGACCATACAGTCACCCACTACCAGCATCGCATGAAGCATGTGCTCCTCTGTCACTACCATGAGAGGCTAGGGAGCAATAACCTTGCGCTGCACCTGACTTTACTGAATTCTATATTTGAGCAGTTTAATTGGATCAAAACTGCATCTTCATTAAAACTTAGTAACCTATATTTAAACCTTCAGGACAGAGCGTGATTCAAATACATGAATAAATTCTCTGGAGCATATCTTGCACATGGGAAACAATTAGCTTTTGAGTTTCATACAGTGCAGCCTGAGTTAATGAGAATTAAGGAACTGCATCACCAAACCTGCAAAAGCAAAAAGCCACATTTAGGACAGGAAATGTGAATATTGTGTCTGGTGTATGTTATTTTGTCTCTAGTAACTAATAATAAAAATGCAACTTCTTCAGCATTTATCCTGCTTGTTCTGGATTGGAGTCATCCAAACTATGATTTATGCAGCACTGGGGAAACCTGGCCAACCTGTTGCAGGGAGAGGTTGTCAGGATCTTCAGGTTAACAAGGCACAGCACCTTTAACCACTTCAATTATTTAATTATTCAATTTATTCAATTATTTAATAATATAAGAAAAATGGGTTTTGATTGGTACACAAACCCAACTGATCTAGAATCCTTGTTATCACAGATATAAGAAGATTGCTAAAAGAAGATGGAATCAGTTGTGTTTGACAGTCTCCCAATATTAACATAGACTGATCAATAAAATGAAGCAGTCTGAAAGTAGGTAAATAGGTAGGTGGGTAAAGGAACTCCTTATATGGCTAGGAACAGATTCTCACAGTCTAAGATCAACACATGTCCTACTACATTCATTCAATCAACCAAAATCAAATTAATTAATCAATCAATCAGTCAACAGTATTTATATACACTTCAACAAAAAAATTCATAAAGCAGTTTATAGAGATTTACTACATGGTCTGGCACACTGCCCATGCAAGGATTGTAAGTATCTGCCTTCTCTTTTACTATCTTTTAAAATCTCTTCCCTCACAAGATTCTTAATGTCAGAGGTCAGCACCTTTAAGAACTTATAGGAAGATTGTATGGGAATGTGCACATCATATCTGTTTTTTTTTTTTAGTTATTGTGTCTGATTCTATATGATTCAATGGACTGCAGCATGCCAGACAGTGATGAGATTCAAAGAAATTAACATCCGGTTCTATGCCCATCTGACAGCCACTTTTAAATGGCTATTTTTAAACTTTATATATCCTATCTCTTGTTAACAACCACTGATGCCAGGCCACTCTATCCTCCACTGGCTTCTGAAATTGTCCAAATTCATGTTCACGGCCTGGTGGCATCCCTCTTAATTGAGCCAATGTTCCCCTATTTCTTTCCTTTTGTCATTCCTTCCTTCTGTGCCTCCTGGTGGGTTGATTGACCATGTCATATGGTCAATCTTCAACAGGCTGGATTTGGGCTAGGAGTGTTTTCTTTATTAAATGTTCAAATGATTTTTTTCCCCGCACAGCTGTGGAATCTCTGAAGGATGCAAAAAGCATTCCCTAGTCTATAAATGAAGCAAGCTGGCTGCCTCATTGAGATGCACAGGACCACCAAGGACTGATGAGCCAAAGTCATCGGTATGCAGTGTATACTGTGATTCCAGCAAATTGCCTGGATAGCTCAAGAGATTGGCTGATTCTGAAGGCTGTTGTGTTTGTGCTTCCTATTCGTTCCCAGCTTTAGAAACAATTTATCCTGAACAAAACCCAGCTATAGTTTTTTTTTGTTGGTTTTTAAAGTTGATATTGCTCTATAATGGACTTATCTGCAAATCATCTTGTATTCATAAACAAGAGTTCATAAATGTCAGGAAAATTCATATGTTGCCTGCGTTGCACAGTTGCCTATATGCTGTTAGAGGAGTAAGGAATAAGTCTCACTTTTTTAGGGTCTGTGTGGAGAAGAAATTGATATGATTCTTTAAAAGGAGTCTTTTTCTAGCCATGTAAATAGTCCATCAATCTAGTTTCCTAACAGCATTGCACTTTTTCATCTTTATTGAACCATCCATTATATACATGGGTCACTATATACAGCTATTATGCCATTGTTTACAAAATAATCTTTGCGTGTGACATGTGCCCATTCCTGCCCAAGTCTATAGCTAGTGGACACAGAAATACTGTATTGACTTGAACCCAAAGCTCACCTTTTCCAGCCAAATTTAGAGCACAATCCTAACCACATCTACTCAAAAGTAAGAACCATTTTGTAACATTTTTAGGATTGCAGCCTAAGGGTGCAATCCAAAGTAACTATGGGGAGTCCTTGCTCTGGTATAAGAACAATTTATTCTGGATTGCGATATGAATTTCCCATAGGTTTTCACTAGGTTGTGCAGTAACTACTGGTGCACATAATGTCTCTTACGTGCTCCCATAGTTACTCTGGATTGTAGGGTTAGTCTCCAAAATCAGGATGCACATTAGATTCAATGCATATTAGATTCAATGATTAAATAGATTCGGGTAAATGTAGTGTTTTGATTATATGTATAGGGTGTGCATTAGATTTGATGGCACATTAGATTTGAGTAAAAATTGGTATCATCTAGATCAGTAATTTTCAACCACTGTTGCATGTGTAGTGCGCTGTGAATGGTCTGTACACGTGTCACAGGAGTTTGGGGGAGAAACATTTGTTTGTTTGAACCATTGTGAGATGAGAGTCTTCTACCAGCAGTAGCATGTGTTTTATCAATTGTAAAAAAAACTAACACACACACACACACACACACACACACACACACAATAATGTGCCTTGACAATTTTAGTGCTTTATCAGTGTTCCATGAAATGAAAGAGGTTGAAACTTTCTGCTCTAGTCAATCATAGTTTATTTTTTTTACTGAATTAGCATGAATGTTAGAAAGAAAAGATGGTTTGCATGCAGTGAGACTTAACCCCAAGCTCTGAGTGAAATGAACCTTTGAAGTGTGCATGATTCAAATGACTCAGCTCTCTTAAGTCACAGTACAGTGACTTTATTCTTTGACTAGGCATGATGGGCAAAGTCTCTTAAGCCTGTGGGGAGGGACACAGCTGGTTGGAGGTCATTCATGTACTCACACTGGATCCTCTGTATAACACCCAGAGAAGGCTAGAGTTCTTCTTTCAGAAGCTAGGACTAGTGATGGGGTAGAGAGGCCGACAAATAGCACTGGAAAATAGAGACATAGGGTGAAATCCAGAGTAACTACGGGGAATCCTTGCTCCGGAGTAAGAACAAGTTACTCTGGATTGCAATATGAATTTCCCATAGGTTTTCACTAAGTGATGCAGTAACTACGGGTGCACGTAATGTCTCTTATGTGCTCCCGTAGTTACTCTGGATTGTACCCTTAGCATCTCAAGGTGGTGCTAAGGCAAAATGCTTATCCTTGTAAAAAGAGATTCATTCATAGGAAGTCTGACACATTCTCATAAAGTCGCTATCAGAACCAATATAGTTTGATCTTCATTTTCTTCAGATTTTTCTTTTTGGAACTTTCTTCACAGGTATCTTTCTCAAAATAGGAGCTTAGGCAGAAAGCCTTCAAGGGGCATCAAAACTTTGCCTTCAGTGTTTAATCCTTTGAAATCCATTATCTAGGAGTCTTTCCTCACAATAGTGAGTCTTTTTCTGGAAGATCCTTTCCTCACTCTATTAAAAACAAGCTCAGGTCCCATAGACCTTAATGAAGATTTTATTAAAATGCTCTGAGTGCCCATATGCTTGAAGGAGAGTGAGTGTACCTGCCCCATCCATACTACATTCAGAATCCTATTCGTAATGAATTTCCAGTTTTGAAAGTTCAAAGAATTTCAGTAAAAACCTGAAAATTACATGAACACAAGGATTCATAGGAAACAAATCCACATGCTCTGTACAGTGTTCTCCCTACAAAAGTTAAAGATTGTAATATCTGAAGTAAGCAAGATCTCCAACAATGATAGTACTTTTCACAAATGACAGGGAATACAAAAAGTGAGTGGGACAGGGTCAGATATACTTAACATTCTTGTCTCCATTGTGCTCAGCTTAAAGTGTGCATAAACTTCATGTACATACCCTGTTTGCATATATGGCTTCTTTTAAATTATTAGCAGCCTAACTTTTCTGAGACTCTCTGATCCTACAGAGCCCAGCATGTGAAGAATTGTAGACAAGTTGATGCTGAAAGTGTGGATGCTCAGAGTGTGGATGCCATGAGCGATGCCCTATCTACTCTCCCTATGTGGTCAATGTAACATATGAAAAATGCTTTTGAGTTCCTAGATACTCCATATAAACTCCAAATTCCATTGTTCAGTAAATGGGAAGGCTCTCTCTCTCTCTCTCTCTCTCTCTCTCTCTCTCTCTCTCTCTCTCTCTCTCTCTCTCTCTGCCTTGCCTGTTCCAGCACAGTTTAGGATTGCACCATGAGTAAGAAAGTTGCTGGCAAAACATTGACTGCAGAAAAGCTAATAAATTTGCTTGGCTAATGGCTGTTAAATTTTGCAGCATGTGAAGACATAATTAGAGCTATGATTATAAGCAAATTTACTGCAAAGTAAGTTCAAATAAAAGTTTTGTATAGACTGATAATAATCCTGTATAGCAATAAACCTGTACTGAGAATACTTTCCTGAAAATTAGCCCCATCAAACACAATGGGACTTACGTCTGAATAGTTATGCATAGGATTGTGCTGGATTGACCTAAAAAATTTCCAAAATGCAGTTCTTGTCCTCCTTGCTTGGGGGAAGTTCAACATCACAAGATGTCAGGAAGGACATGGTAGGGGCAGGCGCAACCCGACACCAAGCGTCACCTGGTGCGGGTTGCAGCATGTCACCCCCAATACATCGCCCCCAGAGCATCAAGCAGTGTCACCCCATGCGTCACCCCTAGGACAGGACTGCACAGGTGCCAAAGTTAGCACCTGCACAGTCACTTCTGAAGCCAGCCAGCTTTAGAAGAGTACTTTGCAGGCACCCACGCCAATGACTGTGCTGTCTCCTCTGAAGCCAGCCAGCTTCAGAGAAGACTTTCTCTTCTCTAAGGAGCAACAGCCTGCTCCTCCTTAGAGCAGAGGAAGTCTGTGCCTCTGCCCATTCATTTGGCCTTGCTCGGGAGGCAAAGCGGCAGCTCCTTGCTGCTGCTCCACCTCCCGAGCGAGGCTGAATGAACAGGCAGAGACGCACTGCACATGTCCACGCCTTTGGACATGCACAGTGCATCTCTGCGCAGCTATTGGTCCTTGATCTGAAGGCGGAGCCACGGGTTGCTGCTCCGCCTTTGGAGCAAGGACCAATGGGTGCACAGACACGCACTGTATATGTCCAAAGGCATGGACATGCGCAGTGCGTCTCTCTGCACTGTGCCTCAGCTGGCCATTCTCACCAGCTCCAAGGCAGAGTGGCAGCTTCTGGCTGCCTCTCTGCCTTGGAGCTGGCCAGAATGGGGGCTCTGATGCCCGGGGTCGGCTGGAGGAGTGTTATACTCCTTCGGTGCGTCATCCCACCCCCCAGTGGTGCATCACCCAGTGCAGCCTGCACCAGCCACACCAGTCTGATGAGGCCACTGGGTAGGGGTATGAGTGGACCTAATTGATGGAGCAGAGTGACCATAAAGGATGGAGGACATATTGCCAGTACCTTTAATCATTACACAGAAGAGGGAATTGAGCAGATTTAGAAGGGTTTAAATAGCAGCACCTGCACAAATTCCCTCTTCTATGCTATGCTTAAAGGTACCAGGCATGTCCAACACCGGGCCCCAAGGGCCGCATATATGGGCTTTCTAAGCCAAATGCAGCCCTTGAGCCTCTTGTTGGACATGAGGCACTCTGTCTTCCATTCTATAAGGTCACCCTCTGATGGAGAAATAGCAGATTTGAGTGCAATCCTAACCAATTTCACAGAATTTTACCTGGTGCCTTGATGCACCAAGTCCCACATTCTGAGAATTGCACACACCAGCTGGGGCCAGTCTTGAGCATGAGACAGGAAGAGGGCATCAGAATAGCATATTGCCACAATTTTCCTTCTCATTTCATTGACTATCACCTAATACATATGGACATCTATTGGGATAAAACAGTATGATGTGCATACTGCATACGGCCATTATTTAAGTTGGTTGTTGGGGTTATTATAAAACCACACCACAGCCATTTATTTACACATTTACAGGTACCAAATGCATGCCCAAATTCTCCTTACAACCTGGAAAGGTGGACTAACAGAATGCAGAGTCTGAGAAAATCATCCCACTCTGTCAGCACTCTCAGTAATCTCCTCCTAATTGCAAGACTTCCAGTTTCATGTGATTTCCAATTTAGTTGCAATCAGTACTGTCACAGTTTTCAAGCCATGGGGAGCTGTGTAAGCACTCTCTGGACTCCCCAGGATTCCCCAAACCTCTAAAACTTGGCAGCACTTTGTATAGCAAATGCAATAAACAGCAGGCTCTGGAGGAGGGATGGATAAGGAGGAGCCAAAACCTCCTGATGCCTGGGGTGGCATGGCAAATGCTGCCCCCGTATTCAGTGAAGTACCGTTCTTCTTACACTCCAATATTCTAGCTGAGGAACATTCCTCCCTTCCACATTTCCTCTTCTGTGACACTTTCCTGGGAGTAAGACCCATTGGACACAATGGGCCTTACTTTGAGTAGACATGGTTAGGATTGTGCTTTTGTCTGTTCTTCAGTTGGAAAGGCCCACCCTGGGGATCAGGAAACATGACAGGGAAGGAGGAACCTAGCACAGATATTAGAACTCCATAACAAACGTAACATGTATCCAAGACTTAAATTTTGTGGTGATGTAATCTGGCAAGTCCAGGAGGTTATGAAATGGGTCTTTCACATTCAGGTCAATGCTTATCCACAAGAGATATAGTTCACCCAGTTAGAAGGGACCTGCTGTAGAAGAGGTAGAACATCTGCTAGCCAACTTTCCAAGAGTTAAAGTGATAATACTGAGGATAATATGATAGGAGCTTCCAGAAATCCAACTACCTGTAAGACTGCAATACAACACAAACTTACCTAGGAGTAAACCTCATTGAAGTCAATGGAGCAGACTACTGAGTAAATATGTTTAGGATTATACTGTAAGTCTCATTTGCCACAAGTCACCCTGACATGTAAAATTTAGATGACCTGTACGCTTTTATGTCATTTATGAACTGGTTATCAGAGTTTACAGAAGACAAGCAATTCATCATCAGAAACAGACAACTTTTCGTTTTAATGAATTACTTGCTTCATTGCCATCCTAATGTGGGGAAAAATCTCTTAATATTCATTTCCCGGAGCACATCCACTTAGTCACATGTTGTTATAGGTGTCGGCAGATCATCTGTCAAAATGAATTAGTGGAAAATGCTTTCACTTTGTAAAGAACAAGGTTGTGGTGATAGGTTTTGGAGGGTTTTTTTCCTTCTTAATTCCTAATTTCTTTAACAGTTTCAACTACTCTCTGCCAGTTTAATGTTCACTCCCTTACAAACTCTTCTGACAGGTGGAGCAGATTATGACTGGTTGTTTTATATAGGAGCTCTGTATAGGGAAAATAGGCTAAAACATGTGCTTTACATGCGCCTTCAATTTCTGATGTGCTGAGAAAAACTTCTGTCTGAAATCCTGATGGGTACTGGATAGATACACGAATGATCTGATTCAGAATAAGGCTTTCTCCTACATCCCAGATAATTTTAGGTCTTGCATATCATAACTTTTGACCAACTTATCCCCACAATTTTCTCTTCATTCTATTTCTCAGGTTTATGTAATATGTATATATCTATATCAGTCTGTCTCTCTTAAATCCTGAAAGCTTATACCACAAGAAATCTGTTAGTCTGTAAGGAGCCAACAAACTTTCACCAGTTTTTCCTGCAAGCTCTCAGGTTCTTTTATGCTTCACTGAAAGTGATTCAGATAGCAATGAGGGTTCATATCCATCTGTCAACAACAACAGCGATACTATCAAAGTAAGGGCAAATGAGAGACAGTGTGGCACCAGACTGGATAGAGTGGTAGCTTCAGCACTGAAAACCACAGGTTCACATTGTGGGCGCAATCCAGATTAACTACAGGGAGTCCTTGCTCCAACGTAAGAACAATTTACTCTGGATTGCAATATGAATTTCCCATAGGTTTTCACTAGGTGGTGCCGTAACTATGTCAACGTAAATGTCTCTTGCGTGCTCCCATAGTTACTCTGGATTGTAGGGTGTGACTAACTATAAAGTTTGTGGACTGACTAAATGAGTTGCTGTTTGGTTTTGCCAGCCTTACAAAGTTCACAATGAGACTAGCAGCCCAACCTTATTTATGCTCACAGCATTGCAAAGGGGTACTCCTTTGTCAGATGCTGCAGAACCACCAGCGCAAATGGCTAGGGAACCCATGTGTTTGGCAACAGAGTCTAGAAGTCCCATTGGAACAGATAAGGTGGGAGCGATGGCAATTTGTGAGTGATTCATGGGCTGATTGCTTCTACTTGGAATTGGATTGGAAGAGGAAAGGGTTAAACACCGCCTAAATGTGTACCACGGTTTTGATTTCTTCCTGCTCCCCCTGCTATCTGATTTTTTTTAAAAAAAAAATGGGACAACAAATGATGTATTTAGCATCAAAAGTGGTTTGACAATCACAATGCACTCTGATTCATATCTACTTGAAGGTACGTTTCATTCAGTTAAAGTCCTTCCCAGTAAGTGTTTACAGGATTGTAGCCTCAGTTTCACTTTGAGATATGCAGCTGTGTATAAAATGAACCATATCCATTTAGCTTGCTTTGCATTCATGCCATGGAGGGTCCCCCGAGTTTTAGCTAAATCCAGGCTAGGCATGGTGGGGAAGTCAGGAATTAATCAACACCAGCATTCCTATGGGAAGCATCCCTTACAAGCTCACCACATGCTGTTCCTAAGTGCAGGCATTAGTGTTTATATTGATTTCACACTGAAAGTTATACCTGACTCTTAGGTGTAAATTTCCTCTCCGAAAAAGATAACAGTTAAATGTTCTCTACATTTTCCACATTATAAATCAACAGTAACTTAGGGCCCAATACTTTCCAGTTTTCCAGGTGTGCTAGTGAGGTGCATTAAGGGGACAGTGACCAGAGCTTTCTCAGGGAACATGTGTTCACTTACTATGGAACTATGTTTTGGCTACACAGGAACAGGAAAATTGGATAGAATTGGGTCCTTAAACTGTCATTTGAAATAAAATAGTGTTGGTAAAAATCTTTTTATTTAATGAGTCCTCTTTAATATTCTAAGGCTGCAATGCGGTACACACGTGAGACAAAACTATCCCATTAAACTCAGTAGGGCTTACATGTATCAGCTTGCTCTGACATTGAAGGATTGTGCTTTGGGGTCAAGTTCAAAACTATTTATTCTTCTTGGTGCCAATATCCGACGGATCCACCTGCAGAATTTCTTATTAAGCAGTGTAAGTTGTTGTATTGCAGGTCCTCACTCCAGTGCTGTTTCAGTGCCTTTTGAAACATGCATAGGAAAATACAAATGGAAATGTTTCCTTTGCATATTTGTCACATGCTGGGTTGCAGTACTGTGTAGCATGTGGAATGCCTTGCAGGGCAATGAATGGAAGATCACTCCCCAGCACTATCTTTTAAAAAAAGAGAAATAGGCTGCAATCCTAAAGACACTTTCCTGGGAGTAAGACCTGTTGAACACAATGGGGCTTACTTTTGAGTAGACATGGTTAGGATTGTGCTCATAATTCAGTCATGCTACAGATGAAAACACAGACTGAGACCCAGGACTTTTCAAACCTCCAAAAATCACCCACATGTCACAATAAAGTTGCAAATGTATATTGTGTAGGCATATAAAATGGTTAGATTCATTGTTGTCAACATACAGAATAAAATATTCAAATATTACAGCTTTTTTACGATTAATTTTCTCTTCTCGCGCCCCCCCCCCCCTCTATTTCTTTGCTTGGAAATCATAGTAAAAAATTTCTTTCTTATAAACAATCAGTATCACCTACTCGTAGGGGTGAATATTGTATACAGTTAACCTACAATATGTACTCAATTATTCCCTGTAAAATTCTGATCAATACCAGTAGTAAAAATCTGAACTGACAGTACAAAAAGATATTTCAGTCTCTGATGGAGCACCACAGAAGTTGTACAGATTGAGGATCTCAACAATTCTGAGAGATGGGGTTTTGGTTTTCTCTTTTCCCTTTCACATAATACCAGAACTAAAGGGCATCCACTAAAATTGAATGTTGGGAGAGTTAGGACAGTCAAAAGAAAAGATTTCTTTATCCAGAATGTAGTTGGTCTGTGGAACTCCCTGCCACAGGATATTGTGCTGATATTTATACTCTGTGCCTTTAAGAAGGGATTGGACAAATTCCTAGAGGAAAGGACCATCACCTGCAAAGCGTGCAGGCATGGCTTGGGGGCGTGGTCACATATGACATCATGTGGCATCATGATGTCACACATGCCATGGGGTGTAGAGCTCCCTTGGTACACCCCTGCTTCAACCAGTAAGTACCAGAGATGCATTCATCAAGAGTAATTTTCAGAATGAGGACATGTTTCTATATTAAAACCAAAGTACACATGAAGCTTTTTCATTTCTTCTAAATCTGATTACAGCCATATCGAAAAATCAATACAGGTATAAAAAATAATTGTGCTTTAAAAAACTGATTTCATTTTCTGTCAATATAACATAGTATAATTGTACTCTTCTGCAAAACTCTCACAGAAAGTAAATTATGGGTGCAAACCAGAGTTGGGGCAATGAGAATGGCCCAGCTGGACTGTCCCATAGGCTGTATCCAGAGCAGAAAGTTGTGTCAAATCCAAAGACTGCTGAGCACCATGTAAGAGGCACCTGGGAAGGGCTTGCTCCTGAGGAGAACTGCCTCAGATCACACTGAACAAGGAACAGCTGTGGTGCCTTATTAGGAAGCCCAGTAGTCCCTGACAACCAGTAACAGATGCAGCACGAGACTGCAGTACAGCAGTACCTATAGTGGAGGGTGGATGCAAGGTGATTGTTGGAGTGGCTGGCTGGAGTTGTCCTGTATCCATAGGTTGGTGGCCTGTCATAGTTGTGCCATGTCCTGAAGTAGAGAATCGGGTTGCAGATAGGCTGGCCAAGGACTCAAAATTTTTGCTAACACTTCCATTTTTATTCTGGCTTATCACGGACTCCTATGGGTCTACTCAGATTTATCCTTGCTCCTTAGGTGTTATAACTCTGAATTGCTGTGGGGAGGCATGTCTGCCCTGAAAACAGGCTCTGGATACAGCCTAACTGCACTGTTCCAGGCCATGTTAAACATGCCCTCAACATGCCTCTCCTGGACTGCTTAGGCTGGCCTAGCTATGCCAGCCAACTACATCTGTCTAGTGCCACCTATGTTGACTTATGCTGGCACAAGCCTTTCTGGTGTAACTGGGCTGCCTTGTCTTGGAATTGGGCCATCTGAGTCATAGATAGACTAGCCCAAGTGCACTTAAGGATTGCAACCTTAATCAAATACTAGAAGCTCCAGATCACACTTGTGTTGGGCCTTACACTATATCTTACTTATGGATTGCTCCCTGGTGTGGAACATGAATCCATTCTGCTTCCTAAATGGAATCATCAAATCTCTCTAGAACATATAACATTTCATGGCAAGTCAGTTGAAAAAATCCCCTTATGCAGTAGTGCAGTCTGATATGACTAGTATTTGTGTGAAGAAATGAAGGGCACAATCCAGAGTAACTATGGGAGCACATAAGAGACATTACGTGTACCTGTAGTTACTGCACCACCTAGTGAAAACCTATGGGAAATTCATATTGCAATCCAGAGTAACTTGTTCTTACTCTGGAGCAAGAACTCCCCATAGTTACTCTGGATTTCACCCGAAGTTTCTTTATACTTATAGGTCCTTATCATGAGACCCAAAGTACTTCTAGTCCAGTACTATATACTTGGATTAAAGCCTTGACCTGTTTACTAGAGAAGCCAAGTGTTGCACCCAGGAACTCCTGCTTGAAAATTAGGATCTATCCTTCTGTCATATTCTCCTTCATCTGTATTGGGGAAAGACTGAGTTTGTAGGCAGAATGTGACCAATATCAAGGAGTGTAAGAAATACCTCTGCTTGCATTGTTGTTTCAGTGAGTGTTTGTATGCAGTGGCATAGCTAATGATAATATAGCCTGGTGCAAAGCTCAAAATGTTGCCCTGAAAGTGACGTCACAACTGGAAGTGATGTCAGAATTTTTTAAAAAAGAAGATGGGGGAAACCTGCTACCTTATCCTCATCACCTCACACCACCCATTTGCTCTGCTGTCTCCCCCCAGCTCATGGCATAGCTAAGACATGGATCTGCTAACTGGTGTCAAGGAAGATTTTTATAGCACTCTCCAACAATATAATCAATTTTAATTAAGTTGACTATTAAAAAGTGTGCCCCTTATTGATTAGAGAAACTGTGCTTGGGCAAAGAGGAATAGTTAATCTCTTCCTGCTAAATATAAGAAGAATACCACTTAGGAGTGCTACTTAACCCACTTAGCATGGGTAACTGAATTATTATACTGTGTATGGAAATGAGAGCTGACTCATATTAACACCTTATTAGTTCCATACAGGATCATACTTACACTTCATTGGTTCTCAGAGCAATCAATCTCATGGAAAGTTTTGACTTAAGAAAAAAATCCACTTTTACCATAGACATTTGTGTTTTCATTTTCTGGCTTAATAGCCATAATTTATGCCAGAATACAGATATTCAAATACAGTTTGTTTCAGTGCATTCTACATTAAATAATCTTCCCAACAATATATAACATGATCAGTGGTGGGCACCAGCAGGTTCGCACCTACTCTATAGAGCCGGTTCTTAACAAGAGATAGTACATATAAAGTTTAAAAATAGCCATTTAAAAGTGGCTGCCAGATGGACAGAGAACCGGTTCTTAATTTCTTTGAAGCCCGTCACTGAACATGATGGTATAATTCTTCATACATACCCAGTTTTTCACAGTTTTAGCCAGTAGGGTCAAGCTGTACCCCCTATACCCTCCAGCTACACCATTGTTTGTATTCCCTTAGTCCTTGTGTGTGAATAACGTACTGTTTGTACGTACTGGATATATTGTTTCTATGGCTGCAATCCTAAAAAAACTTTCATAGGAGTAAGATCCATTGAAACCAATGGGGCTTACTTCAGAGTAGACATAGAATTGTGCCTTGCATCTTTGGTCCTTGTGTGTGAATAATTTGTGTGTGTGTATGTGCGTGTGTGTGTGTGTGTGTGTGCGTGTGTGTTTGAATAGCAACAATTCTGTCTCAATAAAGTATTGTTGAACAGCCCAGCAGGAAAGAACTCTGTGGCCAAAGCTAATCTTTAAAAGGCAAGTGCCCAAACAGTCAGCAGGAGTCAAATTTGGGGGAAAAGAATCCCAACATGTGACTGATGACTGCCCAGATTTCTTCATGCTATGCATACCAGTAATGTCTGAGAGCTGTTGCTTACAGAGCTGAGGTGGCCCTACATTTCCTTGACCAGCGCCTGTTAATCATGGGCCTTTCCATGGAGACTCCCAGCAGTGGTTGTAATTAATGCCATCTGTGGTGGTGGCTTCTGAGTTCTGAACACCAGCTGTCTTCACAATTTACACAGAACTCCAGCTCCTTTCACGTATCCACTCTGACAACCCTGGGTTGTCAACAACATTCACTTGCTGGGGGTGCAATCCTAAATGTACCCTCACTAGAGAGGAAGTCCTATTGGCTTCTGAGTAAGCACACTTAGGATTGTGCTTCCTATTGTAATTCAATTATCAAGCCATCTGCACAACAACACCTAACTTCCCAGTAAGAAACTGGCTTTTAAAGAGTCCCTTTAAAGAAACAGACTTTCAAAGAGTTTTAATTAGGCCTTAGGCCTAATTTAAGGTGTTTATACACTACATTTCCCATGCCAAAGCAAACACACAAGGTCATTTTCAAAGCTTTAATTCTTTTGTCGGCACTGTTGAGAGTGAGTGATTGGCCCAAGTTCACCCAGGAAGCTTCATGCCTCAGAGGGGATTTGAACCTGGGTCTTCCTGGTCTCATACCAACTCCCTGACTACTACACCATCCTGGCTCATCATCAGGAAAGGGGGAAGCAGCATTTGGCCTGCCACCTTAGGCATCAGGGGGTCTTGAGGTGGTCTAGATTTAAGACTTGTTTTGCATAACTAATCATCTGATAACTTTTCATACAATGTATTCAGAAAGACCTGCCTTCGTTAGTGTCCACCAGAGCACAGTTGACCCAATTTGGATAAATCAGGGCTGATTAATTATTTATATGTGGAGAGCCTGAAAGTGAACACAAGTTACTTGGAAGTAAATTTCCATTTGAATGTGATTCTTTCTTATTCCCACTTCTCATTCTGCACAAGCCTATGTCCTGTCAACTCCCTTTGTCCCCATTCTCTCCCATTTCCGTTTAGCATGTTATGCCTGAACAGCCTCATAATCTATTTTGTAAGCCTCTTTCCTCAAGACCTACTTTGGGCCAAAAGCCTGACTTCTCCCCATTTCCCTCTCTTGTCAATTCCAAACACATCTTAAATTGTTGGTGGAGACACCATCACTTTTTTGGTTCTGCACAGTACCCAGTGCACATCTGGATAAAATGTCAAACAGGGCAGTGAAATCTTGCAGTCCATCTAAGGTTGATGCCATGATGACAAAACCAATGCAGGTGTAATTTCCTGGTGATTTTACACTCAACAAGCAACAAAGTCAAAACCACAACAACATGGTTGCAGAAACAAGTACTAACACACAACCATGTGGACAAACACGTTAACAACATCCCTGCTGGCACCTAAAAATCATGAAGAGACTCATGTAGAAGTACCAATCACATTTAGCATACGCAGAAAGAACCAAACAATAGATGATGATAGGTCCAACAATATACCCTACCCAACACATAATATACAATCAGGTATCACCAATGCATATTTCCAGGACTGGAGACAGAACAAATGAACCCAACATCTGTAGTCACAAATAACTGAACATAGAGATTTGAATCTCTGAGTGACATGAACAGCTTGGCCTGAGAGTAAAAGGAACAACCTCTCAGTCACACTGGTTAACCAGCCTAGTGGATAGGAAATGTGTTTGAGGAAGGGTACAATCCTAACCATGTCTACTCCAAAGTAAAATCTGTTGTGTTTGATGGGTCTTAGTCCAAAGGAAGTGTTTTTAGGATTGCAGCCGAAATTGAATACAGTGCAATGACGCTCTGCTGTGCTTGTGCAGGACCCTACATGCCACCGTTAGCTGCAAAATAGAGAGCAGGGTAAAGGTGCAGCTTTCCCATTCATGGGCTTCCCCATGCTTGGAATTGCTGCTCCTATCACAGTACTGTCATGCATTCTGGATAGGCAGAAGGAGCCCCTGGTAGGGCAAAGGTGACAGTTCACGGAGAAACAGCTGGTTTCCTCATTTATCACTACTACGAGTAGTAGTAAGCATTATAGGCATTGCTGGTATTTTGCATGGCATGAAGAATGGAGGATAAGGAAAATGGAGGAACAATCTTTCCTGTGTGAATGGTAGAAGGATGTCCATGTGCCTGTGAAAAACCAACAAAGATGTGAGAAATATGAGATGTCAAATGAAATGGCCAGAAAATATTACACCTGTGATTGGGTGCTTGTTGATGGGATGAAAATTGATGCTAACACCTAGGTATTTTTTCATTCTCTATGTTCCAGTTCAGCTCTCCACATTCCTTATGGGCATCTTTCATTTGGGAATTCATTCCTTGAAGAAGAGAAAATGGTACTTAGGCCCATATTAACTTATGCCCTGTTTGGAGCTGCAGAAGAAACCTTTTGCTAATTAAGTTTTTTTCCAACCTGACTCAGATTGAGCAGGTGAGAACGACTCATAAATATTTGACTATGAGGATCCAGTGAGGTTTTTGGTGCTCCCAATAAAGGAGGGTCTGCTTCCCATGGCCTTCACTGCTATGTAGTGGAACCTGTTTTTGGGGTCAACTGGGGCCTTCTTTCTGCAACATACACTACAATCCAGAGTAACTACAGGAGCACGTAAGAGACATTACGTGCACCCGTAGTTACTGCACTACCTAGTGAAAACCTATGGGAAATTCATATTTATAGTGTAAGTTGTTCTTACACTGTGTAAGTGTAAGTTATTCTTACAGTGTAAGTTGTTCTTACACTGGAGCGAGGACTCCCCGTAGTTACTCTGGATTGTGCCCATACATTCTTACATTGTTTCCTCTATGAGGGAGACATTACTCCAGCCTCTGGAAGAAGGGAAATTTGTTAAGCCAGGATAGGTCATGAGCTCTCATATTGTACATTGGAAAGAAAACAGTTTCTTGTGTTCCTGGACAGCCTGGGGGGGGGGGGGTGCAGGGAATCTGCAAGTCTAGCTTAGTGCTCTAATTTATTTTTCTTTACTTACTTGTGTAGGATATATGTTCCTTGAAGCTCTCATTTCAGAGGTGAAGTTCAGATTCCTGATAGGTGTCTATTGTCCTGAAGAAGGACACCTATAATCATTCTGAGAAGACAGCATTAATAATGTGTTTTTCCCACTTTTTTGTGAACCATGGCTGCTTGTGCCGAACACTTTTTCACCAGCATACCTATCATCTGCCAAATTCCACTTATATGTGCCGTGTTTCACGGACATGAGATCAAAAAAATGGAGCACATAATATGAGATTACCTAGTGTCATCAGAATCCTCCCTTTTATAAAGTTCGGGGAGGGGGACAAGCCAGACCTTCCAGGCACCCAATTACCCTCCTGAAGTTATGTTTGCTTTATAGCCAGCAATCCATTCCAGGGATCCTGGGCTTTGCTAACTAGCTTTTGCAGGCACTGAGCTCCCTTACTCAATTTTGGACTCTGTCCTCAAGTTGCTGGACCTCATCAAGTAGCTGAAGTCTAATTGAGAGTATAGGCAGGATTCTGAAGCTCTGTTCTTTAGGCACAATAATCAAGATGTATAAAAGGTATTTGAGCGTATTAAGGCATAGAAAGGTTTAAGAAAGTAACTGCAAGAGGCACAAAAACTTCTAAAAAATACATAAGTTTAAAAATAACAAAGTCTAACTTTCTACCCTTAACAGTATACCTATACCTCTCACCTGGGAAAACTGCAGTGTTTGATGACTAGAACCGTCAGGAAAGGGGTTAGTAGCTTACACTTGGAATCTCCCCCGTCTCATCTAATTCTTATGTTGTTTTTACTCACTCTTGACAGGAATATCTCTGCCTTCTAATTACCCTGTTTATTGATTACCTGAGTACCTTGCTTTCTGATTGCATGGCATGTGCCTATCCATGCTCCCTTTCCATCTGAGATTAGACTCACATATTCCATTCTTCCCATTTGATTGCCCACCTCCTCACAAAAGGCAGCTATAAATCCTTCTAACTAACTTGGGGCATGCTGAAAAATTACCAGTTCTGCTTGGTTTAGAACAGGCATGTCAAACTGGCGGCACAAGCACCGCATGCGGCCCTTTGCAGGCACAAATGTGGCCCTCGAGTGATCTCCCCACCCCCAGAAGCAGCTCAGTAGTAATGGCAGGACACTTGATTTTGAGCCAGAGAAAAAGCCCAGGAGGAAGGAGGGCTCAAGCACAGCAGCAGCAGCTTCCTGAGGAGGAGAAAGAGCCCAGGAGAAAGGAGGGCACTTCTGAGTAGACATGCAAAAAATTGGATTGTGGCCCTCGGGAGACACCATTAATGTTATTGTGGCCCTTGGGAGACACCATTTATGCTAATGCGGCCATCTGTACAAAATGAGTTTGACACCCCTGGTTTAGATGGTACCTATTCATAATACACACCAAATTCTGCTTTTGCACCTGAATGCACCACCCATGGATGAGATGAGACACAACCCCATTCCTCTATCCTTTTACTTACATAAAGCACATTGTTACCATGAAAGAAGCACCCACCACTCCTATTCAGTTCAAACAGAAGCAGCACAGTGCAATGATGCTGCATGTCTGATTTTTGATAATGGAGAACACTTCTTCTTGCCTCCAGAATGATCACATCTCCTTGACTAGTTTGAACTTCATAAGGTTGAGGAGATCAAGAGTAGGGGTCTCCAAACTTTCACCTTCAGGGCTCCAAGACCTTTAACAATTGTACAGAGGATGCAATTTCAGCTGGTTCAGCTTTTCATCTCGCAGACCATAAGCTGAACCTGCTGAAATTCTATCCTCCACACAATTGTTAAAGATCAAGGAGCCCTGAAATTGAAAGTTTGGAGACCCCCTCATCTGATATCCACCCCCATTTTCCAACAGAGATGAGGAAGGGAGCTGTTGCTGCTCCATGTCTCTTTTTTCTATTCACATGGTACATCATGAGCATCAAATGGGGAGAAATAGCTTGGAGTTATAGCAGTTCTTCTTTATCTTGATCTTCAATTTCTACTTCTCTTATGAAAAGAGGTTATATATAAAACCTACTGAAATCAGTGGACAGACCCATACAACTGTCTTCCTACCACCTCATTCCTTATTCACATATTCACAAGGATAGGATTCTAGGTCTGAGGCCCAAAACTGTGTTCTACCATTGATATAAGGTACAATCCTAACCAATGCTTCAGCACTGGAATAGCTGTACCAGTGGGGCATGTGCTGCATCTGGCAGTCGTGGGGGACAATCAGTGAGACCTCCTCAAGGTAAGGCAATGTTTGTTTCCTTACCTCGGAGTTTTCTTGCCCTTTCCCCAGAGCTGGAAAATTAGTATTATACTCTCAAGCAAGCAGGGCATGACTTGCCATGAGCAGACCTGAGACATGGACATGGACCAAGGACTTTGGAACATAACTATCCTCTCGTAACACATAATCAAATGAGTAATATTAGAAAAGTAGTGAGTTTAGAACTG
The DNA here is from genome assembly GCA_030015325.1 of Cryptoblepharus egeriae. NCBI lineage: Eukaryota > Metazoa > Chordata > Lepidosauria > Squamata > Scincidae > Cryptoblepharus > Cryptoblepharus egeriae. Next base: position 181,612,345 of record JAREYC010000001.1, on the reverse strand, counting down.
AGAAACACATCAAGAATATTTCAGTGAAATGAGAATAATTCAGATTTTAACTATTCAGTACAATAACTGTCCTTTTTATATGAGGAGGCTCACACAACTTATGAGTCACCATGCCAAAGGCAGGTACCAGTCATGTTCAGTAGACCACCAGAGTCTTAATAAAACCTCCTATTTTAACTGCCTGCTGCAGCTGGACTTGACAGACGATACAATATGTGGCTGGTTCTAAGACGTGTGTCTTAGTTGGTCACAATTGCATAAGCCTGATTTAAAGATTGTTTCTGTCCCGTTGCACAAAGCAGAGTAATAAAATGAAAAAGCACATTTCTCAACATCCAGAAATGTCAAGCGCATGCAGTAGAGCCAAAAGATATATTTCCTGTGGAAATGGGATCATGCATACATTTAGCTATGTTCCATGTTTTTTTCCCCTGTGAGTTAATTTATGCATACATCTTATTTTTGTCTGAATCATTGCTATATAGACCGATTGCCTGATCATGACGGAACCATCAAGCAGCAATGAAGAGAGATTCTGCAGTGTCAATGTTTAATTAAAAAGGATACTAGACATCACACTGGAACAGTTTCTGAGGTTTAGAATCAAGGATTATTTATACATAGTTGTTATAGATGTACTATTTCTTTTTAAAATTATAGACTATTTTCTTAAAAGTAAAAATTTTAATTAAAATAGAAGATTAATGAAAAAACAAGCATGTATTGCCTGAGCATGCACAACTGTGGAGAAAAAAATTCTGACACTACTGCAAATCATGAGATCCACAAAACACTCTGAAAATAAGTAATGTAGTTTTGCACTAAATCTGCATTTATATCCTTTATAACACAATGCTGCCAATAAACAGTCTGCTATCTATAAACTGATGCAGCATATGTGCACTAATACAAATGATTGATTACTTGGATTCTTTGTGCTCTGATAACAACCTGCAGATGTGTGTTGCACATGATAATGGAAAATGGGCATTCAAGACTAATAGTCTATACTCTTTACTATAAAGTGAAACCTAGGTAGAACTTCTTGGGTTGAGGACTTGTGACACCCCTTTTTAAGAATCTCTGACATAATCTAACCCTGACTACATTGTAAGTGCATTCAAAAAGCAGTTACAATACAAAATATTAATCAAGAAATCCTCAAGTGCTGGTAGACGTTGACCATTCTCAGATCTCAGAACCTGCTATTGTAGGGTTCTCTGAAATCTCTATATAGGGGTTCACTCTGACAAAGGCCATTCTGTCATGCTAAAAAAATGATGGAAGCCTTTTTGGAATATTTGCCTTCCTTACTGTAGCCATCATACTCCTGTTGCGAGTTCAGCTCTTAACCCCTAAAAGTAATCAGACACCCCATTATGAAATTGGCCATTTTAATGGTGCAGAGTGCTGCTGGTTTTAAACTATTAGTTGAGGTCTCCCCGTAACTCAGCCCACTTCATGGGTTTCCACTTCCAGACAAGCTGTCATGTTCAGCCAGGCTCAAAATGAATCCCCACCAAGCAACCTCCTCACCACAAGAAGAAGTGGGATATTTTGTGAATGAGATGCACAAAAGCATGGAAGGAAAGTTGATTGTTTCCTTGTACTTTGCTCAGTTAGGTTGGGAACAAAATGCAGGCTTGGTTTCTGAAATCTCTGGATGTTGCCTTTTTAAATCCTGCAGCAGTTCTACATTAAATGCCTCGGAGCAAAGATGCCTATTATCAAGGCACTTGTACAAACTGATTCATAGATGCTCTCACTTCATTATTGTCTGTTATTTCCGTTAAAAATAATGTACTCCCTGATGTGCAGCTATAGGATGGAACCCCGTGATAACCTGGCAAGATTCTGTGATGATTTCTCTTGACTACAGAATTGTGTGGTGCAGACTGACATTTACTGTGGAATTCTACAAATGGTTACTGACAACAGTTAAAGAAAATGGATCAAGACAGTTGTGACACTGGCAGATGGCAAAAGTTAAAGGCTAATAATTCTCTACATCCATTTCCATTTCATTCATATACTTTTTCCCTACTGAACTTGAGACACAATGAATAGGGTTCCAATCAGCATTCTATTTAACACGGATCTAACCCAGATTGGCTTCATTTTAGCAAAGCTCCTACATCACGCACCTTTAAACAAACAACAAACAAAAATTAGAATGCAAAGTTTGTATATGATGTTTGCAGAAATTTCTCAGAGCTTTCTTGCCATTGCAATGCAAATGTTGCATCCCTACCTTACACTTTTCTATCTACATAAAAGCTTTGATGATTGTGTTATTGTGTCCACATCTTCCCTGTCAGTCAAGGAGGCTGAGGGTTCTGTTCTCATGGTCCTCTCTAGCAGAGAAGGTTGAGGGGGAAGGGGAAAAGTGAACAGTCTCCATTTCCAACTGTCTCTGCAACAGAGAACCATTAAGGAGAAAAGTGGCAAAAAGACAGATGAGATGGGCAGCTGATGATGAATGAACTGATGAATGTTGTTATAGTGTACCTTTGCAAATGACAGCAAGCTGTTACTAGTTATATATATTCCAGCAACATGGCTGGTTCAACATTACATCAGAATTGGCCACGGATGGAGAGAAGAGACCACAATACATGCAGCTGTGTGGAGCCAAGTATCACACTTAAGAACACAACCAATCCATGTGGAGGAATCCATAAAAATGTACCAGTTGCCCAACTGGGTATTAACTGAAATGTGACTCAGCTGGGATGATGACTCTCATTTTAAAGTCAAGTATCAGACAATGAATCAAGCCAAGAAGTCACCTGCTATTGCTAGACTAGCACTAGTAAACTGCCAAAAATAAGATCTGGCATTTGTTCTCATGTGGAAAGTCTCTAATTATTAAGCTCAAGTTAGGAGAAGTCATCCTATATCATCTCTTTGTGCGCTGATAGTTTCAAAAGCAAGCAAATAAAAGAAATGTGAACTGTCATTCTTTGCTGCAAGTTCAAGAATATTTGGCTTGGAAACTTGATTGGCTTTCTTGAGATCTGAATGTTTTCATACATGTGACTTATTTTATCATGGAGCCTTTTCTCATACTATTTGCCTGGTCTGATCTCTACAAATGCAGAATTGAAGGTAAACAGGAGACAAACAAGCATTTTTTGACTTGCAAACAACATTCTGATGAAAGTGCAAGTATTAAATTTATATCCCAAATTATGGAAGAAGAATCATTTTATGTTTTATGTGTGAACATAGGAAGCTGCCTTTCTACTGATGATGGATCCATCTAACTCGGTATTTCTCAACCAGTGATACAGGTACCACCAGTGATACTGGTGATACTGATAAGTCGTGTCTGGTACTACTCATGGGACTCCTAACTAACTTGTATTGTTCAGAATTACTGGCAGTGGTTTTCTGGAGTTGAAAACAGGGGTCTTTCCCAGCCCAACTTGGAAACACCATGCAAAATATGTGTTCTACCATTGAACTGTGGTTTCTCTATTGCAGGTGTAAACATTCTTCCTGTGCATGGGTCACTGGCAAATGCCCACACAGAGAAAATATTGTGCTTCACTTCAGTCTAGGTGGAATATTTTATTCTAAAGAGAAGCAGGGCAAAATAACTTCAGTAATTAGTATGGTCTCTCAAAGAATTATGCAGCTGGGGTCACAGAAAAAATATGGGAGAACTGAGATAAAGATTTCTGAACTTTTCAAATTAAAAAGGAGGGAGGCCTGAACTGGGTCAAGGCACTACAAGGAGGATTTTTTTAAAAAAAAAACCATTTTCTCCCTGCACTATTTTCCTAATCTTTTACTCTAAATTAAGTTCCATTGTGTTCAGTGAGACGTATTCCCAGGAACACATGCATCCAGTAATAATTTTTAAAACTTATCTTCATGTAAGCTTTTATATATATATATGAATTTCTATATATATATGAATTTTATATATATATGAATTTCTCTGTCATTAATTGCACAAAATTATGATGTGTTCAGTTTTTGATAATTATAGTTCTTTGGCTAATGCATGTTTAACATATGACCAAGATATCACTTATGATTGTGACAAGTACAGGTAACTCTATTCTTTAACTCTATTCTCTAAATATTTTAGATGCTTTTATTTCACTGTCAGTGAAATCCTATACATGTCTACTCAGAAGTAAGTCCCATTGTATTTAAAGAGGCTTACTCCCAGAAACATGTGTAGATTTATTTTATTTATTTTTCACGTTTTTTTAAACTATTCTTCCTCCAAGACAATCAGGATGGTAAATGAAATTCTGCTCCCCTTGCAACAACCCTGTGAATTAAGTGAGACTGACAGCACAATCCTAACCCTGTCTACTCAAAAGTAAGCCCAATTGTGTTCAATGGCTCTTACTCCCAGGGAAGTATCTTTAGGATTGCAGCCTGAAAGATAATGACCGGCCCCTGGTCACCCCAAGAAACTTCATTGCTGAGCAGGATTTGAACCTGTTTTTTTCAGGTATAAGTTCAACTCCTGAATCATTACACTATCCTGAATCTCTAATAGGTGTTTTATAGGTATATGCTTTCTTCCCCCCCCCAACCCCCAGAAAAATGGACTTTATGTGTTATGTACTTGACAGAATGAGGTACTTTAATTTGAAGTGTGGGGTAGAGGAGATCCAAAAGAATATAACTCGAGTTCTTATGATTATAGGTTTAGCTGAGGTTCCTATGCACACTTATTTAGAAATAAGTCCTATTCAAGTTAGTAAGCTTTCTTTAAAAAAAACAGAAAACCTCAAGAGATCAGTATGCACATCTTAGTGAGTTGTGAGAGTGTTTATATAAACAACAGTTTCTGCGGCCATGATATCTATATCATGAAATGTTCACACCATGATAGTGTTGAGTAAAAAGACAATGTGCTAGAAAGTGGAAATTATCCCAAAATCCATGATTGTCAAAATAATAATAATCACAATTTTCTTAAACATTATTCACTAGCCCTACAATCCAGAGTAACTAGGGAGCACGTAAGAGACATTACGTGCACCCATAGTTACTGCACCACCTAGTGAAAACCTATGGGAAATTCATATTGCAATTCAGAGTAAATTGTTCTTACACTGGAACAAGGACTCCCCGTAGTTACTCTGGATTGTACCCTTAATAAGACAACCAAATGAAATATTTTCCCATTCATTTATCAAAAAGCTATAGTGAAGGTTGATTCTCTTATCTTAAACATTCAAGCATATATTAATTTTAAAATGCATTTTTCAGTATTATTCAATAATCCAATTTATTTTTAGAGGGAATCACCTATAAGAAAAGAAAATAACATCTTATTTCTTCATTTTCACCTGTCAAACATCTATTCATATCCACAATTTGATGCCAACAGTATGCAACAGTTGGGGTTTTCATGATGAAAGGTTGTCACAAAAATGAACTGCACTAATAAATTATTCCATATTTCAGAATAGCCTATTTCCATGTTTTAATGGCTAACACCAAAACACCCAGAAATATTCTTAATGACTGTAATTGAAGACTTCTTTATTTCATGAAGACAACAGGCAGATGTGGATCATGAAAACTGTCTATTACAAAATGACAGAAGGAAAGAACTCAAGAATGTGTATTGCTATCCTAGTTGCAAATTTTGCAGATGGGAGAGTCACAGACTATAACCACCTTTACCTGAGATCACAGAAAGACCCTTTATAGATAATTATAATTGCATTTTATCTTTAATCATTGCCATACTCCGGATATAAATTAATGCCCCAATTACTAATGGGAAATTCCTTTTCCTCCACACCTTTGCTATACTGGTAAAGCTGATTAAGCTTCTTTCTTGCTGGTAGTTATTTTACAGCAAGGTATACATTCACAAAGCACAGGATATAATTCTTTGTATTTATGCAATAGCACTGATCTTTGTGTTATTCTTTAATAAAACAACACATTTTATTTAACAGAAATTTAACTGCAATATTTTGGCCATCCTCTGGGAATCCGAAAGTGCCCATAAAGAACACCTACAATTACCCGGGTCAATGTTTAAAAAAACACCTGAACCACCTTGGTCTTCACAGGAGCAAAAATACAATTGACATTACAAGTTTTTTCTTTCTCCATGTTAAAACTGCAGGATGTGCCTTATTGAAAATCTATAAACTTCATTACTGAACTGGCACTTTCTTCTGTGAGAATGATTTTTCTATGTCATTATTAACTTTGCCAGCAGATTTCCACATCTGCTACCTATTTAATTAAAATTGAAAGACTAACTGCAGTTGAAATTATTTCATCTGTGTAAGAGGGAATGAGAAAAAGAACGGTTATAGCAAAACTTAGTAGCATAGATATGTCTGTTTGTTCAGGTGCATGCTTCTTTCAACACACAGCACAAGCCTATGCAAGTTACTCAGAAGCAAGCCCCAATGAGTTCAGTGGGCTTACAGCCAGGAAAGTGTGTATGTAAAGGACATACAGTACATATGTATGTATATTATAATATTTTCACATCAAATCATGGATGTGAAAAACACTCACTAGTTACTCCCACTTTATTGTGCTTAAATACATAGCAATTGAGAAGCATATTGCACTCCTTTTACTTTATCAATGTGGAAAGTCTATAGCTAAGGGCAAAATCCAGAGTAACTATGGGGTATCCTTGCTCCGGTGTAAGAATAACTTACTCTGGATTAAGTTGTTAACTTAAACCGTAAGATTAACCCATAACTAGAGGTGCACGTAAAGTCTCTTACATGCTCCCATAGTTACTCTGGATTTGGGGGTATGAAAAGTCCATCAAGGGCCACCTCCCTGGGTCAGGTGATCAAAAGATCCAAGGAAGTATGTTTGAAAGCAGAACAAAAGGATAGAGAGCATAGATATCATCTGCACCCAATATGGTCAAACGGTTTGGATTTGAACTTTGAAGATACAGATTCAAGATGCACAAAGTTTCTAAATTCTCTGCAGATGTATCTATTTACTCAAAATGGATATACTGTTTACCATCTCCTTGGGTTACAGTTAGATCCACACAACAAGAAAAGTTCTAAGGAAGCAAGTACTACAGGAATTGCTCTCTTTATACCTACCTTCTGTATGAACTGCAGACACATATGTCCAGTTGTAACGTTTGACTATGTCAAGCATAGCTCTTGCTTGTAGAATGTCAGATGGCACCACCCTCAGAAAGTATTTGTACAACGTTTTGTCACTCAGGTCAATACTAGTTGCAGAATAAGCAATCTGGGGAATATCAAAGAGCTGAAGCAAATTTTGAACTTGAATGGCCACAGAACTGGAGCCTGGACCAATAACACCGGCAATGGGTTTTTTGGCTCTGATGTGGTGATGAGCTGAAGGCTCTGGCACGCAGCGGCTCAGGGCATCTTTCTCATCTCGGATAGAGATCAAGGAGTCCCTTATGAATTCAATGCTTTGCTCTAAGGCTACTGAAGAGTGCCAACAGGAGTCTCTAATTTCACTGCCTAAAGTGATGTTGGGCAATAGGACTGGGTCTGAATTAATTTTGTCCAAAGTGTGAAACATGGCCTCAACTCGTTGGATACCATATTGCTCTCGGATTTCACCACATTTTCTCTCTGGCACTTTCTCAGCTGGAGGTTGATGATGGACAGAAAAAAGGGCTCCTATAATGACATCACCATCCATTCTGGCTACGGACCTTTGGGAAGAAGCACCTGAGATCAACAATTTCCTGCCAGCATTCTTGGGAAGAAGGTCCATCTCCAGGAGGATCGCTGGGAAGAAAACCAGCAGAATCCCAATCATTTTATTGCAAGAAGCCATCCAGATCCAGGTGACTAGTTTCAGGGGCTCTTCCTGCTTGCACATTGTCAAGGACATGAAGAAAACAGTTGTCTCTCTCCCCCACTGTGCCACTTTTTAAATGTACATCAATCCCATTACAAAGTGGCCTTATCACAAATAGTCTGAAGGGGTAACAGAAGTCATGGTGGGAGTGAATTGCAGCCTGTTGAGATGGGAAGGAAAAACAGAACACATCGATCAGTTAAAAGTATGTCACTGCAGGGCTTGATAAAGGTCATTTTCTTTTCAAGCATCTTTTCACATGTCTGGAATACAACTAAAGACCAAAACACTTGCTAGAGAAGGCAGGTCACTCTCAAATGCAAATTTCAAAGAAAAAAAGTTCTGGGAAAATGTCCAGATGCATCTCTACTCCTAAGACAAGGACGAATTCTGCATACAGATATATACACACAGTCGTTAACAATGACACACATAGATAAAACAGAAAGATTGATGCAGTCATAAGCAGACCTGTATGTGACCAGGAGCCCAATCCTATGCAGGTCTTCTCAGATGTAAGACCTATGACAGTCAGTGGTAAGAAAGTACGCTTAGGAATGCAGCCTATTTATGGGATTTAGACCCCACCTTTCCCATGTGAACACAGCTTACAAAACTTGAGTTCTTCCCTCCTGCCGTCCTCACAACAATCCTGTGAGGTCGGTGAGGCTGAATTAGTGACTGGTCCAAGGTCACCCAGGAAGCTTCACAGTCAAGGAAGAATTTGAACCTGGATCTTTCATGTATCAGTCCAGCTCCCTAACCATAATACCGTCCTGGTTCTCAAGCCTAGATCAGATTGTTAAAACTCAACCACCTGACTGCACATGTATGTTTTCAGAAATCATTCTTTCCGAGTTTTAGTACCTCTGTGGGCTCTCGAGACGTATAGAGGTTTCAAACATCTGAGATGAAGGATGCACCATGAAGGGCAAAGAAGAACCAAATGTCATTTAAAGGTCAAAACAGAATTTTTAAGCAACCCAAACCAGAACCAGCCCTTTCCCGGTTTGTTTCATTTTTGTATTTTGAAAGGGAAAAGCAATAGTTGGAGGAGAGATACAAGTATGCAAGCCTTGGGAAATACATATTAGTTACTAAGGCAACTGCAGGCAAAGTCCTGATGTGCTTTTCTGGCACTGCTTGCTTTTTCATGCAGACTTTGGGCAGGAGAGGTGACAAGCCAGGCGGCTGGAGTTTAAGTAGTTTTAATGCGATTTAAAAGGCTGGTGGGAGATAATTGCTGATTGGGAAGCCTTGCTTAGCTGGACTGCCTGGGCTCCCTGTTGCATGGGCTGGGCTGGGCTGGGCTGCTGGTGGTCCAAGTGATGCTGATTTCAGCACCCTGGACAGCACCGCTGCAACCCACTTCTCTTGCCATCTCACTGGTCCTGGGTGATGCTCAGCTCCTTGCCTTAAAAAAAAAACTTCTGGCACACCTGGACACACACACACACACACACACACACACACACCAGTCTTTCACTAGCATCTGCTTGCCTTACACCAACAGAATAAAGAGATACATACACAGGGTGAACATATGGCATAGGACAAGCCCACCAAAATGTAGGACACCCAAGAAAAATGTAGGACATGATCCAATAAAAGCCAAAAAAAACACCCATCTATATTGCTCTCATGTGGTTCGTTGAAACACTATGGCTGCAACCCTAATCACACTTTCTTGGGAGTAGGTACTATTGAACACAATGGGACTGACTTTTGAGTAGACATGTTTAGGATGGCTCTATACAAGCAATCATTATTAAATTTAAAACTATTAAGTATAATTCATGAAGGAGAATTTATGAATTACAAGAAGGCTACACACTTGCCTGCTCCCAAGGAAAAGGAGGACATTGAAGTTGTTTCCCCACCCCTTTAGGACACAAGGCATGTCCAGGTTAAAATCCAGGCATGTCCTGGAAAAAGAGGACATATGTTCACCCTGTACATACAGAGAATACCAACTGCAGCAGCTTATTCTCCCTTGTGTCTCCTGAATGCCTTTGAATGCCCACAAAATTTAGTGATGGTGCTGGTGGATTTCTATATAATAGCATGCCAGCTTTCCAAGTTCCTTCTCTCTCTCTCTCTCTCTCTCTCTCTCTCTCTCTCTCTCTCCTCCCCAGGATGAAAGGGTCAGAAGGAAGCCCCTCCAAGGAGAGTCTTAAGTCCCTTGGATTTTCCTTTCCCAGACACATTCCTAGGGATGCCACAGAAAGGGTGGGATGCCAAGCAGGTCTGCCATGCATACACTGGGGTCTGGATCTCCTTTGCCTGCAGTGGTCAGAGCTGGGCTGGTCCCCCTGAGAGGATGAAACTTAAAGCCCTACCTGGGTGCGAATCCTCCTGGAGACACTTGGCTCCTTCCTTCCTCGCTGCAAGCTGGCATTGCCAGTTCAGTTCTGCCGTTCAGTTCCCTTTGCCAGCCTGGCTGATGGAGGGAGATGGTCTGTCCGCGAGTGCCCTCTTTCTTCAATGGGCTCCTACCGCAGGAATGAGGGAAGGGGCAGCAGGAGAAGCAGGTCATTCAAGGCTCATCCATCATCTCACACACAAGGACCAGTCAATCGCTTTCCTTTCTTCAACCCTCCCTGATTTTCCCATCAGCCAAGGAGAAAAAAAAAATATATATATATATATAATATTTATATACTGTATAGATCAACATCCAGAAAGAGGAGGGGCTTGGTTTCCTCTGTGTTTCAGTGCCTGCGATTCATTACTTCCCAGTCACACATGCAACTATCAGTAACAGAGTCAATGGGAAGGGAGAGAGGTGTAGACTGCAAATGTGCTTCCTGCAGAACATATCTGAAGATTTTGGAATACAGTGTTTGAACATCCAGTTGATTGATACAAATATTCAACAGTCTTTCTACTGATTAAAAAAAAATAAAAACCTATCAAATTAAAGACATGCAAGAACAAAGAAAAAAAGAGAGAGAGATGTTGGGGTGAATCCAAAGCATGCATGTGCAAAACTATGTCCGGTTAAAATAACACTAAGCTGAATGACTCCAATGTGTTGCTTGCTACAATGATTTAATAACAAATTTTAAGGTGTTTTTTCTAATTTGATAGATTCAAAGCACCATCCTGACCATGTCTACTCAAAAGTAAGCCCCATTGTGTTCAATGTGTCTTACTCCCAGGAACGTGTCTTTAGGATTGCAGCCAAAGTTAGAGTAGTATCTCATAGTTAAAGTTAAAGTAGTATCCCACTGTGAACACTGAGAACTATGGAGACCAATGGTTGTTCTGCTTCTGCAGAGGCAGAGACAACTTGTGCAAGGATGGGGCTGCAAGATTTCAGAGTCTGTCACCTAGTCCTATGGAGCCCAAACCAACAAAATGTGTGTGGCATGCTATTGTGGGCATGGAAAAGGCAGGCTATGGATAAACAAACAAGCAAAAGTAAAATACTTTTTCTTACCTCCCAGTGAGGTGCCTTGTCACCTTTGTGTGTCCTTAGACCCACATCTCCTGTACTGCTGGGGTTAAGTTCACAGAGAGGAATATGGTGGATCTGGGCTGGAAAAGGGAGATAGAATCCAAAGCAAGTTGCTGCTGCCAGGAATCCTCTCCATTCCCTAAACCACCCAAGTATTCTTTCTCCATAACTCAAGGGCACCCAAAAATGGAATACAAACTGGAATGCACCATTTGTGTCTTGTATGCCACTTTGGGGGAAGAGCTGGCTAGAAGTATTTTGTAATGTAATGTATAATATAATGTGCTATTTTGTGTAATAGATTTGCCCTAGGTGGCAGTCCTGTAAAGGATGCCCCATACCACCCTATTCTTCAATGGCACTGGAGAGAGATTACAGTAAAGGGAAAGATGGTAGAATTGGCGTAGGTTGATGCAAGTGTCAGACATGTTCAATTTTTAAGTCACAACTCTTCAGAAATATAAAAAGGCTGAAATCTTTTTTGCTGCTGAACACTGGGTGTAATTTCATCTCTTTTGAAGTGTTATGTGATTTTTCTGTGTTTTGTGATTGGTGGCACCATGCATCTTATGCTCTTTCATAATCATATTTAACTCCATTATTTCATTAACATAATAAATCCCACATATTTTTTTAACTAAGCACAAACTTCCCCAGAGAGTCAACCAATAGGGATTTTTTTCATTTAGTAGTGGTTTAAAATATCTTCAAGTGTGAAATTTAACTTAATGCATGATCCAGCACCTGGAGACGTACTGTACTGATTTCTCTTCATGCTTTTCAAGGGATTTCATTTTTTTCCCTGTAATGCATAGTTTATGTGCATCAGATGTATAACTTAGAGCACAATCCTGACCATGTCAACTCAAAAGTAAGCCCCATTATGTTCAATGGGTCTTACTCCCAGGAAAGTGCCTTTAGGACTGCACCCTCTATCTATGTCAGGATGCAGGCTGTCTTAAGTGCTCCATTTATTTGAGGGAATGGTGGGAGAGCCAGGATAGTGTAGTGGTTACAGAGTTGGATGGAGACCTGGAAGATCCAGGTTTAATTCCACTCTTGGTCATGAAGTTTCCTGGGTGATCTTGGGCTAATCATTCACTCTCAGCTTTACCTACCACACAGGGTTGTTGTGAAAAACAAAAGACAAAAGCTTTGTAAGCTGGAATGGGAATTTGCTTTTGGCATGGGAAATGAAGGGTATGCTCGTATAAACAAACAAATAATTACATATGCATGCACATCAGTTCCTGGCTTCTTCTATCACACTCCAGGCATGTCCCAAAGACAAAACCAAGAAGTAATGCAAAAGTGGAACCATGCAGTTGGGGTAAGTAGTGTTAAGGGAAGAGCGTGACATGGTTCTCCTCCTCTTTAGTAGCACTAAAATGTAGGATAACCTCATCAAGCAGTCTGCCTTTACATTGTTTCACCATACAAGTTAATAGCTGTGAAGTTCATCTCCATACTTGGATACACTGCTGAATTAAGAGCCCCTGCTCCTTGAACTGTCTGCTTCCTCGAAGAAGAAACTGAAAGTGAGACATTGCACCCTGTCTCAGCAGGCTGAAGAACTGAAGTACCTCTTTCAGAACCTCTGTAATATATGGGTCCTCTTCCAGGCCCTGACAGGCCTTTTGCTAATTATTATTTTTTAAATGATAACCAATATGTGAAATGTAATTATCAATCTTTAAAATGCTATTTTTTTTCTACAACAAAATTGTGGCTCCAATTTATAGTACTTTTTAAGAAAAGAACAAAATGTGGGATGGACTTAGAATATCTTTACAGATGACATGACATGTGACATATTCCTCAGGAAAAATGAAGAAAAGGCAAAATCTGTTAATTTTGGACAGGTGTTTCACTTTGACAAACAGACATTAACAATCACAAACAGCCATCCTTTGTTCATTTAGCAGGAAATGTTTGCTTCTAAATGCTGAAGTTTTCACTAACAACTACAGTGGGGCCTCACATAACAAAGGCCTCACATAAAGTATGTTTCATGTTACAAACAAAAATTTCTCTAGGATTCTGCTTCACGTAACAAACTGTGCTTCACATAACAAACAAACTCATTGGCAGTTTGGGCAGACGTGCTGGGTGGCAGCCTTTTTAAAAAGCCTCAGGGCTGCCTAGCGCGCATGCCTATAGTGAAAGCAACACTTCCGCATTGTTCCTCCTGTGGCCGGGTATCCGAGGGTAGAGGGATTGAACAGCAGTGGAGAAGAGGGAAGCAGCTCAGTGCTAGCCAGAACGGAGCAGGGAAGAAAGAGGCTCAGGGTGAAGAGGAGAAAGTGGGGAGACCCTTTAAAGTGTCTTGGAGTGCAAAAGAAAGTGTTTTTGATTGCAGCCTCCTAATCATGTTAGCCAGAAGTAAGCCCCAGTGTGTTAAATGGGTCTTACTCCCAGGAAAGTGTCTTTAGGATTGCAGCCTAAGTAGACTTCATAGGATCATACACATTGAATGCATGTTTTGAATTCAATTCCAGTGTTTTGTCACAATTTTTACATCCAGTTAATATTTTATATGAATACTTTTTGCGTTGTGGAACCAAAAGTTTCCACTATTTCCTATGGGAAAATCCGCTTCACATAAAGAACATTTCATGTAACAAACATGCCCCCAGAACAAATTAAATTTGTTACGTGAGGCGCCACTGTATAGGAAAATGGGCTTTCTTTTTATTCTCATACAATGCCTGTCCACCAGAAAACAGGTATTCCAATAGGTATTAAACATATGATTAATGGCATAAATATCTAGGCTAACAGCATAATCCCATGCATGCCTCCAATGAAACAGTATTTAAATATTTTGTCTTCTTTCATCATGAAAGCCTTAACCTGTGTGTTGGGGTGTCCGCACCATATGGGGGTTCATTTCCATGTGTTTCTGGGGCAGAAAAGATTGATGAGAAAACTCAACATTGAATTCCTATTTAAACTATCATTTCAATCTGTTTCCAGGACTGATAGGCCAGGCTGAAAACAGGCTAGGGGAGCAACTGAGGAGAAATATTAAGGAGAGAGAGGTGGCAACAAAATAGCTGATATGCTGGAAAGGGGCATGGCTTTTTACTGATGAATATAGTTATATTGTACCTCTACAAGAGACAGCTGTGGGTTGTTACTAGTATTTAATGTACTGATACTGAATTTAAAATAATATTTCAGAATATTCTGAAAATTCAGGTTATTTGAATTCAATGAAAATTACTTCCAGTTGTGTATAGTATTGCAGCTTAATAGTCCAGTCCTACTGAGACACTGCATTTGGTTTCAGAGTAACTGCTCCCATGGTTTCACTGTATGGTTTCATACAGTATCTGCCATAGACCTCTGATTCAACACCCTTTACAACCGTTTTCAAAAGTTTTCATTGTTCTTGACATAATCAAGGAGATCTTGCACAACAGAAACCTGAGTTTCTTTTTGGTCAGCTGAAAGCAGTTTTGGCACAAACTTGGTAGGCATGCATTTCATACCCAAATCTTCAGTGAAAATGGACTGAACTGAACAGTAAGTAACTGAACAGCACATCCTCCGATAACTCACGGATGGTGATTCAACCATTTCCCCTCACAGCTGCACGCAGATCTGTGATTTTTCCTCAGTACTGCTGGTTGCGGGTCTCCCAGAATGTTCGTCACTGTTGACATTTGTCAGCCATCTTGGAAACATCTGAACCACTCGTACACTCGTGTGCAGTCCATATATTCCTCTCCATACACTTTCTGAAACTTTGCGTAGGCCTCTGCGCAGGTATCACCAAGCTTTTGGCAAAATTTGATGCAGATTCTCTGCTCAACTTTCTGTCATGGTCAATGCAATGACCACATGCTACACATGTTCCTTCCTAGCAGTGCTGTAAAGAGAGGAAGTGAGCTAGAACATTAAAACGTAGTGTACATGCACAGTTGGTGTC
Organism: Cryptoblepharus egeriae; assembly: GCA_030015325.1. Taxonomy (NCBI): domain Eukaryota; kingdom Metazoa; phylum Chordata; class Lepidosauria; order Squamata; family Scincidae; genus Cryptoblepharus; species Cryptoblepharus egeriae. The sequence goes on along the minus strand of JAREYC010000001.1, from coordinate 181,597,133 downwards.
AAGGTCAATCTGTGCCAAGTGGCTTCACTCTGCATATTTTAGCTCCTTTACTTATAGTCCTGATACTTATTGATCACACATATATGTACAGTAGAACGAAAAGCTATAAAAATATGTGCTTACAAAGTTAATGGATCAGGTGGATCTAAGCATATCTATATATATGAAGAGTCACTGACTGACTCACTCATCAACACCCAGCCAAAACCGCTGAAGCATTAAATGATGGAGGCACCCACTAAGAACTGGTTTTCAGAAATTCCAACTGGAAGGGGGTGAAAAGGGGAGCAACATGTTTTCTTTCCTATCATTTACATCGAAGAATCCCTGACTGAGGGATGCTCTGCCCCAACCCCTGGACCTAGAAGCATGAAATTCAGGGAGTGTAATCCTTTCCTGACAGGAGCACCCACCAAGAACTGATTTCAAGAAATTTAACCCCATAGGGACAGAGAAGGGGTGCAATGCATTTTCAGCCTATATTTAACATTGAAGAATTATCAATGTCCAGCCTCAAAACCTGCACCTGCCCAGTAGGGGTGCCCACAGTCATGGGGGATGGTGCACAGGGTGGAGGAATGTTGTGCACGGGCGTGTTGAGCAATGGGGGGATAGTGTACGAGGGGTATTTTACTCCTGCAACATGGGTACATTTTGCTAGACTTAATATAAAATGTCACACTGTAAAAGATTATCCTAGCTTGGGAGCTATTGATCCAATTGGCTTGTAGCCAGTCCTGATGGAGTTCAGAGACTCCTGGAATGATGATACTGCAGACCATGAGATAGGCCTACCATAGACTCCTGCCCTATGATCCTTTTGAGAGGCAAGATATAGATATAGCCTACTTATCAGATTTTTTTCACCAATGGTTTTATATCAGTGTGAAGGAGGTTGGCCAATTAAATTAAAAGATAAAATATCCCTTTAGATTAAAAAAAGCCTGCTTACCATGAAACCAATACAGATAGGCAATAAATCCACATCTCCCTCCCTTGGGCTTCAAAGAGCTTCATTTTAGCTGGAAGGCAATCCCCTCCCTTCTCCTGGAGGTGGTACAGATCCAAGCAGAGCACTCACTACCCAGGGTATGGGGCTTGGATACAGCACAAGTTCTCAGCCCCTCCTCAACCTTCTTGCCCACTTGCCCTTGGAACTGCTGGATAGGATTGGGCCCTCTGGTAAAGACATTCTCTGATGGTCCATACTCATCACAGCCTCATGGACTTGAATTTTTGACATATTTGTTCAGCTACTGCTGCCAAAGTTTTGCACCTATTAGATCCTCCTTCCCAAGGTTGTAGCAGTAAATTATATTGGATATTTATCTCCAGTGCTCCCAAGATATTTGAAAAATTGGGCTGGGAAAGTGTGAGAAATCATAGCTAGCATAACAAATGCAGGGTTGCTCTATATGGAATCTTGTCCAGAAGCTTTAAAAAGAAATTAATCTTGTGCTTAAATCATTTTGCATTAGAAATGCATTTAAAATAAGTAACTTCTGAATGTTTATTTTGTGGGAGTGGGCAGCAGTCTTCTTTTACTTAGCTTTTTTAGTGGTTATTTATACAGTGATTGCCTCATGAATAAATATAAGTGAAATAGCAACATTTTTCCAAATGGCCAAGTAGAATTTATTATATTTGGAGAGATCAGGGTGCCATTGCCAGGTACTGCAGCCGTTTTTTCCTAAGAATCCTCCAGCAGCCTAGAGAGATTTTATCATGCTTGTGAAACCAGGGAAAGAAAACATTATATTGGTTTAAGATTCAGGTTCATAAGATTATCAGAATTAAAAGTCAGAAATATATAAAAGTATTATGGTTAGGACACAGGCAACTCAATCCTATCTCCAGTGACACTGCTGGGTGTTGAAACACCAAGTTACTGCTGTATCCAGTGGCTCTGCCGCTAGTCTCCTTGGGGAGAACTACATACTGGAGAGCCTCTGTGTTGAACTTTTCAGCTGGTCAAGGGTAGGGTTTCCCTATGTCCCAAAAAACAGGAACAATCCTGACTTTTGGGGATTGTGTTCACATACTGGCAAATCAGTCCTGCCCTGATTTTGTGGAATAGAATTATGGCAACTCTTGTCAGAGGGGATAGGATACAATGGATCAGGATTCTGTCAACCTCACCTCCCTGCCCACTCATTGCCACCCAGAGTTCTGACCATGCTTTGGGCAGCTCGCAACCAGTGCTAGGCTCAGTGCCATAAATTTGCACCACTTTGAGTCAGTGCTGAATTACAGTAGGATTGGACCCTTAGCCTACAATCCCATACACACTTACTTGGATATAATTGGCCTTACGCACCCTACAATCCAGAGTAACTACGGGACCACGTAAGAGACGTTACATGCACCTGTAGTTATGGCACCATCTACTGAAAACCTATGGGGAATTCATATTACAATCCAGAGTAAATTGTTCTTACACCGGAGAAAGGACTCCCCACAGTTACTCTGGATTGTGCCCTAAGACATCTATAGAATTTTGTTATTAAATTGTTATTTTCATCTTATTTCATCAGCTATGTTCTTTGGACACATGAAACATACCCTACAATCCAGACTAACTACGGGAGCATGTAAGAGACATTTATGTTGATGTAGTTACGACACCACCTAGTGAAAACCTATGGGGAATTCATATTGCAATCCAGAGTAATTGTTCTTACACTGGAGCAAATTACTCTGGATTGTGCCCATACTGTACATGTGAATTGAAACAGTTATTTAGCTATTTAGGGCACAATTCCAAACTGCTTTTGAGCTGGCACAAGTCTATTTCACTGACCTGGAGATATCACAATAGTGCTGTAAGGCACTTTTGTGCCACCAGGAGTCAGGAAGCCAAATTCGGAGTTGTTGTGCCAGGACAACAGTGAGTTTGCACCAGTTGAGTGAGGCTGGCAGCGGGTGCGTCTGTGGGAGGCCTGGTGCCAGGCAGGTGGTATGGACTGGACTGGCACATAAGCTGGATGCAAATCCCACTCCAAGGCAACCCAGCACAGCACTGGCTGCTAGAACTGTGCACCTGATTTGGTGATGCAGATCTGATTTGGTGATTAGATGTTGCAGACCTGAACAGCTCCAATGGGACTGTTGCTCTGTAACTCCAGGGTAAGGAGAATTAATTCCCCTTGTTCTGGGCAGAGCCTCACCCAGACCCAACCCTGCACTGGACATATCATATTCGGCCCTCCTGTTCCAGTACAGGTTAAGATTGGGCTGTCTCTAATGTTTTTGCATTCTAAATACTTTTCTGAAGAATCATGTTTGAAGAAAAGAAGTTGTCAGGTAATCTAGATAACTTCAAATTCTCTAAATATTTAGTAATGTGTCTTGGGGAATTTGCACTACCAAATACTTGTACATTACAGTCATTGGACAGTCATTACTTATCTGATTGTAGCAAGACTAACCTTAGCGAAACAGTAGATAGCAAGCAACTCTCTGACTCTCTGACAATTACAAATTATAAATTACAAAGGCTAGCAATGTAAGGATGTTAATTTGAAGGTATTGCATACTCTGAAAACTAGTGTAATTAATTATTTAAACCTATTTAATTTAATTATTAAAGACAAGCTAAGTTGAGCAGTATGAACTTCTCATCCATGAGATAAGGGAGATTTTTGTGGAAAGTGAAGGAAGCAAATAAAGAAACTAGGAAGTGAGTATCATGAACATTCATAACAAATAATACATGAAGCCAGCGCAATATTAAAAACTGAATTGGCCATGTTGACTTTGTTTATAAGTGCCTGAACATTTTGTGAATACCTGTCTTGACTAATGGCTGAACCTATCTATTTTCAGTTCCAGTGAAATGGATGTTCCGTCAGTACACCAATGCAAAAGTGTAGTAAAGCAACTTGCAACAGCATTACTAGCTGGTGGGAAAGATGGAACCTTCCTATACACTCCACAGCAAAAGATGCTCACCAAATCAGGTAACTGTGGCACCAGCAGAGAGGAGCTGCAGTGGAGATAGGTTATTTGGTTATTTGCATGATTTGGTTATTCACAAGAAGGGCCAGGTTTGGTTATTCACATGCTGTATCCTATTCCCCTTTCTGGATCTGATCTACCTGCATCAATCAACTTGGACATGTACCAATGATTACTTAAGACAGAATGTTGCTGACAATGCATGTAGATATGACATTTTTTGAATGAAGTATTGGGAGTACATGCTTGTGAGGCCTCTCATTCATTTGATTTATCTACTTGGCATGATTTACTGCAAACAGTGATTGTTATGAATATGAACACAATCTCCGAGATCGCCCGGTCTCTTCTCAGACCGAGCGTGGTCTGCAGCGGCGAAGCATCCCACTGCAGACCGCTTGCAGCAAGTGCACCTGGCTCCACAAATCCGGACTTTTGGGGACTCTTGTCCTACATTTTGAGGTGTGGCATCTGATCACCCTGGCAATAGGCCTCCTTGTGCATTACTTCCCCAAGTGCATCATGCCCCCAAGCACAACACCCCCATACTCAATAACTCCAAGTGCAATACCCCCATGTGCAACTCTCCTCCATGCACTACACCATTCCCCCAGCACAATATCCCCCCATGCCCCCAGTGAATCAGGCACCGAGCAACAAATTGGCTGGATGTTGGTCAGTCTCCCATATTAAATATAGGACAAAAACATGTTCGCACACCTTTTCACCCCCTTAAGGGTTAAATTTCTCAACATCAGTTTTTGGTGGGTGTTCATGTGACAGAAGGAACCCTCCCCAAATTTCATGCTGTTAGGTCCAGGAGTTGGGACAGAGCATCCCTCAGTCACCAATTCTTCAATGCAAAGTATACGGAGGAAAACGCATTGCGCCCCTTTTCACCCCTTCCGGTTGGAATTTCTGAAAACCGATTCTTAGTGACTGCCTCCATCATGCAAAGAACACCCACCCCAAATTTCACGCTTCTTGGTTCAGCTTTTTTGGCTGGGCGTTGATGAGTGACTTTTCAGTTTTATAGATATAGATTTGTATCTGGGTCACCTGGAGCAGAGGAGCAAGCCACTTCAAATCCTCTGCTTTGAGTCATGGTAGGATAAAGGACACCACATGAGGCACCACCAGAATTCACAGCAGGCAATAACCTACAACACAATTGCCTATTATTGCTTCAGCAATGGAGTTGACTTATCTAAACTCAGATCAGAGAGGAGTAATTGAAAGCTGCAAGGATGGCCATAAAAAAATGTCATTTCAAAGCCAGTGATTAGGTAAATGGGCCAGAAATGGAAGGATGTGGCTAACTGTGGAAGGAAGAAGCTGTTAAAACGTCCAGAGAACAACATGAGACTAGGCAAGACCTTCACCTCTTCTCCTCACACATCTGAGGCATTATATTAGAAAAAATTGAGGATAAACACCTTCTTTTTATCTTACCTCCTTCCCAGCTTTTGGGGGCTGTATCTTTCTTTCAGCTTATCTTTTTGAGAACATGACAAAGCAGAAGGACGGAGTATGAGGCTGACCCAACTGGATTGGATCACAAGGCTCTCTACTGGCCCATTAGTATAGCCAGCCAGTCTATTCTATATTCATTTCCAACAATTTATTTGATTCAATTTTAAATTATGAATAATGGAAAACACACATAGGTAATGCCAGTGGCAGGTCTTTTTAACAATGAAGTTTTGTTCTCCTTTTCACTTTTGATCACATAAGTACATTTCTTTTCATGAAACATTGGTGTGAAATCAATCAAGTGGCATAAACAGAATTCTGAAATATTCTGTCCAGCTCCATTCCTTGAAAGGTTCTGATTTGATTGTGACTGTGGACACTCTTGCATAGCTAGCAGTTTCAAGACTATACTGTATCTAGATCTATATATCTACTCTTATAGATCTACAGTAACAATTTTCAACAACTGTGTCATGGCACATTGGTGTGCTATGGATGGTCTGTAGATATGCCATGGGACCCTGAGGTGTTCATTGGGGTTTTGAGTCTCCTCTCAGAAGCATATTGTGCCTTGTCAATGGACAAAAAAAACAGATGTGTGCTTTGACAATTTCATTGCCTTGTGAGTATGTCAGGAGATGAAAAAGGTTGAAAATCACTTATCTAGAGCAGAGGCCTCCAAAGTTTTTGGCAGGAAGGCCACATCCCCTACAATCCAGGGTGATTTCCCATAGGTGGCACCGTAACTAAATCGGTGTAAAAGATCCGGTAGTTACTCTGGATTGTAGCCATCATCTCTCTGAAACTGTGTAAGGGGCTGGAAAACTAATTTACATTTCAAATGCAAATATATTTACATACATTTACATATAAGAATGTATTGGAGTGGATTACAAGACTTGCCCAATGGTTGGATAGAGGGGACCTCAATGAGGCTTGCTGAGGGCCACATCTGGCACCTGAGCTGGGGTCTAGAGACCCAAGAGAGACAACAGAAGAAAGGAAACTGAGAGCACAATTACAGATAGCAACAATCCAGATATTTTCCTTCCACGGACAATTCAACAAACAGGGTGACCATATTCCCAAACCTCAAAAGGACGGCAAGGTCTTGGATTCTTCTCAGCCTGGCCTTTCCAGTGGACAATGGCACGTTTGCCTACTCACAGGTAAAGCCACGATATTGGGCACTTTCACTTTCCCATAGAGCTCAATGCATATTTTTAGTTTTAGCCATAAATTTTGATAGGAATGAGATATTTTAAAACGTTTACATTGGATTCTGCTCTTCAGTACAAATCCAATGACATATGACATGATGGGGGACTGCCCACCGTTGCAAAATTCCAAAATGAAGCCAAAACGGAGGACAATGAAGCCCTTTTGGAGGACACCTGGACAGTACACTAAAAAAGAGGTCAAATCCAGAAATTTCCGGTCATATAGTCATCCTGTCAACAAAGCAAGTCAACAAATCAAACCAACATTATCCACTCCAACTGTCATAATAGTTGTCATGCAATCAGAAGCATGCCAATTCCTTCATCTTTTAAGGCAGCTCTTAAAACTAGAGATGTTTGCTCCTGTCTATTATTGTCTAAAGAATCAAACAAAGGCATTACAAACATAACTAATCATTTCAACCACGTCCTGGAGATCTCTACAGGCTTGTGATGTTTTCATATCATGTTCTTGAGGGGAAAATTCACAGGATGGTGTTGCGGAGGAAGTGTTTTGGACATTAACACAGAATGTACAGTGCTGTGTTGACAGCCAGAGAGAAACTCAGTCTGTTCACGTTTTTATTGTACATGTAAAATATGTTAAGCCATTCGTGTGCCGCATATAATGAGCTGGAGGGAAATTTTTGAGAGAAATGGAATTAGTACAATGCTAACGCTGGAAAAAGTAGGGGCTTAATTGCATTATATTTTGGATGAATTGTGGATACAATCCTGCCAAGATTAGGCATATTTAAATCCATTTCTTCTCATATTTTCAGCGTGTGGAAAAAGTCATGAGGTTTGTGGCTGGCTGGCTAAAAGCAATGTTACAGCTGTAGAGGTTGATATTTTTTATTTATTTATTTACTCAATTTATACCCCGCCTTTCCTCCCCCATAAGGGGGAGCCCACGGCGGCTAACATTAAAGAATAAAACATCATTAAAATTGCTAATAAATACAGATTAAAACATCATTAAAATACAATTAAAATACAATTAGAATTAGTCTTAAGGCTCCACCTGAAGCTCTGTACTGAGGGAGCTTTCCTATATATATAGGAAATAGCCTCATAGAGGAGTTGCTCTACTAACAGCAGCTTTGATGCAGATGTGGACTGAGATATGTGTTGGGGGAAGGGGAATGAATTACCAGTATTCAAAGTCATATGGAAGAAGATATTTTCTCCCAGTTGTTCCTTATAAGCCTTCAAGGTCCTAAACTTTGGAACAGAGAACGTGCTGCTGTGCATGCGTTCATGAGACCTCATCATATGGTAGAAGGTGGGCTTCAGGGGGTTCTTACAGGTTCTATGCAACCCTTTGCTAATGAGCGCCTGGTTCTGAGAACCAGTTACGAATGGGACATAGAGACTGTTGTTAATTTAGGTTATTAGGACATAGAATCTGTTGTTAATTTATTTGAATCCCACCACAGGGTAGAACCAGAGTACTTCGTTGAGCTCATGGACGGACATCTTCATATTGGAATGTCAGGAATAAGGAGGAATGAAGTTCTACTCCATAGGTCCTAAAAGAGCAAAGGTTTCCTATGAATAATTTCCATGGAGTAACAGTGCAATCCTAAGCATGTCTACTCAGAAGTAAGTCCTATTGTGTTCAATAGTACTTACTCCCAGGAAAGTGTGGTTAGGATTGCAGCCTTACAATGCAATCCTTTTCAGGTCAGAAGTTCCATTGAGTTCAGTGGGGCTTATTCCCAGGAAACTGCTCTTAGGATAGCAGCCTAAGAGCCCAAACCTCACCATGTCTACTCAAAAGTAAGCCCCATTGTGTTCAATGGGTCTTACTCTCAGGAAAGTGTCTTTAGGATTGCAGCCATAGTCTCATTAAACACAATGCGACTCTACCTGTAGTAGACATGCATAGGATTGGGCTCTAAGTAATTGTTATTTGGTTTATCAGAAGACAATTGGAACAGTATGGAGAAGGTTGACCAAGAGGTAGATTGGATAGGGATGGCACTGAGCACAGCTTATATGTGACATATTACCACTGTACTTTTTAATCCATAAAATCCCACCCATTAATTATCCTCTTTAAATCCCTGTTTATTCTTCTTTTGTGAAAGGGGTGATGGTACATTAAATTTGTTTAGTCCCACATGACGCAAGATATAGGCAAATAGGTTTTTCAGATGTAGCCTCCATTGTAGATAGAAGCTCCAGCTGAACCTTCCTGTAATGTACTTCTGGCACAGACCAATCTTAACCATCTTTCCAAGTCGGGTGCATACTGCATTCTGGGGCAGGGGAGTCGCAGATGCCTCCTCAAGGTAAGGGGAGACTTGTACCCCAATCTCAGGGTTGCACTGCATTTGCATCAATGCTAGAATGTTTGTTAGACTTGGGCTATTAGTCTAGGATGAGAGTAACAAACACCAGAAAAGCATTTGTTGATCATAAAGTCTGCTGATTTTCTAAGTGAGGGCTATGGAGTGGGACAAAATGGTAAATCCCTATGGTCATAAATGAATGGATAGGCTATAGTTGCCTATCACTAAAACAGAGAATATAAGATTTCTGTATTGAACTACTACAATTATTTATAGCTGAACCAATTTGGTTTTATGTCAAGGTATCCCCTTATCCTGCCTCATCCTGGAGCTGTACAACATCATAAATGTTTTGACCGTGGCCCAATGAAACTGTTCAGGATTTACTCTGCATATGCAGCAGAATGAGGGTTCCATCATAACCAATTTAGGCTGGTACAAGTTACCTGTTTCCCATTCATGTGGTGGCTTGAGGAGGCCATGAATGTCTGTGCTCTGGCCTAATGCCCACCAGGAGTGGCACAGAAGTGCCTTACAGCACATTTGTGACACTCCCAGACCAGCAAAGACTTTTAGTAGGATTTATGTCAACCTAACTGGGGATTAGGATTGCAACCTGAAGTGGTAAGATGCTGAGATAATATAGTGTACTGTTACTTCTTCAGGTTGCTGGAGAAGTAATAGTACACTATGCTGTTTTTAATTGCCACCCCACCCCCAGCAACAGATCAGCCACAGGCTTGGGAGAATTTTAATTGGCTCTGCAATCACATTTTCAATTGTGTAAAAATGCTTATCAGCTGCAGCTTATATTACAGCTTAATATTTTACACTCTTTAAAGCCAAAATGCTTAACAGCATGAAATGCATGTTAATACACACTAACATTCCACACAACTGGATACTAATAAAATCAGAGATTAAATAGGAACACTTAAAAGATTTTCTTTTTAAAATATTCACTTTTCTGTTTCACTAGGTCATGCTGATCTTGAAAATGTCATTTTAAAACCAAAACCTGCTTTTCTTCAAAGGATGAAATTATCTGTCTATCAACCTATCTATCTACCTATTTTAGTATTTATATACCACTTTTCAACTTAAAAGTTCACAAAGCAGTTTACAAATAAAATGAAAAAATTAATAGCTAATTAATAGCTAATGGGTCCCTGTCCCAAAAGAGCTCACAATCTAAAATGAAAAAGAACATCAGCAGGAGCCACTAGAACAGACATTGCTGGTGTGAGGAGGGCCAGTTACTCTTCCCCTGCTAAATAAAAGAAGCGCACCTACTTGCAAAAGTGCCTCTTGCCCAGTTAACATGGGTTAATAATAATTTATGATAATTATATATATGATAATAATCTATGATAATTAATGACACCATTATGCAATTCATAAAATTCAGTGCAACCAGATGCATATGTCTTTGGTCTGAACAAGTGGAAAGATTAAAAAATAGTAATTTACTTTTTAATGTGCATGCCCTCCCTGTCTCTCACATCACATCTCTTCCCCACTGAAAGATCACAGACCCATGTTGGGAACTGCTGACCTATACCATTCTTTTTATTATAAAGAATGAGGGCCCCAAAATTGGGAAACCCATGGCCAAATTACATATTACTTTTAGCAAAAAGGTTCAGTGGCTGCCAGACCAGGCCCCTCACTAATGGAGAGGGGACAATGGTGGTAGAAGGGCTTTAACCTTACATCCACCCCCACACAGTATAAATTTAGTATCCTGGAACTAACCTCAAAGAAAATAAGCTCTCCTTGATTTTTAAAACCTGCCTTTTTATCCTTAAAAATATAAACAAGCACAAGCTTGCATATCACATGTTTAAAGTAATATAGTTTGATCCTTACTCCATGAATTCAACATGGAAAACAACCAGCATTCTCCAAAGTAAAAATGTCCCATCTGGATCTTTCACTTAGGCTGCAATCCTAAAGACACTTTCCTGGGAGTAAAACTCATTGAACACAATGGGGCTTACTTTTGAGTAAACCTGGTTAGGATTGCACCCTAAGACCTGCTATTTAGGATTATTACCAACTGCAAATGAAACAATTATATGAAAATTACATGGCTAGAAATCCTGTGCAACATCTAACTTATTGGTGTACATGCTAACCAAAGCAGATGAAGGGAGTTAAAAGTGCTAAGTCCTCTGGAAGTAATTTTCCTATCGAGTTATGCAAAGTTGAAGTATTTAATTAATTGGAATTTACTCACTGCAATTTTATGCTTAAATAAGCTCCCAGTCTATAGTAGTAAAATTTGTCATGCAATGTTGTGCTAAGCTTCCACCTGCAATTTTTCAAAATGATTTGTAAATTTAAATTAAATAATTCTCACTATACCCCAAAGAGAAAGTTAAAACTGTTTTGCTGAAGTAGGGTAGTGAAAGTGATCAAGGGACTCCTTCATAACAGTTCATTGCTTATGTATAAGTAGCCCTGTCTTCTAATCCAAAATAACATTCCTTTACTTTTTGCATTCAAAGTTTAGTTCTATTAGTTAAAGTTACTGTTCCCTGGGAACAGTAGCAATGACAATGATGCTAGGCAAGCAAGCTCTGAGTAAGGAGAAGTGGAAGGGAAGGAAGGACAGCACATGAAGAAGAGGCTCACCTTCCTGCCACCATTGCCTACTCCTGCTGCTGGAAAATGGGCCATTTCATTTTTCAGAAAAGAGGAATTGCTGCAGGATATGCTAGTTTTAGAGGCATATGCATAAGGAAAAAAAGATTGATCAGAAGTGTACTCAGTGTACAAACCACTTTTCTGATATTTGTGGGTGTTTTGTTCCCTAAAACGTTTGAGATTGTGTAACATGCTCTCACAAACAGGCAGACAACCTGAGGTATCAGACGTAGGATCTTTTATTCAACACGTGTTGTGCAAACACCACAGACTCATTTCCGAACGTAAGGAGCCGGCCAAGATGGCTCCTGGCCTTAATCTTTTATAGTAGCAAAGCCAGTTACAGAAAGCAAAAAGGCATTAATGCCATTCAATTGGCTACTTCAACCAACATAATAATAATAAATAACTAGGCATTTATATACTGCTTTTCTGGACATTTTGGATTGCTCCTCAGTCTTTATTCAAAGCGGTTTTCATGAGCATGTGAATCTAAACCCCCGAAGGCATTTTTACAACACAGATTGGTTCTATCTTTCAAGAAACACTACATTCAAGATGTTACATTCACAGTCCAGTTAACAACACAGGCCCCGATGTCTGAATTGCTGGCTGACAAAGTTCTCCTTCAGCTCTCACACGAAGGGCAGCTGAGAAAGCTTCCTCACTCCCACTGAAAAGCAGATGGAAAATCTCAGCTACATGATCATAACAAATAATTCTAATTGGTTTACAGAAGTAGTGTCCAACCTTGTAACTTCATGGCTCCTGGACCTTTAAAAAGCTTGTAAAAGAGGAATTTCCGCAGGTGTAGCTTGTGATCTGTGGGATGAAAAGTTGCACCTGCTGAAATTTCCTCCTCTGCATACTTAAGAGCAGGGGTCTCCAAAACTTCAACTTCAGGGCTCCTGGACCTTTAAAAATTGTGTAGAAGAGGGAATTTCAGCAGGTGTAGCTTGTGATCTGTGAGATGAAAAGCGGCACCTGCTGAAATTTCCTTTTCTGCACAACTGTTAAAGGTCCTGTAGCCCTGTAGATGAAAGTGATGGAGATGTAGATGAAAGTTTGGAGTATGCTTTGGAGATGTAGATGAAAGTTTGGAGTATGCTTTGGAGATGTAGATGAAAGTTTGGAGTATGCTTAAGATCCTAGAGCCCTGAAGTTGAAAGGTTGGACACCCTGGTTTACAGGTAAGCATACTAAGTTGTTACAGTGTTAGACATGTGTTATTTTGTGTGATTTCACCTCTTTAGGTCACACCATACCAGACTGAGTAGTATCTTATTTATAATAATTATATTTAATAACAATGAGCTGTGTTTAGGCCTGGGAGCAAATCTCTTTTGGCAAATCACTGAAACTGTACTTCCAGAAGGGTTCTGCTTCAAACAGAGCTGTGTGAGCAGTTTGAAGCAAAAACTGAAGTTCACACACTCTTGGACCAAAAATAAGCTTTGGGGCACTTCAAACATACTCTTTTTGGAAGAAATGTAAGCAGCATCTCTCTTTCTTTTTGCAAGTTGCTCTCTAGAATTCTATCTAGAGTTTTCTCATCAATGAAGACAAATGTTCCTATATCAACACTTGTTAATGTTCTGTGACCGGGCTTACTTTTCTCTCACACACAATACGCACGTCTCCCTTACACAGACAAACTCATTACCCCCACTTGCTCTGTCTTACACACAAACATGCTTCCTTTCTCCCTCACTCATACACATAGAACATTTGCTCCCCTAACTCACACACACTCTCACACATACACAACATTCATTCATTTTCTCTACCCCTTAGTCTCACACACTTAATTCTCTTTCCCTTATGCATGTACAACACTGAGGCCCATATCCTAAAGTTAAATTAAGCCCTTTGCTCTGGAGCAGTTAAGGTGACTTTCCATAAGATAACACTAGAGGATGACATAACTGTGGACCTGTAACTGCTCTGGATTTTGCCTCAAGCCTAAAGACACTTTCCTGGGGGTAGACATGGTCAGGATTGTGCTCTTACTCATTTTTTTTCCCCTTACTCACACATACACACTTTCTCACATATACACTCATTCACACTCTCCTTGTCACATTCACTTTCTCTCACCCTTACCCACATACACTCTCTCTCTCTCTCTCTCTCTCTCACACACACACACACATTTTCTCACAAACAGATGCACTCATTCACTCTGGCTACAATCCTAGAAAAACCTTCCTGGCAGTAGGACCCATTGAACATAATGGGGCTTACATTTGCATAGACAATGGTTTAGGATTGTGTTCTCTGTCTATCTCGCAGACTCTCACATACACATTCACTCACTCTCAGACACTCCCTCACTCTAGCCTTTTCATACACTCTCAATTACTTTCTCACACATGCATACTTTAAGGCTCCAATCCTAAAGACACTTTCCTGGGAGTAAGACCCATTGAACACAACAGGGCTGACTTTTGAGTAGACATGGTGTCTAGCCCTTACACTCACACACTCACTCTCACACAAACACTCCCACACTCACCCTCACTGACTCTCACACAAACTTACTCTTATATTCACACTCTCATAAACACACTTACTCTATCTGACACTCACAGCCTTATGCTCCTCACTGTCTCACATACCCTCACTCTCTTATACACACTCACTCACACCCTCACTCTTATACACTCACTCACACCCTCACTCTCTCTTATACACACTCACTCACACCCTCACTCTCTCTTATACACACTCACTCACACCCTCACTCTCTTATACACACTCACTCACACATACACTCACTTACACCCTCACTCTCTCTTATACACACTCACTCACACATACTCACTCCCTCACTCTCTTATACACACTCACACATACTCACTCACTCCCTCACTCTCTTATACACACTCACTCACTCCCTCACTCTCTTATACACACTCACTCACACATACACTCACTTACACCCTCACTCTCTCTTATACACACTCACTCACACATACTCACTCCCTCACTCTCTTATACACACTCACTCACACATACACTCACTCACTCCCTCACTCTCTCTTATACACACTCACTCACACACACACACTCTCTCTTGCACAAAAATACTCAGTCTGCAATCCTAAAGACACTTTCCTGGGAGTAAGACCCATTGAACACAATGGGGTTACTTCTGAGTAGACCCGGTGTCCAGCTCTTACACTCACTCACCCTCACTGACTCTCTGCCAAACACAGGCTGATTCTGAGAGACTCTCCCAGTGGGGCTTCCACAGAGTCTGCGCAGGCGCAGAGAGCCCATGGAGTGCCTGGTGCGCGTGCCTAGCGCTCTCTTCAGCCTGCCTGCCTCCCGAGGGCCGGGATTGGTCAGAGCGCGCGAACCCTTCCGAGCATGCGCGGCTTCTGCGCTCGTGCACGTGAGTGTTGTTGTATGTGGCTGGGCTGGACTCTCCCGCAGGCCTCCAGTGCTCACTCCTCAGCAGGACCTGATCCTCCCTCCCCCCTCCCTCACTGAGTGACTGGCTGGCTCTCAGGTACGTCCCCCTCAGGAGCCCCCAGGATGGCAGCAGCAGACCCTCCCTCAGGCCCTGCAACAGAGGAGGGCTCCCTTCCCCAGCTCCCTGCAGCACTGGACACACTTTCCTGGGAGAAAGCCCCACTCACTCTCATGGGACTTACTTCAGAGTAGGCATGCAGGGGATTGGGCTCTCAGGCTGCAATCTTCTCCACACTTTCCTGGGAGTAAGCCCCGTTGACCATAATGGGACTTACTTCAGAGTAGACATGCAGGGGATTGGGCTCTCAGGCTGCAATCTGCTCCACATTTTCCTGGGAGTAAGCCCCGTTGACCATAATGGGACTTACTTCAGAGTAGACATGCAGGGGATTTGGGGACACAGTTCCCCGTCCCTTCTTCATTTAGTATGAGCAGAAGCCTAACTGTGCCTACTCACAAGTAAAACCCATTGTGTTCAATGTGTCTTACACCCAAGAAATGGGCCTTTAGGATTGCAGCCTTAGGTTTTCTTTTTGGGACAATCCTCTGGAGTTTGTGGCTGGACTTCTGTTCCTTGCCTTCTCCACAAAATCCACACTTTTTTTTCTTTTCTGTGTACAGGTCATGTTTGTTTGTATTCTTCTTTGTATTGTTTGTATTGTTTGGGGGATCTTATCTGAAACAGCACATCTTTCCTATATTTTATTTTTTTACATTTTATACCACCATAACAAGCAGGTTCCTTCCTTCCTTTTGTCCTCACAACAAACCTGTGACTCTGATAGAGAGTGGTTGGCTTAAGGTCAGTCACCCAAGAATTTTTGTGGCTGATCTGGGTGGTATTTGACTTCCAAACCACTATACCATCCTGGTCTGAAATTGTTACACTTACTGTACTCTATACTGTATACACCGATGGGGAGAGGGGAGGAAACACACAAAATATTATCTTTTGCACGCTTTCTACTTCTGGAGATGATTGTCTAAAGACCAATGATTTGGACCAATTGATATATTAATTAATCTTAATTAACCTTAATCTTGAATATGCTGTATCCCTAATCTCATTTTCTGTGCTATCACCTGAGCAAGTTTAACAGTGCAATCCTAAGCATGTCTACTCAGAAGTAAGTCCCATTGTGTTCAGTAGGACTTACTCCAAGGAAAGTGTGGTCAGGATTGCAGCCTAAATGTTCAGAGAATTACTGATAAGTTACAAACAGAAGCATAGCTGACTATAAATATTTATAATTTAAACAAAATATCTAGGAAAGCCTGTATTTATCTTTGGCAGAACTTCTTAGTTGGATGTAAACATAGCTGTCACTTGAAAAGTTCCAGTGCATTTGATGGTATGGTTGGGTAAAATCTTATTTTGTTATACTCGCCTATCACAAATTTGTAAATCTGCCATCAATATAATAATATTAATCTGTTCAAACTTGGCAGTCCTATGGCATAGTAGAGAGAGCTTATACACACTCACTCGTGGACACACAATCTCTCTCCCACACACACTCTCTTATACACACTCACTCACACCCTTACTCTCATGCACACTCACTCACACCCTCACTTTCTCTTATACACACTCACACCCTCACTCTCTCTTATACACACTCACACCCTCACTCACTCACACCCTCACTTTCTCTTATACACACTCACTCACACCCTCTCTCTCTCTCTCTCTCTCTCTCTCTCTCTCTCTCTCTGTGGCATAAAGCAAACACAGAGAGATGCATAGACTTGCCATCCAGAGAGTGTTAGGAAGCAAATAAATATTCAGAAAATGTTTACTTGTATACAAATGAATAGCCGTTTTTATGGGCATGATAATTTGATGATTCAAGGGGAAAAAATCTTAAACTTTGGGGATTTAAAATATGTTGTCCTTTTACTGTCGCCATTCTGTGATCCCATTGTTGATTTTACAGAAGGAAATATAATTCCATTATCAAAATGAATCACTTAGGAAGAGAATCACTTAGGAAGAGACTATCAGTGACTTTTCTCTATATATAAAACTGAAAAAGTCACTCACTGCCAAAACCAAGAAGCATGAAATTCAGGGACGGTGTTCCTTCTGTGACATCAATACCCACCAAGAAATGATGTTGAGAAATTTAACCCTTAAGAGGCTGAAACGGGGTGCAACATGTTTTTGTCCTATACTTTACATTGAAGACTGACTGACTGACATCCAGCCAGTTTGGTGCCTGGTGCCCGATAACACTGGGAGGAAGGGTTTGCTTGGGGAGGATGGTGTGCATGGGGGGACAATGCGCATGGGCCAAATGTTGCACATGGGGAGTAGATATACATGCGGGGTTGGTGCACATGGGGGTCAGTTGCACCTTGGCCGGATGGTGTACATGGGGGATTGATGAGCTTGGTGGTCAGTTATGCATGGGAGGGTTGATGGTGTACATGTGGGTTGATGAGCAAGGGGGATGATGCATATGGACGCTTTATGTGCAGTGGGGGGATCACGTACAGTGGGAATTTTACTCCTGCAATGCTGGTACGTTTTCACTAGTAAAGTTATAAGATTAATTTTTTTGTCTTTGCTTTTGTTATCAGCTTTCTCTGAACTAAAACAGAACAGCTCATTTTTTTAACTAGCAAAATGTACCCACATTGAGGGAGTAAAAATATTTCTAACCTAACAGGAGCAGGAGATTGTTATGCTTAACTGACCAAATCACAAACAGGGAATGATAATCTTGAACTAGGTACAGTGAAGACGTTTATGTTCTTAAAAGTTATGAATGCAGTGCTTTGTTGGAGACCTTATTGACTTCAATATGTTATTTGTTAAGGAGAGGCAACTTTGTAACAAGTGTTCAGATTATGGCAGCAAAAGTGTATCCCCAATAATACTATGCTCATATAAAGAAAAAGTCCTTTTAATATTATCAAATTACTTTTAAATAACCTGTTCTGGATATAGAGATGAGGGTCATTGTTTCAAAATATACTCTTTTCTTTCAGATTCTTAGAAAATTGGAATATGATGTTATATGCAAATTTGTTAGTAGGTTAATATCAATAGTTTTACACGGTTCAGAAAAAGAACTAGCAAAACGTCAAAATGAGCAGCCGTCGAAAGCGTGCTCCTCCATTGAGGATGAATGATGAGAAGAAGAAGCAGCTCTGCTGGAATATGCATGAAGACCGGAAAAATGAGGTGATGGAGTTAGATACAGTGGATGAAGACAACCCTGCTGCAGGTCCAAGTTCATCTTTCACAGCACTTATTAATATAAAGGATGACAGCATTGATAAAGAATTGACTTGTGAAGGAAACAATATAAAATCTCTGAGATTCTCTACAGGTATAGATGAAGGAGAAGATTCTTGCCATCACTTGACTTCTGTATCTGTACAGCTAAATATTGTAATAGCTCCTTTTTCTTCTGATCCATCTTGGAAAACATTGTTTGGAGAGTTTGTTCTTCAATTTCTGCATGAGCAGCTTTTAACTGAGAATATCCATAGAAGGAACATCACCTTGATGAAAGTCGAACCAAGTGATCAGCTGTGTGTTTGTGTTCATGCAAAGACTTCAGAAAAAATGGACAAGGGAGAAAAATCAGAGCTGAGTGCTTACAAAGAAGAAATGTTGGTTGAATCATCTTTAAGTAACGAATTCTTAGAAGATTTGATGTGGCTGCAAAAGAAGAAAGTCATTCGACTTTCTCAAAGACCAGGAGATGCTCAGTGTGTGAAGGTACTTGGATTAATAAATTAATAAAACTCTTAGTGCTAAAGAGGAACCAATAATTTGGTCTTGGGAATCAGAACTTAACAGATGAGCATACGGCATTAGGGATAATATGGAACAAAGGGCATGTTTTCATATTTTCAGAAAATTATCTTTTTGCACATAAAAGTAACTGAATAAATCATTGGACCTCACTCAAATTTTTAATGACCATATAAATCTACGTGCTTTTATTTATTAGATGTTAAACTTGGGCTGCAATCCTAAGCTTCAGTTAGGCCGGCCTAAGCCATAAGCACAAGTCCTGAGCTAGCTTGGGTGTCATAAAAGTGCTGTAAGGTACTTTTGCATCACTCCTGGAGAGAGGGTTAGGTCATTGCACAGACACATGCTTGCCTCCTTTCATAACCACAGAAACAGGAAGACTGCTGAGTTGTGCGGGCTTAGGTTAGGATTCCTCTTTTAGTCTTCACTTCTTTTACAGCTTAGTCCAGTGATTTTCAACCTTTTTCATCTCATGGCTCACTTAACAAGGCACTGAAATTGTCAAGGCACACCATCAATTGTTTTTACCATTGACAAGGCACACCAAACTGTTTAAATACCCCAATTTTCCTATTAATGAATGTCAAACCCCAAATTCCCACGGCACACCAGAAGATGATCCGCAGCACACCACTGGCTTAGTTAATTATTAAAATCATTTATCCAGTAGAAGCCAGTAGATCCAGAGGGCCCTACAGACTTTGTGTCTGGACCACTTCAAATAGACAAAACATGATAGTGGTTTATAAATGTTGACACATATCATGCTTAGGTTTAATTTAAATGATTTATATATTATGAATAAACAAAATGTTCAAATGGGGCTTGGGTTTAATAGACTATATGGACTCCCAGGGCATATGCAGTACATACATTGATCTGACCTGGTCTGAGGTGAACCACAAAAGTGTTGGAGCTTACATTGGTGCAAAGGTATAAATATTCCCTTAGCCAAAGGAGACCTCCAGCAGCAATGGGATACAGCAAACTCTGTGCCACAATGACTGCATTGCCATGTGAGGTGCTAAGATTGACCAGTCTTACTACTCAATGGGATAAAAATGTAAGAAGTGTGTTATCTGTATCTTTTTTGCAGCAGTAATGCAAAAGGAGCTTGGATAGGGAGGGCTTTAATGTATGTATGGAAAAGGATTAATTGCTCCTCTTGCAGCATTACTGGTCTGAATCATGGTTGTATTTAAGTGAAATTAAATACTCTGGAATATTCAATCAGGTTCCTATGCATTGTGCAATTTGACTCTTGTTATCTGTGTTCATCCTACTCAATTTTCCAGCGTTGAAGTAACTGCAAACAGGGTGTGTAGTGCATCCTGTAGTGGGAAGGTACTTGGGGATGCCTTCTTAAAGTAAGGGAATGTTTATCGTACCTTGGGGCTGCATTACAATGGCATTAGTATTGAAAAGTTGGATAGGTTTGGGACCTCAGTATGTTTGTTTCACCTCTCAGCACTTTGAGAACTGCTCAAATCTTTTATACAGTCTGCTTTATTTTCCTATAAAATTAAATTTACAGGTGGGAATATATCTCCTTGAAGGTGGCATAAGCAAACTAGAGTTCCTCAGTGAAGGTGGTGGCAGAATAAAAAAGGCCAACCAACTCATTCAGAAACTAATGGAAAAATTCTACGACTTTCTAATTCCAGGTAATACAATGACTGCTATACTGTGCATATTCACTGAATGAATTATTAGTCATCCTGTTTAAATATTTATATGAGCAAGAAATTATTCTTTTATGTATGTTTCCTTAGATTACCTTAATTTATCCTCTAAACACTATTCATGAAGTGTTTGCTTCTCCACTGACTTTTGATAGGATGAAATGGAATAAGCATAAAAACATAGATAAACAATAAAGACTTTTGAAAATGCATCCATGCCCATTTCAGTAGCTTGGTTTTTCATTAGTAGTGCTTGTGGCACTGTTGATTCTTGCTTAGCTATGAACATTTTTGCTTAACTGCAATCCCAACCCCCTTGTGTCCCAACACAAGTCCCATGTTGGCCTTGGGATACCTCTACAGCAGTCCTGGGAGGATGGGGTTAAGCCAGTGCACATACATATTTCAGCCACCAAACGCCACCACAGGAACGAGGAAATAGTTGAGTAGTGCTGGACTGATTTAGTTAGGATTGTGCCCTGTTTGTGCAGGCAATCAGCACAGCCAGTTAAGCCAAGGTTCTCTAAACTTTTTGCCACAAGGGCCACATTTCTGATTCTGTATTGGGGGCTGAAAAAAGAATTGATTTACATTTCAAATTTGAATAAATTTACAGAAATTAATGTATTAATGATGGAACTTGTGAAGGAATGAATTCACATCAGTTCATAAACACATTTTAACCCACAGAGAGACGGTGATCTTCAGACTTGATCATAAGCACCTTCATACACAAAGAGGAGGTGTGTACAGCCTCCCCACTCCTATAATACCTTCCTGAGGTGTGGAGAGCAGAGCACCCCTGCCTCTGGAGGATTACAGGGCTTGCCTGAGGGCTGAATGGAGGGGGCTTGCTGAAGGCTGGATGGAGGCTTGCTGAGAGTTGCATCTGGTCCCAGGGCCATTGTTTGGAGGCCCCCAAGTTAAGCCAACTGTTCTGCTTCCTGTTAATATTGTGTTAGTCTCCCTGTAGCATGAAGGCTGGTTGCTTGTATGTTGCGTACTTCAGTTGACCAAGAAAGTTCCTTGTTAAACAAGGAACATCTATTTAGCTGCACCTAATGAAAAACAAAGGCAGTGGGGTAGGTGACAAAAAACAGAGGTAGGTGCTGCTATTTATTTAGAGTTTCCCGCTTTCTGGTTTCTATATCCATGGGAGCAGCGGTGGTGGAATGAAACATGGGTATGGGGGACACCTGTATTTTGAGACTAGTAGAATGTGTTGAGACTAGTAAAACATTTCCAAAATAGTGAAATTTAGTTGGTAAGTGAATTTATGGTGTGCCAGAATGGAATAGACTACAGCTGTATGCAAAAAGGTGACTTGCTAAGTGGAGGTGAGTATGTTGACTGACTGCTAATAGATTCCGATACCTTTATTGGCATTATTTAAGTGATATAACCTTAATCAAATGTCTACTAATATTTCCCTTGTGAAGTTCCTATGGGAAGGGCTTTCAGAAGAAGACTGGGGAATAAGCATTAGTATTTTGCCTTTCAGCTTTTGAATGATTCCTCTCCCACACATGCCGCCAGAGCAGTTCAAGAGAAGAAGATGGCAGATAGATTTGCACAATGTTAATACCAAAGATTTCTAGAGCTACAGTTAATTTTACACTTTTAGATTTTTGAAAAGCTGACACAATCCATATATCATTTTATTATCAAAAGTACAATTTCAGATTGTGCTTAGACTGCAGCAGTCATTCTGCTCTGAGAAGAAGCTCAGCTTGGTGTGAATAAACTCAGCTCGGCCCTTTGAAAACTTTGACATATATATATACTGAAAATCAAGGGATTTTCAACATACAGGTAGAACCTGTTTATCTGTGGATTTTAAATCTGAAGATCTGGAAAAATGCAGATCTCCCTTTGGTTGCCTATAGAGTGTTTTCTGATGCCAGCAAAGACTAAAGTGAATATGCCGCCAGAATTTGGTGATCATCAACCACTCGCGGGTTTCTATTAGGGTTTGCTCTGTTTCCAGGTGCTTTGCTACATAGGTTACACATCCTGCCCCAATATCAGGGGGCAGGGGGTAGACAGACATTATATGGTGTTATATGGTGATGCCCAGCAAAAGATGCTGATTTTTTTAAGCTTCTGGATTATATCCAAAGCTGCCCTGAGGGCATTTGACTTCTTTCTATTTTAGGTGAAATCCTAACCTAGGCCGGCATAGCTAATTGGTCTTCCTGTGCCCATGGTGATGTAAGGAGGTAAGCACATGTTTGTGCACTGACCTAACACTCTCCCAGAAGTGGTGTAGAAGTGCCTTATAGCACTTTTGTGACACCCCCAGGCATCACCCCCCAGGCCATCGTTGTGACTTGTGTTAGGGCTTACACTGGCCTAACTCTGAGTTAGGATTGCACAGTGAGTTACACAGTGTACAGTGAGTTACAATATATAGTTTCCTTTTACATTTACACTTGTAAAACCAAGTAATAATAGTGAATTTTAAAGTAGTGAATCAATTAAAATAGTGAATCAGTTGCATCTTTAAAAAGGTAAATAGTGGATACCCACATGGAACAACTGGTGAGAGAGAAAAAGGGAATTAGAAAGAGGAAGAAATATCCTTTGCCCAATTTTTTTCTACTCCCTAATATTTCCTAATGGGTAATTGCCCAGTCACCTCCCTCCATCCCTTGTTCAACCCTCCATCACACTTCTACTCCCACCCCCACTTTTAATCTTTGATTGGACTCAAGATAAAAATTTCTGAATGAGAAAAGATTCCACTAAGTTTTCAGCAGCACATCTGCTGAATTAATTAATCATCATTAGCAGAGAAAATTAGCATATTAATGATAACATTGTACACAGAACAATGGGCATGACCTTCACTGCTCATGGAATGTAAGGAAGGTGTTGTGAATCAAATCAAGATGTCTTTATTTCTAGTTACTTTACAAAAGAATATGTTCTTTGCATTGACATTATGTTGTAGATCCTTTGATAGCTTTATCATTTTAGTTTGTCCTGTCCTACCCTAATCCTCATGCAGTGTTGCAGCAGGTCCTGGTGCTTTTTCTGATTCCCACAGGGGATATTTGGTTGCTGGAGGTCTCCTCAGGTTAAGGGCAGGAGAGAGACAGATGTTATATGGTGGTGCCCAGCAAAAGATGCTGATTTTTTTTAACCTTTTGGGTTTATCCCAAGCTTGCCTGTTTGCATTAGGGAACTTGCAACCACACAACAATATCACAGAGTTCTTGTTTGCAAAAAACTGAATGGACTCCTGAATTGACTTCGTGCTTGTGCAGCATGTTGTGCAAGATGTAGCAGACCACATTGTCATTGCTTTATTGTTAAGCAATTTTGTATATATTCTCTTGTTTTGTATTTTGTATGTATTCCCTTGCCTAACAGCACATAGACAATGTAAGTTACCATTATATTTCTGTATGGTGACCCAAATATGAGTAGCTCCTTTGGGACTGCAGAGGCTCTCCTCAAGGTAAGGAGAAGTGATTCCTTCTTGCTCCTATCTATCCTTTCCCCTAGCTGAGCCTCTAACGGCCTGATCCTTGTGCTGGATACAACTCATGCGTATTGGCCTGCCTGTTCCAGCACAAGTTAGGTAGGATTGGGCTGCTCGTGTATTTTGGATATTGCTGCAGTTGATCAGTGAATGGATGCCATTCATTTCTTTTCAGATATTCTGGAAGAAGATGAGGAGGAATCTGACAAAGATATTGAGCGACAAAATATTGAAGAGCTTTATGACTATGTGAGGCATAGACATCAGAAGGAAACACAGTTTTTGAATGAGAATGTCCAACACTCTGCTTTGATTCCAGTGCTGAGACCATATCAAAGTGAGGCTGTAAACTGGATGCTTCAGTGTGAGAACTTTAGAAGTACACCTACCAATGGCAAGTATCCAGAAAGGGGAATAAATCCTTGCGGTACATGTGCTGCAGTTAGGCTGGATTCATGATCATTTGAAAACTATAGAATCAACTTGTTTCATTTATTGTACTTTTGGCAAAAGAAAGTATATCTTAATAAAAAGAAAAACTTTACTGTAGCAGTAGTACCCAAGCAGACTTGGGTTCCCAAACTGTAGGTTGGAATCTACTGGCGATTCATGATCTGATTATTTTGTGGGTCAACAAAGGGTAATGGAAAGACAAGATAACTAATTGTCTCAAACACTGAGGCTGTTCAAGAATCAGAAAATGTAGCTGATAATTACCTTGCAAAGAGCTCAGATCTTCCTGTTTGCAATTATGTGTAAAATGTTTGAGAGCTTTTTTCTGGTTATTATTAATTATAAATAAATTTGAAAGTATTATTTTTAAACTCTGGTAAACCTAAGTGGGTTTCAATATAATGTTTTTTAAAATATGTCCCGGTGCCCAAGAGTTTGCCCACAAGAACATGTCCTGTGCATTGCTGGCCAAGAAGCACTTGGCTTTTTCCTTGGCTTTTGTTCCATTCTGTCTTTTTTTCTTCTCATGCTGGGGGAAGCAGCAACCAAAATGGTTGAAAAGAGATGCTACTAATGTACTGAGAGAGCCCAATTATCTTTTTGGCCACCCTCTCAGCAGTGCAATATCTGCCAAGACATCCTTTTTTATAGAGCATCTCTCAGCTGCTGAAAGGTGAAGTGATACTTTGGCAAAAGTAGTGCTGCTGTAAGGGTGGCCCACATGACACATGGGTTCTTAGCTTGAAAATTGGGTTCTCCCATATCTTTAAAATATGATCAAGATTTGCATATTTTCTCTTGTCATTTGTAGCTAATCAGTTCCTCTGTGAGAACAAAGCCCTTATTTCTTGCCATCATCAGCTGAATGATAACACTTGTTTTCGACAGGCACCATGAATGATTTTTGGCCCATGGTATGAAATGATACTTCTGGAATATAGTGTCCGTTTCCAAGAGCAATTCTTGGAAATCCTATCTAGATCACCACTTTCCTCTCCACATGTAATCCTTGAACTTTCTTGGGAAGATTATCCATGTTTTTCATTTGCAGATGAAACCTCAAGATATATACCAAAATACCCCATAATTGAAATTTTACTGAAGAGATAGTTTAATCTACAGCCCAAAAGGAGAGGTCTTGAGCCTTATTTAAACATGATGTTGGGCCCATTAAAGTAAATCTATGCATTTCATATGCTTGGCATTTTCTATTTGCTGGTTTAGTGGTGTCTGCACACACAAGATTATTATCACCATGTACCTCTGGACCACAGATGCCTAATGAATAAATATTACACGTGCAGGCGTTGCCACGAGTTTTTAGGTGACATCAACTGCATGAAAGTTCTTATGGGTGAAGATGGTGTTTATATAAAACATGTTCCTTATTTGAATCAACTTTGTCACATATGTTACTTGATAGCTTGACAAAATGTTGCGCTTGTGTATTACTTTATAGTGCTGGTGCTGCTGTGACAGCAGTAAAGACATTTTTGCTGCCATAGTGCTTGTTCCAGTGGCATAAAAGCTTGAAAAGAGGGCAAGAGGAATAGTAGAATGGGGAAAGCTTAAGTGCTCTTCTTTACATGGGCAGGTGGAGTTCATTGTAAATCATATGAACAGGATGTTTATGAATCTCTTCTTTCTATCAACAGAAAATGCCCTCCACTACTTATGGAGAGATTTCACTACTTTAGATGGACTAAAGCTCTACTATAATCCTTTTACTGGCTGGTAAGATGGGTTGATTTCTTCATCATAGCCATTCATATATTTTAGTTATGGTTATAAATTGTCATTTAAACATTGCTTCTGTGCATTTTGTGTCTCTCTGTGTGTGTTTGAAATGATGGCTTTCTGGGTGTAACTATTAAGAATACAATGCATTTAGTTTTTAAATACATAGCTCAGTAGCAGAGGGCAAGACAGCCTAGTTCAATCTCTGACATCAGAATTAGGACTGAGTAAGATCCGTTTCTGAAATCCTGGAGTAGTGTTGCTAATCCACTTAGGGTGCAATCCTTACCAACTTAGGCCAACCTAACTCACCTGGCATATCTTTCCATGGTGGTTTGGAGAGGTCAGTGTATGTCTATGCACTTGCCTAACCCCCCCAGGAGTGGGGCAGAAGTTCCTTATGACACTTCTGTGACACCTCCTGGCCAGCAAAGGACTTACGCCAAGGCTTTTGATGCCAGGGCTTATGCTGGCCTAACTGGAGCTTAGGTTTATATGCATAACTAAACTGAGCTAAATAGACCATAGGTCTGATTCAGTATAAGTGACTTCTTGTTTTAAAATACTTCTGAAGGGAGAAAGTAAAATACGGTACAGTGGGATAGTTACATTGGTAAATGAATTAAGAACATTACCATCTTCTGGCTTCCAGGCATCTGATATATGGATAGTTGTATCAACACTTCATCACAGGTTCTGCACCCCATTTACTGTGTTTTTATGCCAGCATGATAGTGCTGAACAGCTGTTTCAAGGCATGAAAGTTCTGACTTCCAGACAGAACTCTAGAACAAAACTAGAATGGAGACTTAACATGTATATATTTCATTGAAAATTTATCTTTAATTGGAATTGAATGTTTAGATGATCTTGTATATGTTCTAAAAGACTTATTTTTAGCAACTTAGGCTACAATCCTAAAGACACTTTCCTGGGAGTAAGACCCATTGAACACAATAGGGCTTACTTACTTTTGAGTAGACATGGTTAGGATTGTGCTCATAGGTTGTTTTAGAGAAATCTTAAATATTAGCAACCAGAAAGGCTGTGCTCATATTTGTTGAGACTTTTCTCTCTCCTTTTAGACAGTGTTAGTCAGTGGTGGGCTCCAGCAGGTTCGCATCTACTCTATAGAACCGGTTGTTAACAAGAGATAGGACATATAAAGTTTAAAAACAGCTATTTAAAAGTGGCTGCCAGATGGGCATAGAACCGGTTGTTAATTGCTTTGAATCCCATCACTGGTGTTAATGCAGCCGTTTCTTTCAATTTAATTTGTAGTTGGAAATTATATGTATGTATAACATATTCTTAACTAGGATGAATCTTTGGTCTTCAGCATTATTCGTGAGCGCCCAGTTGCTGGGCCTCAGTGGCCTGGAGGAATATTGGCTGATGAAATGGGCCTTGGCAAAACAGTGGAAGTGTTGGCTCTCATCTTGACACACACTAGAAAAGATGTCAGTCAGGATGCTCTGCTGCTACCTGAGGTAAGTAAACTATTGTTAATGTCTGAATAGAAGGAAACTTCTCTGAATTCAGTGGTTGATTGGTATGTGGGTTGATTGGTGTGTGGGTGGGTATCCAGGTTATTTCAAGCCTAGAAGTTTTAAAGTTGCTATACAAATGGTCCTCCTGAATCTATAGGTGCCCCATTATCTACAGGGATTCTGGAACAGAACCCCACATTTATGAAAAACCGCAGATACCAGGGAATCAGAAGTAATACGTTTCTAGAAGTAACTTATTTTGCCCTAATGGGCACAGTCTGAGCCTGGCAGAGGTCATGGATGAACATGCACAGCCTCTGCTGGGCTTAGACAACCCTCTGGAAGCAGAGGGTTTGTGTGTGGACTCAGTTCGCTGGTAAGTAGCTATGAGATCTGCAGATTTGGGGCCCCCTGTATTTTCACAAAAGTGGTGTAAATAGCTTCTTGCAATGACATTTTCTTTTATTGGACTGAGAGATAAAATTCTCTAAGGCATATTTGCATGACTCATTAAGTAAGTTTTAGGGGCTGTGGGTAGTGCAAGTGATTAAGACACTGTGCCTGTTAACCAGCAGGCCAGGGTTCGACACCCAGGTCAGTCCCCACAAGACAGGGTGAGCTCCTGTCCTTAGCCCAGCTCTGTAATGCAGCCGGAACCAATCATATCGGCTCTGCTTTTCCATTGGACTATTTCAGTGGCGTGGAGAAGGGGGATTTGCTGCTTGGGTAAAACAGCATATCCTCCATATCAATCTAACCCAGGCCTTCATGCTTCATGTGCAGCATATGCAGTGAGCATGATACCATAGTCTCTCAAGACTGATGGGTGCCTGCATTTAAGTAAGTTGTGCTCGTGGGGAGGCCTGCACCACCCTGTCGATTCCCATGGATAAAGTCGTAGCCACCATTGGAGCAGAGGTAAATGCCACGTGGTGCAAGGGCTTGAGAGGATGATGGAAGTGTTCCTGCATGGGTGAAGGGTGGTGAGAGGGCAAAATGGGTGAGTGACAGGCCCAGAATGGGGGCTGAAGAAGCAGAACCCTCCTCAACCAAATCCTGTCTTCCATGCTACATTCTGAACCCCCAACACAGGGTTTCTTAAATCTGCACCAGAAAAATAGCTGACCCAGACTTTAAAAAAAAACGCATTGAGCAGGTCTAGGGCTTTACACTGGGTAAGGAAATAAAGGGTCCTGCAGTAGGCATTTGGAGCCACCACCCCATACTTACCCATACTGGATAATATTGGACTTGTTAATTCAGGGTAGACAAAAAATATGTACTTGGCCACATAACACTAATTATACACACCAATTTTTTATTTGATGTCTCATATATTTGTCTTTATTTTGTCTTTTTTGTCTTTATTTTGTCTCTTTTATGTCTTTGTTGTACATTTAACATTTTATTGTAAGGAAAGTTGCCCTAGGTTTTATACAGTACAAAGTTCATGCTATAGACAACTGGTTGGTGCAAAAAGGTACTGTTTGCAGCCAGAATGGGTACAGAAGGATACCAAGGCAAAGAAACAATAAACAGCACTGAGAGTGTGGAACATGAACAAAGAGGAGAGATGTCATGTTATTTAGCAAATAA
This sequence comes from Cryptoblepharus egeriae, assembly GCA_030015325.1. Taxonomy (NCBI): domain Eukaryota; kingdom Metazoa; phylum Chordata; class Lepidosauria; order Squamata; family Scincidae; genus Cryptoblepharus; species Cryptoblepharus egeriae. The sequence goes on along the minus strand of JAREYC010000001.1, from coordinate 181,567,843 downwards.
TGTGTAGTTTCAACAAATATTTTTTACAACGATCAAAAATTAAATTGGCAACATCAGTATTAAAACTCAAAATTTTAGCTCATGCTGCCAACTAGTCTTTGTCATCTTTTTTCTCTTTGTTAATAATCTGAAAAAGAAAAACAAGTTCAGACCCCAAATGATGTCTTGGTTCAGAACGAATAAGCCGAAATGAAGAAAATGCTCATTCTGCAGTGGCAGAAGAAAAACTAGATTCACTTTATTTCAATAAGCGGATTCACTTCATTTCGTTCAATTACTTCCTGAATCCAAGTACTTAAGTGACTTCCACAGTTCACTAGTGTAATTTTCTTTAATATCTTATTAGCAAATGTGTGTTAATCTCTTGTAACTTGTTTTTTCTAAATGTGTTAAATATATTTGTGTATATTTATTTTATGAACTTTTATGCACTTTATGTAGTTTTTATTGTTAGTACTCTTTTGTTGTAAGCCACTTTGAATCCTGCTCATGAGAGAAAGGTGGGATAAAAATTCACAAAATAAGTAACTAAACTTTTCTTCCAAATTTCAACATCAGCAGTAAAAGTGATATTTCCCTACACTTTGAAAAGGCTGTAGAAAATAGTCTTCAGTATAGTCAGCTAGTGTTCATGTTTTTAAAAATGTTTCTTAAAACATGTTCCATTTTTTTTTTTTGAATACTCAAGCATTGAGAACTTTAGTTGTGTTCATGCCATTTATTTTTTCACAATCTTGTTCCTGGCCAGCCTCAGACTGCATCAGTTCTTGATCTGGTTCTTGATCTAGTTCTCAAAACAATCTATCACATGTCCTGTGGGGGAAGATAGCTTTGGTCCTCCTACTCATTTCAGACCAACTGCTACAAGTGATTGTTATGGAAGTAGAATGCAAGTAGTCTGACATCCAGTTGTATAACACTTGTTATAATCCAGCATCAGAATAACCAGAAGTGGGTCGAGGGGGCAGCAAACTCATGTCTAGGCTGCTGCGGCTGGCAGTTGCTTCCCTGACGGTGTAGTCACCCAAGTGGCATATGCCGTGCCTTGGCCTGGCATAGGCTTTCCTCCATGTCACTCTTGCCCTGTTCCTATGTAACTTGCCCTGTTCCTGTGGCTCCCAAGGACATTTTCACCCTATGACTCCACCTATGACTCCAAAGTACCAGGTTGTCAGAAGTGTACTGTATTTGGCAAGTTCAACAGTATTATCCTTTACTTCTGGAGCACCAAAATCTTTTGACCTAGAGGTGTATCAAATAATCATTGAGAATGTCTTGATGGTGAGAAAAAGGCAATCTGGTCCTGAAATTTTTGCATAATTCTGTGTATCTTTGTGGAATAGGGGGAATGTCCTGTTTGCATAGATTTTCATTCAATCCCTATTTGCTCCATAGTTCATTCTTGCTATAAGAATACATAGTTGTATCCTCACCTATAGGTTGAAAGTTCTGTGAACAAATTGGTTTTTCTACCAAAAATATATCCTGAATCATGGAATCATAGAGTTGGAAGGGACCTAGTAGGTCATCTAGTCCAACCCCCTGCCTGCAGCAGGAAATCCCCCTAGAGCATCCCCGACAGGTGCTCGTCGAGCCTCTGCTTTAAGATCCCTAGTGAGGTAGAGTCCACCACCTCCCTTGGCAATCTGTTCCACTGCCGAACCGTCCGAACCATCAGGAATTTTTTCCAGATATCCAACCGGAATCTCCTCTCTTGTAGTTTGTACCCATTGGTTCTAGTTCTGCTTTCAGAAGCAGCTATGAACAAATGAGTCCCTTCCTCCCTATGACAGCCCTTCAGGTATCTGAAGAGGGCAATCATGTCTCTTCTCAGCCTCCTCTTCTCCAGGCTGAATATCCCAAGTTCCCCCAACCTTTCCTCATAGGGCTTCCCTTCCATCCCACTGATCATTCTTGTCGCTCTCCTCTGGACTTGCTCCAGTTTGGCTGCATCTTTCTTATAGTGAGGTGCCCAGAACTGAACACAGTACTCAAGGTGAGGTCTGACCAATGCTGAATAAAGAGGAACTAGAACTTCTCGTGACTTGGAATCCAGCACCACTGGAGTAGTGTGATCTGAAAAGCTTCTGGAAAGGTTTACAGTTAATGTTGTAGAGTTTGTTCATTGGTCGGAAGACTTTTGGCACTGTTGCAAAGGCACTGTTGAAAGACAGATCAGCATCGTCGGAGAACACCCCTTCTTATGACCCAGTCATATACTTGTTCAGTTCATCCGAAGCACTTTGTACGGGAGAAAACACTGCTAAATTCAGCCACAAATGATTTCTTATTCTTTTAGCTGAGAAATTTGCTCTCACCTGCAAGCTAAAATGGAGGCTTTTTTCAGTACTGATGTTTGAAAAGAAATCAATCTGGAATTAATTGATTTGTCTTTTATTTTCCACATACAATGGTTTCCTTGTCAGCTAGCGCTGCATATATATCAACAAGAACATCAGTCAGAACCATTCAGTATCATCTTTTGGGCAGAGGCAAAACGTTCTATTATGTCAAAAGCAAATGAAACCTTGAAAACAAATACAGAAATTTCAGCTGTCATGCTGTTCTCTCTGATGAATATCAGTGGATCATTGGCTGCACCACCTTCTTTCCTGATGCTGTATCTTTAAGCCTTAACGTAACAAAGCTATTTGTTCTTTCTGCAAGCATTTCCAGCAAAAGATTGGAATTGTGTTCACTGTATCTTCTTGCTGATCATCTTGCTGATTTTTTTTTTGCTTCAGAAATATTGCAATAGACCTGTTTCTCATATATTTCAGTGCAAAAAATCCTTAGTAGTTTGTGTTTTAAAACAGTAAAATCATAAATGGGGATAATATAAATTATCTTTCAATCATATACCCTCCCTTCGGATGATATTTCTTTGATAAATGTGCTAGGATCATTGGGAGATTCAATATCAAAAATCGTACAAGGACAAGGTGCACAATCCTAACCATGTCTCCTCAAAAGTAAGCCCCATTGTGTTCAATGTATCTTACTCCCAGGAAAGTGACTTTAAGATTGTAGCCAAGATCAAATTGTACATATGAGGTTATCTTATTTATAACCTTGCAGTTATCCTATGATGTTGTTCAGTGAGCTTTAGTAACAAATTGGGATTTCAATCCAACTCGGTGAAATCCAGTTCTCTTATCCACAGATACGGGAAGGTGCAGAACCTGAGAATTGCAATGACTACGCTTTTTTATCAGCCCCCACACCTTTTTACTCTGTCTTAATCCTTTGAGACTTCAGATAGCACTTGTTGAACCCAAATAGAGACATGGAAGTGTAGCCTGTTGAAACTGATTCTTTCAGAAAGGCTGAAGGCTTCTTTGTTTCTTATGCAGGTAATGATCTGAAGATTTCAGTATCTCCATGGTGATAATTTTCAGATGGGTTAAACTGACTCACTTAGTCACTTAAATGATGGCAGGTAATTTTCAAGCAATAGATATAATTTGACAAGATTTTTCTCTTCCTTGAAGAGAAACAAAGGTAAATTTGTCAGGATATTATGAAAAGGAGGCCCCTCAAGCATTCTAACTTTACAAGAGCCGCAGGAGTGAGTAGGAGTATTCTGATCATTGTCTTTAATTGACCACTCTGTTTTGTCATCTTCAAGGGCAGCCTGGTTTGTTTGATTTGCTACAGATCTTTTCTCCAAAAGGCACTGTCTCCACACATGTCTTTAATCCATCCAATTCAAAATTGATGGTGGTGCTTAAATTTTGGTATTTGTTTTGGTGCTAATTGAGGGCTAAGACTCAGGATTCAGTACTCTCTGAGTGCTCTAGTTGTTTCTATGGGATAGGTGGGTTTGAATACAACAATACTCAAATTCCTGGACATAAGATCCCTTGGGTTATGAAAATTTTCAGTGAATGCAAACAATTTCTTTTTTGTTTTCTTTGGTTTATTTTGGTTTTTTGGTAATATTTTTAGTATTTGCAGAACCATGTTAATTCTCCCTTACAACTTGGCAGAATGTGGCCCTTTCTTTGGCAAAGCTCTACTTTGTGCCCTAGTGCAATAGTCTTCACAGTGGGAATTGGGACCCACTTTGGGGTCATAACCTTGGGTCGGGGGGGGGGGTCACGAGAAGATGGTATCCACCATCCTGGAATCTGGCACTGGGCTTGCTTAGAAGTCTCATGGAACACAATGGGACTTACTCCCAAGCAGACTTGGAGGAAGATCCTGGTACATTTGACAGGGGGTCCCGAACTGATTAAGTTTTAATGGGGGTCCCAGTATTTTCTTGCCTTGACTGCCATAACCCTACCCTTATCCTTGCTGGTCTTCCATTGGCTCATCTCCATTTCCTTACTTCTTCCAGTCTACACTCAGCTGCAAAAGTCATGCATCTCTTCTGACTCCTCTCATTCTCCCTTTACTGGCTTTCTGTCTACTCTTGAATCTGACATAAGCTCCTATTCTTCCATGCCTTATCTCAGTTGCTTCTCAGTAATTGTATTTCATCAAATTGCTGATAATTGTTTTAGCTCCTTCAGCTACAGTATTCTCAATCCAAGCTTACTCTTTCACTTGACCTGCCCTTTATACAGTGGTACCTTGCAAGACAAATGCCCTGTAGGATGAATGCTTTGAATATCCAGCTGAAATTCCTCTGGGATTCTGCTTTGTGAGACAAATGTGCTTTGTAAGACGAATACCCATTGGCTGGGCTCCCTCTCCTCCTGCCTGCAGTACCAGTGAATAGGCCAGCAGAGGGAGCAGAAGAAGCATCCTCCTGCATTGTCAGAGCTTCCCCAACCAGCCTCCTGCACTCTCCAGCAAGCACATGGTCTCAATCCAGCCAGCCCACCCCCTGGAGCAGAGCAGCCACATTCAGGTAGGAGGGAAACCCCTCCTGGACTTCACTCTGCTCTTGAACCCTTTCAGTAGAAACCCCCTTCCTGCCTGGACCCCACTAAAACTTCCCCTCTTCCCCCCTCCACCTTGCCTGTCTGGACCCCAGTGCTGTATCCAGCTCCTTGCCTGCCTGGACCCCAGTCCTGCACCCTGCTGCTGGAAACTTAGAAAGAGTCAGGCTGGCATCCTATGCACTTTCCTGTGAGTTAGCCCCAGTAGAGTCAATGGGCCTTGATTCTGAGGAGACCATAGGATTTGGCCCCTTTTACTTCAAGGGAGAAGCCATTGCTGTTGGTCCTGCTGCAAACTACCCATCTGGTTTGCATAGACAAATCTCACACAGAGAGAGATGGGTTCCATGTTAAAGTTGCTCCAAAAGACACCAGTGACTCTTTTAGTGAAAATTAGACATCATTGGCCATAAAGGGTTTTTTTCTGTTTTACTGTACAGAATATTACAGTGTTCTACTACAGTAATTGTATTCTGTATTATAGTGTTCTGAATTTGATTACACTGTTTTGTCATCTTTTTTACATACAGTTAATATTTTTATATGAACATTTTTGAGTTGTGGAACCAATTTCACTGGGGAACATGCATTTTGTTGACTTATCTGATCTGGCACTTGTTTTTGACTAACTGGTCTCTGAATCCAGAAATGACCCCAGTTTTTTTCTATCACATCAACTTTTTAAGCTACACGATATCCCAAAAGTCATATAAAATGTGCATATAAAGGAAAATAAAGAAAAAACTTACCAAATATACTGTTCACAGATAATAAATTTTATTCCTACAACATCTAAATATAGTTACTATAAGTTAAATTGTGTTCATACCAGTAGTAAAGTTCCTTTACCAAGTGGCAAACATACCAATTAAGGTAAACATTTTCACTTGAGTGTTCAATCTGTGGACAATCTCACTTGATGCTCCAACAATAGTCAGCAATCATATGCTCATCCCATCTACATTGATACCATTCCTCCATGAGCTTCAAATCTTGGTGGAATTGCTCACTCTGCTCATCACTGACTGCACCAAGGTTTTTGGGAAGTTAGCAAGATGGCTATGCAGAAAATGAAGGAATACTGGTATTCCTGTATTTTGAAAGAGGCTATTTTTTTGAAAATGGGCTATGGGTGGCGCAAGCGGTAAAGACACTGTGCCTGTTAACCAGCAGGCCAGGGTTCGAGACCTGGGTCGGCCCCACAAGACAGGGTGAGCTCCTGTCCTTAGCCCAGCTCTGCGACGCCAGCTGGATCCAATCATATTGGCCCTATGTTTCCATTGGACTAATTCAGTGGCGTGGAGAGGGGGGATTTGCTGCTTGGGTAACAGCCTATTCTCCATATATAGGGTAACAGCCTATTCTCCAGGCTTTCGTGCTTCTCATGCAGTGCCAAGCACGATACCATAGTCTTTCAAGACTGACGGAGGCCTGCTTTATTTCTTTGAAAACTGGCACAGGGATTTCAGCTGATTTCATGATGGTAAACTAGGATACTCTATGTGACCTTTGTTTGTCTTGTTAAATCCTGACGTTTTCACTATACAAAAACAGTCACTTGAATGATCACTGGGCTCTCACCAAATCATAGGTATACCAAATGGCAATTTATCACTTGTTCCCTTTGTCGACATTCATAAACTCTTGACACGCTGCCTGCACACCTTGTGAGGGGCCCAAGATTTATCTTGATCACCAATTTTCACTTTAAAATATGCAAAATAGGCTTGCCTGACAAATGCACTGATGTTTGTCCTTTGAGTAGGAATGGTAAAACTGCCACATATATAACAAAACAAATCGGGTCTATTTAAGCACTTACGACGTGAAGTAGCAGAGGCAGACATGATATAAAGGGAAGGAAAAAAGCAAGCAGACTACAACTAAGAACTCAGACTCCACTTAGGAATGTGCTTCACTAGCGACACTCAGTGTCTCACTACACTACATCAGGTGTAACTGAATAGCCTTGAGAACAGGGTGACCAGATGCCAAACCCAAAATTCCTGAACCCCAAGGCCAAAATTCCTATTCCCCCAAACCAAAATTCCTACCCGCTTAAAAAGAATGCCAAAAATGGTGTTTTTTTGTTTTTATATTTTTTTGGTTTTTTGACCATAGCATTTGATAGGAAGGAGATATCTCAAAACCGATTTTTGCATTGGATTCTGCTCTTCAATACAAATCCAACGACATATGACATGATGGGGTACTGTGCACCACTGCGACATTAAAAAATGAAACCAAGATGTAGGACAATGAAGCCAAAATGTAGGACACCCAGTCATATGATCACCCTGCTAGAGAAGTCTGAAGCTGTCCCTGGTCTCTTATGGCATCGTTCATCCCTTCCCAATTGAAGAAGGTTTACTTCAGCCGATAGGAGAGCACTAGTGCTTCCTATGACTCAAGCTCAATTCAACAGAGAGTGGTCACATTAAGATAAGCTGTAGAGAAAAAAAATTGACGTGTTAGAAGAAAATGAACTACAGTTTTGAAATTAGAACGCCTATTTAACTTTAAAACAGTTGAAAAATCAAAATCAACAGAAAGTGTGTTAAAAATTGTTCCCCAGTGTTGTCTGAGTTCCCATTATTTCCTATGGGAAAATTCACTTTGTAAGAAGTATGCTTTGTAAGACAAACATGCTCTTGGAATGAATTAAATTTGTCTTACAAAGCACCACTGTACTTTGAACTGCCTTCTGGAACATATGGAAGTTTGATGTAACAATCATATTTGTTCCTCCAGTTATCCTTTTTCCACTCTTCCCTCATTCTTTTTTTATGTCTTATCGAGATAATCTCCTTGAGTCTAGGTCCTGTTTTCTCATTCTATATAAATTTCCATGTACATTGTAATTGGGTTGAACCAATAGACTATGTATTGAATAGAATATGCTATTCTACTGAATAGAATATACTAGGATGCTTGTTTATGATCTGTTAGTTGTTGTTCAAACAAGGACTTAATTGCACTTTGTAATTCTAGTCACTAGTGGATCAGTTTGGCATGATAGCTAAACATGTATATGATGTGTTTTTAAATTGTCTCACAGGGTTTTTTGGTAAATTTCTTTGTCCCACCACGACCCACTGAGGGAAGCAAGAAGAAAAACATAAAGAAAATGGAATACAAGTTGAAGGAAAAGATTCAGTATCCTAGTAAGTGTTCTTTTGCCCAGTGTCCAGTAGGATGAATGGTGGTGCCTGCTGCCTATTGCTGATGGTGCCTGCTGCCTGCTGCCACCCAATGGTACTTAGTACCCAGTGGTGCATGCTGTCCTCTAGTGCCCAGTGCTGCCTGCTGGTGCCTGACAAGGACGCCTTTTGTCTGGTGATGGCCAGTGGTCCCCAGTAGGTGTGCACTGTGGTGCCTGCTTCACACTGGTACCTACTGCCTACTGGTGCCCACTGCATGGTGATGTACGGTGCTGCCCAATGGTACCCGGCAGTGGTGTCTGCTGCATGGTGGTGCCTGTTGCCCACTGGTGCCCACCACCGATTTTCCAGCTATGCCTTCGGGTCCACACAAATATTCTTGAAATTTTACTCCCATAACAATAGGTACATTCAGCTAGTAGATTTCTAATAATGACAGTTTATAAAAATGTAGCTGCAACACTTAAACAGTGGTATTTGAATTATTCTGCAGTTCTATCCTTGTGCTTTTTAATCTATTTGTTCCTTCATATAGGTTTGCGAGTGATGCTTTTGACAGCTATAAAAGAAATGAATGTAAAGAAAGGAGCATCTATTATAGCTATTTTTAAGTATGTCCATGCCATTTACAAGTATGACATAGAGAGAAATCGTCGGATTCTTAAAAGGACTCTAGAAAAATTAATTGCAGAGAAGATAGTGGAACAAGTCAAGGGCCATGGTCTTGCTGGTTCTTTCAGGTTGGGCAGAAACTACAAGGAACAAAAATTTTGTAATAAAGCTAAGAAACAGGTAAGCTGGGTGATATAGAATTGTGTTTCATGAAGGAAATACTATAGAATTTACTGATATATACTGTATTTACTCGAATCTAACGTGCACAATTTTTAGCCAAATTAAGAACTTAAACTAGGGGTGCACATTAGATTTGTGGGCACATTAGATTCATGTGTAAGTACAGTGGTTTTCCTTCAAGGCAGAAGTGGAAGTTGGGTGGCTATTGCAGGAAGTGACTGGAGGTTGTGACCTCCTCCAACCTTCAGCTTCAGCCGCTGCTTGCTCCCCCTTCTGCCCTGCCAGGAAGGAAAGCAGGTAGCTATAGGCGGGGTGGTGGTGGTGGTGATGGCCTCCCAAGCCCCCAACTACCCACTGCAATGTGCCTACCTCCTCTTCCAGCATCACTTTAAATGGATCATAGTTTGAATTTTTGGGTGTAAAATCAACCACAGTGGTACCTCACTTAACAAGCGCCTCGCTTAACAAGCATTTCACATAACAAGCAAAAATTTCCAAGAAATCTTGCTTCACATAACAAGTTCCGCTTCATAAGCAAGCACGCTATGGGCATACATGCTATGCAGCCCTGACGCTCCGCATGGAGGCTTTTTAAAAGTGCTGCCGGCCAGCGCTGCTGCCTCTAACTGCCTCCAACTTGGGGGCAGGTGCCTGTAGGTGCCAGAGGTCCCAAGTGCCCCCACCGACCACCTTGAACCTCCAGCAGCAGCCCAGGTAAGCCTCCCAGGAAAGTGTCTTTGATTGCAGTCTCCTGACTATGTCTTCTCACAAGTAATCCCCATTGTGTTAAATAGGGTCTACTCCCAGGAAAGTGTCTTTGATTGCAGCCTCTTAACCATGTTTACCCAGAAGTAAGCTCCTTTGTGTTAAAATGCGCTTACTCCCAGGAAAGTGTTTTTAGGATTTCAGCCTAAGTAGACTTCATAGGATCATGCACATTGAATGCATGTTTTGAATTCAATTCCAGTGTTTTGTCATCATTTTTACATCCAGTTAATATTTTTATATGAATATTTTGGGGGTTGTGGAACCAATCGTCTGAGTTTCCATTATTTCCTATGGAAAAATCTGCTTCACTTAAAGAGCCTCTGGAACGAATTAAGTTTTTTATGTGAGGCACCACTTCAGCCACTTCCAGAAACATCTTCAGCCACTTCCACAAGGTTAAAATAATTGTGCATAGTCTAAGCCAGGCCCAATTTATACATAGACCCAGTGGCTAATGGTGGATTTAATACTTGGAATGACAAATTGATTTCACAAAAGGAATACTGATGATCTGTATTAATAAGCAGGTTATATGGATTTCTGTCAAGGTAATTTAAATCCTCAAAAGAAAAAATGAGCCATCATGGATTTAATTCAAAGTTTTCTATTTAATATGTAAATAGTTCCTTTTTTAAAAAAATTGCATAATAACTGGCTGCTAGAACCATAATTTTTAAACTGGAAGTTACACTTTTTAATGATTTAGAACAAAGAGTTATTATTATTATAGTAATCCCCTTTGTCTTTTAACTGTTCTATTACCATTCCACAGGGAAGGAGGTTTGAATTTAGTGGTACTACTGCTGCTGTCAAACCAGCGCCTATCCCGAGCTCAATTTGTTCACCTGTTCACCTGTTACATCTCTTCCCTGTTACACTCCTTACAAAGGGCTTATCTGCTCCAGAGGACCTCCCAACATTTGCCACTGCATGGGAAGGGTCCAATCCTCCCAATAACATTCGCTTAGTAGTGGCACTGAGGGTGCAATCCTAACCTTGTCTGCCACAATTGATCAGTCTTCCCATTCCCATGGTGCTGTAGGAAGGCAAGCACATGTCTGTGTGCTGGCCTAACCCTATCAAGGAAGTGGTGCAGAAGTGACACTTTTGTGACACTCCCAGGTCAGCATGGGACTTGTGCTGGGCCTTATGGCAGCCTGATTGAGAGTTAGGATTGCAGCCTGAGTTAGAGAAAACACTAAAGTTTTATGGCAGTGCCCTCTCCCCAAAGGCTTACAGAATTTTAGTTGTTTAAACCATTGTGTTTTGTTTGTTTTTGAAAAGTGAGTTCTAAAGTGTTCTTTCTATCTGGCAAGCACAGCTTTCTCTAATTCATTATGGTTTCTTGCTTTGGTCCTAGTCTTTGTAAAGGCTAAACTATAAATATCTGTTATTCCAGATAATATCAGATATTCCAGATAAATATCTGGAATACAGCATACAGACTGGAGCTTTCCTAAGTTCCCTTCTGACTGAACCTCTCTGACCTATCTCTGACTGAGCCTAATTCACTCTGTGGAACAGCATGCAGTGTACTCAATACATGTATGTGCACACAAACACTGTGTGCATTTAAAAATAAATGATTTTCATGCAAGCCTATTTTATTTCCAGTCAGCATAGTGGTTTTTTAATGCAAAGTATTAATGTAGTTTCATTTTTTGTTTTTCATAGAAATCAAAACCTTTATGTAGGCATCAAAAGAAAACATCAGGTAGTAGAGATGCAACCAAAGAATTTGGAGATAGGGCAACATGCTCAGCAGATGCTCTGAAACAACTTCTGAGATTAAATATCGCAGCAGAAGAGCATGATTATTGTAGAAAAAGCGAAGACAGTACAGGATTAAAACTGAATGCCAAGAATTGGAAAAATAGAAAAGGTTCCCAGCATAGAACAATGGATGAAAACTCTGTTGACTTGCAGGGCATTGTGCTGGTTTCGAAAGATGAAATTGCAACAAACACTGATGTGCCGAAACAAATGAAGACTGAGGAGCATCAGGATGACTCAGAAGATACAACTCCAGACTCCCAAGAACATGCTAGCATTTTTGTACAACATCCTGGTTCCATTTTTCCATTCAACACCTCTGATTACCGCTTTGAATGCATCTGTGGTGAGCTTGGCTTGGCTGACTTTAAGGCAAGGGTGCAATGCCTGAATTGCCACCTTTGGCAACATGCTGAGTGTGTGAACTATAAGGAAGAAAATCTGAAGATCAAGCCCTTTTATTGTCCCCATTGCCTTGTGGCCATGAAACCAGTTTCCACAAGAGCAACTCTAATAATCTCACCAAGTTCAATATGCCATCAGTGGGTTGATGAGATCAACAGGCATGTGAGATCATCTTCCCTTCGAGTATTGGTAAGGAAAATAGAAAACAGTGAACCAGAAATTATTTGTGCAGTTTACTATTGAGGAAGTGCTTTGGTTCTCCGAATGAAGAGCAATAATTTAGTGTTTTTACTTGAATATAATGCTCCATCAAATCTAATGCACACCCAGATTTTAGAAGAATTGATATTTTTAAAAACTTAACTGGTGATTATAATGCATTACATTCACATGAATATGGTAATCTTGGGCTGGCCTCCCAGGAAAGTGCAGAGAGGGAATGTAACCTTACTGGCCAAACTTACAGGTAGAAGGCAGATCTTCTCAGGAGGAGGGGAAGATCATGACATGGGGAACAAAGCAGCAGCAGCTGCTGAGAGCAGGAAGGAAGGTCCAAGTTGTGCAGGTGTCCGGCTTCTCTTCTCAGTGTCTTGACCAACTCTTCACAGCTCCATGGAAATCAGATGGAGAGGAGGGAGTAGGAGTGAAGCCCCATAGGATGCTCCTAAATCACCTTCATCTGCTGCTTCCCTTCAAGCCTCGGGGGAGCAGACCTGGGCACCCCTGTCCATCACAGACACACCAGAAGGCAGGCACCTCAGTGGTTAGGGCTGTTCTAGGCTGGGGTGCCCCCTTGCCTCACTTCTCTCTTATCCATTCTCTTCTTCCTAGGGACAGATGGGTAGGAGGCTTCCATCATATTGGAAGGTTCTGGCATGTATCAGATAATGTAAAATTTCATCCTTTACTTACTATCATTTAATAGGTTAACTGTTTTTGGCTGCCTGGTAAATATTGCACATTAAAATGTGGCTCAGTTTCACTAGTTGATATAATACCCACCATGGACAGATGAAGTACAGCAGCTCAGCTGATTATCCCTACAATCCAGAGTAACTACGGGAGCATATAAGAGACATTTACGTTGAAGTAGTTACGGCACCACCTAATGAAAACCTATGGGAAATTCATATTGCAATCCAGAGTAAATTGTTCTTATGACGGAGCAAGAACTCCCTGTAGTTACTCTGGATTGTGCCCTACATGTGTACTATTTTCAGCTGATTACACAAAACATTGTTACTACTTTTTCTCCCCTTAGGAGTTCTTCATGTCTTAAATTTTTTTTCTTTGACCCAGAAATTATGCATTAAAATTTCTGCAATATTCTCAAATGTATACTTTCTGAATCTTGTAGAAAATGGGTCTACCTAAAGCAATACTGAATACAGAGGTCCTTGAACACAAGTTAAAATCTTCAAACAAAATAGGAAATTGACTTTCAAAAAAACTTTTTTCACTGTTAAGAAGTTTCTAGTTGTTGGTGTTTTCTCTCTTATTCTTCATGCATGAATTTGTGCAGGTTTATCAAGGAGTGAAGAAACACGGTTTCTTGCAGCCCCACATCTTGGCAGAGCAGGAAGTCGTAATCACCACATATGATGTACTTCGTAATGAGCTGAACTATGTAGACATTCCTCACAGCAATAGTGAAGATGGGCGTCGTTTCAGGAACCAGAAGCGCTACATGGCTATCCCAAGTCCCTTGGTAGCTGTGGAGTGGTGGCGAATTTGTCTGGATGAAGCGCAGATGGTAGAGTGCACCACTGCAAAGGTGAGAGAGCCTCTTGGGCATGCTTGTGTTGAACATGAAAGATATTTTTTTCAAATGAGGAACCTGCCTCTATAGCCCTTTTAATATACAAAGATGTAAATTTGCCCTTTTAGTTCATCGTTCAGATCTGATTTCCCTTAGAGTTGTTTGCTATTAAAAGTTTTCCTTGCTGGAGGTTTTCCTGACTGGATATGAAACATGATCGTTTTTGAAAAATCACTTAACATAATATATTCTGGCAGTTAAGAGAACTAGGTTATCCTGTCTTGTACACTACCTCTTAGTTTAAGGTAAGATATTAGTCTATCCAAAGAGGCAAAGAGTTTGCTCTTGTGTCTAGTAAACTATAAAACTTTCTACATAGACTTAAAAATGGTATTTAATGCCATTTTATTAGTTTGAACACATGTTCAACTGCGTTTTTCACATTCCAAAAGACCATTCTTAGCAAATGATGCCATGTGCTTTAACAGTTAATAATGTGGTTATTAATATGTGCTTGAATTATGATGGTATAAAGTTGCACACACAAGATGGTATGTAGATTCTTATACAGATAGTTGGTAGGTATCTCACAAAATTTCTAGACATCTCACTGTTGCCATGAATACAAAATTGTATACGGAGAAAGTATCTGGAAAGTATTAAACGATGGAGGTTAGACACGAATTTAGTACTCCTATCTGCTGCCAAGCTCTTAAACACAGCACAAGATGGATCTGGCTCTCAGTATTCAAAGACTTTCATTTTCTTTTCTGTTATCATTTATTAGGCTGCAGAAATGGCTCTCCGTTTGACTGGAATCAATCGCTGGTGTGTCAGTGGCACACCAGTGCAACGAGGATTGGAAGGTGAATAATATAACTAAAATCTTCTCTGTCAAATTATATATATTGGGAGTCTCCAATGTTTTTGGCAGGAAGACCTGAACAAATTGACCACATACTTCAGCTGCAGTTTGGACCCACACAGACCCTCTGCCATTACATTACTGTATACTGAACTTTCTATATTGAACAGTAAAGGAGGAACAACTTCGTTTGAAAGCATATAGACCTTCTGAGTTCTTCCCCCATGTCACCTTGATTAAAAATACTCCTTTGTTATTGGTAATAGCAAGAGATTCTTGCTTTCTCATTCTTATTTTTCCAGTTTTAGAAGTCTTTGAGAGTCCTCCTTTCACAGCCTCAGCATCCTCTTTACCAGTTTTCTTGTACTTGTCACTTGTTCATTGATATAGAAAAATGTACACTTTCATTATAGTTTCAGACAAAACTTTAATCCTGTGTTGGAATCACTGAATCCATATTTTCATAGAAAAGCCAATTATTCCTTAAATGACTAAATAGGGTTGCATCATAAACCTGTGAGAGACAATGTACAGGGGTAAAACTCAATCCCTGGATTTAATTTTCCATATGATGTGACTGACTACCACATTCCCAATAATTTAAGCAATGTCTTCATGCTTACATTTCTGATCAAATCACCAAAAACAAATCAGTGCTTTACTAGTGGACTATATGAGGTATTCATTAGGAGGTGTGCTTTTAATCATAGACTTTCCCCAAAAGTGGCAATATACACGCCACTCAGATTCCGTCTTCCTCCTCTCAAAAGGAAAGTTTTAAGTACTTTTAACTTGTAAAGGTGATAAACTAAGGTGACCTTTACAAAATTAAATTTTAGACTATATTGTATGCAGTTTTGTTTAAATATTTCCTGAATGATATCAAAACATGCATGCAGTAAAACATTTTTTTCTCTCACAGATCTGTACGGATTAGTACTTTTTCTGGGAGTTGATCCTTACTGGGTCAAATATTGGTGGGATCAGCTTCTATATCGACCTTACTGCAGGAAAAACCCACAACCTCTCTACAACTTCATAGCCAAGATAATGTGGAGGTCGGCAAAGAAGGACGTGCTTGACCAAGTAAACACTTAAGTTCTAAAAACATTTTTTATAGATAACTAGAGTTTATGGTGGAAAATGTTGTTTGTTTATTCTTTCATTTACAATTAGATTCAGATCCCTCCTCAAACAGAAGAGATACATTGGCTTCATTTTTCTCCTGTGGAGAGACACTTTTATCATCGCCAGCATGAGGTGTGCTGCCAGGATGCTCTGGCAAAACTCAGGAAAATTTCTGATTGGTCCCTCAAGCTTAGCAGCCTGGATAGGAGAACAGTTGCTTCCATTCTGTATCCTTTGTTACGTCTGAGACAGGCCTGCTGTCACCCTCAAGCTGTTCGTGGAGAATTTTTGCCTCTGCAGAAAAGGTTAATGTTTCTAATTAATTTGGATATAGAATATTAGAGTTTGAATATACTTTGGAGGTCATCTGCCCAATGCAAGCACCCCTGACAGGTGGTTATCCAGCTTCTGGACCATTGATGTTAAGCATATCCCATTAAATAGGTAGAATAGTACTTACTGCACCAATTGACAGCTGAAAGTGACATTAAGGAGGCAGTGATGTAATTACACAAAAGATAGCCAGGAAAAGCACTTTGTTTTCACATAGCAACTCAGTAACTACAAATAACAAGAGATAGTATAGTGTATTGTCATTTTCAAGATTTCATTATCATGCTGGTAACCCTTTCAGCTGCAAAGCTTCAGCCAAGGCTTCACCTCTTTAAATGTGGGTTTTTTCATATCACGTAACATGGCAAAATGTTGTGGCTTAAAGCAAAGTGTGCCAGGCATGGCTGTTCCTTTTCTGGATATGGTATATTTTGAGAATTTGCTTCCAAGTTTGGAGCACTTCTAGATAGTTTTGATGTGAAGCTGTTTTATTTTAATCACTGAGCTGTGACCACTTCCTGAAATTTGTTGACAGAAGTATCAGGAAAGTTAAATAAAAATATATATTTTGATTGAAAAGAAGTTTAGGTCAGTCACCTGTTGCTTCATTGGCTTTTAAAAAGATACATTTTAACTACTGGTAAGACAGTGAGTCCCTAATCTTGTCACAGTATAGTATAATGTTTCTATATTCCAAGTGGAAAAGATGTTTTGAAATTATTTGTAGTACCTCTACGGTACCTTGTAGTAACTTTCTCTTTGTAGTACCTCAGTAACGTTCTCTTGGCTAAACAACTCAAATCCTTTACTTGCAACTTCAGGTGCAAGCCTAAGCGTGTCTACTCAGAAGTCCCATTGTGTTCAATGGTCTTACTCCAAGGAAAGCATATTTAGGATTGCAGCCTTCATCTGAGATGAATTGATTGACTAAAGGGTGTTTCTATAACAATAAAGCCACCAGTCCTAAGGAATCTTTCATAGTGCTCCGAGCTAATTAACATTCAATTTAAAATTTTCATTTTTCATAACAAAGAAATAATTGTGCTCATTGATTGTACCTCAGTGCTTTTTAACTCTACAAATTGTTTTCTACCTTTTGCTTCTAAAAAAGAGCATAACACTTAAGAAATTTGTTGTTGACAAATTTAAAAAAGCATATTATCTTGATATTCTGGTAATAACCAGGCCCAGATTTTCAGAAGACTAGAGGGCTGTTGTTGTAGTTTTTGGAACTTTTGCTGAATATGTATTTTCCTGCAGAGTGTGCCTTATAAAAATCCATATTTAGACTTTCCTACATTCATTTTAAAATGTCAGCCGAACTTTGAACTTTTATTCCTCCCTGTGTCCTCCCACTCATGTATTCCGCCAATCTGCTCCTTTTGTTAGAACAATTTGTTTCACTGTTAAGTTCTGCTACTTTTCTCTTCCATCAACTGTTGCAGTACCCCATCACCCTGTATTTTTTTATGTATAATGCAAAGTTATAGGTACTCTGGGGAGGGTTGTACTCATGCTTGGCACACATTTGCCTATAAGCTATTAAGTAGGAATGTGTACGTCCTAAGTAGCAGTTGCTTTCCCTTCCCAGGGGTGATTGTCACTGTTGTCACATGAAGATAGAACTTGTGCTTTTGCTTTGCATATTAATATATTCATTGTAGTTTTGAAAGTTTTTGGTTAATGTTTCGTTTTTGATATGTTTCTTATTTCTACCTATAGTTCTTTCAGAAGGGTATTCAATGACACTAAATAAATATCTGCTGAGTGCCTTCAGTTGATGTTTGGGTTTCTTTTCCAGCACAATGACTATGGAGGAGCTTTTAACATCACTGCAGAAAAAATGTCGAACAGAATGTGAAGAAGCTCATAGACAGCTGGTGTGTGCTCTGAATGGCTTAGCTGGTATTCATATTATTAAAGGTAAAATGATCTCAAAATAGTGAGATGAAACATCCTGTAAATATAATAGCCACTATTAAGTTCCATTTCTACAGTTCATCCTAAGAAACCAATTCTGACCAGATGTACGTAGTCTTACCAGTTTAATTTCTTTAAGTCCTCCTGGCCAAAAGTTAATGAGGGACTGAATGCAAAAACCTAGTTTAAATATCCTTAAATGTTTAAATGTGGAGTGGTTTGGTTTTAAGAACCAGACTTATAAAGGTTACTTGAGGCATGGACGATCCGTGTTTGTTCTTACAGTAGTCAAACATCAGCCTAAGTTTCTTCTAGAAATAGAACATTTGATTCAAGTACAGCACTTGAGAATACAAAAGGTGCCTAATTGTTCCAGATACTCAAGAATAACAACTGTGTTTTTGATGGTCAAGTGGACATTACAGTGGGTTAAACTGCTTCCTTCTCCAATATAAATACTTCTAGAAGCTCAATATTTGAGGAAGCAGGAACACACCCTAATTTACTCATTTTTCTTCATGAAGGACACCCAAAGCAGCATACAGAACCATAAAATCATAACACTTAAAAACACAGCAAACCCTAAGTGTAAACCCTAACTAAAACATCCTTAGATCACCAATAAAATATCACAAAGTTAGCAGGCAAAAGTTGTTTTGGCGTTGAAATGTATCCAAACTTGTTGCATGGTACTTCTTTTTTAAAATCCTGTGAAATTGGACCATTTAGGAATCAAACTCTGTTTTCTGCATGGTTCTCAGTGAGAGGTATTTAGACTAATGAAGAAAATCTAAATGACTTTCACTGCTTAATGTGCTTCAAAGAGACTTTGCAGTTTTCTCCAAGAGAAGGGCTTCATTGATTTCAGGAGTGCCACTCTACTACTTGCTGGAATTAAAAATTCACTGGATCCCTTTCATAAAAGATAGGAAACTGTGGATACCACTCACTGTTCGTAGGACTTTATTTTGAGTTTCACAGCAGAATTCAGTTGGCAATTTTGGAGTTTAATTCATGAATTAGTTGCAGTGTTTTAATTAAAATAAAGTGCTTACTTAGAGAGTCTAATGTTTTGCACATAAGGTTGTAGATAGACACCTGAAATATAGACTTTCCAATGATTAGATCTGACATATGCACATTTTTCAGATGAATATGCACAGGCAGTAGACTTGTACAGAGAAGTGCTGCGTTCCTCAGAGGAGCACAAAGAAAAGCTCAAAACTGATTCTTTGCAAGTAAGTTTCTCTGAAACTGCTCCTTAAGCCAGTATCCACATTGTGTCAGACTTTTGTGTTTAGTGATCTTTATCTTCATGTTAGCTCCTTCTGGGCCAGGGTCAGTTTCCAAGTCTTATTTTTCAAGTTTCGAGAGAGATGCTATCATGTTGCCATTTTCTTGAAAATGGCAGTTGCCACATATTCTCATAATTTAAAAGAATTTGCAGTCATCAGACATTTGAAGTTGATTTAGTGCCACCTGCTATTTTTCATAAAAGAATAACAGGCTTCAGTTCAGAATGTATTTGGATAGTATCATGTACTGAATGAGCAGGTGCTATGCAATCCTCGGCCTGATTGTACCTCTTACAGCCCTCACCTCTTCTTGTCCAAAGAAGTCTTGTGACAAATGTTGTGTCAGATACACTGATGTTAAAAGAAGGAAGCAACTTAAAGATGTGGCAAGGAAATGTGTGCAGATTAATCCTGTAGTGCACTGTTTTGCAGTGGCCGAATACCAAGAAAATTACTCTGAGGTCCACAGAGTAGCAGAATCTCAATATAAGGATACCAATCCTGACATGGTATAGTTGTGCTAAGTTTCAGTTGTTCATTGCAGTCTAAGAAGAGTTTATTGGAGTCAGAATAGATTTACAGTAATTAATAGTAGTGTTTTGCATGTTTGATTATTGTTCTTCAGCCAAAAGAACTCAGATTGCAGTGGAATCAATAGTTTGTGCATCATAGTTGCAGAAAAAATTTAAGGATACCCTTGAAAGGATTGTACTTGCAGTCTAAAAAAAATAGAGTTGATTTATTGCACTAATAGAAATTATATTGTAGAGTTATAAATTGGGGAAGTTGAGGAACCAAACAAAATATTTGTTGCCTTGATGTTTACAATAGAGACTTCATTCTACTCAAAACTTGATGGAACTTCTGGCAGCAAAGCATCCTGGAATTCCACCTACTTTGCGTGATGGCAAACTTCAGGAAGAGGTGATGTTAAAAGTTCATTTAAATTGCATCTTAAGGAATACTTACTGCAGAATTACTTAGAAAATAATACAGTATTCCTATAATTCATGGAATTATCACAAAGATGCTCATAAACCCTGTTGTCAAATAAATTTTCTGCATTATCAATTAAAATAAATTATATACATTATCTATTTTTTTAATTACACCTACATCTTATTGTCCTTAATGCATTTTGTGGTTCTCTCACAATGAAAACACTAAAAAACAAATGAATGGCTTTCTTAAGGGAGCTTGCTATATCTAGCCTTTTCCAATCAGTAGCCTGGACATTCTTGCAGGAATAAAAGTAAAACATTCATTAAATCGTACTGGCCATTAGCCACCAACTCCAAAGACTAATGTTGATATGGGTGTAACAGGTTGATGTTTGTTGAGCCCATAAGTAGTTTTAAAAGCTGCATGCTGGGAAAGGGACAGGGCAAGACTTGGGCATTGCAGAATTGAAATAATTGATTTATTCATGTATCGTTTCAAAACAGTGTGAACAGCTTCGCCAACATTATATGAGTAAATCAAATGCAGAAGTTGCTGAAGCTCACCAGGCATTACAACCAGTTGTACAGACAATTCAAGAACTTCAGAAGAAAGTAAGAGTCTGCCTCCATATTTAATTTACATATTTGATTATTATAAATGTTTTGAGCTATATATGAATGGTTGTGTTTGGGATTTTTTGTTAATTTCTAATACAATTGTATCACCAGAAGAGATTTTTCATGCCACTAGAAGTGGCATGCAGCAGGTGAGCGCCACTTCTAGCAGTGCAAATGGAACACATCTGCCTCCTGGAAGCAGTGCTTGCCTTCTGGATGCTACTTCTAGAGATGACAAAAAAGCTCTGATGGAGCCTTTCATGCTGCTTAGTAGTGGTGCCAAATGCTCCCTCAGAAAAATGGTGTGTACCTCCTACGAAATTGGAGGAGACGAGCACCACTTCTGACCAGCTATCCAGCCGTTCTGAGTATCACTCTCTTCTCCTTTCTTTGAAAAGAAAGGAGGGCAACCTTCAGATCAGCACAGAACTGCAGGAACACAGCCACTGCTTGCATGGTTCACAACCATCCAAAAAAAAGTGATGGTAAGAGCAGGTCACAGCATTGCTTCCCCCCAACCCTGGCATCATGAGTATTTCCTACTGTTGCACCTCAATATGCTACTTCAGCTTTGAGTCCCCATACAGGAGAAAAGGGAAATAAAAGCACAGATATAAATAAAATCTCATAACAAATTATATATGTTCCTGCCATTTCTTAATCTCTCAGCTGTCATAGAAGTATTTACTATTAATCCAAAAAAGTATGGTTCAGGTACACAAGATTTATGGCACATTGTTTATAGATGATACATCTTTTATGCACCTAGATACGCTCTAATTCACCATGGTGGTTGGATGTTATCCAGTCAGCAATACAATATGCTGTTGACGAGGAGCTTGTTCAGCGAGTGCAAAATGATCTAACCAGCAACTACAAGCAGCAAACTAATAAACTCTCCATGGCAGACAAGTAAGGCAAGAACTCCAAAGTAAGGTTGTATAACAACTTTGTGCCAAGCAGTAATGTTTTCAAAAGACTTGGACATTAATTAAATGTATCTGCTTCAAATATAATAAACTATAAAACTTGTAGAAGAGATCAATTTTCCATTTCTCTAATATGCTAATTTTTAATAATTTTAATTGTGTTAATTTAAGAACGTAAGAAAAGTCCCATTGGTTCAGGCCAGAGGCCTATCTAGTCCAGCTTCCTGTATCTCACAGTGGCCCAGCAAATGCCTCAGGTTGCACATAAGGCATCTGCGTCCAGTTGTCGTATGTGTATCCAATTTGTAGTACATGTTCTGTCACAAGAACAAAATAATATTATAACCATCAGAATTGCATTATAGAAGTCTCTTCAAACAGCATCTTCTGGCAGTAAATCCCAAAATGTATTTTGGGGATTTTATATGTATTGTGTTGAAATTAACACTTAGGGCACAATCCAGAGTAAGGGCAGTAAGGAGAGCCCTAGCTGGGCTGCCTAACTATTCTGTATCTAGAGCAGAGAATTATCCTGGATCCAGAGAGTCAGGAAGCCTGGGCTACCCTAACTGCTCCAAAGCATGCTTAGTAGGCATCAATTAAGTGACATCTGGGAGGGCTTGCTCCTGAGGAGACCTCAGATGACACTGAACAAGAAACAGCTGTGATGCCTGCCTTATAAGGAAGTCCAGAAGTTCCTGACAACCAGTTACAGCTGCACTTCCTCTAGTGGAGGGTGTATGCTTGGAGTGGCCTGCTGTATCCCCAGGTTAGTGGGCTGCTGTGGTTGTTCTGTATCCTGAGGTTGAGAGGCAGGGGTTGCAGCTAGGCTAGCCAAGAACTCAGATTTTTGGTCAACACTTCCATTCTTACTCTGCCTTATCATGGACCCCTATGGGTCAACTCATTACTGTACCTGCTTCTGAGGTGGTATAACTCTCGAGGAACTGGACGAAGGCATTTCTGCTTTGGAAATAGGATACATTTCCTATTTCTGGATACATAGTAACTGCTGTGTCCTAGGCAATGCTAAACATGCCCTCAACATGCCTCTCCTGAACTGCCTTGGTTGTCCCAGCTAGGGCAGCCCAGGTCCATCTTTCTTGGGGCAACCTATGGCTGCAATCCTAAAGACACTTTCCTGGAAGTTAGACCCACTGTACACAGTGGGGCTTACTTTTGTTTAGTAAGTTAGGTTTGCGCTCTATGTTGCTTTGGCTGCCCCAAGCCTTTTTCAGAGTAACTAGGTGGCCCATCTTGCAGTTGGGTCAGCCCAGTGATAGATAGGGTTACCCAAGTGCACTTCTGGACTGTGCCCATAGTTGGTTTCAACTTTTATCAGGGTGACCATATAGTATGGAAAATTCCATACAGAATGGAAAAAAATGGCTTTTTAAACCCTTCTAAACCTGCCTAAATTCTCTCTTCTATACAATGTTTAAAGGTAGAGGTACTCTGTCCTCCATTCCATATGGTCACCCTGACTTTTATTGGCCTGTAATCGCTCTTGACAGATGTACTTGAAACTACTGGATTCTGCTCAGAACTAATACATTCTTTTTTTACTGTTATAACTAGAACTGGGTAGTGAGGTTGCAATCCAGATTGAGATGAAGATTGGGCAGTTTATTAAACCTGCACTAATTGTCCTTGACTAAGGGCGCAATCCAGAGTAACTATGGGGAGTCCTTGCTCCGATGTAAGAACAATTTGCTCTGGATTGCAATATGAATTTCCCATAGGTTTTCACTAGGAGGTGCAGTAACTACGGGTACACATAATGTCTCTTACGTGCTCCCGTAGTTACTCTGGATTGTAGGGTAAGTTTCACTCTATATCATGCCACTCCATCACACACACAACAGCCACATTTTTAAGGAAAAACTAAGCATGTAATGGCCAACTTGCACTTTGATCATAACATATAGCTTGTTCTTTAGGTTTTTTCCCCCTTAATAGCAAGCTAGGTCTTCATCCTTGTCAGCAAGAGCAATTTTCCCCATTTACCCCAGAGCCTTTGTGTTGGTATAATAGTTTCCCAATAAAGGCTGCAATCCTAAAGACACTTTCCTGGGAGTAAGATCCATTGAACACAGTGGGGCTTACTTTTGAGTAGACATGGTTATGATTGTACTCAAAGTTTGCTTCTTCTTACTTTAACAGATTTCGTGACTGCAGAGGTCTTCAGTATCTTCTCACAACTCAAATGGAAGAAGTGAAAAAATTCCAGAAACTGGTAAGGGAGGCTGTGAAAAATCTGGAAGGCCCTCCATCCAAACAAGTTATTGAAGCTGCCACCATCTGCCATCTTCGTCCTGTGAGGTTGCCTCTAAATAAGTATGTATAGATAATAACGGGGCGGGGGGGGACAGGAACTGGATTGGATTTTGGATTCCTATTAGGATTATTTGTATATATGCAGATATCAAAACACACAACATGCAACAGAAGCAAACCTATATTGAATAAATAATCTTTATTTTTAAATTACGTTTAGCTATTTTCACTTATTACATTTTCAACTAAATGTAATTTTACAGATTATTCATTCGAATTGCAAAATACAGCAACGTAACTTGGAATTCACATATATAAAGTACAATATATGAGTATAAATTTGGATGAGTATAAATGGTTGGATATCTAAGTCATTCAACCATCGGGCAGCAGATCCCTCAAATTGTTGTAATTCCTGCAGGGAGGTGTAAGTACTGCAGGGAGCCAGAGTAATTGCAGAGTGATGTTATATTTGTGGGACATTTCCATCATCATGGTTAGGATTGTCAACCGGTTAGGTTGTCAACACAGGAAATGCAACCAATATTGCATTTCCAGTATTTGCATTTCCAGTATTGCATTTCCATTTGCCATGGTTAGTGCAAATCTGACTGAGTACTGTCACATTCCTCAAAGATCGAAGCCTGCTAACTGAGCAAGAGGCACTCTTTCAAATGGGTTTTCCTCTTTTATTTAGCAGGGAGAGAGCAACTGGCCCTACACACCCCAGCAGTGTCTGTTCGAGTGGCTTCTGCTGGTGTTCTTTTTTGCATTTTAGATTGTGAGCCCTTTTGGGACAGGGACCCATTAGCTTTTAATTAGCTATTATTATTTTTCCATTTTCTTTGTAAACCGCTTTGCGAACTTGTTAGTTGAAAATACGGTATATAAATACTGTAGACAGACAGACAGACATACTGGATCAGGCACCAGATTAAACAAATCTGGATTGGAAGTTGCTCACTTGTGGTGCCAGGCTGTCTCATGTCAGTTTTCTTGAACTAGTTTCTGCCCCAATTCCCTGATGAGATTTGAGTCTAAATAATTGATCCTGGCAATCTTCATGTATAGGTGGTAGTTGGTTTGCCTCATACTTCTGCCACTCCCTGTTTAAGGCTAGTTATCTTCTAAGGCGTGAAAGTGTTATATTAGATAGTACTGTTAGCCAGTCAGACAGTGTTGATTTAATGATTGCAGATATTAACCTCATCATATGGTTGAGCGTGGGTATCCATATCTTTTGTATTGGCCCTACTAGCCATACCGGGCTACAGTACTCAGCTGAGTACATCAAGGCAAGAGCTCATGTCCTGAGAACTGAGGCACTTGCACCCCAGCAGGTGTCAGAAAGTTTGTGTAAAACATTGTTCCTTTATGTCTATAAACATTTTTAAATTTTATGTATTAAAAATATTCTTACAAACTCTGGAAATTAAGGCTGAAATCCTAAACACACTTTCCTGGGAATAAGACTTGCTGAACACAATGGGTCTTCCTTTTGAGTAGACATGGTTAGGATCGTGCTCTAAGTAGTTTCATTAATGTTTTCAGTGCATCTTTGTTGCATCTTGTATTCCAGCTGTGTCTTCTGCAAGGCTGATGAATTGTTTACAGAATATGAGTCAAAGCTGTTCTCTCACACGTAAGTGATTTTGTGTCAGTAAAAGCACGTTTTTCCCAGATCAGAATGCAGTTTCTGCCAAGACATAACTCATCCAAGGTGTATTTACCTTTTGCATCCTTAGTAGTGGGTCAGTGCAGGGCTTGTTGAGAAGGAGATTGCTTTGATTGTTGTTGATCAGTATCGCAAGTTAGGTGAATTGTGTTGAGTTCCTTCAAAGAGAATTGAGAGATACTGTAAGTGTACACATGTGTAATGTTTTTTAAAGGTTATGTTTTTAAAAGCACCTGTTTTTAAAACATATATTACAGTCAAGTCCTGTGGCCTGAAGGTGCAGTATAGTGGTTCTGAAATAGCCGCAGTTGTTCTAGCATGAAACCAAGGAGGCAGTGGTGGGATTCAAATAAAGTAACAAGTTCTATGTCCTAATAACCTCAATTAACAACAGGTTCTATGTCCCATTAGTAAACAATTCTCAGAACCAGGTGCTCATTAGCAAAAGGTTCTATAGAACCTGTGAGAACCCCCTGAAGCCCACCACTGCAGGGAGGCCCTTGCCACACTCCAGAGGGTGCATAGGATTGGGTTTCAGTTTCTGCCACTGTCCCAGCCCTCCTTTTGGGTTCCTTTTAATTAATTAGGTGGTCAACTGATTCATTGGTTTCTTTACAGAGGTGGCAGTTACTGTTTTTTTCTGTTTTTGCTTGAATGGCTTTTTTTGTGAAGAGGGCTACAGAGATGTTATGCCTGTTGATTTGAAAAATCTATTGGTTAGCAGTTTGAGACTCGGGTGTTGTATGATAGAGTTAGTTCCCATCACTTGTCCCAGCTCCTGCCAACCTAGCAGCTTGAAAGCGTGCAAATGCAAGTAGATAAATAGATACCATGTTGGTGGGAAAGTAATGTTCTGGCTCCTGCAACAAGCCATCCAGATTTCCCCATGTTGCATTAGTCGTCTAAGTGGACCCTACCAGGAGTAGGAACAACTCTCCGGATGATGATTGCATTTGTTCATAATGGCTGTTCTTATACTGTTGTCATTAATACAACAAAACTGGTCAAAGATTCATACTGTTTACAGGCACAGTGACAACTTTGTGTGTGTGTTTGCATTGTTTAAGTGTAAAAGGCCAGATGGCAATCTTTGAGGAAATGATTGAAGATGAAGAAGGCTTAGTGGATGATCGTTTGCCAACGACAAGCAGAGGTCTTTGGGCAGCAAGTGAAACTGAACGTTCCTTGAAAACCATACTGTCTTTCGCCAAAGCTCACCGCATGGATGTCAAATCAATTGAAGAAGGCAACATCTTTTTAGAGCTTTTTGAAGTATGGAAAAAGGAATATAAGGTACAGCCAACATAAAAAAATCTTGGAGATAAATTCTGAATATCAGAAATATGAGTTTGTTGGTTTTGAGAATGTTTAGTTCATAGTACATGCACAATATGGCCATGGCAAATTAAATTTTAGGGTAAGTTAAGAGAACAATAGCTTCCAAGTCATGAAAAGTTATAGTTCCACTTTAATTCTGCATTGGACATACCTCACTTGAAGTTCTGTGTCCAGTTCTGGGCACCTCACTTTAAGAAAGATCCAGCCAAATAGGAGCACGTCCAGAGGAGAACAAGGATCAAGGGGTGGAAAACAAGCCCTATGAAGAAAGGTTGAGGGAACTTAGTCTGTTCAGCCTGGAGATGAGGAGGCTGAGAGGGGATATGATCACACTCTTCAAATACCTGAAGGACTGTAGTATGGAAGAAGGGACACATTTGTTCTTAGCTGCCTCAGAAAGTAGAATTAGAACCAATGGGTATAAACTGCAAGAAAAGAAATTCCAGTTAGATTTAGATCAGAAAAAATTTCTGATGATCAGGGCAGTTTGGCAGCAGAATAGTTTGCTAAGGGAAGTGGTGAACTCTTCTTAACTGGGGATCTTCAAGAAGAGGCTTGACAAGCACCTATTAGAGATGCTCTATGAGGATATCCTGCTACAGGCAGGGGATTGGACTAAATGACATAGGTCACTTCCAATTGTATGATTCTATGGTGATATATTGAAATCTATTGGTAAATGTTACAGATCTACTACTATCTTGTAACTTCATGGTTTTGGAGCCTCACTGTTTCCAATACTTTTATTCCCTGCTTGTGTGTGGGTGTGTAATCTGCTGACTGTAGATAACACATCTGACAAATTCCACAAAAGTGGATTTGAGTGAAGCACTTAAGAAAAGGAATTTCCTCATAGTTCTCTGTTAAACTGATTTTTTGGTGATGTTCTAGCTTTCTAAAACTATTGTAGTAAATTACATAGTTTTTAGAATACTTTAGAATGCTTTGTAAAAATAGTGGCATTTCTACAGTAGCTTCCCTCTGCATACCTTTATTGGGAGGTGTACCAGTTCCAGTAGAGCAGTGGTTCTCAATCTTCCAAATGCCATGACCCCTTTATAAGTTCCTTATGTTGTGGGGACCCCCAACCATAAAATTATTTTCGTTGCTACTGCTGCAGTGCTATGCACACTTTCCTGGGAGTAAACCTCACTGAACTCAATGGGAATGACTTCTGAGTACACATGCATAGAATTGGGCTCTAAGGCTGCAATCCTAGCACTTTCCTGGGAATAAGCCCCACTCATTAGCATGGGACTGACTTCTGAGGAGACCTCCATAGGATTGGGATCTCAGGCAGCAGAGCCAGCCACTGTTTCCTGGGAGTAGTCCCATTCACTACCATGGGACTGACTTCCGAGTAGACAGGCATAGAACTGGACTTTAAGGCTGCAATCCTAGCACTTTCCTGGGAGTAAGCCCCACTCACTAGCATGGGACTGACTTCTGAGGAGACTGCCATCGGATTGGGATCTCAGGCAGCAGAGCCAGCCACTGTTTCCTGGGAGTTTGTTCCATTCACTTATCATGAACAACAGCAACAACATTGAGGAGGCTTACTTTTGAGTAGAGCACAAGGAGCAGGGCACAGCGGTTGGTGCACAAGCGGGGCGCCCACCAGACAGTCCACCCGCCAGAGCTCTGGCGCCACGCTCACACAACGCTTACACCTCAGCACGCTTCACTCAGCCCACAGGCGCACTGAGGATCTGTGGGGGGGAGGAGGAGGCTGCCATGTGGTCAGGCACCTCCCCACCCCCAAGGCTCCACATCAGTCTTACACCAGCTTAGAGGCTCCTTTTGAGCCGCTTCTCAGTGGCTTCTTCCAGCCACAGTGGCGCCAGCGTTTCTGCCACGTCTTCCCAGCTGGCTCCCTGCACCAGGGGTCTTTAGGAGACCCCCAGGAAAGCTCCAGGCGACCCCCAAAGGTCGCCAACCCTAACTTTGAGAAATACTGCAGTAGTGGATTCAGTGATTTCACCAGTTCCAGTGAAAAGAGAAGTTTAAACTAGTTATTCATCATTAGTTATTCGTATAATATATATTCATATAATGAATAACTGATTTAAATGTTACCTACAGTGTTTGTTTTTTCATGTCACATTCAGTTGCTTCACGAATATTGGATGGTCCTAAGAGATCATGTGTCTGCCATTGACGAACTTGCCATGGCTACCGAACGACTTCGAGTACGACATCCAGAGGAGCCCAAACCAAACCATCCTGTTCTTCATATAATTGAGCCACATGAGGTGATGTTCCATGAAACTGAAAAGCAGCAATACTATGTTTAACAGTTACTGTCACAGTTAAATAGTTACTATGTTAACAGTTACTGCCTCTGTTACTTACCACTAAGAACTATTATGGCAGGTCTATTACTTGCCACAAAAGCACACATACTTGAGTCCTACTGTTAATTGTGTGATCTCTTTTAGCAGCTTTTTCATTTTAACATCTTTCAAAAAACTATGGTAGGGGTATTACCTACCACAAAAAAAACCAAAAATAGCTTGTTTACAAGCTATTTACAGCTTGGTCTCTTTTAGCATCTTTTCAATGTGATATTGGTAAAAATTACTTCTATCCCAATTTCCACCTTTTCTACAAATTGCCTTATGGACTTAAAAGCTTCCCAGGTGGTTTACAATAAAAAAGCAAGTCACAATTAAATTAAATCTAAAAATAAATCTTAAAACCAAAAGACAAATAGCAGCAACATGAATACAATCAAGGTTGTGGTGGTAGGTCTGAAAGATATAGTTTCAAATCCCTGCTCAGTCACAGAGTCTTTGGGTGACCTTGGGCCAGTCATTATCTGTCAGCCTAACCATCACAGGATTGTTGTGAGAACAAGAGGGAAGAAACCATCAGCTGAGTTCCCGAGAGTACTCAGAGATAAAATAAATACTCTTTATTTGAAGCTACGGGCTGTGGGTGGCGCAAGTAGCTAAGACGCTGGTGCCTGTTAACCAGCAGGCAAGGCTTCAAGACCCGGGTCGGTCCCACAAGACAGGGTAAGCTCCTGTGCTTAGCCCAGCTCTGCGACACCAGCTGGATCCAGTCGTATTGGCTCTGCCTTTCCATTGGACTAATTCAGTGGGGTGGAGAGGGGGGATTTGCTGCTTGGGTAACAGCCTATCCTCCATAACAATCCAACCCAGGCTTTCGTGCTTCGCATGCAGCATATGCAGCGCTGAGCATGATGCCATAGTCTTTCAAGACTGAGGGAGGCCTGCTTTTTTTTTATTTGAAGCTACATACTGTGCAAACTGTACTTTTAAATTTGGCAGTTGAGGTTTTGAATAGCATATGTTTTCCCTCATTAGTTATTAGAGAACTTATACAGCAGTATTAGTGATACTTAAGTTACTTGGTGTTTAAGTTGCAGACTCTCCTAACACTTGTTATGAAACATCCTCTAAAGTAGTCAAATTCATTTTGTTCAGGTAGAACAAAATAGAGTGAAACTTCTGAATGACAAAGCAGTTGCCAAATCACAGCTTCAGAAGAAACTGGGTCAGCTCCTTTATCTCACTAACTTGGAAAAGGTAAGATTGCTTTGTCCCATTTTTGCACTGCAGTATAATGGAACCATTGTAAGTCCCATTTTGAAGACTCAGTCAGAATGCACTCTGTACACATAACAAGATTCTCACACGCACCAACACAAGAATAACTGGAAGAAAACTGGATTTGAGAACAATAATGCATTTTCTTTGCCATAAAATATCTTCAGGGGTGTCCAGATGTTTTGGGAGAAGGGCAACATCTCTCTAATATTATGTTACTGCTGGAGAGGAGATTTACATAAATGAGCATAGTAGAGATGGAACAAATGAATGAATTCAAATCAATAGATAAATACTTTCTAGTACACAGCAAGGGGGTAATCTTAAAAGCACTTCATACGCAAAGGAGGTGCACACAGCCTCCCCAGCCCAGAGTAGGTGTGGTGAGCAGAGCTCCCCTTACCTCTGGATGATTACAGGCTTGCATAAGGGCCAGATGGAGGGATCTCGCTGAGAACCACATCTGAGCCACAGGCCAGGTTTTGGACACCCCTGCTGTAGAGATTGAATCATATCTCCATTTTATTTTATTCTATAATTCCTGAACAATATATCTGTACTTTTTTCTAGGTATTTAGTAGTTTTTCTAGTCATAAACAGAGAAATTTGGTGTTATGGTTCAATAAACATGTAAAAATTGTTCCAACATCAGATTAGATTACTTTGGATTAGATTATTTCAAATTAGTATATGCTTTGATATAAAAATAATACATAATGTTTACTGATAACCGTTATTGAGGTGTTTGTTTTGGAGTACTGATTTCTGAACTGCAGATATTTTTAATTAATCTTCAAAAGGAAGATTTTTATTCAACATTTAAAAACTGATTTTTTATGTTTCTATAGTCTCAGGATAAAACAACTGGAGGAGTTAACCCAGAACCCTGTCCAATTTGTGCACGGCAACTGGGAAAACAGGTAAAATGTTTCTTCCTTAGATTTCCTATACAGAACTCTTTGTTTTTGAGTGGCGTGTTTAAATTCTGATTCTTTATATAGGGTTTAGCCTATATACAGCTTTGGAACTGATTTCTAAATATACTATATGATAGTGTTAATCTGGTATTTCAGATTGTGACTCCCTTTCAAACTTAAAAATCTGTCCAGGACCCCCATCAAACTTACCAGGGTGTGACATAACTGTGATGGCAGATATGTATATGTATGTATGAGCATGTATGCCAGCATCATGTATGCGTCTCTTGAGTGATAAATGACCTTACATGTCCCAATTTCTAATCAAGTATCATAATAATCCTATAAAGGATATGTCTGCTGAGAAATACAGTGGACTCATTTAACAAATGCCACATGTACCCACAGCTAACTACACTTTCCTTCCATGCCTTTGCATAGCATCCCTTTGCATTCCTTTCATCCCTATGCATACAGCTGCTTTGTACAGGGGGAGGCACTGCTGAGCCATTATAGGCTGAGGAGACTGTGGCTGCAGTCCTATCCACACTTTCCTGTGAGTAATTCCCATTGAACACAATAGTACTTCTGAGTAGACACACCTAGACATCTGCCCTGAAAAATGTATGTGGAAATTGGGAAGTTTCCAGTAATGAACAAGTGCGCTAGAGAAGTATATTTATTTATATAAATATAAATAAAATTGGGTACAAAAGCAAAAGAGTCTGGAAACATATTTTGAGAGTTAGTAGTATCTGTGGCCATTTTGGAGGGAATAGTTTTCTTGGTAGGGGAAAACTTTAAAACTTTTCTTTAGTTGATAGGATTGCAGACAAAAAGTCCAAAGGAGTTCTGCACTTCAAGAGAGTTGATGTTTCTTGGAGGTTCTAGATTCAAACTTTGTTGTGTGCTCACCATGCACTGGAGTAAGGAGAATTCTGTGCATACATTTTACCTCAAATTGACAGCTCAGTCACTTCAACCCTTTTTCAATAGCCTTACTAAAGACTATATTTTCATATACTGTATGCATGTTCATGCATGTTCAAACTGGGAGCTGGTGCAACTATGTTGTGGCATTAATTTGCTCTTGTGCTTCTCTTTCTAGTGGGCGGTGTTGACTTGTGGACATTGCTTCTGCAATGAGTGTGTAGCTATTATTATAGAACAGTACAGCGTTGGTACCCGCCGAAGTTCAATAAAGTGTGCCATCTGCAGGCAGACAACGTCACATAAAGAAATTTCCTATGTATTCACTACAGAGATTGCAAACCAAGAAGATGATATGCCTGTGAAGGTAAGCTGTCTATGAAGGAATACTTTTTATATTCACCTGAAGCAAATGGCATATTTGCATCATATTGTTTAATTATATGCACACAACTTTGAAGTGGGTTTAGTCAAGTCAGCTGAGCTCCCAAATATATCTTTTATTCATAGATACAGATACAGATTTTTAAAATATGAAATTATTTTATAATAGATATAGATATAGATACAGATTTTTAAAATATCTTATTTATCAGATAAATATCTTATTTATCTTATCAGATAAATATTTTATTTATCAGAATATCAGAATTTTAAAATATGAAATTATGAAACTGTTGCATACTAGGGCAGACTGTTGGCTCAGAATTGTCAGAATTATCTAATTGTCAGAATTATCTACGATGACTAGAATTATCTACGATGACAGTCCATCTAGGTGGACTCTCCCTCACTAGGGATCTTCAAGCAGAGGCTCAACGAGCAACTGTCGGGGATGCTCTAGGGCAGCGTTTCTCAAAGTGGGGGTCAGGACCCCTTTGGGGGTCGCCTAGAGCTTTCCTGGGGGTCGCCTAAAGATCCCTGGTGCAGGGGGCCAGGTCAGGCTTGCCAGACCTCCGGTTGTAGCTGTGCACGCACGGGC
This sequence comes from Cryptoblepharus egeriae, assembly GCA_030015325.1. Lineage (NCBI taxonomy): Eukaryota > Metazoa > Chordata > Lepidosauria > Squamata > Scincidae > Cryptoblepharus > Cryptoblepharus egeriae. The sequence goes on along the minus strand of JAREYC010000001.1, from coordinate 181,534,573 downwards.
GCTGACTGACAGCCTCAGGGCCCAATCCTATGCATGCCTACTCTGAAATAAATCCCATTATAGTCAGGGGGGCCTTTACTCCCATGTAAATGTTGATAGGATTGCAGCCTCAGGGCCCAATCCTATGCATGCCTACTCTGAAATAAATTCCATTATAGTCAGGGGGGCCTTTACTCCCATGTAAATGTTGATAGGATTGCAGCCTCAGGGCCCAATCCTATGCATGCCTACTCTGAAATAAATGCCATTATAGTCAGGGGGCCTTTACTCCCATGTAAATGATGATAGGATTGCAGCCTCAGGGCCCAATCCTATGCATTCTACTCTGAAATAAATCCCATTATAGTCAGGAGGCCTTTACTCCCATGTCAATGTGGATAGGATTGCAGCCTCAGGGTCCAATCCTATGCATGCCTACGCTGAAATAAATCCCATTGTGTTCAATGTGTGCATAGAACATACATTTCATTTGTAACAAAGAAAATACATTCTGCAAATTGGATATTTACATTACGATTCATAACAGTAGCAATATTACAGTTATAAAGTAGCAACGAAAATAATTTTATGCTTGGGGTCCCCACAACATGAGGAACTTATAAAGGGGTCACGGCATTAGGAAGATTGAGAACCACTGCTCTTGGGGGATTTCCTGCTGCAGGCAGGGGGTTGGACTAGATGACCTACTAGGTCTCTTCCAACTCTATGATTGTATGACAGTGGCTCTTCAAACTTTCTGGCAGGATTTTCCTTTCTCTGACATACCTGGAGATGCCAAAACTGCAGACTTTCTGCATAACACGCATGTATTCTGCAGTTTTAAGCCCAAACGTCTAGTCCAGAAGGAGGCTGGATCAATGGTGCCTGTATACACCATAGCCTATTCCCCTTCCTGGGCCTGATCCACTGGAACAGATCATTGTGGATTTGTGTCAGTGATATCATTGGCAAAGGTCCATGTTGACACATTACCAGCTTGGGCTTATCCTGAGGAGACTGCCTGTAGTTGAAATTCTCCTATATAGCTTTCAGTATGCTGTAGGCAACACTGTATAACCTACTCTAATGCCACTGTATTGGTGCAGGGGAAGTTAGAAAGGATTAAGCTGTCAAACCTTTCTTGCATTCCTGATAGGCATTAATTGTGGTTAAGCATTATGTTGGCATATCCTAAGGTTGCATCCCCCTGTTTGTCTTACTAGATGAAACAGAGGTAAGCATATCAACAAGTTCAGATAAGTTTCACTGTTCAGATAACAAATGTAAACCAACGTCAAAATGACAAACTTTTTTATTTTAATTATTTTACTCTAATGTATGTATTTTTCTGTTAACGCAATTAAGGTTGGTGAACATAGTTTTCATTTGTTTGCCAGTGTATTCCTTGTGCAGAATATGTCAAAGCTTCATAAATATTAAAGCAATTTCTATTGAAACCACATATTTGCATTTAAAAGGGAAATGTTACACTGCTGTTGGTTGCAGAAATTGTATATACAAATGAGTTATCATTTCCAAGAGTACATTTTAACACTGGTAATTTTGACAAGGATCCAGTGTATTGTATACAACAAGAACAATTTCTCATTATTTTGGTAGAACATGGACTATTGTCTAGAAACAATATTTTGTTAAAAATTGAAAGAGTCACTGAAATTCAAAATTACAAAGTTGGCTATTTAATTATTCTTCGGTGCAGACATAAGTTACGGGCTAATGACTTACAGACATATGTCTTGCCAGTGCATTGTGTTAATGACCAAGCAATGTGGCTTTGATTCTGTGAATAGATACACTAAAATTATCTCCTAATAGAGGTTCTCTTCCATCTAAAGATTAGATTATAGGCTGGAGGCTGTATAAGTAAACCTTGCTGATCCCAAATAGACCTTAATTTTTCTGGATGTTTTCTCATGGAAGGCTTTCAATAGAAAATGATTGAGGCTGCAGCCCTCTGCACACTTGTCTGAGCCTAAACCCCAATGCCTGCTCCTGAATTAACAAGCATAAGATTGGACAGTGAAATTAGTTCTTATTTCCCATCAGCCCAGCAGGCATTACAACAGGATTTCCAGGCAGAAATGACTGCCCAGAGTATGCCGGTGAGCAGATTGAGTAGAAAATGAAGCAGAAGCGCAGCAGAACCATAAGCTTTTCTAATGGTGGGGAGGCTTATATTTTGGCAAAACCTGCTATTGAAACAATTTATTTCAACGTGCATTGTGTTTCAGTCTGATTTTAATCTGATAAGCACTGTATAAATCAAATACAATTTTCTTCTTCAAAGGGAAGTCACTCCACCAAAGTTGAAGCTGTTGTCAGGACTCTAAAGAAGATTCAGTTTAAAGACCCAGGGGCCAAATCCCTCGTTTTCTCAACGGTATTTCACAAACTCTTAAATCTAAAATATATGGGAAAGATGGTGAAATGTGACTGGAATATTGAATGTTGATATGGATGATAGGAATAATTTTAATTTAAGATCTATTCTGCACTAAAAAGTAACTGTTGCTGATTCTTTTTGATACTGGGATGTGGCAAGCATCCATACCCCACTTGTTCTAATGAGGACATATTGTTTTGTTTATATTTTATACCTTATATTTTTCTAGTGGCAAGATGTGTTGGACATCATTGCAAAAGCACTTTATGATAACAACATGGTGTTTTCCCAGATCAATGGAATTAACAAATTTCAGGTATGTGAACTGGGATTTTATTGGTTCAGGAATTACTGAACTCTTTCTCCTCTCTTTCCTTTGACTACAATAGTTCTGCAAAACACACAGGGCACAATACTAACCAATTTAGGGCAACACCACTCACCTGTCTGTCCTTCTCCGCTGTGCTATGGGGAGACCAGCACATGTCTGTGCACAAGGAGTGGCACAGATGTGCCTTATGACACTTTTGTAATACTCCCAGGCCAGCAAAGGGTATGATTACACTTTCTGATCAGATTAAGATAATTTAGCATAGTCCTGCAACTCAAAGCTAAAAAAATGAAACTAAGAACACATAGCTCAGGAGTAGAGCACATGTTTTGCACACAGAAGAGGACAAGTTAGTGCTGGAAATTACTCCTATCTGAAATTTTCAGACAAACACTACCAGTCATTGTCAATCCATGTTTGAATTCAGGAGAAACTAGCTTCTATATTACAACTAAACTAGGCATTAAGCTAGGGCAGATATAATGCTAGCCCCCTGTTAATGACAATTTAAGAATTGGTTAATCCCAGGAGTTTTCACTCACTCCACAGTCCCTCCACTTCCAAGTTCAGGTTAGGCCTGTATGAGGTTCTGGCTTTCTGGTCATCTCTGAAATCATCACAGGTTTGATTTAAATACTGACAGCAACTTTAGAAGCTATTTTTACATTAAAAAGTGTGACAAAATTATAATTTTTCACCTTCCCCCTCCGAATTGAAGCAGGACAATACATTGGCAGCATTAACGTTACCCAGAGTTTCCTTTCACTTGGTCTTTAAAATCCCATTCAGGTGATAGCTTCAAATTCTGATTAAGTGGCAGTTTCAGTTAACACAAAAGTAAAGTTGATGGTGCTGGCAAACCCTTTACATGCAGAGATAGGATTGGTTCCTGAGATTGAAAGTTGCAATAATTGATGTCCAGTCATGAAAGCTAACCAGGCAGAGCAAGAGTCCTCCATCCCCACTATAACTATGAGTTGACGGACTGGATTTGTTCCTTATAGTTAAAAGGGAGCAGCACAGTATGTCCAGCAGCTCTGTGTATGCTGGTTCCATGCTTCTGATTTTTCCCACATGGACCTGCCTTATCTTTGGGGGAGCTTTGGTGTCACCAGCAGGGTGACCAGATGCCAAACCCAAAATTCCTGATTCCCAAGGCCAAAATTCCTACCCCCCAAGTCAAAATTCCTACCCGCTTTTAAAAAATTGCCAAAAAATGTAATTTTTTTGTTCTTATATTTTGGTTTTTTGGCCATAACTTTTGATAGGAATGAGATATCTCAAAACTGATTTTTGCATTGGATTTTGCTCTTCAATACGAATCCAACGACATATGACATGATGGGGTACTGCGCACCATAGCGAAGTTAAAAAATGAAGCCAAAATGTAGGCCACCCAGACAGGAGGCTAAAAATCTGGACAAATCTGGGTTTTTCCAGTCATATGATCACCCTGGTCACCAGTCTATCTTTCACAATATAACTTACCCTTGATTAGAATATAAGGGAGGCCGTACCCCTAAATACATTGTCCATGTTTTAATTTTATTGTTATGTTTTTGTTTTTCAGGAAAATCTCTCAGCATTTAAATATGATCCCAAGATCAGCATATTGCTCTTGATACATTACCCATGTTTTAATTTTATTGTTATGTTTTTGTTTTTCAGGAAAATCTCTCAGCATTTAAATATGATCCCAAGATCAACATATTGCTGTTACCACTCCATACTGGTTCAAATGGATTAAATATAATTGAGGCAACTCAGGTCCTCTTAGTGGAACCTATACTGAATCCTGCACATGAATTGCAGGCTATAGGCAGAGTTCATCGTATTGGACAAACAAAGTAAGTAATAAAATTGCCATGGCCTTTATCTTGGCTTCATTAACCTCACCACCAACTTCAGACAATGTGCACATTTTTAGAATACCAAGGAGTTGACATTAAGTGCCAAGTTGGTAAGACTGGGAAACAATGATGGCACCAGCTTTGTGGGCTTCCTGTGGGAAGAGCCCTGCTGGTGATCCCAGGTAACTGCCAGCTTGGAGGGAAGCTCAGGATAGCAATAAAGGAATACTTTTCCCTTATCCTGAGCAACATCCCCACCAGCTCTGTGAGGCTACTTTGTGCCAGTGATTCTGCTACTTAGATCTGTGCCACAAAACCAAGCTACCCATTGTAAAGGAGGAGCTGGGGTTAGGATTTAGCCTGCCACTGCAAATCCTGCTTTCCTCCCAAGTCCACCCAGCCACCTGGACCACTGCCCAAAGCATTTTCTCCCACCCCTTGTTAGGCCCTCTTGCCACCCCCTCACTTTCCCCTTCAAGTGTGAATCTGACATAGGGAGTTCAGTACCCATCTTCACACAAGCCTAGCCAACTCAAGGGTAGTCGTGAACACACTTTATTGTATGTTCACCAGTTTCAGTGCAGAAACTTGTTCCAATTAATTGTGCTGTCTGGATTATTCTCTTGAGTTAGAAACTTATTCTGAACTTTTGTTTTCAAATTTCAGGCCCACCATTGTTCACAAATTCTTAATCAAAGCAACAATAGAAGAGAGAATGCAGACAATGCTGAAAACAGTAGAAAGAAGGTGAGTGAAAAATGTATTTATACGACCCGAGCAATATTATACTTTTTAGGTAATATACAAATACCTTCCACCAGTAGCATGGTGTGCCTTGTCAATTGTCCAAACTCTGTTTGTGTGCCTTGTCAGTGTGCCATGAGATAAAAGTGGTTGAAAATCACTAGCCTAGAAAATGTAAAAATACAGTGGTACCTTGGATTTTGAGCATAATTTGTTTTGGAAGCATGGTTGTAATCCAAAACACTGGTTTATCAAAGTGAATTTTCCCAGAACAAATAATGGAAACTCAGATGACTCATTCCACAACCCAAATATATTCATATAAAAATGATTACAATATTGTAATATAATACAAAATAATAAAGAAAAATAAAACTAATTAATCTGCACTTAATCTCTTGGGCTGCAATCTGCCCCCTTAATCAGTGAGCCCCATTGATTATAATAGGGCTTACTTAGAGTAGGCATGCAAGATGACGTCTCTCATGTTCCTTTCCATTGCCCCCTTTAACACAGGAGTGAGCCCCTTTTATAATTAGCCCCTATTAGCCCCTGAAGTAAGCCCCTATTATAATAGGCTTACTTCAGAGTGGACATGCATAGGCTGGTCTCTTAAGGAGAGGCAGACCAGGTTCTTGGCAGAGTGCAATAGTATCCCAGCCGGAACTATTTTTTGCTTGTTTATCAAGACATCACTTGTATAAAGTCAAAATTTAGTAGAAATGTATGTTCATCTTGCAAAACAATTCAAGTTACTCTCAATCCAGACTTTTACTGTATGTACAGCTTGGTTCTGGCTCACTTGTCATGGCAGTGAACTATTCAGACAACCTATTCTTCATGTGCAAGTGAAAACTGAGCTTGCTTTTTCTGTAAGTTTGGTTTAAAACAGGCACAACAAAATCCTATGTGGTGTCTGAAGGTTACATTCAAATCTCACACAGCGATTTTTAACCTCAAGCTTACAAGAATTTAGTCTCAAATCTTGCATTTCTCAAGATAGCTTCAAATGTCATAAAGCAGCATGAGCCACTGTGGGACAGAGTAAATGTATTTGGATATATTAATAAATAAATAAATAAAATCTTGTTTAGCTTTAGAACCACAGTTAAAATGGAGATAAACAAGTGCATTGTTCCATCCTCATTGTGGTAGAGTTGTGTTGGCATTATTTTTTTAAGGTAATGGACAGATTAGTTACAACAGTGGAAAATGTTTTACATAGTATTCCTTTGGGAACTTGAGAGCAATTAGCTCTTCTGCTCCACTCTGAATGGGAGGGCTGCGGGGCTGGGTTAGGCCAGTGCAAGTCATATGCTGTCGTCCCCACACCACCACGGAGAGAGATGCCAAGTGCGTTAGGCCATCCTAAATTGGATAGGATTGCATCCTGAGACATTTAACAGGAAATAGTATACTGAAAGAACTCAATTATGCACTGTGCTGGACAGTGTCTCTGGAATGTCTTCAGTGTTTGGGGGTGATGGGGAGCGTGTGTGTGTATGTCTAACTTCATGTCCCAAAACATTATGGCAATCACAGTCTTAGGGCTTTGATGTGGTACTTTCTGTACTGCAGAGGTGTCCAAACTTTTTGGCAGGAGGGCTACATCATCTCTCTGACACTTTCGGGGGGGCTGGAAAAATGATTTACATTCCAAATTTGAATAAATTTTCATATAGTGTATTAGAGACAGATCCAGAGGAATACAAGGCTTCCACGAGGTCCAAAATTCAAGGGACTTTGTGGGCCGCATTGAGACTCCCCAAGGGCCACACCTGCCTCCAAGGCTGGGGTTTGGACACCCCTGGTCTAAAACATTTGTAGAACTACTTTTTGACATCAGCTTGGGTATGAACAATGTTTCTGGAACTCATTTAAGGTTTATTTTCTTCACCTTCCTCTCCCCCACCCCTCAAAAAATTATAAAGTCATTCTAGCTCTTCCATGAAGCAGTCAGAGGCCGCTGTGTTAACAGTAGCTGACTTGGCAGACCTTTTCTCTGAAGAAACAGAAGAAATTGAATGAACCACCACACGTCAGACTCGCTAAGATTGAAATGGGACCTTCACCTACTTGTTTTTTAAACCCCACAACTATTAACTATTCATAAATTCCTGTAGATGTCACTAGACACCTACCCTTATTAGAACGATGTGAATTGATAAGTATTTTTAATATTGTCCACTAGATTCTGTGGTTGTGGATTACTTCAGCACGTTATTTATATTAATAAAAATGAGCAATTGCACTTTACACAAATGCTACGTAAACCACGGCTTTGTACTTCCAAAGAACAGGAGCACTATTTCAGCTGCCGGCAAACGGGTTATTTCCATGAGACTTATCGTGCCAGAGCATATCCCATGGAAAAGCAGAGTATGCGGAGAGAGCCTCGATTCCTGTGTCTTCAAATCCCACAGGCTATGTGGTTGAATCCTGTTTGCTTGGTCTGGGTGTTCGACTAGACTTTCATTAAGAATGCTTCACATGGCAGAGAAGGATCTGAAAATAAGGGTCTGAAAATAAGTGTCTGAAAATAATTTTGTGACCCTCACAAAAGTTAATCACTGCAACTTCCTGACTAAGCAGGTCTCTTCTTTCAAAAAGGGCTTCCTGTGGTGCTGCTGTTTATCATGCCAGTATACTTTATTGGTTAATCTTTAAGACAAATATTTTTTAGAAAACTCTTTGGTATTTGTTATCACTTTTTACATATTCATGTTGTTATGTTATAGAAATCTAGGTATATTTCTTGTTTATGTCTAAATGTTTGCTGTTTGAATATTTTTTTCTCACTTTTTTCTTATAGGCATGTACGTGGGCAACCACATATTTAACCAAAATTTTAAGCATAATATTATAATTGATCAAAGAGTATTTTTTTAAAGTTTAAATGACCACAATACTAGTTATTGCATTTAATGAGTTCTGGGGGGGGGGGGGGGGCCATGGGAATTATTTGTACAGAATAAGATTAAGATCAGTTTCTCAACAGTATCTCTTCAGTGGATGGATAGGATACATGTAAGAAGATACAAGTAAAGAGCACAGCCACACACACACACATACAGGGTCAATCCTATCCAATTTAAGCCAGTACAACTCACCTTTCTCCCAGTTCCTGTGGTGATGTGGAGAGGATGGGGCGTATCTGCATTGGCCTAGCCCCTGTAGGAATGGAACAGAAGTGCCTTTGGCACTTTTGTGACCCCCCACTCCGTCAGCTCAGGACTTGTGCCTGGACTTTTGCAGGCCTAACTTGGCGTTAGGATTGCAGCTATAGTAATTGTACTGGGAGAAAGAAGAATTTTACTCAAAGTTCAGTCGTTACTTCATTTCCCTGCAAGTAACATCCATCCATGCCTGGCATACTTTCCATTAGAAAAGATGAAATTAACTGCACGGAACTGGGAAGTGTTTGAGACGTAGTGGAATTAGATAATCTGTGCTTTGGCTGTGCATTTCTCCAAGACAGTGAATAAGCAATGGATCATTGTGGGAATTACCAAAGATGGAGATGTAGACTCATGCAAACATAACTGAAGTGCATCCTGTAGATCTCAGCCATGTGAGTTTTTAAATATCATAGCCCTTAAGAAGTATGGCCAGAATGTGGGTAAATGTTCTGTTTTATAAATACTCATTCATGTGCTAAAGCATTCACCTACTTGCACAGTGACTCACCTCCTGATGTGCAAAAAGGAAATAAGTGATTTGGACCCATGGAGTTCCTGTGTGGAAGAACAAATTCGACAGGAAATTAGTTTGCCCAAACAATTCAACCATCAGTATATACCGTGTGTACTCAAATCTAATGCACACCTTTTTCAGCCAAGTTTAGTCTCCAAAATTGGAGTGCACATTAGATTAAATGGTGCATTACATTCAAGTAAATACGATGTTTTGATAATAAGTATAGGTAAGTATTTTTAACAGTTTACTGTATTGTAATAAAAATGTAGCAAACCCATTTTTATATAAAGTAGTGAAATTAGGCAGAAAATAACATAAACCCATTGTCTTATTTTTATTGTCATATCAACTCATTGTTATAGCTGGTACAATTAAATTTTGCACCTGCATTGCAGCTGTGCATTACAATTGCCAGCAAATATTTTGTTAATTTCATGCCTTTTAAATTCAGGATGTGCATTAGATTTGATGGTGAATTATATTTGAGTAAATATGGTAATTTAATCTTCCCAAGCAAAATTTTCAGGATTTCTTCAGAGATTTACCCTACAATGCAAAGTAACTACGGGAGCACGTTAGATACATTTATGTTGACGTAGTTACAGCACCACCTAGTGAAAACCTATGGGAAATTCATATTGCAATCCGGAGTAAGTTGTCCTTATGTCGGAGCAAGGACTCCCTGTAGTTACTCTGGATTGCACCCTTGTTTTGATTATTGCTCTTGGTACACATTTTGATTGGCCTTGTAATGGGACCAAAGAAGAGGTGGCAGTTTTTTTTAGGTGATAGAGTTAAAACTTTTGCTTTTTTTAAGGCTGATGTATAAAAGCTATGGTTCAACCACTTACATTTCTTAACATATTTTACTTTTCCAGTTGATGAGTAAAATATTTATATGATGGTTTATAAAATAAGACACATATCGGAGCCAGAAGGTTATTTTTTATTATTAGAAGCATTTGCAGTACGTGATTTGTTTCTGGTCTGTTGTGATGAAAGTTTCTACCATTTTCAGGCAGTCTAAGGACTTGGCGTGCATAGCATCTCTGTCAGTACACCCAGCTTTTTTTTCTTCCTTTTTTGGTTGCCTGGAACATAAAAGTTGTTTACGAGAATGACCGTGTTCTATAAACGCAGGCTAAAGAAATCCCACACTGGGGGAAGAAGGAAGCCAAGAAAATGTTTTTCCTTTTTCATTTGCTCAGCCTGACAGAATGTATGTTTGGTCAATGACATTCAGGCAAATGAATCACAATCTGCAATAAAAAGGGCGTTTTAGAACTAACCTTGAGAAAAGTTCTTCACAAAGCATCACTGATCTGCAAATTTCTAACCACCTTATAAAAGCCGACTTTGTTTCAAAGTTAATGAGACAATGCCAGCTGGCGTCTAACAATGGTGCTGTTGCATGGTGAACGCTGCTGTTTATCACATTTGAAAAGTCCAACAACCCTGTGAAGTAGGCAAGCATTGTAATAAGGCACAAAGGTATTGTTCACCAATGAAATAATAACTCACCACCTTAATTATGTTTACCAATTCTCGTCCAGTTTCATGTCAAGGTTGTTGAAATGTAATTTTTTTTAAGTGAAATTCACAACCCCAAAGTCACCATATATGACAATCACATAGATTTGTTGACTCCATTATATAATTTACTGTTGGTCTGCATCTTATGTGCACTTTACATGTGCAAATTCAAGTATATGTGTCTCCCTCCCTCCCTCCGTCCCTCCCTCCAAGAAAAAAAGACAGCGATATCACATATGAAGGTTGCCATCTCAAAAACACCAGAATCTGTATGAGGAGAGACCTTGATCCTGGGCTGGATGAGAAAGAAAAGCCAGCCACAGCTGAGTCTCCCACAAGCCAAAAAACAGACCAGAAAAGAAGAGATCAGGCATTAAAAGAACCATCTCAGAATGTAAACCGTTCTTGAAAGATAGAACTTCTTTGTTAATTGTAAAACCCTCTTGAGGATTAGGAAGCCTGCCTATTTAAACCACCTTAGATTAAAACTAGAGAACTCCAATGAAAACGGTGGTATATAAATACCTGTGTTTGTTTTCTGTTCCCTAAGTTTTTCCATTCCTGTGTACTGTATATACTAGAGTATAAACTGAGTTTTTTGGGCCCAAAATGGGCCCAAAAAGCCCCCTTGGCTTATACTCGGGTGAACTGAAAAGTGGTGGGATCAAACTCCATCGTGTCATATACCGTTGGATTAGTATTGAAGAGTGGAATCCAATGCAAAAGTCACTTGAGATATCTCCTTCCTATCAAAAGTTATGGCCAAAAAACAAAAACTATAAAAATACATTTTTGGCATTTTTTTCAGCAGGTAGGAATTTTGGCCTTGGAGTTCAGGAATTTTGGGTTTGGCATCTAGTCACCCTATCCTAGGCATGTCTACTCTGAAGTAAGCCCCACTAAGTTCAATGAGGCTTACTCTCAGGAAAGTGTGCTTAGGATTGCAGCTTATGAGTTTCAAGAAGGCTACAAGGAAAAGGACCAATACCAGTACCTTCTGCATTTCCCACCCTAGGCTTATACTTGAGTCAATACATTTCCCCAGTTTTTATGGTAAAATTAGGTGCCTCGGCTTATACCCGGGTCGGCTTATATTTGAGTTTATACGGTATGCCTTCATACAGTGATACTTGGTTTATGAGCAAAATTTATGAGCTGGTAGCATGTTTGTAATCCAAAACAGTTGTATATCAAAAACAAATTTTCCCATAAAAGATAATGGAAACTCAAGATGATTCATTCCACACCCAAAAATATTCATATAAAAATGATTACAATCTACATGTATAAAAAAGGAAAGTGACTCACTCATCAATGCCCAGCCAAAACCACTGGGCCTAGAAGCATGAAATTTGAGGAGGGTGTTCCTTCTGTGATGAAGGAAGTCACTAAGAAGTGGTTTTTGGAAATTCCAACCGGAAGGGGGTGAAATGGGGCGCAACGTGTTTTCCTCCCTATACTTTGCATTGGATAATCAGTGACTGACCTAGAAGCATGAAATTCGGGGAGGGTGTTCCTTCTGTCACATGAACACCCACCAAGAACTGATGTGGGCTGAAAGGGCTGCAATGTGTTTTTGTTCTATACTTAACATGGAAGACTGACCAACATCCAGCCAATTTGGCGCCTGGTGCACTGGGGGGAATGTTGTTCAGAGGGAGGGGTTGCACTAGGGAGGATGCTGCGCATGGGGGATGTTGCACATGGGGTGAATGAACATGGGGGATGTTGTGCATGGTTGTTCAATGAGCTTGGGGATTGAAGTGCATAAGGGGGGGATGAACATGGGGGATTGATACATGTGGGGGATTGATGCGCAGTGGGGGAATGACGTATAGGGGAATTTTACTCCCACAATGGAGGTACTTTTTCACTAGTATTGTAATATAATAAAAATAATAAAATAAAAATAAAAATAATTTAGCCTGCACTTAGAGTGCAATCCTAAGAAATTTAGGGTGGCCTAACTCACCTGTCCTGTCTTTCCATGATGGCGTGGGGAGGTTGGTGTCTGTGCATTAGACACCCGGAGTGGGACAGAAGTATCTTATGGCACTTTTGTGACACTCTCAGGTCAGCACAAGACTTATGTCAGGGCTTAGGCTAGCATGAGTGGAAGCTTTGCTGAGATTAGGTACTAATTAACTCAATGGGACTTCTCAGTAGGCATACTTTGAATTGCACTATTAGTTTCTCAGTCTGCAGTCTTCCCCCTTACACAGTCATGAGACCTACTGATTATAATAAGGCTTACTTTACAGTAGACATGCAAGGCTAGCTGCACAATCCAGAATAACTATGGGAGCCCTTATTACAACATAAGAAAAATTTACTCTGGATAGCTCTGTAAATTTCCCATAGGTTTCCACTAGGTGATTTCCACTAGGTGGCGCCATAACTACTTTGACATGAGCTCCCGTGGTTACTCTGGATTGTGCACTAGGTCTCTCAGGCTCCTTTCCATTGCCCCCCTTATAAGAGTGAGCCCTATGTAATCGACTTCCTTCAGAGTAGACATGCATAGGTCAGAAGAGGCTGACCGGGTTCTAGGCAGAGAGCAATAGTATCCCAGCCGGAACTATTTTTGCTTGTTTATCAAGACATCAGCTTGATAAACAGGTACTGCCAGAGAGCCAAAACCAGCCGTATCCCAGCCAAGACTTTTTTTCTGCTTGTTTATCAAGACATCGCTTGGATATAACCTTTGGATTTGCTTATTACAATTACCAGTAAACTTTTTTATCTCGAGATTTTTTTAAATTGGGTTATGCATAAGATTTGATGGCACATTAGATTCAAGTCATTACTGTAGCAAGAGTATACCCTTAATACAGATGATGTATACAAAAGAATACAGGGAGAAAACTGACTTGGGCTGCAATCCTAACCTCCACTTAGGCTGGCCTAAACCCTAGCATACGTTCTGACCTGGGGGTGTCACAAAAGTGCAAATACTTCTGAGCCACTCCTGGGGGAGGGTTAGACCAGTTCACAGACATGCATGGGAAGTGCACAGACATGCATATCAATGGGAAGACCAATGAGTTGTACATGCCTTGATTAGGATTGCACCCTTAGGTTATGTTTGGTCCAATTTTGTTTGTTATTGAATTCTATAATTAATTCATTAACAATGAATTCTACTGAATTTCTTATTGAACTTTTGAATCTATATTGAATTTCCATTGAACAGTGGGCAGTTCTGTCATTGACATAACATTTTTATGGCACAAAGGACATGTCCACTGTTTGAAGGAGGAAGGATGGATGTGGTGTGTCCCAATCCCTCATCCCACCTATGAATTTTCCCAGCGTTACATCCTTATCTGTGGTGCATCTGTTGACAAGAATACGTTGGGCTGTTGGAGTCCTCTCTATTTACATTTCTTTGAATTCTATAATAGAGGTTTAAATTGGCACCCATGTTTAGCTTGGAACCATGGTTCCTGGGAATAGCTCTTCTGTTATCAACTTGTAGCCTAGCTACTGTGAAAATACTGTCTAGAGTTGTCGTTCTTTACTAGATTAACAGAAGGATTGCCCCACTAACAAAAGGCGGAAGTTTGCCTAGATTAATAAATAAACCAGGCTGTTAATTCATCCTTTTCCCAGTTGAATTAGGAGAATGTTGTAATTCTGCAAGAAGACAGCAAGCCACAGAAAATCATTTGTTTTTCAGTGTGTTCCCATTTTTTCTCTCCTAAATTCTGAAGAGATTGCGGCAGTAAACCTAACTCTTACATCCATTGCCTCCCCTGGATTAAGTCCAGTTGATATTTGTAGGATTTTGTCTGAATTAATGTTTAAGCCAAAATGTGATCAGCTTGTTGTAAAGGATTTCTTCCTGAAATTTCTGTTCTCGTCTGCACCGCTTCATCCTGCAAATTACCCTGTCTCATCAATGGCCAGACTAGTCTTAATTGCTACCGTACCCCGCAAATCTCAAGGATTGCATTCTTTATTGAGTAACCTGTGGTGATTTAATGTAACTTTGATGTTCAAAATTTTAAATACATAAATTATAATTTTACAGAATCATGTTATAAAACATATATAACACACACAACATAGGCTGCAATCCTAAAGACACTTTCCTGGGAGTAAGTCCTATTGGACACAATGGGGCTTACATCTGAGTAGACATGATTAGAATTGTGCTCATAATCTTAAATGTATTCTGGAGTTTTATTGAATTCAATGGTATTTCCTATCTAATAAGCAAGATTAGGATTATTGATTTAAGAGATTTATACACCCTATTGAATTGGGACAATGCAATGCAAAAGAACATAAGAAGAGCTCTGCTTGATCAGGCCAAAGGTTCATCTAGTCCAAATTTCCTGCATCTCACAGTGGTAGGGTTGCCATTTGTCCCAGAAAACCAGTTTTGGGGGGATTGACTTCACATACTACCATGTTTGATGGGGTTTTGTGGAAGAAAATTATGGCAACCCTACACAGTGGCCCATCAGATCCCTCACAGAGCACTGTAGACAAATCACCTGCATCAGAGAGCACTGAAGACAACAGGACCCTGCGTCTGGTATTGTGAGGTAGCCTACATCTAAAATACAGAGGTTGCACATACCCATCATGGCTTAGTCATGGCATCATAGCTAATACTGTTTTGGTATTGGTCATGTACCAGTATCTAAGTATTGGTTCCATTAATAGTTAGTTTTTTCCCCACGCTCATTGAATCCTTCAATGAAATTCCATACAAACAGATGGATCATTGGCTGGAAAGACTGGATAGTCGTGACTTGGCATATGCATTATTCCAAGTTAATATATAATTTAGAAAATACTATTTTTCCTTTGAGAACATTTTTACTTTGAAAGATAACATATATCATGTTGCCAGTGACTTTTTAACATCTCCTTTGATGTCTTCTGTAAGGGGGTAGCACTGGTGATGTTTTGTTTTGCGTCTTCACTCCTTGTTCCCAAGGAACCAAAAATGAGCTGTAAATAACGTATGGCCCCTCGGCAGAGCAGAATGGAAGGATATAAAACACCAAGGGAGAAATCCCATGAAATGGAATGAGGTGAAGGGAGTCGCTCCTTCTTTCCCAATAAAAGACAATAAGTTGCTGCTATAGTAAAAGACAAAAATGTGAAGTGGGGGTGGTGGAAAAGGGGTTTTCTTCTTGGACAGAATTCGGTGTTAAAATCGGTAGTGAGTTTGGTATGAGTAATCATGGTCTCCACTGGTTCTCTCTGTGGAATCCTATTGTTTGGACCCAGAACACCCTTCTGACTTTAATGGGAGGCATTGATTGCTGTGAAGAGGTTGAGGAGGGGGGAAACGAGAGTAAGAAGAGGTATACTTTGCTCCACACTCTGATCCCAAACCCCCAGTCAAGACGCAAAGTTGGAAGACCAGAAAGAACCCAGTGCAAGGGAGGCTTCCTGGCAGGTGCTTTTTGAGGAAATTCTCATTCTGATGACACCCTGCAAAATGCCCTTTCTTGCTGTCCTGGTAGCTTCTTTGTTGATTTCTTCAGGCGGGACCAACACAGGGGAGGGTGAGTTATTTCTATTAAGAATTTCTTCTGAAAGAATTGAAATGTTCCAGATGAAGGATGACCTCATAGCCAGTTCTGTTTTGTGCCAACTCTGGAAAACGAAATGTATAACCAAAATGTGATCTTCAGAACATGGCCAATGGCTATGGCATGCTTTAATATTCCTATCAGTTGTGGTAAATAAAATTCATGGATACAGATGGTTAGAAACAATGATAGTCTTTTGAACCATCATTCTGCGGAATCAGAATCAAAACCTATCATCCCTTGGAGATGTAGAGTACAATCCTAACCATGTCTACTAACCAGATCATGTCTACTCAAAAGTAAGCCCCATTGTGTTCTATGGGTCTTACTCCCAGGAAAGTGTCTTTCAGATTGTAGCCTAAAGTAAGTTCTTTACAAAAATTATACTTATTAGTACAAACGCTTATTAGGATTTCTGAGTATAAGTTATCTCTTGTTGGGTGACACCATGTTTTAAACTCCAGAGCCTAATTAAGCTTTTATATAAAAATAAAATAAAATTTAAAATTCCTCATGTGAAAATCCTACCTGTTCTGCAGTCAATGCATATTGCAGCATCACTTCTGTCTTGCTAGCTTTTTTCCTCATATAAATTAGTTGGTTACGATAATTTTTAAAATTAAGGCATAAGCATGTTGGTTATTGTATGTCTTCTGTTTTTAATACCTGCATTCAAACAGACATGGTGACTCCATCCTCAGTAAAATGCTCTGGTTCTGGTCTGGGGAGTGGTTCTGGTCTGGGGAGTGCAAACACCTTTTCAATATCTTTCTGAGGAACACAAAAAATAAGACAAAATTGCTGCACATTAAATATTTTCCAATATTTTTTCCTTTCCATTTCCATAGCTTTAAATCTTAAATTTTATACTCCAAACACTGAAACAAAGGACAAGTGTGCTAAGGAGAAGATATAATGTATTTCATTACTCTTCTTTTATTGCCTTATGAATATTTAACTTTAGAAAATCAAATGCATTGTTTGGTCCTCTTGCTCTAAATCTTACTCTATCCACCAATCACACTCATTATCAATTTTTCATTATTCACTTGCTATAACAATATAGCAAAGTTTAGCCATCTCACATTAGCAAGTGCCCCACTAAGAGCACAATTCTAACAAATTTAGGCCGACCTAACTCACATGGCATATTGTTCCATGGTGGTGTGGGAAGTTCGGTGTATTGGCCTACCCCCTAGGAGTGGCGCAGAAGTGCTGGCTTACACCATTTTTGTGACACCCCAGGGAAGCTCAGGACATATGCCGGGGCTTACGCCTGCCTAACTGTAGTTTAGGATTGCAGCCTAAATTATTGAGCACAACATTAAAAGAACAATCCTGATTAGTAAGAAAGACCATAAGCCATTACCAGAAAAAGTGGAACGGACACTCAAGAAAAATGTAGGACATGACAAAATAAAAGGTAAAATACTCATATATATATTGCTTTCATGTGCTTAATTGAAACACTACATTGCTTATTACATTAAAAACTGTTATGTATAATTTTTTTACATATAATTTATTAATATGAAGATAAGACGAAGGACATAAGAGGAAAAATAAAAACTCACTACCCAGCAGAATAAAATGTGATAAATTTCAACTGAAATATCTCTACAAAGAATTTGTCTTAGCCTTCCCTCCAAACATCTGGTGTTAGGATATTGCCATGCAGAAAATTCTAGATGTTTGTCTTTACTCACAATGCTTAGATGACAGACACACTTACCATACCATTTCAGTTAACAGTGAGGGATGCATGGGAAAAGATGCTCAAACAGAGCATATGTCAGGTTGGGCTCTATATAAACACAAGCACAACAGAACCTTGTATTGAGCCTGGACACCAACAGCAAATGGTGCAAATGTTAAATGGCACCTACAGCCCATCTCTTCCATTTCCAATTATAGCTGCCGTTTTCTGGTTTTCATAATTTCAAAGACTTCCCCCATAAGCGCCATTACAGATCATGACCTTGTGTGCATAATCCATGTTATGATAACCTCTGGAATCACTACACTACAATATAGATTATAGCTCGGGCCACTATCATCTCAAAGAGCTAGCATGTGACACCTGAAGATGGGAAAAGGCATGAGCTGTCACATGAGAGGATGATAGCGAATCTAGATCCAGAAAGAAGTGCAAAGCTATTCCTTTGAGTTAGTGGTGAGGATTATGACCCTGCCCAGAGTAGGCCACCCACTTTCTAACAGCTCTTTGTCTACCACTGCTATCTGATCTGGCTTGTGTTTTTAATTTCTTGGCCTCCTTCCATTCCATGACTAATTCCAGGCATCGATTCAGGAGTTTACTGAATTTACATTGTGGTTTGAGAAGATGGACGAGGGGGGAACTGGGAGCCAAAGCCAGCGTACCAGTGTTAGTAAATTCCATATCTTTGGACAACCTTTCCTACTGGCTTCATATAGAGACTAAAAGCCAAAAAAGTGCTCCCGTGGGCAGAACATGAGTTGGTGATCACAGACAGACAGAAGGAGTGGAATCACAGCAAATCCATGCCTCTCACTCTGTCCTCCGGAGAGACTCAGAACACTTTCAGTGGTATTGAAACTACAAGTGTTCCCAACTCATTTGACAGATAGCAATGCTAAAATGTTGAAATGGTTGAAAAGCAGAACCCAGTCTTTTTTTTAGTATGCAGCAGTTGTTTCCAATGCTTTTTTAGCTAGCAAATTGAAATGCCTTCTTTAATCTTGCAAATTCCTGCTGCAACATAAAGATTTCTGCAAATGGACTCTCATTAACAGCTTTGGGAATGGGAATAGATCTGGAGCACACGCTGTCTCACCAGACACACATGCCAAAACAATTTGAATCCCCATGTTATATGAAACTCAACACGGGGGAGGGCAACTTCAGTCTTTAGAATAGCAGAGAGAGGATGAAAACAGAGCAGGCACTGAATGAGTTTCCAGTATAATTGACATGTGTTGAAAAAGCAGATCATCAGAAAATGATTATTTCAGCCATTTTTAATTATAACATTTCAAATTTCCATGTGTTTTCCTCTGTTGTCCAATTTCATCCAAACTTCCATGATATTTGATGTTTTTATTTCTGTTTAGATTTCACACACATTTACATGTATTACTGTATATAGTTAGCCATTGATATTTTTGCCACCCAAAATAAATTGGCAAGCTAAAACAGCATTTAAATTTGACGTTAGTCCATGCTCTTGCTCAGTTGTGGGCTTCAGGGGGTTCTCACAGTTCTATAGAACCATTTGCTAATGAATGCCTGGTTCTGAGAACCGGTTATTAATGGGACATAGAACCTGTTGTTAATTTAGGTTATTAGGACATAGAACCTGTTGTTAATTTATTTGAATCCCACTACTGCTCTTGCTCCCTAGCCAGGCCAAAGTGCAAAGTGCTGCTGTACATGCATCTGGGTCTGATCCAACAAACCCACTTGCTTTGCAGGAAGCAGCCCTGGCAGCGGCAGCAGCAGCAGTAGTAGTAACATTGATATAAAACCAATTTACATGGCAATTTATTCTATGTATCAAATACGATAAGCAAAAACAGCAAATCTTTATCCCTTATGGATGTGGCAATCCACATTTCTATAGTAGAGTCTACAAACGGAAGAAAAGGAAGGGGAAAACTATCAAATCAAGCAGCACATGCAAAAATAGCATGCTGAAGGCATGGGTGTATCTTTCAATATGTATCTGGATGTATCTTTCAATATGTCAATTTGTATCTTTCCACTGGAAAAGAATTATGTTTGTGAATCTATATTTTCCTTTATTTCTTCTTATTGTTAGTTTAAAATAAAAAAACAAATTGTTTTCTTGGATTTTGATTATCTGATCCAAAACCTCACACAGTATTCAAAACTTGACTAACAGCTGTTTTTGAATAAACAAGGACTAAATCAGATAACTACTAAAGTTTCAAAAGTCCCAAACAATATTGCACCTGGTCACAACAACTTCTGTTCTCCACCCACCCCCCCCACAACCCACCCCATCAGTTTGGCACAGTCATGACCAGGATTACTCAACACGTGCAGTTGTGCAGGATTCTCTCTGGCGCTTTCCTCTCTTCCTGTAAATTAACGGCTGCCTCTTGGCAGTCCTGCTGACAGATTGGCACATAGACAGCTCTACTTTCTTTCAAAGAAACTGGGAACTTGAAAACAGGAGTCATTCTCTAATCTCAGCAGTTTCTACAGCCTGGACAAGGGAAATTCCCTAAACTTGATCCCCTAGGAGCAGCCTGTATTTTATATGGCTATGCTTTCATTACTTAGTTCAGTGTACAGCTAAATAGTTCTTTGTTGTTCTTTGCAACATTTATTTTTAGAGCAGATCCTCTAAGTTCATAAGCAAAGCATCTCTGTTATGGAGACACTATGCGTATGTCTGCAGGCCTGAAAGTTGCCTGTCACTCGCTGATCCCAATATCCTCCCTAGAAGTTACTTGTTATTAGAGACCATCATGTAAAATTATTCATATGGATTCCACTATATTTATTCTCATTACAAAATCTTGCATTCCATATCTACAGCTACCTGACTGACGTGGAGTTGGAATACAGGAGCAAAAGCAGCAATGTCTTGTGGCTTCTTAAGGACTAACCCATTTTATTTCAGAATCAGCTTTAGTGGACTACAAAAAAAAATGTAAGAAGATTTGTGTGTTCCTAGAAGATGAGAATAACCTTCTAGTAAAGTTAAACCAGTTATTTATTTATTTATTTGATTGATTTGTATCCCATCTTTCTTTGCCAAGGCAGAAATTCAAGTTAGGTCCATGTGTGATTAAAAATTCATTTACCTGGCTAAGGCCTGTTCCATCTCCACAGGAGATGGTCCTGAGATAATGATCCTGTTACATCTATTAGGGCAAACTTAAGCAATCTTATCCGTAACCCCAAAAGGGCACTAGCCAAAAAAAAAACACTCCAAAATTAGCCCTTTGGGCTTGTGCCTATCAGTGGTTTACCTGAGATATGACAGATAAGGCACATGCCCTGGATGCTACTTCATGGAGGCACCACTGAGCAGCAGCTTCCTGACCAACTCTTGGCTTCTGCTGAACCACTGCAAACTTCCAAGCAAACTACACAGAAGCCAATAAAAGCTGGAGTAGGAACAGAGGAACAGCAGCCACATTGCAAAGCTGCCACCACTGCCATCCTACAAACATACCAATATCATGTGATGTCAAGACATTGTGTGATGTCCCACTGGTACTTGCATGTGGCGATGCTGCTGGTGTCTACTGAACCTTTATTCTCCTGATCACAACACCTCTCTTGAAATTTAGAGTAATTTTAAAATATGGTTGTGAGAAAATTCAGCATTTTATTCAGTATACCTCAGCAACTTTGGGCATACCTAAAGCTGTTCTTTGGAGTCATGGAAGTAGCATTTCAATTTTCTGCAGTCCTAAATCATGATAAGGCTCTGCAAAATTGTCCTTTCACAGTGATTTCTTTTCTTGTTTCATAATGCAGTATTTCCTTCTTGTCTTACAATTCCCATCTCACTACTCTAACTGGAATACATATGACTAGATCTGCTATTCTTGTCTGAAAGCCATTCTGTACTAATATTAGGCCATCAATACAGACTTATCACGATGGAAAGTAGGATGCTAATGTCATCTTCCTTTTAAGTCACCCAAAGGCTAATGATTCCTTCTGGAAAATAAATTATCATTCTGTCCAGCCAAAAACCTCAGTGACATTTCAAAAGGATATTAGTGTGTAAATACATTCAATCAGAAATTGACTGTATGGGGCTAAGTCACTGCTGGAATCAATCAATTCAAAATATCTCTTTATAATGTTATTTTAGGACTGATGCATACTCAGTTTCAATTCTGGGATGATATTCACTAAGGGCACAATCCAGAGCAAGTTCAACCTGCTCTGCCCTAACTGCTCTCTCCTAACTATTCTGTATCCAGAGCAGAAAGTTATGCTGCATCCAGAGAGTCAGGAAGCCTGGGCTGCCCTAACTGCTCCAGAGCATGCTAAGTCAGTGACAGCTGGGGAGGGCTTGCTCCTGAGTAGACCCCCTCAGATCACACTGAAGAAGGAACAGCTGTGGTGCCTACATTATAAGGAAGCCCAGCAGTTCCTGACAACCAGTTACAGCTGCAGTTCTTCTAGTGCAAGATGGATGCTTGGAGTGGCCTGCTGTATCCTGAGGTTAGTGGGCTGCCATAGTTGTGCCATATCCTGAGGTTGAGATGCAGGGATTGCAGCTAGGCTGGCCAAGAACTCAGATTTTTGGTCAACACCACCATTCTTACTCAGGCCTTATCATGGACCCCTATGGGTCTACTCATTACTATACCTGCTCCTGAGGTGGTATATCTCTGAGGAACTGGAAGAGGGCATTTCTGCCTTGAAACAGGCTTTGGATACAGAGTAACTGCTCTGCCCTAGGCAATGCTAAACTTGCCCTCAACTTGCCTCTCCTGAGCTGCCTAGGCTGCCCCAGTTAGGGCAGAGCAGGTCCACCTCCCTTAGGGCACCCTATCTTGCCTTGCTCCGCCCTAAGCCTCTGCCAGAGTAACTGGGCTGGAGCATCTTGCAGTTGCTCCACCCTAGTGAGAGATAGGGCAACCCAAGGGCTCTTATGTGGACAGATTAGTTGCTCTGGATTGTGCTGTAAGGCTGCAATCCTAAAGACACTTTCTTGGGAATAAGACCCATTGAACAAAATGGAGCTAACTTTTAAATAGACATGGTAAGGATTGTGCTCCTACAACCTAATCCTTTCGATCCTTCCTCCACAGCTGTGCAGGGGGGAAAAAAGATGTACTGTGGCGGGCATGAGGGTAGATCAGGAGACTTCAGAGGAGAAGGGTGATTGTCAGCGCAATTCAAAATCATGCATAAGCTGGCTCAGCCATTCATGCACTGACTCAGAGTGTTGCAAATGTGCCATAAGCAGGGTGACCATATAGAATTTAGGACAGATTGCCTCTACATTTATGCACTGCACAGAAGAACAAATTTAGGCAGGTGTAGCTCAACATAGAAGGGTTTAAAATGCAAGACCTGCCTAATTTCCATCTTCTATGCAATGCTAAATGTAGAGTCAATCTGTCCTTTCTATATGGTCACCCTGGCCATAAGGCATATTTGTGGGTATTTGTGAGCTGGCTGTGCAGGTGCACCAGCTTGGCAGTGCAGCATCATATCCCAGTGCTGGCCAGGACAGGTTAATTTGAGCTGGGAGGGGCTGGAAAAGGGGTGAGAGAGACTATTGGAGACTGGAAGTGGGTGATTTTGATGGGGAGCATGGAACGATGTGAGGATCAGGCCTGAGAAAGTGTGGGATCAGTGGTGGCCTTCACCTTGGCCATGACAAAACATTATTTATTTGGGTTTATTCTGATAAATCTTTTCATTTACTGTAGCTTCAAAATTGCTCATGCTAAGTTAAAACTGTCAAGTGAAAACTTGTTTATGATTTATAGTTGCATCTGGTTCGTAGAAAAATTTAGGAAAGGGGGCCCAAACACACATCTTGTCCCAGGCCCAATGCCAGCTCTTGGTGGCTCTGCCAACTCTCTCTTGCCTTGCCTTAACAGGTGTTGATACTAGGTGTTAAGCATGCTGATGATACTAGGTGTTAAGTAAGCCAGAAAACTTGCATTTTCATAAATGCAGTTAAAATGTACTATAACTATGAGTGATTCTTTTAAAAAAATTCATCTTTGTCCTTCACTGACCACAGAAAACATAGCTATATCTCAGGCAAAATAAAATTTGGTATTGTTTATGAATAATGAACTCTATATATCTACATTATTTATATACCACTTTTCAACTGAAAAGTTCACAAAACGGTTTACAAGAAAATGAAAAAATTAATAGCTAATTTAGCTCCTTCCCCGACCAGAGGGTAGCAATTTTATTACTTTTTTCAGAAATCAATGAAACCATCATCTGTACCAAGGACCTGATTGAAGTGGAAATCCCAAGTTCCTTCTTCCTATCAAAGAATCCTCCGATATTAGTAAGTGTTCTGACTTCATCATCATAACGGTACAATTCTGAGCACCTTTGGACTGGCACAGGGACTTGCGCTGACCCAGGATTGTTGTGAAAATGCCATAAAGCACTTTACCCAGGTCTTCCTTTTCACAATCTTTTTTAATAGTTTGATAAAGGACAGAAACTATTTACAAACTCCATGTTTTAGATATCTAGTATCTGAGAGAGCAGCAACTTCTCTCTCTGGTTTTCAGAGAACATTCTGTAAACAACAGAAGAGGAAATCATGTGCAAGGTGTCTTAAGTTTTACGACCACATCTTCTTCTGTTTTATGTTCCAGTTGTCTGGCTGCTGCCAGCCAAAAGACGATGAAATGTGACCTGATGCATTTCAGATTGCATCACAAGAAGAGCTAGGGAAATGCCAGTTCTCTTACAAATTTCAGGCATGGAATATTTCAGACGTGCTGAGGACATGTAAAGAACATGATTTTGGAAAAAGGGGAATTTTTGGCAATCTGCTTCTTTACCCATGACAGCTGCAGCCAAGTGATGTGACTAGATGTTCACAAATAGAAATTGTTGTAATAAAGTGATGTCTCTGTCAATAGGAAGCAAACTGGCCCTGATGATAACAATTGGTGGTCTCTTATTTATTTAAGACATTTTCTTTTTCCAAAATTAAAGAGAAAATGTATTTTGAAAATACAAATTCACATAGAAAATGTTCTATGGGACATAGGGACAGCATAACAAGAAAGACACATTCCAAAGGTGCTATCGGGTTTTAATTCAGAAAACCTTTTATAGCATTTTAGTGGGGCAGAGTTTGGGGGGTTACTGTTTGTATTGTTTTTAGCTTCTATGTTTTAACTGAATGTTCTATTTAATGTTTTTAATTATGTTTTAATGTGAGCTGCATTGAGTCGGTCTGCGACCCGAGAAAGGCAGGATACAAATTTTTAAAATAAATAAATAACACGCCTAATTATCATTTTTATTTATCAGTGTTTTTTCTCAACACAAATGAGGTTGGTTCTTTAAATTAAAAGATAAATATCCCTTTATTGCTTAAAGGTAACCTGCTTACTATGGTAAAGTGGCAGGCAATTAAGTTAGTGAGAAATGTTCATAACAGGCAAGCTTGGTTTCTGTTTCAGCTGGGAGGGAGACCCCCTTCTCCCATGTGATGATCACATCAATATACAGGTAAAGTGATAATTACCGGTATTTCTAAATTGCTTTGCAAGGGGTAGCTCCTGCCTCTGAGCTGAAACTAAACTTTTTTTTAAAGGAAACTGATTTATATCAATTCATTGCCTGCCTTGTTATCAATTGTAACAATTGCTTTTGTATAACGCCAGTCTTGGAGGTGAAGTTCAACCTGTATGTTGATTAGAACCTTCAGTTATACACGTAAGATAATGTTATACTGTAACTGCAGGCAAAAACAGGTTTCTTTCTTTGCAGATCTCTGATTTGCACCTTAATGATCCTGAATGCCAAGGCACTAAAGTGGGGGCCCATTACGTGTTCAGCATTAGAACAAATTTCACAGACTGCGGAACAAGGATGGTAATATGCAAAAGATATCATAGCAGTTTTTAATGTCATATATGCATTTTCTTTATGCCACAGTTGGTTTCTAAATGCTTGTTATTAAGTAGAGAGGAGGCATGCAGGATCTCATTTGCACTTTATTCAGTGTAGGACTGGATGGTCATATTCTTTTTCTCTAATTCTGAATAGGAACCATAAGTATAATAGCCTTTTCTGAAAAAAAAAAAAACATTAAGAGTGGCTATTACATCAATAGTTAAATTCAAATCAGTGAACTGTATGGTGCTAACATGGATTTTTATGTATTGTTCATTTGACCATGCATAATGTAGTATGAATACATTGTGTTGCTTCTATGATTTAAAAACAGAAAACATTAGATGAACATTGCAGAGTGGCAGAAACTATGTTCGTTAATGCCTAAATTGCATGGTGGGTGTTTAATTGAAGCTCAAGGCACCGACTTAAAGCATGCAAAATAGTGAGCATGTGCAAAATGTTCAGTTGTGAGTTACTACAGGCTTCTATTATTTATCAGGGGTTCAGGAATGAACCAGTCTCAAGTTCAGTGATTTTTCACCAGTGTGTCGCAGATAGTCCTCAGGTATGCCATGGGAATTTGGGGATTGACATTAATTGCTGTATATACTCGAGTATAAGCCTAGTTTTTCAGCACATTTTTAAATGCTAAAAAAGCCCCCCTTGGCTTATACTCGGGTCACCTTATACTTGTCATAAGATGGGCAAAGAACTGGATTTCTGCACAAGCAGCTCAGCTTAGGTAAGCCTTTTTAAAAAGAAGGAAAGCTGCTTTGCTTCCTTCTTTTAAGAAAACCAAGTCAGCAGATTGATCCCTCTCATCTCTGCATGTCGGAGCTTGATGGCTCACCACATTGGCTGTTTTCTCCTCATTAAAACAGCAGTAGCTGCTGCATTTCTCACCCTAGGCTTATACTCGAGTCAATAAGTTTTCCCAGTTTTGTGGTATAATTAGGTTCCTCGGCTTGTACTCGGGTCAGCTTATACTCGAGTATATACGGTAATAAGAAAATTGGGGGATTTGAACAGCCGGGTGTGCCTTGTCAATGGTAACAACAACTGGTGGTGTGCCTTGACAATTTCAGTCCCCTTGTTACTGTGCTGTGAGATGAAAAAGGTTGAAAATTGCTGCTCTAGTTCCTGCTCCTAATGCAGGGGTGTCCAATCTTTTAGCTTCACTGGGCCACATTGGAAGAAGTCAAATTTGTTTGGCCGCACATAAACACTAACAACTTTTTTTAAAAAATAGGACAAAATGTAGGATGTCCTATATTTTGTCCTATATTTTTTAAACCTTGGAGTAATTGATTTTAATGGGGCTTACTTCTGAGTAGGCATGATGCATAGGATGGGCAGCGAGCCTCTCTAAGCTAAACCTTAGAGTAAGTCTCACTGATTATCATGGGATTTTCTATTGAGTAGCCATGCATAGGATTGGGCTCTCAGACTGCACCTTGGGAGTAAGCCTCACTGACTTTAACGGGGTTTACTTCTGAGGAGGCATGATGCATAGGATGGGCTGTGATCCTCTCCAAGCTTAACCTTAGAGATATGCTGCAATCCTGAACACACTTTCCTGAGAATAAGACCCACTGGGTACAATGGGCCTTACTTCTGAGTAGGCATGGTTTGGGTTGCAGCATATCTCCAAGGTTAAGCTTGGAGAGGATCACAGCCCATCCTATGCATCATTGGGCTCTCAGACTGTAACTTGGGAATAAGCCTCATTGACTTTAATGGGGCTTACTTCTGAGTAGGTCTCAAGGGCAGCAGGCAGTGGCTGGGATAGAGGCTGAGACTGCTTTTGGGGGATGCAGGTGGACACGTGCTGCAAGGTCTGCAGGGGCCTGAAGTCCTCTGAGTGCTAGGAGGCAGTTAGAGGGAGGTGCCAGATAGCCCAGACCAGCTTTGTGGCGGTCGCCTAGGGCAGTGTGCAGAGAAGCATGCGAAATGTGAAAATGGCTGCTGCCGCAAAGCCAGTTTTTCCAATGGTAGTGGCCAGATTTTCAGGAGGGCCGCATCCATCCTTGTCCTGGGCTGCATGCGGCCCTCGGGCTGCGTGTTGGACACCCCTGCCCTAATGCCTGATGCCATGCCCAGTAGGACTATCTGTCCAATGCTACCTAAATCCCTGTGCCATGATGCAGTAGCACAAAATTGGCTTCCATTGCATCTCATGAGAAATTTTTGGGAAAGGTAATAGGACTGGGCCATAAAATATTAATATTACATGAATAATGTGATATTCGTGTATTACATATTTGATCCTTCATCCCTCAAGCTTCCACTGGTCTCTGACACCTGAAAAAGAAAAGAAAGTTGACAGGAGATTATGCTGGGTCTGGACTTTTGAGAAAATGCCTACATATCTCTGGAAAAAATCCTGTCATTGGTTGGCTCTCTAGGAGCAAAGTATCAAAACCTTCTAGGCAACCTTCAGCAACTGTTGTGTTTAGTTCACTGTTCACTTCAAACTTTAAATTTACTGGGTTGGATTCTTTTTTAACTGATTTGCAGGATTCTGATGGGACTCATATCATTTTCATCAACACCATACAGAATAACATCTCTGACATAATCACAAGAACTTTTATCAATATTACATTTGCCTGTAGATACCCTATTAATTACATGGTACAGCAGCCTGATGGCAAAAATAAGATCAGTGTTGATATCAGGTAAGCCTACTTTTTGTTTTCTGAATGCCAGCAGAGACGAGTGCCTGAAATGTAGGGTGCAATGCTAACTTAGGTCAGCACAACTCATCTGTCTTCCTGTTCCTGTGCTGATGTAGGCAGGAAAGCACATGTCTGAGCACTGGACTCACCTTCACTCAGGTGTGGTGCAGAAGTATCTTCTTGTGCAGGGCCCTAGGCTGGCCTAATGGGAGGTTAGGATTGCAGCCAAAGTCGCTTAAGAAGAGTCTGAACAAGGTTGTATTAACAGTTGCTCTAAATGTGTCAGTCATTTGTTTCTACATTGCCTACAGTGTAGACCAGTGATTTTCAACCAGTGGGCCTTGGTACACTGGTGTGCCATGGATAGTCCTCAGGTGTGCTGCAGGAATATGGGGATTGACATTCATTAATAGGAAATTTGGGGGATTTGAACTGTCTGATGTGCCTTGTCAATGGTAAAAACAATTCATGGTGTGCCTTGACAATTTCAATGCCTTGTTAAGTGTGCCGTGAGATAAAAAAAGGTTGAAAATCATTGAGTAGGCCCTATACAGTCAGGGACTACTTTCTGGAGAAGAACGAGGGCTATCTTGTTGAGACTATCAATCACTTTATTCAGTGATGGATTCAAAACTATTAACAACCTATGCCCATCTGGCAGTCACTTTTAAATGGCTATTTTAAAACTTTATATGTACTATCTTTCGTTAACAACCGGTTCTATAGAGTAGGTGCAAACCTGCTGGAGCCCACCACTGACTTTATTCTTCCTGCTGTCACTTCTGTGTTTTTCCTCCTGCTGCACTACCAGACTGGGTAAAGCTTCAACAGATGCAATTTTTCCTTGCATAGGAGTATTACCTGAAAAAATTGCAACCTCCTGTAAAATGGTATCATGTGATCACTGGTGTTATTGCATTTGATGCATTTTCATTTACCTATTGGGCTTTATTACTAGTAGGAAGAATACTGCTATTATATTACTTCAACACAAGCAATATAGAGAGTATGCTATATGTCAGTATATTTTATTGCATTTTATATTTATGTATTTTAATATTATATCCTACATTGGGCAACATGTTTACAAGAGGAAAGGTAAGATATGTATCTTTTAAAATAAACACTAATAAATTAATCACTACATTTATACAAACTGGGTATCTTTGTTCAACAGGACTATTATGCTAAATACTGAAGATGGTAACTTCTCTGTGTCCATGATACTTTACAAGGACCCCAATTTTGAAGACATGTGGACTACTATTCCCTTTCTGACTCTAGAGGATAACATATATGTCAAAGTTCAGATGGTACCTAGAATTTTTGATCTCTGGATTAAACTCTATGACATTGTGGTAAAGCAATTAGAAGCATGCTGGTGCCTAAAAAGTCTTCTCCTGACATTGAATGCCTTAGGTCTGGGCTGTGGATGAAAATGAATGCTAATTTGCTTGCTGTGGAAATTGTGAGAATTATCAACTTGCGTGAGAGTTTTTGTTGTGGAATAGGTAGTAGTTTCCGTTCGTTTGCCACTGGACTCATTTATCCAGTTGGTTGGGCATGTATTTGATTCAGATATTGTTCATTAATATGCATAGATCCTTACGTTGCTTTTTGTGTTCTCTGTGTCTCACAGGTTCCAGGTAATTTAATTATTAGGCTTGAAAACTGCTGGTCTACTCCAACAAAAGATCCTGTACATGATGTTCGATATTCTTTTATGAAAGACAGGTTGGTGTCCCACCACTGCACACTGAACGGATCATTTCAAAAAATTCTCTCTCTCTCTCTCTGAGCATGGTTTATCTGTTTGCAATAATACCAGCTTTTGATACCAGCTTACCTCGGTTTATTAACATAATTTGTTCCAGAAGCATGCTTGTAAACCAAAACACTTGTATATCAAAGCAAACTTTCCCAGAAGAAATAATGGAAATTCAGATGATTCATTCCACAACCGAAAAATATTCAATGTAAAAATTATTACAATACTGTAACATAGGCTGCAATCCTAAAGACACTTTCCTGGGAGTAAGACCCATTGGACACAATGGGGCTTACATCTGAGTAGACATGGTTAGGATTGTGCTCTTAATACAAAATAATAACGAAAATACAAAATATAAAGAAAAATAAAACAAATTAACCTGCACTTAATCTGTCAGGTGTTTCAGGCTGCAATCTGCCACCCTCAAGACAGGAGTGAGCCATACTGATTATAATAGGGCTTATTTTAGAGTAGACATGGAAATGTAGGTCTTTCGGGGTTCTTTCAATTGCCCCCTTTCATAGGATTGAGCCCCATTCACTGTAATGTAATATCATAGATTATTCTATGACTTCAGAATAATCATGCATAGGCGGGTCTCTCAGGAGAAGCTGAGGACGTGCTGGCGGAGCACCAAAATCAGCAGTATCCCAGCTATTTTTTTGCTTCTTTATCAAGACATTGCTTGTAAATCAAGTTAAAATTTATTATAAATGTTTGCTTGGCTTGCAAAACATTCTTAACGCAAGTTACTCTCATTCCAAGGTTTTATTGTATTCATCTGATCTGTTTCTTTTTTATCTACATAGTTGTCCACAAATGATAAATGATGACACCCTGTCAATAATAATGAATGGAGAAAGTGAAGAAGCAATGTTTAGGATTCAAATGTTTAAATTTGTTGGCATCTTGTATAATCATGTTTTCCTACACTGCACAGTTCTGATTTGTCATGGAACAGCAGCTACTTGTAAACCAGTAAGGAATTTTACATGTTTCTCCCTTGTTTATCCCCGATCCCCAGTTATGTGTGAGTATATTCAAAGACAATATTAAATGAATACAATATTGAATGAATAGACAAGGTCACATCTCATAAAAATGAATTTAGGGCAAATTCATTTCAGTCTTTTACATATCAAAATAAACAAGAAAATTCCTAAAGCCTATCTGATCAAATTTTAAACTGAAGGGAGAGGTTTTACATTCAAAAATCAAACATGCAATCCCACTTTGTCTATTACCAGTTAAAATGTGAAAAAATATTATCAAATATTGACTCTTTGTTTCAGTTCTAAGGGCACAATCCAGAGTAACTATGGGGAGTCCTTTCTCTGATGTAAGAACAATTTACCCTGGATTGCAATATGAATTTCCCATAGGTTTTCACTAGGTGGTGCCGTAACTTACGTGGTCCCATAGTTACACTGGATTGTAGGGTAAGGATTAAAGTAATTGGTATTTGACTATTGGCCCAAATTAGATAAACCCTTTTAAATCCCTTCTTATTGTCTGTATACGGACTCATTTTTTGCACAGTTGAGACCATCTGGCATCAGTCATGTAAAGCCGTGGAAATTAGCTTACTGTCGGCATTCTAATAACTGTTAATTTGTTATTTAGACGTAACCAAGCTCCACTACACTGATCAAGAATTAGTGCTTTATTCCTAGAAATAAAGGTGGGGGTACTCACCAATGTTATAAAGGTGGTCATACTCACCATAAAGATATTATTTATAATCACAGGCATGTCTACTTAGAAGGCCGCAGAGGTGCTGGTACTCACCAGAGGTGCCAGTAATCAGTACTGGTGAGAAACCCCACAAAAAGACCCCTGAAAACTACTGAGAAAATTATATGTGTTAAAGGGATGCAAATTTAATTACTGAATTATTCAACTATGGCTTCAGTTGATTTATGTTTCTTATGTCACATTTGGCCTTAAGCCACAACTGGAACTTTTCTCCCAGGATGTACTCAAAATCTCTATTTTCCTCTTGACCAATGAGTTCTAGCACCTGTGAGAATTCAAGGGGAAGGCGTCATACTCAGGGTCTGACCCAGTAGTGTAGCTAATGATAATGTAGCCCGGTGCAATGCTCAAAATGTTGTCCCAGAAGTGATGTCACAACCAGATGTGATGTCATGCCTCGGCAGTTTTAAAAAGAATTTTTTTTTAATAAGAAGAATTTTTTTAAGAGAAAATTTTTTAAATAAACTTTTTTAAAAAAAAAGAGGTAAGAAAAAACTTCCTCTTTAGCAGTTCACTCCCCATTTGCTCTGCTAGTGGCAGAGCTAAAGCACCTATTTGCGATCTGGAGTGAAAGATTGTGTTGCCCTGCCCCCAATAACAAAATCAAATTTAATTAAGTAAAATAATGAAAATTGTGTCCGTTTTTATTGGTTAGGGAAACTTGCCAGGGCAAAGGAATGGTTATTCTTTCCCTGCTAAATATAAGAGAAACACCACTCAGAAGTGCTTGTATACCCAGTTAGCATGGGTAACTGTTTTATGATATATGTACTGTATATGATATATTTGCTGAGAGCTGATTTGTATATCACCTTATTAGTTCCATACAGTATCAGAATTACATCTCATTGACTCTCAGAGCCATCAGTAACATGAGAAAGCTGAATTAAGTAAATCTGCTTTTTGTTCCATAGGCTCTTGTATTTTCATTTTTTTAGTTAATTAGCCATACCTTTTGATAGCATATAGATATTTCAGTGCTGTTTGTTTCATTGCAATCTGCATTAAATTACTTTTCCAAAGATATATAACATGATGACATTATCATTCATACATATTGTTTTTCACAATTTTAAACATTAGTGTCACGCTCAGCCTGTAGCCTTCCTAAAGCTTGAAGCCCAGTGCAACTGCATCTCCATCAGCCCCCCTAGCTACACCACTGGTCTGACCTTTCCTAAGGTGGAGGTGGGATCTGGCAAGGAAGAGAGTTTGTTCCTTGCCAGATCAGGGCTGGAACAACTGCAGGAACAATTTTGGCTTTCCTTCCTTTCCCAACTTGGCTGGGTGGAGAATAGTGGCTGGCGCATGGGACTCAAGGGGTCAAGTGAAAACATGCTGCTTTTTCAGGTTATTGAATCACACCCTTTAAGACATAGTGTCAGAGGAAAAAGATCTGAAATGGTACTTAATCCTGGTGGCAATTTAACTACGTGACCTTTTCTGGCAGTCAACTAACAAATTATCACAGCAACTGAGACAGGGCTTTCTAAAGGAAACAGTATAATATCCGGTTTTCAGAACAACGCTTTCCTAACAGTCCTTTTGCACTTAAATCACAGACTGTTAGGATAATGGGGACAGAATAAATTGCAGTAGTCCTGTGAAATGCTTTAGAAAATAGATATATCTTAGTAGCAATTCAACCATGGTGACAAGGCTCCATAGAAGATTTCCCTAGTTTTAATATCTATGAAATGCCATCTCATAAAATGTTGTGCAAGGGCAGAAAGAAATAAGAAGTGTGCCATGTGGGCAGGGATCCATTGGAAAATCAGAGGCTACTTCTAGTTTTCTTATAAAACAAGAAAATGTGTGAGTCTGCAATGATTTGGCTTAATTCAGTCAATCCACATCTATGGGCTTCAGCTGCCAGCTGGACTTTCCTGTGTGTGATAGAATCTGGAGAGGCCAGCTGAGGTAGGTTATGGGATATGGTAGAACAGGGAAGGATAGGGTAGAACAGGGACAGGGAAGGAAAAAACTTGGGTAGCAGTGGGGTGTAATGGGGTGGGGAGGCTGTGGTGAGTGAATATTGTGGCTATGCTGCACTTCAGATCCTACCACCTTTTCTACTGCCTCCGTCCCCTTTCTCTCCTCAGACGTGTGCACCCCTCACCAGATAGACCTCACTTGTTTGTGAAGCTGGTATGTGGGACAGTGAGGATAGGAGTGGACTATAAGCCTGATAGCACAATCCTAAATTGCAGTGGAACAGGCAGGCTTGTTTATCCTGTGCTGATTCCATCTCAGGTTTTGGAACTGCTGCTGCACTACCACAGGAAATCTTTCCCCCTTCCCTGGGGTAAGGCAATCAAAGCCACAATGGGTCTACTTGGATTTAGGCCACCGTTTCTCCTTACTGCCCAGGGATGAAGGCTTGGATCCAGCATAAGCGCTGGTCCAAGTCCAGCCCCTCGTCCTCTTCCTGCTTCTGGGAATACCCTCTTCCCACCATCCTCCACCCGGAACACCCGGTTTGGATAGCAAAATTCTTGATGGAATTTTTACTGTACTTTTTTGAGACTCAAAAGGCATCCATATTTTACTGTTTTGCATTTTTTCTGTCTAGAATTGCACCAATAATGACTGGCTGACCAGAACTAAAAGAGAAGCCATACCAGTTTTGAGTCATATGGTGTCTTATGGTCCTATAAAACTAAAGCTGGTAGATAATGAAGAAACTAATATAAGTAAGTGGTCAAACATTTAAAACATTTTTAATTGTAAATTTAATTAAAAATGTAATTTTTAATTAAAAGTTGTAGTGCACAATGAGTTCTCACTTTTACAATAGAAACATCATCCCTGTGAAGAATGGTAGTTATGCCATAAACATTACAAATATTGTAATACAGTATATATTTTTACTTGTTTTCTGTTGTTGTGATTTGGGCAGGTTAATATGATCTAATATCATATTCTAACCACTTACTTCTATGAAAAATAAATGCTTTACTCTCATTAGCACTATAGTTCCAAATCATAGAACTATGAAGTTATATTACACGCGTCTCATGATGACAGATTTTTTTGACTGATCAAGTTGCCTGTTAACCAGCAGGCCAGGGTTCAAGACCCGAGTCCTCACAAGACGAGGATCTCCAGATACAGACAACGTCCCACACTGTTCTCAAGGTGATGATCCACAGAAACAGTTTTTCAAGTAGCTCAGAGAACTGCTCTGGAGGAGGAAGGCAGGAAAGACAGACTGTGCAACTGGAATGATCACACATTTATTACACTCTTTTGGATACAATTCCCTGCAAATATAATGCAAGAGTGATGCAGATAAATTTTAAAGTTAAATGATGTTTTTGGTAATTGTGCTTTCTTTCAGATAAAGGAAGTCTTCCACCAGTGGAAATTTGGATTCTTGGAGGAATTCTAATGGCTGTTCTGGCAATTACTGCAGTTTTTGGAAATCTTTTGTTTCAAGCAAGGAGGACATATCCTGATATTCAGGCAGAGCTAGTAATGTCCCGTTTTCACAACTCTGAAGTACCATCATGACTAGTCACACCCAAAATTCTGACTTTAATTACACTAAAATGCATTACCATATAGTATTTGTCATTTTCAAATACATCAGAGCCTCTGGTTGTTACTGATATTTCTCAGTTACAAAAACAACCTACCCAAATTAGGTAACCCGAAGTAATACAAGAAATGAGTCTATACCAGGAATGTATTTTCCTACATGAATTTTATGTAGGAAATCAATGATTTCCTTTATGTAGGAAATCAATGATTGCACGTATTCTTTCAAAAGCTAACATTCTGTCTGGTAGCAGAATGTAAAGCACTTCATCTACTCAGAGATTTGCTACTCATATTCCTGGAAAATGGCTTCTTTGCAGTTGTGTCTTCCATTTACTCCCACCATTTTTTTTGTGTCAGCCTATTCCATCAAAAAAGAAATAAGGTGCATTTTCTAAATTTGCTAGTTTAAAAATAAAGTGCTCCTGCAATTCTGAATCTGTGTAATTATATATTTGGCTGCTTAACTGAAATATTGTTAGTGGTATAGCCTTAAATACTGTCTCTGTAAAAAATTAACCTGTTGGTCTGTTATATGACCTAGTCGGTTAAGAACTGTGTGAGAAAAAAGAGTGTTAAAAAAATAAGGCAGGCAAGAAACAATTTCAGGCAGGCAGCAATCCTAGACACATTTAGGGAGTAAAGGTATCTTCCACTAGTTGTGAGTAACTCAAAGGTATCTTCCTGCTAGTTGTGACCAACTCAGAGGGTAGTACTCATCCCAGTTAGAAAGCCAAAGAGAAAGTGGTGAACAAAGGTGTCTTTGTCGTTATGTGGTCAGCATGACTAAACACCAAAGGCACACAGAACACTGTTACTTTCCCAGCAAATTGGCACCAATTTATCTACCTGCATTTATTTTCTTTAGAACTGCTAGGTTGGTAGGAATTGGGCAAGTAACGAGAGCTCATTTCATCATGCAGAATTCAGGTCTCAAACTGCTGACCTTCAGGTTGACTAGGCAAGCTTAGCACCTATAACCACAGAGCCACTGCATGCCTTGCAGATAATCCAGAAATATCTAAATGGGGAAAGATTCCAGAAAAATAAGAGGGTTATAATGACACCTCTAAAGACCACACCAAGCTTACCATACTGTCTCTAGGTGCAGGTTGTGCATGCACACATCTCTCATGCCATTTACAAACATCTTTGATCACAGTGAGGATTCAATAGAATAATTCTTCCAAGTACACACACGTAGTAGGATGATTGCACTATCATTCAATGAATGCATCAAAACCAGGGTGCATTAAAATTGGAAAATGAAATTGCTATGTCCATTCTAGATGCAAAAATAAAACATGCACTTTTGGAACATGGCTAGTTTTGTCTGCTTCTACAGAGTCCGCTTCTGCAGAGAAAGGCAGATATAAATCCAACAAACAAATAAAAAAGAAATGGTACCCCTTATAAGACAATTACAATGACACTAAAAAAAACCAGAGCATTTTGTTGATTAGTAAATGATAGACAGTTCTGTCAAAACCCAGTGGAGAACAGAAACCCCCATGGCCTGCTTGGTTTATTGTAAACCAATGTTAAGTAATAGGTGTTTACCCTACGCTTCAGTCTCCTGTGGCATCATTTTACATAGTTTGCAACAGCAAATATTGAATGAATACACAAAGCAGCTCTGCCTGTAAAACAATACTGGACAGTGAGAGGGGCAAAAAGTTTATGGTGTCCGTTCCTTCAGAGATAAACTGGTATAAGAATATATTCAATTCCAGAACACAGCGATGTAAAATATGAAGGGTGAATGTGAAATGATTTCATTCACAGTCTGAAATATTGTACATATACAGAGTATATACAGAGTTCCCAGAGTACCCATATACAGAGTACCCAGATGGCTTGCCATTGGCCAGCTTCAGGTGCTAGATTTAGGACTACCATAAATTACCATAAAGATGGGGTCTGAGCTTGCCATCCTCTCCACTTTCCTGGGAGTAAGCCCCACTGACTCTCACGGGGCTTACTTCAGAGTAGACCTTCCCAGGGGTGGGCGCTGAGGTTGCCACCTCACCCACTTTCCTGGGAGTAAGCCCCACTGACTCTCACGGGGCTTACTTCAGAGTAGACCTTCCCAGGGGTGGGGTCTAAGGCTGCCATCCCACCCACTTTCCTGGGAGTAAGCCCCACTGACTCTCACGGGGCTTACTTCAGAGTAGACCTTCCCAGGGGTGGGCTGAGGCTGCCATCCCACCCACTTTCCTGGGAGTAAGCCCCACTGACTCTCACAGGGCTTACTTCAGAGTAGACCTTCCCAGGGGTGGGGTCTGAGGCTGCCATCCCACCCACTTTCCTGGGAGTAAGCCCCACTGACTCTCACGGGGCTTACTTCAGAGTAGACCTTCCCAAGGGTGGGCTCTGAGGCTGCCATCCCACCCACTTTCCTGGGAGTAAGCCCCACTGACTCTCACGGGGCTTACTTCAGAGTAGACCTTCCCAGGGGTGGGGTCTGAGGCTGCCATCCCACCCACTTTCCTGGGAGTAAGCCCCACTGACTCTCACGGGGCTTACTTCAGAGTAGACCTTCCCAGGGGTGGGCTGAGGCTGCCATCCCACCCACTTTCCTGGGAGTAAGCCCCACTGACTCTCACGGGGCTTACTTCAGAGTAGACCTTCCCAGGGGTGGGCTCAGAGGCTGCCATCCCACCCACTTTCCTGGGAGTAAGCCCCACTGACTCTCACGGGGCTTACTTCAGAGTAGACCTTCCCAGGGGTGGGCTGAGGCTGCCATCCCACCCACTTTCCTGGGAGTAAGCCCCACTGACTCTCACGGGGCTTACTTCAGAGTAGACCTTCCCAGGGGTGGGCTCAGAGGCTGCCATCCCACCCACTTTCCTGGGAGTAAGCCCCACTGACTCTCACGGGGCTTACTTCAGAGAGGTCATGCATAGGACTGGGCTCTGAGGCTGCACCCTTGACTGCTGCAGTGGTGAGGAGGTACCTAACCGTCCTGCGCGCGCACGAGAAGGCTCAGCGGCTCCCTCCCCTAAGTGGGCGTGGCTGAAGCGCGCCGTCTCCGCGGTCATGGACAGAGAACGGCCGGGAGCTCCTCAGCGCGCGCGCCTTCTTGCCGGGAAGACCGTTTAGTAGCCCTGGCGTCGCTGACACCGCCCCTTTTTTACGACACTCTTCCACCTCTTGCCTGCCCTCCCTCCGCCGCCGCGTGTAAAGAGAAGGCGAGAGCCGTAAAGTGCGGCTGTGGGAGCCGGCGCTGGCGGAGCCGTTCCCTTCAGTCGAGCCCGCCCTCCGCGGAGCTGCTGAGGGGGAGTGGCGAGTGGCTGCCGGTCCCCTCCGTGCGCGGCTGAGGCGACGGTGAGGGGCTGAGGAGGAGCAAGAGCGGGAGCGCTGGGGCTGCTCTGCCGGCCCTGAGGTAAACAAATGGCGACGGTTGGGGTGCCCGGTGGACTGGACTGGGCAGGGCAGGGCCTTCTTGGGCTGAGGCTCCCTGCAGGGCCCCTCCAGGCGACCGCTGCAGACAACTGGGCCGCGAAGAGGAGAGGGGATGGGAGGAGAGACGTGGCGGTACGTTCCTCAGCACCTCCGAAGCCTCTCTTTGGAAACCCAGAGAGAGAGAGGAGGGGGCCCCCACAGTCCCACCCCATGCAGGTCTACTCGGAAGTAAGTCCCATTAGAGTCAATTGGGCCTACTCCCAGGAAAGGGTGGCCTGAATTACAGCCTCAGAGCCCGATACTGGGCATGTCTACTCAGAAGTAAGTCCCATTAGACTCAGTGGGGCTTACTCTCAGGAAAGTGTGGAGAGGGTTTCAGATTTAGAGCCCAATCCTATGTCTGTCTACTTGGGAGTCAGTCCCAGTATAGTCCATAGGGCTTACTCACAGGAAAAGGTGGAATCCTATGCATATCCGCTCAGAAGTAAGTCCCACTACAGTCAATGGGACGTACTTCCAGGTATGTGTGGATAGGAGCCCAATCCTATGTCTACTTGGAAGTCAGTCCCATTATAGTCCATGGGACTTGCTCCCAGGAAAGTGTGTGGATAGGATTTCATATTTAGAGCCTAACCCTATGCGTGTCTTCTTTGACGTCAGTCTCATTAGAGGTAATGGGGCTTTCTCCCAGGTAAGTGTGGATAGGATGGTAGCCCTAGAGCCCAATCCTATGCATGTCTGCTCTGAAGCAAGTCCCATATAGTCAATGGAATAAGTGAAGGTATGATTTCAGATTTAGAGGCCAATCCTATGTCTGTCTACTTGGAAGCCAGTCCCATTGTAGTCAGTGTGGCTTATTTCCAAGTAAATGTGAAGGATTTCAGACTTGAAACCCAATTCTGTGCCTGTCTACTCTGAAGACAGTCCCATTGTTGTCAGTGAGGCTTAATGCCAAGTGCGTGTGGATAGGATTGCAGCTGCCGTAGGTCTGCGGTGCTGCGCCAGCAAATACAGCTTGGTCCCAGCAGTCCAGAGCCCCATTGTGCCTACGCCTTGTGGCTTCCCAGGCTTTCTCTTTCCTGCTCCAAGGCAAGGCGTTAGATAATATTATACTGTCGTATATAGAGAAGTGCAGCACTGCTCAGGTTTTGCGTGTTTTTATGGGTGTGTATGAAAAAGACAGGTTTAAAAGAGGGTTGTTGTCCTTGATAACTCTGTTGCAGTGTTCTGAAAGAAAGCTGGTGCCTTAAAAGGAGACAGTATTGCTCCTATGTTAGATGGGGGAGGGGAGAGAGCGAGCATGTGTACTTCTGTATACCTCCGTTTCTTACATGGAAGAAAGGCTCTATTTGGATAGTAGTAGCAACTTGTGGAATGAACTCTTTTCTTCTGAAACGCTAGCCCTATTTACACCTCAAAATGAATATTCTTCTTTCCCTGCCTGTTGAGAGGGAGAGAGTGGGTGTGACTTTCAAATACAGCATGCAGTACTGTGAACTAAAAGCAGGCTAGAGTAAAACTTCAGCAACTTGGAAAAACATAAATCCCAATCATTGTGAACTGCGAAAATCATGTCAGATCATAAGAAGATTATAGAACTGATCTGAGATGTTAATACGAAAATCACATGGTTTAGCTGAAAGAAATTGTCCATTGTTAACAGCAGTTGCCAACCAGATACATCACTAATAGGTTTTGTCCTAAAAGGTTTTTGGACCAAAGACACCAGGCATTGAAGTAACAATTTTTTAAGTACGGTATATGCATAAGACCTGATTTTAAAGAATACTATGGGAAAAAATCTTCAGATAGGAATGTGTTTTTAATAGCCTGCTTTGTGTTATACAGTGATAAGCTGTACAGTAGCGAAGCTTGTTTTAGCTGAGTCACTCTTGTCAACATCCTTTTGCAAAGAATCAACTTCAGAGATTTCTTCAGTCCATAGAATTTAAATTCCATATGTATATGATTTTAAACCTGTTTTTCCTCTTTTCTATTTTTTTTACAAAATCATTTCTTTAATTTTAATATTTTAATTTTAAAATCATTTCTTTAATTTTAATATGAGGTATATTGGCAGATGTGGTAACTAGTAGTTTAAACATGTATTTTATAACTGGCTGTACTCAAGCAGGTTTTGAGAAGACTTTATTCTATTTTCATGCAATTTAATATTTCTGAGATAATGTGTTTCATGTATCACTCAGTGTTTCATGGCATTTGAAACTACATACAATATAATGAAATAATTTTTCAATCTTATTTTAAGCCTTTGGAAAAAAGTTTCTGGAAAACATCTCTTATTCTGTTTTGTTTATTGAGAACAACTGTTGATTTTGAAGGGATTTGCTTTTATCAGTCAGTCATAGGACTGTAGCTTAAATGTAGCATCTATGTCAGGAGAAGAAAAGTTATTTTATCCATTATATTTTTAATCTGGCTTCTGCTTAAGCTAATACTGGGGAGATTTCTTTCAGTGTCACATAATTCCTCAAAATTTTAGTTTTTTTGTTAATACAGTTCTCTTCATTTCATATGTGTGATCACTGTATTCACATCATTATTCATTGCACAAAGCTAGCAATGAATTATATTTTAAAATAGGTTTTATACCTCTTTTATATTATTATCAGTAGGAGAAAATTTAGAAATAGCTATCAAATTAAAAAAATCAGCTCTATGGATTGTGTAACTTTTGAATGTCTCATATATTTAATGGCTTATTTCAGTTTTTTTCTGACAGGTTTGCAAGATATTTCAGTTTGTGTTATAAAAAGTCAGAGTTGTATGAGAGTTGTATCCATTGTACTTGTATCTCTTTTTATGCTTGCTTACATCAGATAGGTGTATTTTTCCCAGAACTTAACCATAGTAATTAGCTATGATTTACATCCTAAAAAAGTAGAAATAATTGATATTAGATTCAAACATTTAGGTTTCTTGAAAGATAGATCTAACCACTGTTAATATTAATGTCATGTTATAATTTAAATATTCAGTACTTATTAAATTTAAATTTAATCAATCCTGTATGATATATAAATCCTGTATGATGTATAAATTTAAATCCTGTAAATTTAATCAATCCTTGATTAAATTTAAATTTAATCAATGTGCATTTCTGTATGTGGTCAACTTTCTATGAAAGTTCTCAGGTCTGTCTGTCCCCCCTGCCCCACTTCAGCATTTAATATTGAAGGCATTGTCTGGTACAATTCAGATGTAATAATGGTTCATGAAGCATCTTTTTCACACTCAAATATATTATCAGTTCAAGAAAAGTTATTAATTTAGATTATTTGAGATTATTAATCAATTTGAGATGATTAAAAAGAATTACAGGACAAATATTTTATTGTACAAATCATTGGTAAGGCCAAAACTGGAGTATTGTATCCTCTTCTGGTTGCTCTCAAAAAGGTGGAACTGGGAAAAGTGCAGAAGACTGACCAAAATGTTTATTGGGCTTATGAGAAAAGGGTGCAACTTAGAAAGCTCCAGTCTTGAAGACATCTGAAGGGAGACATGTTTGAGACATATATAATCTATATATATAAAAGAGAAAAGTCACTGACTGACTCCTCACGGCCCTACCAAAACCGCTGTGCCTAGAAGCGTGAAATTTGGGGTGGGTGTTCCTTCCGTGACAGAGGGGTGCACTAAGAACCGGTTTTCGGAAATTCCAACTGTAAGGGGGTGAAAAGGGCGCAACACGTTTTCCTCCCTATACTTTGCATTGGAGAATTGATGACTCATCAACATTCCGCCCCTACTGCTGGGCCTAGCAGCATGGAATTCTGGGAGGGAATTCCTTCTGTCACCTGAACACCCAGCAAGAACCCATTGGAGAAATTTAACCCTTCAGGACCTGAAAAGGGGTCAATGTGTTTTTGTCCTGTACTTAACATGGGAGACTGACCAACATCCAGCCAATTTGGTGCTCTCAGCCTGGTGCACTGGGGGATGTTGTTCGGAGGAAGAGGTTGCACTGGCGAGGATGCTGCGCATGGGGGGGAAGTTGCGCATGGGGGTTGATACGCATGGGGGGAAGTTGCGCATGGGGGGTTGATGCTCATGGGGGGAAGTTGTGCATGGGGGTTTGATGCATATGGGGATGGCATACGGGGGAATTTTACTCCTGCAACGCGGGTACACTTTGCACTAGTTGTACATAAGATGGTTAGTGTGAAATTCTTTTTCCTCCTTTCAGAATACATGAACCAGGGGACATCTAAAATTAATTGATAGGAGTTTTAGAACAGGCAAAAATAAATATTTCTTTACTGAATGCAAAATTAATCTGATTGCCTTTGATCATTTTGCTTTTTCGGAAAGCATTCTGTCTTGTCACAGAGCATTCTGGCTCAGATGTATTTAAAGGGGGATTGGAAAAAAACTGAAGAGGAAAAATCCCATCATCCCAAGTTGTATAACATGATTGTATTGCAACCTATGGGTTTAGGTAGCCCAATTGCTAATGCAAAATGCAAGGGAGTGGCAACAGGGTACAGGGACACCTGGTGGGCAAACATGAAATACAAGAAGTGTGACTAGAAAAGAGTATGGTTATTATGGCAATTGGTTGTGAAACTGATAAGGCTGCCCAATCAAAATTGTAGTGGCTCTTACAATTGGGGAATTGCTGAGATAGTGTGTGCAGAGAGCAAGGATAGTGTAGTGGTTCTGATTCAGATACAAATTCCTGCTCACTGTGAAGCTTCTTGAGTAACATTGGGCCACTCACCATCAATTTATCTAATCAGTCAGTCAATAGTACAGTGCTACCTTGTAAACAAACTAAAATTTCTAAGGAATTCTGCCTTATAAAATAAGCAGTGCTTTGTAAAACAAATGAATTGATGGATATGCATCGAGAGCAACAACAAGAGGTTATCTGCAGAAGAGGAGGAGAATAAGAAGGAATCCCTCTCATCAAATGAGATTAAGGACATTTGTAAACATAGGGAAATTGTGGAAAATTTTGTAGAAAAGCACCATCCAAATAAGGCTGTAGAACTGTCCACTGTCCAGTATAGATATGTGGTGCCTTGTGGTGCCCATTGCACATTGGTGGTACCCAGTAGTATACTTTTCCCAGTAGGGATATGCAGCACCCTGTGGTACTCAGTAGGGATCCCCGAT
This sequence comes from Cryptoblepharus egeriae, assembly GCA_030015325.1. Lineage (NCBI taxonomy): Eukaryota > Metazoa > Chordata > Lepidosauria > Squamata > Scincidae > Cryptoblepharus > Cryptoblepharus egeriae. The sequence continues at coordinate 181,490,595 of JAREYC010000001.1, read as the reverse complement.
GCCCAATGATGCTTGGTACCCTGAGTCTGGTGCCTGGCAGTGGTGCCCAATGGTGCCTGCTGCCCAGTAGTAATGCCTGCTGCTCACCTGCGCCAATTTGTGCCCAGCCAATTCCAGTCCATCACTGTTTAAATGGGATTTAAATGAGGGTCTAGTATTAAATGTTTAATTGGGGTCTAGTATCTCCCCCTCAGTGTGACTGTTGGTGCTTCTTGGCAAACTACTAATCACATTGTGTGATGTGCATATGCCGGCCTTGTCTGATTTTTTTTTTCCATGAAGACCACTCTGTCTTTTCTTTTCTTCCTCCCACTTGGTGATTCTTAACCACTTGAAGACTGTTTTGTTTTTCTTCATTCTGAACCTGTGTTCTAGGTCAAGGATGTCTGTAGTTAATGTGGAAGCTAGAGGATATGGAAGAAAGAAGGCATAAATTTTGTGGAGAGAATTGGAAGGCATGAAGTGTCTATTAACCTACTCAATGTAGAGGAGTCTGTGTGCATGTGTGTGATTTTTGTCCCCATAATATAGAAACCTGAGTTCATTCTCTAAAGCTAATTGATTCAGGACAAAAGAAAATACAGTACTACTTCACGCAGTGTATAATTTGTGGAATTCATCATGCCCTATGGTGCCTTGTGAATGATGCTAGCTTAAGCCTCTTTCTTTCAAAGTAAGATGAGACAAGTTCCGTTGCTGTATGCAACTGAATACAAGGCATCTCCCACTTATTGGACAGGTTAGGGTCCAGGGCACCACCCAAAAGTAAAAACCAGTGAAAAGTGGAATCCAGTCTTTTTCAGCTTGCAGATACAAAATAACCACAATAAGACATAAATATCACTTGAAAAGCCTAAATAACACATTTATTAACACACAGCCAAAATACATACCAAAATATACTAAAGTAAACAAAGGCATGTATGGGCAATGAGCAGGCCTCCGTCAGTCTTGAGAGACTATGGTATCTTGCTCGGCACTGCATACGCTGCATGCGAAGCACGAAAGCCTGGGTTGGATTGTTATGGAGGATAGGCTGTTACCCAAGCAGCAAATCCCCCCTCTCCACCCCACTGAATTAGTCCAATGGAAAGGCAGAGCCGATATGATTGGATCCAGCTGCATCGCAGAGCTGGGCTAAGGACAGGAGCTCACCCTGTCTTGTGGGACCGACCCGGGTCTTGAACCTTGGCCTGCTGGTTAACAGGCACAGTGTCTTAACCGCTCACGCCACCCACAGCCTGGGCAATGAATATCTTATGTATTTGAATGATGGTTATTTACCGATAAAATCATAAGGAAATGCCAAAAACAGTTTGCTCAGCATGTCACATGCAAATCAACATCAAGGAATACAATTTTAGCCTTTAGACTAGCAGAGAAAAGTTGAAAGAGTGAATGAGTTCCTTCTGAATGAATGAGTTCCTGCTATAATTGAAAGGTGTTGAAAGAATGGAACCATCAGTAAACAAACAGTTAGAAAGTGGGGGTGGGGAGCGGCTATACTACAAATAAGTAGAAGAAGCTTATTTGTCTTGTGTCCTGATCCTAGGTTTTCCGGAATCATTTTTTGGCCTCTTCAAGATATAACATGTGGAAATCATTAAACTTTTGGTCTGTAGTTTTTGCATTCTTGTGTATAATCTTGACTCTTGTGGAGAAGGAGAACAAGGTTCCTTAGTCCTTCCCCTACTGTCAGCTGATTGTGTGAGCAATCAGTCAGCAATGTACATGTACTTTTAAAAAAAGTCTAGGGTGTATACATTTTAAAATATTTAAAATACTGTACTTTAAATGTTTTTTTAAAAATTATTTTTAAAGTATTTGCTTGAAGTCAGTAATTGATTTGCCAACTCTAGTGTATTTTTCTTAAAAGAATCTTCTCACCTGTTCTCTCCCCTTCCCCAGGATCTGCTGCTTGTGCGGTGATACTGAATTCAAGTGCAGAAGTGCCTTTATGCATGAAATCTGGCTCTCTACAGGTTTTACTGTTTTATCAGGTAAAGTTATTCAGTGCCTGATGCATGCACCAAGTTAGTATTAACCACTTCACATGGTATACCTATTTAAAGTACCTCTGGAAGTACTGTAATTGGTGTTGACACGGTCACGACCCCCCCCCGGGAGGTTCCGGCCTCCACTTTGAGTACCACTGTGTACTTATTAATGCTGTATGATTTTCTACTTGCTAAATCTATCAGTTTGCTACTTTTATTAGCTTAGTATAGAAAATACAGTGAACCCCTGCTAATTTTTGGTTCAGAGTTTGTGGCCCAAGTCTTTTGTGGATTTTTTCCTGCCTGGACTGGGGCTGACCTTTGACGACCCCCCAGCAATGCCACTCCCGCAATTGTGGTAGATGGGGGATTCAGTCCCTGGGGCCCCTGCCTTACCTGAGGAGGAAACTGCAAGGGGATCCTTTAGGGAGGCAGGCAAGCAGGCACCTCCACTTTTGACCAGGAGGAGAAGGTGGAGGTCCCTCGTTCAGCACAGCAGCAGCGAGGGACCTCCTTCTCCCCCCGCCTCCTGGTGAGAAGTGGAACACCGGTTTCCTCCCTCTTGGGATCATGGCATGCCTTCTTGCCTGCCTGGTTGCCTAAGGGATCCCCTTGTAACCTCCTCCCCAGGTAAGACGGGCCCCAGGGACTGAACCCCCTCTGCATACCAAAATTGATGGTTTTTGAATTTTGCAGGAAATTCTGGTACGGAAGCCCTGCGAAAATGAGGGCTCTACTGTGGTGCAGAACAGTGCTGTACATATTATATATCTTTTCCAGTGACTATTGTTGGAGTATCTTTTGTTGCATTTTCAGGATAGAGAACCATTTATAGGTTTATTTTAAATCTCTTCCAGGCCTGGATTTGACATAGGGAGGCCATTACACATTCTTGTGCTGATGCGAACATTCTTAATGGCACACTTGTGACATCTGGAAAGGACTACTGTCAGCTTAACTGCAATTCAGGATTGTTGTCTTAATGAGATTTGAAAGTCACTTTTGAAAGAGTTTCTGAAATAGTTAAAGCAAAGAATAGTCATTACTAAAAATAATTCTTGTTAAAAAGGTTGAAATAACTATCAAGGAAATGTCTAGTTGGGCTTCATTCTTGATTTCAAATTCTTGATTTCTTTTTTCTTTTTCTGATCCATTTCTGTAGAGTACTTGAGTCACTGGCAGATTTTTTCATTTTGAAAAAAAGTTTTTACTTTAACTTGCTAACAGCAAAAATATTTAGATCATCAAGTTAAAATAAACTGCTTTAAAGTTAAACTGCTCATACTACTATGCATCTTACAGGTGTTCTAGTCCACAAGGTGCTAAACGATATAATTAAATTTCCATCTTTGTTGCAGTTCATATTGTGATAAGATTTTTGGGATGTCCTTTGTAAAAACACCAACTGTAACTATAAATGGTACAGCCAATTGAGATTGATGTTTGTTTAGGTTAAGGAAGAATGAGAGGATGATGTTATATCGTCATAGAGGATGATATAGCATAAGTTATCAATATTGATTGTAAAGTTGGTGATATCTTTTACATGAGTCAGACAGGAAGAACCAAGTCCCACACTTTTCTAGAAATTATTTTGCAAACTCAATTCAGTCTGTGATTATTTAGCAGGATCTAAAAGTGAATTAAAAATACCATTGTCTGCTTTATAAACATGTATAAAATGTTTTTAAAATACCCTTTGAGCAGTTTTAAAAAAATTTAAGTACTGTAAAGTATCATATGAGGAAGTTGTTATAATTCCACCGTTCAAAGTTTAAAAGTGTAGCTATAGTAACTGAGTACAGAAGAGGCAAAGAAGGATTTAGATTACACTTGGAATATCAAGAGCTTTATATTTCAGATCATTATGATCTTAGCTTTGTACAAACATTGGTCATAGGGTTATTTGCTACAGCTGGAATTTTGGTTGTGGCAGCAAACATTCTAAATAACAGTTGGGACAGTTCTAGTCAGCTGATTGTAATATGTACAATAACATCAGGTGACCTCTACCTTCTGAGAGTTCACCAGAACTGTGTATATTTTTAGGTTTTGTGGTTAGTAACAGGCAAGTATACATACTTCAGCATCTCAAATGAACTGAACCTAGCTGCTGACATTGCCTAATCAGAAATGAACAGCTGTTCTTTTTAGGTTTGTTCATTAGTAAGGGGCTCTGTGTCAGAGGCTGTTACCTTTAAGTGTACTGACTTGAAAACAAGTTATCAGTAAGGCTTAGTTCTAATGAGTATTTCTAAGAAGAGGGCAAAAGTATAATAAAATATTGTGCATGCAGATTGGCAGGTTGTGTTGTAAACACTTATAGTTCCATATATTTCCATGATTGCTTCACCAGATGCACTGTAATTCTATTATGGTTCATCCCAATTGAATGTAAAAAGTTTGCTCCTCAGTATTCTATTTCATTGGAGTTATTTGTATTAAACACATTTGTGCTATATTTTTTAAAAAGACAAAATATTGAGGTTGGAAACAATACAAGCAGCATGTTTAAGAAACAGGTGCTGGCAACCAGCAAAAGGAAAGGACAATCCTTTGAAAATCATGTTTAAACAAAGTGTGCTTCTTTAATTAGAAACATTTAAAAGTAAATATTTGATAGCATTGTAACTAATAATCAGAATTAGAATCTCAAAACATTTAGTTCTAATTACAAGTAAAACTGTAAAACTAGAACTGTAGGAACTTTTGCAACTGTTAAAAAAACTTGTAATTTTGTGTGTATCCTGTAGCAACTTGTTGCTCTTAGGAACTGGAAAAATTGCCAGTCTGTAAATATAAAAACACACTTTTTGAAAGAAATCAACAAAATGAAAAAAGTTAATAGAAAGAGATCTTCGTAACTCATAAGTTAGCTTTCAAAAGGAATGTAAATTATTAACTAAGAAATCATTAGCTATCTGTTAATAAACGAATAAGGGAAAATTCTGTAGGTCATGATTTGTGGATTCAGTCTACATAAATTTTTGCACAGTATGCTTGAGGTTCCTAATTGGTTTACAGTTGCGCATGTATAGGCTCACATCGTTTTCCTAGTTGAATCATGAGGTTGTCATATCTCACTGTGGGAACTGATTTAATGCTTGGATTACCAGGAATTAAAATGCTAGAACTATGAAAAGAATGACAAATCATTCTTTGTAGTATAAATCACTGCATATTTCTGCTAATAAGTCTGTTGCCTTTATTGGTTCAATGTACATTAATAGTTGGCATATTTATTTGGTAATAGGTTCCTTTAGTTGAATGGAATTAGCATTGATGGAAGCATGGTTTGTATTGCAGCTCTACAATATTTTGATCGCCAGGCTCAGAGAACACTGGAGAGGAAGGGAGTAGAGTTCCTTTCGCTTCCACACGGTCCATATCTGTTTTTACCCACATCTGTGATGTTGGTTATCTGTGGGAGTTTCAGAATGGAACTACTGCAGATAGGTGCATATGGGGGGGACCCCATATCCTAGCATTAAGAAGTTAATAGCTATGTCTTCAGAGGCTGAAGTTTCTAGAAAGGAAAAAAATTAGACAGTTAATGTAGTAAACTTCTATTCTGTTGCAGGAATCACCAACGCTCCAATGGCATTTCAGCAATAACACAGGGTAAGTTCATAGACTTCAAGAATGAAAAATACTGAATGGGAATATTAAAGATGGAAATATGTTTGATTAAAGTTTTTTATCATAAAACTGTCTGTGAAGGCAGTAAAATTGTCATGGCACACCATCAATTTTTGCCTAATGGCAAGGCACACCTAACTCACACATTACTCTCAAGGATTCATGTTTTCCAAAAGCCCTAAATTACCTAATAAATTACCCTTCCCCAAAGTCAAACACATGTGGACCATTCATGACACACCAGTGATTGAACATTATTATTCTAGGTCAGCAATGTCCAGACTTTCAACTTCTGGGCTTCTAGATCTTTAACAATTCTGTAGAGCAGTGGTATTTAAAGTGGGGGTTGGGGCCCCTTGGAGCATCACAACCTCATTTTGGTGCAGCCATCTTGGAATCTGGCACTGGGGAGCTTTAATGTCACTTCCAGCCATGACATCACTCTCCCTCACCTGGGGTCCAGGACCAGTTAGAAGTTTGGGCGCCCTTCTGATAAATGTTTAGACAGTCTGTCATGTCCAATTCATAATGTTTTGGTTCGCATAAAAAAGCAAAATGTGGTTTGCTTCAGTGTGGACATACTTCAGTTTCTCATACTGTCCTTTAAGGGAAACCACACTGATGTGGCATCTAAACCAGAAATCTCGTTTGGTATAATGAGTAGAGCAGTGATTTTCAACCAGTGTGCCATGGATAGTCCTCAGGTGTGCCATGGGAATTTAGGGATTTGAACAATCTTATGTGCCTTGTCAATGGTAAAAACAATTGATGGTGTGTTTTGACAATTTCAGTGCCTTGGTAAATGTGCCATGAGATGAAAAAGGTTGAAAATCACTGGAGTAGAGTATTGAATTTGAGATGCATATTCTATTCAGGCATGGAATTTGTTAGGATAGCTTTGAACAAGTTATCAATTCTTATTCACCTTTAAGGACCATTAGGAGCATAAAAAGGGATAGCTCAGTGTTTCTAGCCCTGAGTTTGTTTGTATCCATTGTTTCCCAAATGAGATAAATGGGAAATGTTTCAAAACAACATACAGTGGTGCCTCACATAAAGAGCTTAATTCATTCCGTAGGCATGCTCTTTAAGTGAAACGCTTTTTTAGTGAAGCAGATTTTCCCATAGGAAATAATGGAAACTCAGACGATTGGTTCCACAACCCCCAAAATATTCATATAAAAATATTAACTGGATGTAAAAATGATGACAGAACACTTTAATTGAATTCAAAATATGCATTCAATGTGCATGAGCCTATGAAGTCTACTTAGGCTGCAATCCTAAGGACACTTTCCTGGGAGTAAGCCCCATTTAACACAATGGGGCTTACTTCTAAGTAGACATAATTAGGAGACTGCAATCAAAGACACTTTCCTGGGAGGCTTGCCTGGGCTGCTGCTGGAGGTTCAAGGTGGTCAATGGAGGCATTTGGGTGCAGTTAAGTGCAGCTGCCTCTGGCACCTCCAGGCAACTGCCCCCAAGTTGGGGGCAGTTACAGGCAGCAGTGCTGGCCGGTAGCCCTTTTAAAGAGCCTCCATGTGGAGCATCAGGGCTGCATAGTACGCGGGCCCATAGCGCGCTTGCTTGTTAAGTGAAGTGGAACTTGTTATGTGAAGCAAGATTTCTTGGAAATTTTTGCTTGTTATGTGAAACACTTGTTAAGCGAGGCGCTTGTTAAGCAATGTACCACTGTATACAGCTACAATCAGTAACAGTATTATATGCCATTTTAAACAAATTAGATGTGTATACCTAGAACCAAAGTATAAGATGGAAACTTCAAATATATGTTATGAGTTATGGTGGTGATATAATCTTGGGACTGTAAGTTCAGTATCGTTGTCAAATTCAGGATAACACGTAGTTTTGTAAGGTTTGCTTCCTGCTGGATTTCACTTTTCTAGCAACTCTACTTTTAGAGACAATAGGGAAGTTAAAATCTGTACCTGTTACAATTGATTCTTAAAAATCTTAATGATGCTGTGTAGAATCTGGAGTGCATATACATCCAGGATCACAGTTTGGCTGCGTAAAGTGTTTTCAACAAGTATGAAATACGTACCTTGCATCAGATAGACTTTGTATGTGTACATTCACATTTATGAAATTTTAGTCTAACATTAAAGAATCCTCTCTTTAGAAGTTTCTAGGGCAAAATAAATAGCAGTTCCATAAGCATAAATGCTTAAGCAATTTGCCTTTTTCAAAGGTTTTAAGAAACATCTCTCTGTAAGGCTTGAGTTTAATAAAACAATTTCTTGTTCTTGATTTATCAGAGGATTAGTCACTAGATGTAGGTGGCGCGAGTGGTTAAGACACTGTGCCTGTTAACAAGCAGACCAGGGTTCAAGACCCGGGTCGGCCCCACAAGACAGGGTGAGCTCCTGTCCTTAGCCCAGTTCTGCGACGCCAGCTGGATCCAATTGTATTGACTCTGCCTTTCCATTGGACTAATTCAGTGGTGTGGAGAGGGGGGATTTGCTGCTTGGGTAACAGCCTCTCTTCCATAACAATCTAACCCAGGCTTTTGTGCTTCGCATGCAGCGTATGCCGCGCCGAGCACAATACCATAGTCTTTCAAGACTGACGGAGGCCTGCTTTTTTTTTTAGTCACTAGATGGTGATGTAACTGCGTGGACACGTCACTGCTCTGGATTTTGCCCATAGTTAGGAGGCTGCAATCAAAGACACTTTCTTCTGTAATCAAAGACACTTTCAAAGCTTCCCACTTTCTCCTTTTCATCCTGAGCCTCTCTTTCCCCTGCTCCTTTCTGGCTAGCCCTTAGCTGCTTCCCTCTTCTCCACTGCTGTTCTCTCCCTCTCCCAGTGGACTCCCGGCCACAGGAAGAGCAGCGCAAAAATGTTGCTTTCACTATGGGCAGGTGCGCTAGGCAGCCCTGACACTTTTTAAAATGACTGTCGGCCAGCGTGTCTGCCCCTACTGCCAATGAGTGTGTTTGTTACATGAAGCACAGTTGGTTACACGAAGCAGAATCCTCGAGAAATTTTTGTTTGTTACATGGAACATATTTTACGTGAGGCGCTTATTACGTGAGACACCACTGTACATGGTGACTGAAAAGTAACTCCCTATTTCTAAATACTTATAAGTATTAAGTCTAAAAGCACAATCCTAACCATGTCTACTCAAAAGTAAGCCCCATTGTGTTCAGTGGGTCTTACTCCCAGGAAAGTATCTTTAGGATTGCAGCCTAAGTATTTTATATAAGTATTTTAAAATAGGGAGTTGCGTATCAATCACCCTGTTCTGTATAAAACCTCAAATGCCAAACAAGCCTAATTAGTCCAGAAATGGGGGTAGGTAAAAGCATTTTGGAGGGAAAAGGTATGAGGCAGAAGCTAGAGCTAGAAGCATTCATTGCAACATCTGTTCACCCTGTAAGATCATGAAGAACTTCAAATAAGTTTTCGGGACATATTTGGGGTGAGACAACTTCTGTTGAGGCTACTTCCTCTCCGGTCGTGCACATATTCTTTGCAAAGATATAAATGCAGTTCTCAAGTGAAGGACACATTTCTAATAACTGCTGTGATTTGTGTCATCTTTTGGTTCTTTCTGATCCAGAGCTGTAGAATCTGAGTCAAAATAATTCATGTTTACAATTTTTCAGAAGTTGGATTTTTAGAGTAAGACACTTAGCTGAGTCTCTGCTTTCTTTCTCTTCCTATAGCTGATTGTGCCGCCATGGGAGAACATCTACATTGTGTCAACTGTGTAAGTCGGCGCTGTATGACTAGGCCAGAACCTGGCAATTCTTGTGACTTGATTGGGTGTCCTTTGATTTGTGGAGCAGTATTTCATTCATGCAAAGCTGAAGACCATCGCCTTTTATGTCCACTTGAAAGAGTGCCTTGTTTGAACAGTGGTTTTGGCTGTCCATTTACAATAACCCGAAATAAAATCGCTGAACATCTAGAAATATGTCCGGCAAGTGTGGTATGCTGCACTATGGAGTGGAATAGATGGCCTGTCAGTTATGCAGATCGGAAATCTTATGAAAATCTAAGTAAAGATGTTGATGAAGTTGAACAGTTAGACATGGCTCTCGCCCTTCAAGACCAGCGAATGCTTCTGGAATCCCTTAAAGTAGCAACAATGACATCAAAATCAGCTGATCAGGTGTCAAAATCTGAAGAACATACTTCTGTTGCAAGTGCTCCAGATGCTAGTTTTTTAAACGGCTTGATGCCTGATGATGAAGAATCATACGGTGCACTTTATCAAGCTACTGTGGAAACAACTAAAAGTTTAACTACAGCTCTAGATATTCTGAACCATGCTACTAGAGATTTAAGCATGTTAAGTTCTAAACTTGGCATTTCACAGAGTGAAACACAGGAAGATTTTCGGACAAAAGAGCAACATGGTCATAGAGGTTTGCAGCACAAAAATGTAGAACATGATTGCCTAGGTGAAGATGATGTAGAAGCAGTTGGTGGCAGTCATTTAGATGTCTTGAATCAAAATGCACAATTGGAACAAAATGGCTCAAGTGATTTTTGTTATGACAGCTTGCAGCCATACAATCTGAACACGAGCTTTGATACCTCTCTCTGTAATGGATTTCATGTAGAAAATACATGCACAGATACACTGCAACAGAATGAAGTGCTAGAGATTTCTAATTCCAAACAATCCAATGTAGCAAATGGTGCAGGTAATGCATCTCCTGGTGATGATTCATTGAGTTCTTGCACCTATGTTTCTTTAGCAACACAACGTAAGGAAGAAATACCTCTGCACAGTTTATCTAATGGCACTGTTAATCATATATATTTGTCACGTGACTGTAACGAAGAAGAAATATTACAGAGACAAATAGAACAAGACATACTCAGACACATAGATTCTCACCGTCCATTCAATTTCAGCACTAAGTACTATTTCTCTACATCAAAGGAAGATAAAGCAGTAGATACATCAGATTTAGAAATAACAGAAGATCCTATGGGTCTTCATGGAATAGACTTAATCACAGCAGCATTACTATTTTGTCTTGGAGACTCTCCTGGTGGTAGGGGAATATCTGATAGTCGTAATGTTGATGGGTACCATGTTGATTTTGGGACTCAGACATTTTCTCTGCCTTCTGCAATCCTGGCAACAAATACAATGGTGGGGGAAATTGCTTCAGCTTCTGCATGTGATCATGCCAATCCACAGCTTTCAAATCCAAGTCCTTTCCAGACTCTTGGGTTAGACTTGGTATTGGAATGTGTGGCTAGATACCAAACAAAGCGTTCAATGTTTACATTTGTTTGTGGACAACTGTTTAGACGAAGTGAATTTTCGTCACATTTTAAGAACGTACATGGAGATATTCATGCTGGTCTAAATGGGTGGATGGAGCAGCGATGCCCTCTTGCTTATTATGGATGTACATATTCACAGCGCAGATTCTGTCCTTCAACCCAAGGAGCAAAGATTATTCATGACCGGCATCTTCGATCATTTGGGGTTCAACCTTGTATATCTACTGTACTGACAGAACCTGATAAGAGATGTTGTTTAGGACTACGTAATGATCATCTGAGTAATCTTCCATTTGAGGTTCTACAACATATTGCAGGTTTTCTGGATGGCTTTAGTTTATGTCAGCTTTCACGAGTTTCACACTTAATGAGAGATGTGTGTGGAAGCTTACTGCAGGCACGTGGCATGGTCATACTACTATGGGAAAAGAGGAAGTGTCTAGATGGAAGTTTTTCATGGCAAATAAAAGAAAAGGTTTGTATATTTTTTTCTGTATATGTGGTGGTGGTGGGATCATGTTGTTTGTCCAGAAATTGAAATTTTCCAATACTTTTCCCCCAAAGAGAGGCGTAGAATTTGAATGGGTGAATAAAATTTGGTTTTTTTATGATAAACTATCTTGAAGGATATTTAACATGAAGAACAATATAGAAATTCAGGCATAACTTAGAAAACAGTGCTTAATAAACAAAAATAAGAATGCTTTGCTTTTTGAAACTTTAACTATGCTGATTAACTGAATTATGGCCCTGTGGAGATATTTGGATCCTACATGTAATGGGAGATTAGGATCATGTTCACTTTTCTTATCTCCACTTGATTATGCATTAGATATTTGTAGGACCCTACATGTATAGTGCCGTATTCCCAAAGGCCCTGTTTGAAGATGTACAGATTGCTGAGATAAGGTCTGTATGCCTCGGTTCTGCATGTAAGTCCCAGTGCAAATAGCTTCATGGGTGGGTACAGTCCATTTGGTACATAGCATTTGAATGATTGCATAGGGTCCTGGTTCCTGTAGTGTAGTCTGGAGACCTGAGAAGTGGTCCACGAAGTTTCAGAAAAGCAAATATTCCTCTTACCACTTCCATAATGCTCCCTCACGGACCACCAGAGGCCAAGACATTGTGTGTGTGCGTGCAGCACGTGCATGCACGCACACACGCATAGATAGATGTAGGCAACCTTGAAATGCCAGATGCAGGAGGAAAGCTCCTGGATGCTGGTGTTTAAGTGCTCCTTGAGGCATCTAGTGGGTTGCTGTGAGCTACAGGAAGCTGGACTAGATAGGCCTTCGCCTGAACCAGCAGAGGCTCTTTTTATGTTCTTCTGTGCAACCAAAACAGCAACCCACAATTCTTCAATAAATAATGCATCTAATAAATCTCTTAATTATTACACATTTGATTTTTTGTGTGTGAAGTATGAAGATTGTATGCAGGGCTTGTGAGAGGGGTACAGAGAATAATTTTTACCTAGGCCCAGAATCCATACTCCTGCAGCTACAGCAAGCCATATGTGCTGGGTGAAGTTATGACACTCCTGCAACTTCTGAACACTGTCGAATCTGGGATGAAACTGCTCTGCTCCAGTAACTCTTTGCTTGTGGATCTGCTTACCATGAAGGAATGTAAAACTATTGCTGCTGCAGTCAGTTTGAATGCTAGTGTGAGCCAAAATATGATGATCTAATTCTCTGCAATTTTCTATATTAAAAAAATTTAGAGGCTTAGGAGCAAGTTAGATTTTCTGTATTATTTCATATAGCTGCTGACATTGTATAGGTTGATTGCATGCATGTTGCAGGCATCCACTATAATTCCAATTTTTGTCTCAGTGATTCACAAGCTCCTAAACGTTGGGAACCATTGGCATAAGGCTAGCATACCCTGGGACACATTATCTTCGTTATAAGAAGATCCCTTCTGGATCAGGCAACCAGATTCCTCAGGGAGCACACAAGTCCACAAGATTCTTGCTGCCCTTCCTGGTATCGCTTATGCCTGTCTACAGCTTGTTCATAAATGATTCCCTGAGGAATGTGGTAGGCCACAGCCTGATCCAGAAGGGATCATAAATGAACAAGCTGAAAAGTACTGGTCCCACAATGTATTACAAACTCTATAAGCCCTCCCTATTTATGAATTTTAATATATGTGGATGCATCCACAAAGTCCTGGAATGGATCCCCCACAGATGCCAAGGGCTCGCTGCATCTAAGGGCAAACTCCAAAACGGGGTCTCCTTGCTCTGGTGTAAGAACAATTTACTCTGGATACCAATATGAATTTCCCATAGGTTTTCACTAGGTGGTGTAGTAACTACAGGTGCACGTAATGTCTCTTACATGCTGTAGTTAGTCTGGATTTGGGGGTAAGTAAAACAATTTAGAAGCTGATTGATCATTAATAGAAAAAAACTGATTTTATTTTTTAGGTGTGGCGATTCAGTACTGCTTTTTGTACTGTAAATGAATGGAAATTTGCTGACATTGCAAGCATGGCTGATCACTTGAAGAAATGCAGCTATAATTCTGTGGAAAGACGGGAGGAGGCTGTGCCACTGCCATGTATGTGTGTCACACGAGAGCTTACAAAAGAAGGACGCTCCTTGCGCTCTGTCTTGAAACCTGTACTTTAAATATGACATTATTCTAATTGCACATACACACCAAGCACCTGATGTAACCTCTCTGTAATATTTGTGACACTTTAATTTAGTAAAGATTTCTAGGTAAATCTACTGTCATTATGTAAATAATGTTTTGAAGTGGCATTTATTTTTTTATAATACTGTTTGGCTAGAATTAATGAAAGTTGCCTTAATGTTTGAAATTTATGGAACTTGTTGGACAGGGTTGTTTTATATACCATTTGTAAGTTTTACTTTAGAGATTTCTGTGACTTATTGGTGCCCTTTCTTTTTATTGACAGAGAGATGCACATTCAGTCCAGAACTTGAACTGTAGAATCAGGAATCTGACCAAATAACATATATTTTGGTCTCTACAAGTTAGGATATAAGTAGTTGAAAACTGAATGCTACTCACAATTTTAGCAGTGCATATCTTGAATAAATCTTTTTGTTCTCTAAAAATTGCTGTGTTCATTTTAGCTGACTTAATTGTATTTAATGCAGCCTTAAGATAAGATTCTGTAAGATGTGTGCTTTTAATTTTGCTTTGTGAATGAATAGGGGGCGTAATCCACAACTTCGAAGTCAGTAAAGTTTCCCTCTGATTTTGATGGAGTTGGATTGTATCCTATTGACATAGTAGATTTGCTTCTAATGGCACCATCTGGCAATAGCCTGACTGTGCAAAATGTACACATAGACTGAAAGTTTGATTTAATTTACTTTCCTCATCTTTGTTTAGAACTTTGTTTATGGATCAGAAGTTAATGTGAACAAAATTAATGTTGCTTGCTGTCATCCACCCATATAACTCAGAATTTTAGATTAATACATTTAATGAAGGGCTTATATTTTATTGTGTTGATGGAATTTACCATATCTTAACATGCCTACAGATGTACTACTTGACTTCAAGGCTATAAAATTTTACAAGACACTGATTCTTAGCACAATTTGAAGTGAGATCCATTAAAATATGGAGCTTGTTTCCAAGCAGATGTGCCTAGGGTAGAAGTGTCAGTATGCCATCTTTATAAGATGAGAACCCATTCATTGCATAAAGCATATCTTAAATGCATGTTTATCAATTTCATAACTCCATGTGTTTCATTGTCTTCCATAACTGAGGACATTGTACTGAAAGTTTACTGCAATTACAAAAATGCCTTTAACTATACTAGCACAACTAAGAAGCTTTCATAACATGATACTGCTAGTTTGTTTTTCTTGATAACTGCCACAGACTCAAACACACAATGTTTATGTAAATAAAATAGGGTGGTTCCATTTTTAAAGAGGAAAAGTATTGAAAGATGGGTATCAAAATGGCTAGTTCTGTAAGGTTTGTACAGAAATAATTTTAGAATACTGATCACGAGTTCATATGTACAGAATGTTTTAATCCAGTCTGGGAAACTTCCTTGCTCAAAACTCTTTTCCCCTTTTTGATTTACTTCATCCACTGTCCTGACTCTTTAGTGCCATATGAGATGACTGCATTTAAACATTTGCTTTATATACCTGCTTTCTGTAATGCCTGTATTTAGGGATCAGATAACTTTTCTCACAAAGCTGCCTTTAAAGTTTATAGCAACTATTAAAATTTAGGCAAATAAACTAGATTCTACTGATGGAAAATTATAAATGAGCTGAAGAGGCTAGTAAAGATAATTTTCCATCCGGTCTGTAGAGTCTAAATTTTAATGTTGGAAAAAAAGAAAAAGGGTCTGGTTATTGTACTAGCCATAATAATAAATTGAATCTAGTCCTAATAACAAATTGAATCTCCTATGTTGAGATCTCTGGTGTTTCCCTATAATCAGGCAATAATGCTGATTGTAGGAACTTCATTCTTCATCACTATCTAGGACAGTGCTTGTTGCTTCTTTCTTGCCACTCCCTTCAACGGGGGACCCAAAAGCCTGAAACATTTACTCCACAAGTTTTACAAGCTGCTTTCTCTATGCACTGTTCATTCAACATTTATTGGAGTGCAGTATTATTTCTTTTTTTCTGATGGAGTATAGAAGTGGGCAGAAGTATATATTTGGTCCTTTGAGTGATGAGATTACTGCCGTTAGAGTTTCTGAATGGTAAAGGAAGTAGTTTTAAAGGAAGTATATTTTTACCCCTGAAGAAAAGTTTCATTATTATCATAATTTTGAACACTTTATTCTCAATATTATGCACTTTTATTTTCAACGCTTGTTACTGTTAAAAAAAATTCCAGGGCTGTTAAAAGCTGTAAAGAATTCTGTTTTGTCTACTCTTGCGTGCAAGAAAACAATTCCAATCTAGGATACCAATATTTAATGCTGCTATGCAGTGTTTTTAATAAACAGTGGTATGTAGTTTGTCAATACAAGATTCCTTCTTGCACCATACCTTGCATTTTAAATGTACATCATGTCTCCCAGTTTTTTATCCAGTTGCATTGCCTTTACTTCACACACAGCTTCATTCATATTCTTATCAGTATAACACTACCTTGTTTAAAATTGTCAGTGAATGCCATTTTTGCAATGTCTGTTATCTTAATAAAACATTTGCCATTTTCCTCTTTCATAAGGTTTTTCCTTTTTTGATGACCTAAATGATCTGTTATGATGAAATGGCATTCTGTGTTTGTAATAAACTGAAATAAAAGTACTTAAGGAGATGAAGGAATGTCATTATCAACTATAATGTTTAGCTTCAGGAATGAAAATATTTCATTTCTTGGTATACTTCACGTGCAAACCATAAATATACCAGTACTTAAGAGCTGAAGAGAATTTAATTATTAGTATCCTCTGTTGAATGCCTAACTATTTGCCTTTTTGTGCTATGAAAAAAATTAAGCCAACTGAGGTATTTCGAGTTCAAGAATTGCTTCCCTACCTCAGTCTCTTGTCTGTTCTTCTCAAAGCACTTCACATTTCACAATGGAGGAAATCTTTAGAGAGGGGGGACAGTTCTAGGACTGTCATCAGGGAATAAAAATGGACCTGTTGAAAGCAGTGCAAGGATAGCTACAGGATAGGGGAAATTACATTTAAAAATATTATTTGCCCTATCTGTGAACACAGCACTGAGATAGCAAAATTCCTCATATCCCCCTTCTCCAACCCCATTCATCAGCTCTTAGGGGCATGTAGGTGGTAGCCTAAATCAATCCAATATAGCTTTAATTCATGCCTTCATGTAGCAATTTTTAAACGTTACCTTTGACCAAAAGGTGTTTGTTTTTGTTAACATCAGAACACCTAAAAAGCAACAATTAAGATATTTTCCAGGAAACTGAAATACAATTACTTTTCTAGTTAGAAATACTGTGGCTGTACTTGCTGACGCACCTAGTACACTTTTAAAGCGTTTAAGATTAATAAAAATGAGCTTAGAATAAAAATACTAAACCACTTTCTGCCTTTTTCCTTTTTGTTTTTGTGTTTGTTTTTTTGCAGATTTAATTTGTAAAAACAAAAGTCAAACACCCCTACTTTTAGAAAATTGTGTGCTTCTGCATCTTATAACATGTCCAATCACTAACCTTTTAATAGGGATAAGAGATCCAGCTGCTATTAGTACTTGCCAGAGCTAGGTTGATGGGACCAGGCAGGAATAAACAAGCCCAGAAAAAAAAGATTTAGGGCGCAATCCAGAGTAACTACAGGGATTCCTTGCTCTGGAGTAAGAACAAGTTACTCTAGACTGCAATATGAATTTCCCATAGGTTTTTACTAGATGGTGCAGTAAAAACCTATAAGTGCACGTAATGTCTTATGTGCTCCCATAGTTACTCTGGATGGTTACTCCGTAATTACTAACGTAATGTCTTGCATTGCTCCCGTAGTTACTCCGTAGTTACTTACTATGGCTGCAATCCTAAAGACACTTTCCTGGAAGTAAGCTCCATTGAACACAATGAGACTTACTTTTGAATAGATATGGTTAGGATTACGCTCCAAATTACCATTCACCTCAGTGTATCCTCTTTGCTCATGTGCATGCAGGCCTCCGTCAGTCTTGAGAGACTATGGTATCGTGCTCAGCGCTGCATGCGAAGCACGAAAGCCTGGGTTGGATTGTTATGGAGGATAGGCTGTTACCCAAGCAGCAAATTTCCCCTCTCCACGTCACTGAATTAGTCCAATGGAAAGGCAGAGCCAATACGATTGGATCCAGCTGGCGTCGCAGAGCTGAGCTAAGGACAGGAGCTCACCCTGTCTTGTGGGGCTGACCTGGGTCTTGAACCCTGGCCTGCTGGTTAACAGGCACAGTGTCTTAGCCACTTGCGCCACCCACAGCACACTCATGTGCATGACACTAAGTTAAAACAAGTTGATTTCTTTTAATTTGCTGAATTGATGTTCATTTTATTTTCAATAGCAAAACGTAAAATGAAAATCAAATAAAGTGGTACCTTTATAATTTGTTCTTGAAGCATGCTTGTAATCTAAAACACTTGTAAATAAAAGCAAATTTTCTCATAAGAAATAATGGAAACTCAGACAATTCATTCCACAACCCAAAAATATTCATATAAAATGATTACAATTCTGTAATAATAGAAAATAATAAAGAAAATAAAAAATTGAAAGAAAAATAAAACTAACCTGCACTTGGTCTCGCAATGCTGCAGTCTGCTCCCCTTACATAGGAGTGAGGCCCACTGATTATAAAGGGCTTACTTTAGAGTAGACATTCTCAGGCTCCTTTCCATTACCCCCCTTACACAGGAGTAAGCACTGATTATAGTAGGGCTTACTTCAGAATAGACATGAAGATGCTGAGTAGGTGCTGGCAGTTTCAAAACTGACTAACAGTATATCCCAGCCAGGACTATTTATTTGCTTGTTTATCAAGATATTGCTTGTATACCCAGTTAAAATTTATTAGAAATGTTTGCTTGTCTTGCAAAACACGCTCAATCCAAGGTTTTACTGAAATGATATTAGGTTACTTTTGGGAATCAAGATTCACAAAATAATATCCAAACTCCTGGTATTTTCTCATTGAGAAAGGAAACACCTCTTTGGTATTAGAGCTCCAGAAAAAATATGCGTGAAAACCAAATCAATGTAAAAATAGGTTTTAAAGACCCACTGCCTGTTTCTTGCTCTGTACCAATTCTGAAATGACCATGGAGGATCAAGAAACCCCAATGACAAGTATCAGTGGTGAGTCAAACCAGTGAATGCCAAATTAATGGTTAACAAGGCACAACTGTAACTTGTTATTAATGTTTGGAATTAGACATTGATGTGAAAATGATTCTCCTTTAGTATTTCACTTAAGTGGTAGCTAGATTATTTAAAAAAAGCAGGCCTCCGTCAGTCTTGAAAGACTATGGTATCGTGCTTGGTGCTGCATATGCTGCATGAGAAGCACAAAAGCCTAGGTTGGATTGTTATGGAGGATAGGCTGTTACCCAAGCAGCAATTCCCCCCTCTCCACGCCACTGAATTAGTCCAATGGAAAGGCAGAGCCAATACGATTGGATCCAGCTGCGTCGCAGAGCTGGGCTAAGGACAGGAGCTCACCCTGTCTTGTGGGGCCGACCCGGGAATTGAACCCTGGCCTGCTGGTTAACAGGCACAGTGTCTTAACTGCTTGCGCAACCCACAGCCTTAGCTAGATTATTACTGTAAAAGCAATTTTGTAGTCATGGTACTGAAAAATACGTACTTAACTGAAAACTTGTGGGGGACATCATCTGTTCCCACCAAATTGTCCTTTAGGTGCTGGGAAAACTATGGGCTTTTGATAAGTGATTTTCTGTGGTATGTTTCTAACCCCACTCTTCTGTTTTAACACATCTGATCTTTTAATACCATCTTAAGCATTTGGAATCCAGTAGGGCTTACCCCTAGGTTTGCAGACATAGGGTGTGTTTCCATGGTCGGTTGACACATTATGCTGAATCAATCAATAAGCCACTAAGAGCACAATCCTAACTCTGTCTACTCAGAAGTAAGCCCCAGTGTGTTGAATGGGTCTTACTCCCAGGAAAGTGTCTTTAGGAGTGCAGCCTAAGCCTCAAACCCTTGCCCAGCAATTCAGGATAACAGCCTGCATTTACAGTGGCTAATTCATTTAGGCTGAGAGCACCATGTATCATGTACCTATTAAAGTGGCTATGGAGTATCTGTGGATTGAAGTGAGTGCTTCTGTGTTTCAGTAATCCTTAAATCCACATACTGCCTTGTGACTTTTTCTGAACCAGCTGTTAACATGTGTGCCAGCATGTGTGCCCAACTTACAGGACAATTGGGCTTGGAGACCCTTCAGTGTATGATTTTCAACCAGTGTGCCGTGACACAACCTGATGTGCCAAGGATAGTCCTTGGGTGTGTCTCAGGAATTTGTGGACACACACTTATTTTAATAGGAAAACTTCTGGAATTGAACAGCATGGTGTGCCTTGTCAATGGTAAAAACAACGGATGGTGTGCCATGAGATGAAAAAGACTGAAAATCACTGGTGTAGTGAGTTGAGGATCAGGCAGAGAGGCTTGTACCAGATCTGCACTGGAATCCATTATCACTCTAGACCAGTGTGCCACAGATAGTCCTCAGATGTGCTGTGGAAATTTGGAGACTGACATCCATTAATAGGAAAATTGGGGGGATTTGAACAGTTTGGTGTGTCTTGCCTATGATATAAAAACAACTGATGGTGTGCATTGACTATTTCAGTGCCTTGTTAAGTGTGCCGTGAGATGAAAAGGCTGAAAATCACTGCTCTAGACTGAAAAGCTGGTTCTCAAGCAATTTAGCCAGAAACCCCCTTCTGAGAATGACAATCTGGGAACCCAACACACACCCCCCCATAAGTGATGTCATGGCCGGAAGTGACACGAAGCAGAAAGTTTGTGGTGCCAGAGCCTTCTCCATGTCTACTCAGAAGTAAGTCCCACTGTGTTCAATGAGACGTACTCCTAGGAAAGCATCCTGTGTGCCCATTCCAAGATGTCTGTGTCCAGCTTTTCATGACATCCACTTTGGGAACCCCTGGGTTTAGAGTCAAGGCTTGGGGTTGCTTGGTACTCTTGACAGCCTCAACACACCTCAATGTATTGAGGCTCAATACACCATACCAACAATGGCCAACCACTGTGGCCTCCTTGCCACCACCATCACATTAGATTGTTCATACAGCAGTCCAAGGAAGACACTCCCAACCAGTCTCACAAGTCAACCTTGGCTGTCACTCTAGCCTGAATGAGTCTATGCAGCAGCACAGCCTCCCTCCCATTCCCTATTCGGAGTACTGCGTCGGTAAACAGCTGATGAGGTCGGGATCCCTCCGCCAGGAGGCACTATTTTCTTCTCTTTCCCCCACCCCCTTGGCGAGGCCATGCTGTTCCGCTTCGGGGTGGTGGTCCCTGCCCGGCTGGCCGACGGTGGGACCGAGCTCTGCCTGTCGGGGTCCCGTCCGGAGCTGGGTCACTGGGACCCCCGGCAGGCCCTGCGCATGAAGCCGTCTCGCCCGCTGGCTCCGCTGCCGGCACAAGAGCCCGTGCTGTGGCTGGCGGAGGTGGCGCTCCCGGAGGACGAGTGCGCCTCCACTTTCTGGTACAAGTTCCTCAGGCGGCGCGAGGACGGAGGGGAAACTGTCTGGGAAGGTAACCGTCCACTCAGCTCGCGCGGCTGCGCGCGCACCTCCCTCGGCTCTGTGGATGGGCGGGGCTCGCCTCGCGCTCAACGGCTCCTCCCTCACTCCCCTCACTGGCTCCCTGGAAGCCTCATTCCCTGCACTGAGAGATTGGCTCCAGCAGTGGCCCCTGAGGGGGAAAACCTCTCCACGCTTACCTGGGAGTAAGCCCCATTGACTGTAATGAGACTTACTTCTGAGTAAGCACATAGGCTGGACTGCAAGGTCGCAGTCCTCTCCACACTTACCTGGGAGTAAGTCCCATTGACTGTAATGGGACTGGTGTCTGAGTAGACACAGAAGCTTACACTGCAAGGCTGCAATCCTATCCACACTTACCTGGGAGTAAGCCCCATTGACTCAAATGGGACTTCTGCGTAGACACATAGGCGTGCACTGCAAGGCTGCAATGCTATCCATACTTACCTGGGAGTGAGCTCCATTCACGCAAATGGGACTGGTGTCTGAGTAGATACATAAGCTTTCACTGCAAGGCTGCAATTCTCTCCACACTTACCTGGGAGTAAGCTCCATTGACAGTAATGGGACTTCCGTGTAGACATAGGTGTGCACTGCAAGGCTGCAATCCTATCCACACTTACCTGGGAGTAAGCCCCATTGACAGTAATGGGACATCTGCGTAGACATAGGCATGCACTGCAAGGCTGCAATCCTATCCATACTTATCTGGGAGTAAGCTCCATTGACACAAATGGGACTGGTGTCTGAGTAGACACATAAGCTTTCACTGCAAGGCTGCAATCCTCTCCACAGTCACCTAGGAGTAAGCCCCACTGACTGTAATGGGAGTTATCTCTGAGTAGACATGCTTAAGATGGACTCTAAGGCTTCGCCAGTATCCATGCTTTCCTGAAAGTAAGCCCCATTGACTATAATGGAACCTCTTTCTGATCAGATGCATAAGCCTTCACTGCAATGCTGCAATCCTATCCATACTTATCTGGGAGTAAACCTTATTTCTATAACCTACTTCTTAGTAGACATGCATAGGATTGGGCTCCAAGTCTTTTTCATCACCAGTCCTTAAATGACACCTTCCATCACTGCTGTCAACATGGACACAGACTGCATATTGCACCCTCCATGGTGCTTCATTCCTGTCCACTTTCCTGTACATCCTATTTCTTGACACCTGTGACTCGAGGAAATGCTGATATAGACTGAATTAAATTATTCATTTTTCTACTCCTCTTTATCTCCACAAAGGACTTTCAAAGTGAGATCCTTCATAAAAATCACAATAAATACCATAAATATTATAAGTCTCCTTAAAACAATGCAGCAGTAAAAAATCACATTAAAAAGGCAAGTGGAGAAAACTAGTGGCAATCAGTGAAGGGATCAGACTCAAAAAAGTCTTGAACCTGCACAAAAACAATATAAAACACCTGGACTCAAAAGACTGAGCCCTGTCTTGAGGCCCCTTCACAAAGGATGAAGTATGAAGGGAACAGTCAGTCAACAAAAAAGGGAGATTGTTCCATAAACAAAAAAGGCAGGTTGTTCCATGGATGTTCATGCATCCATACTGCATGAAGTTCATGCAGTAACATCCATTTGACCTGGTAAGGTATCTTTTTGCCATGCATATTTCACTTAAGAAGTGAAGGGTTTAATAGGAGAACCCAATAGGGCTGAAAAGACCCCTCCCCAGTCATATTTTATAACCCTGTAATAGACACATACAGATCTGTTTTTTTTATTTTGAGATCATCTAACAAATTGACAGTTGCATAGAAAGTGTTATATAGAGTACAATCCTAATCATGTCTACTCAAAAGTAAGCCATTGTGTTCAATGGGTCTTACTCACAGGAAATTGCCTTTAGGATTGCAGCTATATGAATCAGTAGAATCATGTGAATGGAAAACATGATGAAGAAACAATCTAACCGAAGAGAATGGGGAGAGTAATATGAATGGCCATTGATGTATTGATTGATTGTATACAGGAGTATAAGTTAGTGGCTTTTTGTCATGCACTCACTCAAACCATACCAAAGTCTTTTGAGATTGAAGGATGCCAATGATGATGAATGATGAGAGAGCTTCATAATCATGCCTTACAACTATATAAATATGATGCAGAAGAGGAAATGAACAAAAAAGGAGGAGAAAGGTATGGACAGGAGGTCTTGTCTAGAGGGAAGAGTCCCTGTTTGCTTGAAAAATAACAGCTGAGGGGTACCAATTCAAGATCACCAGATGTTTCAGTGGATGGGTGAGAACTTGAGAAGTGGCTGTCAAGTTGAGCTGTGTTTTCCATCTGCTCTTTGGTGTGAGTGAAGAAATTCCCTTGGCTGCCCTTCAAGTTAGAGATGAAGGAGCTGTTTGTCAGTGATGGGAGGCATTGGAGGCCAACAGTGAAACCAGACTGAAAGATCCATCTTGAGTATGGATGATTCTTGAAAGACAGAACCTCCCTGTTATAGCAAAAATCCTTTCTCAGATTTCGAATAGCCTGCCTTTGTGGACCACCTTGAATACAGTCAAAAAGTAGCAATTACCAGAATGAAAGTATATACGCGTAAATATGTACCTGTATTGTAGTTGTTGTTAAACAGGAGAAATAAATTTAGGTTCAAGATCCGACAGTTCTGGTAACTACTGTATTTACTCGAACTTAATGCATCATTGAATCTAATGCACACCCTATATTTATAATCACAATACCGTATTTACTCAAATCTAATTAACCATTGAATCGAATGAGCTCCCTGATTTTGGAGACTGAATTCAGCTGAAAAAGTGAGTGTTAGATTCAAGTACTTACAGTAAGGCTACAATTCTAAGAGCACTTTCTTGTGAGTAAGCCCCATTGAACACAATGGGGCTTACTTTTTAGTAGATGTGGTTAGGCTTGTGCTCTAAATGGCATTTGGTCCTAGAAAGCATTTTTCTTGTTTTCTTTTCTTCCATATTCCCCCTCATATGATAAAATGATCTGTACATTTAACCGTGTGTTCTTGCTCAAACCACAAGATGTCACTCTTCTACTTGAGAATTGAAAATCCGCATTTCCCATACAAAACAGTAAGAGCTTAATCAACCTTTTAGGGCAATCTATGTAGTGTGTTTGTTGTTGATGGTAAAAGATAAATCAGGTTTTTATTCATTTTGTTCTTGTTCATAGAACTAATGAAATGGAAGGAACATTAAGTGCAACTAGATATTGACTGTCTATAATTTCTTATAAATAACAAAGGTTGAATTTCAATTCTCAGCTGAGTGAAAAATATGTTTTTAATGCTTCCAGCACTATAAGGTAACCTCGTTGAAATGGGTGAGCAGAAATAAACTTGAACTGACATAGAGCCCTGTTTTTATTTTTTGTACATAAATTGAACCCATAGTATTATATATTGCAATTTTTTATTATTAAAATATTTTTATCCTGACCTGGGAGTCACAACAGGATATAACATTTAATAAAATAGATGATTATGGGCACAATCGTAACCAACTTTCAAGCACTGGCATAGCTTTGCCAGTGGGATTTATGTTACATCCTGCAGTTGGGGGCAGTGCTGGAGACTTCCTCAAGGTAAGGGAATTTTGGTTCTATTACCTTGGAGTAGCACTATTACTTGGGTGTTCAAAAGTTGGGTTAGGATATCATTCATATCATTCATATGTAATTCAAAGTCTTCTTTCCTCTCATCGTCACTGAACAACCCATGAACCCAACCTGCCTGAGGAGCCCAAAGTTTAGATTACAGGCTTATAGCTGAACTAGGCATCAGATCCCACTGAAGTCCTTTTGGGCAAAGAAGTGGAACGGAGCAGGTGGAATTCACTCAGACTTTGATGGAATGGGCTGACAGTGGATAACTCAGACAAGAAAATAGATCTAACAAGGTGGAATTTGTTCTTGTAGATCCTCCATGAGTAGAAGTTAGTTCACATTGTAATGGAAATGTCCTCATCTCCCCAAAACTGCCTTCTGCACTCCAAAATGTATTTTAAAGGTTGGGGTACTTGATAAAAAGGCAAAATGTAGGGAGCTGCAGTGGTATAGCTAGGTCATCTGGCACTGGTGCCCATAAACTTTTTTATACCCCAATACAACAAAATTATTTAATTAATTATTATCAGTATCAATTACTTAATAAAATATTAATATTTTCATATATTTATACTACCCTTTTATACCACCACTCGGGGTGATGTATGTAGTCCCTGCCCTTTTTGCCTTACAACAACCCTGTGAGGTAGGTGAGGCTGTGAGATAGTAATGATAGACATGAAATTAATAATAATAATGCCCAGAAAATATATTCTGTGAATATTTCCTCACAAGCAGTGTGTGAATGTCAGTAACCTCCCCGATATCACTCCCCTGCACATAGTACTCAGTGATATACTGCCCCAGCATCTGGATCCCAGATTTTCTTGCCTGGAAGAGGAAAAGGAGGACAGTGTGGATTTTTTTTCCAAGTCACAAGGTTAAAAAAGAGGATATGTCCTGGAAAAAAGGACATGTGGTACCATCCACCAAATGAATTCTGCCTTACAGCCTCCCTACAACATCACTCCCTACAAATACAAAATAAAAATAAAAATCAATAAGCTTTTCAGCCCGCCCATTACCACACAAGCCTTTGGGGGGAGGGGTGGATCACTTTCTTTTTCCCATAGAGCTCAATGCATATTTTTTAGTTTTAGTTTTTTGGCAATAACATTTGATAAGAAGGAGATATTCAAAAACAGATTTTTGCATTGGTTCTGCTCTTCAATATAAATCCATCGGTCTATGACATGATGGGGTTGCTTCATTCCTTCATGTCGTTGTGATGTTGGTGACCCCCAGAGTGTCACTCCCCTATAGGTGGTATCTAGGGCGGAGCGCCCCCTCCACCCTCCTCTAGCTACACCACTGGGGAGCTGTACTTGTAGGGGGAAATTGAAAAAAACACTTTTTGCTCCATCTCACCTTTCCCAAAGGTTTTTGGCCTTCAAGAGCAGGTTTGCTATGTGCTAGAAAGAGTGAAAGTTCCTTTTCTTGAGCTGCTTTTGTGTGCAATGTCTGAATATGACACACTTGTCCTAAAAATATTGTGATGGCGCAGTTTCATTTTGCTATGATGTGTTATATTATTTACTTCAGTCATATTAAAATATTTCCTGCAGTTCAATCTCTGGCAAGTTAATTCATAGTTCTTAATTTCTCCATGTGATAACTGTGTATGTGGCAACACTGTAATTGTTATTGAATTATTCCCAGCAGCCCTGTGTGGATCCATTAAGAGGAAAGAACCTCATGTCTTCAGGGCATTTTCAAGGCTTCTCTCTATTGTTTTATTTAAGTTCTTATCTGCATTTGTGAAAATGGATTATAACGTCCTAAACATTGTGGGATATTGATAGTTTCATATAACTGCTATTGTTCTAAGAAGTTTCTAGACACTTCATGTGTGACCATGTTCGTATGTACCAAAATGAACATTGTCTAGTAATTCCAAAATTGTGATTTGGGGCATATTACCAAATTTCAGGAGTCTTATGTTCAGGTCAGCAGCTTCAAGTAGTAAATGTTCAATTCGGTATAGCCAAGGAGGTTAATGTGTTTTGTGGTGTGTGTGTGTGTGAGAGAGAGAAAAATGTACACTTTTTAGCAATTTGAGCTGCTAAATCTTTGGAAATGGATGAAAAAAAATTCCTACTACCATGAAACTCAAATTGTCCAAATATCCAATTTGTTCAAGTGAACAAATGAGTGTACCCCATCACAGGATGCTGCTCATTGACATTGACACTGCTGCATCGGTACTGGAAACTAGGTCAGAATTGGGCCCTAAGCCATCTATATTTAGATGAAGGGAGTTCACCGTGTTTGTAGTTCTGTACTGTAACAATCAATAACAATTCAGTCTTGCTTGGATTGAAGTAGGCACCATTCCAAGCCAATCTAAGAGTGAATTTCAGTCAAGCAGTTAGACAACAGGAATGCTTCCTTACCAGAGTCCAATATCAAAGGTTAAAAAACTTGGAACATAAACTTAATTGTGATATCATAAATAATACACTGAGGTAAAATAGTGTGAAATTGGACCTGTAATAATATTAGATAACCTTTCCTTTTCATTGTAGTAAAAGACCACAGAAAGCAGGCTGTGAATATTCTGAACCTCCCTTTTATAAAATGTGTGTCAAGAAATTGGAGCTATTTTTGTCTTATTTGATAATGTTCTGAGTATGTCTGTCCATGTTCTTTTTCTGAACCTATTTGTGTGCCGTAACATAAGCTTTACTTTTATACAACTAAGATGGAAAGAGGCCACAGACTCTGTATGGGGAACTTGTGACCTACTACGTTGTGGAATTCCCCCATCACCACTGTCTTCCAAATGATTTTTTTTCTTCTTGATACTCAATAGGGAACCCCCTGGAAAACTGTCTGAGTCTTTTTATGTTGAGTATTTTTGTCTTGAGTGTTTTTGTGACCTCAACTGCCTCTAGATCAATCCTCCCTCCACTACCCACACCTTGCACATTTATTCTCAAATCAATGGGTAGTGAAATGTAGCTAGAGAGATTATAAGTAGAATAGGAGTGAAAAGGACAAGAGCCAGGTGCAGAAGTGGTAGCAGATACAAGCAAGGGCAGTAAGAAAAATGGGGCAAACTTTGATTACCCAAATCCAGAGATACAATCTCAAAAAGAAGGTTGGTACTCTCAGCTTCTCTGCTTTTTCTCCACTTTTGATGAGCATAGTACCTGAATTCAGATGCACATGGTCACACACACCCAAACACACACATACACCCATTACTATTGTCACAGCAGATAATGCTGGTGGTCATTTGGTTTGGATGACACATTGATTCTCAATCTAGCAACTTGAATGTGCACATTCCTTAGGTGCCAACTGCCTATTTTCTGGAATACTGTCCAATTTGCATGCACCATTTCAGACTCAGTGAAAGAATTGTGATAAGGAAGCCTGCTTTTGCTTCTCCTCTGCAGGATTGGAGTGCATGTAAAATGGAATATACCCAAGGTTGTTTTCCATCTGGATTCTGAATCATTCAGAGGTATGGCCAAGGTTTTTTCTGCACAAACTCACAAGGGCTGGAAGTTAATATTTTAAAAAAGCTAAAGTTGGTAACAGAGTTCCCATAGGAGCCTGTGAACCACTTAGAATTACCAAACCCTTAACAGGCTGGCAAGACAGATTTCCATATAGGCAAAGAACTCTGCCCACTCTTAAGATCTGCTCTTTTGATGTTTTGTTTTTCTCTTCCTCCTGACACCGGAGGTTGTGTTTTCCCTCCTATCACTGATCTCTGGTTATTCTGGATTACTTTTCTCTTCTGATCATGTCTTCCTCACTTTTTACATTCTTGTTTGTTCTTCACTCCCATATGAGCTGCACGGAGCTCAGAGATCTTTGTTTTAATCTGCTTTGCCATAAAGCTGGTGACTTTTTTGATATGCCAGTTTGATCATCTTTCTTACACATCATGCCAGCAGCCATATGGGCAGTCCTGCAGGCTTTGAAAGCAATACTATTCACAAAGATTGATTCGTAAGGCAGACTTTGCTGATTGCTTTGTTCTTGGGCTTGTTGGTTTGCAAGCAAATCGAATGGATGAATTTTGAACAACAATGGAATAAAAAAATACCAAAGTTCAGAACACAAAAATAAAATGTAAATCTTTTCCAGAAAAGCTGGGTTAGTATTTTCCTTTCTGGTGTATGTAGGTGATAGATTCAGAGGCTTATTTATATCTTAGTTGTTCTTTAGCTATGGAAATATACCTCAGTGACAGATACACTATGTACGTTAGTGTGTATCTATTTACAATACAGTTCCACACCTCAAATGATGTTCCCATGTGGAGAATAATGTGTTGGTTTTAAGTAAAATAGATTGAATATTGTAATGGTGCTATTCAGGGTTGTGCTTAATTTCATGTTATGAGAATGCTCTATTGAAAAACAAAACCCTCTTAAAGCTCCTTTTGTTCAAATGAAAAAGCTCAAGCTCTCAAGATTAGAGAAAAATCTATTTCTCAATTGATCTTGGCTTTGCAAATGTGTTCTTTGTCTGACCATAGCCTATTTCAAGGTGATATTTTAGGTTTATTTGGTTTATTAATCAAGAGTAGGCGGGTAAAAGTTTTGATTTGTATTTCAGAAGTTTTCATACTGTGAGTCCAGGATCCATCAGTGCACTGTGATCCAGTTTATGATGGTTCACAAACCTACAGGGCAGATTAGACCATGTGCATCAAGAATTAAACAAGCTGCTACTTGACAAGGGAGCACTGCTGCCCAATCATCATTAAAGACGTATCCCACAGTGCTACTCAAACTGGGGGTTGCGACCAGTGATGGGCCCAGCCAGACCCAAGATCCGGTTCTCCGGAAGTGGGCGGGCCAGGGGTGGGGCCAGGGTCAGGGGGTGGGGCCAGGGTCAGGGGCCAGGGCCAGGGCCAGGGAGGTTTTCAATTTAAAAATAAAAATTTAAGAAATTACTTACTTCTGAGGAGACCTGCATAGCATGGGGCTCTGAGGCTGCACTCCTCTCCACATTGGCCTGGGAATAAGTCCCATTGACTATACTGGGATTTACTTCTGAGGAGACCCGCATAGCATGGGGCTCTGAGGCTGCACTCCTCTCCACACTGGCCTGGGAGTACGTCCCATTGACTATACTGGGACTTACTTCTGAGGAGACCTGCATAGCATCGGGCTATGTGCCTCTCAGCCCCCCCCCCCACCAGCGGTGAGAGGCTGGGTGGTGCTGGGGGTGGCTCCCCGATCCTCCCACTGGCGGGGAGAGGCTGCGCTGAGCGCGGTGGTGCGGCGGGTGGCTCCCAGCCCCCCCCCGCCATGCGGGACACCAAACCGGTCCGCCCACTTCTCCCTCCCCTCGCCGCTGCCTACTCGCCAGCAGCAGGGGATTTGCAAGATCCTATTCGCGGGGACCGGAGCAAATAGGCCTCTGCCCACCTGTGGTTGCGACCCTCCAGTTTCTGTAAAGGTCTCCCTCTCCTTTTAAGGAAGCTTTACTCCTTAGGCAAGTTTTTGCAGGGAAGGTGTTAGGGCTATGACTCAGTCCTCAGGTTTTGCATGCCCCTGTGGGGAAAGGGAACCTATTTTAAAAGTTATCAGAGGGGCTACTGTGTTTTGGGGGTATGTGAGGAACCTTGTGGAGCCTCCAGTTTAAATGTGATCACTCACTTTCAATGTTTTCAAGCTCTGGGAAGACATGTGCGGGGCTCTGCGAGACTCCCTAAGACTCTCCACACCCCAAGATCCTGGCAACCCCTCTGATAAGTTTTCAAATAGCCCACTTTCCCCCCACAGGGGCACGTTATCCTGGGGATCATGTCATTGCCCTAGCATCTTCCATACAAAGACTTACCTAGGGAGTAAAGCTTCCTGAAAGTTTGAGTACCAGTGCTATAAAAGCACCCACAGGAGAAAAATATGTGGCAAGTGAAAATATGCTAATAATTTCAACAGCCAGGAATTTCATACTGGATGTTTGTTCATATTGCTTGAATAGTCAACCATTATTCTTCCCTCAACAAAGATACAAACAACAGCAATTGGCTCATTCTGGCTACAATACAGAGTAATTATCTACGGGACCTTTTACACCAATATAGTTACGGTGCCACCTATGGGAAATGCATAGAGCAATCCAGAGTTTCTTATGACTTCCCATAGTTACTCTGGATTGTAGGGTCAGGTTTCATGTTTATCTTAACCCCTGCACAAGTAGAGCAGTGAAATACACTGGTAAGAGTATCCTTTTGGCATTTATCTCCTCATGCAACTTCTTGCCCAGAGACATTTCTTTCTGTGTTCTGCACATTTGATCCCTCCTCTGTTTATCTGCCAGATGTTAGCCATGTATTCCATCAGGCATGGGAAGATTTGCACATTCAAATACTGTTTCAACTTGATCTTGGCACTGCGTGGCAATGGAAACATTCACAAAAATGGCACAAAAACCTGTTGTCAATGTCTCTGGACAGGTTGTTTATGATTAACATGCAATCCTATGCAAGTTTACTAAAATGTAAGCCTTGTTGTATTCCATGGAACTTCGTAATACGTGTGCATAGGATTGAAGCTTGAGGAGGTGCACCAAGGATTTATTCAAAATGAACATAAAGAACAATTATGTCACAAGACATAATTTACATGTTTTTCGTGTAAAATGTATAGTAGAAGCTGGTTTGTGAGAATGTTAATGCTTCTGAAGACTTTGTAAAGTTTCCTCTCTGAAGACAATAAAAATCCAGGCAGTCAGGTGCCTAAACCAGAGCCTGCAATACTAAAGACACTTTCCTGGGAGTAAGACCCATTGAACACAATGGAGCTTACTTTTGAGTAGAGCTGGCTAGGATTGTGCTCAGAGTCACTCAATATTCAGATTCTCTAGTAGTCACTACTCTAGTGGTAGTGTTGGCAGCAAAGGGGGAAGGAAGTAACACGGTACCCAGGATCATGTTATTCTGGGTGCAGAGGGAACTTTCCTTAGAAAGTCTTATCTGTTGCCAAAGGTTTGGAAAGCTTCCGGTGGTCCCTGCTTGCAGGATGGGGGAGGCTATGCAGGGCTATTTACAGCATAGAAACACTGAAAATGACTGACTTCCACTTTTGCATTGGAACCCGGAAGTGGGTTGCAATCACATTTTTACTTCCAAGCTGTGGCAAGCCCTGCAGAGCTCACTGTAGGCACCCCAGACCCAACAGGAGGTAAGGTTTGCTAGGGAAAGCCCCTCTGTACCCACAGTGACATGATCTTGGGCATTATGTGGCTGTCTTTCCTGTATCACCACTTATTAAGGGTACAGAGCCCTGGGTTCCTAGGCTGAGCCATTATAACACCTATGCAATAGCCCATATGGTTAGACTTTTAAATTTAAAAGAAAAAACAGATTTAAAAAAACAAAATCCAAAATGGTTCCAGGTTTGTACAGAAAGTTAAGGATATACAAAATCTCACTTCACTGTCCCTAAACAGGAGGAAGGGGAAGAGAACATGCTCCCACCCAGTCACATCCATTATTTTCTATAGGCAGCTCCCACCCCAAGAAGGTAAAATGAATGATCCTAAATGACATACCGGTAATTAAAAGACTTCTGGAACAGCCACATATTGCATGTTGTTCCTGGATATGCAAAGTAACACCTAAACTGGATGGTGGGGGAGAAGGACAGCACCAGATTGAATCTGCTGCACGCCCTGGCTTAAGTTATATATTTCATTTCAAAACCGAACCATAGCGAACCAAACATTCACCATATTTCATGCAGCAGATGGCACTGTTAATGCCTGAAGGAGGGAAGGAATCTGCTGAAATGATGCCTGTGTTACCATGTAGCAGTCCCTGGTGTAGAATTAGTGCCAAGTGGTTGCTTGCCCGTGTCTAGGTGTTTTTGCTTCGAACAGACGGTGATCCCTGTCTGCTCAGGAGTTCTCACACAATTGCTTCCACAGGTGATTGATGTACTGCAAGGACAGGAAAGTTTTTAGGACACTGTTAATAAGACAACCCATTTTCAGAGTAATCCTATGCATGTCTACCCAGACTACCCATTTATTGTTGCAATCTTTTTAATCAAGTAGTTCAAAAAAGAAGTGTTGCATATGCATTAAATTGACCATAATAAGTCCCAGCCTACAAGCATTATATCTAAACTAGCGAAAAACGTACCCGCGTTGCGGGAGTAACGTTTCCCCATATGCCATCCCCCCACAGCGCAACTTCCCCCATGCGCAACTTCTCCCCGTGTGCAACTTCCCCCATGCACATCACCCCCCATGTGCAACTTCCCCATGCTCATCAACTTACCATGCGCAACTTCTCCCCATGCGCAACTTCTCCCATGCGCATCAACCCCCTATGTGTAACTTCCCCCATGCACATCAACCCCCATGTGCATCAGCCCCGCATGTGCATCAACCCCCATGTGCAACTTCCCTCATGTGCATCAACCCCCCATGCACAACTTCCCCCATGCGTAACTTCCCCCATGCGCAAGTTCTCCCATGCGCATCAACTTACCATGCGCAACTTCCCCATGCACAACTTCCCCATGCGCATCAACCCCCCATGCGCAACTTCTCCCCATGCGCATCAACCCCCAATGCGCAACTTCCCCCATGAGCATCACCCCTATGAGCAACTTCCCCCATGAGCAACTTCCCCCATGCGCAACTTCCCCATGTGCATCAACCCATGCGCAACTTCCCCCATGCGCAACTTCCCCCATGTGCATCAACCCCCCATGCACAACTTCTCCCATGCGCATCAACCCCCCATGCGTAACTTCCCCATGCGCATCAACCTCCCATGCGCAACTTCCCTCATGCGCATCAACCTCCCATGCGCAACTTCCCTCATGCGCATCAACCTCCCATGCGCATCAACCTCCCATGCGCAACTTCCCCCATGCACAACTTTCCCCCATGCACAACTTCCCCTCATGCGCAACTTCCCCATGCGCATCAACCCCCCATGCGCAACTTCCTCCATGCACAACTTCCTCCATGCGCATCAACCCCCATGTGCAACTTGCCCCATGCGCATCAACCCCCATGCACAACTTCTCCCATGTGCATCAACCCCCATGTGCAACTTCCCCCATGCACATCAACCCCCATGCGCAACATCCCCCATGCGTATCAACCCCCATGCACACCTTTCCCCCATGTGCAACTTCCCCCATGCGCATCAACCCGCCCATGCGCAACTTCCCCCCATGCGCAGCATCCTCCACAGTGCAACCCCACCCTCCGAACAATATCCCCCCCAGTGCACCAGGCACTGGGCACCAAATTGGCTGGATGTTATTCAGTCTCCCATGTTAAGTATAGGACAAAAACACGTTGCCCCCTTTTCAGCCCCTGAAGGGTTAATTTCTCCAGATGGTTTTTGGTGGGAGTTCAGGTGACAGAAGGAACTCCCAGAATTCCATGCTTCAGGCCCAGCAGTTGGGGCGGAATGTTGCTGAGTCAGCAATTCTCAATGCAAAGTATAGGGAGGAAAACGTGTTGCGCCCCTTTTCACCCCCTTCCGGTTGGAATTTCTGAAAACCGGAAATTGGTTATGGGGAGACAGTTGAGTTTTGCTGGCCTCAATTGGTTAGGGTTGCAGCCTGAATGTGGTAAACAAAGGAACTCAGTTTCAGTTATAGAAAATGTCTTTTTAAATCGTTAAATCTTATGTAAACATACAGGCCAAAATCATATACCGGTACGTATTTAGTCACAATTATTTACTTAATTGTCCTTTCCACAGCACGATGGCCTGGATAGATTAATATGGATAAAAACAGCATGGGGATGTTACCCAAGCAGCAAATCCCCCCTCTCCACGTCACTGAAATAGTCCAGTGGAATGGCAAAGAAGAACTGAACACACAGTTTATTTGGCTTTATTCAAAGTATACATTCCACATGCTTAAACGTCCTCCATACTTTCCAACAGGAAGAGAAGATTGTTTGGCCATTCTGTCTGCTGCATGAAAATGCTCTAAGTTTCTAGCTCTTTGTTATTATATATTTGAACTATATAGACATGCAGTTTATTTGTTTTGCTCTTGTTTCAGGCAATGGTCCCCACCACGATCGATGCAGTGTTTACAACCCAAGCAACTTGGTTGATGGAGTTTACTGCCTCCCAATAGGGCACTGGATAGAAGTTTCTGGGCATACTGATGAGATGAAGCATACCACTGATTTCTACTTTAATATTGCTGGACATCAAGCTATTCATTATTCCAGGTAAACAAACAGAGAGCTACCCCTGTTAATTCTTCTTGGAAACAGAGCAAGAAGGGGAACTTTGTAAGAACTCCTAAGTTATTTAGTTCGAACTCCTTAGTAAGTATACTAAGTAAGTATACTTAGGGCTGCAATTTTAAATGCTTGTGTCTTTATGATGGAGAAAAAGGGTACATACTATGTATAATTTGTTAATGATACAAGAAGCTTCCTTGTGAATGTGTTTCAGAAACATATTTTTCAACACTTGTCCCTGTCGCATTCTCAAAAGCTTTGTCTGCAGCTTTGATGACTAGTTACTTTTTGTCAAATTTGTAGTTGTCCTGGAGATTGCATACTGGTAAAGGTACTTAAATAAGTGGTCTGATATGCTAATACCACTGGGAAGGTAACCCTTTATCAGAATCAGCTGAAAAATATGAAAAACTTATTTACAGGAATAACCTATCAGAGGATTTTTTTATCCTCAATTTTATCTCAGTGTGAATTAGGTGGGCCCTTTAAATTAAAATATAAACATCCCTTTAGGTCAGTGATTTTAAAATCATAGAATCCTAGAGTTTGAAGGGACCTTGTAGGTCATCTAGTCCAACCTCCTATCTTTAGCAGGAAATCCTCCTAGAGCATCCCCGACAAGTGCTCGTTGAACTTCTGCTTGAAGATCCCCAGTGAGGGAGAGTCCACCACCTCCCTCGGCAATCTGTTCCACTGCCAAACTGCCCACATAGTTTGCTTTCAGAGTTCTGCTTTCAGAGGCAGCTAAGAAAAATGAGCCCCATCGTCCATATGACAGCCCTTCAGGTATCTGAAGAGGGTAATCATGTCTCCTCTCAGCCTTCTCTTCTCCAGGCTGAACATCCCAAGTTCCCCCAACCTTTCCTTGTAGGGCTTCCCTTCCATCCCACTGATCATTCTTGTTGCTCTCCTCTGGACTTGCTCTAGGTTGGCTGCATCTTTCTTAAAGTGAAGTGCCCAGAACTGAACACAGTATTCAAGGTGAGGTCTAACCAATGCAGAATAAAAAGGAACTAAAACTTCTAGTGACTTGGAAGCTACAGTCCTCTTAATGCAGCCTAAAATGGCATTTGCCTTCTTTGCAGACACATCACACTGCTGACTCATGTTCAGCTTGTGATCCACGGCGACTCCAAGATCCCGCTCACATGTGCTGTCAAGCCAAGTTTCCCCCATTTTATACCTGAGTTTTTGGTTTTTATTGCCTAAGTGAAGAACCTTGCACTTCTGAAGTTCATTCTATTTGTTACAGCCCAGTATTCCAGTTTATCCAGATCCTCCTGGAGGCTTCTCCTGTTGTGTTTGCTACTCCTCCCAGCGTGGTGTCATCCGCAAATTTGATCAGGCTCCCCCATATCCCTTCTTCCAAGTCATTGATGAAAATATTATAGAGATATTTTCAACCAGTGTGCTGTGGCACACAGGTGTGCTGTGAGAATATGTGGTGGGGCATTAGTTAATAGAAAAATTGGAGGAGTTGAACAGCTTGGTGTGCCTTGACAATTTCAGTGTCTTGTTAGTGTGCCAATAGATGAAAACGGTTGAAAATCACTGCTTTAGGCAGTGGTTAACGGCTTAAATTTAGCCTGCTTACCATGATAACTTTGCAGGAAGGCAATCAAGCTTCATTTCTGGGGCTTAAAAGAAATTCTGGGCTTAGAAAGCTTTGTTTCAGCTTAGAGGCAGACCTCTCCCTTCCTCCCTGGAGCAGCAAAACAAGGAAGTGATTATCAAATTGTATTTTTCTGCTGCTCCAAAGTGTCTGCTTCCAAACTGAAACAAAATTTTTCCACGCCCCGGAAAGGGAAACTGAATGATTGCCTGCCTGTCTGCCTCTTTGCTGCTATAAGCAGGCTTCTTTTAAACTATTGGCTAAACAGGTGTTTATTTTTTAATTGCTTCTGTTTAATGCGGAAACCAACATCCTTGGAGGATTCCTGAAACAGAACCCTTGCAGATGCTGAGATTCAACCTGTACATAATTTTAGAAACATCGCAAGACAATATTATTCTAAAATTGTATGCTTATTGTTAACTGAATGCTTTCTACTTTATTTGCAGCATGAAAGGATAATAATTTCTGCCCTACAAAATTAAAATATTATTTGGTAAACAAGTTTCTGAATAGTTTTCTCCATCATCTGCAGATCAATAGCTGATCTCCAGTTTCAACATCTTGATTAATAGCAGGTATAGCAGGTGCCAGGTGGTGAATGTTGAAGAGTGTTAATACAAATGAGCAAAGAAATCTCTGTCATATAGGGATGAGCAAAGTCAAAGACTGGCTACAGACATGGAAGATGAAGTAAGGATCCAAAAGCTGGTCTGTATTGTATAAGATTGGAAGGCAGGTATAGTGCCAGAAGCCTGACACTTGAAGATAAGCAGAGCTGGTTCTTAAAAACAGTGCCAGAGAGCTGTCATACTGCAGGTGCAAGTTGCTTGCCGATGATCCTTAAGGGACTGAGTCTGGCCCACATAGAATAAATTCAATGGAGTTGTGAGAGCACCAGATGCCCTGTGTTGCTCTTTAAGAAGTGTTTCTCTATTTGTGAAATTAGTGTGTTACTATTAACATGTCAAAAATGTATTTAGCATGACAGAGCTGAACTACTTCTTCCATTAAGCACTTCTCATCTGAACAGAAAGCGACTGGGTTGATGCATGTTTGTTGGTTTAATAAAGAAGCAGAAAAGCTGAAGAAGCAGATTTGTCATCTTGAATATGGAAATAAATCAGGAAGATGCCAGTCTTGGTATGGAAGAAGACTCAAATTTGGATGAAATACAACATGACTTTATTTTAAAGCTGCTATAAAAAGCAGTTCATGTCTCTTCTCTCTCCTTATCCAGCTTTAGTCATGCAGAACTCTGCTTGGCACACATTCCCACTGAAAGAATGTGCAGCCATTTTAATGAGATTTGAATGAGTATCACAGTACTGATCCACCCTTGCACCAACATGCAGAAGTGATTTTGATAAAGAATTTGCAGCTGCTGGCCAACCGTTTCTCCAGTTGCAGCCCCAAAAACAACACAGGAGCACAAAAGTTCACAACAGAGTATTTGTATTCCACAGATACAGGGAGCAGGCCGAATCAAGGACGTAGAGCAGTCCAGGGTCAAAGTCAAAACAGGTATACAGCAGTCCAGTTCAATGCAGTAAATCACCTTACAGACCAACAGCAATTCCAACTATCTTTCCCCTTCCAGCTGTGAGTTGTACATTCAGCTGGCTAATATCCCCAGTTATCCTTATTGCCCTCCAATCACAAGCAGTCACTCACAGGTAATTCTACTCATGCCACTCAGGCCAGCACATATACGTTATACACAGGTGTGTTGCCTTACTCACTCATTGCCCAGATATCTTATGCCTTGCATCTCCTAAATTAAATGACCCAGGCTGCAACCTTGGAAGCCTGTCAGATTTTGTGTGCGGAACTCTCTATCTACATTTGTGTTTCAAGCACAGGATCCTGCTTAGGGACAAGAGCAGAAACTGTAATAATAATTTTAAAGAATTCAGTAGATTGTGCTTTTCAAATCTGATTCAACCTCGATTGTTGTCTAGAGCAATAGTAGCCAAACAGCCATGTCTGCGCTGCATCCAGTGCAAGATTGGTGCTGTGTTAAGCTACCAGAGGAAAAGGGGAAACTTTCCTCTTACCCCAGGTAAGCAATAGCAGCCCTGGAAAGGTGCAAGCTGCAGGGAAGGGAGCTTGGATCTGCTCACCCACAGTCCTGCAAAAAAAAAAAAAAACTTCCCTCCCACCTTCTCCCTACCTTCTCCCATAGTTCCAAACTCCTGTACTGGCTGAATACAGCCAATACATCTTACCCTTTCCCCAGTGTCCACGCTGGCATAGGGAGTTCCCCTGACAGTGGCATGAGAAAGCCTTATGGGCACTTCTAGGCCAGCACAAGGTGGCTTGCTTTGGTCGAGGGTCGGGGGAGGTTAGGTTTGTGCATTAAGTTTAATGAGCTTTAAACTTAAAATTTATTCAGTGTTATCTCTTTTATAAGAAGTTCCTAAGAATTTTTTAATGGCAACAGATATTTATGGTTTTAGGTATGTTATTTAGGATCTGCTTTTGCTTTTGGCTTTGCTTTAACAAAATGTAAAATATCATATACAGTGATGCCTCACATAACATATTTAATTTGTTCTGGAGGCATGTTTGTTACGTGAAACGTTCTTTACGTGAAGCTGATTTTCCCATAGGAAATAATGGAAACGATTGGTTCCACAACAGACGATTGGTTCCACAACCCCCCTAATATTCATATTAAAATATTAACTAGATGTAAAAAATGATGACAGAATGATCACTGGGATTGAATTCAAAACATGCATTCAGTGTGCATGATCTTATGAAGTCTACTTAGGCTGCAGTTCTAAAGACACTTTCCAGGGAGTAAGACCCATTTAACACAATGGGGCTTACTTCTGGGTAGACATGGTTAGGAGGCTGCAATCCAAGACACCTTCAAAGTGTCTCCCCACTTTCTCCTTCTCTCCATCCTGAGCCTCTCTCCCCTGCTCCCTTCTGGCTAGCCCTGAGCTGCTTCCCTCTTCTCCACTGCTCTTCTCTCCCTCTGCCCAATAGACACTCGGCCACAGGAGGAATAGCACAGAAGTGTTGCTTTCACTATGTGCAGGTGCGCTAGGCAGCCCTGATGCTTTTTAAACAGGCAGCCGGCCAGCGCATCTGCCCCAACTGCCCACGAATGTGTTCTTTATATGAAGCACAGTTTGTTACGTGAAGCAGAATCCTAGAGAAATTTTTGTTTGTTACGTGAAACATACTTTACATGAGGCGCCACTGTATTATATGTTGAAGGCTATTAATGATTCTAATTGTTCTTAATAAAATTAAAGCAATACTGAATTATACAACCCAAACATCCTCTGAAAGAAAAAAACTTTATTTTTGTTTAGTTTGAATGGTAGAAAAAAGGAGAACAAAATCCATTCAGCTGTTTAAAGAAAAATAACCTATGTGCCAAGTATCACCCTGGAGTGATTTTCTGTTGCTAAATTATAACATGAACTATGGTGGGGAAAGTGACAACTTTTAACTGGAACTCAGTGAGCTGTGCCATTTGAGTAAAAAAACTAAAATGGTGCCCCGTGGTTAAATAATTAATTAAGAGCAAGGCTATGACATCAATTGGGATTGCTACCTTGGGAATGAAAGTCAGAGGGCCAGTTCCCCTTCTCTTACTGCTGAGTTTCAATAGCAAGCTGCATCGGTAACGAGGCTCAAAAATAATGAGCTACAGAGCAAAAGTCATTGATTGTATTGTCGGTTTGAAAGAGAGTCTAGATACGGGCTCTCATTTAAAGCAGGGGAACAAGATTTGAGTTGCTTTTAATGCATGCTAATGGGCTTATCCTATCCCTTTTGAAGGCAGTGGAAATTTTGTCATTGATTGCAGACCAAGCAGCAATGGAACTCTAATGACTCAGACAAATGAAACCTATTTAATGCATCATTTATCAATTAAATACCCCAAATAAGTTACTTAAGTGATAACAACAGTCCAGAGCAAAGCTCGATCAAGTAATGTCATCCTAAAAGTTTTCTGTCATTACTGTAAGCTGTTGTTTCTTAGGTGGTCTGCTGGACTTGTACTGTATCCTGAGGTTGAGAGGCAGGAATGGTGCTTAAACCAGCCTAGGACTTGGAACTTTTTGTTTTGCTTCAATTTTTACTTTGGCCTATGTGGGCTCCAATGAGTCTACTCAGATTTATTCCTACTCCTGAGATGATTTTACTTTGAGGAGCAGGGAAAGGACATTTCTGCCATGTAAACAGGCTATGGATATTGCATTGTTCTAAGCCATGTGCAACAAGCCCTCGATATGCCCCTGCTGAGCTGCCCAGGCTAATACACTGGCCTAAGTTGATTTATGCTGGCCCAGGTCTTTTCCAGTGCAGCTAGGCTGGCATCAGTCTACTTATGCCAGCCTAATGCTAGATAGGCTGACCCAAGTGCACTTCAGGATTGCATCCTAAGTTTCTAGCACCAAGACATGGGAACAAACATTGCCTTACCTTCAGGCTTCCCTGCCTGCCCTCCTCAAACTGCAGCATGCAGCACAAGCCCCATTGGTACAGCTATGCCAATGCTGGAAATTTGGTTAGGATTGCACTCTTAGTCACAACTACTGTCATTCCTGCATTATAATTTCTGTTCATTGAAGGACTGTTCATAAAGACCCAGTGCAGGCCACAGTTAAAGCATGTCAATATTTCACAGAGTTGCACATTATTTAAAAGAGCTTACTAGATATTCATGTGCTGCATTAGTTGGTCAGTCATCTACCTGGTTGGGGCAGAAAGCTGATGTATGCCTATCCTGGCCATGTATAGGCTGCATGTGGTGAGTGCATTTAAATGAAATGAAAGCTGCATGGACTGCTTATTTAAGTAAAATCTTTACATATTTCATGTCACATTTTCAGCCTATGGCTTCAGTTGTATTTAACTGGATTAAATCACACCGATCTCAGTAACTCTGAGTTCATATAAGATCACATTGTTACTATTTACTCAGCTATCTAAGAGAACTGGTGTAAAATAATGATTCACTGTGTAATCTTGAGCACACATACCTGGGAGTAAACTCCACTGAACAAACTGATCTGTTCTTGAAAATTCTTAGCCCTCAGCAATCCTATTCATAGAGATCAAGATGCACAAACACCCAACAATATTAATTATGTTAATAATATTAATTATTAAATAATGTTTATCTAGATAAAGAATCAACTATGAACATTTTAGGGCAGAAATACTTCTTATTAGTACCAGACCTGAACAGTACCTAGAGATGAACCTCAGCATCATAGCGTCATATCTGCTGTTAAAGCAAAGCAAGTTGAAGTACTGCTTTTAACAAACATGCTTGCCTAGAATTTTGCTGTGATGTATTAGTATCCCCATTTGTCAAATGCTGGTTTCCAAAGATTCAGATTTACTCTTTTCAACTGGCTTACTGTTTGTAGCAGTGCTGGAGCAGCATGTGAGCTCAGGGAAGGATGCCAGCTTCCCTTATAACTGACTTTCTTTTTTCTTCCCGCATCCTGCACTGCTGGAGCAATTTGTGGTCCTAATGAGGGGCACTGCCACCTCCTTTGCAGTCACCCACACATCATAAATTCCAACTTTGATGACTGGCAGGATCTTCTAAATAGAATTCATTATATTTTTGGGCCATGTTGAACAAAGGCTTTTTTAAAAAAGGATCTCAGCTGTTAAGCCTGTAAGACAGTTGGATCAGAAATAAAACTTACACAGCCCCTTTAGTTTGCCTGTAGTTCAGTCTTCGAAGCAGCACAGTTGTATATCTAAAAGTAAACAAATATTACAGAATCATTGCTGCCTTTTCCCAAGAGGCTGTTTGTTTTTGCAGCATCTTCTTTCTCCCCACAGCTGAATTGTGGCTATGCTTGTATTAAAAAATTCCTTAAGAAGCTTCTTTGAAAAATCTCCCTTTTCCCCCTTTAATGCAACGTGTTGGAAAATTTTACTGTGATACTCAGGGGACAAGATCTATAATGCCTACAACAGTTAAAAAACATTGTTTGAATCTTCTGTGAATCATGAAAAAATTGAGCCCTGACAATTTGCCAACCTGCTTGAACTATTATTTTATTAACTCTATCAGCTAAGCAACACTGAAGCTTGAAAATGAGAATGACACATCTCATTCTGTACCCCCCCCCCCAAGAACTTTTTATCAGGCTTATAAATATCTGGCATTAAAGAAAATGAGTACAAATGTGTCAGAAAATGCATTATCTTGCTATAACTCAAGTGAAGGGATTGTGTTGAGGTGATGATTTTCATCATTAGGGGAAATTAGCCATTACCAGTTATACTTTCTTTAGTGACTTGTAATGGAAAATATCATTAACAGTACAGTGGTACCTCGCATAACAAGTGCCCCACATTAACAAGTGATTCACATAACTAGCACAATTCCCATTGGGAGTGTGCTCCTCTTAACAAGCCCACTTCACTTAATAAGCCCCAGTCAACCTGAAAGCGACCTGGCCAGGTAATCTGGGAACGCATTAGACAGGCGCATAGAGAAACAGGAAGCGTTGCTTCCTAATGGGCGGTGCACTAGGCAGCCCTGACGCTCCATGTGGAGCCTGTTTTAAAGAGCTGCCAGCCAGCATGCTGCTGCCTCTAACTGCCCCCAAGTGCCCCCACCATCCTCCAGCTTCCAGCAGCAGACCAGGTAAGCCCCTATCCTCCTTGCGGCCTCCTAACAATGTCTACTCAGAAGTAAGTCCCATTGTGTTAAATGGGGCTTCCTCCCAAGAAAGTGTCTTTGACTGCAGCTTCATAACCATGTCTACCCAGAAGTAAGCCCCATTGTGTTAAATGGGGCTTACTCCCAGAAAAATGTCTTTAGGATTGCAGCCTAAGTAGACTTTATAGGATCATGCACACTGAATGCATGTTTTGACTTCAATTCCAGAGTTTTGTCATAATTTTAACATACAGTTAACATTTTTATATGAATATTTTTTGGGTTGTGGAACCAATTGTCTGAGTTCCCATTATTTCCTATGGGAAAATCCGCTTGTTTTACAGAGAATAAAAATTGGGGGGAAAATCAATAACTAATG
Organism: Cryptoblepharus egeriae; assembly: GCA_030015325.1. Taxonomy (NCBI): domain Eukaryota; kingdom Metazoa; phylum Chordata; class Lepidosauria; order Squamata; family Scincidae; genus Cryptoblepharus; species Cryptoblepharus egeriae. The sequence continues at coordinate 181,446,974 of JAREYC010000001.1, read as the reverse complement.
GCTCCCTGTTCCCAAAGGATTCACAATTTAAAAAGAGGCAAACAAACATCAGCAAAAACCACTAGCAAGACAGTGCTGGGGTGAAGTGGGCTAGTTATCTCGCTGTGCTAAATAAAAGAGGAGCCCTCACTAAAGAAGTGCCTCTTGTCCAGTTAGCAGGGGTAAATAAAAATAATGGTTGAGAGGAAAATTAATTCAGTTCATACAACAGTCATTTTCAACCTTTTCATATCATGGCACACTCACAAGTCACTGAGGGTGCAATCCTATACCGACTAAAGTATATTGCAATGGAGATTTGAAGCCAAGCTTGGCCAGGGCAAGGGTCAGGAGGTGCGGAGAGGGCAGGGAGGAGGTATTCTGGGGTGGGAGGGTGGCAAAGGGAGCAGGATGTGGTGCCAGGACCTGGCAGGTGTGCTGGATCCCGTATCATAACAACATTTCATTGGCTATTTGAACAATTAGTCTCACTGACCATTTGAGTTAAGGAAAATAGTTTTTATTTCATAAGACAGTTGTATTTTTGTTTTTTGACCATAACTTTTGATAGAACAGAGATATTTTATTCAGTTTTTTTAATTGCATTCTGGTGTCAATTATACATCTAATGTATTTAGCTTAATGGCATTATTTCTAACAACTGATTTTGGGTCTCAGTGATGTCATTCCCAGGTGGAACAGCCCTGCTCCACGCCCCGCTAAGCCACTTGCATGGACCACAGTAGTCAGATCTGACTGACTCAGTGTGACCACAGTTGGTGCACCAGCTGAAGCTCAGCAAAGGCCTGCTAGCTGGCACCTAGCATCCCATGATCAACTATGAATCCAGCAGGTCTCAAGCTTTGTCAGTAGCAGGTCTACATGAAACAGGCATCCCTATCCCATGCCTTGATTGATTAACCATCATCATTGGCATCCTTCAGTCTCGAAAGACTATGGTATAGTGCTCTGATTGGAAGTCCTGAAACAGCATCTAGTGTGGCTAAAAAGGCCAAATTGAGAGTGCAGGATCCCATGCAGGACAACAAATTAACATCTAAGTCACTTCTGGGGAGGAAATCTATGACAGGGCTAAACAACTTGAGTCGAGACATCACCTTGCTGACAGATCTGTCTAGTTAAAGCTATGGTTTTCCATGTGGAAGAAGGCTGACCACCAAATGATAAATGCATTTGAATTATGGTACTGGAGAAGACTTTTGAGAGTCCCTTGGACTGCAAGAATATCAAATCAGACCATTCTCTAGGAAATCAACCCAGACTGTACACTAGAAGGACAAATACTGAAGCTGAAGCTCAAATATTTTGGACACATCATGAAAAGGGAGGACTCCTTAGAAAAGACCCTAATGCTGGGAAAACTGAAGGCAAAAGGAGAAGGGGATGGCAGAGGATGAGGTGCTTAGATAGTGTCATTGAGGCAATGAACATGAATTTGGACGGACTTTGGAAGCTGGTCGAGGATAGAGTAGCCTGGCATGCTGCAGTCCATGGGGTCAAGAAGACGTGACTTAATGACTAAACGACATGGTTGACCAGGAGAATGTCTGTCTCAGTTTTAATTTGTTTATTAATTAATTAATAATTAATAAATGATTAATTTATTAATCCTGGTCCCAGCTGCCCTTAGACAGCACTCCTGGACATTGACTGCTCCCTTAGTATATGGTAGAATGGAGGGGGTGTCTATATTGATGATACCCAGCTCTAAATCATCTGATGACCTTTTTCCAGAGGTTTCATTGATGAGGTTTTCAGATGAGAGACAAAATATGCACAGCATCCCACAAGCCAACTGTCACAGTGCCAAATATGCACCCCCAGAACCACCTTATGAGCCAAGTCAGCTGGAAAGTAATGGAATCACTGCAAAACAGCGCCACCTCAAGCCACATGGTCCAAAAGGACACCTTGGTCAATGGTACTGAACTCTCAGAAAGGATTAGCAAGGAAGCACGCCCCTGTCTAGATCCCTGTAGAGGTCTTTTTCCAAAGCAACCAGGACCATCTCCATCCCAAAGCCCAGCCTGAAAGGAACCAGAAGAGTAGCTTCATCCAGAGTTCCCTGGGGGCTAAGACACCATCATCTCAATCACCTGGCCCAAAAAAGGCGGTTTAATATTGGCTGGAAATTATTCAGTTTGATGGGATCATGAGAGGACTTCTTAGGGAAGCTTAGAACAGCCACCTTCAAGGAATTTGGCAACGCTTCCCTTCCTGTTTCCTAAACAGTTGGCATAACACTTAGTATTCTGTGATTTCAAACATGCTGCATATCGCTAAGCACACAATATGGTGTTAAGCAACCATGAAAACAGGTGTCCTCTTTTAGTTGCTGAGTCTGTTCCCGTGTGAGAATCACAGATAAGTAGACTAAATTACATCTAAGAAGAAAATTTACCAGTGCTTAATTACTTTCCATTATGGTGCCACAAATAATGAAAAGAGGAAGAAATGAACATTAAAAATGCCCATTTAACTCCCCTCATTTAAAAGCTCTGGAGTAGAATTGACTTAAAATATACAACTTCAGTCGCAAACAAGACATTCAAAATACCAAATTTTGTTCCTCTTCACTCCACTCTTTAGATGAAAGCAAACTTTTCCTCTTAAGCAAAAGTGGCGTTAGCAAATTTTGCAGCTGTACTTGGAGCAATGTATTGGTTCTTCATTAATCAAATACTTTCATCTCACAAGTTGCTCTGCTGTTTCCTGCCTGTTTGCTAAGAATGGCGTAAAAAACCCTTATTAAAATACAGTTTGAAGTGAGCAGATCACAATGTATCTATGATCACAATTTGATCACAACTTGTATCTGTCTTCATAACTCAAATTACTGTTAGAGTTAGAGCACAATCCTAAACATGTCTACACAAAAGTAAGTCCCATTGGGTTCAAAGGGTCTTACTCCCAGGAAAGTGTCTTTAGGATTGCAGCCTTAAACAGTCAAAGGGTGCAATCCTGAAGTGCACTTGGGCCAACCTATACAGAACTGGGCTGGCATAAGTTGATTTAAACCAGCCTAGCTGCACCAGAAAAGGCCTGGGCTGGCGTACATCAACTTAGGCCAGCGTAAGTCTTTTGCTGGCCCAAGCCAGATGGACATAGGCCAGCCTAACAGGGCTAGTCTAGGCAGCTTATCAGGTATGTTGAGCATTGCCTATAACAGTGCAGTTAATCTGTATCCAGAGCCAGTTTTCAGGGCAGAAATGCCCCTTCACAGCTCCTCAAAGTTAGACCATCGCAGGAGAAGGAATAAATCTGAGTAGACCCATAGGGGTCCATGATAAGCCAGAGTAAGAATGGCAGTGTTGACAAAAAAAATCTGAGTTCTTAGCCAGCCTAACTGCAACCCCTGGACTCTGAGCCTCAGGATACAGTATAACTACGGCTGCCCACCAATCTCAGGATACAGCAGGCCACTCCAACTCCAGGTCAGGTTCCACTCCAGGTCAGTCAGTCAGTGACTTTTCAGTTTTATATACCATATATAAGAAGATGACTGTGTGATGTGCAGAGGCATAGAACTGTGAGGCAAAAAGCTGGAAATATTTAAAAATCTTGTACAGTATTCAAGGAACACTTCAAAGTTATGGAACAAGCCCTTAGGCTACAATACTAATCCACAGGTTGATACAAATCCTGTGCTGCCTGGAGATGTCACAAAAGTACCGTAAGATGCTTCTGTGCCACTCCTAGGGGGGTTAGGCACAAACACATGTCAGCCTCCCTACATGACAACAGGAATGGACAGGTGGATAACTTGTGCTGGCCTAAATTGGTTAGGATTGCACCCTTTGACTCTCTACAACAGTAGAAAAGCAGTTTTAAAAATGATTTGCAGACTCAATATGTATTGAGTCAAATCCATGTATAAAAAAATCAGCGAATAACAAGGGTTAAAAGAAATAATACTGTACATACATTTCCCTTTTTCTATAAAAATCTTGTATGACTGCATGGAGTTTGTAGGCCCTATGCCTTGTTTTGATACTGTCTGTTCCTGCTTCAGTCCAAGCCATTCAAGTTTTTGCCTGGTTCCTTGCTTTGTGACCTGCACAAATCTTCCTGAGCTGACCTTGCTTCTATTTAGATTTGGGTTTTGTTTTTAGGCAGATGCATTGGTCCAAACATTTTACTGGCAAAAGCCGAACCAGATCTCTTGCAAATAATCCCTTGAGCATCATAAACTTTGAAGGGGAAATGCTAATCTATAAGTATATGGAGATCTGCCAAGAATCCAAAATTAGTGAGTGTTCTCTAGTGCATGCCCATTGTGTGTTGACAGATGTGTCCCTGCTCTTTAGTGTGCAATGTTCAGTTTGCCAAAGTCTATTGAAATAAAAGGGATTATTCATTCCTACCTTTGCATAGGATTGAACGGACAGTTTTCACCACATCCCCACAATGTGAAAGAATGTCTGCCAGGTAATTGTGATGTGGCCCTAAGCGAGATTGAATCAGAACACATGACTGGCCAAGTAGAGTGAACATCAAGTTTTGGAAATCTAGTGCAATAAAAGTAGATACTAAAGGAAGAATTCATGGCGGTGTTTTTAAAAGGAGTGGAGTGGCTCTTATCTAAACAAAATCAGCAGTGTAAACAACTTTAATGCCTACTGAGTGATTTTATTGCCAATTTCTTCTGCAAAGTAACTTAAGCAACTTCCAAGTTTGGCATGTATAGTGTTTAACTATAGGTAATGACTGTATAGAGCATCATTATAAATAAGCAAGTTAATGCATCACTTGAAGTCTGCTTACACAGGGCTGCATTTATCAGGCTTTTGGACTGAGATGGGCTGCTCATGGGACTAGAAGGAGTTTTATGAGTCTGGTAATTTTTACTGCTTCAAAGTGGCAATGTACAGCACAAAATAGTGTCAGAACAGCAATGAACCTTTACAGTTCCAGGCCCACAACATCTTTGTGGGTAAGGAGATGATTCACATGTGTATTGATTAATGAAAGAAATTTGTAGCTTCAGCTGTATCCAGAGTGAATTGTCAAATTTAATTAAGAATGTGCAAAATAAGGAAGAGAATCATCCAAGCATTCTATGCTCTGCATCATTAAAATAATTAAAAGTGTGGAGACAGATAAAGAGACTTATCCTACAATCCAGAGTAACTACGGGAGCACGTAAGAGACATTACGTGTACCCTTAGTTACTGCACTACCTAGTGAAAACCTATGGGAAATTCATATTGTAATCCAGAGCAAATTGTTCTTACACCGGAGCAAGGACTCCCGTAGTTACTCTGGATTGTGCCCTTAGGCACAAGAACAAGTTACTCTGGATTGCAATATGAATTGCCCATAGGTTTTCACTATGTGGTGCAGTAACTACAGGTGCACGTAATGTCTCTTACATGCTCCCGTAGTTATTTTGGATTGTAGCCTAACTGTAAAGTAACTCCACAAACTTAAATGTTTATTCTGCTTATGTTGGCTCCGTTTTCCATTTGTTGTAGGATCAACTTCTGGATCGACTCTATTGTTTGCTATGCTTGAAAAGGAGGATTTCTACCTCTTAGCTGATTTCGGGTCAAAACATTCTGCAGTTGGGGGGTTCAAAGATAAAAGAGTTTAAAACTGCTGTAAAAAAACTGGGAAGGGATGTGGAGAGGAATTAGTTCAAAAGCTCTTATCTGGAAATATCTGCTCATAAGAAGAGTGCCAAGTCCGTCCAAAGGCCCATCTAGTTCAGCTTCCTTTGTTGAATAAAAGAGGAACAACCAGTTGAAAGAGTGCCTCTTACCCTGCAGGGGTTGAAACCACGGTCACATGTTGTCCTTATGTATTTATCTCATGTAATTGGTATATCATTTAATTCAGTGTTTCATATGCATTTTTCAACATATTTATTCCTGATAGGATTTTGCCCAATCTATGGCTGGGAAGTTGTCCTCGTCAGGTGGAGCATGTGACGGTGAAGCTAAAACATGAGTTGGGTGTCACAGCTGTAATGAACTTCCAGACTGAATGGGATGTGATTCAGAATTCCTGGGGATGCAATCGCTACCCAGAGCCGATGAGCCCAGAGGTTCTCATGAAACTGTATAAAGAAGAAAGCCTTGCTTATGTCTGGATGCCAACACCAGACATGAGTACTGAAGGTAATATTTGTGTTCCTTTTCTAATGACATACCATGGAAAAGAAAAGCAAAATTCTTTCAGAAATATAATCTCACGTGAGTTATCAACATAGTTTTCTAGAACTTTAGCCAATATATTTCCACCTTTATTTTCTGTAATACAGTATTTATTTATTTTTTGTAATATTTCTATAGCTTTATAAGTTCCTTAATATTATCTTCATTCAGTATGCTTAGAGAATATCTTGCCATGGACCCGATGCTATGCTAATAGTTTTCCCAGGGTGATTTTTGAACTCTGTAAACTGTGATTGTTCCTAACATGCCCCCGTGTTTCCTTGTTCACTTAAGGGAAAGGGAGAAATCACTGTTCTCTAGGAAACAAAACATACTGATCTTGTCCCCTTCTTCTGTGTGGGATCTTTAAACAAAAGAGGAAACATGGGGCATGTTGAGAACAATCCCGCTATACAGAGGGACATTAATGGTGAGTTTCACAGTATAGTGAGCATGGGTGATTCTTCTTGCACATCCCAGTTCTTACTTAAATAAAACTCAACTTACTAGGTCCACAGAATAGAACCCCTGTGTAAGTCAGGACTGCCGCCCCTGTATGTGTTTATTTCTAGGATCTGTGATTTCAGAGCACAAAACATTTTACCAGGTACACCAATATACAATTACTAATGACTTTAACTGGTAAGGTGTGTGTGTTTTTTTGCATGCATTTGACAGTTGTGCTGTTTTTAATCCTAGGCAGAGTACAGATGTTGCCTCAGGCTGTCTGTCTCCTACATGTGCTACTGGAGAACGGGCACACTGTCTACGTTCATTGTAATGCAGGTGTTGGCAGGTCGACAGCTGCAGTTTGTGGCTGGCTGAAATATGTGCTGGGGTGGAATTTAAGAAAAGTGCAGTATTTTGTGGCCTCCAGGAGGGCAGCTGTCTATATTGATGAAGAAGCTCTTGTGCGAGCTGAGGAGGATTTCTTCCAGAAATTTGGACATCTTCGTTCCTCTTGCAAGCCTTAGCAGAAAAAAGAAGACATTGGAAGGAATGTTGCCAAGCCATGAATCTGGCTCCAAAAATGTTGTCAGTGCCTGAAAAAATGGTGGGATTACATCATTACTGTGCCTTCTGGGTTTGATTTACATTTTGTTTGATCCTGATCACAAGGCCTGTGTCTCAGCTATGTATAGCAGCAAGACAGATTATGAGTTTGGGGCTCTTTTAAGTAAGTAGTTGGTATTGCTGTTAAAATATCGGTAATTATATACTACTTTTCAATCACAAAAAAGAGTTCACTAAATAGTTGCAACATACAGTGCAACTGTTTGATTAATTTTTTAAATAACTGAACTATAAATGAAAAATGGGTCTTTGTCCGAAAAGGACTTGCAGGCTGCAATCCTAAAGACACTTTCCTGGGAGTAAGACCCACTGAACACAATAGGACTCACTTTTGAGATTGTGCTCACAGTCTAGAAAAAGATGCTAACAAGACCCACTGGGGGAAAAATGCTGTACTGGGATCCGTAGGGATAGGGGACATACATTATGCTACATGGAAGAGAAACACCATATAAAGGTGGTTCTTAGCCCAGTTTGCAGTGGTTAACAGTGCTTTTTGGCCAGGAGGGAGCCCTCCCCTCCTCTGCCACTAAGCACTATAATGGACTTTAATAACAAGACCGTAGACTTCTAAGCTATATGCCCACTGGCATAACTGACATATAGATCAGGTAGGGTATCCATATGTCATAACCGAAAACAGGACAAGGCCCCCCAAAATGGAAGAAACCCCAAAAATGTAGTACATGACCAAATAAAATTAAAAACAGTCAGATATATTGCTTCCATGTGATTAATTTAAACATTATATTACTTATTTTATATTTAAAACTATTATCTAGAATTTATTAATTACAAGAAAGCTATATGCTACCTGCTCAGAAGGAAAAGAGGACAATGAAGTTTTTTGTTTATTTCCCAAGACACAAGGCTAAAAAGAGGACATGTCCTGGAAAATGAGGACATATGGTCACCCTGAGAACAGGGGATTCATGTGCATTTCAACTGCTTCACTCCTGTTCGTGGTTCCTCATCTAGCTAGTGTGGGTGTGTATATGTGCATTCTGGTCTGCCACATACACACATAATATTCTCATTTAATAAAATCACACAAATGGACAAAGAGAAAATAAATAAAGATAAATGCTTAGATAGGGAGAAGACAGAAAAGTTAATTTAAAAAACAAGTTACAAAGCAAGCAGCCATGCGTCATTTTTTCCCCGCATCTGGATGATCAGAATTATTTGGTCATTTGCAAGGGAACCTTTATTGGAGCCTTTGGCAAATGGACGTTGAAATGAAGTGGAATGAATGAGAAAAAAGAAGGAATGGGCACATTATTCTCTTAGCATTGGCTTATTCATTTGTGATGCATGAATAAAGTTTGATCTCACCGCATGTGAAATGATTTAGATTTGAAGTCAACTTTTAACACTCAGTGCTAAATTCAGTTTTTTACTTTTGTTTTTGAAATGCTTAGGAGAAAAAGGTATTATTCTTTCTGTGTATATTTTAATATATTGAAAAAGTATATGTATTTATTGTCTTATTTAATAAGATATGAGTGACAGGGTATTGACAGGGTATTGAAGTTGGACAGCATGCCTCAAAAATAGACACTTTATTGCTGGATTCACATTGTTGCCTTCTAGGTCCTGTGTGTTCAGCACTGGACCCTTTCAATCTGCATGCAGTGCCACCCAGCCGCCTTCAGAATTTGTTTTTTTATATACGCTTGGTAGGGCTAGTTTGCATGCAGAAGCCTCTTTCTGTGTAATGATCATATTAACAACAATGCACAAAAAGACAAGAGTGGTCATGGTTCTCTCTAAGTGCAATCCCAATTTTCCTAAGAAGATGCATATAATTACTTCAGGAAGCTAAATCAGAGACATAAACAGAATCAAAGAATGAGAAAAAAACAGGGAAGAAACTGGAAGCAAAACAACATTTAAAAAGAGAATAATTTTAGATAAAGATGGAAAAGAAAAAGTAGATTTCTGAAGGCCCATAAAATTGACAGAGCAGTCAATATTTAAAGATGCTTATAACTCCATCAAATCTCATCTCAAATGATATATGAGAGACGAACTATATTCGTCATTTATATAATTCCATAGGACATGTTCCATAAAAATGCAGTTTCCAGGTGCTCTCTTTTTATCTACTGGTTTTTGTCTGCAGATTTGATTCAGTGCTTTCAGGTGCAAAAAAAAATTTGTTTTGAACCATTTAAAAAAGTGGGGGGAAAGCTAAGGAAAAAGGTTGCCTTGCATTCCAGGTAAGTGAGAGAACTGCGGAGTGTTCTGTTGTACTCTGGAAAGCCTTTCCTGGTTGCATCAAAGCCCTGTTCCCCAACCTGAGAATGCTCTGTTTAAGTTCAACCAAAGAGAGAAGGGATACCTGGATACAGCCAAAATAGGCAACAGAGATACCAATTATTTATTCAGGACTGGTCATGCAGTTCAGATGTACAGATTGAGTTTCGGCATCCTCAGTGGTTCCATTCCAGGGACCTTCATGAATACAGATTTTTTTGTATAAAACAAAATCCATTAAAATATTAGGCAGCCCTTTCAAAATACCGTAGCTTGCATACTATGGTAAAATGGCAGGCAATCAATCAACCTCTTCTCCAGGACTTTCTCCAGGTCTTCTCCAGGACTTTCTAGAGAGTCAAAGAATGCAGAGTAATAATCACTTCCCAGTAGCTCTCCATTCAGTTTTATATTCCACAAAGATAGAGTGTGGTCTGTTTTTCTCATTTGGAAAGTTGCAGAAATCCTAGTCAGTGGTTTTAAAGACAGGTGCCAGAGCTCAAACACAAACATCTCCTGCAATCTCTTTCCTAATGATGAAAATTTCACTCTAAGCATGTTTTGAGTCACCCTTCCACATACCCTGGGCTGTGTTCTAGGACAGTTCTGGGCCTGATTCCTGGAAATGGTCGGCATCAGTAAACCCAATGAATTCTGTAATTCCAGAAGATCTCCATCTTTGGAATTACAGAATTCATTGGGTTTACTGATGCTAACCATTTCCAGGAATCAGGCCCAGAGCAGTGATGGAAAGCAAGAGAACTACTCTTCAGTGTCCTGCCAGTTAAGGATTTCATGCTGAAAATCAAAGCAAAAAGTGTGCTTAGCTTTCTAGGTGAAAAAAAGTGTGCGAAATGAAAGGAGGCTTTGGCAAGAGCCTCTTGCCCATACACTGTGCTCTTCAAAAATCCTGCAAATCCCAGTTCATGAATTGCAATAATCAAACAGGTTAGTACTTGCCTTGACCAGGGCAATGTACATTGGAACACTAGAGGGTGGGGAAGAGTTGGTGGTAAGTGTAATGTGGAACAGAAATTCAAAAGCATACCTACTGCATTTATCAAATCTTCAAGCATTGTGGAAATTCACTACTGCAATTTTGTTTGCTTGTTGATGCCATCCATGCAGTATTTCATGTTTATGTGCTGGTCTTAACTTTCATCCCAAATTTCTTTTCATGTAAGGAAGTTAATGCAAATGATTTTACTTGGGTTTTTTTTGAGATTTCTGTATTGAAACATTTTGTGTTGTGTTTGCTAACAGTATCTCATTAACGATTTGGAACTGCATCATCAGTATTATAAAATAAAGCTCTTAGAATCCATTTCATGCAGTATTTATATTTTCCACACATATGGCAAATTCATACTATAATGGCAGGCACACATAAGTCCTCCTACATATTTGCTACAGTGCGAACTTCAGCAAATGTTCACACCTGGTTACCTTTTAAAAATGTGATTGCCATTGGTTACATTCATGGAGATGACAGGTGTGACCCATAGCACATCTTCATGCACCTCTTCTATCTGGCCCTCTGGAGGTGAAAGAAACTCTGCTACCCACACCACTGAATGCCTCCATGCCACAGTATTTCCAGGTTCAAAAACAGTATGCCACGTGCTGGGGAGAAAGGAATATACCTATTTACCTTGCTTCTGGGGTTCTGGCACCGAGTAGACTACTGTGTTAAGCAGTCTTCAGGACCTGAACAGAGAGAGAGAGTCCTTCAACATCTGCATTAATAATTCCGCTAAAGAGCTAAAATGCACTGGTTTTAGGAGAATAGTAAAGCACAAACTTCAATATCAGTGGGAATTTTAAGTTAAATGCTTTTGGCTGCAATCCTAAAGACACTTTCCTGGGAGTAAGACCCATTGAACTCAGTGGGGCTTACTTTTGAGTAGACATGGTTAGGATTGTGCACTTTGTCTAACTGACTGCATTGCCATTCATATTTTGCTGCAACTGCTTTTATGTAAATACCTTTATTAAAGTACAACTAGTGCTGACTTGGGAAGACTATTCATCAAAGGAAATTAGCTAGCATTAGAAATGTAAATTATTTAGACTGTAATCCTAAACTCCAGTTAGGCTGGCATAAGCCTCAGCATAAGTCCTGTGCTGACCTGGTGATGTCACAAAAGTGTCATAAAGCATGTCTCACCCACTTCTGCGGGGGTTTGGCCAGTGCACAGGCTTACGCCAACATTTCACATCACCAAGGGAAGACATGCCAGGTGAGTTAGGCAGGCCACAATTGGTGAGGATTGCACCCAAAATAGTATGCTGCATTAAGCCAGGAATAACACAAAGTGATTGTCTCAAAATTGCTCCCCCTCCCAGCTGCATAACTGCATCATAAGCCTGGATCTTGTATTTAATCTATGAAAAACCTAATTTCAAGCATGTTCTTTTACCGACTGGGGCATTAGCCATTACTGCACAAAGACCTGTTTATGCCACATGACTGAAAGGATGATATTTCAGTAGCTCACGTCTTTGTACAGCTCCTCTTGGAAGTCTAGCACAAAAGGTGCTAATGCATTTTCACAGAAAAAGAGAATTAACCCAATATAGCACAATTTCAAAGGGAAGAGAAATCGCGTAAGGGGAAAGCACATTGAAGTGTTGACCTGGGTCATCCATTCAGAAAAGAGCATCAACAGCATTTATTCCCATTCAAATATTAAAAGATAAAAAAGTAATAAAAAAGACACAATTTACTGATGGGTCCAATCCAGCATGGCCGAAGAAGGCATTCCAGGGTGGGGGAGGGCATGCTGGTAGGTTGGAGGGGGGTGGAGATGATGGCAGGAGACAGTTGAGGCCAAGTGGGGATTACACAGAGTAAGGAAGCATAAATTCCCCTACCCCGAGTAGCATTGTTGCTTCTTCCCAGCCCCTGGCATGCAGCAATAGCCAGATGGTATAACTGTAGCAGCCGTGGATGCTGGGAAGTTCAGGACTGGGTTGCCCAACAGCATTGGCCATAATTCCAGGTAGATGTGATTATCAGTCAAGGGTACTACATGTACCTTGCCGTTACAGTCCACTGAACACAGGAACGTGCTGCATTAATGTCTAGTTGCTCGCTATCAGAATTCATGACTGTGAGCAAATATGCATATGAAATTTCTTCACATTGCAGTTTGGGGATTTCATTCCTGAATCCTCCACAGGTTTAAAAATAGAGCACAAGGAGTTTTACTTCATTAAGGTGAAGTGTGGAGTTGGGTACAGAGGGATTACAGGATAACGCTTTGTGATTTGTGATGGATGATGCCTGCATTATCATGGATTACAACTGCAAACTGAGAAAAGGAAGGAAACATTAAAATCCAACTATGCCAATTTAGGTGACAGGCTGAAAAGATATAAGCACTGCCAAGGGTTTTTCCCTGTAAGAACAAAAGAGGTTTACTGGAGCTGTAATCTTGTGCCCTGCAAAGTTGTACTATTATACTGTAATGTCTTTTTACTTTCATATTGAATTTTTCAAATTCTTCTTAAGATTTATAAAAAAGTTCTTTATGAACTGATGCAATACTAGAAACAGAGGTGTTGGTTTCTGCTGATTAAGATAGGTTTCTACTGAGCATAATGTGCTTACATCTGAGTAAAATAACATCATTTTCAGAATCTCTATAAATAATCCAAAATGTCGCATTCTTAAACCTCATTTATGCCTAAGATTCCAACTGGAAGATTTATACCTAAATTCTTGCCTAAAATTTCAACTGAAATCAGTACAACTTTAAAAATAAATGAACTCTATGATAACACTACCTTTGCATTCTGGGGACAGAAAATAGTCCATTGAGTTGATCTCAAAATACTGTCTCATCTGGTTTGCAGAGAATTGCTTTCTCACCTTTACCATAGATCTAGTATTTTTACACTTTAAAAAATTATCTCATGAAGAATGGTGCAAGCATCCAAATAATCTCATAAAGAAATTGTGCAAAGAAATATATAGCTGTCCTAGGTTGTCACTGTCATGCACAATGAAGAAAAACAGAAAGAGAAAAACAGCAACAGAAAGAGAAATATAAGTTTATATTTCACTTAGAAAGGAGCACAATAACCTTAGATCCCATTCCTACTATGCTCCCCCCCCTTGCACTGATGCAGCAATGCTCCTGAGGCGCAAGCTGTATTCCATGAGTGACTTTCACACACTGTTCAGATCTGCATCAGCATCAGATTCTTGGTAAGTTAAGTGGACCCAGGAAAGTGAATCAAGGCTAGGAAAGGGGTAGTATATTTGTGGAATTGCTGTCCTCAATCCACCCTCTTCCTACCTTCTTCTTCTCCCAGTCCCGTCCCCCCACTGGCCATAACACTGCACAAAATCACTCCTCATGCATGTTACAAATGTTAAAAAAATACTGCCTGGTGGCTGGTCTGTTGACCGTAATAAAGTTTTATTATTATTACTAGCAAAAAGCGTACCCGTGCTGCAGGTGTAACATTTCCCCCTATGCCATCCCCCCATGGCGCAGAAACACCCCATGTGCCACTTCCTCCATGTGCATCATCCCCCATGCGCATCATCTCCCCATGTGCAATGTCCCCTCAAGCACAACTTTCCCCCATGCGCAACTTCCCCAATGCGCAACTTCCCCCACGCGCAACTTTTCCCCATGCGCAACTTTCTCCCATGCACAACTTTCCCCATGCGCATCATCCCCCATGCGCAACTTTTCCCCATGTGCAACTTTCCCCATGTGCAACTTTCCCCCATGTGCAACTTCCCCCCATGCTCAACTTTCCCCCATGCGCATCATGACCCCATGTGCATCTTGTCCCCACACGCATCATGTCCCCATGTGCAACTTTCCCCATGTGCAACTTCCCCCTGTGCACATTACCCCCGTGCGCATCATCTCCCCATATGCATCATCCCCATGTGCAACTTCCACCCATGCGCAACTTTCCCCCATGCGCATCATCCGCCGATGCACAACTTTTCCCCATGTGCAACTTCTCCCCATGCACAACTCCCTATGCGCAACTTCCCCCATGCGCAACTTCCCCCCATGCGCAACTTCCCCTCATGCGCAACTTTCCCCAAGCACATCATCTGCCAATGTGCAACTTCCCCTATGTGTAACTTTCCCCCATGTGCAACTTCCCCCTGTGCGCATTACCCCCGTGCGCATCATCCCCCCAATACGCATCATCCCCCCATGTGCAACTTCCACCCATGCGCAACTTCCCCATGTATATCATCCCCTCATGCGCAACTTTCCCCATGTGCATCATCTGCCAATGCACAACTTTTCCCCATGCACAACTTCCCCCATGCGCAACTTTCCCCAAGCGCATCATCTGCCGATGCACAACTTCCCCCAATGCGCACCTTCCCCCATGTGCAACTTTTCCCCATGTGCAACTTTTCCCCATGTGCAACTTTCCCCTGTGCGCATCATCCCCATGCACATCATCCCCCAGGCGCAACTTTCCCCCATGCGCATCAACCCCCATGCGCATCAACCCCTATGCACAACTTTTCCCCATGCGCAACTTTCCCCCATGCACAACTTTCCCCAATGCGCATCATCCCCCATGCGCAACTTTCCCCCATGCTCAGCTTTCCCCCATGCGCATCATCCCCCATGCGCAACTTCCACCCATGTGCAACTTCCACCCATGCGCAACTTCCCCATGCGCATCATCCCCTCATGCGCAACTTCCCCATGCGCATCATCCCCCCATGCACAACTTCCACCCATGTGCAACTTCCACCCATGCGCAACTTTCCCCATGCGCATCATCCGCCGATGCGCAACTTCACCCATGCGCAACTTCCCCAATGTGCAACTTTCCCCATGTGTGTCAGTCCCCCATGCAAAACTTCCTCCATGCACAACTTTCCCCCATGCGCAACTTTCCCCTATGCGCATAATCCCCCCATGCGCATCTTCCACCCATGTGCAACTTCCATCCATGCGCAACTTCACCCATGCGCATCATCCCCTCATGCGCAACATTCCCCAAGCGCATAATCCGCCGATGCGCAACTTCCCCCATGCGCATCTTTCCCCATGTGCATCAGTCCCCCATGCGAAACTTCCTCCATGCACAACTTTCCCATGCACAACTTCCCCCCATGTGCAACTTTCCTCCCATGCACAACTTTCCCCCATGCACAACTTTCCCCCATGCACAACTTTCCCCCATGTGCAACTTTCCCCCATGCACAACTTTCCCCCATGCACATCATCCCCCATGCGCAACTTTCCCCCATGCTCAACTTTCCCCCATGTGCAACTTCCACCCATGTGCAACTTCCACCCATGCGCAACTTCACCCCTGCGCATCATCCCCTCATGGGCAACTTTCCCCATGCGCATAATCCGTCGATGCACAACTTTCCCCCATGCACAACTTCCCCAATGTGCAACTTTCCCCATGTGCATCAGTCCCCATGCGAAATTTCCTCCATGCACAACTTCCCTATGCACAACTTCCCCCCATGCGCATCATCCTCCCATGCGCAACTTTCCTCCATGTGCAACTTCCCCCATTTGCAGCATCCTTTCCAGTGCAACCTCTTCCTCCAAACAACATCCCCCACTGCACCAGGCACTGAGCACCAAACTGGCTGGATGTTGTTCAGTCTCCCATGTTAAGTATAGGACAGAAACACGTTGCCCCCTTTTCAGCCCCTGAAGGGTCAAATTCTCCAGATGGTTCTTGGTGGGAGTTCAGGTGACAGAAGGAACTCCCAGAATTCCATGCTTCAGGCACAGCAGTTGGGGCGGAATGTTGATGAGTCAGCAATTCTCAATGCAAAGTATAGGGAGGAAAACATGTTGCGCCCCTTTTCACCCCCTTCCGGTTGGAATTTCCGAAAACCTGTTCTTAGTGCACCCCTCAGTCACAGAAGGAACACCCTCCCCAAATTTCACACTTCTAGACCCAGCGGTTTTGGCAGGGCGGTGATGAGTGAGTGAGTGAGTCAGTGAGTGACTTTTCTCTTTTATATATATAGAAGATTAATACTGCCTGTAATTCAAGGTACAGGACTATGGCCAGTGGCCATAGTTGGGGGTAGAGTTTTAAAAGTAAATAGAGTTTTCACTTCGTTGAACTCTAAAAATAAGAGTTTGATGGGTTTTTCCCATTGACCCAAAACATCAGGAGAGATGTTATCACTCTAGAGAATGATTCACTTCTGAGATGGAATTCTGCTCAGTTATCAAGGCTGCTGGCATTTAATGAAACCTCCATATATACACTCAGGTAGCACAAAGAGGAGTCAAATGAGAAAGTGGTTACCTGAGTGAAATTGTGTAAAAGTGGTAGAGTCCTATCCATTCACCTCTTTGGCACCATAAGTGATCTCTTATTTTCCTCCAGCATTCCCGCTACAGTAGTGTTCAGAATGGGCAATTCCATCCTAGAGTCTTGTAACTATATGCTCCCCACATTTTTGGTAGCCATGAAAATGATATACAAGGGAGGCAACTGATGAGAAGTTATAAAGGTAATGAAGCCGGGACTTAGGCCATCATCAAGTGGAATCAGGCTCAAAACGCAGTAGGCATCTTTCTAAGTGAGCTTGTTCCTGTCTTCCCAGTGCAGTCACTTGAAGGGCAGGTAAAAGAGAGGAAAAATACAATTGCTTTCACACTGAATGTTAGCACTACAAGACATTCAGGAGTTCAGTGAAAGTGTGAGCAGACACGGATGGTCAGGCTTGAGTCACTTGCCTTTGTTATTTGTATTCCCTCCCGAGGAGTGATGTGCTCCTGATTTTCTGATATTTGTTTTGTAGCCTTCCATTTGACTCCTGCACTTCAAGGAGAGCCAGGATGGATTATGAAGAAGCACATGCTGTATAAATAACACAGTAGCCGAATGAATGCTGAGAATAATGAATGTTCCCAGCTTTAATACCATGAAATTGCAATGAGCAAGTGGCTCTCCCAATTTAGGGCGAAGGAAAGAGACGGGAGAAGAAGAATACATTTTTTTGGACTTTAGATTACAGCGGTGTCCATAAGGCAGTTTCAATGCTCTCCTTTAAACGGCTTTGCTCTTGATCAGACAAGGCAGCAGTGGGAGAAAACAAATCATGTCCTTGACAAAGTCAGGACATTTCTCAGAAGTTAGACATGTCACACTGCTGTTGTGTCAGCCTTGCAAACAAACCACACCAAGCTGCCAGTCATTCCCTGTCTGTGATATGGATGGGAAGGAAAGGTCCACAGGCTGAAACTGTGGCCTGGATAAGGGGGAAGTCCAACAGTTCAATTTAATCCACTAAATTGCTTGTACAGGTTTGAGTAAACCTATTCAGGCAACAGTAGCTTCCTCTGGAGTAAGAGAACAAATGTTTCCCTATTCGGAGGAGCCCTCCAAGTCTGCCCCTTCCTGGCAGGTACAGTATGCACTCCAGATACATGACTGTACAGGAGAGTGAGGTGCTTGAAAGGACTGTAAATCTGAATCCATTTTCCTTAATTTAGGGGGAAAAAACAACCTCTAGGACCTGTAGTCAGAATGGAAAATTTCTGCTTCAAGCAGACAATGAATGGCTGCAATGAGAGAAAGAAGAGGGAGCTTCTCAAATAATCACTCACTGTATACAAAAGTACACAGTGGAGAAATCTGTCACCAGAATCTCAGATGCATCAAATAAGAGTGCAGACACCTTTAAGAAATATAGCCAGACAAGAGAAAGGCACAGAACACCACCAGCTGCTAAACTGATCTTTGAAGGCATTCCTGTTATATCCTCTAGAGTCCAGAATGATATTGCAAGGCAAATGTAAATCTGAATTTCATCTCTCTTTTTCCATCAATGCATAATCAGTACCTTCCTTTGCATTTCTTTTCAAAGAAAAAAATGAAACCATGAGAAACAAAGGAGAACACAAAGGTGATTTCTTTGATCGTTCAGCCAACTACATACTGCCACAACAGTAATAATTCCTGCAGATTCTTTTGGGATCATGACTGTGATAATGTTTGAACACTTTTGACTTTCCTGAGTATGGCTGCATTAATTTGCTTCAGGGATGCAGCTGTGATCTGATGGAAGGACAACAGTAACAGCCACCACAACAGTCCCATCTTGGTTTTCTAACAGCCCAGTCCTTCCGAGGATTGTCAGATAATATCCCCTCTTTGGCAGTCCTTCCTGTCCTCTTTCTCTCCTTGGATTTGCACCAGCTACAGAACTGGTGCAGGTTGGATGAGAAGAAGACTTACAGACAAGCAGAAGGCTTACCTCTTTTCCCTGCAAAGCCTCTCAATCTGCCTTCCTGCTAGGTACAGCACATGGCTTTTTGGCATAGCTATATCGGTGTGGGGGAATAGGACTGGGCTCTAAACTCCTTTCCTTTCCTTAGTGCACAATCAACATTTTCCTTTCAACCCTTTCACAATCCTAACCATGTCTACTCAATAGTAAGCCCCATTGTGTTTAATGGGACTTACACTCAGGAAAGTGTCTTTAGTATTGTAGGATCAAGCATTTTAGGATTTTTACTTATATGCATGGGCCAGATCAATCCATTGACCTGACCTTGTATAGTATGTCATGACCACAACCCAAAGAGCATTTAAAAATATACATATCCCCAGCAAGATTTCAAACAGCAGCCTCCTGGTCACACCACAAGATCCAGTGACACTCCTGACTTTCAAAAGTCGGTCATTTTTGCTGACATGGTTTCTCATACACTCCATGGGAGAAGGAGCAGCATGAAGTAGCAAAGGATATTAGTTTATGGGTTTCTTCACATAATGTGAAAGCCCCAATATTAAAGACATCCCACCCAGTCAGTAGACAGCTTGTCAGCTAGTAACCAAAGTACATTAGACTGGGCCATAGCTGAATATTGACATAACTCAATATGTCAAGACAAATTACTGTAAGTAGAAGGGGGAAAATAATCTTACAATATTTGTTTGTTGGTATCTTTAAATCCTACATTTCTCCAGCTACCTTTCTTCAACTACCAGAGGCTATCATGGTGGCTAACAGCAATACACTATGTGAAATCAATTTAAAATAACTCAAAATATTCGTATTACAATCTAAAACCAGATCAGAAAGGAACAGACACTATTAACAACACATAAATTTATAGCTGAACATGGTGGAAATAAAACAGCAGCAATAAATGGCAATAAAAACAATTAAATAATACTAAAAGCATCAGCAGCAGAGACATACCATCCCTGTATTAAAAATACTGTTTTAATACTCAGAGATGAAAAAATTGCCATTCTAGAAAGGGTGACACACAAAGAGCATCTGCTGATGCTGTTGACATGAAATAGACATACCCCCAAATCCAGAGTAACTATGGGAGCACAGAGACTTTGAGTAACTACGGGAGTAAGAGACTTTACGTGCACCTGTAGTTACTGCACCACCTAGTGAAAACCTATGGGAAATTCATATTGGAATCCGGAGCAAGGACTCCCCGTAGTTACTCTGGATTTTGCCCATAGGCTGACATCGTAACCCCCCAGAAAGGCTGGCATGATCCCCAGCACAAGTCCCGTGCTGGTCTGGAGATGTCACAAAAGTGCTGTGGGCACCACTGTTCCACTCCTGGGGAGGATTAGCCCAGTGCATAGACATGTGCTTGTCTCCCTACATCACCACGGGAATGGGAAGACCAATGCGTTGTGCTGGCCTAGGTTAGGACTGTACCACAGTACAATCATTCTGGCAGTAAATGCAGTCACATTGAGAAATTTAGACAGAGAACTTGAGTTGTCCTCATGTCTCATTTGTGCACACCAAAAGTATATTGATATACGAGTGTTTTCACTGTTTTTTAAAATAAAATTGGTGGGTTGCCACTTTGTCTCTGGGAGGCTATTTGCAGCAGCTTCTTGTTTGTAGGGATAACCCTGCACTTCTGCCTCTT
The DNA here is from genome assembly GCA_030015325.1 of Cryptoblepharus egeriae. NCBI lineage: Eukaryota > Metazoa > Chordata > Lepidosauria > Squamata > Scincidae > Cryptoblepharus > Cryptoblepharus egeriae. The sequence continues at coordinate 181,426,585 of JAREYC010000001.1, read as the reverse complement.
GGCATGGTTGCTATATGGGTTCCATGGTTCTCCTATGGACATAAGTTCCACTGTGTTCAATAGGACTTGCTACCAGGTTTGCACTGCCAGTTGAGTTGGCTGCTAGAAGGCTGTCTAGCCCAATGACAGCTACCTGTTGGGTCTCCAATAATGGGTCTTCCATGAATGCTGGTTTTGGACCTGGGTAAGGACACTGTAGGGACATACTGCATATGATATGGGCCCATTATTGGACCACACTCTGTAGTTTGGTGGAGGTATCAGATGTTTCTAGGATGACTTGCAAAGTTGCAGCATTTGTGGTAATATATGAATGTGGGGAATAAGTTTGGCAGAAGTTCTGGGAGGGCTGTGAATGTGCTTGAGATCACCTTTCATCTTCCCATTTGTGCTGGATGTACTGGTACGTAGAGCAGTGGTTCCCAAACTTTTTAGTACCAGGACCCATTGTCTAAAATGACATTTTGTTGGAACCCACATACCAGACTTTATTAAAAGGAGTATTTAATTAATTTATTTATTTACAAGTATTAATAACCAGAAAAAGACCCTCAAACATTTATATTGCAAACTGCAGGAATTTAGCTAAAATGTGATACCTTGAGACCCAAAATGCTATATTGCAAACCGAAGGACCTCAGTTCTTCACAGGATAATTAGCTCCTATCTGATTGTTGAATAGCTTTGGAGTTCAAGTTTTCTGATCTTTCTATCACCTTTATGTGACTCATAAAAAAAGCAAGTTGCAACCCACTAGGGACCTAGTTTGGTCCCCACTAGCTTAGAGTATTATGGTGGATTTGATTTGGATGTTGCACTAGAGCAGCAGAGATGCAGGTACTACTTACTATGGCATATGATTGCTCTGTTAGGCGTTTGGTCTTTCAAACAGGAGACAAATATATGCCAGGCCATCACAGAACAAAAGGTAGAACTAGCAACAAAGAATACAGTAGCAACACCTCAGAAAACCATTCAGTGATTATAATGCTGATCTTCAGATCAGTACTTTCTTTCATCACTAACATACCAATTGTGGCATCCCAGAAGAGCTATAATAGGAAAACATTCATTTTCCTTCAATACGTTACTCTCTAAATGCCTTCTGAACGTACTTGAGTTCACATCTTTCTCTTGTCAATTGTTCCCTTGCCATACTTTTATTGAATTCTTGTCTCACTCAAGCTCTTTTATTACTCTTTGAATGAATGCTACGCAGCACTGTTTGAGCTTCAGAAAACCCAAAGTTTGGTTTTTCAGCTTCTCTTTTTTAAGGTGGCAAATGACATTTTGAAACAAGTTTTTTCCCTGTTCAGCTTTGCTAGGATATCCTTTGCCTATCTCTGCAGAGCCTGCATCAAAACCAGAGTCCATAGTTTCAAAAGAATTCCATTGTCATCCTTATTGCAGGTAAGACAAATGTGACATTATAAGGCATTACAAAGGTCCATGTCATCTGGTGCAGGAGACCAGCATGTCACCCCCAACTATGTCACCCCCAACTAAACCTCCAACTGTGCAGTGGGCGTAGCAGTAGCAACCTAATGGTGGATGTGGACACTCCTTAATCAGTGTTTCCTCCATAAAGGTATGAGTACATGGAGTTCAGACATAGCAGATTTTGTTTGGTTAAGCATGAGATGGCATGCTCTGAGCTGTTACTGTGAAACAGCACTTCATGAAATCTGGTCCTTGGGTCCCCTTCTGTTAGGACTAAGACTTCGGCTGCAATCCTAAAGACACTTTCCTGGGAGTAAGACCCATTGAACACAAGGGGCTTACTTTTGAGTAGACTTGGTTAGGATTGTGCTGTTCATCACTGGCACAGCAGCATCCTGGTTCAGTACTATTTTGCACTGTTGGGAACATGAATGAGTTGGGCTTAACCCTACGTCAGGCATAGCTAGGATTTGAATTCCATGTGATTTTTGTTTTTGCTCCCTCCCTGCACCATGATGGCCAAGAGGCCTGCCCCTCCTGGTATCTTCCTAGTTCTAGGTGCTGTTTGAAACCCCCCTAGTCAATTTTCCAGCTTTTCTGGGGAGCAGTAGTGACCCCATTGGCAAATTTTTACCACCATTGCCCCTCCTAAGCTGACTTTTGGAAGTTTCTTATTTCCTTTTATATTCATCACAACTGTTTATTTAGCTCTTTTTATGAATGGAAATTACAAAGGTTGTGGATATTATGTTTTTGTTCATAATATTGTACATATTTTGTACATAAATATGTATTTTTGCCTAGGGTTGCCAGTTAGATACAATTCAAGCATGTACTCCTGTTTGCTTTTTCTCTTGTCTTTGAAAAAAGCCATCTCAGCCTGCATTTTACTGACCATTTGCTCATGTTGTCTTCACACCTTTGATTGCTATCTATGCACAGGCTAATGAACAAGTCCTCTTTGCCTTGAGGTAGGACTCTCCCATTGTTCATGGGGTTCCTGACCCTGTCCTGACCCTATTGATGATATGGAAGTTTCTCCTTACCAAGGCTCTCCCCCCCTACTTTGGTGAGGTGTTGGTTTCACCTTCCAGGGATAGCTGCTTCTCCTGAATTTTATTGTTCACTTTCCTGTTGATTTCAACAGGAACAGAGAACACATGCAGAGAAGTTTGGCTTGTCCAACAAGGGCCGCATCTATGGGTTTTCTAAGCCAAATGCGGCCCTCAAGGCTCTTGTTGGACAAGACTTTCAGTCACAGAACTGAACTGCTGAACTTCCCTACAGCGACTCAGAGTGACTCAGAGTGACTCTACTGTGGTATGGTATGTGCCTATTGCCCCTATATTTCCAGTTCAGCTCATAATTAATGCTCATATGTCTTTCTTTTTCATGAAAACATAAGGCAATGTGGAAGCGAGTATTAATATTCAGTGATTTTGGTTTTACTTGCTGCATGATTAATAAATGAGGATTTTTGATTATTGTCTCTTTGTACATCCTAATGAATGTCACTTAACACTTTATGAGTGTTACAATTGAGTTAATTAGGTGCTTATGACAGTTGTCTAACAGTGGAATTTAGTGCGCACTGCGCCCAACGGTTGAGTCAAACAGGCTACGCCTGACAAAGTTGTGAATATTCCAGTTTGGGAATGATTTGATGATTCTAGAATCACATGAAAGTTTGAAACTGGAAAAGACTACCCCACTCAAGTGTTTTTTAGAGTCAGCAAGTCAATCAAGTGCCTGTATCTGAGGTACATGCTTACTATTTTTGTAGTGTGGAAAGGATTTCTTTCAGTAAACACCAGCAGTTGAATGCAGATTCCTGAAGATTACAGGTTAGTCCTGGCAAGTTTGTAACTCAGCATGGATCTTTTTCACTGCTGACTTTGGGGGTGAACTTTCTACTGTTCATGCCGGGTCAACATGGCAAAACAAGACTATCTTTATGAGCATTAAAAGCAGAAGGACTTTTATGAGCTATCATTAACAGCTCGGACAGAAGAGCTCACAGTGAATAAGATGCTAAAGGTGTTTCCCAAAATATCTTATCAGCGATCATCAGTCTCAAGGGGTTTCAGTTGCAACAGAAGTCTTACATGAGAACTGATATTTATAATTTATACCAAAATATCATCACATCTTAATGATGAGCTCATTTGGTATTAATTATTGCCACCATCAGGCACAATTACATAAGACTGTAATTAATTCCTATCATTTCGTAATAGTTACAGAGTTAATTGGATCTGGAAGATCATACACTGAGTAAATAATTTTAAAATTATGAAATTCTCCTTGTCAGGCAAATATGGCACATCCTGGCCAATTATTCAGATGGGATTTGAAAGTAAGACTTTACCCTGTGCCTCTGTATTACTTTCAAAATTATATTATTGAAAATCAAAGGAGACTGAGCTGTTGATGGCCTGATTCCTATTACGGATAAATATGTGAGAATATACTACTGAACAATGGGTTCAGGTTGCCACAGCTATTAAAATTTCTACCCATTTGGGAAACTGTCTCGCATTTTTAGGGAAAAGGAAATGGTTTCAATTATTCAAAGCTTCACATTAAAGTTGTAGTGGGTGCAATTTAATAACCACCAACAGCTCAGATTATTTTGCATATTCATATTACCAGCATCATTTGCATACTATTTGCATGGACACTGGGGATGTGAAACTTACAACTGGTATATATAAAACACTCATATTAAAAATTTCCCAGAGTTGTTTTTCTCAAATATGCTTAGACTAGCACCCCAGCATTGTAAAATTGGATTCAAAGTTATGAAATTAAATTAATATAAAAGCATGAGGTTCTTTTTGCTTGATTCTTCTTTTCAAGGCTTTTGCACATATTGCATGAAACCTAGAGAAGAGAAAACATGATTAAATCCACAGAATTCGGTGGTATTTTAAAGCTTAGTGCTGCACAGAAGTTGTATTAAGTGATAAGACTTGACCGATCCACGATTTATCTTCCTATGAGGTGCTCCTTGTTCTTATAGCCCGTAAGCTCCAATCCAGACCAAAAGATCCAGCAAGTTTAAGAGCGTAGTTTAGTGGTCTATCAAATATAAAGAAGTAATAATGTAGCTGTTATAAAGTGAGTTCGATGTGAGGCAATTAAGACAATTGATACAGTTCACAATATTTATTAGAACCAGCAGAACTGAACTGGCTCAGCCAGTAGCACATACACTACAATCCAGAGTAATCTCAGGAGCGCGTAAGAGACATTACATGTACCTGTAGTTACTGCACCACTAATGAAAACCTATGGGAAATTCATATTACAATCCAGAGTAAGTTGTTCTTACACCGGAGCAAGGACCCCCATATTTACTCTGGATTGAGCCTATACTCTAACTTTTATATGCCCTGCTTCCTTCCATTCAGCCCATCATTGGTTGTTTCAAAACAGTTCCATGAATCCAGATTGGTGGCTTCATACTGGCTAATTGAATGTTTAGGATTAGGATCCTGTCACCAATTGGCAGCCCAGAGGTGACCCAATTGGCATAGCAGCTTACAATTCAAACACTTGAGGGTGTCACATCTGCCCCACTTGTGGGAGGCTTAGGCTGCAATCCAAAAGACACCTTCCTGGGAGTAAGACCCATTGAACACATTGGGGCTTACTTCTGAGTAGACATGGTCAGGATTGTGCTCTTAGGCCATTGCATGGGCATACAGTGACCTCCCAACACCACCATGGAAAGATATCCATGTGAGTTAGGCTGGCCTAAATTTGTTAGGATTGCCTCCTTTCTCACAGTGCTCACAGGATTGTCTTTCTCACAGTGCTACCTAGATTAATGCTTTCACCTGAACATCATGAAAAGTGTGCGTATAAACATTTCAGATCTGACAGGTTCAGGAAAGATTCTGTCCAAATAAGAAAATATGCCACAAAACCATTCGTGGATTCTCTGCCATTCTATGCCTTTAGTGGATGAAGAACATGTTTGGAGGCAGCGAAGCAAAAAATTGGAAATTGTATGATATCAAGAAATCTTTTTTTTTAAAAAAACCCTACAAGGTGGATAAATAGGTTTATTTAGATGCTTAATAATCTACTGTAAGAGAAAAGGCTAATCATTTGCCTGCCCACCCATGTATATGCTACATATAAAACTGAAAAGTCACTAACTCACTCATTCACTGACACTCACTCATCAATGCCCAGCCAAAACTGCTGGGCTCTGAAGCATGAAATTTGGGAACGGTGTTCCTTCTATGATGGGGGTACCCAGTAAGAACCGGTTTTTCTAAATTCCAACCAGAAGGGAGTGAAAAGGGCGCAGTATAGGGATTTTCTTCCCTGAAGAATCCCTGACTGAGGGATGCTCTACCCCAACCCCTGGACCAAGGAGCATGAAATTTGGGGAGGATGTTCCTATGTGACATGAACATTCACCAAGAACCAGTGTTGAGAAATTTAACACTTAAGGGGGTGAAAAGGGGTGCAACATCTCTTTGTCCTGTGCTTAATATTGAAAACTGATCACCATCCACCCAATTTGGTTGGGAGGATGCACTGGGGGAGATGGTGCACAAGGGGGGTGTTGGTGCATATGGGGGTGGATGCGCACGGAGGGTGAATGAGCATGAAGGGTGGATGAGCATGGAGGGATGATGTGCATTGGGGTAAGTTGCACATGGGGGGATGTTGCACATGTGGGGTTGATGCACCTGCAGGGTTGATGCGCATGGGCAGATGATGCACATGAGGATCATGCACAAGGGGAGATGTTGCACATGGGGAGATGTTGCGCATAGAGGGTATTGATATGCAGTGGTAGGTGTTGGGGGGTATTTTACATTTCACTAGTCATATAATATAAAGTTTTGCATATATTGCTGTCTCACAATGCAGCTTAGAAGTTCTATGCAGTGCAGTTCAAAGTGATCACTTTAGGTGACATGCAGGGGAAATCTGGGGCTGGTCAGCACCCACTGCCTCCTGCCTTACAGTTACCATCTCAAGTCACCAGCATGGCTTGAGGCTGCTTAGTCGAGTTTCACTGCCTCTCTATTTAAACTTAATTGTAATTTCAGAAATCTTACTTTATAAGACCATGAAAATGCATTCTCAGGCTGAAGGATAACCTAGATAAGGCAAGAGATAACCATTATTAGGATTTCCCACCATTATAATTTTACTAATTAGCAGCCACAGGGAAGAAAGAAAGAGGTTTTTCAACACTTTTCCCAGGGTCAATTTTCCTCGCTCCAGGCTGCTATGAGTTCAGCAAGGGAGAAAATATTGAATGTGGATGCTAGGCATTGCTAATGAGTGGAAAAACCATGCAAGAATTCCTAATTATGGATCTTCCACATCATATCTAGTTAAACAAAATCTCTGATTTTCTTCCACACAAAGGGGTGACTTCAGGACTCATGGAATCCGCACTTATGACTCCTTTTCGACTTGTGTTGTGAGGGATGGTGACTTTAGACTCAGCTACAGCCAAGCCCTATAGCAGTGGTTCTCAATCTTCCTAATGCTGTGACCCCTTTACAAGTTCCTCATGTTGTGGGGACCCCCAACCATAAAATTATTTTCGTTGTTACTGCTGCAGTGCTATGCACATTTTCCTGGGAGTAAACCTCACTGAAATCAATGGGAATGACTTCTGAGTATGCATGCATAGAATTGGGTCCTAAGGCTGCAATCCTAGCACTTTCCTGGGAGTAGCCCCATTCACTATCATGGGACTGACTTCTGAGGAGACCTCCATAAGATTGGGATCTCAAGCAGCAGAGCCATCCACTGTTTCCTGGGAGTAAGTCCCATTCACTATCATGGGACTGACTTCCGAGTAGACATGCATAACACTGCATTTTTCCATTTTTTTCATTTTAGATTGTGAGCCCTTTTGGGACAGGGACCCATTTGCTATTAGTTAGCGATTAATTTTTTCATTTACTCTGTAAACCGCGTTGAAAATTTTTTCATTGAAAAGCGGTATATAAATACTGTAGATAGATAGAACTGGGCTCTAAGGCTGCAATCCTAGCACTTTCCTGGGAGTAAGTCCCATTCACTATCATGGGACTGACTTCTGAGTAGACATGCATAGAACTGGGCTCTAAGCTGCAATCCTAGCACTTTCCTGGGAGTAAGCCCCTTCACTTATCATGAACAACAACAACATTGAGGGGGGCTTACTTTTGAGTAGAGCACAAGGAGCAGGGCACAACGGTCAGTGCACAAGCGAGGCACCCACCAGACAGCCCATCTGCCAGAGCTCTGGCGCCATGCTCACACCTCAGCACTCTTAACACTCTCAGCCTGCAGGCACACTGAGGATCTGTGGGGGGGGGGGGAGGAGGAGGCTGCTGTCTGTGATGAGTGTGTCAGACGCCTCCTTGCCCCCAAAGGTCCACATTGGTCTCACTTCTCAGTGGCTTCTTCCAGCTGTAGCAGCTCCAGCGTTTCTGCGAGGTCTTCCCACCTGGCCCCCTGCACCAAGGGTCTTTAGGCGACCCCCAGGAAAGCTCCAGGCGACCCCCAAGGGTCCCGACCCCCAGTTTGAGAAACACTGCCCTATAGGAATCTTTCCAACACTCATAAACAGTCTTAATAGTACTCATTAAGCTTTTATCATTCAGCAAAGAACCTTTTAATCTTAATAGCCAACCCCACCATATTTATCTGGATATAAGCCTTTTTTCCTCAGCAGAACTTCCCTCTGACTGAGTAATAATACTTAGACTTGCATTCCAATGAAAATGGATGGATTAGAGAGAAGATTTAACACTGCTGAATAATAGAATACCGTATCAATACGGTCGCCTCAGAAGACTCTGCGAAGCATAATAATGGAACTCTGCTAAATTTCTGGCAATAAATATCCTTGCAGCATAACATTTTCTAATAATGTGGACAATCTGATAGAAGACCCTAGTGATGGGAGGAATTCATTAGGTTTATTTTGCAAGATTAATTATTTTTCAATCAATGAGATGGGACAAATCAACTGATTATTGATTTTTTTTGTAGAAAATGATAGTTCCAAGAATTCTCATGTTCTTTTGATTATCTTGGTAATAACAAGAACATAAGAACTGGTTTTCCAGATTAGATATTTCCTCCTATATCAGGTCTTTGTTTACAATGGTGACAAGGCAGATGTGCCCAGATTCCAAAGTATTGTATAATGAGGATGAGGATGGCCATCTTACTCCCAGGTAAGTGTGTGTAGGATTGCAGCCTTAGTTTCTCATGTCGCTTGTGCTGGAATCTGCCTCCATTACAAAGGAGTGAGCCCCGCTTATTATAATAGGGCTTACTTTTGTGTAGACATGCAAGGCTAGGACTGCAATCCTAAAGACACTTTCATGGGAGTAAGACACACTGAACACAATGGGGATTACTTTTGAGTAGACATGGTTAGGCTTGTGCTCTAGGTCTCTCAGGCACCCTTCCATTGCCTCTCTTCCAATTACAGGTCTCATTTCCTTCTGAGTTTTGAGTGGTGGGAAGTTCTCATTAGTAAGGTAGTATCCTTTCAATTTGAAGATATGCAAGAAGGGTGAATAAAAAATTAACCCCTTTTCTGGATCTCAATGAATAAGTACTAAGTTTTGCTGAACAGAAAGTAAAAGTGGGTTTCTGATAAATTTCTACAAGATGAAAAATCCCAAAAGAACACAATGTCTCATTAAGACAAACTGAATCATTAACTATTCAGGAAGAGAAAATTAAAATTTTCTGCTGAATTTATATGCAAGGTATCACCCTCTGATCTAATGCCCATGCAGGTGCAGGGCCGTATTTAGGTTTGATGAGGCCCTAAGCTACTGAAGGTAATGAAGCCCTTTATATGTCCAGCTGTCCTTTGTCAACAACAAATTATCGCTGTTTTTTAATATACACTATATTGTAATTTATGGACCTAATTTATGGACCTATACAACACAAAACACTGTATGTAGGTTTTATTTTACTTATTTTTTATCTTATATTTTGGAAATGTACCTCCAGTTTTTTTTCCTTTAAATTTTTTGGCCCCCCTAGAGGGTGTGGTCCTAAGCTATGGCTTGTTTAGCTAACATGTAAATCCAGCACTGGGCAGATGTGTGGAAAGATCCACAGAGTTCTTTGCAGGTGAATGATGATGCCTTGACCTCTGTGCGTCATTATGCATGTCATAGTATTGTCTCTGTCCCAGGTTGGCTGATGCCATGGAATGACCATAAATATTCAACTTGAAACTTCAAACAGGTTTTCAGGACAGGGTAAACTACGGTAAGTGCTGGAAAGCTATGTGAGAAAAGGGCCCAGGAAACTCATAAACAGAGTACTTGGAAGGCTTAGTATGAACATATGATTGGGGCAGATATCCTTTTAAAGATAACCTAAGTAGCAACTGTGGGTGAGTTTGCTTTTGATCAAGACTAGAACTGTTGTATTGTAAAGGGGGAATGCTTAAACTCTTTTTCTACCATGATCCCAGTTGGCATCAGCATTCCCTTATAGCTGCTGTTATATTGGTTATGAAAGGGAAGCTCCCATTGGGAGGCTGAGAAGATTGGAGTAGATATATGAGAAAAAGAACATCAGAGAACACACGTGGGACCTCAATATCCCTGGGGTTTGATTCTGGGACTTCCACAGATACAAAAAAGTAAAATAAAAGCAGTTAAGCAAAAAAAGACATGAGTTCACGAGGCAGTCAATTACAACTATTTTGCAATTTACTCCAAGTGTCCCTTTTCCCTTCATCCTGGCTAGTGATCAGTAACTTATGCATTCCAATGTTCAGCAAATCAGGACAAGGGGAGTGGGAATTTTTTCAGAGTGGTCTGCAAAATAGCAGTTCTAATAGCCTAAGGCTGCAATCTTAACCATGTCTACTCAAAAGTAAGCCCCATTGTGTTCAATGGGTCTTAGTCCCAGGAAAGTGTCTTTAGGATTGCAGCCAAGCTCTGTAGAAAAGCACTTTTTAGAACAGGGACTGTAAAGGGACCTCCCTTCCCCTTCTCCAGTGATTAGCAGTCTTTATCTCCCATCTATGGATGTATGCTTAAAGTTGATTAAAAAATCAATGCAAGAAAATGTTGGATCTCGATGTAGGAAAAAAAGTAGGGGCTAATGAGGGAGTCGGTTACAGTACAGAATATGCATTTCAAGAATATACATTACAGAACATGCATTACTTTTCAGAAAAGTATCAATGTTCAAGGATTATGATGGAGAGTCTGAGAGCAAGAAGAGAAGAGGGTTGCCTATCTCGGTTCTGAAAGTGCTACTGCATTTTTAAAGCATTGCAGACACAGGGTCAACCCACCACCTGAAACTGCAGCAAATGCTGTCACTAACCATTGCCCTGCTGCTATGAGTACCCCATGTCAATGAAACAACCACGCCAACATCATGTACTCTACCATTCTCAGTACTGACATTCTCAGCCATCTCCTTCTCTGCTGCCATGCCTGAGAAGCAGACTCCTGAAAGGAGAACTTCTCCACTTCCAGCAAGCCTACTCCATTTTGGGCAGTGGCTAAGGAGGCACCGAATCAGCTGAAGAAACAAGCAGGTAGGTGGGTGCAGACTGCAAGGCAATCCCTTGCCAGTTTGTTACATCCACTAGCCGTATTGGCCCCTTTGGATGGGCTGACCCTGTAAAGATAGGACAATTCTTCCAATTACAGCCTTTAAAGCCACCAAAGCTTTATGACTGGAAAGGTCCAAATATAGTGGAACCAATGGTGTGGCAGAGATTCACTGAATTTCATGAATTATTTTGAATTAATGAGGCCATTCTTTTGCTGTAGGTTACTATTCATGTGTAATGTCAAAGGATTTACAAAGTGCACCCAACATTTAGGCAGTGGGCCAATCCCTGCTTGTGTGTCTGCTCTAAATGTACAGCAAAACACCTGGTAAAGAGCTCTGGCTAGTGGCCAAACTGTTTGCTGTCCATATGGATAAGTAGCCTATTTATGTTAAATTCTGATGGATGGATGGATGAAAGAAAGAAAACTTTTAGCTGTTCTCATTAATCAGAAGAGCACATTCCATTAAGATGTTAATGCCTTTCCGGAAGAGAAAACTAATGATTCTGGGAGAAGCAAATACTGAAAAGCTGCAATTCTTTTAAGTACCGCCAAGAGCAGCAAACAACCAGACCTAAATGAAGAATCAAGGAAACTCATTAGATATAATGACAGAAAGCCCTCCTTCAAACTCCCTGACATCAACTTTGGCATGCACATGCAGTTTGGCAGAATCAAATTGTCTCATCAGCTTCAAGACAAAGCACAAAAATATGGAAAAAAATTTTTTACTCTCTTTTTGCTAAACAGTTATATTCAATTTGAGTAAAAAAGGGATGAAAGAACTTATCACCATTTGGATTCTCCCTAAATTTGAAAATCTATAATGTAGAGGCTCATAGCTAATGTAGGTTACAAGATTTGACTACAATTAAAATTCTGACTTCTCCACATCTATATATAAAAAAATGAAAAGTCACTGACTCACTGACTAATGCCCAGTCAAAACCATTGGGCCTAGAAGCACAAAATTTGGGTAGGGTGTTCCTTCCATGACGGAGGCACCCAATAAGAACCGGTTTTCAGAAATTCCCACTGGAAGGGGGTGAAACAGGGTGCAATGCATTTTTCTCCCTATACTTTACATTGAAGAATCCCTGTCTAAGGGACACTATGTCCCAACCCCGGCCTGGAAGCATGAAATTTGGGGGGCATATTCCTTCCATTAGGGGAGCACCCACCAAGAACCAATTTCTAAAAATTTAACCCCGAAAGATCTGAAAAGGGGTGCAACACATTTTCTACCTGTACATAACATTTAAGACTGACTGATCAACATCCAGTTGTTGCACTGGAAGGGAGGGTGCGAGATGCACAGGTGGGCTGTAGCCGGTTCTCACTGGTACTGTCAAACCGGTTTTTAATTTGGGAAGGACATTAGCAAACCGGTAGCTAAGAGGGGGCCATCATCTTTGAATTGCATGCAAATGTGTTTGAATTTCTCTTAAAGGGTCTCTGGGTCTGTCTTCCCAGAGGTGAAGCTCCACTCCCTCCTCTTTCCTCCCCTTCTGAACCTCCCTCCCCTTCGGAGGGGGGCTCTCTCTCCCCCCTCCTTCCCCTCCCTAAGGTTATTTTTTAATTTTAAAATACAAACAGTCTGTTCCCATTACCATCATTCAGACAAGGCATTGCAACCATTCCACAGCACACTCAGACACTGCACTGCTGAGATGGGAGGGTGTTTGGATCACTATAAGCTCAATACTTTCAAGTGAGAGTGAGGAGCTTCTTCATGCCCCAAACCTTTGGATGATGCTATTCAGAAAGTCTCTCTATGCTAAACATCTTATTTTGATTAAAAAACCTTATTTCTAGCAAGTTTTCAGAAGTTATTTCCTTGTGCAGTTCAACAAAGCATGATGGGTTTCTCATATGCAAATGAGGCAGCCTCTCTGGGGTGGTGTTTTTGTGGGTCAGGCACTTTCATGGACAGCTTTACAAAGGGGTAAAGTCCTTTCCCCAGCCGCTGGGGCTTGTGGGGCACCTCACCGCTGGGAGCAGCAAATTTAAAAATGCCCGGCCAGAGGCCGGCTGCTGGAGGCTCCTTTCACTGCTGTGCCAGCAGCCAGCTGCAGCTGCTAGCACTGCAGCCTGAGAGCCCAACCTGACTACTCAGAAGTAAGCAATCATCAATGGGGCTTACTCCAAGGAAAGTGTGGATGGGATGCTTGCACTGCAGCCTGGGAGCATCCTAGCATGTCTACTCTGAAGTAAGTACCATGATCGTCAATGGGGCTTACTCCAAGGAAAGTGTGGATGGGAGGCTGGCACTGCAGCCTGAGAGATCACTCGTAAGCTTACTACTCTGAAGTAAGTCCCATGACAGTCAATGGGGCTTACTCCCAGGAAAGTGTGGTTAAGGTTGCTGGGGAGGCACTAACAAAAACTTAGATTTTTTTTTAAATTAGATTTTTAAAAAAATTTCCCCTTTAACTTCTCCCCGGCCATGCCCCCTGACCCCGGCCACGCCCCCTGACCCCAGCCATGCTCCCCAACCCAGCCTGGCCCCTCCCACTTCCAGGGAACCGGTTGTTGGGCTAGGCTGGGCCCATCACTGGGGTGATGGTGTGCATGAGGGGATGGCAACTTTTAGCAGGTTCTAAAGGAGGAAGGATTTTAGAGGAAGGATTTTAGCAGGTTCAGTTCAGCTTGGAAGGGTTTTTTTAAAGTGCACTTGCCAAAGTTCACTCTTCTATAAATTGTTAAATGTATAGGCACTCTGTCCTCCTTTGTATCTGGTCACTCTATGTGATTGTAAACAAAGGCATCCCTGGAGATTTGCTTCTTCTAAACAGGGAGCCAAGCACCCCAACTCCATATACTGGTAGTGGGAGTTGGATCATCACTTGTCCTAGACAGCTAGGAGTAGAAAACTGCAGGTTGTGTCCTAAGTAGCAGTGGTATTTGCAGAAGCTCTCCTCTACACTTCCTGCTCAGGCAGGCTCCTAAGCATGCATAAAAGCTGCCCCTGAAAGGTGGGATACTCTCAGAAGTGGCATGGGATGCCCTACGAGTGACTTTTATGGGAGAAATCCCTGAAAATGGTGCTGAAGCAGCCCTGCATTTTTCACAACATGTTCATTCATACTTTTTATTTACAGAAGCAAATGCAAACATAATGTGGCTGCCACTTCAAGTGTGAAGCGGCTTTTTAAATTCTGAAAACATAATTTTCTCCTGAATCACATCAATTTAAACCAGCTCTACTCCATCCCCAGCAGAAGTACTGGAGGAGTGCAGTAAAATACCAAGTGTAGCAAAAGACATGGAGGTATCGTTTTGCTGTGTTTTTAAACGATGAAAAAATTGATTTTAAATCTAAGCCCTTCAAAAAGAAATATGAGCATTCTACTCCTGCTTTCACAACAGAAGCAAATAAATTATATGTTTTCCCCCACCCACAAATCCCCAGAATATATATTATGCTCATGGCCATTTTAAGCGAAAATGATTTTGTTGACAATCTTCCTGGGCTTTAAGGAAATGTAATTTGAACCAAATTCTTGAAGTTAAACATATCATTATGCAACTCTCTTCCGTAAAGAAGGTTAAAAGTTTCAGAAAAGTATCAATTGCAAAAAGCAAAAACCAAAAATAAAACTGACCCATGGAAATTGGCAGTCTGGATAAAGTAAATCCTTATATCATTATCTGGGGAGACTTTCCTATTTTTTATAATCAGCTTATTCATAGAACCATAATTAAGCACAATAATTAAGCACTAACGTTAACGTATGAGGTTTAAATCCTCTTGCTTCAATCCCCTGACTACATATAGGTCTACATATCTCTGTCTACATATATCCCATTCATTCAGTGGAAAAGTAGTCTTGCCTGCATCATCCTTTGGACGTAAGGGTCCTTGGCTGGCCAAGAATGAGCTGCAGTGCTAATACTGCCTGTGCTGCATTCTGAAGGTCAGCTAGAGGGGTAAGGTTTTAACAACTACTCTGCCCCTGTATTGTCCCCAAAGGTCTCATATCCAATTTGAATCTGTGCTAGTTCTTTGGCTGTATAACTCTTTTAAGGGTGCATGTTGATCCTGATCCAAGGATTTTAAGGGTGCATGTTGCTCCTGAGCCAGCCACAACCACCATACCACTCCCACTGAGCCACTGCCAGCCACTGCACTGCCTTTTCACATCCCATAGTTGGTCCCAATCTCCAACCTGATTCTTCCCAAGAATGTATCTGCAACCTCAGAATGACACGTCAACCAATGTGCCTGCTCCAGAGAAGGCCCCAGAGGTCACTGCTGTGTCTGTGGCCATTTACGCTGGCATCTTTATCATATATGCCATCACAATGGCTGCTGCACCACCAGCCTGAAACTTGTGGTGATGGGACATGAGTTCTTTCAGGACATAGTCTGGGTAGGATTCAGCTGTTGATTTTGTTGCCTCAATCTAATGGAGGATACAATAGTTATGATGGAAATTTTGCCCAGCTGAGAGGTGCCATCGGAGTCTGCTCATCTTGCTCAGTTCACATTCGGTTTGGGAGCTGGCATATAATACAATTTCAGGGTGGATTGCATCATTTTTAAAATAATCTCCATTTCATGCTGGCTTTGTAAAACAACTCTCAGAAGTGAAAGATTGATTTCTTTTACTTATATTTTCTATCTTTGCTTTTTTTTCCCTAATCCACCTTGTCTCCCTTTTACCAAGTTGTCAAAACAAAACAAAAGACTCAGATCTGGTGTGACTTTGAGAACTCCCTTTCCCTCCCAGATGCTCTGTCAGTCACTGCTATTGTGCTCCTAAAAAAAGACAGCACAAGGACTCATTAATAGTCCAGGCACCAACAAACTTGAGCAGCACAAACTCCCCAAGGTGAAGCAGTCATTCCATCCGAGGACTCTGATTGTCCTCATCATGCCATTAATTTCTGCATCATTCAGACGTGTACTTGCCACTGCCTATTAGTTGGGCTGTCTTTAAAATCCTGCATAGAAAGCTCATAGGAAGCTCAAGGGTTTGTTTTCCAGGGTTTCAGAGCATTATAAAAATGATAGTCTTCAGTAGAGCTACAATGAGGATGAAGTAGCGAGCTATGGCTCAAAATTGGTTGGATGTCCAAAGTCTGACTCATAAAAAATAAGGTGCACTTGCTTGAGAAGCAATCAGTTTAACATAAGGCGATACAAAGCTAAAAACCAAAATCCCAAATCTTTGTAGAGCACCAAGAAGCTCAAGGAGCAAAGCACACAATAAACAGACCTACTGATTTTAGGTCCAAAATGTTATTGCTACTATGGTCTATTTATACACTTTGAATATTAATAACAGTATTAAATGTGCTGTTAAGAAAAGTGCACATAAGCCATTCATGCTAAACATATTTGTACCCAAAGAAGAATTAATATTTCACCTTCCAAATCCGTGACGTTTTGGTTCTGGAAAGTGGGAGGAGATCTGGGGCAGGGGGATGAACGGCAAAGAGCCATTACCAGAAGGTGGTGGGCAGGAAGCAGGGCTGGAATCTTTTATGGCAGCTATGGCAGCACACATGCACACAAACACTCACACAAGCACAGGCATATATACCCACACACACACACCACGTAGACAGAGGGAGAGAGAGAATCAATGTACAGGCATCCCCCACTTACTGGTTGCATTAGAGCACTGTCCAAAAGTGAAAACAGTTGAAAAATGGAATCCAGTCTTTATCAGATTGTAAATGCAAAATGGCCACTAAAAGAGACCTACCCTACAATCCAGAGTAACTACAGGAGCATGTCAGAGACACTAAGGGCACAATCCAGAGTAACTACGGGGAGTCCTTGCTCCGGTGTAAGAACAATTTGCTCTGGATTGCAATATGAATTTCCCATAGGTTTTCACTAAGTGGTGCAGTAACTATGGGTCTCTTACGTGCTCCCGTAGTTACTCTGGATTATAGGGTTAGTGTGCCCATAGTTACTGCACCACCTAGTGAAAACCTATGGGAAATTCATATTGCAACCCAGAGCAAATTGTTCTTATACCGGAGCAAGGACTCCCTGTAATTACTCTGGATTGTGGCCGTAAACATCTAAATAACACATACTTATTAATACATAGCAAAATTCATAACAAATTACAGTTAAATGAACAAAGGCGAGTGTGGGCAATGAACATCTTATGTATTTGAATGATGGTTATTTCCTGAAGAAAGTCATAAGGAAATTCCAAAAACAATGTGATCACCATGTCACATGCAAATCAAAATCAGAGAAGACAATTTTATCCTTTAGACCAGCAGAGAGAGAGGTTGAAAGAGTGGAGCATAAATGAATGAATGAGTCATGAGTATAATTGAAAGGTGTTGAAAGAGCAAAACTGTCTGAAAACGAATGGTCAGAAAGTGGCCTGTGCAGAACTGCTTATAAACCAGTGTTGAGTTCTAACACTTAGAGAAAAATCATATACTTGAGGTTCCAAAGACCTATAACATACTAATATTTAAAAACAAGAAATCAGTACTTTTCATCATCCTTTAAAACATTTAACATCTAGCTAGGCTTTAAAACAGCATGTTCCAATCAGTCTTCAGCTATTACAAATTAGCAGTTCAAATATCTATTCAGTAGCCTCAAGTAGTCTTAACTAAATATTTAATGTCAAATAAAGCAGAGTGAGAAATACATGCCTCTTATTCAGACCTCTTCACATACCAGGAATTATATCAGAAAAATACTGCAAATTATGCATGGGATGGATAGAATGGATAGATGGAAGTTCTTTTCCATTTCATCCAGTATCAGAACCAGCCACTAAAATTGACTGGTGGGAGAATTAGAAGACAAAATGAAATGTATCTTTACCCACCATGTGGAATGGCGGGAAGGCCTTAATCTGTGGAATGCCTTAGCACATGATGTTGTGATTGCATCTATCTAGATGGGAGTGACCACAGCTGCAATCCTAATTCCCAGTTTGGCCAGCATAAGTCCCAGTGCAAGTCCTGTGCTGGTCTGGGGGTGTCACAAAAGTGTCATATGGTCCTTCTGTGCAACTCCTGGATGGGTTAGGCCAGTGGAATGTGGAGACAAGTAAATTATACTGGCCTAAATTGGTTAGGATTGCACTCCATGCAAAAGAGGACAAAGCCCCCCACCTTTGTCCTTGCAAAGGACACCTAAGAAAATTGTGAGATATGGCAAAATAAAAGCTAAACACTCATATATTGCTTTTTCATGTAGTTAATTTGAACACTGTATCACTTATTAAATTTAAAACTATTACAGTACTTATAATTTATTACATATAATGATTAATTACAAGAAGGCTACATGCTGGCTGTTCACAAGGAAAAGGAGGACAATGAAGATTTTTTTTCCCCAGGATAAAAGGCTAAAGAGGACACATTCTGGTCATCTGGTCACCCTGACTTAAACGGTCAGAATAATGGAGGAGAAGTCAACTGGTGCCAAGTCAGGATGCCTGTATGCAGTCTCCAGGTTTTAGGGGTAGCCTATTTCTGAATGCCTGATGCAAGGGATATAGGCAGTGTTTTCTAGAAATAAAGGTGGGGTACTCACCATGAAGATGGTATTTGTAATCATAGACATGTCTACTTGGGGAGCCACAGAGATGCTGGTACTCAGTTCTGGTGAACACCCCCTCAAAAAGACCCCAGGTATAGGTATCTTGTTCTGTGAATGCTCCCTTAGGCATCTTGCAGGGGGTGAGCCTAAGGGAGCTGGATTAGATGGGATCTATAGATGTTCTTATATAAACAGTTTTATAAAAGAAAAGAATCTACAGGAAAATATGTTCATTTATGAAACTTCAGCTACGATATATGAACCACCTTGTATAAAGTCAAGGGAGAAATCCAATGACCAGAAAAGCAGTACAGTATGTAAATATTCATCGTTATTATATTTTGCTGTTATAAATATTGTCACAGGATATAAGCTATTCCTAGCAAAGTTGTTTTTTGTAGTTGGTGGATGCTTTACAGGTGCTCTTCGAGGTATATTGGAATACCACCAAGGGCACCAATCACCACTGGGATCACTTTGATCTTCTCTACCAATCTTTCAATTTCTATTTTATATTTTGTTTGTATTGTATTTTGTTATTTTTTTCCAGTTCTTTTTCTTCTACTGTGCTATCACCTGGGAATGCTGTATCAAAGACGTTGACTTTTCTTCTCATCTACAGTTATATCTAATGAATTGCATGGCAGATGCAGTAGAAGTCTATAGTCAGAAATGTGGCATTTTCATTTCTTTTTAATTTTGTGGTTCTACCAGTTTCTGGCTTCAGGTAACTTGTATTTTTTTTTACAAATGTTCCAATGTATCATTGTTGCTACCTTTGCCTTTGTTGCCTGTCCAGTCTTTTAACAGCAGATGGTCTGCAGTTTCATCTGCTTCTTTATAGAGATGGCTCTTGCTGTTCTTATTCTCTCGATGTTTGCTTTCCTTGCATTTATTCTTAATGCCTGTTCTTACACAACCATTATTAGACTTTTTTGAGCTACTGCCAGATCATGGTAGTGCTGCTTTTCACTAAAACATGGCAATGACTCAAAAAAGACAACTTGAAGATGATGGAATTGATGAAGAAGTTTTAGAGCACCTTTTTAGACTTGCTTGCTTCAGAGTAACAAGCATTTTGGACCTTTAATTGTGAATAAAGACCATGTAGTTGAGTTTAGGCAGAGTTTTTCTGTTGCACAATTACAAACCCACATTTGGATGTACAGTATCTTTGTTCTGTGCAGGTTAGATTCAGCAAGACCAAAAAGATATACAGGTTAGATGATGTGATAACTTGGCATGGTGGCACCAGGGAAAATGTCAGTGAGCTCAATCCTATGGATGCCTACTCAAAAATCCCGTTATAGTCAATAGAACTTACTCCCATATAAATGTTGATAGGATTGCAGCAGAACAGGTTAACAAAGCAAGGAGGAATAAATGCAAACTTGGCAGCCAGAGTGCCATTCAGGGGGCTACAGATTGTAAGATGGGACTACTGGAGCTTGCTTATAGTTTGATCTTAATTCTTTGTTGAAACACTGATGCACACAAGCAGATACATCGGTTTCAGTACCAGGAAACCTTGCCCATTTTCTCTGGAAATTCTACTAAGCCTCCTCTCCTTGTTATTTTGTGCTAAAGTGTCATTTCAAGAAGGATGGAAATGGAAGAGAATGAACATCCTTTTCAATGTTTCAAGGAAATTTCATGATAGTGCACATGAGTACACATAGATACACCATGTACTAGCTAGTGTACCCACGTTGCAGGAGAAAAATAACCCCTATGTGCCATCCCGCATTGTGTATCATCCCCCCATGTACATCGTCCTCCATGCACATCCCCACATGCAACATCCCCTCATGTGCATAAACCTCCATGCACATCATCATCCCATGCACATCAAACCCCCATGCATAACATCCCTGATGCACATCAACCCCCATGTGCAACATCCCCATGTGCTTCAACATCCCATGCACATCAACCCTCCATACACATCATCCCCATGTGCATCATCCCCCATGCATAACCTCCCATCATGCACATCATCCCCATGCACAACATCCCCCCAACCATATCAATCCCCATGCGCAACATCCCCATGTGCATCTACATACTATGCACAACATCCCCCCATGCACAACATCCCCCCGTGTGCATCAACTTCCCATGCACATCAATGTCCCATGTGCAATATCCCCCATGCATATCGTCCCCATGCGCAACATCCGCCCATGCGCATCACACCATGTGCAACCTCACCCATGATCATCGTCCCCCCCATGCACATCAACCCTCATGAGCATCAACCCCCCCCCCAATGCAAACATCTGCCTATGCGCACCCTCCCTTCCAGTGCATAAGGGACTGGGGACCAAATGTTGATCAATCTAGATGTTGATCAATCAGTCTTCAGTGTTACGTATAGGACAGAAACACTTTACACCCCTTTTCAGCCCCTTTCTCAACATCAGTTCTTGGTGGGTGATGATGTCACAGAAGGATCACTCCCCCCAAACAAATTTCATGCTTCTAGGCCCAGGGGTTGGGACAGGGCTTGGATCAGTCAGAGATTCTTCGATGTAAGGGGAGAAAAAAGCATTGCACCCCTTTTCACCCCTTTCCAAAAACCGGTTCTTAGTAGATGCCTTAATCACGGAAGGAACACCCTTTCCAAATTTCATGCTTGTAGGTCCACCGGTTTTGTCTGTCGATGAGTGAGCGAGTGAGTCAGTCAGTCAGTTAGTCAGTGACTTTTCCGTTTTTACATATATACACAGGGTGATTGAAAAGTAACTCCCTATATTGTAATTTATAACTATTTTCAAATAGGGAGTTAGTGTTCAATCACCCTGTAGATTGCTAGTGGTTATGACACTGGCAACATAGCAAATAGAATGATTTCTGAGTTAGTTTCTGGAAATCCACCTTAGACATCGAGCACAATCCTAACCATGTCTACTCAAAAGTAAGCCCGATTATGTTCAATGAGTCTTACTCCCAGGAAAGTGTCTTTAGGATTGCAGCCATCATCACACATGCAGGATGGTGGCTATCAAGAAGCAATTCCTTACAGAAAGGTCTGTTCAGCAGTGGAACAAATTGCTGAGGAAGGAGATGGATTCTTCCTCATTGGACATCTTCATGAAGAAGCTCAACCACCATCTGGTGAAGCTGCTCCAGAATTTCCTGCTACAAGAGGAGGGTTGGATTTGGTGACATTTTCAGTTCTATGATTGTTGTTGGGTAGGTTCTACCAAAGAGGGAGATGTAAATTAGGACAAATTTATGTATCTTCCCTTGTCAGCCTTTTGTTAAAAGTTATGCAGTTTATCTCAGACAGACATGGTTTCATTTTTTTAAAAAGGTCAATAGAGAAAATTTCAATTGGTTAGGTTGAATAAAATGATCTTAGCCTCTCTCTCTCTCTCTCTCTCTCTCTCTCACACACACACACACACACACACACACACAGAGTTGCTGAACCTCAGCTGGACTGCTTTTCATCCCTCCCAGAATCATGAACAATAACCCATCTAAGATGTTAGGATTCATCTTGCTAAAAATATGCATGACTTCCTTCTGTATTCAAGACAGAGTAAGACAATCCTTATTTCTACAGCCTTGGTGGCTATTGACATTTTCTTGTGCATTTCCTTTTCGGTAAACAAAAGATGCACAAGTCACACAAGAAGACTAAAGTCTTGCTTTTCATGAATGTCCCCAACTTGAATCCCATTCATCTAAGATTTCTTGAGTCATCTTCAGAACAACATCTTTTATCTTTTTGACCTTATCAACGTCTGCTTTCTTACAATCCTTGCTGAAATGACTGAACAAGAGCCAGGTCTTTCAAAATCATTTATAGTAAGTGGTGTAGATGATGATGTTCTGGTAGTAGCAATGCAACTGTCATTGAATTGACTGTAGCTATTTTTATTTCATTTGCCATCTTTATATCACAACTAATCAGAATACAAAGAGTGGGAACCTCTGTCTTCAATTCATGTTCATAACCTAGCTGAGAATTTACCTTTAATTATGTTCTATTATACAGTGATTACAAGTGACTTGAGAATACCAACCATGCCATGTCTGCTTAATTCATTTGTGAAAAACCAGGACCAGTTATATTCCCTCCAGCTAGTTCAATAGGAGTTATGTGGAGCTGCTGCAAAGGAGATGATGGGAAATGATGGGAAATGGTGGCAGTGGCACTTACTGTATGGGCTGATGACTCCATGTGGCATTTGTATTTCACGTATTTTGAAGACTGAACAAAGGGAGAACAGTGAACATGCAAATTATGGCAACAGAGTTAGAGTTGTTAGTTCATGAAATTAATGCTTATATATAAATGCCTCCTAAATGCACTCCTAAAGGAATGGTGATGGATATTGCATTGATGATTCTTTAACAAACTTGACTTCCCCTCTTTATTCATGAGTACAATAATGGTGTCAATGTATGCTGTAGCATCTCTTCGTTTCAAAGCACGATGCCAAAACAAGATTGTTCTACATTAGTTTTGAAGAGGTTCCTGCAAATATACAGCATTTAAAGAACCCATCCTGATACACCCCAAATAGCTGCAGCAAAGGAAAAAAAGCTAGCAAAAACACAATCTTTTCCTTTTTTTCATTTGTTGGTAGAATCATTTTCATCCACAAATCTTTTGGGGCAGAAAACATCATTTTTATATACATAAGTGCCCAATGTCTAATACAAGGGAGACTGGTCCTGATATTATTTGGTCTTGAGAAGTCTCTACAGTACAAATACTAAATGATAGGATTTTTACTATAAACAGTCTTCCATCTACACTAATGTTTGTTTCCCAAATAGCAAATGAAAGAAATCAGCTGATCGATTTTAATAAGGTCTCCTTTGGCTTAGCAAGCCAAATTACACTTGGCAAACATTTGTAGGCATGGAACAAACCATTGATCTTGTTCTGTTTCGCTTAGCTTAATTGGGTTAATTCTGTATCACTTCCTCTCTATCTCCTCTGTGTAAATTTCTCAGCGTTTAGTCACAACTGTCTTATTTTTATTGAAAGCATTTACTTCAATAACACAGGTCACATTTTCTCTCGCTCCCAACAGATACTCGTAGTTCAGCACCACCTCCTCAGGTGACATCTGGGGGAAAAAACACTACTTTCTGCAGCTGTTCCTTAGGTTAACATCTGTGATTTTCAGGGGATCTGGGTTTCATCATGATTTGGAACTAACAGGACTCTGAGGAATTGTTTGTGAGATTGTCAAATATATCCCCATCTCTGTTAAAAAAATCAATAACCACAAACCCACCCTTCATCAGTGTGTTACAGCATCTAGTAGAGAAATGTGAGGACTAGTGAAACAGAGGTTTACTGAAGTTGATTTTCTCTGTTGATTTCCACTTTTCCCTGGAAAAAAATGTTTTGGCACTGATTTGTTCTATTGGCAACCACAAGGAACTAAAGTTTCTGGTTGGCTCTATGGCTGAATTCATAAGAAGATAAGAAAAGCAGTGCCAGATCAGACCACCTTATTTCAACAGTTGTCCTTCAGCCACCTCTGGGAAGACTACAAACAGGAAGGAGAGAGAGGGTGCACTTCTGGCATCCTCCCACTTATTGGACAGGTTAGGGACACACGGCTGTGGGTGGTGCAAGTGGTTAAGACACTGTGCCTGTTAACCAGAAGGCCAAGGTTCAAGACCTGGGTCCCCATAAGGTAGGGTGAGCTCCTGTTCTTAGCCCAGCTCTGTGACGCAGCTGGAACCAATCGTATCAGCTCTGCCGTTCCATTGGACTATTTCAGTGGCGTGAAGAGGGGGGATTTGCTGCTTGGGTAACAGCCTATCCTCCATATTAATCTACCCAAGTCTTTATGCTCTGGAGAAGACACTCCAAAGCATGATACCATAGACGTTCAAGACTGATGGATGCCAAGTTTCTAGGGACCACAGCACCATCCAAAAGTGAGAACTATTGAAAAGTGTTAGCCAGTCTTTTTCAGACTGCAAATGCAAAATGGCCACCGAAAAAAGGCATAAATATCTAAATAACTCACATTTATTAACACATAGCAAAATACACAAAATGAACAAAGTTATACGAGGGCAATGGATAGTTGTTGGTTATTTGCTGAAGAAAGTCATAAGGAAATGCCAAAAACAATGTGATCATCATGTCACATGCAAATCAACATCAGGGAAGACAATTTTAGCCTTTAGCCCAGCAGAGAGAAGTTGAAAGAATGGAGCATGTGTTGAATGAATGAATCGTGGATATAATTGAAAGGTGTTGAAAGAGCGGAACCACCAGAAAATGAAACATCAGAAAGTGGGGGACACCTTTACTTTCCTGCAGCTGTTTCTCCAATCATTTCCTAAAGTCATCCTTCCTATCCCTTCTTAAAGATAACCAAGTGAATGGCCATCATGACATCTAGTAGCAAATAATTCTACATATTGTGTACTCTATGAAGAACATACTTTTGTTATTCCTAAACCTTCCACCAGACAGTTTCACTGGATGATCTCTGCTTCTAGCATTGTTAGAGTGGAAAAATAAATTTTGTTTATACACTCTCTCCACACCATTTTATGTTTGAGGTCCCAATGTTATGGGTGCCTTCCACCTACAGAACTAGAGATGCACACAGTATGTAGGTGTTTGTGTTGAGCTGTCCCTCATAACCTTGAGGTCTCTTTCCTGGTTGATTGACAACTGACTGACGGCTCAGACTTGATATTTATTTACACTGAACTGCATTTGCCTTTTAGTTATACATTCAGTCAATTTGGCAAAAGCCCCCTCCAATTCCCAGCACGCTCCAGCCAGCTTGTGTGTTTGAAAAAGCAGTTTGGCAGAAAGCTGCAGACAGCAGGAGCTCAAGATCAGAAGAGAAGTGTGGCTCTTCCATTTCATTTCTCTTGTACCTCCTAACTCCAGCACAGTTGGGCTGGTGAGAAATTGTTAAAAAAAGGTGGAGACCATAAGCACAGGGCAAGTGGTGTCAGATTTTTTATTTTTTATTTTTTTGCTGCTGCTGCATCTCTCTTCATTTCATAAAAAGCTCACTGGCATAAAAGAAGTAGGTGCAACTTTTCCAGTAATAGAGATGCTGAGACAGGAAAGTTTCACCTGTTGAATTTCTGTTCACCAAACTGTCAAAACTGCAGGCACAAGCAAAAGCAAAAAAGTTGGCAACCCTCCATTGTGCTGCAGTGATACAGTGGGCAAAGTGAAGCGCAACAAAGAGAAGTGCAAATAGCTTTCAAAGACTATAAGCTGCTCCATTATGCCTCATTCATATCAAGTGGGGTCAAACAGAGTTAATATCTGTCAGCAGAAGAATTATACATATGTCTGTGTTCTGAGATGATCCGTGCCCAGGAGAACAAAGCAATGAAGGTGCATTGCAGAACTCATTGCAGACTCAAGGTCCAATCCTATCCAACTTTCCAGAACTGGTGTACATGCAGGGCAGCCCAAGAAAAATGAGTGCATGTTCCCTTACCTTGAGGAACCCTCTGTGACTGCCATCCCCATCACAGGATGCTAGGCACAACCCACTCACACAGAACCGCAGGCACTGGGAAATTGGAAAGAATTGGACACTTATCTGGGAATAGCTATCATTGAAAATAATGGGACTTACTTTTAAGCAGATATACTGTACATACTGGTATATAGGCTTGCATGGTCACAGTCCAGCTTGTTTCCAAAATACAAAATTTGTTGCTCTCTAGTCTAGCTATAGATTTTTCTTCCTTTTCTCTTCCTCAACTCTTCCATGCAGACGTTTTCTTAATTTCTTTTTTATAGAGAAGGAACAGTGGCCTTTCACTTCTCCCACACTCTTCGGAGCACCAGCTCTTTAAAAAATGCAAGAAAAAAATCACACTGGGGTCATAAAATCATTGTTACATTTCACTTCTGTCACAAAGGATGAACTGCTTTTCCTGACAAGCAAGTTTTTTATATGTTTAAAAAAGCATAAGAAATAATGATGAATTTGGAATGCAGAATTTGGAATAAAGAATTTGGTTTTCTTTAAAAGCCAAAGGACTTGTAAGGTCAAAGTTTCTCAAAGAAGTGAGAAAATCAACCAACAAGCTGTAAGAGTATATGCAAACACAATAGGACATTTGCAGAGAAGCATATGTGTCTGCTCTTAACATTTGCCTGTGATTATCATTTGTTTTTCCAACAGATATAATCACACAAGGCCTTGCATGCTTTCTTTTATGAAATAATATGCAGCATTAATACAATAAATGATCATCACAAGTTTGGGCATACAGGACAGCACTTGATATCATAGATATCCAAGCCAGCTAAGTTTGCAGCCAAGAATGCACAGAGCTATATTAATATGTGGAAAATAATGAGCCTAAAGCTGCTGCTGAAATTCTTCAGTGCCAAGACTTTGCCAGTGAAATCCCAGTGAAAGAAGTCCCAATGACATAGCAACTAGAATTTTAAATCTTACAAGGTGGACATTGGGAACAAAGAAAGAGAAAATCAGTGAAACTAAAAAGGAGAAAAAATGCTAAACTAACTGAATTACCACCTGACAGTAACATCTCAGAAGACTTCTCCGTGAAAGAAATTGAGGAAACACTGTAAGTGATAAAATCAGGGAAGACGGCAGGCTTAGATGAAATATACCTGGGTTCCTGACGCATTGTGGCTCATGATCTTCCCGTATACTTTGGCTTACATGCTTTTACAATGATATTCAACCAACAGGGAAACTGCCAGCAATTTAAGAACAGAAATTGTTACCATTGAAAAACCTGGTAAAGAGGGGAACTGACTGTATGGTACAGTGCTCATCCCTGTTTCTAAACCTTTAGAGCCAATGCTATCCAAAGACACTTCTGTGATCATGACTGCCGAAGGCTCATTTTACCTTCTTACCAAGGTGGTATCTATTTTTCAACTTGCATTTACTGTACATGCTTTCAAACTGCTAGATTGGCAGAAGCTGGGCTAAGGATACTATACTGCAAATTACTGGGACTAAAAAAAGACACCAATGTACAGGGACACCAATGTCTGGGTCTCATTTGATCAAAACACAACTGGCCAGAATGCAGTTAGTACATTAGTACCAATGTAATTAGAATCAGCATTTGTCTATCACTCTGCAAGGAAAAAAGTAATGAATGGGAACCTGAATGCTTTTAATAGACATGGTCCGGAAACATGGCAAGATGCTGCTTAATTAGGTAGGCTCAAAGCAAGACACTATATATCCTGATAATAATTAACAGCTCAGCTGGAATTTAATCTGAGTTCATTCTGTTTGTTCCAATGATAAAAAATGAGTTTAAAACCAAAGTTTTCTGGCCTGAGTTTTGGAAAACCAAAGTTTGGATAATTGCAATGCAGCTGCATAGTACGGATTTAATGTTCTGGGACCATCCGTGCCTAGTTAATTATGTTTTAGCTATTTAATCCCTATTTAAACCCTTTATCTTATTTTCACTGTTGCCATCTTGCATTTTAGGTTACCGTTTTCTCACCTGGGACTGTTAGAGAATAAACGTATTGGAAGAGAGCACCATTTATAAGCACACAGTTCAGATCAGTGGTGTTCTTCTAGCTCCATGCATAAAAGTCTGTGTCACACATCCTGTGATCTCAGTCTGTCTTGCATATTAATTGGAATGCAAATTAGTCAATTCTAGTATGTAATCCTAAATAAACAAAGAACAGACTGTGGAGTTATGGTAGATGCTGGTCAAATATATGTAGTTACTGGTAAGTGCTTAATTTTTCTTTTGATTCAAAATGGAGAAAGAACAGTGCACGATACATATGACTTTATTGAAGAAGGGCCCAATCCTCTCAAACCTTCCAGCACTGATGCAGCTGTGCAGTGAACATGTGCCGCATCCTGCAATGGAGGGTGAATTACAGAGCCTCCTCAAGGTAAGAGAGTGTTGCTTGAAGGTTGGAGAGGATTAGGCCCACAGTTTATATACATACAGTATATGTCATGGTCAAGTGTTTGCAAATGTAACAAAAACTATTTATAAAAACACAGGGATTATGTTTTTCCGCCCCCTCTTCTCTCATTATGGCGCTGTAATTGTATTCATTTATTTTTCATTATAGACATTGAAATCTTTTATAGCCTCTGTCATTTGAGGTATAGAGAAATAGTGTGGTATTAACTTTCTCTGCACTCCAATAATATATTTTGATTGCTTAATCAGAGAGAAAAAGCATCTGTGAGTTTAGAGCACCACTTACCATCACTGAAATATCTTTAGCTAGCAGCGTATGTGATACAAGAAGGGGTATGTGCACAATAGCTAGAGCCTTTTTTATTAGATATTTTATTCAGATAGCACAAATAACTGCATAGCAATGCTCTTTCTGTTGCTCGCAACCTAATGCTACAAATGCAAATATCAGAGAACTACAGTTGTTTTTGTAAAAAGAAAAAAGATACTTTGAGAAGGGGTGATTGAAAGTAGTATTCTACCAGTCCCTTGCTCCATATTATCCCTCAGCAGTGTTAACAATGCAGAGGAATCAGGTGTCTTTTGCTCCATATTGTAAATCCTACTGGAGAAAAGGCACTTTGTAGTGTTTGGAAGTAGCCAGCAAGATCTGCTTTTCCTTCCCCATTCTTCTTGCTCCTTTTTCACATGGTCTCTCTAAGCAAAGGCAAAGTGTGCTGGAAGTTCTAACATGTCCTGCATATATGGAAGTTGGTAATGTAAGAAGTTAGGTAATGAATGCCTATCTATTTGAAACATTTATGACACCATAACTTGGTCAGGTGATCTCAAAATGTAATAAAACAAACCCAACAATAAAATAAACCAAAGCATCAAAAATGAACAGAAGCCCAGCAAAGAAAACATAACATAGCAATTTATGACCCAAATGCCTGATGAAAAAGATCATATTTATGGTACATACCTGTGAAACCCAAGCAGGGTTGCATACCTTTGAAACACAGGAACAGTTTCCATCACCAAGAAGATAATCCAGAAAAAAAACCTCAGCAACTTGTCTCTGCTGCATGGAAAATTACTCTACAACAAGTAACAATCTGGCTACATGTTTGGTTTCCCTTTCCAATACACACACGCACACCAATGCGTGCACACACTCATACACCTGTCCTTGTTTATTGCATGGGTGTTTTCTTAAACATAGTTTAGGCATAGTTTTGTGTTTGCTTCCTGACATTTTTTACTGAAACATTTTGTGTAAATTAGTAAAGAAAGATCTAATGGTATTTCTGGCAGTTATAGTTAGCAGGGAAGAGTTTCAGTGACTGAATAAGACCCTTCCTTACTTGTACTGTCAGTATACAACAAAGAGCAATTAAATGCTACAATTCACTTCACTCTTTCCTTTGAGTAGCCCTATAAACTCCAGTAAGTTTTTCTACTAGCTCAATGACCCTACAATCCAGAGTAACTACGGAAGCACGTAAGAGATATTACGTGCACCTGTAGTTACGGCACCACCTAGTGAAAACCTATGGGAAATTCATGTTGCAATCCAGAGTAAATTGTTCTTACACTGGAGCAAGGACTCCCCATAGTTATTCTGGATTGCGCCCTGAGATGATCAATAAGTTGAATTTAGGATTTAGTTCATCCTCTGCAACTGCAAATACAGCCATAGTTTTCCATTCAATATTTTTGTGCTTTGCATGTGTGTATGTGTGTGTGTGCGTGTGTGTGTGTGCATATCAGAGGACAGGGCCATTAACAATGCAACTGATACCACTATGTCACAATTATGGAATCATGTGAGGTAAATGATATAATGCTTAGTGCTATGAACATTTACAATGCTTGGTAGTCATCAAACATAACTCACCCTTAACTGCAGCAAAACGGTGTAACATAAAAGAAGAACAGATGTGGAATGGATGTGTCTTTATGACCTTTTATACAGCTTCTGCTTTCATGCTGCTTACCAGTTCTATCTGTGTTTATTCATTTTTGGACATGCTATAGTGTGGTTTCTTTCCCCATTCCATGCAACAGTCACTGAAACAAAAATTCAACTCAAGTGAGTTTTCTTTCTAGCTTTAGGCTGCAATCCTAAAGACACTTTCCTGGGCGTAAGATCCATCAAACACAATGGGGCTTACTTTTGAGTAGACACGGTTAGGATTGTGCTATTAGATGTTGTGACTTCAACTTCAGACAACGAATCTGCATCATTTTGTGCCAGATCTGACAACATGGCATGTTACCACTATGATGCAAAGAGCAATTTACCAGGGATGTATGTGTTATGAGCTGGAGATTTGTTTGTTTATTGACTGCTTGATTAATTGATTGGATCTATACCCCCTACTTTCCCATGCCAATGCAAATACCAAGATGGCTTACAAAGCTTTACTTCCTCTGTTCCTGCTGTCCTCTCAAACAACCCAATGAGGTAAGTTTGAGATTAAGTTAATGGTGGTCCAAGATCACCCAAGAAGCTTCATGGACAAAGAGGGATTTTATCCAATATCTTCCACATTCACTGAGACTTTCTGCTTTTATTGTTTGCTACCTCTTAAGGCAGAAGACATCCCACAAAGACATCTGGAATCAGAATGTGGTTGGTCAGGCCTATGAGTCATAAGAAATATAGCAGTGACTTCTATGTCCTCCATGACTACTATTTTTTTTGTTTACTTTTCCTGCATCTCACTTCTTTCTTTCTTTCTTTCTTTCTTTCTTTCTTTCTTTCTTTCTTTCTTTCTTTCCATTCCCTCTGCCTTTACAATACAAGCTATGTTTTGTTGAAAACCTTGTGTGTGGGGGGATCTAATCATGCAAGACAAACATGTAGAATTGTGACCTTTAGATGTTAACTGTCCTACATGTGGAGAATCTGTGTTTTACTTCGGCACAGAAAACTCTTAACAGAAACCTTAACACAGCTTCTGCCATTTTATTGCCCAGTTGCCCTTTCAAGTTATGAACTAAACAAAACATTTATGTCTAATTAAAAGTATTATAGTTTACATTCTCCTCTCAACAGGGAATTTAAAAAAAACTCTCTGCTGAGAAAGCCAGGTAAGGTTATTCAAGTGCATCAGCCTTCATCAAAACAATTAAGAGACAGGAAATCAATAGTTAAGTCCTAAGCCTGCTTACATCCATGATAATGTCTTTACTAAATTACCTCAGCCACTTCCAATATACAGGCCTCAACTATGTTCCATTTTCTTGGTAGTCATCTGAGGAAGCTCCTGTGTTTGCCATTCGTTTTGACTGTCATTGAGTGACCGCTGCGATAATACAGTATTGGGCATTTGGGGGCTGAGTCAAAGTACATTTAAAAATCTGTAGGAGTCTTCCCATTAACTTTGATAGTTTTACGGTCCTTTCTTGAACAGAAATGCCAAAGGAGGTGAATGCAAAGGGCATTTTCATACCGCCAACATTTACTGGATTACAGCAAGTCAACAAGGAGGCACGTTTTATTGCACGTTTTATTCCTTTCTGCCCCTCCTGGCAAATAATGACAAGGTATCAATCAGGCAGACGATGGATAAGCCATTGCCTTAGGTTTCAAGAGCTATCATTAGTGTCCATCCAGCTGGCAGCAGGTTTAAGACCAACACGAGGAAGCATTTTATTACATGGTGAGCTAGTTTGCACTGCTAACTCCTTGTCAGAAACACTCAACACAGATTCGCAACTGCATGCAGAATGGTTGGTATGAACGGGGCTGGATTTGTGTGGATCTGGCAGCCATATCCACAGTCATAGCCTCCCCCTTTCCAGCCATTGTTCTCACAAAATGGCTGCTTGCTCACCATATGGAAAGAATGTTTCAAACTGAAGTTTCCCCCCCAAAATTCAGCTCCATCTCTCTAATTTGGAGTGGAGAAATTCAACAAACCAAACTGCCCCAATGTGTATGGAATTCATTATTGATGAAGATTGAGAGTATCACTGCAATAGACACTCCAGGGATAGATAAGGATTAGGACTACTGGTGGCTACCCGGTTCTGCTGTATAAATAGGTACAATCAGTGCCTGATTACTAGATGCTGAGAATGGTGATGGCCAACGTCCTGGAAGCTTCCCTGTGCCACCTGGTTTAGTATTGTCAGAAGCCAGAATAACAGATGGGTCTTTTGTTGATGTGTTTCTACCACACCCAGAATAGAACATTTTATGTTCTTAGCTCTCCTATAGTTTTATTCCTGCATTTGAAAGTTGTGGAATGAAACTGAGCCTGAAGAGAACGTGAATAGCTTCACAGGCCATGGTATTGCCCAATGTGACTTTTTATCTTCTCAAATAGTGAAATGCTTGTGTAATGCAGGGATTATCACACGTGGCATTCCCCACAACAATAGGTAAATAAACCAGATATATACTGTAAATATGCCTAAGAGCAATGTGAGGGTAAATGCTGCCCAATAACTATGCTCCTGAAATGCTCAATTACTATTCTCTTAGGTTTCCCTGATATGCACTCACAATGAGTACTTTTCCACTAGGTTCAGGGACACCCCTATGTCCACTTTCTTCGGGACATGTCCTCTTTGTGTCCTAGGAAAAAACATCTTCATTGACCTCCTTTTCCCTGTGAACAGGAGGCATGTAGCCTACCTGTAATTAATTAATTATATAAATTAAATTATATGTTTTAACATTAAGAGTAAGAAATATTGTATTTAAATTAACCACATGAAAGCAATACATATGTGAGTTTTTAGTTTAAATTTTGTCATGATCTACATTTTTTGTGTCCTAGATTTTGGGGGGCTTTTTTCTCTTTTTTGTTTATGACATATGATCACGCTGAATGTGTGCCACAGACTGTCTGCTTTGGATCACTGCAACTATATTTTGGAGAGGAATGTTACCGGATATGCTACACAAATTTCGGGGGTCTACTGTATTCCTGAAAAACATGATTTTTAGCCATTTTGGTGTCATCCCCAAACAGTACCACCTTTTAAACACTTTGGGCACAATCCAGAGTAACTACGGGAGCACATAAGAGACACTACGTGCACCCATAGTTACTGCACCATCTAGTGAAAACCTATGGGAAATTCATATTGCAATCCAGAGTAAATTGTTCTTACTCCGGAGCAAGGACTCCCCATAGTTACTCTGGATTTCACCCTTTATCACAGTGGTTCACAAACTTTTGAGCTTGGGACCCACTTTTTAGAGGACATCCAGGATCCACCAGAAGTGATGGCTGAAAGTGACATAGAGCACACCTAACCATGTCTACTCCAAAGTAAGCCCCATTGTGTTTAATGAGTCTTACTCCCAGGAAAGTATCTTTAGGATTGTAGCCATAATCAAGCAAATTAAAACAAATAAATGATAGTAAATACATTAAAGTAAATCAAGTGAATAACCTCAACCCCCACTAACTCCTGCCCCCCCAATTCACTAAGATTTTTAGTCCAGTTCAATTTAAATTATTATATTGATGCCAGTTCAGTGTGAAAGGGGCTTAAATCAGCTTTAAATCCAGCACGTTTTCTATTTGTTCATGACCAGGGTGACCATATATCATAACCGGAAAGAGGAAAAGGCCCCTCCCCAAATGTAGGAGACCCAAGAAAAGTGCAACTGCAGAACATAATAAAATAAAAGCTCAGTAGAATCATGCTCTGGAAAAAAATTGGTCATTAATTTTGAAGTTTCAAAGATAAGCACAATTTCAATTAAGTAATAAATAAATAAATATTTATTAAAAATATATTTATTCAATTAAGTAATAAATATATTTAAATATATTTAAATATATTTAAATATGAAAATAAATATATTTAAATATGAAAATAAATATAAATAAATATAATAAATAAATAAATAAATAATAATAAATATCAATAAATAAATTTCAATTAAGTAATAAATAAAGATTTCATGGATTTATAATATTTTGAATCTTTCTCTGAATGTTTAACTAAACAATGTTATTCTAACCTACCAGATACTTTGACACAGAAGACATCCAGTGTGCACTCATTTGTAGAGACATGCTTTACTCAGTTTATATGGTAAAATATTATACTAGAAGAAGCCCTAAAAATGAGTCATCCACATCCAGGAGATATGTTTGTTACCACAATGTGTGCACTGGAACACCTACCTGTGGATAAAATTTTAAAGAGACAAGTTATCCAACCTGCCAGATGCTGACAACCGCAAATGAGCACTTTCTGTCTGATGAGAAAATGAATGTACCATGGGGGCAGACTGTTTTATCTGGTGGGCAATACAAGGAATCTTCACTTCCAAATTCTGTTGCCGTCTTTAATAAAAGTATTTGGAACATATTTTTTGTGATAAGACAACTGGGGAGTGTTTGTTGTTAAATTTAGAACCTGGAGAAAAATGCTAATATTTTGAATGGACCCTTTGTTTAAAAATAATGGTCAGTGCATCCTTTTACAGAGGTGGCAGACTAAATTCAAGGCAGACACCAATGCACCAATTAAAGGCAGGCACACATCCTAATATGTATTTGGTGATAGATACCAATCTGTACTGCAAAGATCCATACCTTTAATGTGGCTACTTACAGGACTGATGGCAAGATGTCGCAGATGTCATGAATCCATAAGTGTTTACTGAAACACTACTCCTTAATTGATCCATGGAGTTCAGTGCTTCAAATCTGAACAGAGAGATGTTTACTCTTTAAATTCAAATGGAGTTTTCACATCTCGAAAATATAGGTGACACTTTCTGGTTTCAAATCTTGTGGGAACAGTCTATTTGGTATGTTGTAACTGTATTAACCTCCTTGGACTACCGAGTTTGGGAAAATAACTTTTTGTTGAATGATGTCACACTTCCAATAGTCCTCACCAAACCTTTCATTAAGCTCAATTTAGGAGTCAGGCTATCAACACAATATGAAACAATGTATAGATATGTTAGTACAAGCCACTTGCAAACATCTACAGTGGTAAGTGGAGCACATTCTTTCAGATAGACTATATGTTTCAGCAACCATATTATAAAGCTGCTTAATGAGGGAGAAGAAGAAGACTGATCATCTGTTTTGATACTGGTGTCACAGGACAGTGTGCTTCCTACTGAAGCAACCATATAACCATATAGGAAGTTTGATTGGGCTGCCCATCTAATACTATAACTGGATCATAGAATACAGGGTTAGTGGGCACTCATGCTGATTAAGTTTACAGCATACTAGTCCATATCATTTTGTCCTGACATTTTTACACAGAAGTAGATCACTTATAGAAAAGTCACAATACTGAACAAACATTTCCCCTTTCTTGTAAAAGTGACTGCCAAAACATCAGGATAAATCTTTTGCATGAAACTTCTTGGTTAAAAATACACCAAAAACCAAGTAATGTGGGATGTTGTCCCAGCCTTCTCTAGGTAATTATGAGAAATGAAGGCCCTTCTAACTTCTTGTTGCATTTTGTTTTAAAAAACCATTGTGAACCATTTCAGTCACAAGAACATTAGATTGGAGAAGTTGGTTGATTCTAACCTTTTATCTCTCTGAGTACTAGACATTCTGAAGATGATCCCTGAGTAAATGCCATTCTGATTCTATTAAGGTTAAATTTCAAACAGACAGCAAAGGGCAAGATGAGAGATGAAAGTAATTACTAAGAACAGTGCACACCTACTTTCAGATGCCTATTCACAGCCACCAGCACCAACACACCAAAATGGGTTAATTCTTTTGCTCAGGTTCAGTGAGTAAATGATGAAACAACAAGGTATGTCTATTTTGACACAAAACAACTGTGGGTGAAGGGAAACTCAAGCTCAGATTGTAAATGAAGTCTCACAGATCCGTTCTCTAAAATATAGAGTATTGAGTGACTACCACTGATCTTTCATATTTTCTGTATTTATTACACCAAAACAAAAGAGAGAAAACATATATCTATAAATAGCATTGTATCTATCTGTATGGTCTAGTGTCCACCCCATTAGTCCAAATTCAAATCTAGGTCTCAATTTACTCTGGTCATACTTTGTAGAAGTTGCACTTCAGTCTGTATCAAATGCATTCATTATGTGCTGCAGATCAACCCAAATGAGAATTACTGTAGCTAAGGGTGCAATCCTAAGAAATTTAGAACAGGTGAACTCACCTGGCCTATCTTTCTGTAATAGTGTGGGGAGGTTGGTCTAAATCCTTTGGTCTAAATCCCCTCAGAAATGGGGCAGAGGTGTCTTAAGGCACTTTTGTAACACTCTAAGGCAGTGTTTCTCAAAGTGGGGGTTGGGAGCCCTCTGGGGGTCACTTGGAGCTTTCCTGGGGGTCGCCTAAAGACCCCTGGTGCAGGGCACCAGGTGGGAAGACCTGGCAGAAAAGCTGGAGCCACTGCAGCTGGAAGCCACTGAGAAGCGGCTCAGAAGGAGCCTCTGAGCTGGTGTGATACCAATGTAGAGCCTTGGGGGCAGGGAGGTGCCCAATACACTCACCACAGACAGCAGCCTCCTCCTCCCCCCCAGATCCTCAGTGCGCCTGCCACCTGAGAGTGTTAAGCGCGCTAAGGTGTGAGCATGGCGCCAGAGCTCTGGCGGGTGGGCTGTCTGGTGGGCGCTCCGCTTGTGTACTGACTGTTGTGCCCTGCTCCTTGCGCTCTACTCAAAAGTAAGCCCCCTCAAGGCTGTTGTTGTTCACAATAAATGAATGGGACTTATTCCCAGGAAAATGCTTGGATTGCAGCCGTAGAGCCCAGTTCTATGCATGTCTATTCAGAAGTCAGTACCATGATAGTGAATGGGACTTACTCCCAGGAAAGTGCTAGGATTGCAGTCTTAGAGCCCAGTTCTAT
Organism: Cryptoblepharus egeriae; assembly: GCA_030015325.1. NCBI lineage: Eukaryota > Metazoa > Chordata > Lepidosauria > Squamata > Scincidae > Cryptoblepharus > Cryptoblepharus egeriae. The sequence continues at coordinate 181,389,283 of JAREYC010000001.1, read as the reverse complement.
GCATGTCTACTCAGAAGTCAGTACCATGATAGTGAATGGGACTTACTCCCAGGAAAGCGCTAGGATTGCAGCCTTAGAGCCCAGTTCTATGCATGTCTACTCAGAAGTCAGTCCCATGATAGTGAATGGGGCTACTCCCAGGAAACAGTGGCTGGCTCTGCTGCCTGAAATCCCAATCCTATGAAAGTCTCCTCAGAAGTAGGTCCCATAATAGTGAATGGGGCTACTCCCAGGAAAGTGCTAGGATTGCAGCCTTAGAGCCCAATTCAATGCATGTGTACTCAGAAGTCATTTCCATTGAGTTCAGTGAGGTTTACTCCCAGGAAACTCCCAGGAAACCAGGAGGTTTACTCCCATAGCACTACAGCAGTAGCAATGAAAATAATTTTATGATTGGGGATCCCCACAACATGAGGAACTTATAAAGGGGTCATGGCATTAGGAAGATTGAGAATCACTGCTCTAAGGTCAGCACAGGACTTATACCAGGGCTTAGGCCAGCCTTAGTGGCAGTTAGGATTGCAGTTTAAGATTCCAAAACAGAATCAAATTGCTTTTCTGATCGAAATGCAAGTTTTCCCACAGCCCACTTGATCATGCAACACTGCCATCAAATCATGTGGTCCATGCCTTTGTAAAAAGGCTGCATGCTTTAGCTTGGCAGAGGATAGGATTGAGCAGAAAGCTCAGTTAAGATTTTCATATTTCCAGCTACTGGATTCATGAATTTCTCATTATGGGTTTGCTGATTTTAACTTACCCATCAGCATCATTACATATGGTGATCTATCTGTAAAAATAATTTATCTTCAATATTTATCCTTATATAGCTTATAAGCAGCATTAGAAATTTAATATGTTCAAAATTTATACGGATCCACTTGGGCTAGATTTATGGCTCAAGGTGTTTCAGTATGGCTTATGTGCTAGGAAGAATTCTAAAGCAGAAAACTGTTAATAGTCCATTGGTCAATATCCATTACATCACTGATATTTTTTATTTCACCTGTTGCCAATTTTTCAGTGTCCATGAAAATGAATAGTGAACATGGTTAACCTCCATGAAGAAATGGCAGAAACAAGGCTAAAATAGAAACTACTATATTCACTGAGGATATCTGGATGTGGTGGATTTATTATCTGCCATTAAAGTAGATGCTTGAAGCTTGATTCTCCACACGTTTATTCAAAAGTAAGTGATTGAAATGTCTTACTTGGCATGCTTTAAAATTGCAAATCTGGTTTTGATGAGCACAGTGTTAGCTCAATCTTGGCAAACTTGCAGCCCAATCCTATGTATGCCTACTTTTTGAAGTCCAATTTAGTTGAATAGGACCTATTTCCAGGTAAGAATTGTAGCCTTAATATCATGGCTAGCTGGCTTGCTCACTGGTTCATATGACTTACTGGCTAGATAGTATTTCTGTGAGCTTTTGTATTTCCCCTTGTCACTTATGTCTGATGTAAAACCGATGCGTGGTTTTAATCTGTACAGCTAGGATTGGATCAATAATATGTCATTATCTATGCTACATTCCAGCTTGCAATGTGATTTGTATTCCATATTATGGCAGCGTGTGTGGCAGCGATTACCTAACTAAGCAACCTTGTTTACAACTATCAAAAATGAGATCACAAATGGAGATGAAAATTACTACAGTCATGCTGGCCTGATACACTTATATTTACAGTGCCCTTGAAGAACAATCCTTAGATTGCACTGAGCTGGTGCAGGAGTGGTACCATACTTGCCATGAAGCACGTTTGCATGAAATTGGAAGCAGGCAATGATGACACAAATCTATGGATTTGGCTCTATGGATGGATTAATGCCAAATCCCATCCCTGCACCTATGCCTAGGCATATTGGCTTGCATCACATAGTGCAGGGGAAGAGAGAGGGTGGCAGGAAGTTGATAAAAGACTCATTATCATGGAGCTGTTTCATTCTTAGTAACTTCCCTATGAAATCACTTCCCTAGTCAATCTGTATCCTACTCTAGCGAAATATTTATGAATAATTCCCCCGCACAGCTCCCTGATAACAACAGAGGTTCTAGATCAGTGACCACAAATCTTGACTATAATTGCTAATCCATCACTATTTGTGATCACCCCCACTGCTTTTCCTCTTCTGGGACAGTCAGAAGGCACTGAGGAGGGGGAGAGGCAATTGCATTATACTTAAAGTGAGGCCAACCCTTTTAGCAGGAAGACCACATCATCTCTCTAACACTGGTTTTGGGACCAGAAGGAAAAAAAGAATTAATTTACATTTCAAATTTGAATAAATTTATATAAATGAATATTTTAGAGATGAAACTTATAAATGAATTTGAATCAGTACATAAACACTTTCTAACACAGAGAGGGGCTGATTTTTAAACCAGTTTTTAAGTCCTTTCATCTTGGCACCTTGGAAATACAGGTAGAGAAAAGCATGCAAGACTGGTTAAGGGAGACAGTCTTCTCTTTTCCTTCATCATTCCATCTCTTCTTTAACAAGCACCTTTTGACATCATATGCCTGCATTGCCGACACTTTACCTGCCAGCATTCTCATTTCTTTCACCTACTTCTTCACCGGCAGAAATTCAGCAGGTGGAGCTTTTTCAACCCATTTCCATGCTTCACCTGCTGAATTTCTGGAGTGGGTGAGTTATGCCACCTAAGTTGGTTAGGCTTATGCTCTGAATATCTGATAGTTGTGCAACTGTAATGGTAAAGGATGTTTGCACAGATTGCCCTGCTGGTCATGACCAATTTTAGGGACAGTTACATTCTGTTACAAGGCTGAAGAGCAAGTATTGTCCAAAGATACCATCATGGTCATGTGGCCAGCATGACCAAACACCAAAGTGCATGGAATGCAGTTAGCTTTCCACTGAAATGGTACCTATTTACCTACTTGCATTTACATGCTTTTGAACTGCTAGGTTGGCAGGAGCTGGGCTAGGGATGGGAGATCACTCCATCTTACGGTATTTCTATCTTGAACCACCATCCTGCTGATTTCCAGGCTGACAAGCACAGCGTATTTTACCACTGAAAACAACAGCCTCCACTTGTTTAGCCACTGCAGTCTCTATGAGGCTGACATGATTCAGTGTGATTTTCCATTTTACTGCTCCCCCAATTCCTTTCACCTTTCTATAAGTCCGACTTAAAGACTTCCCATGATGGCTTACAGCTATACCTTATAGTAGTTTTGTACTTTTCTTTCATTTCTGAAACTGAACAGGTATCCAAAAATGATTTCCCTGTATTTCTCACTTCCTGTTTAACCTGTGAGGGGAAAATAAAAACAAAAACAAACAAACAAACCCTTACTCCAAAAACACAATAAAGAACCTAATAGATGGAAGAGGGTGAAAGGGGTCCATTTGGAAATACCTTATTAGCATAAAGGTGCCTTAATGACAAATCCTGGCAATAAAATGCAGCGGAAAGTGCTTTCCGATAAATCTTAATGAGAGAGTTCCCAGGTGCTTCACAGTCAGATTGCTGATTGTTACTTAATTAGTGCAGGTGCTGCATGTCTGGGGATGCTGCAGAGAACAAATGGCTGCCAAGTAAATAAGAAACCTGAAGGAAGGCAGCTCCAAATTGGAAAGCAAATGGGCTTGGCTGTGGCAACCCATTTGACAGAACTTTGCCTCTTAAGAAAACAAACAAGTGCGCCATAGTTACTATTAAAGCACAGTTCTTCAGTCATTGTATGCACATCACTTTATTCTCCACCAATGCAATGCCATTCCATAGTCTTGAGTTCTGGGGTCCAATTTGGGTCCAGTTTGTTGACTGTGTCACATATATACCTTTATGGCATGTTTGTGACACTCATTGGTGGCAGAGGTCCAGCACTAGCAGCAATTGATTGGGCCTCTGCTTGCCTGTGGCAGTATAAGGCTTTCATTACCCATAGATTGCATCCATACTCCTATCAGAGTGCAACAGAAGCGGTGTTCACATTATACTGTACCAGGTACAGAATGTCGCTTTCTAAGTGGGTGCACTCTTCTGAGGGAATTACTGAACATAGGTTCGTTTTTATAGGAAGTAATCTGGGTACAGTGAAGGTTATATTCGCACTAAATGGAACATGTGAATGTCTGTACCTGCGTACAATCAGAATGCTGTGATTGTACCCAGCCCCACAGATGAACCCAGGTACTGTTGAATATGTGAACATTTTGGTCTAGTCAAGTAGAGCATTGACATCTCCTTAACATTCAGGAAAAAAATGTATGGATTCCAGTAGTTTTTCCTCCATGGATTAGTAGCTCCAGAAAGCTACTGTATTGTGATTGCAAATACAGATTGTTGGGAAAGGGTGAAACATCCTTTTTTATTTCACTGCTCCTGGATCAAATTCACAGGCCACAATTCCTCTGAAAAAGCACACCATAAATGCTAAGTAATACACTGTTAGCACTACAGTCAACTTCACAAAAAAACAATTACTCAACAAAGGCATCATTTTCACAGATGTGACAAATCAAATTATTGTTCACATATATATTGTTTAAAGATCTGTAGCTCTGAGTTGGCTTCTTTGGAAACCATTGCAAACAATGTAATTCTGCTATTTCTCTCCAAGCTTTCTGAATAGGTTACTTTCCGCCTTATTCATAGGACTTCAATAGCACACTGCTGTGCCTGGGAGGAAGTTTGTCACACAAAAATGACCACAGACATGATTAGGCAGAAGTACAATAGGGACTTGTGGCACGGTGGAGTTGTTTGATCACGATGTTAGCCACATGGGCACGGAGACTAAATTGAGAGCAAAAAGGTTGATTGTAATGTTGATGCCTGTAGGATAGACTCTGTGTAAGATGTGCTGGGGTGATGATGTCTCTCATTACTAGCAGCTTCCAAGTGGGACTGAACTGTTGTCCTCCTGCAGGAAAAGTGACCTCCCTAATTATATTAGTAACAAAAATTAAAGAGGACATTAACAGAAGCTGCACTAACTGGCAAAGCTGCAGCTACAAGAGACAAATGGGTCTGACTTCTTCTGCTCTGCTATAATGAGAAGCTTTTCTGACTTTTCATGACACACATGATGATAGCAATGAAAAGCAGGCAGGGGGATTTGCAAAGCATTAAATAAAAGCTTCTTGTCCCTTTTATATTTGGGAGCTCATTTCTTCATGGTAAATTTTATGTCCTTCTCTCCCATGCAGAGATATGGGGCAGAAATGATACGTGCTTAGATTCAACATCTTCTTGCTAGTGCTCTACAAGCATTTGCACTAATGAAATTACACCACACATACAATATCTACATTCCTAAAGTTTTTTTTTTAAATTCATTTGTAAGACAAGCAATACCTATCCCTTTCCTACATGTGAGAAATGACTGTGGTAGTTGAGGGATAACGACTATTTTTTCTAGCTAGTCTTGTGATCTAAGTGAACTCTTCACTTCTGAAAATGACTGCATTTAAGTTCAAAAATATATGGCCCACAGCAACCAACAAATTCAATTAGAGATCTTATTTATGTGACAAACACTGAAAACTCAAAATATGAAATGAATGCTTGGCAGTTATTATACTGTAATAACTATTGTTTAGCTAGTCTGCACATCCACACATGTGGAAGGCTCTTTCAGCTGTCATTGTGATTAGCCAACCCAAAGGTGAGAGATCTTGGAGACTCTTTGAGATATTAGTTATGCAGGTTCTTAATTCTTCTTTCAGAGTGGTAGTATTAAGAAGTTGTTTTTGCACAATTGGTCTGCTCTGCCTGGAAATACACAGTATATAGTATGTTATTTCTGTTACTTTTAAGTCCTTGTCAAAAAATAAGTCTGTTCAAATAATTTGTTTATGCTGTATTCATTAAAAATACTATTAAATGTCTACCATACATACCAGTGTATAAGCTAAATGTCTGCTTGCCCATACCAGTGTATGAGTTGATCTCACAGATAAGAGAAGGGCAGATTTTAAACAACAAATCATGGAATTTTCTATAACCCTCTGATAAGTCAAGGGTTAAACCTTGAGGGGATATCTGACTATAGTTTTGCCTGATTTTACCTGAGGTCAGATCCTGAAAAATAACCCACCACTAATTGCTACGTAAGAACTGTAAGGTCTCTAATTTATTAAAGCACAGCTACACATACAGCGCAATCCTAAGCATGTCAACACAGACGTAGGTCCCGTTGTGTTCAATAATACTTACTCCCAGGGAAGTGTAGGAGTTTCCTGATTGCAGCCATAGTTGCTGCTTTACTCAGAAGCAACCTATTGGTTACCATGGATGTTAATCTTAAGTAATAGTGCACTGAATTGTAGCCTGGGATTTTGTTTTAGGTGGGAAGACTGCATCATCACATTTCAAAAATCAGACCTTTGTTAAACATTTGCAAAACGGAACAAGGCATCAGAAGGGTTCTGCCTACCAAAGAGAAGGAAGCTTGCTTGAATTAAATACTCTAGTAGTGAATTGCTCTTTCTCAGGACAGGTGAAAAACCATTGAGGATGAAAAATTGTCATTGGCTGGGCCTGCAAGTGAGGGATTGCTGTGGTGACAAATCACCCTGTAATTATCTCTGCATTGTTCTCTAGCTGCTAAAACAATCCTGACCTCTGAGTCTGTGATCCTAACCTCCAGTTTGGTTTGCATAAACCTTGACGTAAGTCCTGTGATGAGCAGGGGGTGTCACAAAAATGCTGTAAGGTAGTTCTGCCCAGTGGTGGGATTCAAATAATTTAACAACAGGTTCTATGTCCTAATAACCTAAATTAACAATATGTTTTATGTCCCATTAGTAACCAGTTCTCAGAACCAGGTGCTCATTAGCAAAGGGTTCTATAGAACCTGTGAAAACCCCCTGAAGCACACCACTGGTTCTGCTCCACTCCGAATGGGAGATTAGGCCAGTGCATAGGTATATTCTAACTGCCCCACAACACCATGGGGACAGTGGTGGGCTCCAGCAAGTTTGCACCTACTCCATAGAACAAGTTGTTAACAAGAGATAGGACATATAAAGTTTAAAAATAGCCATTTAAAAGTGGCTGCCAGATGGGCAGAGAACCAGTTGTTAATTTCTTTGAAACCCAGCACTGCATGGGGAGATATGCCAGGTGAGTTATGCCAGGCTAAATTGGTTAGGATTGTGCCTTGAGAGATTCAGAAATAAGGTGAGGAGGTGATTCATGTATTGGCAGAAATTCATCTCATTGATTCAATCAAACAGTAATAAATCAAACAGTATCACCAACAGAAATTTCTTGTTCTGTAGGTGAGTAGCTACAGTATTTAGCGTTTTCTAAATTTTAATGTACATGGTAGATTGAAGAAATTTCATTTTTGAAATATTTGTCAGATATAATGTTAGTCTTTTGTTCTTGATACAGATGTCAGTATAAGACATTGTATTTTAAAATACATATTTTGTCCAGTTCTGGCAGGGGTGATATTTGTCTGTCTCCACATTATAGTGCATGGACTATTATATCTGCCATTCATATGAAGTTGAATGTTGTCTCTTCTGCTCTGAAATCTGAATGATGTCTCTAAACATATTGTGGTTGCCTATAATTTGCTGATATACTTAAGATCTTTACAAATTATGAAGTTTAAGAGGTGCTATATATGTGTGTTTCAGTGGCATAGCTAGGAGAGTGCAGGGGGTGCATTTTCACCGGGCTAAAGCTGAGCTTGACACTAGTGACTAAAATTAGGAAAAATGGTGTCTGTATGAATGATAATACCATCATGTTATATATTGTTGGAAAAGTAATTTGATGTAGAATGCAGTGAACCAAATTGCCTTGAAATATCTATATTCTGTCAAATGTTGTGGCCAATTAATCAGAAAATGAAAACACAAAGCCTACAGAACAAAAGTGGATTTTGTTAACTCAAAATTTCCCATGTTACTGGTGGCTCTGAGAGCCCGTGAGATGCAATTCTTATTCTGTATGGAACTAATAAGGAGTTAATCGGTACATATATCATATATGGTACATATGTCATAATACAATTACCCCATGTTAACTGTGTATGCTGGCACTTCTAAATGCTATTTATCAGGGAAAGAATAACCATTCCTCTTTACCCCAGCACAGTTTCCCTAACCACTAAGGGACACAATTTTCATTTTTTTACTTAATTAAATTTGATTTTGTTGTTGCAAGGCAGGTTGGGGGGCAATAAAATCTTCTTCAACTCCAGATAGCAAACAGATACTATAGCAATGCTATTAGCAGAGCAAATTGTGGTGAACTGCTAAGGAGGAGGCAGCAAGTTTTTCCCCAATTCGCTTTTTAAAAATACCTGGGGATGACATCACTGTGACATCACTTCTGGGGCTACATTTTGAGTTTTGCCCTGGGGCTACATGATCACTAGGTATACCACTGGTGTGTTTAAATATTTATATTAATTTAAAGGTGGTGGTTCTTGATGCCAAGAATTCAGAATTTGCACTGGTGTCTGAAACACAAATCCTGAGGCAGTGAAAACCCTCCTGAGAGCCATAGGGGGTCAAGGATTAGTAACTATCCTGTAGTTTCTGTTTATGGGAAACTAGCTGACTCAGTTAATTTCCAAACACTAGGGAACCCAGAGAGAAAAATACATTGCAAGAATCTTTTTTCCCTGACAATTCTGCTTGCAGTGAGTTAATGTTTTCCACTTGTTTTCCCTCACAGGGCAGTTTAGTTTTCTTGCTTCCGTTAAAATTTAATTTATTTTTCCCTGATGCAATTACATCCCACCTTTCCTTCAGAGGGTTCAAGGCTGAAGACATGACCTGAGATTCCCAGGTGGTCTTCCACGCAGGAATTGACCAGACTTGCTCATTTTCAGCAGGTTTTCTGCATTGTGTGCTCTCTGATGATGTCATGGGCCTTAATGTTGTAATATTTGTGCCTGTACCTTCACAACTCTGAAACAGATGGATCTCTTAGGGCCAGTGTTCTTATTGCAAGGGATCTGTGGTCATATTCATATCCCAATGATTTTCCTGTGATTCAAAGCAGCTGCCACTGGGTGCTGTTTTTATTATGGTTTTATTTCTTATAAACCTAAATGTTTTGCAGGTACCTGTGCTACTGGTTTATCAAGACAACTTCAAAAAAGCAACATCTCATGTAAGAAAGCAGCACAACAGTAAGTAGTGATCTCCCAGTTTGTATGACTGCCTGTTCGTACCAGGAGTACAAACATAAGAGCCTTGCTGGATCAGCTAGTTCATGAGAGCCCCACATGTCCACCAGATGCCTTAAAGAGCACACAGGACATCAAGATTCCTGTAACCAGGTGCCCTGCATCTGGCATTTTGAGGCTGCCTACACCTTTATATATATATATATGTACGAACCTATGTACGCGCACACACACCCCTATGATGTTGTTTTCTTGCATCCTAAAAGGGCACTTAAAAACTCTTTTTCCAGGAAGAACTTCACTCTCAAATGTGGAAAGGGCAAACTCCTCTCTGCCACTACAAGGAGGAATGCATGATAAGGGCAAGGAGGCAGCTGGCACCTCAATGCCAATGGGAGGTGGGTATATGAGGCTTTCCCTATTTAGGACTGCCCCATTGTCTCCCTGATACCTGAACCTTTCTCCCTGACTAGCTATGGGGAACAGCTTTGGTTTTGGGGTTTGTTTTTTTTTGGCCATTTCTCTTTGGTGGAGAGGGAAATATCTCTAATGTGATCTGGCCAAGGAGATTGATTGACTGATTAATTCTAATTAGGGATCACAACTAACATACTTCCAGGGTTAGGAGAGAAATAAGAGACATTGAGGTTCTTGATTGAAAAGGGGGAAATTTATGCAAAACTGGATTTTTGGGCTTATTGTCAGGAAGGAATCGGGATTGGTGAATCCTTCCTTGCTCCTTGCAAGACTTCCTGGCCATCCCCACACCTTTTAGGTGTGTAAGCAGTTAAAAATAACAGCACAAGATGAAATTGTGTGGGGTTATTATTTTTGCTAATATGAAAGAAGCTGACACTGACTAAAAATAAACTGTAAATAATGCATTAAATAAATCAGGAGCTTCAGTGAGATGATGAAAGCCAGATTATCAATTACAGGTTATAGGTACAAAACTGTGACATCTGAAAGACCTAAGCTCCATGCTGTGCAGGGGAGGGAGCAGTGGTGGCATTCAAATAAATTAACAACAGGTTCTATGTCCTAATAACCTAAATTAACAACAGGCAACAGGTTCTATTTCCCATTTGTAACCGGTTTTCAGAACCAGGCGCTCATTAGCAAAGGGTTCTATAGAACCTGTGCGAACCCCCTGAAGCCCACCACTGGGAGGGAGAGGTCTCATAGGGTGAGAAGGGGGACAACAGGGGTCAGGGTGGGCAGATCACACCCAGGAGGGAATGAGATCTGTGGCACCGATGTATCCTGTATTATATTCCCCTCTCCAAACTTGATCTGCTGTCACAGGGCAATGTGGATTTGTGCCAGTGATTTCACTGGTGCAGGTGTGAGTAGGCCCTTTGCAGCAGCTGGCGCTTACCCCAGGGCAAGGGGAAAATGTCCTCTTACCCGGCTGGTACCATGAGCAGCCAAATTCTTCCACAGGATTCAATCGATGCAACACTGGCTCTGCTGCACTGGTGCAAGGGAACTTAGGAAGAATTGGGTCGGGAGACATCTTAGTTAGCTTCTACAGGACTGGTAGGATCTAAAAATAGATAAAACCCAGGAACTCCCAGCACAACCATTGTAGAGACAAAAACTCCCTTCTTACACTTGCTTACCATGGAAACTTTGCCTGATTGGAAGTGAATCAATCCCCATCTAAAAAAGATGCAGTAAAGAATAGGCAGATAAACAAAAAAAACTTCCATGGAAAGATGCTGTGTTTGCAAATTATTTTCTGCTATTCTCTTTAACAGCTGCCAGATCCTGTTGTGTTGAATTTTTTAAATCAAGTGATCTGAAACACTAGTGTGCCCAAAGCTGACTTTAGAGTTCCCTTGAAGATAATAAATATTTTTCTGTGCTTTGCTGCTTCATTTCTTATATCTAAAGCTGGTGTCATCTCTACCTATGACTAGTCTTTGGAAAAACTCAAAGGATATTTGCATTGTAGAACTTCTGCCTATTAAATAGTTATATCATTCTTTGGCATTTGCTAATAATAAAGGAAGGATCATCACAGGCTTTAAAAATATGGTTTTTGCAGAGGTGATAATGAAATGACATACAAACTATTGAATAAAATAGGCCCAACTTAATTAAAATTAATATCATCACTATACAACCAATATTCAAGGAGTCATTTACGGAAAGCTTAAAACTGCTTTTCTAAGAAGGGACTGTCATGGTACCACGTGTGGATGTCTCACTTTGGCCCCCTTCAAGCTGAATCTAAGGTGCCAGTTTACCATGGGTAACACCCAGTGGTGGGCTCCAGCAGGTTCGCACCTACTCTACAGAACCGGTTGTTAATGAGAGATAGTACATAAAAGTTTAAAAATAGCCATTTAAAAGTGGCTGCCAGATGGGCAGAGAACCGGTTGTTAATTTCTTTGAAGCCCATCACTGGTAACACCAAATCATGGCAAATTGGTGCAGCTCCTGCCTCTGTCATTTTGTTGCTCACCAGTTGGCCTCCTTTTCCCATCTGAGTGGTCCCATTCTTGAAAGGAACTCCCATTTCTCAGGCCTATTTTGCTTTCCCAACAAAGCTTTAGCACCCCTTCCATGGGCAAAGCCACCTTTCACCTTTCCAAATCCACAAAAAAAGCAACGTTCAGTGGTCAGCCAAAACTCAATATTTAGAATGAAGACACCCTGGAGAAGGCAACAGACTAACCCCCAAATCCAGAGTAACTACAGGAGCACATAAGAGACTTTATGTGCACCCGTAGTTACTGCACCACCTAGTGAAAACCTATGGGAAATTCATATTGGAATCTGGAGTAAGTTGTTCTTACACCGGAGCAAGGACTCCCCATAGTTACTCTGGATTTTGCCCTAAGACACTGAGTACCATCTTGGCAAAAATTCCTGTTTTAACTATTCTAAAGTTGGGTAACTCTAAAAATAAATAAAACCCAGGAACTCCCAGTACAATTGTGAAAACATCCCAATGCTGGATGTTAGATTGTCTCTATGTAGTGCAAGTGTTGTGCTATGTGTTTGGAATGGGTTGGTTTGTGTGTGTGGGTTAATCCTGGGATCATCCCGATTCCAAAAAGATATAACATGTCTATGTAGAACAGGTATGGGTGGACCCAGAGGGGTTTAGGATGTGTGTGGAGTTGTGTTGTGTATGTGGGTTGGAGTGTGGAGTTGGTTTGTGTGTGAGGGTTAATCCTGGGATCATCCCAATTCCAAAGAGGTATAACATGTCTATGTAGAGCAGGTGTGGGCGGACCTAGAGGGGTTTAGGATATGTGTGTAATTGTAAACTGTGGGTGTGGGGTTTGGGGTTCGGTTGTGTGTGTAAGTTAATCCTGGGATCATCCCGATTCCAAAGAGGTGTAACATGTCTATGTAGAACAGGTGTGGGCAGACTTAGTGGGGTTTAGGTTGTGTGTGGAATTGTGGGTGTGGAGGTGTGGGGTTTGGTTTGTGTGGGAGTTAATCCCGGAATAACCCTGATTCGAAAGAGGTATAATATGTCTATATAGAGCATTCGTGGGTGGAGCTAGAGGGTTATCTGATAGACGGATGGACAGACAGACAGCCCCTACAATCCAGAGTAACTACGGGAGCACATAAGAGACATTATGTGCACCTGTAATTACTGCATCACCTAGTGGAAACCTATGGGAAATTCATATTGCAATCCAGAGTAAATTGTTCTTACACCGGAGCAAGGACTCCCCATAGTTACTCTGTCTTGCGCCCAGAATTAGCCTTTTATTAGTATAGATAATTGGGTTAATAATTTGTTAATTTTTGCTTTGTTTTAATTTATGTTTCAATATATAAAGTTAAAATTAATGTTTTGTTACATTAACCTGTTGTGGTACTTGGGACTTTATTATAAAAGATTCTTCTCATGTGATAATTATTGCATAAAAGTTATGGAACTTTATCCTAAACATTTCAATTTCAGCTTCAGAAACTGTGAATGGAATATGTTTGCAGATAGGGCAATGTAGATATTGAATACATTTCAAACTTCCCCACTATATTCTTCAATTTATCCAGATCAGTATTTGAACTGGATTACTTGTGCAATCTACACTGCTCAGCTGAAGCCTGCTATTGTATTATTTTTGGCCTTTGGCATTGCACAGGGCACAAAATATCACAATCTAACTCTGCAATCGAATGCCTTTGTCAGGATGAACTAGATGATGGAGAACTTATTCCTTTATTGATGGCTAAATCTCTTTCGCTCCAGCAAATACATTCCATTGGCCTTGGCTCCTGACCTCCAGTTCATTTCTGTGTTGGATAAAATTAGATCAGTCTGTCTAAAATAATTATTGCCTTTCATTTTGCTTCATACCATTTCAGTGCCAAGTGTAGCAGCTATATGCTGCTCAATCAGCCTCATATTCATTGATGTGGTCAGTCTTAGAAGATAAACTCCCTTGCCAAATTATTTCCAAACAGCCCAATCTGAGCTAGGAACAGGCTTCCCTTTATGACTGCAGAACACAGCAGTAAATGGTCATATGTACGAGGTATATATGCTGTGTGTGATACAAGCAGTTCTTGCATGGTTCTATAGCCACAAATGGTGGCAGTCCTATTTGTAGTGGAGTCCATTTGTGGTTGCCACTGTTGGCTATCTCCAGTGGCAGACAGGTAGACAGATGGTAGAACAAGGCAGGAAAGAAAAGGAAAAAAGAGTATCAGGGTGAGGGGGGACAGGAGGTATAAGAGGAAATAGTGGCTCTTGATGACATCTACATGTGCCTCCTATCCTGACCGTGCTTCCTATCCTGTTCCCTCTCTTTTATTCTCCACCAGAAAAATAGCTAGTGCAAATATGACTGGTGCAAAGGAGATCCATTAGGGCAGGAGAGGCTTACCATGAAACAAGGGAACACCAGATTGTTTTTCTTAAAGAGATTTTTGGACTGACCTCCTGCTGCAGCTTATCAGTGGGGAGGAAGTTTAGGCTGTAATCATATCCATACTTTCCAGGGAGTAAGCTCCATTGACTTTAAAGAAATTTACTTCTGGGTAGACAGTAATCATCAGGGCTCTTGGTTAGGATTGGAGTGTTCATCTCCCATGAAGCACAGAAAAATCATTTCTGTTTCCCGTTATCAAGAATTCGGGTTTACAGTCTTTGGAAATAAGCAGAATATAAAATCAGATTAAAACAAAAATCCGTTCTGCATGGGGAGGGTGACCATATAGAATGGAGGACGGAGTGCCTCTACCTTTAAGCACTGTATAGAAGATGGAATTTAGGAAGGTTTAGCTCAACATACAAGGGTTTAAAAGGGAGCACCTGCCTAAATTCCCTCTTCTATGCATTGATTAAAGGTAGTGGCACTCTGTCCTCCATTCTATATGGTCACCTTATGCATGGGTCTCATCCCCACCCAAAAAAACAATTAAAAAAATTGGGCAAAACACAATTTCACTGTCTAAAATTAAACACATTGAAAACTGACTCATGTAAAGAGATTCAATGAGATTTGATACCACAGTACCTAAGATGTACACAGAAAAAAGAATTTGAAACATATCCTTAATGGAAGTGATACAAGGGGGAGGCTACAAAATAGAAAAGATGAGTGTCTGGATAATTTCCAAGTTCTAAAGTTGGGTAATTATTCTGGTTCAGGTCATTGAGCTTTCTGAAACTATATACCTGCCTACTTAGATTTTAAGGTTATTTTCCCCTCCTTCGTTTATTTAATAGCACATTAGAAATTGACAGGTCAGATGAATCCTATGCTGATATTTAAAAATCTATGCACATACAACAAAGTTGTACAGTCAGGTAACAGTGAGAACCTGCCAGCACTTTTCTTCTACTCAAATACTCTTTCTTCTCCACGCCAGCTCTGAACTTGATTTTTTAAATGTGGAGAAAATAATGTAGTCTATGAGCACAATCCTAACCATGTCAACACAAAAGCGAGCCATTGTGTTCAATGTATCTTACTCCCAGGAGAGTGTCTTTAGGATTGTAGCCTTTCTTGTCTGTTCCATAAACATGGCTTCATAGGCTCGTAAGCAGACTTTACACTAGATATTCTCTCCTTCTTTGTCTCTGTCTCTCTGTCATATACACATTGTGTGTGTGTGTGTGTGTGTGTGTGTGTGTGTGTGTGTGTGTGTGTGTGTGTGTGTGATTGTGATTGTGTATCTCCTCCCATCAGCTGCTTTAGCAAAGTGACTCATTGGGGTTTGCCTACAAAGCCCTTTGTAAAAATGTCATTCTGTGATGAATTATTAGACCTATTTTGGTTTGACTTTGTGACATTTCATTCCTTCCTTTGCTCATTGTCCTCAATACAAAGTATACTACCTACAATAAATTAAATAAAACTGAATGACCTTTTTTGTCCTATTTCTTTTATATCACTTTCCCCAGACATTAAGTTAACAAGTGGAAAGTTATAGACCTTTCCCAATGACAGAAATTTAAAAAGCTCTTTTGAAGAACAAAAATAATTACTCAGGATTACTGTTCCTGTTTCAGTGACACCAAGTAAGCCAATAATCAAATTTATGTACCCTACTTCTTGTACCTATTAAAAGCTCCATTATATGATCTCACATTGATTACCCAAAGTTGTTATTGCTTCTGTAAGAACAATTCCAGGCAATTTGTATGTCGTTAAAGTGGCAAGTAAGTAGCTTATTTTGATATATTTTTCCATGTATCATTTACAGTTGCCCACAACCCATAATTGCTGCCTATTAGGATTATGTTGATGACGTCTTAACACATCAATTACATTAAACACAGTTATTCGTCTTAACATTATGCGTTCAAGACGTTTGCAATCTAGATAAAAGACAAATCTAAATTTAAATCTAAATCTAAAACACAAATTTAAAACACAATCTAAATAAAACACAAAACAGACTGATTGCAAAAAAGATGTTTGCAATCTAAATAAAACACAAAACAGACTAAAACACAAAACAGACTGCAATCTAAATAAAACACAAAACAGACTGGATTCAACCTAGACAAATCAACTTTATTAAACTTAGCAAATTTTGTAGTATATCCTAACTGATCTAACTGATCCTGCACTTTCAATGTGGGTTCAAAAATCAGAGGTTAGCTCAGCTATGCTAGCTTGCTCATCTCCCAGACTGGACAATCAAACAGTCACTAAAAGCACAATCCAGAGTAACTACAGGAGTTCTTACGTCAACGTAAGAAAAATTTACTCTGGATTGCTCTATGCATTTCCCATAGGTTGCACCGTAACTATGTCAATATAAATGTCTCTTACATGACGTAAGAGCTTCGGTAGGTACTCTGGATTGTACTGTATGTAGCAGATCATCCACTTGGCATCCCAGCTCATTACTCCTGAATTCATAGAGTTGAGGAAGCTCAGAGCCACTATGTCCTCCCCCCCCCACCCCAGCTATTAAGCCCTTGAGGTTGACTCAGCACCTGTTAACATCTGCTAGGCAGCCTCTGGGGACTATTGACCACAGCAGACTCCCCACCAGTACTGCAGCAGCATGTGAATTTGTATGCTGCTGGATTTCCTGTTGCAAATTGGGTACCAAAGAACAGAGATAGACCTCTTGGGACTGAGCCATTAATGAAATTATTGCTCCATTGTAGTGCTTCATATATATATACTGTATATACTTGAGTATAAGCCGTGTTTTTTGGGCCCCAAAAGCCCCCTTGGCTTATACTCAGGTGAGGGGTAGAAATCCTCTGAAAAGTGGCAGGATCAAACCCATCATGTCATATACCATTGGATTTGTATTGAAGAGCAGAATCCAATGCAAAATTAGTTTTGAGATATCTCCTTCCTATCAAAAGTTATGGCCAAAAAACAAAAAAACCTATAAAAATAAAAAATACATTTTTGGCAATTTTTTAAGTGGGTAGGAATTTTGGCCTTGAGGTTAAGGAACTTTGGGTTCGGCATCTGGTCACCCTGTCCTATGCATGTCTACTCTGAAGTAAGCCCCACTAAGTTCAATGAGGCTTACTCCCAGGAAAGTGTGCAGGATTGCAGCCTATGAGTTCCAAGAAGGCTACAAGGTAGCAGTACCTTGTACCAGTACCAGTACCTGCTGCATTTCCCATCCTAGGCTTATATTCGAGTCAATAAGTTTTCCCAGCTTTTTGTGGTAAATTAGGTGCCTCAGCTTATACTCAGGTCAGCTTATACTCCAATTTATACGGGTATATACATCATCGGTACTCATAAATCTTTGACTGGCATGTTTTGATACCTTAGTTTGGAGCATTTCCAATCATTATCCAACAGTCATCAGCTTGACACCTATGGCCTGTATAGAATCACATAGAATGTTTTTCTTTTCATTCGTTCACATGTAAAGAGCTGTTCCATGGACACATATTAATTTGAATCCATTTGCATAGAAATGAGAATTTTCACAGCTTCCAGCAATGCAATATTTTGCTGTGTTGGTAACAATATAGATGCTAAAATGCACTTCTTAGGAAAAAATGTCCTTATTTCTAAGGCTTATGTTGCATGCATGGGTAATATCACCAATATTTATGCAAGTCAAAGCCATGGCCACTTAGTGCTCTGTTTTCCCTACAAAGTTTTGCAACTTTGAAATAACTTTGTACTGAGCATACTCGTGTAAGTGTGATTGGCATAAAACACTATCTACTACTTCTTTTTTCCTTACAAAAAGAGTAATTACTTTAATTTTCTGAACACTCGCCATATCATTCTGACCTGTGTTCCCAAGAGGTGCCTCTGAAAATCTTCTTCTATTCTTGAAAGATTACATACAGCATTATCTCCCCAACTGAAATTGAGTATGTAAATGTGTCTCAGGAAACACAGTACAGGTAATAGCTTCATAATCTTACTATCTAGGTATTAACCTCTAAAGTTTCACAATAGAAAAAATATAAAAGTATCACTTCCTTCCCAAACAATGTGTTAATCTTCTCTACTAGGTCACACCAATCAAAAGCGGATCCTTGGAAGTTGTAAATTGGTATAACTCCATTTCAATCAGTTCTACAAGGTTGACTTGCAACTGTTCCCTTATTACATTAAAAAAATGTGCTCCCTAGTCTTCAGGTCTTCCGTTGGATCAAAGTCATTGTCAACCAGCCATAAAACTGAAGCTCTGGATTTTCATGTTTGTCTGTCTGCTGGCACCATGTTCCTCTGTTCTGCTTCAACATGCCTTACGGCGCATTTGCAATATGTACCCATCCCATGCATATCTGTTCCATGAATCTGGCTTAGGACCATGAATACATTTTATACACACAAACAACACTCTATTCTAGATTAAATCATGCAGGAATATCAACCTTTGCAAACAACAAAAGTTTAGTGTACACACCATTTCCTACAAAAAAATTCAAATTCTACTGTATTTGAATGAAACAGCAATTACACTTCTGTTTCTCCTATTTGAAGCAGCTCTTCATTTGATGCTATTCCAAAGAGTCTCTAACCTTTGGGAATAAAAGTTTGAGATGGCTATCACCCAAAAGAAGAGCTGAAAAGTACTTCACCATGCTTCGAGCATCATGCATGGTGTTTTGGAAAACCAACTACAAATTCCCAAGTACTGCTTTTCATAATTTTTTGCATGTGACTTCTCACCATACTTACTGAAACATGCATTGCTACTTTACAGGAAATGGGAAAAGAAGGCTGATGTTGTGGTTGTAGAAGCATCAACTAGTATAACAGTAGTTTGCCATACAAGGAGCATTAATTTCCTAGCCTGAAGAAACATCTGTGAAAAGTGGGAGTGATGGTCTAGGTCACATTGGAAATTGTTATGAAGTCTACAATCTGACATCCTAGTCCAATCTCTGCATCAGGCAGATCAAGATAAGCTTGATTCCAAGTTTTGTACATGATTGATAATTGGGTCCTTTTGGGAGAAAGGCAAAAAAAAAAAAAATACTGTAAATAGACAGAATTACCTGGAGTGAGGGGAAGTACCAAGCCATGCACATGCTATGAATGTGGTTGTGTTTGATTGTAGTGGTCCAGTTCAACAACAAAAGTATGGTCCAAACTGGACCATTGAAAACCAGTTTTCCCCTCTCCAGAACATTGCCCACTAGTATAGTTCTTTAGGTATGTGTTTCTGATATGGTGGCATAAGTATGGTCTGGATTGACCCAAAACTGAGCTCCCACTATAATGTATGTTGATGCCAAATTGTACTTATCAAATGTTCTTAGAATATATGGGTTTTACCACCACCCACTTCACCTGTTGCAGTGATGGATATTTTGCTAGCTACATGATATTAAGAGTGACACTGCCCCATTAGTACAAAATATAAGTATGAAACTTTTCTGCACTGTCTCTCCAAAGCTTAATAAGTTTCATGAAGAAATTCCCTGTGGTTAAATTTGATTCTGTTGCTGTATGCCTTGCTTCTAGATCTGCTGAGAAATTCATTCTACATTCCAGTTTCTTTCTTTTCTACCAGGCTCAGCAGTGCTTGTGGTACTACCTGTTGTCAGAAAATGTCAAATCTGTAAGCAAAAATGTCAGGTCTATGAGCAGAAATCCTGCTTAATGAAACAGAACTCACCTTGTAGTTCTTCAAAAGGTTTTTAAAAAGCTTATTTACAAAAAAATTGCATTATATCCACCTGTGTTCTCGTTAATCAATTTCTATCACTTGTGCTGCAAGACACTCTTTTTGTCACTCTGAATTCTAAATCCTTCACTGTCCTATATAGATGATATATGCATTATTTTAAATGCTTTTGTGCCATGTACCAGTTGTTCTGATCACAGCTTAGTTTCCTTCACTCTGATAGGTTATGTTGTGATCTTTCTATTCTTGGCTTTGACATTCTCTGTTTTTTTCTGCTGGACTCTTTAATAATTAACTAGTATTTTTTTCCCCATGCTGAGTCTAATTATTTCCATCTTTCTTCATCTGCCATGATTTTCATTCCTGTTCAGCATTTTGCATGCAATTCAGGCTCTTGTACCTTCTCCCACACAAGTTAATTTTGTACCTGCAGTAACTTGGTCTGTCTTTCTTTCTTTCTTTCTTTCTTTCTTTCTTTCTTTCTTTCTTTCTTTCTTTCTTTCTTTCTTTCTTTCTTTCTTTCTTTCTTTCTTTTATATAGCCCTTGTGGGTGACAACAATTATTCATAGGCTGCTCCTTGCTTGGTGGATGGTAAGTTATACAGGGCTTGGTTATAGAGTTCTCATATTTTTTTAGAATTCAGAACATCAGTGTCATAGCATGGAAAATACAATTTCCTCTGCAGATAGCAGTGATTTCTGGTTGTTACAAGGTTGTGACAACATCGTGGGATGTTGTGACATCACAGGACAAATCACGGGATCAATTTGTTCTTATTACAAAATATTTACTTTGCAAAACAAGTAGTGCATGACATGATTCTACTCTCCCATTTTTGGGTTAGTGTCATTATTTATTTTTTTAAATTGTTTTAATACTCTATTCTAAAGCACTCTATTCTTATAATATTCTAATACTGAGGCTCTCACATCAAAGCATTTTTAAATGTCAGCAATTCCCTTATCTGTTAATAACTTTCTATGAGTCTTTTTTAAAAACATTGTTTGCAGGTTGATCTCTCTCTCCCCTCTTGCACTGGAACATTCATGTAACCTTTCCTTTTTCCATTTTTTCTGTACAAGGCCATTTTTTCCTGAAGCATCTATCTCCTACCCCACCTATTACATGGGGATGAGAGAATATCATATTTTCTCACTGAAAATGAACTTGCAGGAAAATTGCACAAACCTGCAGGTGCAGCTGAGTTGTATTTTAACTGACTGTGCAGGAAAACCATCATTTGATATGACCCATATCTTTTCTTGACTGACTTTTTCAAAATGAAAAGTCACATTGAGAAACAGTGATTGGAACAGAAGATCGGAAGGAGAAAGTTTAATCTTTTCCTTTTAACCCTTTCCTTTTCTGCCATTTGTCATTCTCAATCTGCTTTTTCTAAACATTCTCAATCTGCTTTTTTCCCCTTGGGAGAAAAGAATCCTTGAATCCTTGATGGGTCTACTCACATTTAGGCTATCTCTGGTGGTGGTCTAACTGCGGTTAGACCTAAGTGGCTATAAGTTACTAAGGTCTGCCCCTGCTTCCCTCTTAGCCCTTCCTCTTATCCTTACTATCCAGAGGTAGAATGGAATGATAATGCTTACCATAAGTTGTAACCATAACCATAATGCTCACCATAAGGACTGCATCATGAGAAGTACTTTGACAGTTCAAAAGTAGGCAAAATATTGTCAAAGTGTAAAAGCACCACAAATTCCACAATGGCCTCTTACTGGTTCAGCAGTATTTTTACTGAGTTTGTCACGAGAGTTTTCCTGCATGGGCATATTGTGATCCTCATCCTACTGCTGTCTGGCATATTTGAGACCTTCCATAAAAATAAAATAAATCAGTTTTTGTTCAAGACACCAAAGAGTGGAGGGAGGAGAATAAAACTACTCCACTATTTTACTCATTAATATGTAGCTTAGAATAGAAAATATTCCCAAGAGGAGGAAGGAAGTGAAGTTCAGTTTCACATCTATTTACCCTAGTGATGTTTTTGAGGCTGGAAGCATAAATGATTTTTGGATTGCAAACAAGAAAAGAGGATGCAAACTCACTAATGAAGTCCATTAGTGTTATTGCCACAGCTAAGGAGGCTTGCCAAGTATCTGCATTAATTAGAATAGAACTGCATGTTTGGAAACATACATTTTTTTATCTTTCCTATTCTCTTCTGGTCTCTTGCCTTTTTAAAAAACAAGAAACAAAATTTAGAACCATATAAAGCTCTGGGGTGCAATTTCAAGCCGTGTGTATGAAGAAATAAATAATTGACAAAGATGTTTTGTGAGCTGAAAGTGTTTGCTATGCTAAAAATAACACAAGTTTTTAAATAATGTATAGTTGAAAATATAATGTGGTTGATTTATGGAAAAGGTAAAATTATATATAGTTTGTGAATTAATGGCTACCAGGTATTTGCTTTCTCATTTTCTTCCTGACAAGTAATTACTTGATCCATAGTTATTGTGTGGTATTAGTGGTAATTTTCTTCATGACATTAAAAATATTCTTTACAATTCCTTATATTATTAACAGCACAATCCTAACCATCTCTGCTCAGAAGTAAGCCCCATTTTGTTCAATTGGTCTTATTCCCAGGAAAGTGTGTTTAGGATATACCTTCCTGGGAGTAAGACCTATTGAACACAATGGGGCTTACTTTTGAGTAGACATGGTTAGGCTTGTGCTCAGAATTTCCCCCTTGATTAGCTATACTATGAGTTCTTATTGGCTTACTGCATTTTTGAGAATACTTTGCCTCTTCCAGCATGAATAAATAACTGCATTCAAAATAAAGTTATGAATATAAGGTGAATATTCAATGCTAAAGATATACAACTGACCAACTACATTGTGCTCAATATTCAGGTGGAAAGAACATTTATTTTCCTGATTTGCACTATTCCATCATGTAGGCTAAAATGTATCAATGCATCTGCCAGGCACTTTCAATACAATCACCACACATAGCAGTGGACCGAGGATATTGTGATGATATTATTATACATAAATGCACAGCAAACAATTTTGTGCTGGTTTCATTCACTTCACCAGTCGGACCCTTCCCAAGAGTCTAGGACTGTGTGATGTAGCAGCGTATAATTCATGCTGATCCCAGAAGAGCGGCTTTCTGCAGTTGGCAGAGTGATATTTTGTCAATGCCAATAGTTTTCAGGTGCCTGCCAAAGTCTTTGGGCACTGCACCCAGTGTGCCAATTACCACTGGAACCACCTGCACTGGCTTACACCAGATACGCTGTAATTCGATTCTTAGGTCTTGGTAGCAGGAGATCTTTTCCAGTTGTTTCTCCTCTATTCTGCTGTCACCTGGTATGGCGATGTCAACAAGCCACACCTTACTTCTTTCTATGATGGTGATATCTGGAGTATTGTGTTCCAAGACCTTGTCCGTCTGTATCCTGAAGTCCCACAGAAGCTTGACCTGCTCATTTGCAACCACTTTTTCAGGCTTGTGGTCCCACCAGTTTTTTGCCACTGGCAGATGATACTTTTGGCATAGATTCCAGTGGCTCCTCTGGGCAACAGAGTCGTGCCTCAGTTTGTAGTCAGTCTGCGCGATCTTCTTGCAGCCACTTAGAATGTGGTTGATGGTTTCATCCACTTCTTTGCAGAGCCGGCATTTGGGGTCATCGGCTGGTTTTTCAATTCTGACCTTGATAGCATTTGTCCTGATTGCCTGTTCTTGGGCAGCAAGAATCAGGCCTTCCGTCTCCTTCTTCAGTGTTCCACTTGTGAGCCACAACCAGGTCTTATCCTGATCCACTTTTCCTTCGATCTTGGCAAGGAATTGGCCATGCAGTACTTTATTCTGCCAACTGGCAGTCCGAGCCTGAATTGCACTATTGCGATACTCATAGTTGGTCTGCTGCACTTTCAGCAACTTTCTCTTGCTGACTTCAATCAGAGCAGATTCCTGGCTCTCTCGCACATAATCTACTAGGGCATGTTTTTCTTCTTCAACCGACTGCTTCACTTGCAAAAGTCCTCTGCCCCCTGATCTTCTAGGCAGGTACAGCCTGTCAACATCACTACGTGGATGTAAAGCATAGTGAATGGTCATTAATTTCCTTGTTTTCCTGTCCAAGTCATCCAGTTCCTTTTGTGTCCAGTTCACAGTGCCAGCAGTATTCCTAACTACAGGTATGGCCCAGGTATTTATAGCCTTTATAATGTTGCCGCCATTCAATTTGCTCTTCAAAATTTTTCTAACCCTTTGTATGTATTCTTTGCTGATCACAGTTTTCACATGCCCGTGCTTGATATTGTCCAGCTGCAGTATGCCCAGATATTTGTAGGCTTCAGGCTGGTGGCATTTAATGGTTTGACCATTTGGCATTTCAATGCCATCACTTTCCGTGATCTTCCCTTTCTTTAGTGCCACTGTGGCACATTTGTCCAGGCCAAACTCCATGTTGATGTCGGTACTAAAGACTAGGACTGTATTGGTGAGTGACTGGATTTCTGCTTCTGACTTTCCGTAGAGCTTCAAATCATCCATGTACAATAGATGTGAAATTTTCTGTGGGTTTTTGGTAGTTTGGTAACCCAGATTCACTTTCTGTAGGATCACTCACTGACAAAGGGATCATCGCTATGACAAACAGCAATGGGGACAATGAGTCCCACTGGAAGATTCCCCTTCTAATGTTGACAAGTCCATAACTTTAATTGGCTACGAATAATTCTGTCTTCCAGAGTTTCATTGCATTTTCAATGAAATTTGTTACATTTTTGTTGACCCCGATGGATTCCAGACATTTTATGATCCAGCTGTGTGGCAATGAATCAAAGGCTTTTCTATAGTCAATCCAAGCCATGTGCAGATTGGTTTTCCAGCTTTTACAATTCTCCAGTATCATTTTATCAATCAGGAGCTGGTCTTTTGTGCCTCTGCTTCTCCGTTTATTGCCTTTCTGCTCCACTGGTAAGAAGTTATTTATTTCCAAGTAATCCTGAATCCTGTCAGCTATGATGCCTGTCAGCAGCTTGAACATGGTGGGTAGACACATTATTGGCTTGAAGTTTCCTGGTGCTATCCCTTTTGCTGGATCCTTCTGTAGTAGGAGATTCTTTCCAGGTGTTAACCACTGGCTGATGTTATCTGTTCGTAGCATTTCATTAAATTATTCAGCCATTTTTTCCATGCAGGCTAGTCAGGTACTTGAGCCAGAACCCATGGAGCTGATCATTACCAGGTGAAGTCCAGTTTTTAACTCTTTTCACTCTGTCTGATCATTTCAGTTGTTATTTCCATCTGTTCCATTTTGTTCCTGGAGAAATGTTCTTCAAAGTCTTTTATCCACCCAGCACCTCTGTTGTAATCTTTCTCGGTTTCCCATAAGTTTTTCCAGAGTTGAGTAGTCACATTTTTCTCAGGCTTTATTACTTTTATATCTGCTCTCTGATTCAACGCCTGGTAGAATCCCTTTGATCTGACTGGAACATTTGATTTTGTCTATACTGGATGACTCTGGCTTCATATCTTTCAATTTTTCTGGCTGTTGCTGTGATCTGCTGTCTCACAATTTCCATGGCTTCTTCAATCTTCCTTGTGTTCAGCCAGTACTTTTTGACCAGGTATTGCTTGATTTTGTCATTCCTCAGTGTTTTCTCCTTCATGTTCTTTAAGTTACTTGCATCTGATCGCAAACTCTTGATCTTCAATTCCAGTCTGATTTTCCATTTTGGTTTTCCAGTTGATTTTCCAGAGGACTTTTCCTCTGCTGTTCTTCAGTTTTGCAGCTTTTCCTTATTTCTTCCAGTTCAACATCACTGAAGATCTTTTTCCGGACTATGAATCGTCTCTGGTCAGCCAGTCTAAGATGGGTTTGAATGTGGGAATTCTTGGTTCCAGAGTTGGTACATCCTCTTCTGGTAGCCACACTTTTCAGGTTCTGAGTTGTAGTAGCACTTCATGATGATACGATTCTCTAACATTGAGTATTTCTGCCGCTTTTGTGGTTGTCCATTTGATGGTGTTCCCTGATCCAATAGCCCACTTGTCGACGGATGTATTATATGGGCTGTAGGTGGCGCAAGCTGTTAAGACACTGTGCCTGTTAACCAGCAGGCCAGGGTTCGAGACCCGGGGTGGCCCCACAAGACAGGGTGAGCTCCTGTCCTTAGTCCAGCTCTGCGACGTCAGCTGGATCTAATCGTATTGGCTCTGCCTTTCCATTGGACTAAGTCAGTGGCGTGGAAAAGGGGGATTTGCTGCTTGGGTAACAGCCTATCTTCCATAACAATCCAACCCAGACTTTTGTGCTTTGCATGCAACGTTTGCAGTGCACAGCACGATACCATGGCCTTTCAAGACTGATGGAGGCCTGCTTTTTTTATTATTATTATTATTATTATTATTATTATTATTATTATTATTATTATTATTATTGCTGCTGCTGCTAATGATGATTATGATGATGACAGTGACGATGATAATAATAGAATAAATCATGTAATATTTTGGTGTTAAAAGGAGTTAAAAGAATCACAACATATTTTATATTGAATCGAGGCGTACCTAGGCAAAATGGCACCAGTAGCAAGCACTAAAATTTTGTCCCTATCAAAACACCTGAAATCCACCTTTTAGCTAATGTTACAAGTCAAATCAAACCACAGTGGCGCCTCACGTAAAGAATGCCTCACGTAAAGTATGTTTCACGTAACAAACAAAAATTTCTCTAGGATTCTGCTTCACGTAAAGAAAACATTCGTTGGCAGTTGGGGCAGACACGCTGGCCAGCAGCCTGTTTAAAAAGCTTCAGGGCTGCCTAGCGTACCTGCCCATAGTGAAAGCAACACTTCCATGCTGTTCCTCTGGCTGGGCATCCGCTGGGCAGAGGGAAAGAAGAGCAACTGGAGAAGAGCAGTGGAGAAGAGGGAAGCAGCTCAGGGCTAGCCAGAAGGGAGCAGGGGAGAGAGAGGCTCAGGATGGAGAGAAGGAGAAAGTGGGGAGACACTTTGAAGGTGTCTTGGATTGCAGCCTCCTAACCATGTCTACCCAGAAGTAAGCCCCATTGTGTTAAATGGGTCTTACTCCCAGGAAAGTGTCTTTAGGACTGCAGCCTAAGTAGACTTCATAAGATCATGCACATTAAATGCATATTTTGAATTCATTCTCAGTGTTCTGTCATCATTTTTACATCCAGTTAAATATTTTTATATGAATATTTTGGGCTTTGTGGAACCAATCGTCTGAGTTTCCATTATTTCCTATGAGAAAAACCGTTTTACGTAAAGAATGTTTCACATAAAGAACATGCCTCCGGAATGAATTAAATTTGTTACGTGAGGCGCCACTGTATTATAATGTCAAATAATATCAGACTACAAGTCAAGCTTTTCATTAAATTTCAGTTTGCACAAACTATTTGCAGCTCCTTTTCCACCCTTTGGAGATATCAATCCTTCCAGGGCCACAACCAAGTAAGGTCAATGGGTCTTACTGTCAAGCTAACCTGAAGGTAGAGAGACAGACAGACAGACACAGAGAGAGAGAGAGAGAGAGAGAGAGAGAGAGAGAGAGAGAGTATCTGACTATTCCAGCCTGGAGAGGGGGGCAGGGGAGACCTGATGTTACACAGACATCTGTCCCCCAACCATAGCTGCCCCTGATCATGTCCTCTTTTTCCAGGAGATGTCCTCTTTTTTAGCCCTGTGGCCTGGAATAAATCTCAATTGTCCTCCTTTTCCTTGTGGCTGTGCAACATGTAGCCTTCTTGTAATTAATAAAGTAAATGTAATAAATTAAAAGTAATAGTTTCAAATTTAATAATAAGTAATATTAGCAGGCCTCCGTCAGTCTTAGAAGACTATGGTATCGTGCTCGGCGCTGCATACGCTGCATGTGAAGCATGAAAGCCTGGGTTGGATTGTTATGGAGGATAGGCTGTTACTTAAGCAGCAAATCCCCCCTCTCCACAACACTGAATTAGTCCAATGGAAAGGCAGAGCCAATACGATTGAATCCAGCTGGAGTCGCAGAGCTGGGCTAAGGGCAGGAGCTCACCCGTCTTGTGGGGCCGACCCTGGGCTCGAACCCTGGCCTGCTGGTTAACAGGCACAGCTTCTTAGCCACTTGCGCCACCCACAGCCCTAATAAGTAATAATAATACTTATTTTTAATAAGTAATATACTGTTTAAATTAATCACATGAAAGCAATGTTTATGACTTTTTAGTTTTTATTTTGTTATATCCTATATTTTTATTGGGTGTTCTACATTTGGGGGGACGGCTTGTCTTCTTTTTGATTTATGACATTGGGTTACCTTGCTATAATGGGACTACTTGTGAGTAGAGCTGTGGAAGGCTAGGCAGTGTGATGCTCCAATCCTATTCACTTTTACTTGGGAGTAAGGCTATTGACTATAATGGATTACTTGTGGGTAGAGCTGTGGAAGGCTGGGCAGTGTGATGCTGGAGTCCTGTCGAGAGCAAATGCAAACTGGGGCTGGAAGCCCTTTTCAAGGTGACAAACGGAAAGAACTGCTTGAGTTGTTGCGTTTAAGGTAACTAGTCTTACCTGGTTGTGGGCTCCTTTAGGAGGGACAATGAGATTTTCTCCTGGGATGTTGTTCATAGAAATCTGCAGAGAAGGGAAGGGAAGTGTGATAGCCCAGCATAGTAGCATATCTTTGTATTTTAGCCACAAAGAATGCCTGTGGGAGCCTGGGCTGCCTGGCCTCCTTTGAAGTGCGCTGCAGGGGTGGACATGGGCAAGTGCCTTTGGTTTTGGTTGCCTCTCCAAGGGCAGAACCCGTGCAAAAAGCTTCCCTTGCTATACCCTACTTATGCATCTGAATCCAGCATATTTCATGTCTCAGTTTCTTGTAAAAAAATTATCTTATAATATTAAGGATTAGAAATGTGGATGACTTTCAATATATTTTAGGAAATATTTGCAACTAGTAGCTTGTGAAGCATAATTGAGAGAAGTGTTAACATTCATTTTATGAATTATTTGCTCTTTAGTTATAATTCCAATAACTCTGATTAAAGTATTCTCCCGAGGGACTCAAGAACTACTTTTATTTTTTATATGATAAAATATGAAAATGTACTATACTAACTCTCTCATACTGTGGCCTAGTAGGAGGGCAGCAGTAACTTGCTACAGCTGCTAGTGACAACTGTCTGAAAAATGTTCTTTATTCATCTCACTCAGAACAGTTTGTAGGACTGGGATCTCTTTTCAGGCTTCAGGAAGATAGAGCAGGAAAGGGAGAGGATGGAACAAGTTGGGGAAGGGCAGTGATGGGGTGAGTGTGGACAAATTAGCGCTCTCTCTCTCTCTCTCTCTCTCTCTCTCTCTCTCTGAGCTCACTTTAAGAGAAATATCACTGAAAAAGCCTCTTAATCCCACCAGCATTGTCTGGTGCATTTCCTACTTTTGTAATGTTCATAACTTACCATAAAGTAGTTATGCCTATGATAGAAGCCATAGAAATCCTATGATTTTGCATCGGCTTGCAAGATTTACAGCATGTAAGTCTCTTTGTTTAGAGGTTTTTAATGGCTTGCCCTCATTATGTCAATGTGACAAACTAACCTCACTAAAATATTCAAAAATTACATAGGCTATGCATGGATTACCCCAAGGTATTTAGTTCTTGACAGTAGTTCTTAGTTATGCAATTAGATCAGGCTTTGCTATGGACAGGTGGGAGATTCATTGCAAATCATGCAAGTTCAATGTTTTGAGTTAAATGCTTTAAACAAGTGTATTGTTACCCATCAGCCATACTGCAGCGCAACACCTGGGTCTGTAGGCTATTTAGATGAAAACTGCCCATTTGGGTATCAGTGTTTTCAAGAAAAAAAATCATTATGTAATAACATTTGCAAAGACAAGAGAATGTTCAGTGGAGTCTGTGATAAAGCTATGAGATAAATGTCTTCTTATGCCGCCACTGAGATCCCATCAATTGGTCAGCTGAACCTCTGTGATAGGATTGAACAATCCCTATGATTCAGCCGGCATTAAAAACCAGGTCTAAGATTCTACTTTGATTTCACCAATTCTCAGCAATGTACTTCCAACTGCCTTCATTACAGGATATAGTATGTTATTCTCATTGTACAATTCACCTGTTTTTACTGATCACTTTAGCAATAAGCATTTAAGGCTGCAATCCAGAGTTATGGCAGTGAGGAGTGCCCTAGCTGAGCTGCCCCAACTATTCAGAGCAGAGAGTTATGCTGCATTCAGAGAGTCAGGAAGCCTGGGCTGACCCAGTGGCTCCAGAGCATGCTCGGTAGGCACCAAGTGTAACAACTAGGGAGGGCTTGCTCCTGAGGAGTCCCCCTCAGATCTCACCGAACAAGGAACAGCTGTGGTGTCTGCCTTATAAGGAAGAACAGAAGTTCCTGACAACCAGTCACAGCTGCAGCATGGGACTCCAGTACAGCAATACCTCTAGTGGAGGATGGATACAAGGGGCTTGTTGGAGTGGCCTGCTGTATCCCCAGGTTGGTGGGCAGCCGTAGTTGTTCCATATCCTGAGGTTGAGAGGCAGGGTTTGCAGCTTGGCTGGCCAAGAACTCAGATTTTTGATCAAACTGTCATTCTTACTTGGGCCTTATCATGGACCCCTATTGGTCTACTCATGACTATACCTGCTCCTGAGGTGGTATAACTCTGAGGAGCTGGAAGAGGAAATTTCTGCTCTGGAAACAGGCTCTGGATACAGCCCTAGGCAATGTTGAACATGTCCTCAACATGCCTCTTCTGAACTGCCTAGGCTGTCCCACTTAGGGCAGCCCAGGTTCACCTCTCGTGGGGCACCCTATGTTGTCTTAGGGTGCCCAAGCCTTTTCCAGAGTAGGGTGGAGCATCTTGGAATTGTGCCACTGCAGTGATAGATAGGGTAGTCCAAGTGCACTTCTGGATTGCAGCCTATGGCACTTTCCTAGGAGCAAGACCCATTGAACACAGTGGGGCTTACTTTTGAGTAGACATAGTTAGTCTTGTGCTCTTTAGTATATATAAACACATGTGTGTTAACCATTGCTTTGTTCTTAGATTCTGCTGTGGAAGTAAAAATGCTATATATCTTTGCCTGGAAATGCATCTGTAACTTTAATGTTGTTAGACTTTAGGTAGACAAATAAAGTTCTTTGCATGATAAGAAGATAAAACGTGTAAAACATTTTTTCATGCTTTGCAGATGTAAGACAGCCCAATTGTCAACCTGGAAGAGCCCCATTATAATAGGGGGTGGATAAGTTGTTTCTGTGGGCTACACTGAGCCCATAGGCCTAATTTTTAATATATTGTAATGGAAATAGATGGTCCATTTTTCCTGTGTTGGCTCTTTTGGTCCTAAGTTTACCCTAAGCTCTTCTCATCTGCATTTTTTAATTGTGTCAATATGCTTTCTCATATGTTCCATGGTGTGTGGATAGGTTGGTAGGTAGGTAGGTAGGTACGTACCTACGTATGTACATAGTACTCTCATGCAAATAAACCTGACTCAATGGTTCCATATAATTTATAAAAGGAAAGCCCTATGTCTGAATGATTTAGCTTACAGCCAGTGATAGGCTTCAAAGAAATTAAGAACCGGTACTCTGTCCATCTGGCAGCCACTTTTAAATGGCTATTTTTAAACTTTATATGTACTATCTGTTGTTAAGAACCGGTTCTATAGAGTAGGTGCGAACCTGCTGGTGCCCACCACTGCTTACAGCATGTCGTTCTGCCCAGATAAAACAGTACACAGCTGAGTTTTCCACTACTCCCTAGTGGAAGATGTTTCTCTGTGATGAACTGAATAGAAAACATTTTCCCTTTTTGCATCAGTGCCTAAGCAGCAGTGCAGAGTACTAGTTTTGTGTAAGGTATATGCATTATATTGCCCCATAGAGAGCAAAGTGAGCACATTATGAATTAGAGGAGGAAAAGGTGGGGAGAACAAATTTTTTTTTCATCTTCTGTCTTGAACTAAAATGAAAAAGTTTTACTTTCTTATTTATATAATTCCTCACTAGGTCTGGAGGAATCTGAAGTCTGACACTTTGAGGTTTGCATTTTCCATCCTTGTCTTTTAGAAAAGAAACTGACAGATTGTTTAAAACTCTCATGTATCATGCTCAGTAATTTAATAATTTATTTGCCATGCATGTCTTCTCCAGCTGTTGCTTTGAGAAAAGGTATACAGTAGTTCTCTAAGGCGTTGAGACAACAACATAAGCACCACATAAATATTCACTACAAAGTCTTTACTGTCAGGGAGAAATAATTACGTCTATGACAGCGTTCAGCATTGGCTGCCGAAATAGTTCTGAGTCATTCTCTCATTCACCTTCAGGAGAATTCTAGAAAGTAGCTTTTTGCTGAAGAGAAGATATTGAGTGTTGACAGCACCCAGCACCCAAGACACCCAGAATGCAACCCCAACGCCCAATTAGGCCTGCACAAGTCTCATGTTGGACTGTGGTTGCCGCAAAAGCACCATAAGGCTTCTATACCACTCTGGAAGGTGGGGTAGTGCACATATGTGCTGTTCTCCCCATGCCACCATGGGAATGGGGAGATGGGTGAGATG
The DNA here is from genome assembly GCA_030015325.1 of Cryptoblepharus egeriae. Taxonomy (NCBI): domain Eukaryota; kingdom Metazoa; phylum Chordata; class Lepidosauria; order Squamata; family Scincidae; genus Cryptoblepharus; species Cryptoblepharus egeriae. Next base: position 181,357,004 of record JAREYC010000001.1, on the reverse strand, counting down.
CACTGGCCTAAATTGCTTAAGATGGTGCACCCAGTGAGTTTGTCCTCATGTCCAGACCATACCAATGGGGCAACACTTTGTATATTATATGCTGCTTTATCAACAGTATTTGTGCTAATGCAATCAAGTCATAAGTCAGCAGAAACCTTTTCTGCATACCACTAATTTTTTTAGATTTTTTGTTAAACCTATGCAACTTTTTTGTAAATGTAACATTGTGATGGATTGCAATATTGAGATGTAACACTGAGATGGTTTGTTAGAAAGCAATAGCAATATAATTTTCTCCAATGTTGCATGTGATGCCTGATAGACAGCAACATCTCAATGGTATTCCAAAGGCGTTGCTATTTTCAAAAATTGTTGGATTAAGAGACTGTATGATATTAGAGTCACTGTATTTATTTAATTTATTATTGAAGGGATTTATGCACTGCCTTTTGCATGCTAAAGCAAATGCCCAAAGAGGCTTACAAAGCTTTTATCCTTTGTCCCTACAACAGCCCAACCCTGTGATGAATGTGAGGCTGAGAGAGTGACCTGCCCAAGGACATCCAGGAAGCTTCATGGCTAAGGGTGGATGGATCTTCCAGGTTTCAGTTCAACTCCCAAACTACTACACCAGACTGGCCCTAGTAAAGACTAATATGCATAGCAGACACATTTAACAAGATGCAAGTGGTAACATTTTCTTCTTCTTGGAGTCAAGATTCTGCCATGTGCCAAAGGTTTTCAAATAACATTCCTACACATATCCATCAATGGACAAAGCTGATATCAATGGCCTAAAACAGTAATGACCTCAAACAGTAGTAACAAACTCAAACAGTAAATATAGGAATCCCTCACATTTTGGATGTCCAAAACTGAAAACCATTGGATAGTGGAACCCAGTCTTTTTCAGCTTGCAAAAGCAAAATGGCCACCAAAAACAGCATAATAACACATAGCCATTAATTCATAACAAATTATAGTAAAATTAACATGTATGGGCAATGAATAACTTATTTATTTGAACAACGGTTATTTACTGAAGAAAGTCATAAGAAAATGATAAAAACAGTTTGATCACCACGTCACTTGCAAATAAAGATTGGGGAAAACAATTTTAACATAGAGAGGTTGAAAGAGTGAAACGTGAGGAATGAATGAGTCCTGGGTTTAATTGAAAGTTGTTGGAAGAACAGGACTGTGAGAAAATGGACCATTAGAAAGTGGGGGATGCCTGTAATGTTTACACTTTTGCAACATTTTTTATGCATTTCCAGCATGTGAAAAGTCTGCTCAGTTGACTAGCCACTGGCTTGATAATGAATTCCCATGTGTTTCTTCAAAGGCTGAAGCAAATTACACTCCTGGAAGGGGTGCACAATAGGAGAACCAAGTCATTTTTATACATGCAAATTATGCTGCACTAATGTCTTAGGAGGCATTACTCTGCAAGCCATAGTGTTCTGATGTTGTCAGCAGGTTTCCTGTTCGGTGCAGCAGCAATCCAATTAAAAATGGCCATCAAAGCAGTGTTGAAGTGCATTAAATAATTCTCATTAATGTCATATTCAATTAAATGCTTCACTGTGGAAGATGTTCATTACTTCCTTTGCTAAATTCTGACCTTGTGTACAAAAGTTTTAAAAAATGTTCTTGATTTAAATTTCAGGAATTACAAGCACTGAACATGTTTGCTTTTACCAATATATGGTTTATTATTTGCTTCTTTTTTATGTGTCCCAGCATTCAGAACTCTTAATTGTTGTGAGGGATTAATTACACATCCTCTTATCTCTCTCTTTATAGTTAACCCTTTTTTCATGCCTCCTGGGTAGTCTTCCTGTGGAGGACTTCTGATCCATGTACATCATGGATCTTCTTTTTAGAGGTATGCTGCTTAACCTACAACTAGGAACATAAGAAGAGCCTCCACTGGATCAGGCCAAAGGCACATCTGGTCCAGCATCCTTTATCACACAGTGGCCCACCAGATGCTTCAGGAAGCACATATGACACCTGCATCCAGGTGCACCCCCTGCATCTGGCATTTTGATGTTGTCCACCTCTACACCCATCCCTCATGGCTTGTAACCTTTTCTCTAGGAGTATTTCATGGCTTAATGGTCCTTTTCTCTAGGAGTTTTTCCAATCCTCCTTAAAGTCATTGAGGTTAGATGCCAACACCATCAACTGATGGTGTTCAATGTAGGAATGGATTCTAGATAAGCCAAATTCTTGTCTCTCAATCCTCTCAGGAGCTAGCATGCCTACCCCAGATCTTTAAAGGCTTCTCTCTATAGTCACAGACAATGCCAACCTCAGCAATAAGCCTGTTTTCATCCTCCACAATCATCCTGCCATTAACAGGCAAAGAAGGGGCCCTTTTTAGAGTTCTCTGCCTGTTATTATACACATATATCTAACAACAGCATACTGCATTTGTGAAAGGAATGTACATCATTTGGGAAAGGAACAAGAAACAAAGGAAATTTTGGGAAAGGACCAACCAAGTGTTACTTCCCTGAGGAAAAAACCTTACTAATTTTCAATGTCATATGCACTGTTTGTAAGTAAGATATTTGTTTTCTGCAATGTATTGCTGGTATGATACAAACACATATACAGGTTATCCTTCATTAGGGTTCTGTTCTGAAACAGAACATTTAAAAAGTGGAAAAAACAGTTTTAAAGACCCACTTCCAGATTTCTTGCTCCTTCATTGGTCCTAATGGAATTACATTCTGCCTCAATTTCTGCAGTGGTTTGATTGTGGGACACCCCCCCCCATACAAAAAAATTTGTTAAATAAAAGTAGTAAAAATAAATTTAAAAGTGCATCCCTATACAATTGTTTATAAAAGCTTTCCTTACTGTTGTAGAGAGACATGCAACAGAAAAAGAGATATGTAAAGGACCCCCTACGTTGGGATGGCATAGTTTAAGTATGGAATGATTGCTTGCATAACTATCTCTCTACAAAGGGTAAGAAGAGCTGTTTCAAAATTTGATTTTACAAGGGATGCATTTTCCCTCATCTTCAGAAATCTGCACATGTTCCTTCTCATTTGCAGTGGCCAATTGTTTTGAGTCAAAACTGTATATAAAAAATCCATATATAACAAGGTTGAGCCTGTAGTAAGAACTGGATCTTAACTGCTACTTTGCTTAAAGGTTAAGCACATCTGGATATATTTAAACATTTTTAAATTTTCAACATTAACTTCTCTGATGTGTTAATATCTATCCCGAGGTTGCAAAGTAAAGCACAGGCAAAAACTGAAATGCTACGTTTTCTTTCTTCACGCATAATTGACTACTACTGTAGAAGCAAGCGCACATTGCAGATATTTGGCTGTTTCATACAACCTTTTTTATTCCCCAAGCTTTTCTTTCAAACATGTACAAGTGAATGAGCCAGCCATTATCCTATGACTGTCACCAAAAATATAATTGGATTTGTCACAGAATGAATTAAAAATTGGAGCTTCCATCCTCCACCCTTCTATCCTAGCACAGAGAAATTGCAGGGATGAATATTTCACTCTGATGAAATATTCCACTTTCCACTCAGGTTACCTCCTTTCACCGGCATTTGGAGTGTGTTTTTTAACACTGTATGGTATAAGTTTGCTTTAATGCTGTGTTGTATCACCTACTACTTGCATGAGCCAAATCCAGAACTGAATGCATTCACTCAGTTACACCCTCTCCCACCCCTTTGACACTATTCAGCTCTTGCAGAAAAGGCAAACACAGTCCTGAACGGATACAGCTGGTGACTTTGTATTTCTGATACATACAAATTAAAGCACCACAGTGGAGGAGTATGTGGGGATTAATGATAAGACCTTGATTGCTGCATTTAAATTTTTCTTCATTTGTGATGCATTAAAAAGCCTTTTTTTTACTCACAATTTTTTGGGGGGTAATTTGTCAGCTCCAGGGCCTTTCCAATTACATTTCTTATTTATTGCTTGCACTGCGTCTTCTCATTTACTCTCAGCATCATTAATCCATGATGCTCTCTCATCATGCATAAAGTTTGGTGCCCACAGACTTTCCCCAAAGCCTTGAGAACAGGAGTCTGTTGAAATTCCAATACATAAATACATATTAACAAAGGTTCTCTTTTCACATCAGATTCAGAGTAACATGGATTGTTTCATTCAGAAGTACAACAATGTAAAGGAGCTCCCTCTTCTTTGAAACAATATATATGAAGTTTCATTTCCATTTCCTCAGATGCCTACATTCAGGTACGTCCTGCTATTCCGTTCTTGTTTTGGGCGTATACAGATATTAATCATGTATCAGTTTGTTGCTATTGGCAAGCCAAATAATGGATGATACAGAAAGTTATGATAATCTTTTTTATTTTTATCTCCAGGGATCAAATACAGCTTGTTCATTTGGAGATCAGGCTGATTCTACAGCTAGTGATGGACCATTTAACTCCCCAAGAAACTGCATCCTCATCCATTTATTTATATTGACACCTTGTGTAGGTTCCTTAGACACTTTTTATTTATGCCTTCCAGCACTTCTTGTTCTTGCAAAAAAATATGGTGTGCATGTTAGGGACTTTGGGACTTGAAGCCGGGACCTCAGAACCAAAGCCTCATGGACTATCTCTGATTGTGTGAGTTCATATCTGAGTACTGTCTTTAGGAAACAAGGAAGTGAGCCTTTAACCCAGTGATGGGAAAACCCAGTGGCTTCACCCTGTTTAATCTTCTCCTATTAGAATAATAAGCAAAATGAACTTTCTCCTGCTGCCTTGGTGAAGCCATTCTCCACCCTTAGGCTTTTTATATCCTTCAACAGCCAAAGAAAATGTTAAAACTCCAATCCTTTATACAATGATCAGCCTCCCTATCAGAATTGAGCAAAAGAGTTTTCTCCCATCTCCCTCACCCTCATCTAGTTACGGTATTTATATACTACTTTTCAACTAAAAAGTTCACAAAGCGGTTTACAAAGGAAATAAAAAAATTAATAGCTAATGGGTCCCTGTAAAGAGCTCACAATCTAAAATGCAAAAAGAACACCAGCAGAAACCACTAGAACAGACATTGCTGGGGTGTGCAGGGCCCGTTACTCTCCCCCTGCTAAATAAAGGAGGAACACCCAATTGAAAGAGTGCCTCTTGCCCAGTTAGCAGAAGTCATCTGCCAACTGACTCATTAACCTTTCCCTGCTTTGTGGCTGGATCCTCCCAACACACCAATCCAAATGAGGAGCAGATGAAAACAGTCAGCAAGCACACCAAGACGCAGACAGACTTGTGTATGCATGTGTGGGGAAGAGTGCCAAATCAAACAGACCTTGACTCAAGTGATTTTCGGAGTCTTCCACACATGTGACTCACAAGTTGCACGCAACTCACAAAATGTGCACTTTTTTTAGCTTTAGGCCAAGTCATCTGACTTGTCTTGAGACTTGAATCACTTGACTATGCCATTAACCATACAACTTGCAGGAGGCATCATGACACTAATAGGCCAGGCTTGTATAAGTAGCTTGAAAGGAGAAGCAGAACCACCCTGCCTGAGCCATCCAAAAAGCACCACCACCATAACTGCCATGAGTGGGAAAAACAATGTAAGAGTTCTAGCCACTGTTCAGAGTACATGGGTTGTGAGTGCTTACACACACACACACACACAGTGGCAATTGTGCTTTTTAGAGAATTCCCACAGGGAGGTTTTGCCTCCCCTGCCACCCCCACTCCACACATTCCTGGTGCTCTTCATGTAGCTGCACCTTTCTGCTGGATCAGGTTTTTTTGAATCAGGCCAAGCAAAGCAGTGCCACATTCAGGGAACTGATACCTGAAACGAGGCAAAGTTGCCACCCATACTTGCTTGTGTTAGAGCCACTTTTTAAAGGTCTGCAAAACTTGGGGTGTAAATGCAAGGAAAGGAAAGGGATGTGTTGGTCCCCAAAAATGGAGATAGCATCCTAGAATGTGCTGCTACCACTGGGCTTTTCTCTTCCATGCTTAAGTTTTATCCTGCTCATATGCTCCATGCTTTACTCCTCTCCCTCATGCCCTTGTACTGTCCTCTCCACCACTAAGGACACAATCCAGAGCAAATTCAGCCTGCTCTGACCTAACTGCACTCTCCTAACTATCCTGTATCCTTGGAGCAGGCCTGAATGGGGGTGCAGACGCCCGGGGCCTGCCAAAGGACAGTCAAACTCCTCCGGCACATCACCCCATACGGAGGGCATCACCCAATGCAGCCCACACCAGCCGCACCAGTCTGGTGACGCCACTGGGTGCCTGCCTTATAAGGAGTCCCTGATGAGATGCCAGTACATTCTACAGTGAATACAAGGGGCTTCTTGGAGTGGCCTGCTGTATCCTGAGGTTTGTGGGCAGCCGTAGTTTGTTACATATCGTGAGGTTGAGAGGAAGGGGTTGCAGCTAGGCTGGCCAAGAACTCAGATTTTTGGTCAACACTGCCATTCTTACTCGGTCCTTATCATGGACCCCTATGGGTCTATTCATTACTATACCTGCTCCTGAGGTGGTATAACTCTGAGGGCTGGAAGAGGGCATTTCTGCCTTGGAAACAGGCTCTGGATTCAGAGTAACTGCTCTGCCCTAGGCAATGCTAAACTTGCCCTCAACTTGCCTCTCCTGAGCTGCTTAGGCTGCCCCAGTTAGGGCAGAGCAGGTCCACCTCTCTTAGGGCACCCTATCTTGCCTTGCTCTGCCCTAAGCCTCTTCCAGAGTAACTGGGCTGGAGCATCTTGCAGTTGCTCCAACCTAGTGTTAGATAGGGCAACCTAAGGGCTCTTATGTGGACAGATTAGTTGCTCTGGATTGTGCTGCTAGTCTGCTACATCATGGCATCCTGAGGATGCTGCCATACCTATAGAGCCTGAAGTTGTTTTGTACTGACATCCCTGAAACACACTGCTTCGGTGACCTTTCACAATGTTGCTGTAACATTTATGGTATTGGACTGGGAGTTCCAACAGGGTTGGGCCATTAATTTATATGATAAGCCTCCTTCAGATACCACTAAGACAAAAAGAACTAACGTGTCATAAGTATAAACCAGTACTCCTTAAGGAAAAACAGAATTATCAGCGTTTTGTTCATAGAAATAATAAGAGCCAGGGGCAATTACTTTTCTTGTCACTTGTGCCTCAAGCTTTATTCCTACATCTTGTAAATTGAACCCTGAAATGTTTTCGTATAAAAACATGCTATTAAAACGACACAGAAATCTTCCTACTGCAACGCATTCAGGCAAGGTTTTCAGATTTTACTGTCATGAGGTAAACACTCTGTCAGTTATGATGTCTTTGAGCTATTGGCTGAGAGTCATGAACTGAATGAAGACATATCATTCAAGGCTTCCCCCCCTGGAAGAAGGCCAAGAGCCCTGTCACAACCACAGAAGTCATAAAGCTGTCAAACACATTCTTTGCAGTACTATTGCCCAGTAAAATCTCTCTCTCAAGCTGCTTGACTTAAAACAAAATGGCTGTCTCCTGATCACCTTCTCCTCTGGTCTTGCCACGACAAAGGACCTTGGCAATATCACTCATAAAGACACTATAAAGAAGGACAATAAGCCAAGATGTGATGGTACAGATGGATCTTAGAAAACCAGTCTGTGCAGTCACCTGAAGAAAGCTGTATGGGGTGGCAAATTTGGGAAACGGCACTGTAATTTTGAGGCATTCTACCACTTCCCCGGCACATTTATATGCTCCAGAAATGGCGCAAAGAAATAGGAGGTGCAGCCATTTAATCAACTGCTAAGTGGGTCCAATATTTGGCTCCTGCTTCAAGCACCACAATATCTTGGTCTGTTACTGGGCAAGGAACATTGCAAACACACCATCCAGGCTTCAAGGCAGGGCAATGCAAATGGAAGAAAAATCAGTACACATGTCTTTGACCTAAGCACATGTGGCTCTAAAGTCATAGCAAACAGTACACCTTAATCAGCATAGCCCAAAGAATCAATAATGCTTCAATGTAAATGCTGGCATCACTTGACCAATGTAATTGTTATTAATATATGATATAGGCGAAGCACACAAAAGTATAACCGTCATAATAAAGAATATTGTGGTTCTGTTGAATAAGATAATTTATCAAGGGGTTTTGGGGATGACTAATTTTGTTAGTCCAAAAACTAAGGACACTATCTTTCCAGCCCTTTCCAGCCAACCAACTTTCCAGACCTGGCATGGCTGTGTCAGTGGGCATGTGCTGCATGCACTTGGGGCAATCATCGAGGCATCTTCAATGAAGGGCAATATTTATTCCCTCACCTCCACATTGCATTGCCCTTTCGCTGAAGCAAGAAAATTTGTTAGGATTGTACCTAAATATTATTTCCAGTCAACTTGTGTCAATAAATCCAAAGAGATATGTACTTCTTTATCTGGTAGGCAACCATGGGTTCATCAATTTCAGAATATGTTCATGATTAAGCAATATTTTGGCAGGTTTCAGCTGCACATTAAATTCTAATTAATTCTGAATGTTTTAACTTAGTTTTAGCAGGATAACAAAATTCAAATACACAGAAAGAAGATATTTTCAAGAAATATAAAGTGAGAATTATATTACATGAGTTAGAAATATGAAGTGAATGTCTCCCATATTACCAGTAAATTCTTAATCCATTGTTTTTATGTACTGTGAGAGCTTTATTTATAAAAAGAAATTGTCTTTTCCAGTACAACTGGTTCTAATGTTTAGATACTTTACTGTGGTATAATTACAGAATTCATTTTTTAATTATCAATATACACAATTGATTATATTCATTTTCCTAAAGAGACAGATAAATATTTTGGATTTTCAGCTGTGAGAGAACTTGTGGATAATTTTTACTTGATTGAACTTTATTTCAAGTTTATTGGCTGTTTAATTTTAAAAAGTGGCTTACTTAACAATATCCAGGGAAACTGGAGCATTAAAAATTCAGTCTCATCACTTGATGATTCATATGTGCATGTATAAACTGGATCAATTGTACATATGTGCATGTATAAACATATATGCATGTATAAACTGTATCAATTGAAATATATTGAGAACAATCCTAACCATGTCTACTCCAAAGTAAGCTGCATTGTGTTCAATGGGTATTATGTTCAGATGTTGTGAGTTAGGTGAACTCGTTTTATCTTCATTGTTTATTCTGTGATGGTTTTATTCACTGGTGCAGATTGATGCTGCAGTCAACTAGTAGTAAATATTGTGGGAATCACAACTTTGTTTTCAATTTTAACCAATTGTTATTACATTTATTTACAGGGAAGTGCATGTTTGGCATGGCTGGACTAGAGTCAAATCATGAGACTCTTCCCCTGTGACTTGATTTGAAAACAAATTATAATGGTGGCATTTTCCAAGTCGGCTGGAGTATTTTCATAATCCAAAGTTTTTTTGAAACACATGTTAGATATGGAAAGAAAACCAGAGCTGCTGCCAGCTCTCTGTGTATACGTGTGTCCAAGTTCTCTATCAACACTTCTTGCTACCATATCTGAGGAGGGAGGGGACAGGGGAAAATGCATGAGAGCAGAGAAGGAGGGGCAAGAGGGAGGAAGATCACATGCTGCACCTGAAAAGCTTTGTATGACCCAAACATTTTTAGAGGTAGTCCCATTTGCACTGGTCATTCAATGGGGCTTCCTCCTTTCAAGTAACAACAGAGCTCACATCAGCCATACAATGAGAAAGTGTAATCTAATCATTATGAATGTCTCCTCTTTTCTTGCCTCCTTTCCCTACCTCTCTGGGCTTAGAGGCCAATTCTAAGGCAAGAACGTCTTTTGGTTCCTTCTGCTCCTCTTCCTCATCCAAAGAAACAAATCAGACCATCCATTTTTCATCCAATGATCATTGGTTCCTTCAAGATGGAAAAGAAAACCAGATCTCACTCACCCCCACTTCGACACAGAAAAAATTAACTCTTCCCTGATTCTCTCCCATATTAACAGTAAATTCTCACTCCACAGTGTATTTTCAGGGGGCTATATTTCTTTTAAAAACCTGTCTTCTGCAGTATTACTGGAAATCCTTGTTAGATACTGAATGATTGCCCCATGTGGTCTTTAACTTACTAAGAAAAGTAAGCAAGCACACTGGGGCACATACAGACTTGAATACATGTGTGGAAAAGTGAGGGGGCACTGATTTAAGTGTTTGCTAAGTCTTCCACACGTGCAACCTGAGTCTCCATGAGTCAGTAAAAGCACTGATTTTTGCAACTCAAACTCATGTCACCTGACTCTTGATCCCATTCCTTCTATCTATCTATCTATCTATCTATCTATCTATCTATCTATCTATCTATCTATCTATCTATCTATCTGTCTATCTGTCTGTCTGTCTGTCTGTCCCCAAAGGGCACCCAAGAAGGTTAACAACAACAACTTGGTAAAATACAAGAAATGCTAAAAATAGATAAATGCTAAAGAAATGCTAAAAACAGATAAAATGAGAAAAAAAGAATAAAAACAAAGCAGGCAGCAGTAAGAAACAGCAATAAAAACATTAAAATAAGTTTCAAAACAAGCCATTATAGGGCCTTGAAAGGCTTCCTAAATAAAAATATCTTCAGCCTATGTTGAAATATTGACAAACTGATCTATCCTCAGTTCAAAGTGGAGGGAATTCCATAATACAGGTGTAAGAAGGCCCTGCTTCTGGCTGCCATTTCCTAATGGTCAATAATACATTTCTGTTTATTTATTTTTTAATTCAGGGCATGCAGAAGTCATGATTTAAACACAAGTATTCGGTGCTATGTGCCTGTCTGGAGAGCAAAGAGTCCCTACAATTGATTGTTTTTCCTTCTGTGTGCTTTAAAACATGTTCTTTTTGAAGCACTGCTGTTAATGTTGTCTTCAAATGTGCCAAGAGGTGGTGGAGCTTTGAACAAGGTCTAATGTGGGCTACCCTGGGTCAGAAGTCGTCAAGTAGTAGGCATCTGACTGAGACATATGGCAGGCCAATAAACTGTTCAATATAAGGCAGTTTTCTCTGCTGAACCTCCTGTCGGAACAGTAGCGCTTTGTAGCAGTTTCTCTTTCAAGGAACAGCATTAGTTTTGCTTTCTGCCTCATAAAAAAACAACCAAATATCCCAATTATGTGTATAGGCATGAAAGCACATGAAGCAGCATGAGTGGTTATAGCTTCTTGTGTGCTTTGTTCAAAGCAAATTGGGCCACTCGTTCCTCCAACTACATTGCATGTCAGCTGTAATACTATCCTGACTACTTTTATTACCAATTCAGGAAGACAACCAAGTTTCAGTGAGGACAAGAAGCAGAAATATATTGAGAAGAAAATAGTGATGAGGAACAGTGGCTTTACTGGAAACAGAACACAAGCAAAGAGCCAGTGGAAGGGCTGTTGGGAAACAGGAATACTATTGGGGGGGGGGGGGCCACAGAAACACTGTATAAAGACAAATGAGATTCCCCCCTTTTTTGCTCTATGTCAGTTAGGTGTTGAAATTGTACTTCAAGGTGTGTCTTACAACAATAAAACAGAAAAAGATGCAATGAAATCAATATATTTAATAAAACCCCCAAAGAAAAAAGTCACATCCAGATCCAACTCAACTAAAAATTCTAATACATTTATCAAAGAGCAAATTATTCAGGTATGAAAAGAAATATCTTCAATAGCCCATCAAAAAATGTTAAAAGAGCAAGTAAATATGCTCTGGAAGACAGTTTCATACAACAGGCTGCAGTACACACTTCACAGAAGATTTCATAACAGAAAATGTATTAGGAGAGGAGCAATAGAGCAGATAATAAAAGAAAGTGCTAAAAAATAGAAAATTGCAAACAATAGTTTAAGGGCCCTTGTGAAAGAATGCAAAAGGCAGTCATAGCAGAATCTGATGTGAAACCTGACACAGGAAAGAAATGGAAACTCTCAGACACTTGTGTACAGAAATATGTAGCTGGACTTCAAGTAGATAATTCAGAGTGCAATTCTAAACAATTTAGGCCAGCACAACTCATCCATATTCCTGTTTCCACAGAGGCTGGCACATGTCTGTACACTGGCCTAACCCCCTCGGAGTGGCACAGAAGTGCCTTACAGCTTGACACCCTTAGGCCAGCATGGGAGTTGTGCCAGGTCTTGAGCTGGTCTACCAACCAGCTCAGTTGTGCTAACAATTGGGCAGGATTCTGCTAACACATAATTATAGTAGGATCCAGTAAGAAAGAAAAATTATGTCATAAACTTTGGTTTCATCATTTGGCAAACAAACACTAGCAATGTTCTGTTGTCCAAATGAACTTAGAGCTCCACTTACGGAAAAGCATCATATCCGTATCAAACCAAACATGTATGTTTGGAGTCAGTCTAAAATAGTTGCCAATAGATCCCCATTAAAACATGAAAGTTTGAATTACACCATTACTTTCACAAACTTTGCGTGTACATAAAACAATAGAGAATATGTATGACTGATATTGGTGGCTTGTGATCTTGCTACTCCCTCTATGCCAGGGGTCTCTAAACGTTTTGGCAGGAGGGCCACATCATCTCTCTGACACTGTGTCAGGGGCCAGACAACTAATTTACATTTCAAATTTGAATAAATTTACATATAAGAATGTACTGGAGTGGATTACAAGATTTGCCCAAGGGGTCTTGCTGGGAGCCACATTGAAGCTCACCAAGGGCTGCATCTGGCCTCTAGGCCTAGGTTTGGAGACCCCTGCTCTGCTATGCACATGTGAGCCAGTCTGCCATTGCAGTTTAGAGGAGAATGTGGGACTCACTATAACTTAAACAAGCCCAAGTCAAAGTCACTTTCTACATCTTAGCACAAAACTGAACAGATGTTTTTATCAAAAGGCCTTGACTTTGTTGCAAAACGACAGTATTTTATGCTCTTTGCACCAACAATTTATGGAGCTGTACATTACATTTCTTAGCTGAAGCTGAAAAATTGAATCACTTTAATAAAAATAAAGCAAAATGCTTGGGGAAAAAGAAGGCTAATGTAGAAGGATGCCAGTAGTAGTTGAGCCCTTGTCATACCAATCACCAGCAGGTAGAGCTTTGCAACTTCTCTGTCTTCTGGCCAGCCAGCTGTGATACTAGTGCCACACACCATCACAACCATGCCATAGTATGGCAGTCAGTCATGTGTTTTTTTCTGCCCTGATTGGCTGTCTAGTAAAGTGCAGTTCCCTTCAAGTTGATAGCAAGAGGCAGCAGTTGCTGATGTTTTAAAATTGTTCCCAAAAGATGCCAGGTATAAGAAGACAAAAGAAGGAACTTAGTTAATGTCAATTTCTTCATTTTGTGTAGGGTTTTCCCCCCAGTACTTTGGGATTGGATCTCAAAAGCAGAAACCTGGAGATGCAGGTGATGATAGGGACATCTATTTCTGTGGCAATGCAAGAGCTTAATTTAGAAATGCCTATCACATCACAGCTGTTCTGGGGGTGGCAGAGTCTTCTTAACCATATCTTAGGCTTACAGGTTCTGTTGTGACACTAATGTGACAAGACTTCTTAGAGATTGCCTCTGGAAATCCTTATATAACTTGATTCAATTCTACTGTACAGCAACATAACTTAAAGCTTGGTGAAAGCACTGAAGGATATCCTGGGTTCCACTGCAACCAAAGGCTTTCTCTAGGGGATATTATCCACCAGACACTATGTTCATGAAACTGCCTGGTATGGTCAAGCCAGCATGTGGGCAACTGTTGTCCATATCTACCCCTGGATTGTATGTTCTTCAATCCAGTTTTACTAAAGACATAGGCTGAAGAGCAGGAGGTGGAGTGGGTAATTTATGCATATTAGTGGATAATATTCCAGGTGAGTATAAGAGGTCAGACTTGTCCAATCCAACACTTCATTGTATTTGCTTTTCACATGAAGGGACTGATTTAGCACAACCTTTGGTGCTTGCAGGTGGCTTTAAGTTCTGAGTACACATGGTTCCAAGAAGTACACGTTTCCAAACTTGAGCAATATCAAGTTACAATAAAGGTTCCTGGCTCAATCCTCAGTATTTTTGACACTCCTGTGTGTTACCTACCAGGTTTTGAGGGCAGATTGCAATAATGAAAAACTACTTTCTACCTAATCAACTGCATCCATAGGTCCTGCTTAAGGCCTACATTTATAAGCAAACCAGTAGCTGCAAGCCAATTGTTGCATATAAACATGTGCAAAAATATCCTGGTGGTTTTAATGACAATCAGCCTGATGGCAAGGTTATTTTGAACAGAGCAGTGACATTTAATCCTGCCTTCTGCTACATTCCCCCCAATACACTTAAGCCACATTGGAATGGTTTTTGTCAATCCAGTTTCTAACTCTTCAGAGATCAGCAATTCACAAACACTGATGCAATATGGACAATTTTTCATTCAATTCAGTTTCCAAAAAGACAGTTAAAAAATCAAACCAGGAACACTGGGAGATATTATTAGGTATGCCTAGGTGCCTTACCCTGAAGCACCAGGGAAGCTCTTAAGCAGAGAGAGAGAGAGAGAGAGAGAGAGAGAGAGAGAGAGATTTATTTTTGCATTGCAATACTGCTGTGCAACCCAGATAATGACCAAAAAAGGTACTTTAGATCAGATAAACCAGGTGATTTGGAGAGACAGAAATTATGGGCAGTTATGGGTCTATGGGCAGAAATCCATAGCAGTTACGGGTTCATGCAGTTACGTCACCCTCTGGTGTTATTTTATGGAAAGTCATCTTAACTGCTCCAGAGCAAGGGACTTAATTTTAATTTAGGATATAGGCCTATGTCTTTAGTTTTGCATTCTTAGCATCTGGCAACATTGTTAGTAGCCAACCAGTTGTCTCTCCCCTTTTACCTTATTTAACTGGATTATCTGAATGCCATTGACCATGATGCACCAGGTCCTGGCTCCTCTGATGTTACTTGCTGCTCTAGATCTTGACTTTGGCTTCATCTGGAGTACATACTCACCTTTGGCACTTCTGAATGATTGCAAGCTTGATCCCACAGGGTTTGCAATTTCCTTAATTTTTGAGTCGGGCAAGCTCAATTTAATCAATTGCAATTGTACATAGAGATTTGATCCTGACTAAGTGCCATTGGAGTAAATGAAGTTGTTAAATATAATGAACTCAAGCAATGCCATTGCTATAGGTTGTGGAGGGGAATTCAAGCTATAGCGAGTGATGTATATGGGGGTGACACCACTATAGGTCAAAATTTTTTAAATATTGGTATTTTAACCTTCAGATTATATATAATTTGATGCATAATTTCATACCAAATGTATGAATTCTTTCAAAGGATACAGCAAAAAATAAAATCAGTGGTACAGGGCAATGTACATCAGCATGCATGTAATCCAGGGCATTGCCCCACCCACTGCATGAAAGGAGGTCATCATGGGAATGACTTTCTGCCATCCCACAGTGGGTGATCCTCATGACTCCACTGAAGTCAAGTTCTATGAATTTCAATGGGAGGATGTCAACAGTCATTTGTTTGACTACAAGTCCTGGTGGGCATTATGCTATATGCTCTTTAATTAAAAGTGGATCTATTTCTTTTTCCATATTATGGCCTTTTCTTTATGGTGATTGTTGATCTCCCTGGGTAAGTCATACAAATAGACATTACATGTGATGGCAGCTTTGTGACTCACCTGCATCATGTCAATGGCATTTGATAGAACTGTGATGTGTGTAAGAATAAATGTGGCATTCCTGATGCTGCCTTTGAAATAATTTCTTAGCTAAAATTACCACTTAATATCAGTTGTGCATTTTCAGCTGTGGCAATACAGTATTTATGTTTCAACATTATAACAAATGCTTTTGTTCCTTCTTGACCCTGCTAAATACAGGGAAATATTGAGTGTATGTTTTAGTGTGGATGGCAATATGAGTCTCAAGCCATTTGTGACAAACAACATGAGCAATAAAATCTTGCACCAAGACTGATAAAAAGGCTTCCACATTTAAATGATCTAATTTTCAAAATTTCTAAAGTTGCAATGTATTTAATCCACACAGTAATGTTATACATTTCTAGTTACAAAGAAGCTACATTCATTCTCATGTACATATGTAAAGGATTGCACTCTCACTGTATCAGGTAGTTGACCAAGATGTACAATATTTCCAGCACAAATTGGGACTTGGAAATGGAGCTGGGCATTGAAATCATTGTGGTTCATGGTACAGAACATCATGTGAGCAGGGATTTTACATTCCTGTGTGCAAGATGATTGATCTGCACAGGATTTCTCACTCTCTGAGTGCCAAGAGTTTCCTTTTCATAAAAAAGAATAGGAAGCCCTAGCACAATGGAGGCTCAATGGGGAAGAATGAGGAAGGGAGGAGTGCAACCCAGGTCCTTGTTTAGCATGAAAGAACAAAACATAAAGGCTGGAATCCAAGATATCAAATAAAAATTGTTCCAAGGCAAAACAACTAACGAGACAGGAAAATGTTATACTGTATTTATCATCTGAGCCTGTGCATATTTTCACAGAAAAGAGAACCACTGTGTTCAGTGGAATTTACTTCCGTTTCAGTGTGCATAAGATGGTACCCTCAGAGCCCAATCCTTTTCATGTTTTCTCAGAAGTCCCACTATATATGTTTAATAGGGCTTTCTCCTTAATACATGTGCAGTAGATTGCAGCCTTTGTAATTTGTCTGTATTACAATAGACAAATTACTCTTATTGTTCATTCCCATTTTTATTATGAAAGGACATATGAATGTTTTCCTTATGTGGCAATTGTAAGTTTCAGTGAACATGGAATAGCAGTATCTGTCATATGCAAAGTTACTTTGCATGTAAAAACAAATAAAACATGATAATAGTAATATAATTTGGAGAATATTGTATGGTTTCTATGAATATTTTTATATAAGACATAATGGAAAATACATTTATAATGTATTTTATAATGGAAAATACACCTGGAGTTTCTGAGGAACACATTGTCATTTGAGAAATGCTGGGAACATGGTTTTCTTATTTTATTTTTTTTAACAATGGTGAGCATGTCAAACATAACATCACTCACTGCTTCTGTCTTTGATGTGCATTTAAAACTGCATGATATCATATAACACAGAAATGGGGGTACATAATATTGATAAAGAATCTCTCTCTCTCTCTCTCTCTCTCTCTCTCTCTCTCTCTCTCTCTCTCTCACTCACTCACTCACTCACACACACACACACACAAACACACACACTCTTCTTCTCTATGACTAAAACAAAAAATAATAACTAAGAACATGTCTAGCACAACCGGGCTGCCAGTAGTTCTAAATTGTTTTTGTTCCATTAGACTTAGGAGAGAACCATAACTCAGTTGCAGAGCACATGCTCTGCATGTATAAGTTTAGCTGGCAACTCTAGAGCAAATGACCTCAGGTAGAAGTGCAAGGAAAAGTCTCTGCTTTACCCCTTAGACAGTGACTGCCTGTCTGAATGGAGAACATAGGACTTGATGAGTCAATGGGAATGATTCAGCTCAAGGCTACTCGTATATTTGCTGTTAAACTGATATGAGCTACTCAGCCCATGTTGTTATTTACTACACTGTCTTTGATTAACTTTTGTGATGTAGTACTCAGGTATGCTGGTAGTGGAAGCAGACTGTGGGTGGACAAGGGGAGGGCAGGATATTTTTTAGGGCAGATGGTGGAAAGAAGGTTGGAGGGGTTGATCTTGATTGCAGACATGCACGCTAAATGCTATCCCTGATTTTCAATACTATCCCTTGAAAACTATTGCTATTGTACATCCATCAATCCCAATTTATCTAATTACAGAATTTTTTTCCAAATATGATCACTTACTCCAAATTGGGAAATTTTGTTCCAACTTTCTTTGGCAGCAGTCAATTCAAGAGGTATTCATTTGCCACAAATACCTTCCAGATGTTGGGATAAGCTCTTCTCCAGAGAGAAGTCAGACAAGTTCTTCCTAAAAGTTGTCACAGGCTTACATAAAAGATAAGATGACAGAAGATATTCACAGTGGTCTGTGTCCCCAGGCTTTCTGAAAGCCAGCAGGGACACATCATTGCTGTCTGCTAAGTAAATTGGCTGCCATTTCTACTGTAAAACTAAATTTTATGCTCTATGAAAGTCAATCTTGGCTCTGTGCTAAGACACCCAGGAGGCATTTATTAAGAACAGCAAAAAAGAAATTGATATGTTTATGAAATTGGTATAATTCTTCATGTTGTCTTGCTTTGATTCTGTTTCTTTTAAGTCACATGTGTCTAGTTCTCTGATCTTTTACAATCGCTCAATATCCATAATTTTGATGTATGAAAGCTCCTATGTTTGCTAATGCATATTAAATATAGAAAGGCAGGAAAGGGATTATATTTTACAACTCAATCGTGTACATGAATTAAAAGGGCCTTACACTGTGGGAATCGACCAATTTCCAGTGATGGATTCATGATTCTTGGTTCAAGGGATTGTTTCTGGATTTCAAAATGACTCTGGTAAAAGTCCAGAATAGTGTCAGAAAGCTCTTACGTCCAACTAAACCTGAACTGAGACTCAACATACTGGTGCAACTTGATGACATGAAACGCGAAGTGAAACCCACTTGAAATGAAACTCAAGTATGCATTGTAGTATGCATTGTTATTAACATAAATCTTGCCTTGTCTGGCCTCTATGAGATTTGGGATTGTTCAAGAGACCTTGAGTCTAAATATAATCCAGTCTCTCTCAGATATGTTTTCCTTTATCAATAATCCCATAACACAACACTGGTGTCCCTTGTTATCCACTAGGGTTCCATTCTGGAACCAAAAATAACCTCACCTTTTGCACCCATGGATAAAATCAATTGATGTATAAAGAAAACAGTGAAAAAACAGTTTAAAGATCCACTTCCAGGTTTCTTGCTCCTCTATTGTGCCTAATTGAATAACGTATCTGCAGGGGTTTGATTCTGGGACTGAAAAATGGAATGATTGCTTGCTTAACTTCCTCTCTACAACAGTAGGAAAGTATCTATCTATCTATCTATCTATCTATCTATCTATCTATCTATCTATCTATCTACAGCATTTATATACCGCTTTTCAACTAAAAAGTTCACAAAGCGGTTTACAAAAAAATGAAAAAATTAATAGCTAATTAATAACTAATGGGTCCCTGTCCCAAAAGGGACCCAATCTAAAACACTAAAACACTAAAACTCAATCTAAAACACTAGCAGAAGCCACTTGAACAGACATTGCTGGGGTGTGTAGGGCCAGTTACTCTCCCCCTACTAAATAAAGGAGGAACACCCACTTGAAAGAGTGCCTCTTGCCCAGGTGGCAGGGGTTAAAAAGTAGTTTTTTTAAAACTGTGATTCTCAGTGGCTGTTCATGTTGAGTCTAATCCGTGTATTAAAAAATCCATGTACAACAAGACCTGTATGCATCTTAAATATATTTAAATAAGGGTCAGCACAAGCCAAACTTATGCTGGAACAGGCAGGCCACCCTGCCTGCATTGTACCAGTACATGTTTTGGGCTGCTGACACAGTACTGTAGAGCAAAGGGAAGGTTTTCCCATTACCCTGGGTAATGTAGCACCAGCTCCAAAGGGTCTATTCAGATCTGTGCCACTGAAACCAGTGGCACAAATCTGAACAGAAGAGAGAAGTCTGGAACTGCTCAGCACTGCTCAGGGATGGGGCTTGGATTGGCACAAATGTTGGGTGCCAGCCCCATCCTGTGCTGACTTAGAGGTGTTACAAAGGTGCTTTGAGACACTTCTTAAAGCCCCAATCCTGGGGGAGGGTTCGGCCAGTGCAGAGACTTCCACTTGCCTCCCTACAATGGGAAGACAGAAAGAGTTGTGCCAGCCTAGGTTAGGATTACATCCTTAATTTAGCTTTTTTTTCAAAGCATCCTAGTGATCAGCAGTTTCTGTTATTAAACACTTACCCATGTCCCATATCTGATTTAGACCTACTAGAGCACAGCTATTATAACTGTAACTTTTGGGATAAAATTTAACCCATGCTTTAATAATGACCAACTCCATAATAAAATTGTCTCAACTGGCACCTACTTCAATTTCCATGGTTTTCAAAGGCAGCCTCTGGACAGGATCCTACCTACGTTCTTGTCCAGGAATGTCCGCAAAGTAAGAAACAGAATGATTCACATGGCTCCAGAAACCAGGTAAAATTTCAAGGTTCTTCTGTCTTTGTGCTCAGCTTCCTCATTCATTAATCATGACTAGACTTTTGCCACTGTCTCCTGATCCTCCTTCCTGTATTTGATCACATCCCCTCATACATCTTGACTCAGCTTAGGTCATAAAGTTGCCAGATGCATAAAGGATGTTATTGGGTATGCATAAAATATGAAAGTCTCCTTGGGGGCAAATTATTAGTTTTTTATGCCAGGAGCAGATACTATTGAAATAATAAAGTAAAATTTGCAAGTGTTATGAACACTCAGTAATTGCACTTGAAATACGAACAGGTCATCTTTAGAGTAAATTTCCCATTCCACTGAAAAGGTCTTCACAGAGCACAATGGATTATGAGTTACTGGTGAGATTTTTTTCCAAACGTGCTAATATTCTCCAACATAACCTTCACAAATATAAAATGCTGACCCCCCCCCCCCCCGCTTTTCTCAGTATCTTAGCCAGGAATTGTATACATTTGCAGAACAGAAAATCAAAACTTTCTCCAAATCCATTTGAAGAAATGTTATGCATTATAACTGCTTTGCAAAAATGACCCTGGACTCCACAGTTTGTATGTGCAGCTGCTAGGGTTGGCTACGCAGAGCCTTTTTAAAAGTGTACCATGCACACTGTTTGGCAAGAAGGCAGGTGAGGCTAGGATTAAATCCAAACTCCCTAAAAAAGTCCATACAAATAAAAAGCAACAAACAGCCCAATTAACAGCCTGATCCAGAAGGTGGTGATTCTGCTGGCTGCAGAGGCACCAAAATGTACATCCAACAAGTACTGTACATCCAACAATAGCATCAAGGCCACTAGATGTCTTCTCGGGTGATGAACCAAGCCCCCATAATGGGGCTTCTCAAGTCTGTGCTATTTTACCAGTGCAGACATGAGAGACATGGGCTTTCTGGCTCAAAATGGAGTTCAGGATCCAGCAGACCAGAGTCCATCCCATTCCCTTAACTTTCCTGCCTTACTCTGCCCACTTCCCACTTCAAAACTGTTTACCAGCAGCTGGCACTGCTGGAGCAACAGCTGACCCTCCACGTGACACCGACAGCACAATCCTAACTTGCATTGGAACAGGCCAGGCTGACATGTCTGCACTGTACCAAGTGCAAGTTTCAGATGATGCTTCCATGCTATCCTAGAATCATAGAATCATAGAGTTGGAAGGGACCTAGTAGGTCATCTAGTCCAACCCCCTGCCTGCAGCAGGAAATCCCCCTAGAGCATCCCCAACAGGTGCTCATCGAGCCTCTGCTTGAAGATCCCCAGTGAGGGAGAGTCCACCACCTCCCTTGGCAATCTGTTCCTCTGCCAAACCGCCCTCACCGTCAGGAATTTTTTCCGGATATCCAACCGGAATCTCCTTTCTTGCAGTTTGTACCCATTGGTTCTAGTTCTGCTTTCAGAAGCAGCTATGAACAAATGAGCCCCTTCCTCCCTATGACAGCCCTTCAGGTATCTGAAGAGGGCAATCATGTCTCCTCTCAGCCTCCTCTTCTCCAGGCTGAACATCCCAAGTTCCCCCAACCTTTCCTAGTAGGGCTTCCCTTCCATCCCACTGATCATTCTTGTTGCTCTCCTCTGGACTTGCTCCAGTTTGGCTGCATCTTTCTTAAAGTGAAGTGCCCAGAACTGAACACAGTACTCAAGGTGAGGTCTCACCAATGCTGAATAAAGAGGAACTAGAACTTCTCGCGACTTGGAAGCTACAGTCCTCTTAATGCAGCCTAAAACGGCATTTGCCTTCTTTGCAGACACATCACACTGCTGACTCATGTTCAGCTTGTGATCCACCACGACTCCAAGATCCCGCTCACATGTTGTGCTGCCAAGCCAAGTATTCCCCATTTTATACCTGTAAAGGGGAGGTCCTGGAAGGGGAGGTTTTCCCCCTTTCCCAGGGTTTGGCTGCTGCAGCCTCAATGCGTCTGCTTGGACTTGCACTCCCTCTAGACTTCAGTGGTATTCAAAGTGGAAGTCAGGACCCCCTTGGGGTTGTGACCTCAGGTCAGAAGGGTCACGACAGGGTGGGATCCACCATCTTAGAATCTGAGACTGGGCTTTCCTGGGAGTAACAGCTAAATACAGAGTAACTACGTGAGCACGTAAGAGACATTATGTGCACCCATAGTTACTGCACCACCTAGGAAAATCTATGGGAAATTCATATTGCAATCCAGAGTAAATTGTTCTTACACTGGAGCAAGGACTCCCTGTAGTTACTCTGGATTTCGCCCTAAGTCTCATTGAACACAATGAGACATATTTCTGAATAGAGATGGAGGAGCTCTGGCATCTCAGTGATCAGGGGTGGGCTCAAGCAGATTTGGGCCGGATCGCCCGAATCGGTTGTTCCCGCCACCCCGCCACTACCGAACTGGTAGCAGCAGGGTGGCCAGAAAACCCGGTACGCCGGAAGGAGATGCACTGTGCGTGCACCGACCTTGGCGCACATGCACTGCTTCTCCTCCAGCTGGAGGAGATGAGTGCGTCTCCTCCCACTGGAGGAGACACACAGTGCATGCGCCGACCTCGTGCATGCGCTGTGGTCTCGCTGGAGGAGACCACAGCACACGTGCCAACCTTGGCACGTGCGCTGTGATCTCCTCCACCTGGAGGAGTTCCAATGCGCATGTGCCGGCCCCCAGCACTCGCATGCAGTGCACGTGTGCCAGGGTTGGCGCATGCGCAGTGCGCTGGGGTTGGAGTCCGCCCCTAGCCCTGCCCCCGGCCCTGACCCCAGCCCCGCCCCCTGACCCCAGCCCCACCCCAACTTTCGGTGAACCGGTTGTTGGGTGAGGCGGGGCCCACCACTGACAGTAATGTCACATCCCGGTAAGTCCTGGATGTCACATTATAGCTTCTCACATTCCAGATGGTCCTGGACAGATTTTTTTAACTTTTAAAGGGGTCTTGGACTGAAATGCCAATACTCTCAGGCTGTACAATTCTGTCCTCTGAGGCAAAGAAGAGCTTCTGACATAAGTACCTGATCCTGGCTCCTCCTCGTTTCTGGTTGTTGCAAGTGTGCCTTACAGCACTTTAGCAGCACCCAGTGTCACTTCTGGAGCACAGCACAAGTGGTGAGGAAGCTCAGAATTGGGCCCTAAAACTCACCACAAACATTTTTTCAAGATATCTTCAGAGATGCTCATAATTGCTGATCAAACGCTGAATCAAACTGAGCAACTTCATTCACAGTAGTAGTAGTAGTAGTAGTAGTAGTAGTAGTAGTGGTAGTACAGACATTCCCCACTTATTGGATGGATTAGGGACTGAAGCACTGGCCTAAAGAGAAAATCCAAGAAAAGTGGAACCAGTCTTTTTCAGCTTGCAAGTGCAAAATGGTCACCAAAAAAGACATAAATATCACTTGCAAACGTCTGGATAATTCATATTTATTACCACATAGAGCACAATCCTAACCATGTTTACTCAGACGTAAGCCCCATTGTGTCCAATGGGTCTTACTCCCAGGAAAGTGTCTTTAGGATTTCAGCCATAGCCAAAATACATATCAAATTTTACTAAAATAAAGGCATATGTAGCATATTAAACCTTTTAAAAAAAACTGATGAATCAGTGACTCTTACTGATGAAAACAGACTTCTGGGTATATTTTAAGAGTGATGAAAGAGTGAAACAACCAAAAACAGGATGGCATAAATTGGGGGACACCTGTAGTAGCAGAAGTAATAGTAGTAGTGGCATAAAAGTATTTGAACTGCTCTACCCATTACAGAGGCGAAAGGGCGAACATAAAATTCAGACCAGTCCTTAGGAAGGCAGAATTCTAACAATAAAAATATTTTACATAAACTGATGGTTAGGAAAGAAAATAAAGTGGATCTCTATTGTTATGTGCCACCTACCCAACCTGGAGCAGATGACAGAGTGATTAGCAATGTCTGCATACCATTGATTAACACCAGGAATATTTTAATAAGAGCATCAGAAGCAATCTGGAAATGTTTGTTGATAAATCTAATTGGAAAGATAAAATCCTAACCTGCCTAGAAGAATGATAGGGACAAGGACCCCATATGAATATCAAAATGAGTTAGGTTTCGTCAGCTGCATCTGTACTCAAACTATTGGATACGGTAATGGCGGCTTTAGAAAACCTCTGGCAGTATAGGAATATTTGGGACACTTCAATTATAGGGAAATTGGTTTTTCAAAGCAGGCTCTCCAGGGGTCTAGTAAAACTGGTTTTTGTAATCAAATCAAACCCATTATTATTCTTATGAAAAATGAATCAACATTCTTGTGAGCCCTGGTCAAATACACTTCATTTTTGATTTCCCAATGGTGATGTAATTCACTAATCTATAACACTTTTTCCATAGTATTTCTTATGTTGAACAGGGATAATAAGTAGTTATTGCAATCTGATATGAATTCTAAAACAACATTTATTTGATGCTAACTTTTCTTTTGAATTCTGCTAAAATGGTTAAAATAAAAGTGAAAATGGCAAGAGAATGCAAAGACAACACTGAGAATTATAGGAGAATTTGTTTTTCAGAGCAGGTTCTCTGGCATGGGGGAGTCTGTTAAGTACATGACAACTCATAAAAATCTGATTTCTTTCATTTACGCAAAGCCTTTCTAAAATCAATAGGACTCTAATTTTTTAATGATCTTTTTGACTCAGTAAGCACTGGCAGTTCTATTTCCAGTATTATATATAAATGCCACAATTCTCAAATATTTATCTCCTTTGTATGCAAGAACACAAAAGTTCTGCAGGATGAAGCCCATTTAGTAAAGCTTTCTGCTTCCTATAGTACTACACATGCCTCTAGAAAGCCCACAAGCAAGCGAGAAAACTTCTCTACCACCATTGGTCAACCAAAACTAATATTCAGTATTTGGAATAATACATAATCCCAGTGACTAGTAGCCATTGCTTGATTTATCTTCCATGCAGTAACAGGATGAATTGTACACGACAATCCAAAGGTCTCCTTTATGCATCCTTTTCAGAATATACTTTTGGGGGGTCCATATTAAGAACAACAACAGTTTCCCCTCTCAATTCTATTTGATCATAATCAAATGGACTGTGCATGCATTTCTCTATGGTGTCTTTGGTACCACTTTGCATCTTGCAGTCTTCTAATACAACTGTGTGTGTATTTTAAGTCATTCTTCTGTTTAAAACTTTTCATTTTACAAAACTAAGTTACACCATAATACTCACTGTATCTAAACCAGCAGGAATCACAGCTCTTCTGTGAAGCCTAAAAGTAATGGGAACAGAACAACAAGTTGAGAAGGATTTTTTAAAGCATGAATGATGCTAACAACCAAGAAGCAATGTTAAAACATTACATTGGAACCAGAGATGTGACCCAGATCCTTCTTTGGACTCACTAGAAAATATAATTGTGAAATCTAAATGGTGTCCTACACTCAAAACCATCATGCTGAGATACACACCTTATTCATTAAAACTTTTGAAAAATTGGGGAAACTGAATATGAAAAGGAGCCTTCTCTCAAGGCCTTTGTATAGGTTGCAACATGTGTTTTCTTAATTAACTGTTATGACAGGTGGTCATGGATCATCCATGGTAGAGGACCTACCTGGTCAATCCCTGAAACCTCAGTACCAGTGACAACAGGGACACTCAATGCGCACTCAAGGCAGACTGGAAACTACTGAGTCCAGAGCTTTCCCCTGGACCCTCCACAACCTACCAGCGCTTCAAATGGCTCTGTTATTTGTGCTTCTATCTTGCTCTACTTCTTTGAGTAGAGACTGAAGAAATAGTGGTGTTTTTTCAATTAGGATGGAGCCAGAAAAGTAGTAGGATGTCTGAGCAGAGTGAGAAGGAGCAATTTTGGGGAAGTTGAATCCTGATTTGTGAAGTGATGGCCCTTAATTCATCTTTTCTGTGTCACCTCTGATCAACCTGTATCTTTGTAAACAAATTTGGAAACAGATACTACAAAGCACTTTAGGTCTCCAACTGACTCTATAGAATTCAGATGCTCTTTTCTAAAATATCGACCTCTTTTAGAAGCGGAGTCACGGTGCTATACCTGCTACAAACCTGTAACATGAAACATTGTGGCACTGCTTCTCATCTCCCATGAGTGAGAGGAAGTCGAGAATGACTTCAATGAACTCAATAAAGTGTTAAGGATGTAAGTGAATAAAGAATTACGTCCTTTATTCCCCTAAATTTATTCGCTCAAGCACCCCGAGGAAATGCTGAGAGGCATTTCAGACTTAACAAGCCAATCATTAAGAACCGGTCCCAAGGCTGTTAATATCTTGATAAAATACCTTTGACTGTTTTTATACCAGAGCATTTCTTTATTCAGAAAGGACAAAATAGGCTTTCACTCGGGTAAATATATTGAATTACTGTGAATTCTACTTGAATGCAATTACAAAATGGCTCTAATGGAAAAATCTTCCTAGAGGTAAAATAGGAACCTAAGTAATGACCTATTTAAAACCACTAATCAAAATGAAAAACAACTTCATGGAAGAGAGACAAGTGCAGGTATTTATTGCAGTGCTGTTATTGTTGCCCAGCTTATGAATTGATTCTGTGAACCTACCATTTTTATATACATAATTTGCAATGAATTTCATTAGGGCCTACCTCCGTTGGTGCTTTCCTCCCACACAGAAGAATAAATATTTAATTCAAATACCCATTTCTGATGCACTCCCAACAGCGAGGTAGTAAACTTTTCTAGGAGATTTCTACTTCTATTAGCGCTTAGCTGACAAAGTTAAATGCTTAATACATGAGTTTCAAAAATAACTACTTTTCATGACCAGAGAGAGAGAGAGAGAGAGAGAGAGAGAGAGAGAGAGAGAGAGAGAGAGATTTATACACATAAACATAGATTTTAGTGGTAGATCAGTTTTCACAATATTTTCCTGTAGTTCAATGGATTTGTACATGAACGAAACCACAATGTACTATGTGACCATGTGGTTCTGTATGTGCTAGACTGCCATAAGTGGGCTAACTTAAAAGCTAAATGTATTGACTTGAACAGTTATACTGAGTCCATATAAACAAATTCACTGCAACAATTGACTTAAGACTTCAACAAGTCAAAAAAGCTTGGCTGTGGTCATTTTTGCAGAGATTTCTAAACATGATATTTTTAAATCTTAAGAAAGACAGTTCAACAAATTCTACATCATCTCTTGTAAGGACATCCTCTTGTACCAAAAAGTAAAAATAAAATATATTTTCAATTGCTACCTCATTGTTTGACTGCTTAACATGATAGTGGTTTAGATCTCATATTATGAGGTCTGTAATAATTGAAAGGTAATTGTTTAAGCAAATCCAAACAGCCTTTTTTTAGGTTTAACACCACCATCCATAAAAAATAACATTTGATTTTACCCTCTACCCATAGGTCATCTTTATGGATATGCTGCTGGTTTGACTTCTCTTTTTCAAAAAACACTTAATAAAAATGTCAGTCTTCTAAAAGTTATGTTCAGTACTCCAGATACTTGCACTTCAACGTGACTGACTGTATCCCTAGCTTAAAGCAGTCAGAGCTATAAGTAATTACATGCAATGTGACAGATTGAGTCTGTGTCACTTTTGCAGTCATCTCCATTGCCTTAATTGTTTTAGTCGGTCCTTAAAGCATACTTCAGAAGGTGCTTGAAACAGAGAGAGAGAGAGAGAGAGAGAGAGAGAGAGAGAGAGAGAGAGAGAGAGAGAGAGAGAGAGAGAATGTCTACAGCAAAAGGTTCTTAAAAAATGAACTACTTTACTATCTTGTGTCAATATCTCCAATATAAGGGAAGATACTAATTTTGCTAATGCTGGGATGGATCAATAGAAACATAAATATAATATATTTAATCCAAAGTTTGATGCAAATATTCCATTTACTTTATTCCCAGTGACACTCAGCAGTTTTGCACTTGCTGAGCTCTGGTTAAGATGACTTCCATCAACTGAACCAACGTGACATAACCAGGGCATGTTTGATCAGATTCACATCCTTAAAATGTTGAATGTGATGTTCCATCAGTGAATGCAGAATTATTATTAGACACTATAGAAAGTGCTGAAAGGAACATCTAGTTGACTGGAAGCAACCATAAATTCATCATCCAGCCTTCTCTTCTTCTTTAGACACAGAACCAAAAGCAGTCTTTGCCTGGACCACTTTATTATCCTGCCAGAATACGTTTGGGGGCCTATTCAGTAAAGCACCTAAAAGACTGATATATGAAGAGGGCTGTCATGACTGCCAGCCAGAAGAAAGAGAAAGAGAAGAATGACCCATGAGAAAGAAAATTAAAGTTCAAACCCTGACATTGTGGAACCTATGAATATGATTTCTTTACCCCAAAATATTTAATTCTATTCGTTATGGCTTTCAGATGAACATTATCATGAAAGGTGGACATTATCAAACCACAGAAGCCCCAATGGGAAGAAAATTAGTAATTGCTGATTATCATATTTAATTTTTAAATAGTAAATTTAATACTTAATATTTCCAACATCAGTGACAAGAACAGCACAAAATTTGCAGTATAGAGGGGCAGTGTTTAGTGCCCCTTATGCTTTAAAAATCTGCTATGCATAGAATATTTAATAGAGAACAATGTGAATAATAGATGGACCTTTCGTTCAGGTTCGTTCATAGAAAACAATAAGCCAGTGCTCAGTCCATTACAAACCAAAACAAAACAGTTGAAGGTCAGAAGGGCAGATTCACCCTACAATCCAGAGTAACTACGGGAGCCCTTAAGAGACTTTATGTGTACCCATAGTTGCTGCACTACTTAGTGAAAACCTATGGGAAATTCATATTGCAATCCAGAGCAAATTGTTCTTACACCGGAGCAAGGACTCCACATAGGGCGCAATCCAGAGTAACTACGGGGAGTCCTTGCTCCGGTGTAAGAACAATTTGCTCTGGATTGCAATATGAATTTCTCATAGGTTTTAACTAGGTGGTGCAGTAACTACGGGTACACGTAATGTCTCTTACGTGCTCCCGTAGTTACTCTGGATTGTAGGGATAGTTACTCTGGATTGCGCCCTCAGTCTGGAACGGCACTACTATAATAATGAGGATTGTCTTTGGGTATCTGGAAACTTCGGTTAAAATGCTTTCTAGATTGGTGGTTCCCAGCCTTTAAGAATTCTGCGGACCATGTCATGGACCATATGCAACCCTCACCCCCTGCACACAATTAAATTTTGGGGAGCTCTTAGTGAGATGCTGGAAGTGCCAGCTCTGGAAGATAGTGGTCTGTTTTCCACATTTCCCTGTGGTTCGTGGGGAATGCTTATTTAGTAAGACTCTGTGAGTGATCAAAATTTATCATGTTTGTTTTTGTTTGTTTGTTTTAGAGTAACTGAGGTCTCCTCAAGTTATTGGAACATTTACTGTATTTACTCGAATATAATGCACACCTTTTTCAGCTGAATTCAATCTCCTAAATAGGGTGCATGTTAGATTTGATGGTTAATTACATCTGAGTAAATACAGTATTTTGATTAGATTTGATGCACATTAGATTCGATGGCGCATTAGATCGATGGTGCCTTAGATTTGATGCACAGTATTTTGATTAGATTCCATGTGCATTACATTCGATGGCACATTAGATTCGAGTAAATGTGGTATTTCCTTACCTTGAGGCTGCATTGCAGCTGCATCGGCATTCAAAAGTTGGATAGGATTGGATCCTAAAATCCCAGTTAGCCATTGTGAGAAGTCGATGTTGTCAGAGGTCCATGCCTTATTAGTCTCATCAGATTATCCATTCTTCTCATTTCACAGCTAGCTTTTTAAATCAAAGCAAGATTGAAACCATCTTTCTGAGTGATGCATTCCCCATGTCTCTGGCTTTGTATTACATGCTCACCATACCTCAGATATCATCCAGGGAGAGTGGCCTTAAAGCTTTTGTTGTTTGTTTCCTAGTCTGGAGAATGATAACAGAATGGACTTTGCTTTGTTTAGTGTTGCCTTGTTCAAGTAGCAGACATCTCTGCCATTTTATGTCAGAATGAAGACAAGGTACATCAAGATGTGCATATAAAAATACCAACTATTCAGAATGCATTGCGAACTCTGTGTTTGTTGGAAACTTGAATCACAACAAACTGGTAGGACAGAATTAGCACAGACCTCATTTTTGCAGATAGATTCTGACCTTCTCTTAGAAGTGGAAAATTGTATTTCTCAGATCTCATGATGATGCCTCCCTTTTAAAGGTGACTCTTCCTCCTGGAGCTGGAAGGAATTTATCATTTCCAGTAACAGTTCATTCACTGAACAGTTGATCTCAGTGAATGAGTGTTTTTTATGACCATAATCTAATTTTAAATGTCTTTTTGATGTCAGAAAAACAGAACCTGGTCTTATCCATTCAAAGGCCCATAGCCTGCTGCATCCCTTCAGGCTAAATATTTTCCATATTTTGTGTCCTATGAAGTGTGACATAAACAGTGGATAATTTGTATGCATAGCTGGCAGTTATCAAACTTGCCCATTTTTAGGGTCACCCAGAACAAAAGAATGCACTAAAATTTAGAAACAAAATCACAATGCCTCTCAAAAACAGTAGGTTTTTTTAATAAAAAAACCTAGCCACTTAATGTTAATATTTTTCTAGACTGGATAATGCTGCCCTTCCTCTGGGGGCCAGCTCTCCAAAGCAGACAATGTAATGAATTAAGCTCCATTTAAATTGTTCTCTGTGTGTGCTTCAAGCAATTAGCCATGCAGGGTTCCACTTGGATCTGCATTATGGTTAATAATTTCCTAACCCAAAATGAGTTTAGCCCCTAAATGAGCAGTGTTCATAAACCAGTAGTAATCTATGGCCCAAAGTCAAGGGAAGTTGCTTTTAAGAGGGGGAAAAAAAAGTTGTCCATGATGGTGCACAACTTAAAAATTTGGATTGTCCACATGGTTGCTGTTTGGGCACCTGTCCATGCAGATGTCCATGGGCACATGTCCAGGGTTCTGCTTAATTCACATACAAATCAAGCATGCTTAAATCTCCCAACGAGCACCAAATTGTCACATTGCCATTTCCTAACAGAGAGACACAAGTCAGCTGCACCTAGATACAGGTCTCTTGTTCTCTTGTACACTCCCTGAGGCATCTGGTGAATCACTGAGGGATAAAGGAAGCTGGATTAGACAGCCTTTGGTTTGATCCAGCAGGACTCTTCTTAGTTATTTCATTTTCTCTGTAAACTGCTTTGTGAATCTTTTGTTGAAACGCAGTATATAAATACTGTTGATGGATGGATGGATAGATGGATGGATGGACTGAAATAAGCTTCCAATCATGAACTGTGTGACAGCTATCAAAATGGCCAGTGCAGTGCATACTCACCTTTGGTTAGCCTACCAAGGAAAGAAATAGGATCATGCTGCTTTTCCTCCTCCATTCTTCATGGAAAAGGAAGAAAGAGGAGAGGGAATTGATAAAAACAAAGCATTTGAATTCAAGAGAAGGCAATATTAGCAAATTGTCCATGTATAGTGTTGTCTATGGCCACTGGGCCAGAGAAGAAGGTAGTGATGGGGAAAATCCAGGAGCCTGAATGTCCAGGGGGCCCTGGAAATAACCAAACAAACTATATAGTACTAAACAAATTTGTAAATAAATAAATATTGGCTGATCCAATAGTATTAATTCACTTAATTCACTTAAACAACAGTGTTAGCAGTTCATAGTTAATTCACTCAAACAATAGTGTTAATTCACTTTCATTGTACTGCTATGGAAAGGGTTATTTATGAAGGGAGGACCCCCCAAACCAGGCACCTTGCGTGTGGCCCAATACCAGTTCTCAGGAGTCCTGCCTGCCATCACTAAACACACAAACTACTTTGGCAAAGCAGCTCAGAGTAAAAAAAAAAAAGAGTTTATGTTGAAAGGCATATTTGGAGGGGTATAGAAAATATAGGAAAAGATAGGGGACAATGAACAGACAAATAGACAAATATAATCCAGAGTAACTACGGGAGCATGTAAGAGACATTACGTGTACCCGTAGTTACTGCACCACCTAGTGAAAACCTATGGGAAATTCATATTGCAATCCAGAGCAAATTGTACTTACACCGGAGCAAGGACTCCCCGTAGTTACTCTGGATTATACACATATAGGGGATAGACAAATATCTGTCAAAGACACCAACTAATGTTACTGCTTTCAAATCTAAACAATGGCAGACAGTTTTAATAAGTAGTCTAATGCAACAATTTGATCCTCAACTTTAGCTGTAAAAACATTTTGTTTTATTCCGACAATCAGCAGAATGCATTATTCCTTAAAAAAACTTTCTGTACAGAAACGTGAAATTTATTTCGCAATGTAATTACCTAATTTAACAGAATCATGTTCTGGGCTACTGATCTTTTGGATGCCAATCCAATTTGGCACTGGACTGAGCAAAAATTGCTGCCAAATCCAATCCTCCTTCAGAGGATGCAGAGAAGGCACTAAAATGCATTCAGTCTTTGCTTACAAGGCGTATCCCTTTATCCTTTTCACCATGGCTTGTTTAATATATAGATTGCTGCTGCAGCTTTAACCCAATCATGTTTTCTCAGAAACAGCAAAGCCACTTCTCAAAGACATTTGTCTTTTAGATACATGTACAGCAGTGATTCTCAACTTTTTTTAGCACGGGAACCCACTTTTTAGAAAGATAACTGTCAGGACCCATCAGAATTTATGTCATAAACCTGGAAGTGATGTCATTCCTGGTAGTGACATCATCAAGTAGGAACATTTGTAGCACCTCCCCACATGACAAAATCAAAGTTGATTGATTGATTATGCTGCCAGTGATCAAATCTACTGGATTGGTCCATCCATCCATAATCAATCAGTCAATTAAAGGACCAATCCTATGGGCTTTATCATGGGCAGTACACACAAAGTGCCAACTCTGGGTGTCACAAATATGCCATATACAGTGGTACCTTGGATGAAGAGTGACCCGGATTGTAAGTATTTCGCAAGATGAGAAAAGAATTCCCAGAAAGGCATTGCTGACAATCCAGGTCAAAATGCTGAGTTTCCTCATCTTGCACACACTGAGGCAGCCCGGCATCTCCCTCCAGCCACCAGACAGGCTCTTCAACACCCCAGTCAGGCTCCTCTGCCTGGTGCACACTCCATCCCCTCTCCTTCCAAGATGTGACCACACCTTGGAAGTAAAGGGGTGGGGACTCTTCCCCCCTCCAAGGCTGGCAGTGTAGTGGAATGAGGAGGTGCACACCTCTTCCCCGCACCTCTTCAAAGCTGCAAAAGCTTTGAAGGGGCAGGCAAAGGCGGCTGGTACCAATCACCTGACATTTCATTATTTCTTATGGAAAGGCTTGTTTCGATATATGAGCTTTGGATTACAAGCATGGTTCCAGAATGGATTATGCTTGTAAACCAAGATACTACTGTGTACAGGGTTGCCAAATGACCAGAATTTCCCAGAGAAACTAGGAAAAAGTGGGGGGGGGGGGTTCTCCTGGAAAAGAAGAAAAACTCTCCTTTCTCCAGAATTTCTCTGGTCATTTAAATTTATTGTGTGTGCAGCTGGACATGGCTCTGGGGCTGCCAGAGTGGGAAAGAGATGAGGGGTGGGACCAGGAAGAAGGTGGGCAGTAACAGCAGAACACCTCAGCCACTGTTTCCCTGCGTTGTTCTCTGCGGCGCCTCTCAGCCTCACCAGCCTGACTCTTTCGCAGCGCAGCTTCTGCTGCCTTTTCGGCTGTGCCACGCCACCTAGGCTGCTTCTCTGGCTGGCACAGATCTCCTGTGTCTGGCCACACTGCCTCTGCTGCATCTCCAGCTGGCCAGGGTCTCCCATGCCGAGGCTCTGGCAGGTTTCACCTGCTCCAGAGGTGAATCAAATCCACGATCCAGCAAATGTGAGACCTGTGCAGCCTGTGTGTGTTTGTGTGTGAGTGTGTGAATGAGTGAGTTCATGAGTGTGTGTGTTTGTTTTGGTGTGTATATATGAGTGAGTGCAAGGGTGTGTGTGTGTGTGCATGTGAGAGTGAGTGTGAATGAGTGAGCTCGTGTGTGTGTGTGTGTGTGTGTGAATGAATGAGTGCATGGGGTGCATGTGTTTGTCTCTGTGTATTTGTGTGTGTGGTACCCCTCACCCACCTATCTAAACCTGACACACACCCCACACTGCTATTCCACCCATACCCACCTGTCCCCCCCACCTACCTGTCCCCCCACCCACCCACCTACCTTATCCTTTTGGAGAGACTTGGGGACTGTGTCAAAATCATGTCTGCTCTGGACCACTCTTATGTCTTTGGGTGATGGGAGCAGGTATTGTGGGGTTGGGGTCTCTGGGATGAGATCATGTCTGCTTTGAGCCACTTCATTTGCAACACCTGAACAGCAACGAGAGCTTAATCTCATTGCCAAGAGGACCTCCTGTGGGAGCAGCTGGCGTGACTTTCTCTGCCAGTCAGCAGAGGGCTTTTCAGGGTGTGGAAAGACCCAGCAAATGCAGAACTGGGTGGGGGAAGGGATGGTTTGGGTCCAGGAGATAGGAGGAGATGGAGGCAATCTCTGCTGCCATATCCTGTGCACCCTTCCTGCCCTAAAAGTTTGACATGGACCACCTCAATTCTGCACCCTCTTAATAGGGGGTGCAGAGCAAGACCTATTGCCACCTACTGTATTCTATCTGGGGTAAAAGATCAAGTGCTCCCTTAACCCAGTGGAGATTCTAATGGCTGCCTCAGTGCTCATATCATACAACAGCAGCTATTTTGGCACCATTTGGATGCTAGGATGGATATTAACTCCATGCAACAACCTCTGAAGAGGTTGCAACAACCAAAAGAGAATGTGAATCATAGGAGTGTGCCCAAAAGTATAATTCATTGACTACATATTAGCCAGTGATTTTCAACCATTTCCATGGCAGACCATGTGTGCAGGTCTGTAGGCGTGCCAGGGGACTTTGGTAAGGGTCTGGGTATCTGTGGCCATTATTAAGGGATTAGTAGGGTATTATTAAGGCTGGTGTGCGTTAATATTAAGGCTGGTGTGCCTTGTCAGTCTAATGGAGTGCCTTTATTTTTTTAGCACCTTCTCAGTGTTCCATGAGATAAAAAAAAATGAAAATCTCTAGAATTAGCTCTTGAATTTTGTATTCTATTTCTTTTCAGGAAATTGCTGAAGGAAATAAAAAAATCAGGAATCTTTAAAACCAAACGCACGTAACGGAAAAATATGAAAAGGGAGTTTTGTAGCTTTGGTCATTGTCAATGAGGACTGGTAAAGCTTAAGTGTTGTTGAAGGGCAAAGGATGAAAACCAAGCAGTAAGACCCACTCATATATGGACTTTTATTTTGTAATCTGCCATTTTTTTTTCTTACATTAAATTTGGTGGGGATTCTTTTTAACTGTTTTACGAGGTATAGAGTTGCTTGAGAATTTGTCACAGATATTGGTAATTTGACATTGTAATATGTTGCTCTGACAATGACAGAGAGATCATAAATTAAGCTGTTGAAGGGTCTCTACACTTTGTAGGCAGAGGCGGCATGGGAAGGGGGCATCAGAATGTGATTTGAAACTTAGCAGGTTTGTTAAAAAAATAACAAGAACAAACTCTGGGTCTGATAGTATTCCCAATGTAGCCAATGGGGATTCTTGTCAAGGGGTGGGTGGTTAGTCATTAGGTAGTCATGCAGGGAAATGAGAAGTGTAAAGTGGTTTTGCAGTGACATATTCAAAATCCCTTCCTGGCTTTAAGATATTTTCTGCATGCAAATAAGAAAAACTTCTCATATGGAAATTCAATTGTTTGGTAATCCCTTAAAAAAATATCCAATTCAATAAAAACAGCGTTAAACTATTTTCCTCTTTCGCTCAGGAAAGTCAAACACTTTGAAGCTTGCAATCTCAGGACTAAGCTAGACATATAACAACTCAGATTTATTGATTTTCTGGCTTTTTCCTCCCTCTCCAAATGCAGCTATGGGAAGCTGAACGTTTGAAAAAACACAAAAAACGGATGGTGGGAAAGGGTTAAGCAGTGTCTCATTTGACATTGTGTGACCTCCCTGCAATTCCCTTGTTTAAAATCAGTCTTTCAAGTCTGCTTTTGATATTTTGTTTTTAAGACTAGGGAAAGAGACACAGGACCGAGTCCCATTTAGTCCAGACCCTGTAGTTGGCTTGTTCAGTAGTACTGCACAAAATTATTTCAAAGAATACAGTTTTATGAATTATGGAGAATGCCAAGGGCTTAAGGTCAAATTCTGCAGCTTTTGATCATCCAAGCAGCCTTTGAAAGTATGACTCCATTAACCAGAATTACCTTGGCATGGATTTTATTTTTGCTATGAGTATGTGTGGCTAACAAATAGAGTCAAAGTGTGCATAGCACTTTTAAATAAATTGTGGTGATATTCTCCATGCCATAGGGCTTGAGAATTCATACCTAGGAATGTCCTGAGCATCGCTAATTTATAGCCTAATCCTGCCTAAGTTCTATCATACCAATCCAGCAACAGTGATGTGGCTTCTGATGTGGGGGAATTTTGCATGCTGGATGTCTCCTTGAGATAAGGGGATATTTTCTCCTAATACCAACTATGGCTGCATTGATCCATTTTGGTAGGTGGATCCTGATACCAGGAACAGGTATAGGATAGGATACGATCTGCACCTTCACATCTGATCTCACTTCTTTTGAGGCCTGAGCAGTCCACACTACATCCCCATTGCTGCCCTCCTCCCACCCCATTCCTCCACACTCTGATGACAAGGTAAATCCATGCCAAGATAATTCTGGTTAATGGAGTCATATTTTCAAAGGCTGCTTGGATGATCAATGCAAAGTGATGGACTTCTTTGATTCTGTTCCATGCAGCGTCATATGCTAGTGGGATGTGAGTCACATTCAGGTCTCATCAGTGTTCCATATAAGATTGCTTGCCATTGTTTTCAAGAGAAGAGGAACTTTGTAGTAAGCAGCCAACCAAAGATATGAGTTGGGGAAAAAACACAATGCACACATATATTCCAAGGTGTTGCAAAGTCTGAACTGATCGCAAAGTGTGCCTGGCTCCTCAACACCAGTGAGAGTGATATCACCCAGTTTCATAGGTAAGGGCCCAAAGGCCTCTATCAACTTGGTACTAACCAGTCCAACACATGATCATAGGAATAAAAAAAATCAGACACCGGATGCAGGTTCGTACTGATTAAAAGGACAATAATGTTCAGCTTCTTCCTTTTGTTTTCCAACCAGGTTTCAGAGAAAGGGACATAATGCAGAAGAGGTTTTTGTCTTTAGTCTCATTCTCACTGTCTTG
Source organism: Cryptoblepharus egeriae (assembly GCA_030015325.1). NCBI lineage: Eukaryota > Metazoa > Chordata > Lepidosauria > Squamata > Scincidae > Cryptoblepharus > Cryptoblepharus egeriae. The sequence goes on along the minus strand of JAREYC010000001.1, from coordinate 181,319,444 downwards.
GTAAATCTTGGTCTGTGCTATGTGGTCTCTCATGATGGAAAGGTCCCCTTGCAAATAAATTATCTGAACCTAAAAAACTAGCATGCCAAGGAAATGGCTAGGCTAAAATTGAGCTCTGAGCAAAACAACAACAATCTGTGTGTCAAAGCAGCCTCTTTTATCTCTATGAAGGATTTTGCTCCAATGGAAATAAACTCTCTGATCACCAGGTATTATCACTTCCAACGATGGGTCTCTTCATCAGCAGGTTTTCTCTCACTGTGGAAGTCTTTGCAATTCTAGCAGATAGCAAAAATCGCTAAATATTTTATGTTTCTGCTTTTGAAAATAAATATATTCCATCTGTGACTTCAAGTGGCTATTTAAAGCCACTTTCCGATCAAGCAGCTCCTTGTCACTGCCAGCTCAGTGGCATCATGCCTGGTGGGTGTTCTCACTTCCCACAATAGGACCCAAATACCTTCCACAGAGTATGAAGCTGTTGAAATATTCATAACTGTTCTCTGCAAAGCAAGGACTTAATTTATTTAAAACCCCTTGGATTTGCAAAATGATTTCCTCCACTCCCCATGCTTCCTGCCCCACCCACACATACACACCCATACCACCTGCGGTATGCCATTAACGTGTCCTCTGAAGGTACTGTTAGCGCTCCGGCGCTGTCATTCTGCAAGATGCATTACCCAGTGGTACGTTAATTATTAGTCGGGATGAAATTTATGCCGCCCTATGATGTCTTCTGTGAACAGCAGCAAAACCAAGCAGCAAAGCGAGGAGTCAGTATACCACCATGCAGTACGTTCCTACTTATGACAGCTTCAGCAATATTAGCACTTAAGCTTCTTTCTATAAAAATGAACTCGCAAAAAATGCCAAGCAGGGGTGGCAGAAAGTGTTCAGTTACATCTTAATATGTTAGCCTTGCTGCTGTGGCTAATGCTTCAATTAGTAATGGACAGGCTCAGGGAAAATAAATTAATACTCCCAAGCAATGCCATGCAACAAATAAGAAGCAGGAAACTGCCCGATTCAAAGATCAGGGTCCCTTGACTAACCTGGAAGGAGAGACATCTCAGGATCTCCTCTGTGGAAGTCACAGGGCTAGTGCAGGGGTGAGAGAGGGTGCAAAAAGAGAAGGGCTATAAGTCCCAGGTGATAGAAGGGGCAGGGCCCAGAGGGAGCCAACCCCCAGCAACCCATCCCATGATGAGGGAAGTGAAGTAGGGCAGTTGTTGGTAAGGGAAACCAGACTGCTGGTTTCCACCTAAGGAAACCTAGGAGGCACATAGTGAAGGACCTGTGTGGCACAATCTCCTTCTTCCACGGCAGTAAGATTTTTGGGGACTGGGAGCTGGCATTGGACCCCTTGATTCTCCACCACTACCTCTTTGCAACCCAGCAGGACCCAAGTGCCACAAGACCCACTCTAAAGGAACAAACATTGCCCTACATTCAGGAGGCCTCAAAGACCCCAGCTGGAGGATGCAGCACATGTTCTTCTGCACAGCTATGTTGATTAGGATTGTGCCTTAGGATTTTCTTACTTGATTATGTCACCTCCAGCCATGACATTATTTCCATGACATTATGCAGGTGTTCCTAACAGACTGTCATTCTAAAATGTGGGTCCTAATGCTAAAAATTTTAAAACCACTGTTCTGCCCCACCACACAATGCTACTACTTTATTGGTATCAGGGAATTACTTTCATAGCTCTTTGAAATTTATATTTTTAAGCCATATTTTAAAACTTATAGTTTTAAGTTATAGTTTACAAATATTGATCTATTATGGACCTATTATGGACCATAACTGATCTATTATGGACCATGATCTATTATGGATTCACATGGACAAAAACGGGTAATCTTGAACAATTGTGGATAAAACTGTTGCAGAGAACAGATTCAAAGAAATGTGGTAGCAAACTAGGATATTACAAAGAGCTAAGAACTGTGCTTCAAGAAATGTCACAATTTGACTCAAGAACAAGTCATCCTAAGAGGAAAAAAGCAAGCCATCAACACAAAATTTTCAGAAAAAAACCCAAATTGTTTAAAACAGGATCAGACAGAACAATCCATAGCTGGCAGTGATAGACTATGAGAAAAAGAATTCTAAAGTAAATATGGATTATCCATACATTGTAACCTTCAGCTAAAGATCAGGTGCACTTTAAAGAGATTATTTTAACAGAAAATATTGAACCTGGTCCGGTATTCCCTACAGGAAATCATACAGTCTGGCTTTTAAAAAGCAGCTATGCGATCTGAGCGCATTTCTAGATCAGTATATCTATGCATTTATTGCTTAATGCTGTACGAGGAAAACTACAGTCTGAAAAACTACTGTTTGTGATCAATATCTGCATTCTGCCGCTGATCATCCATTCCACAGTTCTGTTCTGTGTGTGAAAAAAACCTTTAAGGTTACTGTGATAAACATCAATGCTTGGAAGAACTACAGATTTTCTGAAAGACATGTTTTCATTGTACCTGCAATTTAGCAAATCTTTGCAGAAGTGAAGTAAATAAGATTGCTCAAAATGCCTATAGAAAACTATAACCTTAAACAGAGAGAAAGAGAAAACTCCCAGTATTCTTTTGAAAAGCATACACCGGGATTTATATATAAGAAAACAATGGAATGAGTTTCGCTGACATTCTAGGATGGGGGATAACACATACAGCCCAATCCAGAACAACTAATCTGTCCACATAAGAGCCCTTAGGTTGCCCTATCTAACACTAGGTTGGAGCAACTGCAAGATGCTCCAGCCCAGTTACTCTGAAGGAGGCTTAGGGCAGAGCAAGGCAAGATAGGGTGCCCTAAGAGAGGTGGACCTGCTCTGCCCTAACTGGGGCAGCCTAAGCAGCTCAGGAGAGGCAAGTTGAGGGCAAGTTTAGCATTGCCTAGGGCAGAGCAGTTACTCTGAATCCAGAGCCTGTTTGCAAGGCAGAAATGCCCTCTTCCAGCCCTCAGAGTTATACCACCTCAGGAGCAGGTATAGTAATGAGTAGACCCATAGGGGTCCATGATAAGGCCCGAGTAAGAATGGCAGTGCTGACCAAAAATCTGAGTTCTTGGCCATCCCAGCTGCAACCCCTTCCTCTCAACCTCAGGATATGGAACAAACTACGGCTGCCCACAAAGCTCAGGATACAGCAGGCCACTCCAAGAAACCCCTTCTATTCACTGTAGAATGTACTGGCATCTCATCAGGGACTCCTTATAAGGCAGGCACCCAGTGGCGTCACCAGACTGGTGCAGCTGGTGTGGGCTGCATTGGGGATGCGCTCCGTATGGGGTGATGTGCCGGAGGAGTTTGACTGTCTTTTGGCAGGCCCCGGGCATCAGCACCCCCATTCAGGCCTGCTCCAAGGCGGAGCAGCAGCCAGAAGCTGCCACTTGTCTGAGGAGCTGGCCTGAACGGCCATCTGAGGTGCACTGCGCAGAAACACACTGAGCATGCCAAATAGCTTCAGAGGAGACTTCCTTAGAGCAGAGAAAGTCCGCGCCTCTGCACAGCCATTCGGCCTCACTCAGGAGGCGGAGCGGCAGCCGAACGGCTTCAGAAAGAGTACTGCACAGGCACCAACTCTGACGCCTGCACAGTCTCCCCCGAAGCCAAAAGGCTTCAGAAAAGTACTGCGCAGGTGTCAGAGATGGTGCCTGCGCAGTACTCTTTTTGAAGCCAGTTGGCTTCAGAAACAACTGCGCAGGCACCAACTTTGGTGACTGCGCAGTCCAGGTAGGGGGGGCGCGCATCCCAGGGATGACGCACAGACTTCCACACCAGGTGATGTGCAGAGTCATGTCACCACTATAGGCACCACAGCTGTTCCTTGTTCAGTGTGATCTGAGGGGTGTCTCCTCAGGAGCAAGTCTTCCCCTTGTGTCAATTACTTAGCATGCTCTGGAGCAGTTAGGGCAGCCCAGGCTTCCTGACTCTCTGGATTCAGCATAACTTTCTGCTCTGGATACAGAATAGTTAGGAGAGTGCAGTTAGGGCAGAGCAGGCTGAATTTGCTCTGGATTGCAGCCTAAGGCTACAATCCTAAATACACTTTCCTGGGAGTAAGATCCAGTGAACACAATGGGGTTTACTTTTCAGTAGACATGTTTAGGATTGTGGTCTAAGTTTCATCAGCCACCTGACCACTGACCCATCATCATTGCCTTTACAACCAGAAACAACTACACAAAGAAAGGTTTTTGCAACCAATACCAGCTCTGAAGGTGCAGGAGCCACTTAACATCAATGGCCAGGTGTCTGAAATTTAGTACCTGTTTTGCCTGCCCCCTTCCAGGAATGCAAATTATTTTATTCCAATTTAGTGGGATTTTTTTTATTGCAGCCCATTCTGACAGTATGTTTCAACAATTAAAGCAAGATTTAAGATAAAATCTTATTAAAAAGTTTGTTGGAGTATCTGGAAAGAACACAGAGACGTCTAAGCACCCTTTGGAGGGTGGTGGGTGTTTTTCTGACATAATCCCTTTATCTTGCTGCAATCTCAAGGAGATGAAGAGCACAATCCTAACCATGTCTACTCAGAAGTAAGCCCCATTGTATTTTATGGGTATTACTCCCAGGAAAGTGTCTTTAGGATTGCAGCCGAAGAGATAAAAAAGAGGTAAGTGAACTTGTGGGATAATTAGGTACTATTGACTAACTGCAGTCTGACGTTAGGTGAAGGTTTCAAGCCTAGTTATGCTCTCAAAATGCAAAGGCAGATAAAGCCCAAAATTCACCATAAATAACAATAACTTTTGAAGGATCCAAAACTTCATGTGGCTATTTCAGGGTGCAATCCTAACCAATGGCTTTAAAGGGGGATTGGACAAATTCAGAAAGTTAGTGGCAACTGGTCATGATTAGACCCTCCAAATTCATCAGAAGCAGGCCACTTAATTCCAGTTGCAAGGGGGGGGGGCAGAGGCACTCCCAGTTCACCGTCTGGGCACACTCCATACTTACCCAGAGTGATAAACAGCTCCTAAATGTGATTCAGCTTTGATGAAGGCAGTTGGAGAACCATTGATGGATAAAACATTCCTTTGTTCCTGGGTAATTTTTTATTATTTGTTTACTTGGTTAGTTCTATTTTCATTTATTCTGACTCAGATATCAGAGGCAGTATAAAACAAACACATCCCAACTTTGGAAAATACAAAATGAGTGTTATGAATTCATAAACAACTATTTTTTCTGTAATACACACTGAGAAAATATTCCCAGACAATTTATCTAAAATCTTGATTAAATAATTTCAGCACAATCAACACTACTAGGCCTTTTTCTGATTTGTACTGATTCTAATTCAGTGCTCCATGTATATAAGTACTTATCATTTATAGAAGTATCCTGTAACCATACCTGAGTAGGCAAAGGCAGTGTATAAGAACAAAACAAAATACAGTGGTGCCTCACATAACAGAATTAATTCGTTCCAGAGGCAGTTTCTTTACGTGAAACTTTCTTTATGTGAAGCGGATTTTCCCATGGGAAATAATGGTAACGCAGATGATTGGTTCCACAACCCCAAAAATATTCATATAAAAATATTAACTGGATGTAAAAATGATGACAAAACACTGGAATTGAATTCAAAACATGCATTCAATGTGCATGATCTTATGAAGTCTACTTAGGCTGCAGTCCTAAAGACACTTTCCTGAGAGAAATACCCATTTAACACAATGGGGCTTACTTCTGGGTAGACATGGTTAGGAGGCTGCAATCCAAGACACCTTCAAAGTGTCTCCCCACTTTCTCCTCTCCATCCTGAGCCTCTCTCTCCCCTGCTCCCTTCTGGCTAGCCCTGAGCTGCTTCCCTCTTCTCCACTGCTTTTCTCTCCCTCTGCCCAGCGGACACCCGGCCACAGGAGGAGCAGCGCAGAAGTGTTGCCTTCACTATGAGCAGGTGCGCTAGGCAGCCCTACGCTTTTTAAACAGTGCGTCTGCCCCAACTGCCAACAAATGTTTTCTTTACATGAAGCACTTTCTTTACGTGAAGCAGAATCCTAGAGAAATTTTTTTTTTGTTACGTGAAACTTACTTTACGTGAGGCTTTCTTTACGTGAGGTGCCACTGTATTGACAATATGAAGCCTGCCTGTATCACTCTGTATATACTGGCTCTGTTATCATGACTGCACCACACACTGAATGCAGTAACCAGCAAAGGAGAATGTGGCCTCCAGCTGGGGGTTGTATAACATTGATGTGCAGACAGGCTTGCTACATTAAGAAGCCATTGCAGCATTTAATTTATTTCAGATAACATATGCAGCTCAATGACAAAAATATGCCAGGAATATTTTTTAGGGTGGGGAGAGTTTGTTTTCAAGACGTCTGAACTGTTTGATAAAGCCAACAAAATTTGAAATCAGACATTCTGTTATGTGCTCAGAGAGGTGCATCACTAAGATATTATGAAATACATCAGTAGCTATCTTTGGATCAAGTGGCATGCTATTTTTAATGCAGTTTTTGGTCTAACTGTTCTTTTTTCTTTTAAAAATGAAGGCACGAAGCCCTGTGTGTTGCAAAACCACAGCAGGAGGAGAGGCTTCAGTAAATTTTCTCTGCTATACTTTGACCCCAATTGTATGGCCTCTTCATGTTATTTCTAATAGAAAAAAATGGCATCAATTGGCATTCAATTGCAGTGTGTATTCCAGTGATGGGATTCAAAGAAATTAACAACAGGTTCGATGCCCATCTGGCAGCCACTTTTAAATGGCTATTTTTAAACTTTATACATATGTCCTATCTCTTGTTAACAGGTTCTGTAGAGTACGTGCGAACCTGCTGGAGCCCACCACTGGTGTATTCCACTGCAAATGGCTCTAGGAAACCCACAATCAGAATTGCAACCATTATGGAGAATGCTAACTTTCCTCTTGTTCTCATGGCTGTTTTGTGACATTTTCTGGTCTCTCCCCCAGGCACTATTTAATGTTTTTAACGCTATCATTAAAGCTAATGTGCTGTTGGACATTTGAGAATCCACAGTTTCCAGACAGTCTTTGTAAACATATAGAAGTTCTGTGATATAGGGTGCAATCCTAATCTAGACCGACACAACTCATCGGTGTTCCCGTTCACAGTGATGTAGGGAGGCAAGCACAAATCGGTGCACCCAGGTAACCTTCACCCAGGAGTGGTGTACCAAGTGAGTTCCAGCAATTCTGTGACAGCTGCAGGTCAGTTAGCACAAGATTTATGCTGGGGTTTAGGCCAGCCTAACTGGAGCTTCGGATTGCGGCCTAAGACTCTTCATTACAGTTTTGCAGTTGCCGTACGAAAAGAAAGCATTCCCTCCCTCGATGTCTTGAAGGATTTTTCCTCAGGAATAGTCTTAGAATCTAGATGTCAAGCCAGGGTTCTTCTGAGCTTCCTGAACTTGTACCGTGAGCCAGTTTCACTTCACATTCAATCACCACAAAAACTAGAAGTACGCATCATCACCACTTTATCTCTCTTTCTGAGACATTCTGTGCCCTTCTTTACTCTCTCTGAGCTCTTTCTGAACATCTCACTTCAGACAGAAAATCAAAGTTGCTGTTATTAGAAGTGAGTGTTACGTTTTCTACACACAGATGCATCAGTTAACACATTAGCACATCGGTTGTTTAGTACATGCAATTTTAAGACGCCATTGCTGTTAATTTGAGCATAATTTGATCCAGAAATATGCTTGTAATCTAAAATGCTTGTATATCAAAGCAAACTTTATCATAAGAAATAATGAAAATTAAGACGATTCATTCCACAACTCAAAAATATTCATATAAAAATAATTACAATACTGTAATATAATACAAATTAATAAAGAAAATACAAAATATAAAGAAAAATACTGTATTTAGGGCAAAATCCAGAGTAACTACGGGGAGTCCTTGCTCCGGTGTAAGAACAATTTACTCTGGATTGTAATATGAATTTCCCATAGGTTTTTACTAGGTGGTGCAGTAACTATGGGTGCATGTAATATCTCTTACGTGCTCACATAGTTACTCTGGATTGCAGGGCTACTCAAATACAAAGCTCACCTTTTCCAGCCAAATTTAGCTTCCAAAATCCAAAGACTAGAATAAAATAGAAATAGAAAATTGAGACTTCTCAAGATAGTATCTGAAAAGCATCTCAAGATAGCATCTGAAGAGACAGCAGACTTCCTATATCTCAAGATGGTAACTTGTACAAGGCTTATCTTGCAGTCACTGGATTCTAGGATTTCAAACACATAATATTTCCACAGCTATATACCAAGCCTCAACAGTGGGCTGCAGTGATTTGGTGATTAATCATGCTTAACCTGAAAGTTGTTAAGTCAGTAGTTTGAGACCTGAGTACCACAAGACAGAGTGAACTCCTGTCTCTTGTCCAGCTCCTGCCAACCTAGCCGTTTGAAAGCATGTAAGTGTAAGTTGATAAATAGGTACCACTTTGGTAACAAGTGGTAACAACATTCCATGCACCTTCGATATTTAGTCATATAGAGAGACGTCTTTGGACAGTGGCTCTTTGGCCTTGTGATGGAGGTGGGTGGGTGAGCATCTTCCTTTGAGTTGGTCACAACTAGCAGGACAACCTGTGAGGGACACCTTAACCTTTACTAGACAGCTGGCTGCCCATTTCCTCCGTTATTTCTGAGCACACATTCCGTAATGGTGTGTATTCATTTTAGAACAAGTAAAACATGAACAAAATGCTAAATGGAATATTGTAATTCATACTGAAACAAATGCCAAAGGCTACCATTAAATTTGTGGCTCACTAAATATTCAGTTGGTTTCAGAATAAGGCCAGGTGGCTTAACTGCAGTGTGGGGTTGGCTTTCTTCCCGCTGACAGGGAAAGAGACCCTCAAAGGAAGGTTTGCTTATCAAGGTTAGGAGATATGCACCTCTTTCTGCTTTCCTTTTTCAAGACCAGGAATGAGAAAAATACTTTTCTAGCCTGCGTCTAATACTACCACGCCAGGATTCAGAGACCAGGAGGGCTGTTTGGGTTGAGAGGAACCTTCAAGGAGAGCACTGAAGCTCTAAGTAGTTCTTATTAAAACCAAATACATATTAGTTTCTGAAGGACAAATACTGTAGATGTGATGGTCAACTGAATTACCCATGAACATGGACCAGGCACACATATGGTCAAAATGTAATTCATTTAATTAAAAGTGTAAAAGGAAAGGGACCTAGATGGACACGTTTGGCTGTTCAGTCATTAAATATATGCCATTTTAGAGGATTCCAGCTAGAAAATGAATCATTACCCACCAACGGCAGAAAAAAGTTTTTTGGCACTTGTGGCACTTTTGAGAAACCTCTAGGCCAGCAAGGGACTTGTGCCAATCAAAGTGGGGTTAAGGATTCCAGCCTTAGTCCCATCCATCATTTGTTTTGAAAGCAAAGCATCTAAAATTCCAGATGGATCATCTTAGCTAATGGTAACCAGGGACCATATGTAAGTTTGAATATATCCAATTAGCCATCTCTCTCTTTACCACCTGCTAGTTCAGCTTGCACTGTGCATGTCCTTCCCATTTTGAGTTAATGCTTGAATATGAGTAGCAGTCAAATCCTTTTAAAATCCCTAAATATTTCTCAGCCTAGCTCACACATGCAGCTTCATTGAGATTGAAGCTGTTTCCTGGCCTCTTATATTTATACCATTTCTTTATGGACAGCTGCGTGTATATAACCCAAGAGAAGGAAATTTAACAGGCTTGAATTAACTGACAGGCATCCCTGTGCAGGCATCCTTTCACAGAACAGTGATGAACATCAATATTTCCCTGTAACTTTTTGTTCTAGATAAAAACATCCCCTGTGGTCTACACACTCCTGTTCATGGAAATCTCATACTGGCTCTAAATATGAAAAATACTTCGTCAAAAGGAGAAAATAAGGACATTTCACAAAACTGACATTCACCACAGAATTGTTATTAATTCCTACAAACCTCCAGCAATAGTATATAATTCCTCTAGACATTGCCTGAATTCCTTTTTTTTATTCGTAACATGACAGAATAGCAGCACCTTATTTAGAATTACCTCCAAAGAGAAAGTGTGCTCCAGCAGTCACATGCAATTCAAACAATGATTCATAGCCTCATTAACCTTTCAATAAATATGTGGCCTACTAAAGTCTGATGTTCACTCTTGGCTGCTTATTACACACCAGTTTTTTGTCCAGTAATCAAGTCTCACATTCATTTTGTAACAAATACAATCAAGAGACCTATGGGTCTTGACATGTTAATTGTTCCATATGTGTTTATAGACCTGAGACAGTAGCATCAGGTGCTTGAACCATTAACCTCAGATGTCAGGTTCATCTATATCTGGATGTGGAGAACAAAGGCCTGTAAAACAGTGGAACAAAAAAAGCTATCATTCTCTGACTGCGTATGAGAGACATCAGAGGTCAGGCATAGAGGGCAGTAGTCATAAGTAGTCATCAGGGCACAGTGACCCAATGAACCATCAGGCACACAACATGCTATTTATGCAGATAAGGGGTCCCAGCAGAGGCACTGGAATTGCTCCTGTCAATATATAGCTGACAAAAGTAACTATTGTCCTCAAGTGGTCAGGCCAGAATGTAATACATGAGTTTATCTTAAATTTGCTCTTAATTCTGGAGTTCCAGGACTGTGGCTGATTTTCAGTAAAGTAGACTAGGGCACAATCCTAACCAATTTTCCAGCTCCATGAGAAGGGCAATGCAGCTCCAAAGTAAGAGGACAAATATTGACTTAGGGCAAAATACAGAGTAACTATGGGGAGTTCTTGCTCTGGTGTATTAGACTCTGGATTCCAATATGAATTTCCCATAGGTTTTCACTAGGTGGTGCAGTAACAACAGGTGCACGTAAAGTCTTTTACATGCTCCCATAGTTACTCTGGATTTGGGGGCAACTTTGAGAAGGCCTATGTGACTGCTCCCCAACCTCCTCCCCTTGGCACAGCTATGTCAAAGCTGGATAATTTGTTAGGATTGCACCCTAAGGCTAAAGTTTGTTAGGACTGCACCCATTTTCCTTGGTATGACCTCACAGAACAAAATGGAAGTTGCTTCTTGGCTGCGTTAAGACATCAAAAAGAATGTTGCACAGGAAATGACCATACAAGAATTTTGGTTAGGAGAATTGTATTCAAAAATCAAAAGTTAGCTTTATTTTTTTTAATTATAGGAAACAAAAGGATGAAAAGAAGCGAAAGGATGAATTATAGGAAACAAAAGGATGAAATAAGCCAATATGCCTAGCTACTTGTTCTCTTTTGAGGTGGGGAATAAGACATAAGAACAGAATAAGGCATAAATTTGAGTAACTAAAGAGCAAACATTACCAATATTTAAGAGAGAGAATACTATTTGTCTCCCTGCCACTAGCTGGCATGCTTTAATGCCCACTGCTGGCACACATGCTACAAAACAGCATTGCTGTGTATTCCAGAACTGAATAGACATGCAAATGAATCCACCACAGAATAATTAAAACACAGTTTATAGAAAGAGACACATATGCAGAAAGTGAGTTGATTGATTGGAGTGACAGCAAATCCTAACTGAGAAACATTGACAAGTTGCATCTCTCTCTCTTTTTTAACTTCAGGATGCCTTGTGTGCAGTTTTGCACACTGAGCTTGCAAATCTTTGTTCTTTATAGAACAATTTTCTCTCTTACATGTACATTTCTCTTGCATGTATGGAAGGTCCTTATCACTTGTGATGCACCATTTTACTTCTGTCTCAGCCTGCCTACATGGGAACTATGTCAGGAACCAGCCAACTGAGTTGGTCCAAGGTCACAGTAATAGATTTCTATTTTGAGTTCCTGACCCATGCGTTTCTTGCTCAGTGCAACGCAATTGCTTTTCACAACAGAACAAACTCAATCTAGGACTATTTGCTAAATCCACAGGAGGCCACACACTTCAAATTTATTCCAGCTGAAACTAAGGCATTGGTTATGGAAATGTTTTAAATACAGTAAACTTCAGACTTATGTGGCAGAGGGTGTAATCCAAACGTAGGCTGCCACATTGGTCTTCCCATTCCCATGCTGATGTAGGGAGGCAAGCACAGGCCTGTGCACTGGCCTAATCCACCCCCCAGGAGTAAATAAATATAGATGAAATCTCCATCTGCGAAGAAGAACTTTTTAATTTCTTCTCATGGCACAATACTATACTTCTCAATCCTGTGAGCAATGTTTCCTTGTTACTTGAATCAGTGACCCTTATGAGACCCGAAACCAGCCACTTGTGAGTGTTTGTCTCATACTGAAAGGTCTTGGCATCATTAAATGTAGTAATCTCAAAAAGAATGGGACCTGCTTTTCGAACAATATCCCCAAAGGGTAGGGTATATAGTGGAGTGTGCTGATTTTTCAAAAAGCTTGATTACAATTATTTCTCAGATAAACATGAGACATTTGATTTCAACTCAATTGCATCACGTTGTTTATATTGTCCTAATGTTCAGTAACTAGATACTTTAATGCATCCTTTGGGCACAATCCAGAGTAACTACAGGGAGTCCTTGCTCTGGTGTAGGAACAATTTACTCTGGAATGCAATATGGATTTCCCATAGGTTTTCACTAGGTTGTGCCATAACTACGGGTACACGTAATGTCTCTTACATGCTCCCGTAGTTACTCTGGATTGTGGGGTTTGAGTTTCAAAAGAAGGAAATTACGAGTATTCATGCTACAAATGCTTATATTTACAAAGGTCAAAAACAGCATACTTCATAAACCTATATACCATGTTCAGTTTACTTGCTCCTATCTGAAAGGGTTTAAAACAATTCCTATTGCTTTACTGGTCTTCTGTCCAGGGAGCCCCTGATGACAGCATGGTGGGGACCTCTAAACTCTAATTTCAGAGGGTCAGACGGCCTAGGGACTTGGTGCAATTCTGTGACATAGAATTGTCATTTGGCATTTTGATGATTTATGGTTTCCTGCACTTGTCTCACTTTCTCTCTTGCAAGCCCAATAACAACATTGTGGCTTTTTCTAACCCAGATGCTGACAGTTGGTCTTTCTGTTTGACCCTGTGGCAAGAATGTGGCCTGAAGACAGCAGAGGGAACATTTTAAATGCATTTTTTCTTGGCCTCTGTAATCCTAGAAGGGGAGAAACTGCTCTTTAAAGCTCCTAACAACTAATAGAGCTGGCACAATTTTAAGAATTTCACATACTCTTGGGAGATGGAGTCACTGTATTCACAGAAAGTATGTAGGATGAACAGAAACTTGTATCCATGTGTTTGCTGCAGTCTTTCAGAGATAATGATCCTTTCCAATATGTTGCTTATTAAATCCCTCATTTATCGTCCTGGCTATTATTTCTTTTTCAATAGTGAAAGATCTTGATTTTAATTAAAGACATAATCTTCACAGGAATGGGAAAGGTTTCAGTCATATTTCATGTTTGGGCTCTTGAGGGACTTCTTATAATGGGGCTGGATATTCTTTCATTTAAAAAAAATAAGATGATGTTCTAGGTTTTTAGACCTTTTTAAATAGAGTACAAGACATTTGCTGCTCCTACAAGAATAAGAGTTTTATTGAATTTTTAAAAAGATTTTCTTAAAATCTTCAGGCAAGCAATATCAACTCTGAAAAAATAAGGGCAAAATCCAGAGTAACTATGGGGAGTCCTTGCTCCGGTGTAAGAACAATTTATTCTGGATACCAATATGAATTTCCCATAGGTTTTCATAGGGTGGTACAGTAACAACAGGTGCACGTAATGTCTCTTACATTGTCTCTTACATAATGTCTGCAATACTAGTCTCAGGACTCCAAATGGAAGAAGGAATGTCCCCCAGTTTACATGCATATGTGCGGATAGATTATAGTTTCAAAAAAGCAAAGTACAAAGCAAGATTCTTTGGCATCATGCAAAAGAACGCCTCAGCCTTAATTTTTTTCAGCTAAAATTATCCAAAAAGTAAATTCATCTGTGGCTGGAAAAAGTACATAAACAATAATGCATGAATCAATCAGTGTATATGCTATGTTTTTGATCCAAGGATTGCTCAAGACAAGAAGCTAATGAAGCACATGTTCAACTACTGAAAGCGGCAGGACTTTAAAGTCCTTGACTTTTGGCTGGATTATTAGTATAGAGTTTGAAGTGGCTTTTTTATCTAATAATAAATCTGTGTCAGACTTCCACAGTACTCTAACCTCCTATTTTCATTCATCAACCACTAGATAATCTTCACAGATTGTCCTAACTACTGTCCTCATAGGACAGTATGAAAAATTAACAGCACCTTGAATGTGTACACTGGCTGATCTTTGCAAACAGTCTGTCTAAATTACCTATGTTAGAAAAACCAATAAAGCATCAGAAAGATCAGTCACCATCACCCTTATTAAAGGACATAACTCTAAGACAGATTTCCTTCCAGACAAGCAAAATTTATCACACAGCTACATGTCCCTTATCACAGAATATTGTAATTCCATAGACCATACTGAATGCCACTTAGTTCAGCATGTGTCAGTCCTCTGTCAATGCAGAAAGCAAACAACCATATTTCTTAATTCAATAGGAACTCATAAACCCTTAATGGATAAATGATAAGGTTTGATGAGAGGGGAAGTTTCATCTCCTGAGCCATTTTCTGATGATCAGCCACTGAAGTTTTAAAGACTTCAAGGCCAAAACATCAAGTTTTAAAGACACTTTAAAGAACAAACTTTTTCAGTCCAAGTACAGCAAGATGATTCTCTTTTTCCAAATTTAGTTGTTTGATTTTTTAAAACTTGATCTTCAGAACAAATGATCCTATCAAGGCAAGATTTTATCCACATATTTTAGAAAGAATTATTTCAGATCTGCATGCCTTCCCCTTTGTGGGAACACACACACACACACACACACACACACACACACACACACACACACACAGCGCTTCTTCCTTCCACAATAGTATTAAGTTAGGTCCTGAAAGCTGATATGAAAGCAAATAGGATTAAAAGGAAACGTCAAATATTCACCCGACATTGCATTCACTTATCAGTATTTCCTGTCTAATGTGTTTAAGGGATTCCCATTTTTCCTACACGAACACCTGACTATTCTTTATTCTATCATGAATTCTGGTAAAACATGTTGTTATAAGATTTTCTGTATGATAAATCCAAACAGCCTTACCTTCTGGTCATTGCAGGAGCAGCAGCAGCAGCAAGTAGGGCTATATAGCAGGAGAAAGTACATACATGTTTCATAATTTTGTTTTTCAATTTTTATTCAGATTTTGTTTAACAGTGGTTTTCTGAATCCCCTTAGAACTCCAGCCATTGCAAAAGAAAGGGCTTAGCAGGAGAAAATAATGAAAGTGGAGAAGAGGAGGAAATACGAAGAAACCTATACATGTACATTATTACTACGGTAAACAAGCTTGATTGACATCAAATGAGACCATGAGCTTCCAACAAAATAAGAAAAGCATTGCTTTCTCAGAATATTTACTCCGGAAATCAGAAATATTAGAGAGGAAGCTTAAGAAGATTTTCATCTCAGTAGGGAAAAAAGTGACAGCACAGATGTCTTCCTATAACCAGTACTTTATTTATGGTACAACTATGCATGGTTACAATAAGTAAACTATATTTATGTTAGGAAATGTCACATTTATATGTTAGGAAATGTTAGGAATGTAAATTTATATTAATAAATTTAGAGTTGTCAACTTTGAGCTGCCAGTATACTTTATGGGATTATTTCTCATATCGTATCTGGTAGTGGGATTACAGTTGATCTTGGGTGGCATTCCGATAATCACAGTTTTGCCCCCCTTGTACGACAAAACAAGGCCAGCTTGGCTCCAGGCTTTCTGGAAGTAATTGTGGTGATGCATAGGAGACATAGGAGACAATTCATAGGAGACAACAGGATTAGTGGTGTGCCCATGGGTGGGCCTACTGCCACTGCCTGACATCTGTTTGGTAGTAGCATGGAGACAAACCATGTGATGATTAATTCATTTACTGACCCCATATTCACAAATAGTTCCTTGCGAAGGAGAAGCTTACTCTACTTGTCCTCCATATAGTAACCATATAGAGGAGGAGATGCTAGCAAGGTAGATTATTAGTTCCTCATCCCACCTGCTGCTGCTGTTTGCTGCTGTTGCTTCTAGAAGTAAGCCCTTCCTCCACTGGCAGCATCATGAGCTGCACAATGAGGTGTGGAAAAAAATAATCTAGGGGAAAAACCTTTTGCTATTTTAATGATCTGTTGATTTTCTTAATTTTCCACAAGTGGTCCTGACAGCTTTGTCTTCTGAGGAGCAGGATAAAAATCCTAAATAAAAGAATACTGAAAATCCATCCTGCAGTCCAGCACACAAAGCACATGGCTGCATGGATATAGGAGGATTCAAAGCTATCACATATAAATTAATAATTAAATATCATATATAGTAAGCATATAATCTTGAAGAGTGTTTTAGGAACAGGGTGCAATCCTTAAAGCACAAAACAACACAGGGTTCAATCCCAACCAATTTTCTAGCATTGAGTTAAGGGCAATGCAGGTCTGAGATAAAGGAACATTCTCTTACTGGAGGAGGCCTCCATGACTGCCACCCACATTCAGGATGCAACACATGGTGCATCGGCACAGCTGTGGTTAGGGTTCAGGCCACAGAATAATGAAAATTAGTACACGACTGAAAAAGCTAGCACTTTTTGGAAATACTATTTATAGGCATGCCTCAGTATGTGCAGGGGACTGGTACTATTCCCTCCCCCACCACAAGAAAATGCAGATATGGGAGATGCTTGTATCCATTCCCGCATATGTCCCCAGCACACCATTAACATGTATTGTTACTTACCCAGCGAAAAAAGGCTTGGTTAGCTTCTGCAACCTGATAAATTTGCCTTAGTTTTTTTTCCTTCAAGCAATCAAGCTGCCAAGAGAGAGCATGAAGACTACCATAAGCTTATAAGATTATAGTGTCCTGGTCAAGGAATAATTTTTGCTGAGTTAATTTATTCTTCAATTCAATTAATTTATTCAATTATTCAATTAAGCCCCTTCACAAGTTAATAGGTGTGCACGAGTGAAAAGGTGGATACAGGATCCACAGATATGAGAGGCGTTGTATATGTATTCAACCCTGTTTGGTCCTTTGAGGCAGCCCAGATTTGTTAACACACACACACACACACACACACACACACACACACAGAGAGAGAGAGAGAGAGAGAGAGAGAGAGAGAGGTTAGAGTTCACAAATTTGGCCGTCTTAAACAAAAATAAAAGTTCTAACAAAGATGAAGAAGAGCTCTCATTGACCATAATGACATTGTTTTTCTTTGTTTCTCTTACCATATGGAAGAAAACCATCTTACCAGTCTTTGTTTTTCTTACCTTATGGAAGTTTGTGTGTGTGTGTGTGTGTGTGTGTGTGTGTGTGTGTTATATAACTTATAACTTCACTATGACTGTAGTCACAATTGTTGTTCTAACTTTTCCTTCCCTTTAGTTTAGGTAGCTGGTTTCTAAAACGGCTTTAAACTAAAACTTTAGTCAGAAAATACTATCATTTATAAATCAGACTTCCTTATGTGCTGCAACCTCTCCTTCAAGTGCTCTGCCAGAATATGGAACGTTTTCATATAAATCACTTGGACAGAATGGAAGCTTAAGTAACTTCAAATGAGTTGCCATTGACTATGGGCACTTAAAGCTGTCTTCATCAGTGCCCCATTCCCTCTACACCATGACTGATTAATTTAGTTGGGATCAACTAAAAATTGTGTAAAAGAGAGTGCAAATCACAGTTCAGAGCTCATTACTTTAACTCATATTTGATTAATTAGCAAATATCCCTGAAATCTGATTGCATTAGCAATACAGTCTAGTGTTGTGTGGGTATGAGTGATTAGTTCAGATTTTCATTACTGAATAACAGCATTTAAAGGTCTTTGAGGGTAGAGCAACCTCTTGCTGGCACATTCAGGCATATCTGAATATTCAGAGCAATGTTAGAGTCACACATCACATCACAACTGCTTGTACAGAGAAGATTAGATCTAAGTGAATTCATCCCAGAAACATTTATTTTAAGAGATTTATACACAGACTTTAAAAAGGAACATTTCTCAAAGGAGGAACATAAAATAAAAAATAAGACCTGGACCCGGATTTATCATACTGGGCTGTTCTCAGTAGTTCCTTCTGTAAATAGAAATACCTCTCATGTATAATCCAAATGGAAGAAATTCTTGCACCAGCACAAAAGTTGCTATTGTTAGTAGAGTAATTTTGGATCCAATCCTAGGGCAGCAAAGTTCAGTTTGTAACAAACTTTAAAAGACAGTAAAAAGCTAATGCAGCACAAGCTACTGAAGTGATGGTTTGGAAAGGATATGATAGAGCAGCAATTTCAGCAAGTTGGCCCCAGCATTTAGGTATGCTGTGAATGGTTCATAGGCATGCCATAGGTGTTTCGTGGATGCACATTGATGAATAGGGATATTTGGGGGGTTTGAGGGAAGGCAAAACCAGTATCATTGGTATCTTTAATCAGTTGTTCAAATTGGATGGGTTATTCCATGTAAGCTTGTGCTAAAGCATTTTGTCTGTTATTTTTGTATCTTGTTTTTTAAATTATAAAATTTACTCTTTAAAACTGCAGGCGTGCTTTGACACTTATAAGACCTTGTCAGTGTGCCATGAGTTGAAAAAGATCTAAAACTGCTGTAATCTATCATAGCAACACTGTTTACATGGACTAGATCACCGTTTACACCAACTAGTGTATGTGAATTTTACACAGGCTTTTACACAGGCTGGTGTGAATTTTCGTGAATGGCAGTGCAAATGAAAGCTAGGCCTGTGTGATGTCAAACTGAATGTACGTTTTAAGCCTAGACATGAAGTGCCCTTGACTGAATGTCCCAGGAGGAGAATTTGTCACAAGGGTAACAAGAATGATACCTCCTTTCAAACCGAGAAGACAGGCCCAGCTGTTGCCAAGCAGAATGTCAAGGTGAAGATAGAGGACAGGCATAGCTGTCAAAAACTCCAAATCAGTTGTGACTTATCCCTTATTAGGTTGAATACCTACAAACAGAAGAGGAAACATCTTACACTGGGTATTTTTCTGTTTGCATCACTGCCTCAATTAATGATGATTTACTGGAGATTTAAAGATCATGCGAATCTGCCATTGGCATCCTAGTGGTTTTCTTTTCCTCCTGCACAATTCAGCAGAGCACGTTCCAAGGGAATCTGTGACCATGCCATATATTGAGATTTAACCATCTTTGAAAGGCTTGTGCTGAGCCAGCTACTGTCAGAACTTTTTCTGATCCATTGAAAAACTGAGAAAATGCAGCTTGTCAGTAATTATACAGGCTCACAGTTGAACTCCTAGGCGTACATGTGCAGTTGTTAGTGGAATGCTGTGAATACCACTTAACACACAAACTCATCAGGGGAGCTTGTTCATACAGGACAGGAGCAGTAACAATTTAGCAGAGGCAGTTATGATGAACAGGGAAGTCTTGATCTTTCAAAGGAATGAAAGAGTCATCACAGACTTCACTGCCATGCAAGATGCTACTTAACACACTGCTCCTAGGCACATTATGCAAAATTTAGTCCCACTGATTAGGAAGGTTTGAAGTACAAATTCCTTCTTAATCCTAAGAAAAGATCACACCCTTGTACTCCTTTGTTAACTAATTTGGAATCACAGGAGTGCAATCATCAAATGCAGCAAATCATCAAATATAAATCACAGCAATCATCAAATGAGAAGAACTTTTGAAAGAGAAAGCATGTGTGCTTACATGTGTATTGGTGAGATAGCCAATTAGTATTAGTATTGTGAGATAGTATTAGTATAGTGAGATAGTATTAGTCTGATAGCCAAGCTTTCAGACTAAACCTCTGGGTAATTCCAATTCAGCCAGAAGGTAGCACATCTCCAAAGAGCATCTGACTTGTTGGAGAATATTGGATCCTGAGCTGGCCTGCAATCGCCAGGTATGTTTGTGTCTGCCTGTGAACAGCTTACACAAGAGTGACCCCACTGATTATAATAGGGCTTCCTTTAGAGTAGACCTGCAATGCTGGGTCTCTCAGATGCCTTTCCATTGCCTCCCTTACATAGGAGTGTGCCCCACTAACTGTAATAGGCTTACTTCAGAGTAGACATACATAGGCTGGTCTCTCAGGAGCACTAAAACCAGCCATATCCCGGCTGGGATGATTTTTTTTTTGTTTATATTGCAAGATAAAATTTATTAGAAATGTTTGCCTGTCTTGCAAAACGCTCTCAATCCAAAACGCTCTCCAACCAAGGTTTTACTGTATTATACATCTCATGTCTCTTATAAATAAGCTCAGCAAAATTCATTCATTCAGTTCCATCTCTAATGTATTCAATTATATACTGTAAATTTATTCAAATTTCAAATGTAAATTAATTCCTTTTGTTTCCTGGCCCTTGACACAGTGTCAGAAAAATGATATGACCCTTCTGCCAAAATGTTTGTCTCCTCCCCTCCCCTTCCCTGGATCTAAGGGCACAACCCAGAAGTGCATGTGGGTTACCCTATCTATCACTGGGCTGACCCAAGATGGGCCACCCTAGCTATTCTGAAAAAGGCTGCCCCAAGACAGGTGAACTGGGGCTGCCCTTGCTGGGGCAGCCTAAGAAAGGCATGTTGAGAGCATGTTTAGCATTGCCTGGGACAGAACAGTTATGTTATATCCACAGCCTATTTCCAGGGCAGAAATTCACTCTTCCAGTTCCTCAGAGTTATACCACCTCAAGAGCAGGTATCAAAATGAGTAGACCCATAGGGGTCCATGATAACGCAGAGTAAAAATAGCAGTGTTGACCAAAAATCTGAGTTCTTGGCCAGCCTAGCTGCAACCGCTGCCTCTCAACCTCAGGATATAGAACAACTGTGGCAGCCCACTAACCTAGGGATACAGCAGACCACTCCAAGTAGCCCCTTGTATTCACTGTAAACTTGTATTGCAGTCTCCTTCTGCAGCTCTTACTGGTTGTCAGAGACTCCTTATAAGGCAGGCACCACAGCTGTTCCTTGTTCAGTGTGATCTGAGGGAGGTCTCCTCAGGAGCAAGCCTTCCCCAGGTGTCACTGACTTGGTGCCTACTGAGCATGCTCTGGAGCAGCGAGGGCGGCCCAGGCTTCCTGACTCTCTGAATGCAGCATAACTTTCTGCTCTGGATTCAGAACTGTGGGGGCAGCCCAACTAGGGCTCTCCTCACTGCCCTAACTCTGGATTGCACCCTAAGTAAGGCTTGCATGAAATCTTACTGCAAAATCTTTGAAATTGCTGTTATGCCAAGTAATGTGGACTGGACTTATGCCCCTTTTTCATATACTTGTAAGATATCAAAGGCCACTGACACTTTTATCTCATCTCACAGTCTGATCTAAAATTAGAAGTTTGCTGAAAACCTAATGTGATATTGAAGTTGGCATGTCAGTCAAGCACAGATGGGGTCTTTTATAGTCCTTTGCTTAAAGTTAGAATTTGTTAAAAGAAAATAAGATAAAGTTTGTTAAAAGAAATTTATCTTTTGACTTCTCTTGTTCTGGCAGGAAGACAGTAAAATTACAAATTGATCTATTAAGATGTTTCCCAGGAGTCCATTTTGAAATCCCTCTTGAAAAGATTTATTAAAAGTGTGAGGAAATATGTCTCTTTTGAACAGTGGTTTAAATAAAGTAGTATTTCATGACATAATTGCAGGTGCATTCTGGTGGGGGAAATCTATTATTTATTATTTAAGGGATTTATACCCCACCTTTCCCATGCCAACACGAATGCCCAAGATTACTTATAAATCTTTAGTTCCTCCCCTTCTACTGTCTCACAACAAACCTGTTAGATAGGTGAGGATGAGTGTGACTGACTAGCTCAAGGTTAACAAGGAAACTTCATGGCCAAGAAAGGACTTGAACATGGATCTTCCAGGTCTCAGTCCAACTCTCTGACCACCCCACCATTCTGGCTCTGAAATCATGACTTCACCTGTATAGAAGTTTGATATGATGTTGGCTGACTCCAGAGATGTGCCATTTTCTCCATATAAATATTGGCACACATAAATATATGTTATATTTAATATAAAATATATAAATATTGGCACACATCCCCACCACGATTTCATGGAGCCATTAAAACTACTCAAAACTACCTCAATTTGAATCACTTACACTTTGGCAAGCATATTTGCCAAGCATATCTGTGTTTATACTAGTGTGTTCATTTTTTGGTAAAGAGTGAATTCAATAGTGAAGTTACCAACGATTGAAATTAAATAGTGCAGCATATGAAACAGAGATTCTTTTAACTGAAGTAGTATTAATCTACTCAGTATAACTTTGGATGAGAGAGAGAGAGAGAGAGAGAAAGAGAGAGAGATGTCCTCAAGTTGAATTTTTTTACTGCTTGTTAGTAAGTTCTGGACAATAGCCATAAACCTTTCCATCCTTTAATAATGGCATGAAGACAGGTAACTTTAAAGTAGAGCAGTATACAGAGAGCATCACCAGTTTATAAAATGAAACACTTCAAGGACGTACTCTTTGAAAAAGTGACATGTACTCTCTCTGCCCTAGTGCAGGCCCATTACTTATCCCTCTAATCGAGTAAGCGAATTATTCTTTAAGACCAAACAGCACTTTGGCATTCCTGGGAGGCTATGAAATGCCCAGGAATGAAGGACAAGTGAGGCTGCACTACCTGCACCGGCTGTGTCAGTGTAATTTACTACAGGTCTGACTCTCGCATCTACCAGGCCTGTTTGGTGCAAGATAAATATGTCACCTCCCTGCACCTTGCCAGGTGTTCTTATCTGTAGGTTATCTCCTCCTTCCACATTTTCAGCAGGTATCAACTGTCATTTTTCTAAACTGAAGTGACACTATAGTAAATTACATTATTAAAGAAAAGCTGGTCATAGAATTGTCCCATTATTTTATTCTCATCTATGAATACTCAGTGGTTGCGTTTGCACTTGCCTTTTTTATGCTCTTAAATTGCACTCCTTTTGGCTATAATTTTCTTGCTGGCAGCTTCATTTCCTTTCATGTCCACATACATATTTCTGCTGGAATTTAACTATTCCTGTTAAAGGCAGGGCACATGGCCTCTTCCTACCCCCGCCACATTTTGTCAATGCAAAGGTCCTGAATTGGAAAATGTTGTGAACCACTGCTTAGGACAGAGGTTCAAGGGGAGCAGTTGGGACCCCCTTGAGGAGTTGTGAAAAGTTGTGTGCAGCCGTCTTGGGATAGGCCACTGAGTACTGCCATCTTGGAATGGGGCACTCTGCAATCCATACTTTCCTGGGAGTAGGTCTCATTGAACACAATGGAACTTATTTCTGATTAGACATGGAGGAGCTCTGACATCACAGAGATGGTGCTTCCTAGTTTAATGTCACTTCCGACCATGACATCACATCCAGGGGGTCTCAGACACATTGTCAAGGTGGTTCCAGGCAGAAATGCTTGAAAAGTACTGGCTTAGGAGACTATAGCCTAATACCATGTTATTCATAACCTGCTGTGAAAACATTAGGGAAATCAACACATTATTCCAACAGACAGGAGACTATAAGGGGACATCTGCTGAGAATTACCGTATTTAATATAATCACTAGAACATTTTCTTTACCTAAGGGAAGAATGCTTCCTCTGTCCTTTACTTCACTAATTCTGCAGTATTACTGCAGAATAATACTGCAATTAGTAAACAACCCAAATCAGCTGTGAGTAGGGGAGAAGAAACCGCAATTCCAAGAGGACTACATTTAAAATAAATTGGCATCATAACACCCAGCTATCAGAAGCACAGTGCTGCAAAAGAAAAAAATTATATGTTTAAGAGTCACAGACATAGGGTGCAATCCAGAGTAACTATGGAGAGTCCTTGCTCCACTGTAAGAACATTTTACTCTTGATTGCAATATGAATTTCCCATAGATTTTCACTAGGTGGTGCAGTAACTACAGGTGCACGTAATGTCTCTTACATGCTCCCGTAGTTACTCTGGATTGTAGGGATAGTGAGCAAGAATAGACTACAATCATTGAACTGGGGGAACACAAACAGAGGACAGCTAATCAAATGCCTTGCATAGATTTTTTGTGTAACATAGCCATATTTTATTTTTCCATATCAGCAAATTCACACATAGGGGGAAAAAAGAATACCAGTCAAGAGCTGTATCATAAAGATAACAATGAGAAGACAACAGATTCCACCTGCTAGCCACAGTTAACAAGGAATGTTTTGAAACAGAGACATGAGCAATAAAACCATAAGAGCTACTAATGCCTAGATTTTAAAAAATCCCTGCCAAGAATCACAAGCTGCCTTAAAAATATGAGTGCACTGTCAGTAGACTAAAAAAACAACACCACAAATTTATTCGCTAAAGGCAGTGACAGTGCTTTGAAGCTCTTACCCACAATGCCTAGGTCTTAGAAAACTATTACTTTTCTGGCAGCCATCCTAATCTGATCTCCATATTATCCTTATTACACACACATACTCAAAACAAGGTAATCACTCACTTTTATAGCGGAACACTACAATTAACCCCCTTAAAGCAATGCTGTTTGTTTTGTCGCAATTAATAATGTTGGTTGGCCTGCCTTTGGTTGAGTAAACCACTGCATAATCCCCTTGTCATTACGACATGTGGCAGACTTTGATTAGAGACAGAAAGATGCACTTTGAATCAACTATCAACTACCTATCTATTTAGTTAGTTGAAAGAAAATGACAGAAGAAAATCCGTTTTGTATAAGGAAGGAAAATGAGAATTCTTCTCCACGCTGATCGGTTCCTGTTGACAGTCTAATTAGCCCCAATTGTACCTAAAGGAATTGGCAAGGGATGTGAGTGGGAATAAACCATAACATATTAGCTGAGTGAATGACAATGACAAATGGAAAGAAGTGCCAGCTTTCTCTAACATTACTCACCAAAACATTATTTCAAGATTCTGGTGTTTTAATTTATAACCTCCCAGAGTTTGGGTGCTGCATCGTACTCTCATTACTGCAATTTCAATTTAAAGCACAAGTTCTTGCTTTCCCCATGTAATCTCTAAAAACCATCACATCTGTAAGCAAAGAAGTTGGTAGAAAGGAGAAGACTGTGGGGAACAAGCCCCACCAACATTGCCCACGATTCTAACCGTCTTCCAATGGGTACAATATTGAATTAATATTTTATATGGTGTCAGCAAAACTTGCTGCCAAAAGTCAGTGGATTTGTGGCTGCAGAAATAAAGGTTATCATCAACTCAATAAGCAAGTCTTTATTTTTTAAAAAACCAAAAAACTTATATGGCAATTCTAAGCACGTCTACCCAGAAGTTAAGTCTCTTAGTGTTCAATAGGACTTCCTCCCAGGGAAGTGTTTTTAGGATTGCAGCCATAGAGCACAATCCTAACCATGTCTATTCAAAACTAAACCCCATTGTTTTCAATGATTCTTATTCCCAGAAAAGTGTCTTTAGGATTGCAGCCTTAGGGCAAAATCCAGAGCAATTATGGGGAGTCCTTGCTTCGGTGTAAAAACAACTCACTCTGGATTCCAATATGAATTTCCCATAGGTTTTCACTAAGTGGTGCAGTAACAACGGGTGACGTAATGTCTCTTATGTGCTCCCATAGTTATTCTGGATTTGGGGGATAGTGTCATTCAGTTGTTTGGACGGAAGATGAATATAATGCAAGGGACAGAACTAAAACACTAGAAATCACAGGCCAAAGACGTTTCACGTTTCATCCCACATTTAATAGACACATTAAAAGCCGTCTATCCATCTACAGTATTTATATATAGTACCGCTTTTCAACAAAAAGTTTGAAAATTTCACAAAGTGGTTTACAAAGAATGTGGGTTATGTAATAACCAGACAATGCACAGTAACTTCATGGCTACCAAGATGTAATTGATCACTTCCAAAGAACGCAACATAGAATGGTGGTATATAAATTTAGTTCAGTTATAAGGATAAGAGCCTTATCCTCTGTGATAAAAGGATGAGTAGCATGATTTTCTGATATTCTATCAATAGGTCAGAGAAACTCCATATTAACCAACCACATATTTCACAGTAGTATATACCAAAAATTGGTTGCCACTGTGACTATTTGGGGAAAGGTACAAATTAGACATATAAACATATCTGGTGATAAAGCCAGACATATAGTCATATCTGGTGATAAAGCCAGATCCCTGTTTTCCAGGTGGCACCCTTGAAGTGTGTCTTCATTGGGACTGTGTCACAAACTGAACACAGGAAAGCACATCTGACCAGTATATTTGCGTACTGGGGAAAAAGTGGGCAAACCATTTGTTTGTGAGCAAAAAATGAGTTACAGACATGCAGCAACTGACACGTGACATGTTTTTCTAGCCTCTGATACAATCACAAAATGCTTTTTCCCTGGGTCACTGTAATGATAGATTTTTACCTTCATGTCTCCCTATATTTTGTTTACTACATTTTTTTTCAGAACTTGCTTCACAGCTTGTATGGGCAAACGTCAAACTGTTACAATGCACAATGCAGTTTTTTATTCAATGACAAACATGATTTCTATCAAACCCAATATAATAGTGAATGTACTTCACATAAAGTTGATGGCGCCATTGTTATCAGGCTGCAGGTGGGTAGGGAAATGGTGCAGACAGAGTCCAGTGCAGACAGAGCTGTATCAAACTATTTCCAACTCAATAAATGACAGTGGGAAGTAGATCCACTTACCTTACTCCTCCTTGTGCAGTCCTTTTAAACAAACTCGGAAGCCCTCTTCCTAATTTGTTTAAAGGAAATTCTCAAGGAAGACACTAAGGACAAAATCCAGGGGGTGAGCATGCATGGTGCTGGGGTATCTGAGGCAGCAATGGGCAGCAGATCATTTTAGGCCATCCACAGTGTAACTGTATAAAAACCACAACCCTTAAAGCAAAGAGAAAAGATGTTTTCTACCAAAAATCCTGGGAAAAATAATTTATTTTACATTCAGCTATGGTTGAGCTGAAAGGAGAATGCATTTTGTGCATAATTTGGCCAGCATTTACAAACTCCGTCTTCTGTTTTGGATACTGATGTAATCCCATTGGCTAGAATCAGGGATGCAACAGATACAAGAAGCAATGCCAACACTTATAATTTTCTTAAGTTACTTGCTGTGATGTAGTTGTGTCGCCAAATCTGATTAGTTGCGTAACATTATGATATCACCATATTCATTATATGATTTCTAAATGTTTGGGATAATTAATGTGACTTTTCCCAGGGAGAAAAAGACCTGCTAATTTTGAAGGGAAATTGTATCAAAGCAGCAGCATTTCAGCAAAAGAAACATTGCACTGATAAACATTATGCATAACATTATGCCTTTAACCTCAATTGAAGTTGTACTTGAACGATATACTTGCCAGATAATTGCATAACTGTTCAGATTTTAAAATGTAACTACCGTATTTTTCAAATCACAGACATAAGTGACAGACACCAAAACCTACAGAGAAGGGTATACATCATGCATATAAATCATAATTGTACTGCAAGGAATTAGCTGGACAGAACTAGATATCAGTGATACCTGGTTATTTTTATAAGATATCTAACTGAGGGGAAAAGTGTCTGTGGGTGCAATCCAGAATAACTACAGGGAGTCCTTGTTCCGACATAAGAACAATTTACTGTGGATTGAAATATGAATTTCCACCTAGGTTTTCACTAGGTGGTGCCATAACTACGCCGACATAAATATCTCTTACGTGCTCCCGTAGTTACTCTGGATTGTAGGGTGTATCTATTTGTCTCTAGTCCTTAAATGCAATGAGTCATGACTACTTTTCAGATAATTACATAGAATATGTAACGTTATATTAAGTGTTTAAGCAATTTGACCTTAAGCAATTACCAGTCCCACATTTGATCATTTGTTTCACCTTTTGATATCTCAAAGGTTTTGAAGTACATATGCCTTTACACTGATACAAGACCCAAGAAAGAAAATGTAGCTGCCATTGTGAACTCTCTGCATAACAAAAAAAGTGTGATCGCATTTAGGACCATACAACCATCTGGCTATCTACTTTGGGAAGCAGGATTAAGGATTAACTGGACTTCAGATTCAGCACGGCCCTTCCGATGTCCTTAATAGTCACTTGCTGGAACATCAGTGGTGCCCAATGCTGATCCAACAATCCAAAATACATATGTTTGTACAATACAAACTTCGATCTTGGGAGACAGCTTTAATTTAATCTTTAATCTTAGGAGACAGCTGGATACCTAGGCAAAAACATGGTTATGTAGGATCCATCAATGGCGACATTTAATTAGAGATCATGGTTTCAGAACCACAGTTTTTGTGTCCAGAGCAGTGTTTCTCTCATTAACCAAGTGCAACTTGTCAACTTGGACAAGTTTCCATCAGATAGATCAATGACATAAGACCCTGAAGAAAGTTCAGCTGTCACAGATATTGCAACTGGCTTGTTTGGAACCTGCTCAGTCATGAAAATCCTATGGCCTTCTATGGGTGCCTTGGCCATTGAGACTTTTCATAGTGAAATGGAGTTTCATTGTGTTTCAATGCTTGTGGAGTTTTCTTCCTTGTAGAGTTTCCTGGTTCCAATCATAATAGCTTTTAAGTATCTTGTTTGAGATAAATAGCTTTTAAGCACTATTTACCCAGGCCTTCTTAAAAAGTTTACACATTGATTGTTACCCTGCTGTTTTAAGCCATTTATTTTATCTGTCCAACTGTTTTAACATTGTTTGGGTAGGTTGTACTCCCATTCTGTTTTACTTACTAACACTTTTCATTTTCATACTCCTTGGAACTGTTTTAAACGAAAATAATTTCAATAAACATTGCATTAAAGTATGAACTGCTGTGATTGCAGCC
The DNA here is from genome assembly GCA_030015325.1 of Cryptoblepharus egeriae. Classification (NCBI taxonomy): domain Eukaryota; kingdom Metazoa; phylum Chordata; class Lepidosauria; order Squamata; family Scincidae; genus Cryptoblepharus; species Cryptoblepharus egeriae. The sequence continues at coordinate 181,290,448 of JAREYC010000001.1, read as the reverse complement.
ACCGATCATTTTAATGGGCTCTTACAGCCAATCCTATCCTCTTCCCCCCATACTGCTGTAGCTGCAGTGGTGCAGTGATATAATCTTGTGCAGTGCTGTATCTAGTGGAGGATTTAAATCCCGTAACTGCTGTGTAAACCTTCTTCTCCACAATGGATCTCCTTGGTTCTGTGCTAACAATGTCACTAATGGAAGTCCAAAGAGGGGTGGAGAGGCCTTTGCCAGAGGCATATGATCTGGTGTGTGCCACTACTGCTCCCACAACCTACCCACATCTTTATATCCACCCTCTTACTTGCTTCAGCGGGCCTTTGTAGATCTGGCAACCAGTGTGAGAAGTCTCCAGCCTTCTCACCAGTGTTCTGGTAGTTGCTCTTAAGTGCTTTACGTCTGCTTTTCAGCTAGTGGAACATGTGTTCCTCCCGGACTGGGTTGTTAGCTATTCAAGAACCTATAGTTAGCTATTCAAACATGCTGTAGTCATAGATAAACCATAACGATTCTATATGTGAATAAATGAAATTATACTAGAAATACAGTCTAATATAATTTATTGTTCTTCTGAACTTTGTAGCTACTACCGTTCAGCTTCAGATAATTGACCAATATCATTAGACTTCAGAAATACTGTAGTAGTTTTGAACTTTTAAAGGGTAAACTGGAAAGCCACTGAAAATAAGGTACAAATCAGTGATGGGATTCAAAGAAATTAACAACCAGTTCTGTGCCCATCTGGCAGCCACTTTTAAATGGCTATTTTTAAACTTTATATGTCCTATCTCTCGTTAACAGCCAGTTCTATAGAGTAGGTGCAAACCTGCTGGAGCCCACCACTGGACAAATCACTTTGTAATACCAAATTGCATTCAGTTTTCCTTTGAGTACATATATTTCAGCATTTGATCTTTGCCTATTAATTTCTTTAACTGTCTAGTTTAAAAAGAGATACATATTTGGAATAGTTTAAATAAATTCCTTTCTTTAAATGTTTCCAGTAATTAGTTGGTTTTTCTTCATTTGTGGTTATATGAATCTAATCTTCCTTATGAGTGGGTGTAGTGAGCACCCAAATCTTCATGCATGATGAACTTCCTCCTTCACATGCAGGACAATCCAGAGCAACTAATCTGTCCACATAAGAGCCCTTAGGTTGCCCTATCTAACACTAGGTTGGAGCAACTGCAAGATGCTCCAGCCCAGTTACTCTGAAGGAGGCTTAGGGCAGAGCAAGGCAAGATAGGGTGCCCTAAGAGAGGTGGACCTGCTCTGCCCTAACTGGGGCAGCCTAAGCAGCTCAGGAGAGGCAAGTTGAGGGCATGTTTAGCATTGCCTAGGGCAGAGCAGTTACTCTGTATCCAAAGCCTGTTTCCAAGGCAGAAATGCCCTCTTCCAGCCCTCAGAGTTATACCACCTCAGGAGCAGGTATAGTAATGAGTAGACCCATAGGGGTCCATGATAAGGCCCGAGTAAGAATGGCAGTGTTGACCAAAAATCTGAGTTCTTGGCCATCCTAGGTGCAACCCCTGCCTCTCAACCTCAGGATATGGAACAAACTACGGCTGCCCACAAACCTCAGGATACAGCAGGCCACTCCAAGAAGCCCCTTGTATTCACTGTAGAATGTACTGGCATCTCATCAGGGACTCCTTATAAGGCAGGCACCCAGTGGCGTCACCAGACTGGTGCGGCTGGTGTGGGCTGCATTGGGGATGCGCTCCGTATGGGGTGATGTGCCAGAGGAGATTGACTGTCCTTTGGCAGGCCCCGGGCGTCAGCACCCCCATTCAGGCCTGCTCCAAGGCGGAGAATCAGCCAGAAGCTGACACTTGTCTGAGGAGCTGGCCTGAACGGCCATCTGAGATGCACTGCGCAGAAACACACTGAGCATGCCGAACAGCTTCAGAGGAGACTTCCTTAGAGCAGAGAAAGTCCGCGCCTCTGCACAGCCATTCGGCCTCACTCAGGAGGCGGAGCGGCAGCCGAATGGCTTCAGAAAGAGTACTGCACAGGCACCAACTCTGACGCCTGCACAGTCTCCCCTGAAGCCAAAAGGCTTCAGAAAAGTACTGCACAGGTGTCAGAGATGGTGCCTGCGCAGTACTCTTTCTGAAGCCAGTTGGCTTCAGAAACAACTGCACAGGTGCCAACTTTGGTGACTGCACAGTCCAGGTAGGGGGGGTGCGCATCCCAGGGATGACGCACAGACTTCCGCACCAGGTGATGTGCAGATCATGTCACCACTGTAGGCACCACAGCTGTTCCTGGTTCAGTGTGATCTGAGGGGTGTCTCCTCAGGAGCAAGTCTTCCCCTTGTGTCAATTACTTAGCATGCTCTGGAGCAGTTAGGGCAGCCCAGGCTTCCTGACTCTCTGGATTCAGCATAACTTTCTGCTCTGGATACAGAATAGTTAGGAGAGTGCAGTTAGGTCAGAGCAGGCTGAATTTGCTCTGGATTGTGTCCTTTGTCATTCACTTTTGAACTGCACATATCACAATCTGATTTTTTAAATACTGAGATGTATCTCTTCTTTAATTATTAATAGCCCAGCCAATTAAAGAATGTGATACATTTTTAAATGACTCATCACTAGGTCATTGTCTTTATGGTATATGCACCATTTTCTGCTCAAAATCTCTGAAATTCTTTCAGAACGACTTTACACTAGAGATGATAAAGCATTCTGTTAGAAATTCAAAGTCCTTGGATAAAAATTATGTGAGTTAAACACTGCTCTAATAAAAAATATATAAAATCTGTCAAAGAACCAGTATGTTTAATTAAATCCAGTTAATGCCCATATATGTGTCCCAGGACAATAATTGGAAAGTGTATTACCTATCTAGCATAATTGAAAAAGATGGTTCTTGAAAATCAATTAAATTTGCTCTTGCTGGATTACCCTCTAATCTTAAAATGGGTGGCTGTACAAGACTCGTAGCCACATTACAGCCACTTGTGGTGATGGGTAAAATCCACAGGATTTCATTGCTGCCAGAAAGTAACAGTTGTATATTGCACATATTCCCAGACATAACTTGATCAATGTGTTGGAAGAAAGGTGGGCACAGAGATACAGAGCTACTATCTCCCTAAGCACTAGAAAAGTAGGAAAAGGCACACAGGAGGCTAAATGGCTACATAGGAGGGTTGCATGAAATACTATTTTATCTTTATGGGGGGAAAATAAGATCAGGAAGATCAGGCTTATTAAATAGAGATTACAAAATTCTTTACATTGAATGGATTGAGTGGATTAATACGTTTCTATTTCTAGCTGACAGAAGAAATTTCTGAATAGAAATGAAAATTAGAAATAATTGCTTATAAGGAGTCAAGATATTACTGAAGCCAACATGCTAGGAAATATTATCCAGGACACCAGTACCCATCACACATATTTTCAGACGAAGCTGGCTCCCTTGTGAATGTGCTTGATCAAAGACTAGAGGTTTTACCCAGAGAGCATACCATTGGCCATATGGAAAAAAATCTTTGGGCACAATCCAGAGTAACTACGGGGGCACGTAAGAGACATTATGTGCACCCGTAGTTACTGCACCACCTAATGAAAACCTATGGGAAATTCATATTGTAATCCAGAGTAACTTGTTCTTACTCTGGAGCAAGGACTCCCCGTAGTTACTCTGGATTTCACCCTACGTGAGCCTTTCTGTTAATGACATGCACCACTCCAGCGAACGGAGCATCAAGCAAGACATTGCTAGAAAGAATCCGGCAGATTGCCACTTTAGCTAATTCAATCACAACAAAACGTGAAAGCTGAAGAACTAGAAATGTGTGCACTGATGAGATCTAGTCACAGATTTGTTTAAAAACTGTTCAATTTCTTCCTGCTCAAATTGGAAAGAAATGAGATTATGTCCTGAGCAACTCGAGGATGGTTTGCCATTCTTCCATCCCCCACTCTGCAAGCCTTTCCCCCATCCACCTGTGTGAGAAAAAAAAATGCCAGCAGCAGAGTTTGTGTGGAGACAGAGGAGGCAGCACATGAGGGGAAGGAGAGACAGAAGCCATGCCTCTGTGCTAATGGTTCAAATAAAGTCAGACACCATTCGCCAACCTGTGTAGTAAAAGTAACTGCTAAGTTAGAGATAAAGCTATAGGGTGCTTCATTTTAGAAAACAGGCACAGGAGGGGCACATGTTTGAGGCATATAAAATTGTGTATTGGATGGATCATGGGATATTCTTTGCCCTCTCAGACAAGTTGTCAGCGTATCTCTTTCATGTGTACGTATGTCCTACATATGTCATGTGCACATACAATAACTAAAATTGAGGAAATTGGGAGAGTGAAAGGTCAAATTCAGCAATATGATAGTTTTGGGGTCATTGATGAAGGTGAGCAGTGCAATTAAACAGTAACCCTACAATCCAGAGTAACTGCAGGAGCACTAAGAGACATTACATGTATCTATAGTACATGTACCTAAGAGACATTACATGTACCTATAGACATTATATGTACCTATAGTTACTTCTCCACCTAGTGAAAACCTATGGGGAATTCATGCAATCCAGAGCAAATTGTTCTTACACTGTAGCAGGGAGTCCCCGTAGTTACTCTGGATTGTACCCTAAGTGTCTCAAATGCCTCAAAGGTAGGGTTGCCATAATTCTCTTCCACAAAATCAGGCAGGAATCCCTGTCAAACTTGCCAGTATGTGAATGGCAATCTCTGAATACCTGGACAGTCCCTGTTTTCCAGGACATATGACAACCCTACAGGCATTGGCGCAACTAAGGCAGGGCCAGGGGGATACATAACCTTGGGCACCAAATATTGAGGGGGTGTAAAGCTAGCAATCCCTCTTCTTTTGTACTACTTTGGTGGATATTCAGAGAGGTTGTACGCCATTCTTAGTAGCAATGGTTTTTTAAATAAAATAAAGCAAGAGAAAAGAAAAACTTGGAATGAAATACAGAAAGACATAGAATGGTAGGCCCTACTGATAAACTGAAATCTTGTTCTAAATATTCAATTAGGCCAAGCAAATAATTGTTAAAGGCTAATTATATAGCGCAATATTTTGTTGCAAGTCCCAGTTCAAATAAATATGTGTTATTCCAGAGAAAACTCATCAAGATCAATTTCTTTAAATACTTCATTAGAAGTAATTTATTCAATATACTATTATTGGAACAGTGACTGATGCACATAGCACTCTTTGTCTCTGGGATTACAGAATGACCTTTATGTAAGGCAATTGACCTATAAGGCAATTGACAATGGTAATTGACCTTTCTAAGATTCACCTTACAAAGCAAAATATTGAACAACTAGAGCAGCAGACCTCAGCACTGTAACTATAAAGACAATTCTGCTTGCTATTATGCAAACCTTATCACCAGCTTTTGAATGAACCTAATATTTTGTAAAATCATCGTTATTACAATAATAGAAAATTGAAACAGAAATATTAGAAAGCAAAATGCTTAAATTGGCCTGTAATGCAAAATAATGATTTATTAAACACAGTAAATAATTAAGTTTCCAGCAGATCAATTTTTCAACATATGTATATAACATATTCAGTTTTCTCTATTTGTTAGTTCAGCATGTTTCTTAATGCCTAAAAAATGCTGTTCAATGAAACAATGAAAAGAAAAATGGCATAGAAACTGCAAGTACAACTGCAACATAATTAGAGCCACAAATCTCTCAATATTAACTGACCATTACAGCCTTTTGAGAAGCTGGCATACTTTTTAAAGAATCTGAAATGAAAGTAAGGGCAAAATCCAAGCAGTTACGGGTCCACGCAGTTACGTCACCCTCTAGTGTTATCTTATGGAAAGTCACCTTAACTGCTCCGGAGCAAAGGGCTTAATTTGACTTTAGGATATGGGCCTATGGCCTATATCCTAAAGTGAAATTAAGCTCTCTGCTCCGGAGCAGTTAAGATGACTTTCCATAAGATAACACTAGAGGGTGATGTAACTGCGTGGACCCGTAACTGCTCTGGATTTTGCCCTATGTCTACTTCCTTAATGGGAGAGACAATCATAAATTATCCATATTTCAAAATGTAAATGGATAAATTAATTTTTTTATGACTTGGCAACTCATGATTCATACGTGTGGAAGACTCTGAAAAGCATGCAAGTCAGAGATCCCCTGATTTGGCACTCACTTCCATGCATGAAAATTTGAGTTTACCTGAATCTAGGTGTGTTTGCTTACAAAAACAGTAAGCAACAGTAGTTGCAGTAGCAGTGTGGACTCCATTGTTAACTGGGGGAGGAACTCTCATTGAATGACCTATAGCAAGCCTCAACGTGGCCTGTGGCAAGACCCTTCCATCTGGCCCACGGACAAGTCTTATATCTAATAAACCCTTTATATAAATTTATGTAAATTTATTCAAATTTGAAACACATCATTTTTATGGTCCCTGGCACAGTGTCAGAGAGATGCCTGTGGCCCTCCTGCCAAAATGTTTGTACATACCTGAAGAATAATGAAGGGGCAATTTGGTGAGTTGGAATGTGCCCCCGTTATGCCGCTTCCTTAAAACAAGTTGCAGGAGGGTAGTGACTCTAAATGCAACCTGAGTCAAGCCAGGCTGGGTTTCCCATCCCTGGGAAAACCCTGGAGATGCCAACCTAAACACACAAAATGAAACTTAGTTTTTGCTACAACTGGGTTTCATTTGGGTGCACCATCCAAGATGCATCATCAGAGTTCTTGTAACGTACACAGACCACTTAATTCATAATCAGTATTCACACTTTATCCTCAGCTGAGAGGGGGGAGTATCCTCATTCTATATCTCCATCCACCCACCATATGATGTCTGCTCCAAGTGATTGTGAGTACATGTCCCACAAGAACAAAAGCAGGCTGCAGTTTAGGTTCCATAGATCAAGATTTCTACAAACTACAGCTTCTCCATAATATCTTTACTAATGTAGTAGAGCTCCTAATTAAAAGAGCACCAAAGTCAGCGTCTACTAATTACTTCAACAGCCAATTAGGAAAACCAGTAATTTCACACAGAGATTTTTTTAAAAATCAATGAAGGAGATATACAGCACATTTTGATTTGAAGTGGTCATTATGTTAATACTTAAGGGCGCATTTCTCATTCATCATATTAAATAAGTCTACTGTTCTTTATCTTTTAAAATTTGCTTTGTTTATTCTGGACTTAGGCTGCTCCTGAGCTGTCATAGGCAAGGGATAAGAAGTTGAGGAATGTTCGTAGTGCTTCATTTTAATCGAACCTATGACATGTTTGCTGACATGACTGATCTGCATTTGGAATTTTCTGTTCTTAGTCACAGTGGATGTTTCTTTTCTATGATGATGAACTGTTTAATTTTATTTATATTTCTGTTATTACTGAAAGGGAGGACAACTCAGTGATGGGATTTAAATAAATTAACAGTTTTTATGTCCTAATAACCTAACTTAACAACAGGTTCTAAGTCCCATTAGTAACCAGTTCTCAGAACCACTAGCAAAGGGTTCTATAGAACCTGTGAGAACCCCCTGAAGCCCACCACTGGGTCTATTGCCCTTTGCACCTCAGATCATCATAAGGCTCAGACCCACAATGTGAAAAGGGAGCAATGGGCAATAGCAATGGGTCAACTTGGACCTGTGGAAGAGGAAAAGGAAGTATCAAGCAAACTAACTTCCAAATAATCCCAAATGCAACTTAAAGAATTTCTTACATAATTCTTATATAGGAACTGGAGAGGTTAAAGCTTTTAGAAACTGCCAAAACATTCAGGCTCTTAGGCCTGCAGTAGACGAGGCCACTGACAAATCTATGTATGGAGGTGGATTGGAGGGAAGAAGACTTGCAGTCTCCTCCAAGTCACTTTGTGTGTCCCATTCAAATGCCAACACACATCGAGTAGCAGAAGGTTAATAAAATAATTGCATAGGTTCATCCCCTTTGGCCTTATCTGCTTCAAATGGACTGCTACCTCCTGCTTGGCCTCGTGAAAGGTCAATAAGCCCAAAATACTCATGAGTGTAAGCAAGTCACGCTTCAGGCCAGCCAACAGTTTTCCATTTTTACACATTTACTGTAATACAACACCTCCAATATTCAGGTATGAAATGTGACAGATTTTTAAATGAAGTATATATTTCAAAGCAAGAATATGTATCTGGAGAATAATTAGTTTAATTTGTATGAAAAAGTAATGAATAAAGTTATTACTAACAGATAACGCCAGTTAATAATATAGATTTATGTTTTCTGGCTCTAAGCTCTTCTTAACAAAAAGAAACAAAGATGTTGAGCTTGCAAGCTGCTTGCACAGAAATAGTCCAAACCACAGGGCCAAACCGCAAAAAGGCCCCCCAAAATGGAACTTGCTAGAAAGTTTGTAATTGTCTTCTGGTTTTAGAAGGGATGCGAGCCAACCACTGGCTAAATTGGGAACAGGAAACAATTTAGTGCTTCGCATCAGCGGTAGGTCTATGGCTATAAAATGTCCTATTTACCGTATCTCAGTGTGGGTTCTGAATTTACCAGCTTGCATGCTTGGCAGAACTCCACCCCTCTTGCAACAGGCTAATAATAAAAGCTGTTACTTCTGACTGATCCAAAGACTGATTCTGAAGCGTGCAATGTTTCACACAATTCTAATGAAGACATTTAAAACTGGCTTTTTCGGTTGGTGCATTTTCTTAATGAGTTTTGGCTATGAGGGATATCATGATGAGGTGTTGCACTTAATTTTTCATTACACTAGAAGTCTGTATACCTAGCTGCCATGGCACAGCTAGGTGCTATGCCTTTTCAATGCAAAACTCTAGGAAAGTGTTTCTCAAACTCTCTTGGAGTTGAAGCATTGCTGTAAGTTGTTGCAAGGGGATAATGGAGCAACATCATTGCTAGATTGTGCTGCTTTTGAGGTCTGCATTGACTTGTGTACACTTATCAGAGGCTGAAATCAGGATCCAGGACTCCTGGGAGCCCACTGCAGCATCTGGAGAGTGTCACCAAGCCCCACTACCCTCAAAAGTGGTGCACCATGCAATCCTAGGGATATCATTACTTAAGGAAGCAAAGGCCAGGATTTTTAAGCTGCAGTATCCTGAGACCACAGTATGAGAACAACAGTGTTAGGGAGTACACTTAACCTGGAAACATCTAGTTTGTATGAGAATACAAATAGTCTCTGTAGTCAACTTCCTTCTTTCTTTATTTGGTCCATCTCAATGAAATTATTACTTATTTAACCTTCATAAGTCACGTTACACCTTGTACAATCTTAAGTGGTATATATTTTTTAATCGTGCAATTATTTTCAGCGTGCTTTTGCATTTCCCATCGTCATCATATTTAGAGCCAGTCTAAATACAAAGCTTACCTTGTGATGATCTGTTTAATCATTTAAGGTTTCCAATCATCTGTAAGTGTAATTATGTACAATAGCTTTGTATTAAAATCCACTTCAATTCATCCATGATTAATGTGTATGATTTAATCATTGTGTGGCTTTCATTGTTTAGACCTCATATTGGATAGTTTCATGCATTTTTGCCTAACAATTTGATTAGTGAGCCTGAATCCAAGAAAGTGAACCCTGGTAATTTCCCTCATGGCAGCACCTTTATGGAGCATAATGTTTGTTACAGCAATACATAGCAAGGTCTTTGTACTCATACACGTTCAATCACATACTAAATGTAATTGTGTAGCTCACAAGCCCTGCCAGGGAAGAGAGCCATCCCATCCTGCCAAAAACAAACAAGATGGTTGATGTGCAATGGTACCAAATTACATTGTGAATGGGAGTCTCGAGGCCTTTTGTGAGGAACAAATGGGAGTGCAACAGCAGGAAGTACTACTTTCTTAAGAAAGAAAAGGGTACGCAAGGATACCCTTGCAGTCACCTGGTTCAGTTGCACTGAATGAGGATTGCACTGAATAGGGAATAGGGATTGCATGGGATCCTAAAAAATGATTGGACCCACCAAAATTAGTAAGAAGTTGCTGTTAGCTACACCAACAACATGTTCTGTGAAGACAAGGTCCATATTTTTCTCAAACGACTAAAATGCCATATATCCCTACCTTTGTTTCATAGAACTTATTGCAGCAAATTAAACTATTAAGAAATGTCAGAACTTAAATTATAAGATGAAATTTCAGAATGGCTTGATTTTGTATCCTCTTGTTTACAAATATATACCTAATATACAAAGTTACATTGTATTACGGAGGACCTGCTATATCCCTGATTCTCCTCCTAACTTAGGCTGGAATCCTGATCTCCACCTTGGCTAACACTAGCCCTGGCATAAGTCATGTGCTGACCAGTGGGTATAAGTAGGGTTGCCATATGTCCCCAACAATCAGGACTGTCCCAGTTTTCAGAGATTGCATTCACATATTGGTAAGTTTGACAGGGGTCCTTTCCCAGTTTTCTGGAAGAGAATTATGGCAATCCTACATGTCATTAAAATTCCATAACACTTCTACCCTACTCCTGAGGGGGGGGGTGTTAGGCCAATGCACAAACATATGTCAAAATCCTCATACCATCATGGGAAAACATGCCAGGTGAGTTAGGCCAGAATAAATTGGTTAGTATTGTGCCCTTAATTCTTCAAGCTACTTAGGGTCCAAAACGAAGTTTGCCCAGCTGCTACCCTTTCTTGATACAGTCTACTGTGTTAAGCTCTATTCTACCACTCCCCTGATGTAAATAATGACGTTGTAATGATGTAATGATGTTACATTCCCCTGATGTAAATAATGACGGACATTCAGGAGTCATTTACTCATTCAGGATGCAATCCTAATTTAGGCCAGCACAGCTCACCGATCTTCCCTTTCCCACGGTGGTGTGGGGAGGCTGACACCTGTCTATGTTCTGGCCTAAATCTCCCTCCCAGGATTTGTGCAGAAGCACCTTACAACACTTTTGCAAACCACCCCCCAAGCCAAGCCAAGACTTGTGTTGGCCTAATCAGAGGTTAGGATTGCACTGCCACATTCTCACACACACCCTCTAGAACAGTGTTTCTCAAAGTGGGGGTTGGGACCCCTTTGGGGGTCACCTAGACCTTTCCTGGGGGTCGCCTAAGGACCCCTGGCTTAGGCTTAGGCTTAGGTCAGGCTTGCCAGACCTCCAGCTGTAGCTGCACGCGCACTGGGGCTGACAGCCTCAGGGCCAATCCTATGCATGCCTACTCTGAAATAAATCCCATTATAGTCAGGGGAGCCTTTACTTCCATGCAAATGTGGATAGGATTGCAGCCGCAGGGCCCAATCCTATGCATGCCTACTCTGAAAAAAATCCCATTGTGTTCATTGTGAGCATAGAACACATTTCATTTGTAACAATGAAAATACATCCTGCATATCGGATATTTACATTACAATTCATAACAGGAGCAAAATTACAGTTATAAAGTAGCAATGAAAATAATTTTATGTTGGGGGTCCCCACAACATGAGGAACTTATAAAGGGGTCAAGGCATTAGGAAAATTGAGAACCACTGCTCTAGAACCTTCATCAATGTGGGTTATTCCTACTGACCAATTTTTCCTTCACAAGCTATCACTCTGGAGCAATTGTTCCTTTCCTGTCTGGATCCATGAAGGGGGCTTTCGAACAATTTTGAATAGGTATTCTAGCAGCTATTCTAGCTGCTAAAGTAGGAAACTTGATGTTGAACAATGTTGGATTGTTTCTGCAATGAAATTAGCTCATATGTTGATTAGGAAAAATACAAGCAGTAGGTGATATTTCTTCTTTAAGGCTGTTTAGAAGAACTTCCTTTGTACTTTATACTTGAAGGTTTGGCTTTCTGACATTTCTTTAATGTTGGCACACACAAAAAAGACTTCAAACAATGTATTCATAGTAAATATTCAGGCTGCGGTAGAAATAGTATCTCCTTTATTGTCTGAGATGCAGAAAACACTTGAAGGAAACCCTGGCACTGCATTAAGTAGGCACTGAGAGCTATACGTACAGCCAGACTGTCGGAATACAGATAAAAGACAATGCCCTGCCAAGCATCCCTTCAGTTTAATCAGCCATCTCTGACCTGATGAGGAAGTCACGGTGACTGTTTTGTGCTCCACTTTTGTGGCAAGTACAAAGAAGTAAAAAGAGCAGTTCTGTGTTGCACAACAAATGATGGATGTGCATTTTATGTGAGGAAAACCTATTTAAATCGAGATTGTATCTCCCACAAGCCATCAGTTTTGCCTCCCCCACACTGCACTTTCACTTTAATTATCAGACTAATTGCTGGCATCTGACCTAGCGGACTCTTCCCCAATAGGCATTCTCTGAGTGACAGCTGTTAGGCAAGCTTGAAATGATGTTCAGCAACAACATTTCATCTTTGTAGAAAGAAGCTTCTAAACATAGCATTAAAGAGCTTTCCATCAACCAGGAAAAACGAAACTTGCTTAGGGTTGAAAAAGTTTCAAATAAAGACTGGAAAGAAAAAGACCAGGGAGAAAGGAAGATAGAAGAAATTATTGGGTTGGCAGATAATGCCTCTTGAAGTCCCTTCTGCCACAATATTTGCAGCAATACCCCAGGGCAAAGACATGCCATGAGAAACCTGTAACTGGAGCTGCCAACATTTTATCTTAAAAACAGTTTTAGGAGCACCCCAGTTGGACCAAATAAGTGGGGAGGGATAGGCAACATAAATGTTTCATTGAGTCTCTGCCCTGATCATAACAGCATAAGAGCCACCACTGGATCAGGCCAAAGGCTCATCTAGTCCAGCTTCCTGTATTTCACCGCAGCCCACCAGATGCCTCAGGGAGCACACAAGGCAATAGGACACCTCCATCAGGTGCCTGTCTCTACATCTAGCATTTTAAAACAAAAAAAAAAACTTTTTAAATAAACAGGTGATGCAGAGAATTCACACAGAAGAAACAGAAGATTATTTCATGCTTATCATGGCTTGAGACAGATCTAGAGGATTACAAAGTTTGCTCAAGGACCAGATGGAGGGGTCTTGCCACAAGACCTATTCAGGCTTGCCACAGGCCATATTTGGCCCCCGGTCAAGGGTTTGGACCCGCCTGATCTAGACTGAAGAACCACCAATATTGTAGTCTTTGTAAGAGAGGTAATCTTAGCCCAGTTATAATTCTGATCACTCTCCTGCACCCTTTCCATTTTCATTATATAAACATAGGGCAAAATCCAGAGCAGTTACGGGTCCACGCAGTTACGTCACCCTCTAGTGTTATGAAAAGTCACCTTAACTGCTCTGGAGCAAAGGGTTTAATTTGACTTTAGGATATGTGCCAAAATTATATAAACATAATTCTCATACTGCTACAGTCTTCTTTCTGATACAGGCATCTGCCACTTATTGGAAAGGTTACAGACAGGAGCACTGTCCAAAAGTGAAAACCAATGAAAAGTGGAACCCAGTCTTTTTCAGCTTCCAAATGCAAAATGGCATTTTTGCAAAAAAAATAAATAAATAAATACATATTTGCAAAAAATACATAAATCTCATTTGCAAAAGCCTAAATAATACGTATTTATGATTGCTTAGCCAAAATATATATACCAGATTATACTAAACAAGGGAAAGTGTGGGCATTGGACAGCTGCTGTACTTGAATGAATGTGAGTTACTGAAGAAAGTCATAAAGAAATAATTGAATGAAACAAATATATTTCAGCATTCATAAGTCAATGAATAAGGTCAGGGTTTAACAGTGCAATTCTAACTATGTCTATTCAGAAGTAAGTCCTATTGAGTTCAGTCGTACTTACTCCCAGGAAAGCATGCTGCCCAAGTCTGCATTATATTTATCCTACATCATATTATAAGCCTACTGATACTCTACCTAATCTGGTCTTGAATCCACAAATTTAAAAGTTTTTCCTTAATAGCAATTTGGCCATTTAATTAAGGAGTTTAATTAAAGAAGTTTAACCTGAAAGTAGAGGGACTTACAGCTTTTTCTAGCCTTGCCAGCCTCTCAGATGCCCTATAAATACATAATAGTGTAATCTAAGGAATGGGCATACTTATGGCCAAGGAACTCAGACTTCCAGAAACAATCACAGGAACTGTGTCTGTCCTTTGAAGAAAATGGTAAGACTTATATTGAACTTCTGTATTAGAAGGAACAGAGTGCTGGGAGCAAAACAGCACTATGTTATGGTCATTTACACAAATTACATTTTTTTTAAAATTACATCTTTTTTCATCCCTGAGACTTGAGATGAAAAACAGACTTCTAGGTAAAGTGAAAGTGTGACGAAAGAGAAAAACGATGAAAAACGGGGTAGCAGAAAGCAGAGGACAACTGTATTCTTCTAAACCAGTGACTTCCAACCTTTTCATCTCATGGTACATTGATAAGGCACTAAAATGGTCAAGGCACGCCATCAGTTGTTTGACCATTGATAACATATCATGCTGATGGTAGGGGGTTAAATTCCCAAATTATTGCTCTAAACAATGGTAAACATATATTCATTTTTGACAATGACTTGTTTTTATTGAAATTAATGTAAGCCAGGTTTATCAGCCTGCCTTGTATCTGTTACCCACATTCATGTTCCTCCCCTCAAACAGGCAACATATTACATTCTCATGCCAATCATATTTGTAAGAATGAAGTTTTCTATTTTTTTTCTTTCACACTTACCTCAATCAGGTCTACTCCTTCACAAAGATTTTTTTTACATCCATCTCCTTGGTGACATCCATTAGTAAGAGCTGGAGTACACTGAAGTCATTACTTAACCATTCATTTCTTATCATATCAAACAGGTCACCTGAAATAGAGCGCTCATCTTACATTAGGTGGGAAAAAAATTGTTCAGTATTTTTTTTTCCTAGTATATTTTACAAGTTCAATAACCAGCAAGCCTCCTGCAGTGCTTTTCTTTTCACTGGCTTTTAAATTGCACTTTCTAGTTTTCTCCCATTAGGTAACACTGAGTATGTTGTTTCCACTAATGCCCTTTGTACTAATGGGACGGGAGTCCACATATTTTTATCTCTCCTGCTGTGACACCTGAAATAAGGCAGGCAAAAATATCTGCAGTGGATAGGAATTTAAGAAACTCATATTTATTTATTCAGGATATATAGTAATTGCTCCACATGAGTCATCTTCATGAGGGGCTTACAGTTCCTCCTTTCAGCTTCTTTGTTATTAATCAGTTAATATCTTTTCAGCCCAAGTCCTCCCTTTTGCAATATTCAGTGTCTTTTATTATGATATATTGTGCAGTATTTATTGCATCTAGGAAAGTTTTAAAAATAGAACACGAAGTGACTAGTCTCCTGTGTTTCCCTTTAAAGGTATCTTAATTGACATTCAAGAATTCAGTTTCCTCTCTACAACAATGTGTTTTCCTGGAAGAACACATCACAATGATTAGCCTTTTGCTATAGTCTTGAAGAAGGTCTTAAAGATCCTATAAACATAAAAAACGTATAAGCTTTAGCCAGTTCAGTGATTTTGTGCCTCTACCAAAATACAAGTCTGGATGGACTGCACCAGCTCAGAAGTGCAAGCACAGTTATCCATACATTGGGGCTGACCAATACTGGTAAAATAATATTTTACAGATTTGAATCTGGACCCCAGCCAATGCTTGATCAAACATATTTGTCACAAAACCCCCGAAAGTGGTGTCATTTGTGACACAGTGTCATTTTTAACACAGATCCCCTTAATCTTGTTTCCAAAGAAATTACTGCACAGAGTGTTGAGACCCAGCTATCTTGACAAGGCTGTATATTGTCGCATTGTTTATTTAATTTATATGGACAATACATTACGAGAAAGGCTGGCCTGGATCAATCACAAGCTGGAATTACGATTGCTGGGAAAAATATCAATAACCTCAGATGCGCAGATGATACTACTCTAGTGGCAGAAAGTGAGGAGGAACTAAGGATCCTCTTGATGTGGGTGAAAGAAGAAAGTGCTAAATGTGGCTTAATACTGATCACTAAGAAAACCAAGATCATGGCTTCTGGTCCCATCAATTCCTGGCAAATAGAAGAGGAAAAAATGGAACATGTGATAGACTTTATTTTCTGGGCTCTATGATCACTGCAGATGGTGACTGCAGCCAAGAAATCAAAAGATGCCTGTTTCTGGGGACATCTTACTTAAAAGTCAAGACATCACCTTGCTGACAAAGTTCCATCAACTTAAAGCTATGGTTTTTCCTGTGGTAATGTATGGCTGAGAGAGGTGGATCATAAAGAAGACTGACCGCCGAAGGATAGATGCCTATGAATTATGGTGCTGGAGAAGACTCTTGAGAGTCCCTTGGACTGCAAGGAGACCAAATCAGTTCATCCTGCAGGAAATCAACCTTGGCTGTTCACGGGAAGCTCAAATATTTGGGCCACATCATGAAAAGGGAGGACTCTTTAGAAAAGAGCCTGATGCTGGAAAAAGCTGAAGGCAAAAGGGGAAGGTGGACAGCCAAGGATGAGGTAGTTAGATAGCGTCACCAAGGCAAAGCACATGAATTTGGACAGACTGGAAGCTGGTGGAGGATAGGGGGGCCTGGCGGGCTGCAGTCTATGGGGTCACAAAGGGTCAGACATGACTGAACAGTTAAATAACAACAAATCTTATTTTTGCTCATTGCCATTTCTTACTGCAGACAAGACAGTGATCAGGCCTCAGCCCTCAAAGCTTCCAGTCATCTGTGTGTGGAGTGCATGTGCTTGAATCACAACAAAAGTTCATTTCTCATGGGATAATAATTAAAAGAAGAAAACAGGTTTCCCCCTAGCCCATGAAGCAAGATTCCCTCCATCTCACCCCTCAATATCTGACCAATTGATACATTATGGCTACAGGACTGTAGCAAGGTTAAAAGTCATATTAAGAGGAAAGATGCTTCTAGCCCTCCTCAGAATTAATCATGATTTAGTGTGACTGCTTCGTTTCTGACTTTGTTGCATCTATCCAGCAATAAACTTTGACCTCCACCCCAAGATACCTGGCTGAGGAAAGAAAATCTACTTCTGTATGGTGACATTTCTACTGATCTTTTGATTTTGGCTTGGCTGACACTCAGGGCCAATGACTAATCTCTCTGAATGATAAAAGGAATTAACCAATCAGTCCAAAACTAGTGGGAAATTCTAAAGTGGGCAGGAGTTTGTCATGACACTTCCCTGACCTACACATCATGAAACGTATACAACAAAACATCAACTTTAAATTTCTTCAGTAGCGTGAATTCTTCTGCCACTTATTTCTGCTTTGAACCTTACTAAGCAATATCTTTAGACAAAATATATTTTCTCCCAAATCTGTGGAGTGAACTGCAGCAGTGTTTAAAAGTAAAGGTAAAGGTGTCCTTTGCAGGTTGCCCTGCTAGTCATGACCAACTCAAGTCATGACCATTCTCAGTTTTTTAATCTAATTATATTTTAATTGTATTTTAATTATGTTTTAATCTATATTTATAATTCTATTTTAATGGTGTTTTATTTTTCTGAGTGATGTTAGCCGCTTTGAGCTCCCTCTTGCAGATGAGGAAAGGCGGGATATAAATTAAACAAACAAACAAATAAATAAACTCTAGGGACCAACACATCCCCATTAAAAGGCTGAAGAGCCAGCATTGTCAGCAGCCATCAGTGGCATGACTAAAGCGCACTAACACTGATAACTTCCCACCTGTGTGGTACCTATTTATCTACTTGCATTTACATGTTTTTCAAACTGGGCAAGTCATGGGAGCTCAATCCATCCTGTGGTAGTTGAGTCTCAAACCTACACCCTGCTGAACTTCAGATCAACAAGCACAGCATCTTTAACTGCCCTTGCAGTATTTAAAAAAAGGCATCAAAAAGGTATTTAAAATAAATATATAAAAATATTTTTAGAAATCCAAAATAAATATAAAAAGTATACTGGCGTGCACATTTAAACAGAAATATGTTTTACCTTCTTTAATGATCTGTGTCTACTAGGGCCCCTTAATCAATGAAATGAAGTGGACAACCATATCCTCTTTTTATGGCTGTATTTTAATCTCACCTTCTCCCTTCCTTCAGTCCATCAGTCTTCCTCTCCTCCCCATTCTTCACCCATATGCATTGAAAAATCCCAATAGTATCCCTGTGCACTCCTGCTGTGGCTCTAAGGGAAGTCTGGGTACCACACCTCATCTGACCCCCTCCATCAGGAAAGTCAAGTACATTCTGCTAGTACATTCTGCTAGTGATTTAAGCTGGAGCTTAAATGTTGCTTGCTCTCCATTTACAAATTGATTCAACTGCCTATTCTATGCCTACTTTCTAATCATCTTATATTGGAAATTTGATGCAAGTAAAGTTCACTGACCCAACCTTCCTGCCAGCCTCTATGAGCCAGCCTGCCTGGCTTACACTCAGGTGAGCTATCAACTTCTGGCCACCTCATTATATCCAGTAACTAATGCAGCCATTTGTTCAATCACACTTCAGAAAATTTTATTTGTTCCTAACATAGTACAAAATGTTTTCTCCGCTAATGTATTCTTGACTTCTCCGTTTCCTCCCCTCCCCCTCTCTGTATCTTAATGCTGGCTGGCAATACTATATTCAATGCCAATTCCCTGGGCTCAGGTAGGTGCACAAGTTGCAAGCTGTAAAACAGAATAAATTGTCAAACATTCATGAATATTCATTGAACTTGTGCAGGAGACTAGAAGAAAGATGAAAAAATTTGCTGTGTATGGGGGCATGGATAGGTATATGACAAACAGAATGCATAGATATAAGGCTCAGGAGTTTTAAATATAGCTAAAGGGAAATTGGGCTATGTTCATTATTTTCTTTCATTAGATGGAAAGTCAAACACATTTTAAAGAGGAATACAGTTTCCAAATAAGTTAAGTTACCTATTTCCTTTATGTCAGGATCCAGATGCAGAGATTCCAGATGAAGCCTTAAATACTCCCTGCAAAGCACTGAGATTTTTCCCTGTGAATAAATCAAACATTATAATGGCCGTTATTTTACTTCTCCATATAACAAGAGGAGCTGCCAGAAATGGGGGGTGGGAAAGCAAAATGTAGTCACAGATGAAGAACACAATCAGATTTGTACTATAGTGGAGCAAAGAGTAAAAGTCCCCTACCCTTATTCCATGATCTCAGTTCAGATTGCACATATATACATGGCTAACTAAAGATTATGTATGTGTGAGCCAATTATAAGTGTAAGGCTGTGGTTCCCAAACTTTTATGCACCAGTACTGATGTTTTAAAAGGACACTTTTTAATCAGAATCCACCTTTTAAAAAACTTTTTTTTTTAAAAAAAGGAAATCTATAAAGAAATACAGTGGTACCTCACATAACAAATTTAATTTGTTCCAGAGGCATGTTTGTTACATGAAACATTCTTTACATGAAGTGGATTTCCCCATAGGAAATAATGAAAACTCAGACGATTGGTTCCACAACCCAAAAAATATTCATATAAAAATATTAACTGGATGTAAAAATGATGACAAAACACTGGAATTGTATTCAAAACATGCATTCAATGTGCATGATCCTATGAAGTTTACTTAGGCTGCAATCCTAAAGACACTTTCCTGGGAATAAGCCCCATTTAATACATGGAGTAAGCCCCATTTAATATGGGAGTTAAACATGGGAGTAAGCCCCATTTAACATGGTTAGGAGGCTGCAATTAAAGACACTTTCTTCTGTAGTTAAAGACACTTTCCAAGTGTCTCCCCACTTTCTCCTTCTTTTCATCTCTCCCCTGCTCCCTTCTGGCCAGCCCTGAGCTGCTTCCCTCTTCTCCACTGCTTTCCTCTCCCTCTGCCCAGCAGATTCCGGGCCACAGGAGGAACAGTGTGAGTGTTGCTTCCTATGGGCAGGCGCACTAGGCAGCCCTGACGCTTTTTAAAAGGGCTGCCAGCCAGCGTATCTGCCCCAACTGCCAATGAGTTTGTTTGTTACATGAAGCACAGTTTGTTACGTGAAGTAGAATCCTAGAGAAATTTTTGTTTGTTACATGAAACATACTTTATGTGAGGTGTTTGTTACATGAGGCACCATTGTATTTCTTTATAAGTAATAACAGCCAGAAAAACACTCTCAATCATTTATCTCCCTATATTTACACAAGCTTGCAATCTTGGCAGTTACAAGGCAGATAACAGCTATCTTATCAACTGCAGGAGCTGAAGTCTCTACAGGAGAATTAGCAGCTACAGTATCTGGTTATCTGAATAACCTCAGAGTTTGAGGCAATGTCATGAGCAATATCATGTCATGACCCACCAGTGGGCCCCAATCCAAAGTTTGGCAACCATTGGTTTATTGTATTGCATGATTACAACCTTAATAAGAAATAGGCCAATAAGCATCAATTGTATCTGTGGTAGAATAGGATCTATTTGCTTCCAGTTGCACCTGCAAATGACAAATTAGAAATTGAACTTTTAAGATACAAAACCCAAATTTGGATAATTCCCCCGTTGTTATGTCCTTTTCTGGTCTTTCAATTCCTATTATGTCTTTTGTCTCTCCCAAAATACAGTGAACTGGAGTCAAATTTTGAGATCAATCAACCTGGATAAACTTATCCTGCCAAGAAACCAAATCATTTCATATCCATCACAGTTTCCTGAATAATATAGCCAACACAAAATCTGATATTGATACCTATTTCAAGCATGCCTCACAGGAAAACTCCCTAGTGCAGCTAAGGATAAAACAGTGCAAATATCAGTTACAAACCATGATTCATTACAGATAGTCTTGCAGGACTACTCATATTCTGCTATGGACTTAATCTTGAATGGATTTGTGTAATCTCTGAATTTTCAGTAGGAATAGGATGCAGAAACAGCCTTGAATTTCTTTATAACCTCTCCAAGCTTATTATTCATCAAGCTTAAAGAAATATTTGTTCAAGGGGCAAATCCAAAGGTATTTAATCCCACAAACACAATGTCATAGGCTGCAATCCTAAAGAGACTTTCCTGGGAGTAAGACCCATTGAACACAATGGGGCTTACTTCTGAGAAGACATGGTTAGGATTTTGCTCATAGTTAGAATCCTCTGCAAGGGCTATGGTAATGTCCCACATTCATGCTAATTTTTGATACATATTTTGAACATGCCCTAGATGTAGGGACTTTGGAAAAAATGTAAGTCTTCTGATTAATAAAGTTATAAGATTTACTTACCACGGATACTACAATGAGCCTGAAGTGTTACTGCAGACATATGGGTCTGGACACAGATTTAGATGCAGTTATTAACTTCTTGGCCGTTGGTAGAATTTGTATGCCACAAAACTGAAAAAAATTAAAGTTAATGCTGGAGTGGTATTTAAGAATGTAGGCTATTGCAAAAAATGTCAAAACTGACTTATTATACCATATTCAGAAGAGTTTGCACAGAAATAGATTTTCTTTGCATTACTTGGGAACAATCAGTTCTAGGATTTTGTACCACCTTTTTGACTGTGCTTTAGTCTTCTCTCCTTTTTCTCATGTCAATATTTTTGATTTTCTAATTTTATGATTAAAACAAAAAGAACATCGATTTAACAAGAAGCCCTTGGAGTATAAGCAATTTCATACATTCCACCATTCTATGTGACATTCATTAGCCTTATTCTGGGAATCCAAACCCACTCTCTATTATATTTAAAAGTGTCATCACAATCTTGGCAGGTGTGAACCATTACTCCCAGCAAGGTTTAGAGATATTTACTTATAAGTGACATCCATCAACTCCCAGCAGTAGAGCCACATATTCAAATAATCTACTGATTTCAGATAAAAATGTAATCCTTCCCAGCATAGACTATCATCCAGTTCAATAGATAAATTTACATCATTAATCAGGCAGAACATCAAAATGTTACTTAATGCTAAATGTTTGAAAATGAAATCTCTTCTGAGCATCATGATACAATCTTGTATTCAGATTGCAAATAGTGCCTTGTGAATATACTCGACTAAGGTTTTCTTGGCTTTACTATACTATCCTTGGCCCACTGTTCCAACTTCACAGCAACTCAAATGTGTTCTTAGATGACCCACATACTGTAGTGCAGTGATTTTTAACCTTTTTCATCTCATGGCACACCATCAGTTGTTTTTACCCTGAGCTCCATCAGAGACCCACAACTCAACACTCTGGTACATATTTTGATTGCAAGAAGGGCAACTATATCAGATTAGCAGAACTTCTATTCCTTAGTACTCAAGGCCACACACAAGCCATATTAGTGTACTAAAGAATAAAGACATGGTTACAAGGTCACATACTCCAAAAGCATTAGGTATTTATGAGACAAGAATTACAACAAACAACAGTTAGGGAGCCTAATGCTAAACTCCTCAGCATCATCGGGTACAGCAGTATCAAAATGCATCCAGAATTGCCAGGGACATATTTTGACCCTTAGAGATCTACTCAGGGAAGCGGACTTTTGTTCCCTTCCATCAAGGTCCTATAATGGGAC
Organism: Cryptoblepharus egeriae; assembly: GCA_030015325.1. Classification (NCBI taxonomy): domain Eukaryota; kingdom Metazoa; phylum Chordata; class Lepidosauria; order Squamata; family Scincidae; genus Cryptoblepharus; species Cryptoblepharus egeriae. Next base: position 181,267,982 of record JAREYC010000001.1, on the reverse strand, counting down.
TACTTAGAGCCTGTACTAGCTATCTTGTTGGCACAGACTTGAGAGGTCATGTACAGGACCATAGGGGATATGATCCAGTGGAGGAAGCTTCTATTAGTCCTGTCTCTCCTCCCAGGCCATTCCCCCCAACCTCTAGCCTGGTGGTGCTACTTACATCATCGGCATCCTCCTAGAACTGAGGTTCAGTGCTGTCACTCTGTCCTCCCTGAGAGTAGCAAAAATGCTTTACAGTACATTTTCCACACCAAGAGATGACTTTGAAGATGACTCTGATGACTCTGCAACACTCAGAGGTGACAATGAAAAGTTGCTGAGCTCAGGCATGCTGGGCAAAGAGTTGAAGAGCCATTCAGAAGAGCTGTTGAATTGAAGAGCCATTCATGGCATCTGTCAGGTTAGTTGAGAAAGTGAAAGGGGGTGTTGTACGTAGGAATGGGTTTTGAAAATTTTGTTGTATACATGAGATGTTTTAAAAGAAAGATCCACCACAGCCAGTGTCAAATGCCACTAGGTATGCCACTGGTTTGCTCCTTCCTCTACTATGTAAAACAGAGTGAAGGGGCCAGGAGTAAAAAAAATCTGCTTTTTCATAAACCTCTCAACAGTTTTCATACTGTTTCAACCCTCTACTGATAATTCAAGGTACTTGATCTCTTGAAAAAGGTTCACAACAACTGAAAGCTACTATCAGGTAGATGAACAATTCATGGGAACCTTGGAAAAAGATCATTCAGATTCTGCAATATACACTTACCATTTATTTCACATTCATAAACAGACTGCTATTTACTGTTATTTCTTTCCTGTTTTTTCTTGTAACTGCACATCTGGATATATTTCATTGTTTAATCATCAAATTATAGCTTTGTTGTTCACAAGTACTTTGGAGCACTTAAGCCAGAATCAAATTTCATATATGGTGTACATGCTTGGCCAGTAATAAACATTATCCTTATCCTTATTTGCATCTATAGATAGAAACACGTACAGTGGTACCTTGCATAACAAGTGCCCCATATAAAGAGTGATTCACATAACAAGCACAAATTTGCATTGGGAGTGTGCTCCACTTAACAAGCTGTAGGCAACTGCCCCCAGGTTGCTCTACATGGATGCTCCACACAGAGCCTATTTTAAAGGGCTGCCAGCCAGTGCGCTGCTGCCTCTAACTGCCCCCCAAGTGCCCCCACCAGCCTCCAGCCTCCAGCAGCAGCCCAGGTAAGCCCTCTTATCCTCCATGCAGCCTCCTAACCAGGTCTACTCAGAAGTAAGCCCCCTTGTGTTTAATGGGGCTTATCCCATGAAAGTATCTTTGACTGCAGCCTCCTAAGCCTGTCTACTCAGAAGTAAGCCCCATGGTGTTAAATGGGTCCTACTCCCAGGAAAGTGTCTTTAGGATTGCAGCCTAAGTAGACTTCATAGGATCATCCACATTGAATGCATGTTTTGAATTCAATTCCAGTGTTTTGTCATCATTTTAACCTACAGTTAATATTTTTATATGAATATTTTTGGGTTGTGGAACCAATCATCTGAGTTTCCATTATTTCCTATGGGAAAATCTGCTTTACATAAAGAGTGTTTCACATAACAAGCATGCTTCCGGAAGAAATTAAACTTGTTATGTGAGGCACCACTGTATAAACATAAGGCATCTATTACAATCCTCATTTTATATGATAAGAAAATAGCAACACATTGGTCTTGTACTTCCATTATGCTATTAAATAAAACAGTACAGAAGGGAGCAATCTTTACGGTGCCCTGTTCAAAAAATATTCCCAAGGCCCTGTTTTTAATTTTCCCCTCTACAGATTAATTTTATTTTAGCTGTTGCAGGAGGAACGTTTAAGAACTTGGAATAAACCAATCTCTGGGTATTTTCATACAAATTTACCAATAAATATTAAGTGCATATTGATTTAACTATATCTCCCATAAGGGTTTCAAGTGGCATCATCAGTAAGTTCTGTTCTAACTGTTCATTGCAGTGATTTTTAATGTTTTTTAAAAGATGTGCTATCCAGATTCATTGTGTAAGTGATCAGAAAGGGCAATTTTCCTATTAATTTTTTTCCCAACTTTGTAGTCAATGTTAACAAAATCCTACGTATAGATAATCCAGTATATGTACAGGAAATATTCAATCTTTGCATGCACTTTTCACGTATAAAATATACTATAACTGGGGAAATGCTGATGTCCCTAGTTTTTATGATACCAGTTTAAAATATAGAGCCTGGAATTAGGCAGTTCACCTACTCACTTGGGTGTAAGTTCCATTGAAAGACATGGGACTGACTTCTGAAGTAGACTAAATTGTTTAAACATTAAACTAAAATGTCAGTTACACACAGCTAACCATAGCTGGAATAATTCTTCCATCTTCCCATCAAAAGATAAATACTATTTTTATCAAACTGGCAGATTACACAAAACGGGGGAGACCTTGGCTAAACTACAAATGAACATTGAATGAATCCAATAAACAGGAGAGCTAAGTAGATAGCACCAAAACTGTGATGACATTTAACAAAAGTAGCTGGATTAGTTTATTTAATCACCAAGGATTTGCCTTTCATTTTATTCTGTTTTACATTCAGTACTTTATTCAGTTATTTATTGACCAAATGGAAGATTTGTCTTTTCTTCAGGAGGAGAAAAAAGAAACTTTTTGTGATTGATAAGATGGTAGAACTGGACAGACTGAAGCCCTTCATTCACACCCATCTAACCCCCTTACATTTCCTCCCATAGAATTTAATCTATTTAAAATAGATAAAATATATTTTATCCTTTTATTAAAATGTATTTAAGCAGGCTAGATCCACATCCTATTGGAAATCTCTCTGATAACTCATGATAGCAATTTATCAGTTGCTGAGTCTGACCTCCCTTTTCCGAAACTGGATTTGATGCTGCTGTTTGTTTTTACTCTAGCTATAGGACACAACTTTTATAAGCAGTGAGAATGGTTGTAAATGGGCTGGACAAATCTAAAATCCCAGTGAAAAAGGATGCTTACTGGATGCATGCAACCATCTAGTTTCAAGCTTCCATTCATTCCAAACTTGCATTTCTTATACTGTATCTGCAAAACATGTCAAACTTTCTCATGTTCCTAGAAGAAGGAAGGCTTTTATTAGCTAATCTCTAGCTTCTTTTTCCCAAGAAAAAGGAATTTATCAGTACTGTTTATCATAAGGTCAGAAAATAAATCTTATTTAGCAGACACTCTTCTTGTTAGGCAAAAGGATCCAGAAACGCCATCAAAAAAGAGACCAAGGGAGGGAAAGATGCAAGCATAATGGAAGTAACCAGTGATGGATGAACCAATCCTTCTTCCTAATAATGGGATTATTATGGGCCAACTAAGAGAAGAAAAGCAACTATTTATTTCTGCTTCTTCCTGCAAGATCCCCTTGAACAGAAAGTGTAGAACATGCTGGTAACACCCAAAAGACACTGTGCTTTCTGTTTTTCTAAGGAGATGGCAAGGAAGGAATCCAGTAAATGGCTGCATCCTATTTCCTTCTTCCTTTTACAAGTCCTTTAAATGGGAAGGGGTTTCAAAGAGGCTTGCCATATGGTTTGGTTTGTTCTGTTTTTATGCAGACAGTGGAAAGCCTGAGACTACCATCCTTATCCCCAGTTAGGCTGGTATAAGTCCCGGCACAAGTCCCGTACTGGATTGTGGGTGTCACAAAAGTGCCATAAGGTCCTACACCATATTGTAACCCCAAGGGGATCCCAGCCCCAACTTTGAGAACCACTGATCATTTGCTTCTGGTAGCTACAGCTAAAGAAGAAGGCAAACTGAAAGGGAGCTCAATGAATGTGCAAATAATGGAGGAAAAACTCTTTCAGATGTTCAGGCATTATCTGAAACATGACAGCGTGTAAAAATATTCAGTATTTTAATGTGAAAAATTCTATCATTAATACATTTTTCACCCAGAGATTTTAAAATTAGATGCAGATTTAAGATAAACAAAAAGCTTGTATTATATATAAGACTTTGGGCAGAATCCTAACCAATTTTCCAGCACTGGCACAACTATGCCAGTGTTGCATCCTGCAGTTGGGGGGGCAGATATTGAAACCTCATGAAGGTAAGGCAATGTTTGTTCTTTTACGTCAGATCTGCATTGTTCTTCTGACAGTACTAGAGTGTTGTTTAGGATTGTGCCTTTGGAGCTCAGTGATCCAAAATCTCTACTCAGAACAGAAACAACAATCATAAAACAGGCATAGCCTTCCATGAACCAGCTTTGATTTGCAAACATGCCATAAATCATGTTTGTACTGTGGCTGCAACTGAACCCTAAGCAAGCTGGAGCAGGTAGGTGTGCACTATAAGTGAGCAGGTACCAGGTTGGGACAGAGGTGGGGAAGGGGTGGGATACGCAACACATGCCATATCCTAATCCCTGACTTCTGGGCCAGGCAGTCTTAAACAGCTTGTGCAAATCCAAGAAGCCCCATAGGGATGGCTGAGTCTTTACTTGGGGTAAAATGAAATATATTCCCCTTACCTGAAGGAGAATTTCAACTGCCACCTAACCTGTACTGGATAGAGCACAAGTCATGCAGTCTTGCTGTGCTAGTCAGGTTAGTGTGTTTAACTGTAAATTACATGTGACGTATAAATTGGTATTTCTTATATAATTTCCCACCAACAACTGTATTTGCACAAAATAATAGTGGCATGAAAATATTTTTTATAGTTGCAGTCTGTATTTTGCAAAGCCAAACATTCACATTGCCCTAAATTCAGCTCAAAGGTAGTGCCAGGAAGGAAGGAAACATCTCCAACAAACATCTCCCCTCCACCCAAAAGCACACATATGCACACTGCTGAGCCCCATAGTTATTTGAAGTCAAGGCGCTTTCACGCTCTCAGCTGCTTCTCTTTATTATCCCCAATCAATACACATCAAGAGCAGATCTCCATGGACTCTTCCCCAACTGTTGGTGACAGAACTGAGGAGGGGAAGAAAGCTTTTAACACCATGAGAATCAGTAGGAATTACTTCAGAAAAAAATACATTTAGGATGAACATATATAAAATATGCCATGATTGTCTTCCAGAGATCTTAAATGTGAAAGAAAACGCTGAAATGCTTTTCAGCTTTCATGCTGAAAATGTACTTTGGCTGCAATTCCAAAGACACTTTCCTGGGAGTAAGACCCATTGAACACAACAGGGCTTACTTTTGAGTAGACATGGTTAGGACCGTGTTCTTTGCTGCCTAAAAAACCAATTTTTTAAAATGTTTCATCACTGATTTTACCCTTCCTTGTGTCAGATCCTGCTTTTCTGCATCCAAATATAACATGAGCCCCCAAAAAGAGTAGAGGCTTTTTGTCAACAGATTTTTGTAATGAATGTAATGAATCTTTCAGGGAACCCACTTCCTAGTTAGTTAAATGTTAGGCCTTTGGTTAGATTAGGTTAGGTTTCTGTTTATGTCATTCGATGGTTATAATTTCAATTCTCTAACCAGTTGAACTATTAGAGGGATGGACAGATTCTGGTTCCAGTCCTATCCACACCAGGGAGTTTCAGGCATCGACTACCCTGGGACTTACATCTGAATAGACATAGGGAGACATTGGGAGATATATGATTCTCCCATGTATAGGACTGAGCTGTGAGATATTTAAAATAAAGCTATATATCTTAGAATTCAAAATGGAACCAGCTTCCTCACTGCTTGTTAAATGATCCAGATCACTGACACAAAATATCCTCTCTTCAATTTCCCTGCACTTGTTTTTGAGCCCTTCTATTTCAATACCTTCTAGGGATTCTAGGTGAAACCAAGGGTGAAATCCTATCAATGTCTACTCAGAAGTAAGCCAATTGATCTTACTCCCAGGAAAGTGTACTCGGGATTGCAGCCCTACTCTGTTTCCCAGTCATCAGCACCAATACTGCAGTCTCTACAATGATGACAGAGAAATAAGTTTGTTCTGGTGCAGGATCTTCATTGCCTTGTCTCATACACTCAACTCCTCTCATGTCAAATAAAATATTTCTTTCTGGTGTTTACTTGATACCCTGTTGTGCCCAAATGAAAAATGCAAATTTTATTTTTAGTAGGACTTTATTTAATTGCAAGAGTGGTCTCTTTCTTTTTTGCATTCTTAAATCGAAGATGTGACAATCCGAACCATGTTGATAGGGTTGTTGTGCATATGCAATCTACAAGTGTGCACATTTTCACATGGAATGAAATTAATATGCTAAGAGGAGACATGACAAGAATAAATCACACTTCCCTATGTTTTTCTGCCTGATAATACTCTTATAATACAGTTCTGTGCTCATCCACTCAGACACAAGCCCTATTAAATTCAATGGGTTTTACTTTCAGGTAAGTCTAATTTGATTGTAGTCCCATCTTATCTGGGCTTTGTAACAGTGGAACAGAAGTTCTGCTGATGAAAATAATCATAAGGAAGAGTGGATAAGCACCTTCCTTCCTTCCTTCTTACATGGGAAAGTTCTCAGCATTACTCTGCTGAGTAATCAGTCTGCGTAACTAATTTTATTTTACAAATACTGGCAGATGCTTCACTCTCCAGTATATCCACAGGAGAAAAGCAATATCATTAGTGCATTACGTTCTCAGGAACTATTACAAAAAGAGCTTTCACTAGGAGAGACCTTAATGATTGGAGCTTCCAGTATTTCAAGACTGCTCCTTATTTCTTAATGCTTCTGGAGACTAAAGGCAGATTTACACAACAAACCTGCTGTACATTAGTTCTATACAAATTCAGAGATTCCTTATTTCTTTTCCTGTTCTCTGTAGCTGATCTCTTTAAGCCACAGTTCTTGTGGTCTCCTGGGAAGAGATCTCATGGTCTCACCATTGGTCTTATGGTCTCTCACGGTCCCCCTCATGATTGAAAACCCTGACTATATGGTATAGTTAAGCTCTCAGCTGTTTTGCAGTCTATATGCTTACAATTTTATTTGCTACCCGGATGTGCAAATTCAAGGAAAATGGACTTTTTTGTGCTGCAACTATTATTGATAATGTTAGCATTTTACCTTTTAATGACTAGCCAAGCTTTTTCCGTTCGTCCTTACAGCAGCAGTTGTCCCATCTGCCACATGTATTGTGACTTGAGATGGCAGTTCTAAAGAATGTAATTTGTGACACATGAGCAACTGTACTCCATCACAGTGTGTGGAGCAATGTGGCAGTCATGCGTTACCTTTGATACCTTGCCTTAGGTGCTTGTAGAAAAGGAAATGAAACATGAAAATGAAGGTGGGCTGCTAGTTTAAGGCAGTGATTTGCTTACCAGCAAGCACTTACCAATACATAGTGAACATGGAAGAAAGGAAGGCAGAATAAAAGAGCATTCATAATTGGTCAATTTATCTTTATAAATATACAATTTAAAATATCATTTAAAAGCTGGAATTGAATCAATTGTATTCCTACTGCTAATGTCCAGTTATTTTGGAGAGCAACCTAATTCATTTGTTCCTTGTCATAAAAATGTTCCCCAGGACCCTCAAGCGATTTCATTTATGTCTCCCTTTATTCTACCTTATTGCTATTAAAAGACTCTAAGAAAATTATCTTCATATTCTTGCTACGTATTAAATAACAGAAAGCCTAGTTACTTTTTCAAGATCTGGAAGAATAAGATCAATTCTTCCAACCCCATAAAAACGAGATAGTTTTAGAATTTTCAGAACTAAATGCTTTTCCATCTTTTAACCTTTTGAGGATGCTAAAACTTCAGGGCTGCTGGAAGATGTCAAGTTGGCTCCTTGAAGATTAACACCCAGTGAAGGTCAAAGCAGGCAAAGTCGGCAGCACTGAAATGATTATTCAAGTAATTTTAAAGATTTAACACAATCTACATCTACAATTTTAGGCTTCATATAATGCAGTCAATGATAATCCCCAGTTAGGCCAATTTAAGACCCAGTATAAGTCCTGTGCTGACCTGGGGGTATCACAAAAGTGCCATATGTAACTTCTGCACCATTCCTGGGGGAGGGTTAGGTCAGTGTACAGAAATGTGCTTGCCTCCCACAAGAATGGGAAGGCCAATGAGTTGTGCCAATGTAGGTTAGGATTTCAGCCTTAACAACTGCTTCAGCTTTCATTGCATTGGGAGTTCTTTGTAAGCACTGAACCAATCACAAATACTGGAAACACTGTATACACACATTAGATATCTATGCAATAAATGAAATAATCTTTAAAAGGGTATTTTCCCAACAACAAAATGGTCAACGACATCTATTATTACTATAAAATTTGAATACTAAATACCCAATTACAAGACTGAAGTTGCAATCCCTAGTTAGGCCAACAAAAGGCCAACAAGTACCATGCTGGCCTGGGGGTGTCGCAAAAGTGCTGTAATGCACTCCTGGTGAACATCCATGTCCTCCCCAGACCATCATGGAAACAGGGAGGCAGGCGAGGTATCCTGGCCTAAATTGGTTAGGACTTCACACTGAATTTTTAAAATGTGCCTTTTTAATACGATGGAAATGGTGATCTCACATTTAAAAAGGAAATTTTGACCAATTGCAGAATTATCTAGCAATTATCCAAAGAAAATATCTTCCAGTGCAACAGCTGTTGCATCTGCATCAAATAAAATGCCCTCCCCACTTCCACATTTCTCTCTTGCTGAGTTCTCAGTGTAGAAGCAGCTTGCAACATGTTGCACAAACACCCATAGAATCTGCAGGTGGGCTATGTGCCTTCTTTGTTAAGGAACTGGTGTAGCAAAGCAACCATACCTGTAAGAAGGAATCACCATCTTATCCAGCATTTGATTCTATATTATTCACAATCACTAATGATATTCCAGACATTTCATTGCAGTGTTTGGCTAAAGATCAGAAAATGAATTGATGAGCAGCTATTTGAGGCTTTCTGTTTGATGTTGGGCTTACCATTTCTGTCTCATTGGGCTTTGATCCTTCATTCTGCTTGTGATTCCAAGGAAACATTTTGCTGGTTTTCACACAACATACGTACATGCCACCTACACTGTAGCTAAAAGCCATCTCATATTTTTAATTAACTCTTGACGGTACCATAGTTTTGAAACAACAGTATCTCTCCAGGGCTTAAATGATGCTCTCGTGGCTGATTCAAATAGAGGAATACATATTCTGTGGCTGACACCTGTAGGAATACATATCCATTCTAACCTGCTTTATGCCCATAGACTAGGTGTGTCCAAACCCTATCCCCGGGGATCCGATGCAGTCTGCGGCAAGCTCAGTGCAACCATCAGCAAGACCCCTCCATCTGGCCCGCAAGCAAGCCTAATATTGTAACTAATACACCACTTTATTTAAATTTATGTAAATTTATTCAAATTTGAAATGTAAATCATTTTTCTGGCCTCGACAGTGTCAGTAAGATGATGTGGCTCTCCTGCCAAAAAAGTTTGGACACCCCTGCCATAGACATCTTGGGTGCCCTTCTCTGAAGTGGTGACTGGGGGAAGCGTTCTTGGGTATGGTGCCCTGTTTTATGTAATTTGGACTGCAATCCTAACTTTCCTTACTTACTGCAAGCCTAACCTTACTTAAGCCCCATTGACTATAATAGGGCTTACGTCTGAGTAATGAGGGATAGGATTGCACTCTTAATCTCATTAGATTCAGCAGGTGTCTACTTTGAGGTCTTTTATTTTTATTTTTTGTTTGTTCTGAGTTTGGTAACCACCTTAGAAATCTTTTATATACACAGTTATAAAATAAATGAATAAATAAATAACGTAGCCCATCAAACAGCTTCTGAACTGTATGAAAACTTAGGCAGATAAAGCAGCATGTAATATAGCATCAAGGTGGGGAGATCAGAATAAAAAAAGTTAATAATCTCAGAGCGCAGTCCAAACTTGTGCTGGAATAGGACAAGTTTGTGTGCCATATGGCACAGGTGCAACACTTGCAGGCTACAAGTGACTTGTGCTGGCCTAGGGGCTCTCTGGATTGCGCTGTTCCATGCCTCCTGTTCACTGAATGTCATGGCAGATAAAATTTCACATGAAGGATTTCAGGCATATGTAAATATTGTACCAACAGACAAGTGGGAAGTCACAAGTAACTGAGCGCTACCTGTTTTAATTGTATCCCATTAGTTATATTCCCTTTAGATACATTTAGTAATAAAAAGATCAGTGTGGTTAAGATCTGTTTTCAATTAAAGCCTGTGATTAATTATCATATTATCTTAGTATTAATGTACTGGCAATTTGAGACAAGCTAAAGACATAATAGTTTCCACCATTACCTTTTAAGATAATCTCCTATGATGATCTTTAATACTAATGTGGCCCAGCAATCACTTGCTGAACGAAGTAAGATTAGAACAGGGACTCTGTGGACAGGGAATAAGAAAGTCTCGTACTAAGTTCGCACTCAAATTGAAATAGAGTGCATGCAGAAGTCCAGAATCTGTCAGCTTTCTCCAGGAATTTAAAACTTATGACATCTATGCTCACTCATCAAAAGAACCAGGGAGAAGCTCTATAATTATCATGCCCCTCCATTCCCCATAAAAAACTGTGGACTGAAAATATTGTCTGTACTTTATACGAGTAATTACATAAAATGAATGAACAGAAAGCATAGGCTTGCATTCAAAGCCATATTAATAGCATCTTTTTAAAAAAATCTTCACTACAATGCACAATATATTAATGTGTGCTTTAATTTTGAGCCTACGGGACAACAATTTTATCTAAATAATTATACCAGAATACAGTGCACTCTTCTACTCATGTTTTTTCCCTTTCTAGCAAACTCCTTATCCATATATATAATTGAAAAGTCACTGATTGACTGATTCACTGACTGACTGACTCAGGAGGAAAGAGCATGCCCTGGACCAGAACCCAAAGCACCCATGGAACAAACACATGGAGATTCACAGCCATACTAATTTAGGTGTTCAAAACACCAGGATGTTTATCAGTGGTGGGCTCCAGCAGGTTTGCACCTACTCTATATAACCGGTTGAATGCCAGATTGACACAAAACAGAAGTGTCTGGTTTGGGGGAGATTAGGATGGGAGATTTCTGGTTCCCTATGGAACAGTTTGCTTCACAGTACAATCCTATTTATATCTACTCAGAAGCACGTTCCACTGAGTTCAATGGGGCTTATTGCAAGGCAAGTGCTCTTAGGATTGCAGCCAGTTACCTGGCAGTAGGTTAAGCACATGTTCCAGATCCTACTATTGGGCCATTATTTGATCTGCCCAGTACCCAAGGCTGCTACTTGATTTATAATTTCCAAGAGGTATGCGGTGGTGGGTTTCAGGGGGTTCTCACAAGTTCTATAGAACCCTTTGCTAATGAGCACCTGGTTCTGAGAACCAGTTACTAAGGGGACATAGAACCTGTTGTTAATTTTGGTTATTGGGACATAGAACCTGTTGTTAATTTATTTGAATCCCACCACTGGAGGTATGCCTGTAATTATGATTGGATCTCATTTGAGCTTGTCCTTTGCTCTGGATAGTGTGCAGCTGGCTTGTGTCTGGCTCTGGACTCAAAGCAGACAGACGTTGGGCTGGCGCCAGTGCTGACACAATGCTGAGTGGCATGTTTACAACACCCACCGCCAGTGTAAGGCTGGCATGATAAGCTCTATATTAGGTCCTAATTCAACAATGTTTGAATAGGGTCAAAAGATTGTTTTGAGATCCATGACAACATTTTTAAAAAGGCTATTTGGAGTAAGTCCCAAGTGAGTGTGCTTAGGATTGCAGCCTTAGCCATGCGGTGCAAGTACTGCCAGTGGTAATGGAAGTGGTATCTGATGGAACTCATGGACACCTGCCACCTGGCAGCCAGACTTGGAACATATCCCAAAAAATAGCAGTAGGAGGCTTTGTTTAAAGCATACTTTCCCACATTCAGAGAAGCCCTTCCACCATCGTGACCAGTGATGGGCTTCAAAGAAATTAAGAACCGGTTCTCTGTCCATCTGGCAGCCACTTTTAAGTGGCTATTTTTAAACTTTATATGTACTATCTCTTGTTAAGAACCGGTTCTACAGAGTAGGTGCGAACCTGCTGGTGCCCACCACTGATCGTGACTCTTACTGGTGTATGTTGTGCGTCACATCTGTGTGTTGTAGATATCACTTCTGTGTCACATTGCCAGTTACTTCTAGTGATACTTCAGATAGGCAGACCATGTGAAGTGATACAGCAGGGAACAAATGTTGAAAATCACCTGTCTATAGTATCCACAGAGAGCTTTGCGTAGGCAACTCCTGCACCAACCAGGATTTTACCAAATGGTACGGAGGTTTGAGTTTGCAAATCCTCTTTACATTAGTCATACAGAAGCTAGGAAGGCTTCACGCAATGGGGCCATAATTCACACTACCATTTCTAGTAAATTAAATAATTACTCATCCATGTCCCTCGCTGCTCCCTTGTAAATTCAGGAGTCCGTCTTCTCTGGCTGCTATTGTCCTCATTTAATTAACTGTTATTCAGCAGCACAAAAGAAGCTGTCATAATAAACTACATTAACAATGCATGAGTGGTATTTTTTGCCATGGCCACAGTTCAGATACAGAGTTCCAGAATTGTTACAGATTTAAGCAGGAGAGTATCCCCAAAGCAGACCATGATATACATAAGGGAAGCATCCATGCTTGTAATTAGACTTCAGTAAGAAACAGCACTGTTGTCTATCCAAAATACTGCAAAGGAATGAGAAAATGTTTTACATCTTTAAATGTGGACATTTTACATCTTTAAATGTGCCAAGGGAGGCCAAGAATAGTAGGTTTAAAAAAAGTTTCTAAATTTGAGGGTTTATCCCACCCCATTCATGTCCACTGCATACCAGAGTCTACTCACTTGGCAATAAAAGCCATCTAGAAAACACCATGCTGGGAATGATGCTAATTCCCAAAAAATAAACTCCCAAAAATAAACCACTAAAAATACTACAGTTGTTCCCTAACTTTTTAGAAACACTCGAGGCTGCTGACTGATTTATAAATGCTAACAGATATGTCTATAATGAGGGTGAAGCACCAAAGTGCATTGCCCCCCTTTGCCCAGCACTCTATGCACAGCAGGCAGATGCGGGGAAATGGAAGCAGCATATTAGTTGTATTGTTTATGGGGAGGCTGGCGTCCCAGAAGGCACCTCACCTTTTGGCTTCAGTCTGCCAGATTTTTTTGAGCCCCATCCACCCATCCGGTGACAGTCTGAGAGTAGCTGGTTGCTCTTTTGGGGCCGGGTAGGGATTTTTTGTTGTTAGCCTGATCGGCCATGGCTGGCCATCTTTTCACCTACCCCAGACTGTTGTTATGTGGCTGTTGGGATTATAAATACTGTTTTATCATAGATTGTCTTCATTACTTGACTTTGGTTACTTAAGCAGGTTACATGTGGGCAGGGTAGATAGGGCTGTAGGGAATTGGTATACATCGGGAGGTCAGCAAGGTCAGGGGGTGAGCCAGGACCAAGTAGATGATACTAGCCCAGGTCACTGAGGCTGGCTGGCAAGTCACCGGGCTGGGGCGAGCAGAGATTACCAGTGGGCATGGGTCTCTGCTCCTCTGCTCTCTGCTCCTCTGCTGTTTCAACCCCTTGGGGCTGGTGATGAGAAGCTCTCTCGGCCTAGACCAAGAGTGGCTTGGAGCCACGAAGTGATGCCTGGATAGCCCAGGGGACGTAGACAGGTAGCACCATTTCTCCCAACGTAGTTGCCTGCACGTGGGGGAAGTGGTTTAGTTAGGCTACCCTGCTGCAGATTTTAGTTTATCAATAAAGTGACCCTCTACCCCAAGCCTTTCTCTGTTGTGCTTATTACAGAGCTGAAAGGGTAAATAGTTATTGGGCAGCGGTGGTCTCCCCACCCACACCAGGTAGCAGCTGATGAACATAGCCTGATATGTGCTATCAGTTTCACAAATGATCAAAAATTGGGTCATGCCCCACTGTGGGTCCAGAACTCACAGATTGGGAACTGCAGCATTGTGTGTGTAGATTAGATTAGGGTAGTCGGCTGGTCAGTCAGTCAGTCGTTTGAAAGCTGCAATGGGTCAGTGGTTAGAACGCTGGAGTTAAACACTGCTTGACCAGACTTCCTCTCAGCAGGCCAGCAGTTCAAGACCAAGTACTGCAAGATGGGATGGGCTCCCATCCTTAGCCCAGCCCTGCCAACCTAGCTGCTCAAAAGCATGAAAATGCAAGTAAATAAATAGGAACCACTTTGGTGGGAAAGGCAACGTCCTGGTGTCAGGCACCTGTCAGGTATCCCCATGTCGTGCCCATCATGGATGGGAGGAAACTGCAATCCACAAAAAGCAGACACTGTCTCACACCTTGGAAATGCTGAAGAAGTTGCCCTTTTTCATTGGTTGGTTGGTTGGTCTGTCAGTCAGTTGGTCTGTCAGTCAGTTGGTCTAAGTTTGGCCCAGCACCAGACTGCACAAAGCTGAGTGAACTGAAGACATTTTTGTTCCAGCAAAGCTGTAACAAATGTAAAAGCTCATCCAATAAACATCCATTTCAGTTGTTCAACAGAGCCCCTCCAGCTATGTGACCAGTGGCTGCCCTTTCAGCCTCAGAGAATGAAGCTTTGCCTGGATACCTGCTGCTTATATCCCAATGTCTGTTACGCAAATAGTACATCGACAAGGGCTTTCTGAATGCAAGCAAACCCAAGAGAAAAGGATTGCTTATTAATCCTGTCAATTTGTTGACTGATAATGTCCCAGTGGACCACTGCTTAGCTCTACTCTGAATGCCACCGTGATAACGAACCAGTGTCCACACCATTCCCTTGAAAAGCACTGAGTTTCCTGCATTTCGTTTTCCCATTTTCTCTCTTATATCAGCAGCTGTTCTAAAAGAGCTCATTTTCAAACTAATATAATTCCAAAATCCGTTGGCTTTTCACAGCATTCAGGAATTGCTTGACCACTTGAGATTTGCAGTTTCTATTTCACCTGATCATTTCTTCTGATGAAAACCTCACAATTGGTCTGGTCTCAAAAAACATGCACAGAGCATATGTTTCTACTCCAAATTAATATGTCTAAAACTATAACCCATTGAGTTGTGCTATAAATGCAATCTTTCAGGTCAGAGATTCGAGATGACAGGGACATAAGACCAGATATTTCCAGATTTGTCCTCTTTTTTAGCCTCCTGTCCGGGTGTCCTCCAAAACAGCTTCATTGTCCTCCATTTTGGCTTCATTTTGGAACTTTTCAATGGTCTGCAGTACACCATCATGTCATATGTCATTGGTTTCATATTGGAGAGTGGAATCCAATGCAAAAATTGGTTTTGAAATATCTCCTTCCTATCAAAAGTTATGGCCTAAAAACTAAAAAAAATGCGTTGAGCTCTATGGGAAAGTGAAAGTGCCTAACATCACGACTTTACTCATGAATAGGCAAATGTGCCATGGTCCATTGGAAAGGCCAGGCTGAGAGGAATCCAAGATTTTGTCCTCCTTTTGAGGTTCAGGCATCTGGTCACTCTGCGGCTGATCATTCCTGTACCTGAGTGATATTAGTGAGAGCACCATGTTCTGGAAAGCAATTTCATAGGGAGCAGCAGCAATGTTGACTGCCCATCTCCACAAAAACAGGCATTCTTCTGCAAAGAATAGAAAGCCTGAACCAATTATCTACCAATACTGACAACAGAGCAACAAACATCCGTCCTGTAATTTTGCAAGTTTCAAAAGCTCATTCTTGATACAATCAGTGACATTTACAACTTGGGGCATTCCTGAGAAAAGGGACAGCGAGGTCATTAATCTACTTCACTGCCATCCTTTGTATTTATCTCCGATTATCCTCTACTTTTTACAGTTCTCTTCCCATTAGATCTCCCTTTTTGTATTACAGACAATTTAGCCTGACTTCACTCCCTGTAACATGCCTAGCTGCACGTTGCACAAGCAAGATCTCAAAATAGGGACTTCAGTATTTCAAGTTGATGGAGAAACAATTCCACTGTGATTGTCATTTATGTCAGATGCCTGCTACCTTATAAAATATCCCTGGCTAAAAAGCCAGCATCTAGTGTCAAACTTAGTGACTTCAGACTGCAAAACCTTTTTTTAAAAGTTCCATTTGCTCATCACCTTCTAAGAGCACAATCCTAACCATGTCTACTCAACAGTAAGCACCTTTGTGTTCAATGGATCTTACTCCCATGAAAGTGTCTTTAGGATTGTAGCCGGGCAGCCCAATCCAGAGCAACTAATCTGTCAGCGCAAGGGCTCTTGCGCTGACGGAACGGTGTTTGCGGTGATGGAAATGCCAGTTCCGTTGACGCAATTATGCCGGTGCATCTCTCCGGCAACGCAACGACGTTTCCGTTGGTGCAATTATTTCAACGTCAGCGCAACTATGAAAACCCTCCGTCGACGTAACTCCATTGATGGAGGGATTTTTTTTTTCAGGGGGCGTTTCGGGGGCGTGTCTTAGGTTCCTCCCCCTTGCACATAACTGTGCTGTATCCTGAACATTTTCAGAGGCTTATGGGCACACGTAAATGCCTCCTGAGTTATACTACCTCAAGAGGTAGTTTAGTAACGAGGAGACCCATAGGTCTCCATGTTAAGGAGAAGTAGGGGCTGGGGAAAGTGGGGACTTTGAAAAATTTTCGCACCAAGCCTTATGGGCAGTACTTTCCTACTTGAGGATACGGAGTACCTGGGTCACCCCAGTGGCCGACCAATCCCCTCACAGCTACCCTCCCATAAAAAGGCCCACCCCTGAACCCACAATTCCCTTTCAGAGAAGCAGAGTGCTTGGCCACGGACCATGTCACTCTGCTCTCTCAATGGGCACTTTGCTCTTGGGGAGCGTTCTCCCCACAAACACATGAACACATAAGGTGCATATATGATGATATATTGATATGAGATAGATGTGATATGAAACAATATGATATCTGTGATATGAAATGATTAGAGTGCAGACTTTGCAATTTTTTTGTATGTTTGTTGCTCTCTCTTTCTCCCTCTCCACAGGTACCCCAATCAGATAAGTGGGGCTGTTGAGCAATGTTTGCATTCAAAAACTCAAAAACACCTATACAGGCAATCTTGCAATGATGATTACCAAGACCATATTTATGTCTCTGCAAGTTGTTGTTTCTCTCTTCCCCAGAGTTACTCCAACCAGGTAAGGAGGGCTGCATGGGGGGTGTTGGAAGCACCTCTTTTGTTAAATTTCCTTCATCTTCCTCCAGCCTTGCATGTCTACTCTAAAGTAAGCCCCAGTATTCTCAGTGGGGCTTACACCTGTGTAAGGGGGGGGCCTTGCTTCACCAAGAAATGGGCTTGCCCACTTGTTGGGAAATGCTGTGAGGTCCTCTGTAGGTTTGCCTTCCAACCCAACTGGTCCCCCAAGGTAAGGGGGGGCTGTAGAGTGAAAGGGGGAAGGGGGTGCACACACAGACCCACCAGGAAACAAGGGCACTCACCCCTCAAAAGTGTGTGTGGTCTCTGTCCTTGCAGCCCCTCTGACTGACTGCCAGATCACACAGCCAGCAGGTGCTGATTCCACTCATCCCTGCCAGCAAACGGCAAGCCAAGGGGCATAGCAGCTGATCTGATTCCATGCTCAGCCAATACCAATGAAAGCTTTGCCTGTGATGTGATGCTTCTGTCTTTGCAGGATGGTGTCTCACCAGCAAGGAGGCTAGCAGGCAGCAGGCTGCCATTCCACTGGGAAGGAGACACAGTGCAATCCTAAATATGCCTACTCAGATGCAAGCCCCGTTGTGTTCAATGGGGCTTACTCCCAGGAAAGTGTATTCAGGAGTGCAAGCCACTGGATCCCTGCAAGGAGCCCTGGGAAGAATCTCCCTTCAGACATGTTTGCACAAGCACTTACCTAGAACACAAACCCCACTGTCCCAATCACATGAGTTAAACAAGCACCATTCATACCTAATAAAGTTTGAGCCACAGGGTGCAATCCTAACCTGGTCTACTCAAAAGTAAGCCCCATTGTGTTCAATAGGTATTACTCCCAGGAAAGTGTCTTTAGGATTGCAGCCATAGAATCACATCCCCCCTCCACAGCTGATGTTATTGAGGATGATGAATTAACAACTACATAGTCGATGGTATGATACATCACAGGTGAAGTCCTAGCCTGATGACGAATTTACAGTTCAATGCGTCAATGTTGCTGTCGTCAGATACGTTGTTAACATTAATGATGTGAACATGTGTAGTAGTAGTTATTTTAAGGACTTCACAATGAAGTCCACATGCATATGATTGCTGTCATCAGTGGCTGGGGAAAGATAGTTAGAGCTCCAGGGATGACCTGAGGATGGGTGAGTGGGGCAGTGCCTACCTAGTTGGGGGGGGGGAGACAGGGGTGCCCATCCTCAGTGTAGACCCCCAATGGCATCCAGACCTGGTCCTCTGTTTCTGGAGAGGGGGCTGCCTGTAGCTTCCTTACCATTGGATAGTCCACAACAGGAGGCCACATGGAAGTAGTGAGACCACCTGTGAGCATTGCAGAGATGAGGGAATTCAGGCAGATGCCAGTGCTGTGTTCAAACTGCCTACAGTCTGAAGATACTGAAAGGTCCAGGCACTGTTTAAAGGTGCAGGCACTGTGTCATCCCTTCCATGTGCTCAATCTGAATGTGGTTGATTCTGGGGTCCCACTGCATCCTCACTGGAGACTGTTCTGTATCTGGAAGCCCCCCTACCCTGTGACCCTCTGAATGAGCAGGAGCAACTCCAAACCTATGAACAAGTACACATGTGAACTGACCCCACTTTTGTGTCTGCATCTTTCTGGGAGCATCATTGCCATGGGAGGGGGAGGCCATCTGGGGTCACTGGGGTGGGCTGAGAGAGAGGGTTCCTGGGGCCTGATGTCACCCCTTAGGCTTGTGAAGTGTTTTGGGTGGGCAGTGGCCCCACAAGTGATCAGACACCCTTGCCCTGTTGTGGGAGCCCCAGGTCCCCTGTGCCCCAGGATGTGCTTTTGCTCCCTGGCAGACCCAGGTGGGCTCCTGTCCCCTCTTCCAGGATTCCCTCCCCACAGATGCCCCTGGCAGCCCCCTTGCCCCCTGCTCTGCCAGCTGCTTGGGGGACCCTTGCCCCTCCCCTGCCTGAGCCAGCAAGGGGGTCTGTTTCCTGGGCCTTCTGCCTTCTGGATGGGGTCTTCCCTCTCCTCCCAGCCCACCTGAGTGTGGACCCTGCGTCTGGCATGCTGTACCTTTAATGCTGATGTTTCCTCCGGACTGTTGCCAAAGACCACAGGACACTCATGTTTATCTGTTGATGTTGTTTTTATTGACAATACACACACACATGTATCCCTCTGTGCATCTTGCCCCTGCTGATGCCTGGGCTTTTCCTGGGGCACCTTGCCTGTTTGGGGGTACAGGGGGGCAGCTTGTTTCCCATTTCTACCCCTGACAGCCCTGTCCTGTCCACCATGCTGGGGAGGCACTCTGACAGCTTGACAGCTACTCTCCCCCCATCTTGCCAGCTGGTTCCCCATGTGATCAGGAGAGCAGCAGTTTGGACAGCTGCTAGTGATTCTGAGTGATGTGGAAGCAGGTCAACTCGTGTGTAACTGCAGGCCATGTAGCACTTACAGGCTGCCTTCTGAGCATGCCCAATGGAGTAACTTATGTGGATCACTGCACCAGAACAATTACGGGCAGACCTAAGTTCTCTGCCTCACACATAACTTTGTGTTTAGGATATAGCATAGTTAGGGCAGAGCAGTTAGGGCAGAGCAACCAAAAGTTGCTCTGGATTGCAGCCTAAGTCAGTTTCCCATGTAGTATAAGATTTGAATGGGAGGCCAATGCAGTTTGGTTGCTAGCCATCAGAATTCATAATGACTCATAGCTCATTATATACACTTTTAAAATTTTGGATTAAAAAAAATCTTTGCTTGAATTAAGTGCTTCCAATGGTCACATCCTTCAAAATTAACTTTTTAATATTATTTTTTCCTGTTGGCAGTACTCTCAGAAATTGCTCATAAATGGAAATTAATAATAATCCACTCATGCTTGTTCACAGCAAACATAAGAATGTGGGATTTGAAATTGACAAACTGCCTCTGATAGACAAAGAACATCAGAATCATTTATTAATAGACAGCTTATGTTTTATTTCTTTTTAAATAAGTCTTCAGTACAACACTTCTGAAGTCCCATCTTTTTTCCCTAAGAATTTAATTTCTGTATGATTTTTGTATGATTAAGACAGATCTTTACAATGAAGAACAATGTTCAGTTTTTATTTTGACATTCATTTTCCATTCTCTTGTCATTTGGATTTATGTTTCTACTTTGGTTGCTTTTTTTATATCACAATAACATTTTTATTCAAGAGAAGTAGTATCCAAGCTCAAGAACTGTGAGAATAACGTAGTTTTTGGCTTATATCTAAAACAGGTGGTGCAAGTTGTTAAGACACTATGCTTGTTAACCAGCAAGCTAGGGTTTAAGACACAGGTCCCCACAAGACAAGGATCTCCTGCTTCAGGCAGGGGGTTGGACTAGATGATCCACTGGGTCCCTTCTAACTCTATGATTCTATGATGTATGAAACCTATATTCAACTTTTGACTAATTTTTGGTTGTTTCTAGTTTCTAACACCCCCTGGAAAATCTGCTCCTGAGGATTGTAGGGCACTCAGAAGTAGGCAAGTATTTCGCACAAAGAGAGACGGAGAAGAAAGGAGGGATCAGCAAATATTACATCCTCTTGTGCAAGTTGTTCCATAGGCAGAAGGCAATATTTAATTCAACCCCTTATGAGCTTAGTTGTATTTGTTCCAAAGCACCTAGTATATCTACTGCCTGGCAACTTCGAAGGTTTTAGCTGATTAAATGAGCAATGGCCAATTTGGATCTTGAGAACATTTATAAGGACTGGTAATATCAAATATTTTGATGTCTGAAATAAAAAGCTGTTTTTTAAACATAATTTCTTCATTATAATTTCTTCTTTTTTAAAAACATTATAATTTCTTCCACCCACTGATGGACAGTACCTTTTTGTGATGGTGAGATTGTGTGCTCCAGTGATTATTTGTATATAATATTTTAAGGATTACATTATATTATCTCTATCTTCCTTTTAAGATCATAAGATCTATGCAATGAAAAACCAAATCAAAATAAACATAAAATACAGTAATCTGGATTTACACAACTCTGGGATTTTCATACTTTCATAGGTCTTGTTGCTTTTATAAAACATTTTGTCTTCTGGGATCATGAAACATTTTCCATTTTTTCTTTAAAGCTAGATATCCATCAAATGCACCATAAAAAGAAAAGGTTTAAAAGGTGAATGAAATAAGATTAACGTGGCAGTGCATTTATTTGGCATAAATAAAATCTGTGGGTTTTTTCCCCTTTAACATAATGTCCCTTGATAGATTACTGTTATAAAAGCAAACATCAGGAGATAAATTTTGTTATAGATTATGGACAGCATAAGTATACCTGCAGCATCGTTACAAGAACCAACAGTTAAGAAGCAATAACAGACAAATAATAAGCAGGAGATTGTCCAATTTTTATTATAACACAAACATAACCACTTCCTGTTTAAATCTAACTTACCTGTGCATTGCCAAATCTGCTACTGCTGCATGGAAATTTCTAGATCCAAATAACCATAATAAACGGAAAATACAATATGCTCACAATATAAAAGCAACCTGTATACTGAATATTGTGGGAGTGGGGAACACTTCACTTTGATGATAATCCAATTTAAAATGTCTGGGCATGAAGGCCATGGTCCAACAGAGTACCGGTCATTTTTAACTGGACTTTTGAACATACCAGCCATGAAAGCTTCAATATATCTGACACTTTGATAATTATCTGGTCATTCTGGTATCTGGTATTTGGCAGCACACTGATCTTAAACAGACTTTGAGGGTGATGCTGATCTGTAGTTGCTTCTTATCCATACAAGGGAATATACCTATGTTGGGGAGTACAGGCTGAAGTTCAATCTAGAGACATATTAATTGGAATGGGATGATTGCACTATTTTAGGGTGCAATCCTGACGTAGGCCAGCTTAACTCATTGGTCTTCTCATTTCTGTGGTGATGTAGGAAGGCAAGCGCATGTCTGTGCATGGCCAAACCCTCCTCCAAGATTGGCGCAGAAGTGTCTTCCAGCACTTCCAGCAGCTCAGAACAAGACTTATGCCATGGCTTAGGTTGGCCTAACTTGACAGTAGGATTGTAGCCTTTAGAATTATAATTGTATCTAGAAAAATCTGATCAAGATGATGTAATTTGAGTTTCGACATTAAAACACAGTACTGTACTTAGTTCTGTCCATCATCTGCTTAATGATGTAACTTCCAGCACTCAGCAGATGCACTGAATGCTATTTGGCCCAATGTATGAAATTAGTTGATTCCTGCATAAAAATTCAGGGACCCCACCTGTTGACACCCCACACATTGCTTAAAAAAATTGTTTTGGGTGGCCTCACTCCAGCATTTTTTCCACACACATAAGGAAAATGTTTCCCAAACACACAGGGATTTGGGGAAACACTCTTCTCAAACTACACTTCTCTGAATGCAAAAGTTGCAGTTAAAGTTTTTAAGGAGGAATGGACCGTGAAGGTATATTTCCTTTATGAGAAGATAATAGATCAGATAATAGGTAACCAACAAGCTGGATAAGTAACCAGCAAGGATGTCCCGATGAGGACCATTCCTTGGTTGCTCTTGGAAGAATTCTTTCTTTGTTAGAAATGGTCATCATGATAGCAACCTGAATTTGCATGCTCTTTTTTAAAGTCATCTGATGTGATGACACTGACAGAGTTAGGTGGTGGTGAATCCCAGCAGATACTATTGTACTGCATGAAACGGGTGTTAACTTTGCCAGTCTTGATCCTGCTGATCCTTGAGCCAGGGACATTCCCGATTTGGGGGAATTGTGTTCACATACTGGCAAATGGGACAGAGGGTCTTGTCCCAATTTTGTGGAAGAAAATTATGGAAACCCTATGTTAGGTTACAAATATTATTGAAATTTTACTCTCACAACGCGGGTACATTTCTCTAGTACGGTAATATATATATACAGACAAGAAAAATACTTCACAGACATCTGCATCTGGCTGCAAGATTGGGGCTGCAATCCTTTCTACACTTTCCTGGGACTATAAAGACTACAAAGAGGCTTACTTCAGAGTAGGCATGACTAGGATTGGTTTCTAAGTCTGTTACGTTTAGTGAGGATTAAGGCTGAAAGTCTAAACATACTTTCCTGAGAGTAGACCCATTGAAACAATGGGGCTTACTTTTGAGTAGACATGGTTATAATTGTTCACTATCCCTACAATCCAGAGTAACTACGGGAGCACGTAAGAGACATTACGTGTACCCGTAGTTACTGCACTACCTAGTGAAAACCTATGGGAAATTCATATTGCAATCCAGAGCAAATTGTTCTCACACCAGAGCAAAGACTCCATGTAGTTACTCTGGATTGCGCCCTGTGTCTGTTAAGTTTAGTTAGTGAAGTTTAATGCACTTCCTATGTATTTTGAAATTCATAGAAAGGCACAGATTTAAAATATGGATTCTGATGACTTGCACCAAACTAGACTGCAGAGAATAAATACTTTCCACATCTGACAAGCTATAAAACAATGCAGAATAAGTGAATAATTTTGATTTGAAGTGGCTGTGCATCTCCTGGGCCTAGTTAAGTATGCTACTTAGAAGGCAAAAATTAAATAACAACTCTGAATAAATAGGATTTTGATCTTTATTGATGTCATGGTGAAGCTTCCATTAAAATAGCATTTTTTCCATATCTAGCAAATCTATCATTTTCCAGACAAATAGCCTTTGGCAACTGAATTCTTAATGTACAGTTGCCATTTTGGATCTGTTTCCCCATCCCCCCAAATAAGCTGTTACACTTCCCTCTTAAGCTCTTAAAGTTGTATGGCTTTTGAAGTACATCAAAAGAATAATTGTTATTAACATCTCCCCAATTATGGACAGTTTCCATTCCAATTCCCTGGTTCATGGATAAAAGCCTAGTAAGTAATTAAAGCAACCATTTACAAGTGCCCTATGCCAATAAAAACAAACCCAAAGAATGTTTGGATATTGAGCTCTTATAAGTGGCTCCAATATTTAGAAATACTTAAAACTCAAAGATCACAGGAATTATGCATTGTAGTATGTACAGAAAAGTCCTGACTGCAATGGTAAATAATAATTTTCTGAAAGCAGCTGGCAAAAATTTAAAAGTAGCTGAGCGAAATATATGTAACTTCAAAGCACATTGCTTTTATGGATAATCAAATCTTGATTTAATTATTGCTCATACGGAAAATGTGGATGCACCTGATGGACCTCCTAAAGGTCTAGGGGGTTGTAGCAGATTTAGAGCAGACTGGTATCTATTTTGGCTTACATGGGCAAATGCTGAATCTGGCATCCGCCACGATGCCTCTGCCTGCCAATTGGAGCCATTCCACCTATTTTACAGATCTGTTGGGAGAATAGGATGGTCTTGCAGCCATTCCATCTGCAGCCATTCTAGCCAGCTGCAAGGCCCTGTGCCAACTAACTACCATTTGTTCATTTGGTCTAGAACGATCACCTGCATTAACCATGCATTACAATCTTCAAGGCAGCACAGAGAAGATTCCTAGGCTGTTCCCAGGGGTGTCATTGAGGTGGTGCAACTGGTGCGAAGCGTACCAGGGAGATGAACCTCAAGGATGACATGCTGAGAGTGTTTGACACTCCCTCAGTGCATCACACACACACCCCAAGGATGCACCGCACCACCAGAGCACTCCTCTGAGGGTGAAGCAACCAGAGTGCTCCAGATGCCACTGCGCATGGATGAAGTTCACCATATGCAGTGGCATCCAGCCAGAGCACACCTGGGAGGGGGGAGTCACTAGCCCCTTCCTCCCAGGAGCGCTCCAGATGCCACTGCACATGCATGGTTTGCCTATGCACAGTGGCATCTGGCCAGAGTAGGAACAACCTACTCCTCCCTCAGAGGAGCATTCCAAATGCCACTGCACATGGGCTTTGCTTATCACCAACATCTCCCCATACATCATACACAGCACTCAAGCCTTCTCCAGGTAGCATGAAAAGGGTCAGAGTTAGAAGCCAGTCACTCATATTAAAAGCACAAAGTAGACTGGTTTTAATCCCATCAAAAAGATGTATTGGGGGTTGCTCCATGAAATTCAACTACACATATTCCCATTTCAGTTCCCAGGCAAGTGATTGTGTTTGAAAGAAAGTACATAGCAGGTCTTTCTAGAGATGATTTTCTTTTGCCCACCCTCTACTCCACTGTATATTGTTCATTTATGCTTTTTCAAAATGACAACAACTTCTAGATAGGCCCAGATGATGAGGATTCTGTGTGGAAGACTGGATTAAATTACGAAATCTTTTTCACCATTAAAAAGCAGGCCTCCGTCAGTCTTGAAAGACTATGGTATCGTGCTCAGCGCTGCATACGCTGCATGCGAAGCAACTTACCTCCCACCACAACCACAACCACCACCCGCCAAACACTATTGGACAGATCTCCTATATGTTCTCTTTGCTTGTATGTTCTATGGATGGGAATGAACAATTTTAATAGTATGTCTTCAGTGTACCTTTAATTGAAACACAACACTGTGCACTGTGTGTACTAGCAGGCCTCTGTCAGTCTTGAAAGACTATGGTATCATGCTCGGCGCTGCCTACGCTGCATGCAAAGCACAAAAGCCTGGGTTGGATTGTTATGGAGGATAGGCTGTTACCCAAGCAGCAAATCCCCCCTCTCCACGCCACTGAACTAGTCCAATGGAAAGGCAGAGCCAATACGATTGGATCCAGCTGGCGTCGGAGAGCTGGGCTAAGGACAGTAGCTCACCCTGTCTTATGGGGCCGACCTGGGAATCGAACCCTGGCCTGCTGAAAAAGCATATTGCTGCTGTTTATTCTCCACCAGGATTGACTTTCTTTTGGATGACACTGCCAGCGAAGGTGGCATTGCAATATTTGTTTTATTTGCAAATATAGGAGCAAAGCACAAGTGGAGGCAAGTAAAAAGAGATTGCTAAATGGGAGTAGATCCTCAACCCGGAATCACACTCCCAGAGAGAGCCCTTCCACCCCTAGCCATGCTTTCAGCCAACTCACAGTCTCCTCTATTCTTTTTGTCTTCAAATGCCAAACTACAGTGTTACACTGGCAAGCGCTCTTTTCAGACCCCTGCAGGTGAATTTCCTAGTCAGAAAATATCAACAGCCATTAAAGAACATTAAGACTCTTTTGTGTCAAATCTCAGGCTCCCATCTGGAATCATTTCAGGCAAAACTGTACCAATATAGACCCATTTTCAGTAATCAGCCCGCAAACTCACAACAAATATTTATAACTCATTTCAGGGCTGGTCTCAAAGCTCATCCTATTTTGCAGGAATAAGGAGATCAGCAACTATTAAATGACTTCCTTGAGTTTTTTTATCTGAGTTAAACAGCCATTGTATTCAATTTTCTCTTTCATTACACATACCACATTAGCCATTTAATCCCAAAACAAAAAAAACAACAAATAGAAACATACAAATACAGTGTTAATAACTTGCATCTGACAAAGAGCTCATTAATTTGCTCTACCTGCTCATGTTAATGATAACAGACACTGCAGAAACCATGTCAATGCAAATGGTGGGAAATGCCAGACCTCCCAGGCAATGGCTGTTTGCAGAAGTTGGAAATACACATGATCTTTGCTCAGTATCCTCCCCATCTCCCAAGGTGAGAACTACTCATAAGCCTGACCTGGATCAAAGGCTTTACATGCTTGTAGTCTAAGGCAGTGGTTCTCAAGCATTTCAAACTGGGACCCCCTTTGAGAATGACAATCTGCCCGGGACTTCCCAGAATTAATGTTATGGCTGGAAGTGACATCAAACAGGAATTGACATCACCATGTGCCAGAACGTCTCCATGTCTACTCAAAAATAAGTCCCATTGTCTTCAATTACTCCAGGATATCAGCCTGAATGGCCCATTCCAAGGTTGGAATGTGTGCTTTATTTTTCTTCTGTTTCCATAGCTTGACTTGTCAGTCTAGTCTAAAAAAATCTAGTAGTAGTAGTAGTAGTAGTGTAGTAGTAGTAGTAGTAGTAGTAGTAGTGTAGTAGTAGTAGTAGTAGTAGTAGTAGTAGTAGTAGTAGTAGTAGATGATATTTTATGGCGGTTGGCAGACAATGTTGTGCATTACCACCACCAATTTAAGCTTCATGTAATATCTACAAGTAATATCCACAGTCTCCACCTAGTCCTGAGTCAAATGACTCTATAAATGCTACTGGACATGTCATGACAGTCCCCATTATAATCTATTTGTGACACAAGTCAAAGGGGGAGAGAGTCTTGGGACTTAAAACTCAAGGAAGTGTCTCCATCACATCCTTCATTTACAGTGACAGTAGCTTACAGAGATCTTACCTGTGCAGCAGCTTTTCTTTTGATAAAGACATTTTTCAGTAGAACATTTATTTTTGTTTTAAGAGAAATTTATCTCAGAGTAGGATCTAGACATTATCTGAAAAGCACCTATTTCTACAGAACATACAGTTGTTCCTCGGTCTGAATAAAAAATTAATGCAAATTAATTTCACATTAACTTGAAATGAGATAAATCTACAGAAAATCCTTCCAGATCAGAACTTTCACGTTCATGCCACGTTCATTTTAAGCAACTCAAGCAAATTCATATAGTGAATTCATGTCTGTGGACAATGCTGAGTTAAAGACATACAAGTCCCATTCAAAGTATTCAGCAAAACCTCTTGCAGCACTTCAGGTGTGTGGATGATAGATGCATTATCTGAGCAGACAACTCAGATTCATTTCCAAGATTTACTACAATTTCACGGCCATACATCTATCAAAAACCCTAGAGTCATTCCTATGTGTGCATCAGCTTGATACAACAAACAAAATAACCGATGAGACTTGAGAGACTGATGCATGCACACAAGACAAGTCGTAACTTGAAGGAGCATCAATGAGAAAAGGCACACTTTCAAAGAATAGACATGTGCTGTGGCAAGTTTGCTAGCCCAGGAACATGGGTTTCACAATGAGCTGGGGAAGGGGAGATCATGCATTTTGGCAGGAGAAACCAACTGGACATTGAGAACTCCAAGTGGTCATGGAAAAGAATGTGTTACTACTTGCTCTATTATTCACTCTCCCCAGAGATCGTTCCTTCTCTGAAAAAAATCCTCTGTTTAAAAAAAATGACAGCTTTAAAAGCTCTGTAAGGTGGGAAAGAACTAAAATTCAAAAATCTTGTTATCTAGAGAACTCAATGACTCAAACATGGATCTCTCATTTTTAAGTGAATTACTGCTGATGGCATGTTCCAACGATGGTCAAAAGGATTTCATATCAGCTGGGCTGGCATCTGGTTTGGAACAACTGAAAAAAAAATCATGTGAATTCTCGTGGCAACTATGTACATTTTTCTCAAGTGATGTGTTTCATTTGTACTCAAATGATCTGCAAACCCTAACCCAACCCAACCCAACACACTACCTTCTTGGGGGATCAGACCAAAATGCATCAAGCTCGGAAGTCTGTTTTCAATATCAGCCAACACTGATGTCTATGGAAATGGCAATCATTCATGGAGAATAGCTAACTCTTTCTAGCATCTACCCTCCACCCACTCCCCCCCAAAAGAAACTGTCACCTCTCAACTATTCAGCACATGTAAGAGCCACCACAACTTATAATTTTTTTTTTCAGAATACAGGTTGAACTGCATCATGACATTTGGTTCCAGGAAGCAAACCATTCATGAATTGCTGTTCCAACAGCAGGGTGACCATATAGAATGGAGGACAGACTACCTCTGCCTATAGAAAAGCAATTGTTTACCATGGTAACATGAATCAATATGAATCAATTGTCCTTTCCCCAGGCTTAAAACAGTTTTTTTCAGCTCAGAGGCAGAAGCTTCCCCTTACAAAGCAATTCAGATGTGTATTGATGTGATAATCACATAGGGGAAAGGAGGGATCTGCTTCCCAGCTGAAACCTGAAACCAAAGCTGAACCTTTTCTGAATCTTTCTAAGGCAAGCTTAATTGCCTGCCACATTGCCATGGAAAGCAGGCTGCTTTTAAGCCATTAACTAAAAGATAATGGCCAATATCCTAAAGTGAAATTAAGCCCCTTGCTTCGGAGCAGTTAAGATGACTTTCCATAAAGTCATAAAGTTGTTCTATTTATGTTTTTAATTATGTTTTATGTCAGCCGCCTTGAGTCAGGCAAATGGCCCGAGAAAGGCAGGATATAAATTTTTAAAATAAAATAATAAATAATAATAATAAGATAACACTAGAGGGTGATGTAACTATGTGGACCCAT
Organism: Cryptoblepharus egeriae; assembly: GCA_030015325.1. Taxonomy (NCBI): domain Eukaryota; kingdom Metazoa; phylum Chordata; class Lepidosauria; order Squamata; family Scincidae; genus Cryptoblepharus; species Cryptoblepharus egeriae. The sequence continues at coordinate 181,238,507 of JAREYC010000001.1, read as the reverse complement.
AACTGCTTTGGATTTTGCCCAATGTTTATCTTTTAATTTAAAGAGCCAACCTCATTTATGTTGAGACAAATTTGCTGATAAAGTGCTGATAATTAGGTTACACCTGTACTCTAATGGCAGCAGCTACTAAGCAGCTACTAAGCACCTGTAAATGCCAGTCTTGCTAAAATAGTGAGTACCGAACTGGTATACGAATAGTCAACAAACCATTCATGAATTGCTGTTCCAACAGCAGGGTGACCATATAGAATGGGGGACAGACAGACTACCTTTACCTTTAGCCATTGCATAGAAGAGGGAATTTAGGCAAGTTTAGCTCATTATAGAATGGTTTAAAAGGTAGCACCTGCCTAAATTCCTTCATCCATGCAACAGTTAAAGGTAAAGGTATTCTAACCTCCATTCTATATGGTCACCCTGCAATAGCCAATGAGAAGAGAGTCTGCTGAAGGGTGCAACGTAGTTATTTACTCACAAAATGACAGGAGAAAGAGATACTCCAGAAGATGTCATAAGGAAATAAAAAGAGCCTGCTGGATCAGGTCAAAGGCCATCTAGTTCAGTTTCCTCTATTTCACAACGGCTGACCAGATGCCTCAGGGATCAAACAAGAACAACAAGCCACCCAATCCTGGTATACTCCATTGCATCTCATTCTTACATTTTTAAAATTACCAGAGGGATCAATTGTATTTGGACAAACAAACATTACTGCTGGAAAATTGCCACTCATTTAAATTGGATTTGTGCATCATTAAAATGTACTCAAACAAACATTTACAACAATATTTAACCTTAAGTTATACCCTAGTCCTCATCTTCAGTTTTGAAATAAGATGAAATGTTTTCCTTGTGCCCCTTTAACTATATATGTGTTGATATAGAATGATCATTATGCAAGACAGCAAATTTTATTTGCCTTTAAACTAGAAAATGAATGGGAAGCAATAAAAGCCAATTTGGAGAAAGAACAGATGTGGAAAAATATATTTCTTGTGCATTAAATATTCATTACTTTTGCTGATTCTTGAGAATTCAAAGTATTAATCAATTGAAATGATGACTACTGAGCAAGGCAAAGTGAAAAAAGAACATGAGCCTGGATTTTGAAAAAAAAAGGTATGAGAGGTCTTTTATAGGTGCCGAGATTACAAATCAGCAATTAATATGGAAAATAATCACCAGGAAATTCAAATACTTTGTGCCTCAATAGCATTTCTATTCAGTTCTTCATAATCTTTTATTCCAAAACTCTCAAGATAAAGAAGAACAAAGAATTCAAAAGACTCGAAGACAAAGTGGAAAGAAGAAAAGAGCATTGAGATCAAAAGACAATCAGTAGAAGAAAATGTGGTCATTAATTTACCTAAATAGAGTGTGGAAAACAAAAAAATGAGATTGTTTCAAACAAAGATTCTTTAGACTCAGCCGTGCTTTTAAAAATTATTTTGACCATTTTCAAAATTTGTTTTGGATGGAACAAATGCCAGTTCCACCAGGAGGGTGGGAGAGAGAAAAGAGAGAGAGAGAGAGAGAGAGAGAGAGAGAGAGAGAGAGAGAGAGAGAGAAGGATATGATCACCTGAAAGGGAGAGATTATGTCACATGTATTCCTTAAATTGGCATGTACTACAGTATAAACATGCCAGTTTGTGAAAATCATAAACCCATTAGAATGTAAACAAAATGGTATCATTGTGACAGTTGATAAAGATGTTTCAAATGGCTGGACTGCAATAGCAATATAATGGATCTAGTTAGATCATTATCTACTCTTATTCTAAAATAATTGGTTCTTAGTCCCTGCATTCAAGTGATCCATAAACAATAAGGTTGTTTCTCAACAATTTCTCAAATTTTCAGAGCTCAGACCGGAAGGACTACAGATCAAGTTTGTAAGAAGTTTTCTAAGAGCACAAATTGCTTCTCTGACAAACTTGACTTGGGAATAAAATCTTTGTTATGTTATCACTCCTCCCCCCCCCCCCCCCCGCCAAATCGTGGAGAAATTAAGATTTGCTATCCATTTTTGTGACAGAGTTTAAATCCAATTTCTTCCAATCTTACAGTCCAATCTGGATCCTTCCTCACTTCCCGCAGTGGCAAGGATGTACCGATGGCACTGCATGCCCATGGTACACATGACATGATGTTATCACATCATGATGTCATCATGCACATGGACTCTTCACAGCCAGCTGGAGAAACGCTCTGGTCAATTGCGATGAGTGCATGCGTGGCTCATCTGCAGCTGCACACTAGCCCTTTGCAACCAGCTGGAGGGTTTCTTTAGCTGGCTGCAAAAAGCACATGTGCAGCTCAGCAACTGAGTTGCATGCGTGCCCTTCTAAGCCGGCCAGGGAACATTTTCCAGTTGGCACAGAAGGGCTCATGTGATGCTCATCTGGAACTGCGCACATGCCCTTCTGAGCCAGCCAGGGAATTTTTCTCCACTCTTCTCCAGATAGAAGGGTACTGGGGTAGTGGAAGTGGTAGATGGGTGGATGAACTTGTGCCCACCAGAGCATATGCACCCATCGTACATAATACCTCTTGCTAAATAAATGGTACACCACTGCTCAGCAGCAATTTAGGAGTCATTCAATCAATCATTTCCAAGTTAGCAAATAAAATCATAAAAATTAGGCAAGGACTTTTGCTGGGTCATGGCATGGGGAGGCTTCCAGGTCACATTGGCATGAAACCCATGTCACATCATGTTCCAGAATGCTTTCTGGCTATACATTCAGGGGTTCTACCCAAATGCTGCAAGGCATTCTGTGGCATGTTGTGACTGCCTCAGCCATTGAGGTGGATTGTGGCAATGAAAAGTTTGTAAACAGGTTATGTAAAGTCATACACACACACATACAAACATAGGATTCCCCCATTTTCAGTAATAATGGCTGTCGACTGAGAGTTGAAACTTAAATTCCTATATAGGATAGTGGCAGTGGAAAAACAGTAATCTATTTTCCAGCTTCCAACTGAGTGACAAAAATATTTAGCAGGGTCGGAAATTTGGCCTGACAGTTGAGGTGCTGTACTTCCTGGATCAGCTGGATCCAGACGTTGGATCAGTTGTGTTCTCATTCTGGATGGGAGACTGAATGCCAGGTTGACTTTTTGCCATAACCCATTCTGAGTTGCTGAGCTATCGCAGTGAGAAAGCTGGGAAGTGTATGAGAAGGCTGACCAACAAAGAACTGAGAACAACCTAGAGGACCTGCCTGGATTTGTTATATGGTTGCTTGCTTAAGACAAGCAACTTGGTTGCAAGAGAGAGAATGACACCATAAAGGGAACATCTGTGAACTGAGAGCTCCATAAGTCTCTACCACAGAAGAAACTGTGAAAACATCTTTAAAAATGCTGGTTTAGATTAACCTGCCTATGTAAACCACCTTGAATGCTGTGTAAAAACAGAAAAAGACATAAGTATGCATGTTTTTAAGACAATGTGACTGGATACTGTGGTGGTACCATTAGGTTCAATGAAACAGCTCTATGCTTTTAAAAATCTAATTATTACTTTTTAGAAAGGCAATGATTAAAGCTGATTTACTTATGAATTCTAAGGATTTTTATCCTAGTTTTTGGCCTCCAAAGATACATGCTCACGATAACAAATGTCAGATTAAAAGTATACAAAAACATAACAATCATCATAAAAATAATAGCATTAATAATGGATAAAAAAATTCTAAATTCAACGACTAAAAATGGAGAGATCATCCAAAAAAAGAGCAGTATAGAATAGGGGTATTTATCAAACAAGTGCATAAAGAGAAAGCTCTTCGTAAGTGAACAGATGAGAGAGAGAGCACCAAATGGGCCTTGATTTAGGATTCTCACATGGGACAATTCATTTCCATATATCAGGGTCAGATTTTGTCTGAATTTTAGAGTCATTTATTGATTATTTTTCCCCTTCTAACTTTAAAAATATACTTAGTTCTAAATTCTTGGGATGGCTCACTCATCAAAAGCATAGGCTACAGTCTTAATTGATTTCAATGGGACTAAGTATGTGCTTTCAGGACTTGGGCCTGTTTATTTCTTAAATAAAATGCCGCCCTCGTATTTCAAAAGCAACAAGTTCAAATCCTATAAGAGTTAACCAGCTGTAATTAAAAATACATCAAAGTTTAACAAAATCACAACATTTTAAATCTCAATTTAGTTTTCTCTTTCAAAAAGATTTACCACCTAAACAAACCTAAAACCGTTTGTTCTCACCAGATAACCCCTAGTGTTTGGGTTTCTTTTTTAAAAAAATTAACTAGAGAGCATCATTTTAAAAGCCCTTTCAACGATGGTCTTTTAACCTCAAGGGTGAAAATGTTGTGGGACAGTATAGTCTAAAAATAAAACTTGTTTTAAACCCTGAATCTGTTTGATAGATTCTGAAAAATCTGAAAAGATGCACTGAACAAACTGCCAAGTCTCTAGTGTTGCGCCCACAGAGGAAAGCAGGGGAAGAACACTCTACTGTTAACTGATTTAGGATTCAACAAGGGAATTTTATATTTCAGAAAGAGAAACGGGGATAGGAGGGACCATGAGGTCCTCTCCCAGTTGCTTCACTATGGTAAGCCAAACTGAGGAATGAGGTCCGGTCCAGATGTAAATCTGATGAAAGGTTAACCAGTAAGCCAAACTGGTTAACCTTTCATCATCTTTACATCTGGATCAGACCACATTCTGCATGTTGCTCTTCTCATTGCTTATTTTTCTACCCTTAAAAAAAAAATCTTTATCAGAGAATAGCGGTGATTCTGCTGTTGCATTTGACCTTATATCAGAGTCTGATCCAGTTGTTGGAGACACCAAAGAAGCATTAAGAAACTTAACAGCCTCTGAAAAAGCCATTTCTAAAATTATAACCATGTCTTCTCTGAGTTAGTAAGGACCCTTTAGAAGGTTTGTGCTTCAAACACACCCTCCTGGGTGTAGTATCCCCTGCAGTAAGTGTTCCCATTTCTTTTTGCTTCTGAAAAACAACCATTATGCTTAATGTCACCTGCTGGGGTAGTTGGGAGAGCTATTACTACAGTTCTGAATTCAGTCCTTTCTGTGAGGAGTTTCAAGGCTCCACTTCCTTCAAGCGAGGGCCCCAGGGAGAATATGTTATCCCCCCCCCCCCATGAAAACACTCCATGTGTCTGTGACACAGTGCTAACTCCAGTCAAAGGATTGCAGGAAGTATTAGCTGTGTTTATTAGCTAATCAGTATTTTAGTATTTGCACCTTTGCTAATCAGTATTTTAGTATTTGCAGTATTTGCAAATCAGTATTTTAGTATTTGCACCTTATTTAAAGACTGCACCTTTGTTAAAGAAATGGATCATAGAACAGGTATTTTGCTGGATGTTTATAAAATGGTCATTATCATAGAATCATAGAATCATAGAGTTGGAAGGGACCTAGTAGGTCATCTAGTCCAACCCCCTGCCTGCAGCAGGAATTCCCCCTAGAGCATCCCCGACAGGTGCTTGTCGAGCCTCTGCTTGAAGATCCCCAGTGAGGGAGAGTCCACCACCTCCCTTGGCAATCTGTTCCACTGCCGAACTGCCCTCACCGTCAGGAATTTTTTCCAGATGTGTCTGGAAATGAATATGATACTATCTTTCTAATTATTGCATTTTTCTCAATATAGCTATACATGGCAGGCATTGCCTTAGCACTTCCATTCACCATCATCTCCCTTAAGGCATTCACATCTATGGTTTGTTTCATTTTTTTGGAGGCAGTTGCTAAGGTTTTCTCTGCACTAGCCTAACCATGTCTACTCAAAAGTAAACCCCATTGTTTTAAATGAGTCTTACTCCCAGGAAAGTGTCTTTAGGATTGCAGCCTATATCTCATCCACAACTGAACCCAGTTTCTTCCCAGAGAATGCAGTTCATTTCTATGGTCTTGAGTGAGTCCAATCTCATCTCATCTAGGAAGCGAAGAAGGGTCAGGCCTGCCTAGTATTTGGATGAGAAACGCCCCAGGAGTATTAGGTGCTGGAGGCAGGCCACATGGCTAATTTACATTGGTCCCGCAGTGTTACATGAATCTGACCATGCATTTGTGGACAAATTGTGAACAAAAGACAAAGGTATCTCCCAGTGGCATCACCAGAGTGGTGCGGGTGGTGCGGTCTGCACCAGGTGCCACGCCCAAGGGGGGTGACATGCACTGGGGGACTTAGAAACACACATAACTTTGTTATGGTGCATCTAACCCCGTCAAGTCGTATACTGTTGGATTTGAATTGAAGAGCAGAATCCAATGCAAAAATTGGTTTTGAAATAGCACTTTAAGTTATGGCCAGAAAACTAAAAATTAAAAATATGCATTGAATATGGAAAGTGAAAGTGACCTATATCACAGTTTTACTTGTGAGTAGGCAAACATGCCATAGTTCATTGGAAAGAGCAGGCTGAGCAGAATCTAAGGACACCAGAATTGTCCTGATGCAATGAACACAGCCCCCACAAATCACCCAGAAGGAGGTCCCTTTAGATTGCATAGAAATTCATTGAAAATGGATGTGAACTGCACAGCTGTGTTAATTGGTGAGTAAGCAAGCATGTCTTGGCTGGATTGGAAGATCAGTCCAGGAGAGGACAAGACTTCCAAAATGGTCCCAATCAGGGACATTACTCGGGCATTAGAAAGGAGGCACCCTTGGAGGGGGTGGCAGCATGTGAACTAAATGGCAAAAACCATGGTTTGTAGAAATAATCCCATCATGTTATACACCTTTGAATGTGCAGTTTACAGCAGAATGCAGTGAAACAAACCACTTTATTAAAATGTATGGCTAAAAAAAACCAGTGGAGGGGGAGCAATGGCACATAACCACGCCCACCATTCATATTGTTGCCCCGCCCAATGTATGGGATGGCGCGCTGGCCTCCCACACAGGGTGACACGCATCCTAGTGACGCCCCTGGTACCTCCATGTCTAACTCATCTCTGTACTCTTATGTCAGCAACAGAATCAACAATTCTAGGCATGTCTACTCAGAAGTAAGCTTCATTGAGTTCACTGGAAAGCAGAATTATAATCTTGGCAATGTTACTAGAGCTGGCCTTCTTGCAGACCTGATAAGAAACAGTGCTGTAGCATCATGTTCTTCAGGTAAATGACCATCATGTAAAGTGGAGTTAAATGACTAGCAAAATTGTCCATAACAGAGAGGCACAAGACAATTACTGCAAGGTTTCCTTGTGTCAAAATCTATTCAATTTTCATTTCTATTCCCTTCCCCCCGCCCCGACTACCCATCGCTATGGGCTGGATGATCAAATTATTGCGTATATGAGGCAAAGCAAAGGAAAAAGAGAGATGTGGAAGGCGCATCAGAATTTGTTAGCTTCAAGATGCATTTGCCTTTAATAAAATTTAAAACTAAAATGGAAGTTTTGTGATTGTTCTATGTCTCTTCATGGTAATGTAACCATCTTGAAGGAAAATGCAATGCCTAACTTCAGCTATGCATAGTTTTCCAGTTTCTTTTTTTTTTCCTTGCAAGATAATTCAGTGAAGTTTTCTTTTTTTTTCTTTTTACTAATAGCAGCACCTGTGGCTCAAAATGAAAAAAAATATGAGCTATTGAAAATGAAAATGTGGGCTTTAATGGGACAGATTGTGCATTCAGCAATGATATTAGCTTCAAGCGTCACGTTCCTGGTATGACATGATTATCCAATTGTTTTGAAAGCATTTTGGAAATTCAGTTTCTAAAAGCCAAGCATTTTATGGGTCAAAAGTACCATTATCTTTTTTTAAACAAACCACTTTGCTGAACTGAAGGCTGATTAAAGTTCACAAACTAGGCTATGCAGCAAAAGCAATTTTGCAATCCATACATAGCAAAACACAGTATTAAATGCATTTGTATTCTCTTGATATAAATTGTAATTTCTTTCTGTCTTTGTGTGTGTGTGTGTGTGTGTGTGTGTAGCACCCCAGCAAATAGTTGGAAGTGTATCCAACAGGGAGAAGGTTTTAAATCCACCCCTCTGCCTCTCCCCAACCACACAACTTTAATTGGCATTAGATTATTCACCATGGACTATTCACACATATCTGGACGCTGGGTAAATCCAAATATCTATTGGTTCTCCAAGGGGATCCCTTTGAGGGGTCATGACTTCATTTCAGGGACAGTTGCAAAACTTTGGGTGCCACCCAGTGATGGGCTTCAAAAAATTTAAGAACCGGTTCTCTGCCCATCTGGCGGCCACTTTTAAATGGCTATTTTTAAACTTTATATGTCCTATCTCTTGTTAAGAACCGGTTCTATAGAGTAGGTGCGAACCTGCTAGCGCCCACCACTGGTGCCACCATCTTGGAATCAGGCACTGGACATTGCCATCTTGAAATGGGGCACTCAACCTGCAATCCATATTTTCGTAGGAGTAAGTCTCATTGAACACAATGGGATTTACTTCCAAGTAGACAAGTAGAAGTTCTGGCTCACAAGGATGCTACTTCCTGTTTGATGTCACTTCCAGCCATGATATAATTTCTGGGTGGGTGATATAACTTCAAACCACTTTGAAATATATCTATTTTTTCAAGATACTATCAATGGGAGCAGGGTGCATTGTCATGCCCACTCCTGGATTGTTACCCAGCTTTGGACCCTCACATAAAAGGGGGTCCATCATGAGGGTGAAACTGTGGCCTCCTGCACCAGGTGATGCAAACCCTAGTGATGCCATTATCCCTGACACCTCATCCAGCTTGGAATATACATATGTCCTGGGAAGCTGCCTCTAGCTAGATTGGGGCTCCAGTGTTTTCACCTACCCAAGACTTTCATTTGGTTGACCCCCCATTCCTCTCCCTTCCTGCCCATTCCACACACTTTCTCCCCTCACAGTCTCTGCCAGCTTTACTGCTGAAGGTAGCTGGCAGTATCAGCAGGTCTCTGGCACCATACCAGCAGATTTAAAATGGCTGCCAGGATGTTTCCATATGGTCATTTACAATTGTGGAAACGTGTTGCAAACCCAGTTTGCATCACTTGGGTTTGCATCATGCAGAACAGAAGGAAAGCACATCAACCCCTTGATGGTCCTCTTTCCTTGTAGTGGGAAGGGCAATGCCCCAATGTGATGATTGTGGTGAGGCACCATTGCCCACCCCACTGGTTCTTTGGCTGTAGCATTTGATAGTATTGAGATATTTCAACACAATTTGTTTTATTGCATTCTGCATGAAATTACGCAATGAATGATACTGTGTATAACTTGACGGTTTTATTGAAAAGTACCAAGATTTTAAAAATTTTGGCTAATCATGATGTCACTCAGCATGCAGTCACCTGGTATGGTCCACACTCCCTGCATCCACCTAGTAATGCCATTGGTAAAGGTCAGCCTTGTCCGAGTTTGGATGGGGCTGTTAAGAGTTGATCAGGCTATGTATTGTCCTGGTCATATTCTTCAGTCAGTGCTTTAATTGCACTGTATTTGACACTGACAAACTGCACTGACATCTCCTACTTTAAAAAAATGCCTCGGTGTCATCTTGACAAAAGGATTTGCTCTAGGGAGTGTCTGGTGCGTGTCTAGCAGCATTCCAGATCACTGAAGAACATTGATTTTGAGGTCTTGGAAGAATACAAAATGAATAATCTCTTGGAAGAATACAAAATGAATAATCTCAAAATGAAGATGGATTCCATCTTCATTGGGAATGTTCCTGTTTCCATAAACAAGATAAAACAAAGTCTAACCCTGCAAAATCACATTCAGGAAACGAATGATTTCTGAACAAACAAGATTAACAAAAAAAATCATTAACAGTAACTTAGATACGTTGCAAACACCATTAACCTGAATGATTTTTTTAGCTCACCTGAACTTTCACTGCTTCCCATCGGACCCTTAATTAATCTTCTGCCTGTAAGCATTGCTGGAAATTTAATTTGTAAAGGGATATTATAAATTTTCCACAGCTTTTGCACTTTACTCAGGTTTTCCTGCACAGATTTTATAGCACAATAGTTCTGCTTTGCTGTTTGTTTAATTATCTTAATGAAAAAGGAGCCTGGAAAAATATGAGCCTATCAGTGCCCTTCCTAATCTTGGTCAGGCTATTATGCTCACCATATAAAAGTAGGAGACAGGTTGCATCCTAAACTCCAGTTAGGCCAGCCTAAGCCCTAGCACAGGTCCTGTGCTGACCTAAGAGTGTCACTAAAAAGCCCAAGACACTTATGCACCACTCCTGTGGGAGGGTTAGGCCAGTGCACAGACATGCACTTGCCTCCCTACATCATCATGGGAATGGGAATACCCATGAGTTGGGCTGGCCTAGGTTAGGATTGCACCCAAAGTAATCCTAGGTTAGGATTGCATGCCAAAGTAAGTAGCATGGATTGCACCCATGCTAGCACAAACGTATAGTAGAAGTCAAGTGAATGCCAGAGGATGCCCCATGCATTCACTAAGAGTGCAATCCTAGCCAATGTTTCATGTTTAAATATTTAAAAAATGAAAATACATAAGCATTTATAGCTAATATGCAAAAAACCTGCAACAACAATCTCATCATCTGACTTTCTGCCAGAGAATCCGGTTTTGAATCCTTTGACAGCTATGCAGGTGCATCTCAAATTTACAAGCTCTTCATAATTTTGATATATAACTCTAACTAGATTTTATGGGGCATGACTTGCTACATTAGCTTATGTATATATAACAATAATTGCATGCCATTTAGTGCAGCTGTAGAAGTTATGGGCATCCAAACACAAGTTTATGGCTGATTGCATTTAGATGAAAACACCTCTCCAGCAAACTTTTGAGGTTTCATTTGTGCAGCCAGATTCCGCAATATGATAACTCACTTCTTGTGGGCCAGACAAATGATAAATCAAACCTGGGAAAGCAGGGTCGAAGTTTGTAACTTTCCACAATTGATTTTCTGTTGCAATTATCCAACTAGGAATGTCCTATTCCAAGCATCAGTGCCATTTATTTTATTTATTTATTCTATTTTAATCCCATTTTTCTCCTGAAAGCTTTCAAAACAATATCAAAGCATAATCAGAATCAAACAACAAAATGCAAAACAACTATTAAAATCACATAACTATAAAGAATTCAAAAGCAGAGAACACTGCAAACAGTATCATAACTGATAACACTATTATGATACCCAAGAACTTGAAAGAGGAAAAGTATTTCTGTTGGGCACAGTGAACCTTTGGAAAAGGAATATTTAATGGTATATTCAGCATGGAAAACATCAGAAAAGCAAAAACAAAAAACCTGCTGTGGCTCATACAAGCATCAAGGACAAATATAACATGACCTAAAGCTGTTTGAAAATATAATCAGCTACCTAATAGTGTGGAAATACTACAAAGGCATCCTGTAAAACTGGATTAAATAGCATGGAATATTTTTTGCCGTTTCTGTTATCTGGTATATGCACTGACATGACTCGCTAATAAAAAATGCCTCTTTCAGGTCAAAATGCAGGACACCACAACACAACAACAAATCTCTGATTTTATAGCGACAGGGATCCTAAGGAGTATAATGTCACGCAAGTGAGCCAATGCAACCTTACGCTATGAAGATAAAAATACTGCAGAATTACTCCCTGCTGCTGAAGTAGATGAGATAGTGTTGTTAAGGCACAAGGAAAGAGCAAATGATTCCATTCTCCTACAGCCAAGAAAGAAACTGCTCATCTTAATGCATGTTTGGGCCAAGACCATTCTTTCTTTGGGGGGGTGTCTTCCAATGTCTTATAAAACTAATTAATGAAGTTTTTATATGCAGGATATCATGACGAGGTTGCGGAGAGATAGAAACCTTTACATGTTTTTCCCCTTAAGAGATGTGCTGCTCAATGGTTTCCTATTTTTACTTTTCTTTTAAGAAAGATCCATGTGAAACAAAGAACCAAAGGCTGCAGTTGAGCCCAGTTGCCCTTTCTCCTTCTGTCAACATTCACATTTCCTCCGCTCTCCGTCCTAAAGTGCTGAGTGTGGTGGGAAAAATGCAACTCCATCAGGACATGGAGTACGTTAAAAGAATCATTATGGGGGAATTTGACACAAGGTTGCTATTTGCAGCAGTCTCATGATATGCTGCATGATCTGTATATGGTTCTGATCTGTATATGTCAGTCTCATGATCTGTATATGGTTCTGCTTTGAGCCCACTGAATTGTGGGAATCTGATAACCATTGACCTCTTTTACAGCATAGCTACAGTAAAGATTTCTCATCTCATAAACTTTTCTTTTCAGAGGAAGGATTGTATTGGCTCAGAAGACAAGATGTTGGCTCTGGGGTATTACGTTTCCATACAGAACACTCCTTAACATGACCTCATCAACTCAGCTTCACACTTAATTTATTTTGGATGGAATCTCTTCAACTCTTCATAAATGTATTTACAATTATGTATTTGATAACATGGCCAAAGATACAGTATTTATGTAGATATTTTTAACACCCTAGCATTTCACTGGCAATTCTATGTTTATTTCACATTCTCGCTATTAGGAAGATGCGTTTGGGATTGTTTGTGGCAAAAGTTTAAATAACAGTAGTGTTCACCATGAAGATAAAATGAGTGCTGGCTGAGATTTGTCAAAGTTTCTCTTGTATGTATGGAATCCATCACTCTTCTTAGGGCAAAATCCAGAGTCCTTGCTCTGGTGTAGTAACAACTTACTCTGGATTCCAATATGAATTTCACATAGGTTTTCATTAGGTGGTGCAGTAACTATGGGTGCACATAAAGTCTCTTATGTGCTCCCGTAGTTAATCTGGATTTGGGGGTTAGTTTTTCATAGTATATAGTTCCTAATTGTTCATAACTATATACTATATAGCTCATATATGTAGTTTAATTTCATAACTGAACACATAATTAGTGCTTACTCACATAAACCCTTATCCAATAGTATTCTGAAACCCTGGAAGGAAAGTTAAACAGGGGAATCCATCTCTAAAATCGACACATTAATATAAAGAAAATGCTAGATATGAAGCATTCTGCTGGAGAGGAGTAATCTAGGCACATAAAACAGAGAGCCCCTTTCATGTGTGCACTGCCTGGGTTGGGACAGCATGTACTCTCTCACGTACTGTATATGCAGTAGATGAAATAAAAGAGAATTATAGGACAAGTATCATTTTTATATTCAACTATACCAACACACACACACACACACACACACACACACACACACACACACACACACACACACACACACAGAGTACAAATGATTCACGTATCCATAAAACATGTTTTTTTGAATTTTTCTTGAAAGTGACATGAACTAGCAGTGGCTCTGCTCCAGGGAAGTCTCGAGCACTAAGTAGCCAGGGCCGTTCCTCCTTCCTCACTTATTTCCACAGAGGCAGATGCCGTGCAATAGTGGCGGATTGTCAAGTCTTCCTATTAAAATGCCTGCTTCAGGTCACTAATGCAATTTAATTTCTGTAAACCAATGAACATGTCATTTAAGTGCCTTTATAAACTCTCATATTTAATTTCCTGCAGTCAGAGCTTAAGGTAACAGCTTAAATTTCTAATGCCAGTTTCTAGGTCACTCCCGTTTCCCATTAGCAACAGTGAAGAACAGAGTCAAGGAGTGAGCAAGTGCCAGTGAACTCTGTGTGGGGGAGCCTGCGCATCTGTTCATGCACACATCACTGAGCCTTGGGAAATGGCTTAAAATAGCAGGAAAAAAAAGTTTGTGGAAAGGAAGCATAGAGAGGACACTCTGATATTGGAATAAGCCTCACCACTTGTTCACCACCTTGCGCTGACCTTCCAATAACAAAACTGGCTTGGTAATCTAGTGTGGTGCTCCCTCATGCCAACAATCTTATGCATTCAGCCTTTGCACTTAAGGCAGATTATGAGTAGTAAGAAGAGCCGTAGCTATGTTGCCCCAACTATTCTGTATCCAGAGCAGAGGGTTATGCTGCATTCAGTCAGGAAGCCTGAGCTGCCCATAGCTGCTCCAGAGCAGAGATCAGCACAAGTCTGCTCCTCCAGGCATGCTCAGTAGACACCCAGTAAATTGCACCTGGGCTGTAGTTACTGATGAGGTGACCCTCCCTCACATCACCACAAACACCTGCACCACCCACACCCTCCTGCTCACATGGGAAACCAGCTGGCAAGCTGTCGGGGAGGGGGGAGTGCCTCCCTCACCATAATGGACAGGGCAAGGCTGTCAGGGGTGGAAATGGAAAGAAGCTGCCAGGGAGAGGGGACCCCCACTCCCTGCCCCCCAAACATGCAAGGTGGCCCAGGAAATGCCCAGACACCAGCAAAGACACGAGTGCAAAGATAGATATATGTTTATTGTCAGTTAAAAACAGTATAAAAATAAAGGCATGAGTGTCCTGTACTCTTTGGCAACACAACAGCAGTCATGGGAGAACACCAGAATTAAAGGACCAGCACAGCAGACCCAGGGAGACAACCCCACAAGGAGGCCAAGGGGTTCCCATGCACAAGGGCTGGGAGGAGAACAAAGACCCCATCCAGGGGGCATCAGGCCCAGGAAAGAGCCCCCCTTGCTGGCTCAGAAAGGGGGAGGGGCAATGTTCTCTAGAGCAACACCTGCAGGTGGGAGAAGGAGGGCATGTAGAGGATGCTGCAGGGGGAGGGAGCTTCCAGGGGTATCTGCAGGGAGGGAAGCCTGTAAGAGAGGACAGGAGTCCACCTGGGCCTGGCAGGGAGCAAAAAGTACTTCCTGGGGCAGAGGGGACCTGGGACTTCCAAACAAGGGCAGGAGGGCTCTGCCACCCACTCCCAGTCAGGGGGTTTCCCCTTTGTCCCACCAACCTTCCCAGGGCACCCCTGACCCCGGTAGCTGGGCCAGGACCCCTGGAAAGGAGCACCCTGATAAGGCCTGTGACCCACCCCCATTGCACTTTACATCACCCCAAAGCTCTGTGGACAAGCCTCGAAGATCATCATGGCATGTGCAATGTTGTAAAACATGTGCCGACAGAGAAGGATCACCTTGCTGGAAGTTGTGGGAGACAGCCAGGACCCCAGGGCAATCCCCCTGGATGAGGAGGGAGATCCCCGATGCCAACCAAGGCAGGAGCCAAGGGGCGCGTCCATCCGGAAGCATGTCACAGAGCCTCAGGTGAGACCGGCCCAGTTGAGGATCATAGGAGGAGGGAGTGGCTGGTGTCTGACTATCCACTCGTGGGGCCCTGCATCCCAAACCCAAACCCTCCATCCTCACAGGCCCTAGGAACCCTGCTGTGGCCCTTCCCAGCAATGACCATATGATAGGAAATTCCAGGATTTGTCTGGATTTTTGGCCTCATGTCTGGGTGTCCTCCATTTTGGCTTCATTGTCCTACTAATTTGGCTTCATTCTGGAACTTTGCAATGGTGTGCTGTACCCCAACATGTCATATGTCATGGATTTATATTGAAAGGGGTTAGCTTTCAATACTCCTCTCCTCTGGCACATCAACCCGCAGTGGTACATCACCGGTGTGGCCCACACCAGCCGCACCAGTCTGGTGATGCAACTTATAAGGGTTGTGTTTATATGTGCTGAAAAAGCACATCCAAAAATGTATTACAATTTGCCATTTTGGCACAATTTAAACAAGCCCTCCCCTCCCTGGGCACATCTCTTGCTCTGAAGTCTTCTCGACTAACATATGTTTCTCATTCTGAATAGCAGGAGGGAAATATTGGCATTATTCCGCTACTGAACTTTTGAAGTCAGGCAGGTTGCAGGAGGAAGGTCAGAAATAAGAAAGAGACCTTTATAAAAATTGAGAGGGCGCTTTCCTGAGAACCTCATGAACCATGAAAATGTGAAAATATAATCAGACTCACTAAAACAAACCTAAAGATTGTTTGACCTAAAACAAACAATCAATATGTCGACTTAGTTTGGAGCTGTATGGTTAGGAGTTTGAAAAAAATTATAAAGTAGTGTTACTTAAATGTTAGCTAATTCTAAATGCATTGTCTACTCCTGAAGCTACAGTAGTGAATGCTTTCGCTGATCTTAGCCAAAAGGCCAAGAAGCAATAATGAGGGGCAGGTTCAATGGCATTCCTTTGATGAATAGACTTTGTCCCTGTTCCATGAATGAAATAGAGACTCTTGAACACTCCTTTTTCCAATGTCCCTTATAACTTTTTGGTATCGTCATCTAAAAGCACAGAACATCTTCGTCAATTCAACTACCCGCACTTTTGCAACAATAATGGAGTCAAGGAGATTTAGAAACGTTTTGGTATCGTCTGATCCCATTGTGATAAGTAACATCGTGATTTTCTTAAGCTTCATTGTTAAGACCAATCAGAAGAGAGGAGTCCAGCTTCCTAATGTTGTAACTCTACATGATGATGCAAGTTGAAACATTGTATTACCTCTTTTATGCCAATAAAGGTTTTATTATTATTATTATTATTATTATTATTATTATTATTATTATTATTATTATTATTGAAAATCAAACATAAATACTACTATTATTATTATTATTATTATTATTATTATTATTATTATTACTACTACTACTACTACTACTACTACTACTACTCCTACTCCTGAAGCAGCCAAATAGACTTTAAGCCCTTTCTGTTGCAGTGCAGTGAGGGTGCCGTGCTGTGTACCAAGAGCAAACATTGATCAGTGTTGTGTTCTCTTATAATATAGCCACATCTTAAACCCTTACATTGGAACAGAATATGTAAGCAGCTTATTGTTGATTAAATAACCAAGGTTTATCAATTTATTTATATTAATTTATTTATATTGATCAAATAAGCAACAGTTATTGTTGAATAAATTACCATCTTGTTGTTGGAGTATGTTGAAAATATATATTGTAGTATATTGAAAATAAATGCATTCCCAAGCTTTTAAAAAGGTAACAAATCAATATAAGCATTAATATCTCCCTGCATCACCATCATGGTCATCTCCACTTTTATTGGGACCAGTGTAATATGGTCAATATATTTTAAAGTATCATTAATTGAGATGCTCGGCTCTAGTGTGTTTGCCAGGATTCTACATTGATATTCTAAAAGCAAATTTACTAAGGATGTTGCATACCACACACCTGACCTTTAAAGCCAGTTTTAGAAAAAATATTTGTTTTATGTATGTTTAAGAATTGACTGTGATTCCAGTCTCCACATGAATCCACTTATCTTCATCTGTTTCCACAATGTACTTATTTATTTTAAACCATGCGCCCCCACAGCATTACATGCTTTGATGTGGTACTTGTTTTGTTGGTTTTTAACTGCTCAGCAGGTTAGCTCCTTCTATATGAAAAATTAATGCAACTTAAAAGACTTATAAGAAAGTCTGCTGAAGACATTAGCAAGCCACTATAGCCAATCAAAAAAAATTAATTAAATTGGTACTGCATTTGCAATTGGAAATGGGAACTTTCTACATGTGCCGGTTAAAGGAATTTGCCGAATCCCAGCCTTTCCCACTCTTATGCCCTCTAGCTTGATGGATTAGATGCTCTTTTTTTCCTGCAAGCATTAGATTGATATTAATCCTTGCATCGAGTCTGATTAAAATGAAAAAGGTTGAAGCCCCTGACATTTTCTGCACCTCATTAATTTCAGAGATGGAGCATTCTCTTTGTAGGCTTCTGAGCAGAACTATCTAGTGCTCTATTGTACATTTCTTTTCTGCTTGCAGCTGTTTAGAATGCCACTGCCTGGAGTAGATTAGTGTTGTAATGCAAAGAACCAGAGTCACCATCAGTGTTCATGAGTGCATTTGTAGGGAGGAAAGGAACATCTACATCACAAGTCCCAGAAGCATAAAATAGGGCATCGCTAGGCTAGAAGAATAGGAAGCAGGAGGTCTCTGACACCAAGGCCGGGGAAAAGCAGAGACCTATACAGGTGTAACCTAATTATACACAATTTATTTGTATTGATTTTATCTCAAAGCAAATGAGGTTGGCAAGTTAAATTGAAATACAGTGGTGCCTCACATAAAGAACTTAATTCGTTCCAGAGGCATGCTCTTTAAGTGAAATGCTCTTTAAGTGTGCCTGTTAACCAGCAGGCCAGGGTTCGAGACCCAGGTCCCCACAAGATGAGGATTTCCTGCTCCAGGCAGGGGACTGGACTAGATGATCCACTGGGTCCCTTCCAACTCTATGATTCTATGAAAGGTCCAGATTTTTCCATAGGAAATAATGGAAACTCAGATGATTGGTTCCACAACCCCCAAAATATTCATATAAAAATATTAACTGGATGTAAAAATGACAAAACACAGGAATTGAATTCAAAACATGCATTCAATGTGCCCGATCCTATGAAGTCTACTTAGGCTGCAATCCTAAAGACACTTTCTGGGAGAAAGCCCCATTTAAGACAAGGAGGCTTACTTCTGAGTAGACATGGTTAGGAGACTGCAATCAAAGACACTTTCCTGGGAGGCTTACCTGGGATGCTGCTGGAGGTTCAAGTGGTCAGTGGGGGCGCTTGGGGGCAGTTAGGGGCAGCTGCCTCTGGCACCTCCAGGCAGCAGTTAGAGGCAGCAGCGCTGGCTGGCAGCCTTTTTAAAGACCCTCCACGCAGAGCATCAGGGCTGCATAGCACGCGTGCCCATAGTGCACTTGCTTGTTAAGTGAAGAGGGACTTGTTATGTGAAGCAAGATTTCTTGGAAATTTTTGCTTGTTATGTGAAACACTTGTTAAACAAGGTACCACTGTATAAACATCACTTAAGGAGTGTATCACAGCAGCACATAAGGTCCATGGTAAGGAAAGACTGACCTCACTTGAGTTAGCAGTTAGTCTGTGTGGTTTGGACTGGCAACAGATTGGATGGAAACACAGAAGACACTCCAAATCCATGGTTCACTCAGACTTCTAACGATCGGACTCAGATGCAACCCAAATCAGGTGGCTGCATGGATAGACTGGCACTGGGGAGTGAAGTGGGAGCCTGATGTAGTTCCTATTCCATTTGATGGTTGACGGGTGCCATCAGCGGTTGGTTATCTGACAACACACAGTATGCGCACAGAGCTGTTTGCTGCACATCCATGTACTCAGATCAAGACACCTGCTTACAGCCAATTAAATGGTCAGTTTTAAATCAGTAGGATGAATATACATATTAACACACTTCAGAACTTCTGCAGATCTTCTGCAGAGTAAATTAATTTCCTGCTAATCTTTTGCACTTATTAATTTTTTAGTTGAACTTAAAAAAATCTGTAATTTTTAATCTGTAGTTGGCAGTGGCATTGACTGACTGACAGTTTTCTTCTTAACACCATAACGTTAATGCGATTAAAAATATATATTAAACATATGGCAATCTTTTTAATTAACATTAACCATTTAATTATATCTTCAAAACCCATTAGTCAAGGCCATCAGAAGTCAGTCCAGCTTTTTGGAATCCAAGTTGCTAGCTTTGTGGTTTCAAATACAAAAGTGACTTCACTTACACTTTAAAATAAATCATGGAAATCTCTGGTTTATTTTTAAAAAAATAACGGATTTTTTAAATCCCTTGCATGAGGGATGCAAGGAGTTCTGAGCCAATTTCATAAGGGAAACCTTTAAAATAGAAATTATTGTTGTTTTTTTGGAAGATTTCTGGCCTCTGTATAAAGGAATGCTTTTGATATTATTTCTATTCTTAGCTTTCTGCCTAACAAATGAGAAGAATGGTCTGTACAGAAGATCAAAAACTTTTTCAATCCCCATGTCAGATATCAAGATGGTGCAAACCGAAAGCTAACTTTAAATACACACAACAGTAACGGCAGAGCAATGTATTGTATTTGTTAGGTTTATTGCTTTTTTTATACCTGATCTCATCAGTTCTTCTGCTAGCAGCAAGTAATGGTGTTACAGGTGCTGGTGGAACCCTAACACCCTTAAAAGGGGATAGGACAGATTTCTGGAAGTGATGTCACAACCAGAAGTGATGTCATCCACCGGTATTAATAAAAAGAAAATTGAAGGAAAATCTGCCTCCAGCTCACCACCCAATTGCTCTGCTCAAACACACCTATTCGCTATCTGGAGCTGAAGATTTGTTGCCCCTCCTCAATAACAAAATCCAATTTAATTAAGTAAAATAATGAAAATTGTGCCCATTATTGATAAAAGAAACTGAGCTGGGGCAAAGAGCTGATAAAGATTGAGGCAAACTGAGCTGGGGCAAAACTGAGCTGGGGCATCTATTTCAGATGTTAATATAATCATGAAAAAAATCTTTAGAAAGCCAACAGCACCACAGGCTGAGGTGCAATAATGTTGACACACAGCTACTTCACTACCGGGATCATTGTGCAGGCATAGTAAGCCAACACCTGATATGTTTTCAAGACTGAACATAAGTCAGTGCATAATCAATGACTTAGAGGAGAAACCTGCATCAAGCAACATAGGCTGCAATCTTGAAGACACTTTCCTGGGAGTAAAATGGGCCTTACTTTTAAGTAGACCTGGTTAGGATTGTGCTCATAGTGGGATAAATTTTTCTCTGCACCACATGCAGAGCTGTAGCCCTTATCAGTGAGCTTTATTGTCAATCAAACCTAGAATCTGGTTGCAAGAGGTTTAGTGCAACACTGGCTCATATTATATTTGTAGAATCACTAAAATCACTGTGCTATCAAAACCAAGACTTACAACTTTATCAAAGGATCCTGTTCAAATATATTTTTTAAAAAAAATGTGAATGTTTGGAGACTCTTGAAGGAGATTCACATGACAGTTGTTGCTTTTCTGTCATTCCCCAGACATTTTTTGAACGGGCTACTGATCAGATAACTGACAGATGGTGAATATATTAGAAAACATCTGGCAAGGCTGATTGTAAGTGCGTTACTTATTCACCAAGTGGAGCTTTGAGGCCTGGCCGTGAAGTTGTCCTGCCAGTGCTTTGCACTTAAACAGGTACATCAGGGACTGCTGCACTAAAGCTCATTCATTAGATGCCTTACAATTTATGCTCCTTTCCCATAGTAGAGAAATATGTGCTGATTTAAATGCTTTGATAAGGTTACCAACTTGGATTCCAAAGTGATGATTTTTTTTAGGACGCAAGGCTAAAAAGGTAGAGATGACCTGGAAAAAGAGGACATATGGTCAACCTGTTTCTAACAATAAGTAAGTTCCAGTTTGATGGTGGACAACATTTTCCTTCTATATTTTGTAAAAGAAGATAGATTTTCAAAACTACTTGGATTAAAAAAACAAATTTTCAAGAAGATTTTTTGGTTGTTTGCTTGCTTTAGATATACAACAAATTATAATGTACATTTCCTAGAGCAAAGCTTAACAGCTTTTTTGTGTTTCTTTGATAAAAAAAATGTCCAAGAAATGGCAGCACATCTAAATTGTATTACTGAGAAGCAGGCTGATTGATCACTTCTTGGTACTGCTGGAGGCATATCAGACTGGTTAAATTTGTCAGAGAGAGGACAGGAGTCAGATCAGGTGATTTGTCTTCTCAGTTTCCAACAATCCTATTATTATGGTCTAGAAAAACACCCCCGTTCAGAGGAGCATCATGGTATTAGTGTTGGACCACTAGTCAATGCAGCACTTAATAGATTAAGGATGAAATCCAGAGTAACTACGGGGAGTCCTTGCTCTGGAGTAAGAACAAGTTACTCTGGATTGCAATATAAATTTCCCATAGGTTTTCACTACATGGTGCAGTAACTACGGATATACATAATGTCTCTTATGTGCTCCCGTAGTTACTCTGGATTGTGCCCACAGCCCTGAATGTCATTGTGCCTTTGGGTTTCAGACTTTTTTGGTCTAGTACCTACTGCACCACAACACTTTCATTAACATGTGACACATTCTGGCATTCTTTGCATGATGAAGAAACATCCATCATTCATCTTAACAGTACTAATTAGAGTCTTACTCAGTGGTACAAAATAGCAGATATGTAAATCCATAGCTTTTGGCACCTTCTATCTGGACTAGACCTGTGTCGAGACAAAATAGTAGTGACTATGTTTTCCACACTCAGCCCAACATGGTCAGTCCCTAAGAACATGCCTACGAAGTACAAGAAAGCCAAAGCCTAAGGACGAGATGGAAGGCTGACCTGTGAATGGTGAGGAAGGGCTATAAAAAGGAAATAAACCTCTAAGATTTAACAGATCAGGATAATAAAGTGTTGAATGACATCTGCACACCAATTCTCTTAATCTCTCAGGATCTCTCTTCTCCAACACCTATTGCTGCCCAGGAATCAGGGTGAGGAAGCAGTCCCCTTCCTGTGCTGTGGACTTCACTGAGTACAGTTAAAATCAAAATGAATTTATGGATTGTATAAATTTACTGCTGAAGGTTAAGACATCTGAAGCACTGACAGAGTTTAAAATAGCTGAAAGAATGGGATTGGCTTGGAAAAAAACAAAACAAAGTACTGCACATCTATCTCTGTCCTTAAGCAAGATCACATGTATCTAAGATGATCTTTCAGCTGTACTCAATAGTGAGAGTCAAGCTCATGATTCAGTTCAGAACATGGGCCTCTGAAACTGTCTGATAATTAGTGCCTGTGATGATCTGGCAGGGTGATATGGGTGGATGAAGTCTCCCCGCCTGGGGTTCTTGCCAATATGGAATCAGGCACACTACTAAAGTAATTCCACGGAGACAAATGAGGCATCTCAATAATTAGAGCTTTAGTTCGATCCATGATAGAGGCACTTCTTTGGTACAGGTTTCAAAAGGTGTAACAGGTAAGTAATCAAACACAAGTCCCTCTTAGCTAGAGATAAAGTCCAACAGTCCCCTGCATAACAGGTAAGTAACTCTTCTTACGTTTAGTCCTTTGAAGCAGGTAAGTAACAGGCCTCTCCTTCCAAGCTAAGGCCTAAGTTGCACAAACATGAACATACCTCCTCCTTTCCTTTGCCTGTCTTTTCCCAGTCGGCCCCTCTTACTGCCTTTTCTGCTCCTTTTATCCATTCCAGGTACCCTCTGCTCTAGGAGGGGTGGAAGGTTTCACCACCACACAGGCCCTTTGATGGGTCCAGGCTGGTGAAGGGTGAACCCTTCCCCCTGGTGCCATCCTGGGCCTTCTTTAAGCCAGCCATTCTCAGACCTCTGCAGCTTCTCTCCACTTTTTCCTCCCTTCCTCCTGTTCCCTGAGGAACCTCTCTGCTCCCCTTGGGCCCTCTCTCTCCTATTGGGGGGGGTGGGGTCCTAGAGAATGGCACCCGGACTGCTGGGTCACAGTGGCAATCTATGTCCCCCTCCTCGTATGTCACCTTGAGGTACATCAAGTCCTTAGCTAGCTCCTCCTCCGGGGTCTGCCTTTTGGTTCCCTCACAGTGCCAGAGATAACACGTGCAGTGAAGACAGTTACATTGCTGATGTCGGCAAATAACTTCATACGTGTTCAGAAAAAAAGTTAAGTCAATAACACTAAGAAAGCAGTCAACCACTGCATATAGAACACACACGCATTGTGAAGACTGGGCTTTACATCCAAATCCTATGGGCTCATAACACTGATGAAACTAATATTCCAGAGCTACCTGCCTTTCGGAACTTATGAAAGAATTATCAGTAGTGCACAGATTTGTGCATTGCCAGAAAGCCAGTGGGAAGGCCATAGCCTTTTTACGTGTACTGGAAGTTTTCCAAACTCTCAGGGAGAGCTTGTGCCACTGCGAGTGTGTGCGGAGGAGGGCTGAAGGCAGAAATGTGATTGCAAGGATTGTGCTACTATTGTGGGGTGCTGGTGGTTTACTGGACTCATCAAAGCCTGCAGCAGACTTGCGGAGTCATGCACCAGCTTCCCCAGAGCAGTCTAAACTGCGGAGAGAGTGGAAGTTGCAATTGCGACCTCTTTCTGATTTTGCAATCACAATTTAATGGATACACATGTCCAAGTAGATGCCCAACCACGCACCCTGTTCCCTTATCCAGAGATCTTCACAACTCACTCCCCACTGTTGCAGAATGTAGGAATAGCCTTTTTGGCACCACTGCATTGCCAGGTGGGATAAGACTGGGCTGTGATTATTTTGGTTTCATGATTTTAATCCTGTTCTGGGAAATGCTAAAAGTCTGGAAAAATGAAGGGCTAAACAATTCATTCTTAAAATCTCTGACAGCTCAGCCCTAAGGCTCTTCTTACAAGCAATAAAGCACAAGTGTAATAGCAGCATACCATTACAAAATATTTCATGTTGACAGTATTGAGCTGCAACATTCATTTATACATTTTTTACACTGGGTTGCTAGTTTGGTGCCTGCAATAACTACCTCAACACCACCCCTATACAAGTCACTATTCTCAGTAAAAAGCCAACCAAAATATATCATTTCTTCTGTATAAATGTGGATTTGATTTCCTAAATTTTGAAATGTGGAGCTTTTTATTTAAGATGGATATTCAGCTTAGTTAAATACCTTTTCCATTATCAACTTGCCAACACCCCTGCAAACACAGCTATCGCCTACTGTCTTACCGAGGCTGGAGATACGTCAAGTCTCATAACATTTTTTATGTGTATACCATGTTGAATAAAACTGTCAGGTTCACTTCCATCTCTCATGACCTAGATCCATCAACTCCTCCATGGTCAACATTTACATATTAAGTTTTCTTTATACAAGGACATCTTTCTCCATATGGTATAATGCACTAATTGTATAATGGAGCTAATTTAAAAAAATCTGAATAAGGGTGCAATCCTAACCATGTCTACTCAAAAGTAAGCCCCATTGTGTTCAATGGGTCTTACTCCCAGGAAAGTGTCTTTAGGATTGCAGCCTATGGAGATTCTTTTTCCAGGGATCCCATTTTCTTCATCATGAATGTCCTGGGCAACATTTTTTCCTTCCCATGACTGTACTTCTTTCTTATTTAAGCAGATTAGTTTTGATCTCTCTCTTTTCAGTTCAATTAGAAAGAGAGGAGTAGCATGGTCAAAGCACATGATCAATGATATTGGGGGAAGCAAAGGAAGCACTATGGCATGGATTTGACCAGGAGAGTTAGATCTTCTGAATTCAAGAACTTTTAACAAAGAAAGACCTTTCAAATAAATCTGAATTCAAAGTCTTTAAAGGATCAGAGACATCAAAATGGCCAAAACAAAAGGTGGCAATCTATCTACTGAAACTTTCAACGTGAGATGGTTAGCTATTTTAGACTGCTACTTTCAGATTGTATTGACATTGTTGCCTTTTTAGTGTTGTATTGGTGTGTAAGCCCCCCAAAAGTTCATTTTAGTAATAAGGAATATAAACCCCTTAATAGAGTGACTCGTACTCCTTTTCACAAAATGTACAGTTCTTCCATAGACAAACTCTTTTTAAATCAATGCTATAACCTCTAAGAACTGATTAAGCCAAATGTCTACTATGTTCAACGTTGTTATAAAATCCCACTGGTTATAAATTATGTTTCCTGCCAGAATACAGAAGATTGTATTAGAAATGAAAGACTTGCTGACTGCAAGCCAGTGGAATTTAAAGATCATTTTCCACTGCTGCCGTTGAATAGAGCACATATATTGATATTTTCAATATTAATAGTATTCTTTAAACCAAGTTTGCCATTTGGTGGCTGAAATTTAAAATCTGTCACCAGCCCTGACTGATTGTTGGTAGCAGGCTTTGCTGAAGATGGGAAAGAGCAAAAAAATATGCACTGATTTACAGAGGTGTATTTTGCTGCCAATTTTTTTTTTATTTTCATAAAGGCACCTTGAGGTCTGATATGTTCTCACATGGAAAAGAGGCTTTTAAATGTTGTTTACTTCTAAGATGAAGAATATCAAAACAGCCTTCACTTAAAAATTAATTTTATTCAGAGTGAAAGTTATACCATATAACCAGATTAGAAAAGGGAAGTGTGATAGTTTAATACCACATATTCAAAAGAACTACATATTTTTTGAGATGTAACTGCAACATATTTGTTTTATTTATCAGCATCTCAGAGGAAAAATGTTACAATGTAATGTTTTAAAGTAGCTTTTACTTGACATTAGAGGACAGAATTTGCATACAAACACAGGCAGAAAACAATTCATATATAAACTTTCAATCATAACAAAAAAGCCATTAAATCCATCACTGGGATCTTTTCTGCAAAAGTGATTTTAAAAGTGTTTCGTTGTTACTTTGATATAATCTGATAAAGGGACATACCATGGGGGAAAAGAAAAGAAAAACTAGAACACTGAGCTGTTTCCAATTCTAAATACTTAAAAATAAATGAGT
The DNA here is from genome assembly GCA_030015325.1 of Cryptoblepharus egeriae. Taxonomy (NCBI): domain Eukaryota; kingdom Metazoa; phylum Chordata; class Lepidosauria; order Squamata; family Scincidae; genus Cryptoblepharus; species Cryptoblepharus egeriae. Next base: position 181,212,253 of record JAREYC010000001.1, on the reverse strand, counting down.
CTGAGGTAGAAAGGTGGTCAAATCATGGCTTTCTTTTACTGCAAAACTTTTTTTCCTTCTCAAAATATCTATACCAAAATATATTTCTTTCTAGATGAAAAATCCACATATTAACCTGCTTCTCTATTTCCCAGTTTTGGCAAAAATCCCTCCCGTTCAAAAAATAATACTTTTCATTTAGATAGCATTTGGAGTCATCAGAGCATTTAACACATATTACCTAACTTGAGCCTCACAACAGCTCTGACAGGCTGCCGTTCTACTTTCGAGACATGAAATGTAAGTGGTTACAATGACATTAGCATCTGGAGAGGTAAGCATCACACAAGGATTATTATGTATAATCTGCTGCAGAAGAGACCAAATAATTAGGTGTGACCTAACATCTTTTCATTTTGCCAAAGGTTTTACATATTAATAAAATCACAGAGTGGAATTTCTTGTATTCTATGTGAGTCCTTCAACTACATTTGTTACTGAGTAAATGAGTTCTTCATAATGACAGTAAATGTCCATACAAATCCCCACAAACTCAGAGGTTAAGGAACACTGCCCAGTGCTGTATCATGAAAGCTGGCTGAAACCTGCCCCCCAACAATTTTCCTTGCCTTTAAAAGATCTACACTGAAGGAGCCAATTAAAAACATGAAAAATTTCAAGTCAGGATTTATTCCTTTACATTTAGTGTTTTACACAAAAGGTTTGACTAAATTGTGTTTTTTTTCTCCCGGAAAAGTTTTTCCCGTAAATGTTTTTTTCCCCCATAAAAGAACCTAAGAAACATAGATACAGAATGACAGTGTCAGATAAATCCAAATACAGCCTAGTTCACATTTTAAGTTAAAACAAAAGTTTGGGAAGAAAAAGATCTCTCTACACTCAGTTGGGACAAAAAGATCTACCATTTCAGTGTCAACAACTGTCATACTTGAATAGGTTAGAAGGAGCAAAATAGAGTAGTATGAGTTTACAAAGGGTCCTATACAATTTTTGTCAAATGCTAACTGCATTTATGGGTTACCAGAAGCTGATATTTTTTGTCCATGAGTTGAAACTATTAGGCTGTATAAATAACCTGTCAGAATGGGAGTGTGGGTGTCAGAAGAGAAGGTACTTGATATGGTAAATGCAAAAGCCAGAAGGAATGTATAAATATAACATCTTGCTCCAAACTCTATATGCAGTTCACTTTAGCAATATCAAAAAAGAATGGATACAAACCCCCACCCCCTTTCCTGATGCTGAATATTATATAAATCAATGACATATGTATAACCATTTCCAAATACTCCATGGTTTATTAATTTACAGTTGCATAGAGAGGGAAGAAGGAGGGAAAACACACACAATATTATAAAACCACAACATCCTCTTCTTTGGGTAGTTCAAGTGTTTTTCCCTATTTGAAGTAAGAACACAGAGCTAGACAGTATGTTACAAGGTCCCATGCAGCCATACAATTACTGGAACTTGATATTGGCATTTATATGTAGAAAAGGGGCTCTATTTCATATCAGGAAGAGTAGGCTGTCTTCAGAACAAAAACATCACATTGCCTGCAAAGAGAAGAAAAAACAGAGGAAGAATAGTGTTAGTACGAAATACTTAGACCAAGTTATCCCTTGACATCAACACTGAAAGTCCACAGTCCTGCAGTTTGGAGACTGCTCTCTAGGCAATGACTTTGAAATTGACTGTTTTAGTACTTGTATGGTGGTACCTTGTAAGGTAAATGCTTTGTAAGATGAACTAAAACTTCTATGGGTTTCTGCCTTGTAAGACGAACTGTGCTTTGTAAGACAAATGCTGGGCTATTGTGGCTGAGGTGGGACCTCTCCTCCTGCCTGCAGTACCTACATCTGTCCAGCAGAAGGATACACAGGCAGCAGTGTCTTCTGTGGTGCCCCAGTCAGGATGTGGCCTCAAACCAGCCACCATCATCAGATAGGAGGGAAACCCCCTCCTGGATCCCCCTCAATAGAAACCCCTTCCCCCCAATGAAACCTCTTCTCTACCTAGACCCCACTACAACTATCTCTCTTCCCCTCTACCTTCCCTCCTGGACTCCAGTCCACCTCACTTTCCTATAAGTAAGCCCCAGTGGATTTAATGGGACTTAATTCTGAATAGACAGCATGGGGGGGGGGGAGAGAGAGAGAGAGAGAGAGAGAGGTTCCTTGTTAAAGTTGCTCAAAAAGACATCAGTGACTTTTGGGGGGAAAATTAGTCATCCTTGGCCATAAATAAAGGTTTTCATATTTTGTTTTACAGTATAGTACTGCGTTTTATTAAAGTAATTGTGTTCTGTATTATATTATAGTGTTTTGAATTTGATTACAGTGTTTTTGTCATCATTTTTACATACAGTTAATATTTTTATATGAATATTTTTGGGTTGTGGAACCAATCGTTGTTATTTCCTATGGAAAAATCCGCTTTGTAAGACAAATATGCTTCCAGAACGAATTATGTTTGTCTTATAAGGCACCACTGTATCTGAAAATGTTTCAGAATTCAAAAGGAAAAAAAAGGAACTGGTTCTTCAAATTATCGTTATACAGTGACTCACAGTAGCTATTCTGATGTGCTGCACCTTCTTTATCTGTATGTGAATAATGCAGCCATAAAAGCACAGTTGATGGTGTGGTTTCTTTCACCAGCATTCTGTATTCCCAATGATGAAAGGAGGCACTAGTGTTCAGAGCCTATGCATGTCACAGTGTCTATGTGGCCATGTTGATCTCTTCTTAGGACAACCTAATAATAGCAGTCCCTGTGCAGCATAACCCTGGGAACCCAGTGAAAGGGAGTCCCAGTGCAGGTCTCCATCCTACGGGTTTCCAGCAACCTGTTACTAGCACTGCTCCCAATGGCATAGGCATAGTTTTTTCCCCTCTTATGGTCTCTGTTCTGGGGAAGTGTCAGGTTGCAACAGTGATGTTAATTCTGTTCACATTTCTGAAGTTTGTATGGTGAACCCCAAACGTCAGATTTTCATTTTATTATCTTTAAACAAACAAAATATTTAAAATTCAGTACTATGTTTCAAAACCTTTTGAATTATTATTTACCCTGAGACCACACAACCAAAAAATGTCTCAAGCATATCATACCTGTGATCTGCCAGCAATATTTGCTGTAAAAAAAGGAAAATAAAATGATTAATTAAAGCAAACACATAGAGACCACGATTAAGTTAAAACTAAACTGTACCGAGAAAGCCATCCATAACAAATGCACAATACCAGAAAATAGCTGAATGACAGTTTTTAATAAAGCAATGTGAGTTAAAAAAATATTTTAAGTGAATCCTACACATTGTAACAACCATTCTATCTTAACTATCTTTCAATTACACCTGCTAGCGCATAATGTTTTAGACTGGCATATTCAAGTTGACTTGATCATGTTCTAGATTACATTTTAGATTGGGTATTTTGAACATTTTATTTGCTTCTTCTATTCATGCTACATTATACACTGTATAGTCTTGTGGATGACATAAGAGAAGTACAGTTTTGAACAGTAGCAGCAACAAGAGCTATGCAGAGAAAGGCTTAAAATCAAAGTATCTTTTAATTTTGCAGCAAAGGGCAGGAGAAAGGGCTAGCTGCAAAGCATCTTCACTGATCTTGTCCTGCAACACACTGACTCTCTAAAAACATCAAAAAATAACATGTCAGTAAGGATAGCTTGTTTTCTTGTTACAAACCCACAGATTAAGGGCAATGCCACAGGTTGTGACAGCTCAGGCAACAAACCCATGATATCTAAATATCATTACTGCACATTGTTTACATACTCATGTCTGTAAAATATTATTAGGTCTGGTTATCCAGAAACATGGAACATGGGTGTTTACAGACAAGTGAGAAGCATATATGACTTCTGTATTCAATATATTTCCTATTGAAAATACTGATTTTACAGTGTTTTCTACAGCAGTTGTAAAGGGTAGCACTTCTCTAACTTCTTGTAGAAAGTCTGGGAAACATCTCTTGTGAGCTCTCCTCATTTATAAATATGAGATAATTCCTTTGTTGAAAAGGAACACTTAATGTACAAGGTCATTCAGAAACCTCAACAAAAAGCCAGAAAGTTTTGTCTCAGACTGGTGCTTTTTTTCAACTAAGCTTCCAGATCTTAGTTGATTTGCTAAGATTTCAGATCTTAGCAGCACATTGTCTTCAGAGCTCATAGCTTGACAAATTAACATCATTAAAAATTTGTAGCTACCTCACTACAACCATAAAATTAGAAACAAATTTTCTACTCCATTTTCCTTCATCTACTTTATACAAAAAACAAACTCAGCTGTAAAAGAAGTATGACTAAATGATTCCCTTTTCAATCAACAACTGTTTCAAGGACAACTAACTATTGTTCCTTGAGTTAACATGCCAATATGCCAAATATGCTGAATGATGACTGCTCACCATGAAGATGCTGGATGTGTGTGGTGCATCATAACGTGAAGCCAAATTAAGTGAAGCCAAAATATAGCTTTACCCCATACATTCATTTCGTTTGACTGAGGTGTAGAATTTACCAGTAGTTTGTTCTGAATGCAAACATGGATCCCTAACCACTTTCAAAATGTTCTAGTCTCATAATGGAAGTAGAGGAACTGGAAAGCTGCAGAAAAGAGTGACCAAAATGTTTACAAGGCTGGGGCATCCACCTTAGGAAGAAAGGCTACTGCATTTTGGGCTATTCCATCCAGAACAGCAACACCCAAAGTTGCAACTGCTACATTCAGAAAATGCTACTTCCATCTGGACATCATTTTGTTCTGCCTCCATGCAGCTCCTCTACTGGGTAGATCTGGGATGTGGGAAACTCTGGGAGTCATAGCCAGCATCCCAGAAAGCTATGCAACAGGACATTCAGGTAGACATCAACTGTCCATGGCAGATCTACCCAGCAGAGGAGCCACATGGAAGCAGAATGAAAAGGACGGACAGAAGAATGTTCATTTCCTTCTCACACTACACCAGAACTAGGAGACATCCTCTAAAACTGAGTGTTGGGCAAATTAAAACAGACAAAAGAAAATACGTATGTACTCAATGTGAAATTAATCTGTGGAACCCCTGGCCACATTCCTGCAAAGGAGTTGGACAAATTTATGGAGGAAAAAGACCATCACACTCCAATCCATGGTGGGTATGTGCAACCTCCTGATTTTATAAGTACGACACCTCAGAATGCCAAATGCAAGGGAGTGGCAACAGGATGCAAGTAACTTTTTGTCTTAAGTGCTCCCCAAAGCATCTAGCAGGCTACTTGAGATACAGGAAAACTAGATGAGCCTTTGGTCTGGACTAGATGGGCCTTGGGTCTGATCCAGTGGTGATAGAGGTATTCTTTGGGCTGCCATAGGCCTATTCTGAGCCCCTCTCTTGGTTGTGGCTCACCATTGTCATCTCCTGACAGGTAATCCTTATCTCAGGGAACACAAATGGTCCATATTGTCCTGGTGACCCAGGAAAATGTTTTAGGAAAAATTTGTGGGGATCTTGCATCATGTACCTAGTTCAGACTTTCTGGTAAAAGACCACACTGAGCCAGGAGAAGGAAATTTTAGGTTAGGATGACAAATTATCTAGCGCTGACCCTGAAAGGAACTGTTAGTTTTCAAGAGCAATAATTTTTAAATATTACGTTTAGACAAAGGAGGGGGGAAGCGAAATACCTAAAATAAATTGAGTAAAGAAAAAAGTCAAACGAATGCCATCTGTTAGCAATAATGAGCTTTACTGCAGTCCCATGGACCAGTTAATGTTATTACAAGACACAAAGCATTTCCAAACCATTATATTTTGGACTGTAAGATTCTACTATACAAGGTCTTCCCTGAGGGACTCTGCTTCCATTAAGTTTTATTTTTTGGAAGCTACAGTTATCATAAGCTTACTCCCAGGAACTGCATGTCATTAATTTGAGAAAGAAAAATTATATATTAAAAATAGCTGTCTATTGTTCACTCATAGGCTTATCACAAGGGAGGCTCTGTCCTTAACTCACCCTGGAAGAGTTTCTCATTACACATTCTGTATCATACCAAAAACTACACACAAGGGAAATGAGAAATGATGCCCTGTTGATTCTCCTTGGCCTCTCTGTGGCCCCTGAAACTGTGGACCAGTGGTTCTCAGTGTCGGCCATATGTTTCCCAGGAAGCCACACCATACTTCCAGCAGACCACATAGAAAAACAGAACATTATGGGGCCATAGTAAGTTTCTAAAGCAGCTACCCAAACAACTGCCAAACAAATGTACAAATCAACTGTACAAATATTGATGTTTTGCATATGTCTCACATCTTCATTCTCAGTGCTCAGAAGCACAAATGTTGATAATTTGTATAGTTTACATTTACAAAATATTTCTATGTCTCTTTGCAATATGTAACACCTTATATGTATGAGAAAGCAACCACAGTGTTGTAAATGCTTTGAGGTGGAAAAATCTGGCAAAAGAACAACATCAGGTTTTACATCCTTAGCTGTTTCTCTGCGGTACTTCCTAGAAAATAAATAATGCAGAGGATTAAAAAATCCTTTTCCCCACCTATTAGATTCTATGTTGGCCTCAGAAGTAAATGTGGCTCAGAATGATACCATGAGCAAAAAAATAAGACATTGAGAAACCCTGCCTAATTCTGAATTTAGGCCTGGACACAGATCCAGGTTGAGCGAAAGAAAATCTAGATTAGACAGAGGAGTCTTGATGGGTGACTCCACTGGTGCGGATTGAGGTATTTAAACTTTCATCAAATTGTGCTGCACCTTGGAGTCTATGTACAAGAATGGAATTCTAAACTATTTGTGACCATTTGGTAAAGCAGGCACCGGGATCTATCCATCATGACTTATGATAAATGGCAACCATGATTTGACCATACGATTAGCTTGCTGTTGTAAAGACCATAACCAAAAGAAGATGACTAAATTGCTTTGCATGTGTGTTTACCACAGCAGATGACACAATTCAGCATGTCTTTGTAGATTAATTGCCACGTGAAATCATCAACACCTCTGTCTAATGATGTCAAATGGCAACACTTGTTTAGAATCCAGTCCTCGAGTCTGAGTTAGAAACAGGGTTTGTGCAATTATCTAGAACTAACGCCAGACCCAAGGGATCAGTTCAAAGAAGCTGCATTTTAATTTGGTTTCTAGTTACGTGCAAAGTGTATCTTGTAGTTCTTCAAAGAAGAAACTGTGCATGAGAGATAAAGGGAATGTTTTAATAGAGTTCAGTAGAGTTTGGACCACATAATATAATTTGATTTTATCTGCATGAAATTATGTACCTTTAAAGCCTCAATTTTATAAATGGCCAGTACACTTTCCTTTTTTGGCCACGCCAAAGGAAGCAATACAAAGTTGTTAATGAACCACAAATAACTGGGAATTTTATTTCCGAGTTTAATTTGCTATCATCAAAGCTAAAATCTGAAATGATTGCTAACAAAAGCTATCTGGATCTGCTTCTTTAATAAGGAGGGAGATTCTAAGAACCAGAACAACAGGGAAAGGTGGCAGTATTATATTCTAACTTTGTAAATGGAAAATGAACGCAAGAACATATCTATATATAAAAAATTCAAGAGCTACTGACTGGCTCACTGATGCACTAAGGGCCTCCTAACCAATTTAGGCCTGATTAACTCACCTGGCGTATCTTCCCATGGTGGTGTGGAGAGATCAGCATATGCCTGTGCACTGGCCTAACCCACCCACCTCCCCAAGGAGCAGAGTGCCTGACAGCATTTTTATGACACCCCCCCCCCCCAGGACAGCATAGGACTTATGCCGGCCTAACTGGAGATTTGGACTGCAGCATGATTCACTCACTGACTCATCAATGCCCAGCCAAAACCACTGGACCTAGAAATGTGAAATTTGGGGCAGATATTCTGTCTGTGATGTAGGCACCCACTAAGAACTGATTTTTAGAAATTTAACCCCTAAGAGGATAAAAAGGGGTGCAAGGTGTTTTTGTCCCTATACCTAACACTGAAGACTGATCCAACACCCAGCCCCAACCCCTGCACCTAAAAGCATAAAATTTGGGGGCATATTTCTTCTGTGATGTAAGGACCTGCTAAATCAAATTGGTGGGTGGTAGTGCCTGGTGGTCCCTGCTGTCTAGTCCCGCTCACTGGTGTCTGCTGCCTGGAAGGGATGTCCAGTGCCTGCTAGTGCCCACTGTCTACTGAATCCTATTGCCGGATGGTGCCTGTTACAGATGCCCCGTGCCTGCCAGTTCCTGCTGCTGCTCATCACTGTTCCCTGATACCCTCTGATGCCAGTGGCTCTTGGTACTCAGCAGTGCCCAGTGTTTACTGGTGCCTGCTGCTTGGTGCCCACTCAAGTCCAAGATCCACAAATATTCTTGAATATCATCTCTCCCCCCTCAACTTGCTTGTCTGTCTTTCCCTCTAGTCCAGTGAGCAAACAATCATAGTCCTTCCTATGCAGTACATAGCTTGTATCAAGTGGTTCCTATGAACCAGAGAGAGCATTCAGAGTGTGTCTGCTCTCTCTAGCTTCTGCCCTATCTCCAGGTCAAGGTTGGAATTTCAAGCATTTCTTGTGCCCTCAGCCAACATTGTCCCTAGGCTTGGTGTCACCCCCCCCCCAACATGGTCCTACTCTTTCTGATCTCATTTTGGCCCTGTCCTCTTACAAAAACAGGGCTGGCTAAACAGATAATCACATTGTCGTGGCACTTATGGACCAGCCACCTGCTGCAGCACCTCTGGACTGACCAGCTCATGGCAGACCTGCCATTCATCATCACACTCCTAGGCCAACCACCTTCTGTGGTGCCTCCAGTGGTGTCCCCGGGTATAGTTAACCTCTGGTTAGTGACAACATTGACCTAGCTCACTTAGGGATCTGCCCTTCCTATTCACAGTCCCACTCCTTTTAATCAGGGGCAGAGATGCCTTTCTTTTTTTGCAGACCTTTGTGCATTTCTTCACCATACTCAGGTTTATGTTCAGCTGTGACTATGGGAGCAGATAGACATGAGGGAGACAGTCACGTCATATTATCTCACCCAAAGTCTTCCAAGTTCTGTTTATCTTACGTTTTTGCCTAATATTCTGCTGTATTTGTAGAATCCTAGAGTTGGAAGGGACCCAGTGGATCATCTAGTCCAACCCCCTGCCTGTAGCAGGAAATCCTCCTAGAGCATCTCCGACAGGTGCTCGTCAAGCCTCTGCTTGAAGCTCCCTAGTGAAGGAGAGTCCACCACCTCCCTTGGCAATCAGGAATTCTTTCTCTAGATTCTAGAAAGATAATGCAAATGAAGATAGTTTTGGAAGAAAAGGAGACTGAAGTTCAGAGAGATGCATTATACCAGATAATTATTTCTCAAACATATACCTATTGTTCAAGTCCAGGTTCAGTTTTGATCCTGCTATATTTGTTTATTGAACAAAGCATTATAGTGACTTTGCATTTCAGTACATAGCTGTGCTTATAGAGTTAAGCTTCTCTTTTCTTTGCTCAGAGTACTTACCACGGCAAACTGGAAACGTGCTGTTGATTTGTTCCATGACATCTGTTAGATCTGTGCTAGTATCATGAGGTGGGGCTAACAAGTCATCTACAACTATGAAAACAAAACATGCAATGAGTTTTGTAATAGAGAACCAGCATTTAAGAATCTGAAAGTTATTTCCACCCATCACTGCCAGCTAATGTTTTTTGAATTAAAAAATGAATCAACTATTTGCAACCTCTCTCATTTGCTATGGAAGAACTGCTCACTGATAATCACCAGGGAAGGAAGGAAGTTAAATTATCAATTTATAACTGCTCTCATTTCTGCATTATAAAGCTTAACCACCGTGCCTCAGATAACACCAGAGAGAATTGCTCAGAAGTGGTTAGATGTAAAAATTTGCAGTTAAGCTATTATTTTATCATGCAGTAACAGAGTGTTTAGCAGATATATATTTCAGTGCTCAAATGGGGCAAGTTGGAAGGGATGGACATCTACTGAAATTTATAGATCTGCAGGACACATAACTCCAAAAGAGTGCCCTGCTGCTTCCCCCTTTATTTGCTTGCCTGATTTCCTTCTGGTCAAAAGGAGTGAGCAAACTATCATAGGCCCATATCCTAAAGTCAAATTAAGCCCTTTGCTCCGGGAGCAATTAAGGTGACTTTCCGTAAGATAACACTAGACTAGAGGGTGACGTAACTGCATGGACATGTAACTGCTCTGGATTTTGCCCATAGAAAGCCAAATTGTATGGGGGGAGATAAAGACTAAACAGCAGCACTGACCACAAAGAGGGTTGCACAAAGCAACCACAAAGCAGGGCTCCCACTAAGATATTTCTTAGAAATGTTGAAGTAGAGGATATCTTTTCTGAGATCACTCCCAAAATGTGGAGCCAATCCTGCTTTAATTTACATTATATGACAATACATTATATATAATTTAATGTTAAAATGTAATTTATATAAACACACACACACACCAGTTTTTGCATGACACCAAGAGTTATTTTTTAAAAGCAGCAAGGTGATACTGACATTTGAAAATGAATTAGCACATTTCAGCAGCTGGAGTGCCTTAGGGAAGCCTTTGTGATGGTCTCAAGGTTGAATAGGAAGACGCACCAGCTAAGCTTCCTTCTGCCTCCATTCCTCAGATTTTGATACTTTTTTGTTATTTTTAGTGTATTTTAGGGAGGCCTCAGTGGTGGTTTCATGCTTGAAGTAGACTTCGTAGGATCACGTACATTGAATGCATGTTTTGAATTCAATTACAGTATTTTGTCATCATTTTTACACCCAGTTAATATTTTTATATGAATATTTGGGGGCTTGTGGAATCAATCATCTGAGTTTCCATTATTTCCTATGGGAAAATCCGCTTCACTTAAAGAGCATTTCACTTAAAGAGCATACCTCTGGATCGAATTAAGCTCTTTATGTGAGGCACCTTTGTATTTATTAAGATTGACAGATTAGCCACTGATGAAAGTTAAAAGTTATTTATAATTCTAGCAGCATGAAGTGAAAGATGTTACAAGTAATAGTCACCTACTAAAAGGTCATGCATGCCTTTTTAATGCCAGTATTGTGTATAAAATGACTAAGTCCTAAACATTCCAGAGTACATTTTGCAATGGTTCCTGCTGTAGCAGAGGCAAAAATATCAGTTATTTAAATTGCAAGATTAGTACCAATTGTTCTATTTTGACAGGTTGTTGGCTTGAATTCTACTGTTAAAGAGCTTACCAGCTGCGGAAAATACATCTCTATTGTACGGTAACTTTTAGGCTGTTACAGCTGTTTTAAGAAGGAAATTTTATTCTATGTTTGATTTTTGTAAAAAATCAAATCCACAGAGCTACGTGATAGAGAAAGAATAGGAAGAATCAATAACAAGTTCATTTCTACATTGTATTGTTGCAGTTCATCCAATATGTTATGAACTTTTCATCAAAAATTTGAAGCACTCTGAAGCCTTGATGCAGGTAGAAAAATTGACTTGGGCAATTATATAAGGTTGACAATTAAATCTTTTAAATGTAAAACATAGACACAGACACACACACAAGTATATTACAACTGCAATTTACACGTAGAAGAATGCCAATACATAATAAGTAATTTGTCATGCTCTGTTGATGCTTTGTTCCTGAAACAACCATGCACAAAAATAATAATGAACAGAGCATCATCCTACAGGCAGGAGCTAAAAAAATGTAAGCACCTATTTCAACCTGCATTATCAGAGCAAGATCCTCTAGTCATCCATCTATATATATATAAACTAGCGAAAAGCATACCCGCGTTGCGGGTGTAACATTTTCCCCTATGCCATCCCCTCATGGCGCAGAAACACCCCATGTGCCACTTCCCCCATGCGCATCATCCCCCATGCGCATCATCCCTCCATGCGCATCATCCCCCATGTGCAACATCCCCTTATGCACAAATTTCCCCCATGCGCATCATCCGCCCATGCGCAACTTTCCCCCATGCGCAACTTTCCCTCATGCGCATCAACCCCCATGCACAACTTTCCCCCATGAGAAACTTTCCCCCATGCGCATCATCCTCCCAAGCGCAACTTTCCCCATGTGCAACTTCCCCCCTGCGCAACTTCCCCCCTGCACATCATCCGCCGATGCGCAACTTTTCCCCATGCGCAACTTTCACCCATGTGCAACTTCCACCCATGTGCATCATCCCCTCATGCACAACTTTTCCCATGCGCATCATCCGCCGATGCGCAACTTCCCTCCATGCGCAACTTCCCCCATGCGCATCATTCTCCCATGCGCATCATTTCCCATGTGCAACTTCCCCCTTGCGCAACTTTCCCCCATGCGCATCATCCACTGATGTGCAACTTCCCCCATGCGCAACTTTCCCCCATACGCATCATCCTCCCAAGCGCAACTTTCCCCATGTGCAACTTTCCCCCATGCGCATCATCCGCCGATGCACAACTTTTCCCCATGCACATCATCCCCCATGCGCAACTTTCCCCCATGCACATCGTCCTCCATGCGCAACTTCCACCCATGTGCAACTTCCACCCATGCGCATCATCCCCTCATGCGCAACTTTTCCCATGCGCATCATCCACCGATGCGCAACTTCTCTCCATGCGCAACTTCCCCCATGCGTTGCACCCCTTTTCACCCCCTTCCGGTTGGAATTTCCAAAAACCAGTTCTTAGTGCACCCCTCTGTCACGGAAGGTACACCCACCCCAAATTTCACACTTCTAGGCCCAGCGGTTTTGGCAGGGCAGTGATGAGTCAGTCCGTCAGTGAGTCAGTCAGTGAGTGAGTCAGTGAGTGACTTTTCTCTTTTATATATATAGAAAAGTCACTCACTCACTGACTCACTCACTCATCACCGCCCTGCCAAAACCGGTGGGCCTAGAAGTGTGAAGTTTGGGGTGGGTGTTCCTTCTGTGACGGAGGGGTGCACTAAGAACCGGTTTTTTGGAAATTCCAACCGGAAGGGGGTGAAAAGGGGCGCAACGCGTTTTCCTCCCTATACTTTGCATTGAGAATTGCTGACTCAGCAACATTCCTCCCCAACTGCTGGGCCTGAAGCATGGAATTCTGGGAGTTCCTTCTGTCACCTGAACTCCCACCAAGAACCATCTGGAGAAATTAACCCTTCAGGGGCTGAAAAGGGGGCAACGTGTTTTTGTCCTATACTTAACATGGAAGACTGAATAACATCCAGCCAATTGGGTGCTCAGAGCACTGGGGGGATGTTGTTAGGAGGAATGGGTTGCACTGTAGAGGATGCTGCGCATGGGGGGGTTTATGCGCAGGGGGAAGTTGTGCATGGGGGGAAGTTGCACATGGGGGAAATTGCACATGGGGTTGATGCGCAAGGGGAAGCTGTGCATGGGGGTTGATGCACATGTGGGGAAGTTGTGCATGGGGGTTGAAGCGCACGGGGGAAGTTGCGCATGGGGGAAGTTGCACATGGGGGGTTTATGCGCATGGGGAGACTTGCGCATGGGGGAAGTTGCCCATGGGAGGGAGTTGCGCATGGCGGGTTGATGCACATGGGCGAAGTTGCGCATGGGAGTTGATGCGCATGGGGGAAGTTGCGCATGGGGGAAGTTGCGCATGGGGGGTTGATGCGCATGGGGGGTTGATGCGCATGGGGGGTTGATGCGCATGGGGGGAAGTTGCGCATGGGGGGAAGTTGCGCATGGGGGGAAGTTGCGCATGGGGGGTTTATGCGCATGGGGAGACTTGCGCCTGGGGGAAATTGTGCATGGGGGAAGTTGCCCATGGGTGGTTGATGTGCATGGGGGAAGTTGTGCATGGGGGAAGTTGTGCATGGGGGTTGATGCATATGGAGGGTTGATGCACATGGGGGAAGTTGCACGTGGGGGGGTTATATGCATGGGGGAAGTTGCGCATGGGGGAAGTTGCGCATGGGGGAAGTTGCGCATGGGGGAAAGTTGTGCCTGGGGAAGTTGCACATGGGGGGAGTTGCACATGGGTGGTTGATGCATATGGGGGGATGGCATACGGGAGAATTTTACTCCCGCAATGCTGGTACACTTTTCGCAAGTTTCTAATATAACATATACAGTCTTTGGGATATCATCCATAGACAACTGTAACACAGACCATTGGACTGATTATGTTGCTCACCTGTCTGATTAAACTGTGAGTTGGTATCTTGATCCAGTGAATAGCTGAGTGTGGAATGCTGAGGTGAAGCACAGGAAGAGCCTCCATTAACTCTGGAATCTGTCTCAGGCTAAATCAGATGAAAATTTTTAAAAAATCATTCCAGAAATCCCATTCTGGACATCAACACATGCTTCAAACATTAGACAAACAATTCACTAACAGCGACATGATAAGATTTTCAAAGGAGTAGCTGTGCAAATTTACTGAAGCATAAAAGGATGGGAGAAAAGAATATTGTAGCACATTGAAAACAAAGGCCATGGAAACTGATGCTACAGTCAAGTAGAGCAAGCCTTGTGTTACACAAAGCCTTTTCAGAAGCTTCACTGGCTCCTCTCTCACCTCTACACAAAACAAATGGATTGCTCTACTGCAACTGGATTGCTCTATTTTGATGGAAGTGAAGCTGATGAACAAATGTAGCATGTCGTTAGACTGTAACCAGAATAGCTTAGGTACTAATCTAAATTATTTTTTCCAGACATAGTACAGTATTTAGGATTTTTCAGTGGACATTGACACAGCACTGTAGTGGTCTATATCAAAGGACCTTTTCATTGCAGTTCCTTTCACCATATCACAACTGTGTGCCAACTGCTTTTAAAACTACCTCGGCTCCCTTGATATCCCATCAAGTTTTAGTATCTGGGCAATGAAAAGGTCTTTTGAATTGTAGCTGTATTTGGTACTTTATCCTATGTTTGACTATTAAGGATCTTGAACATCAGTAAATGCTATATATCAGTGATATTCAAAGTGGGGTCAAGACCCCCTGGAGGGGTTGCAACTTCATTTCAAAGGGGTCACAAAAAGCTGGATGCAGTCATCTTGGAATTTAGTATGAGGTGCCTTTAATGTTGCTTCCAGCCATGATATCACTTTTGGGGGGTCCTGAATAGATTGTCATTCTCAAAAAGGGGTCCCAGGCTGGAATGGTCAAATACCATTGCTTTATGTGATACTTCACAGCTCCACTGTATGATAGTTTTCATTTTTCCTTGTCAAGATAAATATACAGAACATTCTCTGCCATTGATGATAGTAGATTATATGCTTGCTTGTTTTTCAGAATTCTCATAATGCAGCACTAACTCATCTCAGTGATTAAAATGAATATGCGCTTATCTGTCTACTGGCATTCACTCTCTAATCTAACCAGAAGTGCTTTTTGAATGTATGTGCAAATCATACTTTGCTGATTACTGGGTTTTTCAGTGGATTAAAATAAAAAATCAATTTGGTTTCTAAATATTAGGAAGTCTACAAAAACTGTATGTGCAGAATTCCAAAATAACTTCATTGTAGTTCCTAAAAAACTACATATTTTAAATATTTGTTAATATTTTTAGATATGATTTAAAACCTGGGTTTAAGTCAAGATTTTCTGTATCAATGAAGCTTTAAGATCAATGCAGCTTTAAGAGCAGTACATATAGAACAGTGGGGGGCACTATATTTAGCATAAGATCACTGCAATAAAAACAAAACAAAAAAACCTAACACAATTTTTTTTACAGTAAAAGAATATACAGGTCTAGCCTTGTTATACACAGATTTTTTTATACACAGACTTGATTCAACACAAATGGCCAGTGCAAATCACATTTTTTAAAAAAAAACTGCTTTTCTACTGTTGTAGAGAGGCAGTCATACCAGCAATCATTCCATTTTTCAGTCTCAGAATCAGATCCCTACAGATACCGAGGCACTACTTTATTCAATTAGGCACAACTGAGGAGTAAGAAACCTGGAAGTGCTTCTTTAAACCTATTTTTCCATTGTTTTCTTTATGCACATATTTTTTTATCCACCGCAGGTTCTGGAACGAAACCCCTTTTTTCTTGCTCCTGACACAGAGCACAATCCTAACCATGCCTACTCAAAAGTTAGCCCTATTGTGTTCAATGGATCTTACTCCCAGGAAAGTGTCTTTAGCATTGCAGCCACAGTGTCAGAGAGACGATGTGGCTCTCCTGCCAAAATGTTTGCCTCCCCCTGCCTTACATAAGTACAAAGGATGAGTTGCTGAATGTCTTATTTGCACACTAAGAAATTAATTTGCTCTGCAAAGTTTTAAAACTGTCATACAGATAGTTTAAAAGGTCTTTCATCTATCTGTAAGCAACTAAGAACTAGGGAAATGGTTGAAGGTGTTTCATTATGTCCTCTTCTTTATAATTAACATGGCTTTGTCAAAGCTGCCACAAGCCAGCACTGCTTCACCTCCATGTTTGACATTGTAATCAATCTTTTGGACAAAGATGACAGCCTTCTATGACACCTACCAATCCTTTGGGCTTGCTGAAATAAAAATAGCAATCACACCTTCAAATGGTGACCTGATATAAGCAAGTTCCTAAATCGAGGAGCATTAAATATTCCTCCCTCCAATATTTTCTGATGCCTCTTGCTGTTATGCAGTGTTCACCAGCCTCAATGAGCTTTTCTTCCCACCAGGTTTGAGATGATACACCCACCTTGACAGGTTATTAACCTAATCAACACTCTGCAGTCAATCACAGTAAAAAAGTCAGGTTTTGATAAAACAGTGGTCTGCAGGTGACAAATCTCAAGAACAAACATCTAACCAAAAACATGACAAGTTCCCATAAAAGTTGTCAAAAATATAACCCATAACTGATGTAACCTCATGGGGGGGGATTGATTTTTATTTTTAAGAGATCATTGGTATTTTCAGCTAAAGTGACAACTGAACTAGCTTTCAATTTAAAAAAATCATGCATGAACATTTATTAAATTACTCAAGCAATAGGTACTAAGAAAAAAAATGAAAGCAACAGATTAGGAAATGATGAAGAGGACAAACCAAACAATTTTGATTTGTCATAATCTTGAGACTGCAACATAAAAAAAATCTGGTACAATCCTAAAGCACTGGAAAAATACTTGTGTGCACATGTTCACTTTTGTTGTTTTCATCTTTCTCTTTCCATCTTCCTGTCTGTGAGACAGACAGGAAAATCTATATATAAAAAATTGAAAAGTCACTGACTGACTGATTGACGGCTAGCCAAAACTGCTGGCCTGGAAGCGTGAAAATTGGGGAGGGTGCTCCTTCCATGAGGGAGGCACCCTCTAAGAAGCGGTTTTCAGAAATTCCCACCAGAAGGGGGTAAAAAGGGGTGCAACACATTTTCCTCCCTATACTTTCCATTGAAGAATCTCTGACTGAAGAATGCTCTGCACCAACCCCTGGACCTAGACTGGGGACAGGCTGTCCAGACATCCGGCTTTCCCCGGACACCTCCGGTATTTATTACCTTGTGGGGGGGTTGTGGGGGGGAGTAGGGAAACGCAAGAGTGATTTACAAGCGATGAGCCACACAGCTCAGATTTTCCTAGCCCTAAAACTCCAGTCCTAAAACTTAACCCTTTCAGTGCCTCTTAACCCTGCCTCAGCCAACAATTCAGGCTGTGCTCCACTTCTAGACCTGCAAGGTAACTCCTGCCTGGGGATACTCTGATTCCTCCTTCCCAATCCTTTACATCCTGGTCCTTCTGGCTCCCCACAGTCTGCTTTTGCACTCTGCACACCCTCAGGGGCACTGCAGATCCCACCTCCCTGATGCAGAGATGTCCTCCTTTCTATCCCCCTCCCTGCTTGATATCTTGCTTGTGCGTGCGTGTGCTTGTGTGTGTGCTTGTGTGTGTGTGTTTGGGTCCGAACCACATATGTTGGAGTCACTGGCTTGTGTTATGCTACTACAAACGGTTGCTTTAATGTCTGGGTCTGAATCATGCATTTTACAAGGTTCTCAATTTTAAAGGGTTGAAATTAAGTACAGGAAAACAATATGAGTATTTCTGCTTTATTCTAACATGTCCTACATGTGTCCTGCATTTTTGCGGTGTCCTTCAATTTTTAAGCACATAGGAATTTTAGGGATTTTAGGGGTTAAGGGATTTAGCATTTGTTATCTGATCACCCTGTGCAAAAAACTTAGTGTCTGGGCATAAAAATAAATATCTGCTTTTATTTTCCATAACGCCAAAACACAAGTGCCGATTTTTCCCCAATTCATTCAAACCTGAACAGAACCTACATGAAACTGAATGCCTCACTTGGCAAAGTTGTTTGTAAAACTTTGGGAACCCCCAAAATTGTTTCCACAACCCCCAAACCAGACTGGGACGGGGTGAGCGGAGAGTTCATCATTTTTCAATTTAAAATAAGTAATATAGTGTAATATATTATGTACAGGAAAGCAATACCAGTTTTTTTAGCTTATTTTTAGTGTTTTTAGCTTATTTTAATATGTCCTACATTTTGTCCTACATTTTCCGGGTAGAGAGTAGGAATTTTGGCCTTCGATCAGGAATTTTGGCCTTGTGTTCAGGGATTTTGCGTTTGGTGTCTGGTCACCCTGATTGGGGAGGGTGTTCCTCATGTGACTTCAATACCAGTCAAGAACTAATGTTGAGAAATTTAACACTTAAGGGGCTGAAAAGGAATATAATGTGTTTCTGTCCTATATTTAACAATGAAGACTGACTGATCAATATCCAGCTAATTTGGTGCCCAGTACCTGATATATTGGGAGGGAGGGTGCACATAGGGGGATGTTGCACATCAATGGGGGTTGAGTCACATGGGGTTTGATGCACATGATGTGCATGTGGAGATGTTGCCTATGGGGGATTGATGCGCATCAATGGGGGGTTTTTGCGAATGGAGAGATGTTACGCATTCAGGGTTGATGCACTTTCAGGGTTGATGCACATTAGGGGTTGTTGCGCATCAATGAGTGTTGTTGTGCATGGGATTGTTGTGCAGTAGGGGGATGGCACGTGGGGGGAATTTTACTACCACAACACGGGTACATTTTCGCTAGTATGGAATAAAAATATTCTCTACATGTAAGTAGTAAACTTCTACCCAATGTGGTTCAAGTCAGTTGAACCAACAAAACACTTAGGAACATTTAGTTATTAAACGTGAAATTACCAGAACACAGATTATGAGCAAATGCATATGTCTAACTTGTTTATGTGACATGGAACTGAAGCTATCCCTGTTTTTCATAATCTGCATCATTCAAGTTTTTGTATTTTTCCATTTGTGTCTAAGGAAGCAATCTATGGAAATATGTACAAAATAATATTTATAAAAGATATACTTATAAAAGATGATTTAAACAGACACTGTGAAGGTGAGAACACTCACAGTGCAATCCTAACCTTCTTGTTAGGCTGTCACAAGTCCAGCGCTGGCTTCAGTGTGTCACAAAGGTGCCATAAGGGCATTCTGCACTACTCCGGGCAGGGGGTTAGGCCAGTGCACAGACATACACCAGCCTTGCCGCACCAATGCAGGAATGGAGAGATGTGAGAGTTGTGCTGGCCTAAACTGACTAGGATTGCATCCTGGGTAGAGCACAATAAAGCATATTTTCAATTTGCATTGCAGTGTAATGGTATTAATTGATTTGGAAAGGAAGACTGACACTGTGCCCCATAAATAACTTTTGTTGCCAAGCAAAAACAACTCCAAGGTCTGTACCTGCTCTAGCAGCTGTCGAAGTCGGTGAAGCTGAGATTCCAGCTGCTTGTTGTGATCTTCTAAAATCTGCATTCTAGCCTCCAGACGGCCTTTGTGTTGCCGTAAGAGTTTGGCCTCTGCAATGAGCTCAGCATCTTCAGATGTGTGCTGGGGTGACACAGCCAAGTCTGGGGGTGAGCCCAGTGCATTTATTCCCTTTCGAAGATGCTGTTCCTTCAGTTGCTCATATTCCACCTGCAGCATCCTAAACCAGTTTTTAAAAAGAATAATCTGGTGATTTCATGGCAGCACAGATATTTAAAACATTTTAAAAGTCTGCTAGATGAAGCCACAGATTCACCTAGTTCTGTTTATCATAGCACCATCCAACAGATGCTCTAGGAAGCTCGCAAACTGAGCAAAACACATACTGCTCTTCACATCTGGTATTCAGAGATAAACTGCTATTGTACCACGTGTTATTGTACCTTGGGGCATTGCATGATTACAAATTATTAAGATAATTATCCAATATGCTTTAAAAGTCATCCACAATCAATGGCCAGATTTTATAGCACCAAAATCCACAAATTCTGAACTGTATGAAGAAGTACAGTCATAATATCTGCAAGGGTTCCATTCCAGAAACTTGCCCCTCACATGGTCATGTGAAGCTATATATACCACGCCATGCCCCCCCCACCCTCTGGAGTCAAGGGAGAAGTAAGTCCTCTATCCCTTTTGCACTTTCCAGTTCTACAATATCCTTTGGTGTGGTTGTATGACAGATCTATTATGTCCCATGATCTGCCACCTATTGAACAAATAAAGAAGCTACCAATGCTAAGCAGGAGCTGTCATGGTTGAATTTTGGATGGGAAGCTGAAAGTTGATAATGCTGTCATGAGACAACAGAGCTAGGAGGAATCACTGTTACAGCTTGGCCAGTCAGAAACTGCTTCTGATGGAAGCTTGTAAGGCATACCCAGAAGCCAGAAGTGACAACCACACCTTGAAGGATTCAATCTGAAAGAAAAGGGTTCTACAAGTATCCATAGAACAATTATTGGAGAAACCCATTTGCACCCTATGATGAAGCACTGTAAGCAGCCTTGAGCATTTGCTTTAGCATGGGAAAGGAAGGGCATACGTTTCTCAAATAAAAATAAAATGGACTCCAGTTTTAAGATGGGGAAAACATTTCCTAACATAGTAAACATTTTCTTTGGCCAAATGAAGTGCCAATTGAGCCACTACAAAAAAAAAAAATATTTACAACACCTTTGCTCCTCCTCCAGGTCTGCAATTATGCGCTCAAGCTCTCCTCGTTCCTCTTTCTCCACTGATTTCAAGATCTGTGCTGGACTCTGTGGCTGACTTACAGGGGACTCTCCTCCCAAAGTCTGACAGTATTGCTGGATAAGGGCATGCTCATCTTCCCTGGAGACAAAAGGAGCTGACATAAATATCCTTTTCTTGAGTAAAATATAAATAAATTGCTATAAATTGTTTGCAAAAAGCACTGAGAATGACATCAGGGTAAATTTACACAATATTCATCTTGTAGGCTAGTTGCAAATGTCAGACAATTGCTTGAAGATGCAAAACTGCAATGATAGATGGCACTGAGATAAAACAAAAACAAAAGTTCACAGGCCATAAAGGTTTATATTAATGGCTGGTTGAAATGATGGTGAAAACTGACCTTTATTTTCTATGTTTTGAAAACTTAGTGCACACTTCTATATATACAGTGAGACATGGGACCTTTGGGTGAGGTACAGACACTAACACCCAACAATACATATCCAGAACATAAAGTAGATGTCAGCCAGATGTAAGCTACTCAATGGATTAATAGATCTGGATGTGTTTATGCATGCATGCAGAAGCGCATCATAGTAGCCAAAGTTCCATACCAGCATCCCACCACATGCACAGTCTATATGGCACAGCTTAGAAACTACAATGAGGCCCAAACACTCGGAAAATGTTTGTTGCCAAAAATTAAGCAAATTTCATCACTTTTGTAAAGACAGAGTTTCACCTAAAATGATCACAAATAAGATAGGGGCAAACAACTGTTTTTTAGATAAACCATCAGGGTCTGAGATAAAAAATAACTTAAATCTTTGGGGATGCAGATGTCTTAAAAGAAAATGAATTGCAATACAGTAAAACCTTGGAATGAGTATGTCTAAAGTAAGGACTCTAAAGTAACTCCTATTACAATCAGTGGAGCTCACTACTGTGTTAGGGGGATGGATTGCAGCCTGAGAGACCTGAGAGACTATGAGCACAATCCTAACCATGTCTACTCCAAAGTAAGCCCCATTGTGTTCAATGCATCTTACTCCCATTGTATTCAATGGATCTTACCTCTACTCAGGCCTGCTTAAGCCCCAGCATATGTCCTGCGCTAACCTGTATCGCTATAACACACAGTATTCATCAATGTATAAAAATGAAAAGTCACTGACTGACTGATTCACTCATTGACTGACTCATCAACATGTAGTCAAAACTGCTGGATCTAGAATTGTGAAATTTGGAGAGGGTGTTTCTTCTGTGATGGAGGCACCCACTAAGAACTGGTTTTCGGAAATTTCCACCAGTCAGGGGTGAAAAGGGATGCAATGCATTTTCCACCCAATACTCACATTGAGAATCCCTAACTGAGGGACACTGTGCCCCAACCTCTGGACCGAGAAGCATGAAATTTGGGGAGGGTGTTTCTTATGTGACACCAACACCCACCAAGAACCGATGTTGAGAAATTTAACCCTTAAGGGGCTGAAAAAGGGTGTAATTTGTTTTAACATTGAAGACTGACTGATCAACATCCAGCAGATGTACTAGGAGGGAGGGTATACAGGAGATGATGATGTGAATGGGGGGGATGGTGCGCATGGGGGGACATTGCACATGGGGATTGTGTGTACATGAGGGGCATTGTGCATGTGCATGGGGGATGGTGTGCATGCGGGATATTGCGCCTGGGGGATGTTGTGCGCTGGTATTGCGCATGAGGGGATGATGCGCATAGGGGTGTTGCACATGGCGCGCATGGAGGGATAGTATGTGTGCATGGAGATGATGCTCATGGTGGGGATGATGTGCACTGGGGATGTTGTATGGGTGTATTGTGCATGGGGGGATGATGCGTATGGGGGTGTGGCATATGGCGTGCACAGAGGGACAGTGCATGGGAAGTTGATGTGAATGGGGATGATGCGCATGGCGGTTGATGCGCATGGGGAATGTTGTGCATGCGGGGATGATGCTCATGGTGGGGATAATGTGCATGCAGGGACGGTGCACATGGGGGGATGGTACACAGTGGGGGATGGTGTACAGGGGGGAATTTTACTCCCGCAACGTGGTTATGTTTTCACTAGTTAGTCAGAAATGTTAAAAATTAAAATTGTTTATTGAGTTAACCAATACATTAATACCAGCATGTTTTAATGTGGAAGTTAGTCCCATAAAACAGGCTTAAAAAAATTTAGTAGTGCCCACACTTGTCCAGAATATGCAGCTTTCCATTCATCTTCATTTAAACAATAGTCGACTAAGTATAATTCAGTGTTTCCCAAACTTTTCAGGGCCATGACCCACCTTGGTCTCTGTAGTTGGTTGTAATGCAATGCCATAGGTAGTTATGATGAGCCTGGAAGCCTCATCTCAATCACATCCCAACCACACTCTATTGGCTTCCATGGGGGCCTCAGATAGGCCTGCAGAAGCAATTGAAAGTCAATAGAAATCTGAACTACAAATTTGAACAAAAACCAGAAGTCATTTCTGGTCAGTTTCACAGGCCATTCTGAGCCTATGGAAGCCAACAGAATGAATTGTGGGCAAGGAACAACTTGGAAGAAGGAAGGCATGATGGCAGTCCATGCACACATGTTCATGACCCACAGATTAGAAAAGGCTACTGTATCTAATTTTTAATCCACAATTGTCATCAACTAAAATGTCATTGCAATTGAGGCTAAAATGTGATTTTAAGGCTTTCTAAGGCCCTCTAAATTATGCAAAAGAACTATTCCTCTGAAACCCCTAACATGATGGGAAACTTATCTGTTAGGTGAATACCACATTTAGGAAAAATTTTTAAACTAAATTGAAGAATCTGATTACAGTCATCATGTTTGCTAAAAATAAAGGCAGACTAAATCTATTCAAATTATACAGTAAACTCATGGCTCATAAGTATTTGTCCTAAAAAATCAGCATTATTCATAACTGCCGAAGGTACCTTTAGGTTGACATATATATGCTGGCAGGAAGTTTCAAGAGGATCCATCTTCCTGAATATTCTAATTTATTTTTTTAGCTTGATACCAGATATCAAAGCAGGCTTTGAATCTGGCAACATAAGTCATATGGACAAAAATTTTCCACGGTGTTCAATCATTGAAAATCTCTAAAAAATAGAAGTGTTTAAATATAAACTTTGGTCAAGCCCTTAATTATTCTGACACCAATCTCAGTGAGAGGCTGAAGACTGAGATAAGACGCACACCACAATAAGTTATAGGGCTGTGAGCATGTTCATCCCCAATGTTCCACTGTTTCAGTCTCACAAGAGGACAGAGGGGCTTATTGATTAGACTATTATAAACCATGCAGTCTGCAACTGATAACACTGTTCTTCATGGAAGTAACAGCTGACAAAGAAAGGAGTCTATTTATGGAAATGATGTAGTTTTGTTCTGGATTTGCTTCCCTCATCTTTCATCTTGGCCAACTTGGTTGTTCTGAAGAAGCTAGTGTCAGCCATAAGAGCTCACATGCAAACAGTTTCAGATAAATCTTTTACTTGCACTGCAATCTCAGTTGATTACTTCAAAACTGATCTATGATCAAATAAAGGACAAGGAAAAAGCAAAAGACCTACAGAAATGAAACACAATGATACTGATAATCCAGTCTCAGAAAAGACAGGAGACAGCTACCATATATAAAATTAATATGAGCTACACAAATAGTACTTCCACCAAAATGTGCATTTATTTTAGGCAAGAGACTTATTTCAGAGATTTATTTTAACAAGAGACTTCTATCTAGGGCAGTGTTTTTCAATCTTTTTCATTTCACAGCATACGACTGGATCCAGCTGACGTCACAGAGCTGGGCTAAGACAGGAGCTCACCCTGTCTTGTGGGGCCGACCCGGGTCTCGAACCCTGGCCTGCTGGTTAACAAGCATGTGTCTTAGCCACTTGCGCCACCCACGGCCCACTATTTTGTATTATATTACAATATTTTATTCATTTTTATATGGATATTTTTGGGTTGTGGAAGGAGTCATCTGAGTTTCCATTATTTCTTATTGGAAAATTTGCTTTGATATACAAGTGTATTGGATTATGTGCTTCCAGAGCAAATTATGCTCATAAACCAAGCACCACTGTATATTGGAATGAGTTCAGAGAAGGGTGACAAAAGATTTGGGATAAAATTGTGATCTTGGAGTAAGATTTGTTTGTCTAATAGACATGCAGAAAGGTTCAGCTGAGAAGTTGGAAAAATGGAGGGGCAATTTAAAAAACAGCCAATTCCTGGGAGATGGACATTCATTTCAAGTATAGAAACACAAAGTTTCATATCAATTTCAACAAAAAAAAATTGAGCACCAAGAAAAAGAATTTACTACAGATTTACTTCATTTTTCAGTTTCAAGTGAACACAAATTGAAGCAAGCAAACTATTTATGCTTTTAAGAAGATTAAACTCACTCTTAGGAATCTTCACAGATGACTTTAGGTTTCATATTTATTATTCATGGGCCAATGCAGGTGTAATAATGGCTTACTGTTGATCATAACTGAGAGCCACTGAGCATAATGGTTGCAATATTTGCCTTGGGCCAGAGTGAGCTAGGTTCCAATCCCCAATCAGCCATGACATTCATTGGGTGACCTTAGATAAGTCATACTCTCTCAAACTAACCTCTCTCACAAGGCTTGCTATGAGATAAAAACTTTGCTGTATATGGCTGTGTATTGGAGAAAAGGTCACATATTTCTTGCAGAAAAGGGTATCCATAAACATAATGGATCACAGCAGTGACTTTGCAGTGTGCATGCAGATTCTTGGGTTACTCTTATGGAAGTTGTACCATCCTTACCATGATAGCTTAAGTTACTACCATAGCTTACAATAACTGTTCTTTCATTCCAAATCTGCAGAAACTCTCTCATTTGTCAGCCTGTAAGGTGCCAGAAGACTCTGTGTTATTTAGTATTAGCGAAGATAAATGACAGTCTCCAAATAGCACAACTCACATTCTCATCTGTTCTTTATCTGCTTTTTTTGCAGCTAAAAATAATTTTCCAAAGGACATCCAGTCACATTAGTTGCCTCTAAGTGACCTTGCTATCAAATATCCACAACATTCCTATCCCAAAGGGTGGTTTCTTCATTCCACTGCATTAAAATTTTGACAGGATTTAAATGATCCAGAGGAAGAAGTTTCTAAAGGAAAAAATTTTCTTATATTTGACTCTTCTCAACCTTGATTCTGTCATAAAAGGGAGGGAGGGGATAGACAGTAGATAGATGAACATATTGCAAAGGCTCATTTGCTAGTTGCATCTAGCTCTGAGATAGGGGATAGTGGCAAATATGAAGGAGGATATATTATAACAAAAAGCAGGCCTCCGTCAGTCTTGAAAGACCATGGTATCGTGCTGTGCACTGCAAAAGTTGCATGCGAAGCACAAAAGTCTGGGTTGGATTGTTATGGAGGATAGGCTGTTACCCAAACAACAAATCCCCCCTCTCCACGCCACTGAATCAGTCCAATGGAAAGGCAGAGCCGATACAGTTGGATCCAGCTGGCATAACAATGGGCTGTGGGTGGCGCAAGTGGCTAAGACACTGTGCCTGTTAATCAGCAGGCCAGGGTTCGATTCGGGGCAGGGCCCACAAAACAGGGTGAGCTCCTGTCCTTAGCCCAGCTCTGCGACGCCGGCTGGATCCAATCGTATTGGCTCTGCCTTTCCATTGGACTAATTCAGTGGCGTGGAGAGGGGGGATTTGCTGCTTGGGTAACAGCCTATCCTCCATAACAACCCAACCCAGGCTTTTGTGCTTCGCATGCAGCGTATGCAGCGCTGAGCACGATACCATAGTCTTTCAAGACTGACGGAGGCCTGCTTTAATATTATAACAAGGAAATAATGCTCCTTTCTCATGGTATCTAGTACCACTGGGAGTGCTTTTAGTATCATAAAAATATTTAAAAATATTTAAAAATTCTTAATCTTTATTTTGGCTAATTATCTTGGTGCCTAATATCATCTTGATGTTGCCTATGTGATCCTTCTTAATGGAGTACTTGAAGAAAACCAATGGACATGTACAACCACATGCATACCATGTGCAGTGGTTCCCCCCTCTACTTCCTGAAAAATAGAGTTATGGCTTTTGCTTCTAACTATATAAGCTGCCATGATGCATTTTCTGGATGTGATGTGGAAAGGGTTTTTTTTCCCCTCATTAAGGCTGCACTCCCTAAACACACTTTTCTGGGAATAAGCCCCATTGAATATAATGGGTCTTACTTCTGTGTAGACAGGCATAGGATTGTACCCTAAGTATTTTATTAAGGTTTTCCATGATATAAATAGCAGAAATGAAGGAATTACAAATTGCAGAACAAAAAATGATAAAAACAGACGTATTAAACTTTTGGACATCACAAAAGTATTAAGAAGCTCCATATAATGAAGCCCTCAGAAGCTATCACAAAATGCCCAGATGGTGACTAGAAGTCAACAGCTGCTAAAATAGTTGTAGAAATTGACCTACTCTGGCTTCAGAGACTTTGTGGAGGGCTTTTTGACCCTACAAGGAGGAGTTTTTTCGGTACCAGCTCAAGAGAGCTACAAAAACAAGTAGCTCCATTGCAAGGCTGCTCACTCATGTAAGGGAAGGAAACAAATGTCTCCCTCCTCCAAGGAGGTGCAGCTCAGGATTGGGCTGCCTGTCTCTTAGAGAAGATCAGTGACACTGCATCTGCAGCAGCCCAAAGAATCACTAACATTGTATTTGTGAATAAAAAGTATTTATCTGGAATAATTTTGGGGAGAGACTTTTATTTTAATCATATCTTACTTGATTTATTTCCCTCCCCCCCAAAAAGTTAAAAGTAATGGTGAAAGAGACTCATTCACAAACATACTACATTCTAGAAGTTTGCTGTCAAATACTTTTGCAATTTCACCTGGCTGTAGGTAAATTAGTTCACTGTTATATGTAATCTAAGTCCATTTTTTAGAGTACAGCTAAGAGGTTCATAAGTGAAAAATGGTTTAGACACCAAGATAGTAGTAGCGAGCAAGGGCTCACTAGAAACAACATTTGACTTTACACATTTTTAAAGCTTTTGCAACCAAAAGACTCAACTCCTATTAGGAAAAGTGCCAAGTTTAATGTCCAAATCAAAAAATTATCTTCAGGATCTCAACTACGTTGCTTCAGATTTCTTTATTTAATAAATATACATCCTGCCTTGGTTTGCCTCCTCCCCTCCAATTGTGGGGGATGGCTACAGAAGCAGATTTGCTAGGCAGGATTATGAAATGAAACAATACCAAAGCAAAGGAAAAATATCCTACAATGATTATTCAACCCCATATATTCTGATTTGCAAATGAACTGGATTAAAAAATAGTAAAACCAACCTCTTGTCTGTAATAGTAGTAGTAAATAGTAATAGTAAAACCAACTATGTCTCCACACGTTTCATATTAATTTGGAAAAAGACAGAAGAATGGTAGTTATTTTTTTAATGTGAGCCCCCTTAAGTTTTCTTTTTAATTGAAAAAGCGGGGGAAACCCTTAACAAACAAAACAAATAACTACTTGTAAACATAAGTGCTCTGCTTGTTAAAAAGTGAATAGGGGAAAATGTCTATTGAATTGTTCATTCTCAAGTTTGATTCCTGTAGACAAATCAGCACGAGTTATTACTTGTCAATTCTCTGTCTCATATGTTTAATTAAATACCATGAATAAAATAATAACACGGTAGTATGGCTGCTCCAGTGCTGGTTTCCAATTTGTGGTTGAATGTAGGTAGAAAAAATAAAATGAAAGCAGATTTTAAACAAATACAACCAACCACGAGACTTGCTTTTTCACTAGATGGTGTTTTGTGTGGAAAATTACCCACTCACAAAAATCTTTCTCCTCTGAACTAAATTATTCTTTTCGGCAAATTAAATACTTCCAGTTTATACCATTGTGGATGTGTGACTTTAATGCAAATCACTGGGAAATTCTCATGATTACTTTATTTACTGGGAGCTAAAATTCACTGCAATTGGTGGAGAAGTTATCAGACAGCTATAATGAAATGAGCTGACCTTTTCCAGTAATTATACTTGCTTAATCTACTTACACGCTTCCTGTGGTGGAGCTACCATCTGTGAACAAGGAACCACTGGTCCGCTCCATCTGGGCCAATCTAAAAGAGAAACAAGACTACAAATAAGTTTTTTTTAAAGAAGACCCAGTTCCATTTTCCTTTCCATGTACTTCAAACAAATCAGTCCTTGCTTTAGGCAACTGCAAAGGAATTAGGGTGTAGATAACCAAGTAATCCTCCAATTCTTAATTGGTTCCACAGAAAGTTTTGATGCTTATCCCCATCCTCAAAACTGAGGATTTGGGTGGCACCTCCTGTGGCATCTTTTGTGTTGTATCCAATGCATTACTGCTTTATTCTTTGCTCCTTTTCTATTGATCCATCTTCTCCCATCACTTTTGCCTTTTCTGCAAAACTATATGATAGCAATGCCACTGAAATAAATGATAAGACCTTGTGTCACGTATTCTCACCCTGTGCATAAGGCACTGAATCAGGGCACAGATTGGAAATAAGTTCCACTTGAAAAAGCATTGCCTTTGGCTCATGACACAAGTCTATTTATGGAAATTATACACAGAAATAGATTATGAATGGACAGATCAAAGAGAAAGTTTCCATCATCATCTCCTGTATGAAACCACCTGAACATTTTAACTATCTACTTTGGCCCACTTTTCCTCTCCGTTATAAACACAGATGGCAATACAGAACAATCTGACCTACCCAACCCTGGGAAGATGCTGCTGCTGTTTTTATTTGTCTTTGGATAATATGTGAAAATGTTTTATTTCAGAAAACATTTTGGGTCAACTGAGTTATTAATCTGGCTGCCAACAGTTCTGCTAAGTTATTGCAGTGTAATTTATTATCCGTTGTACCACTTCACATGCTTCGTAGCATGCTTTGGAGCTAATTCTGCCAAGGCAGGGCTCTTAATGTTATGCCACAGTCCTGGTCTCATTGCTGGCTGATAGGGGATTCTTGCAAATTACCGTATTTTTCAGCTTATAAAATGCACTTTTTTACCCCCCAAAATGGGTAAAAACCGTAGTGCGTCTTATAAACCAAAATCTCGGCTCCCCCTCCCCCCCACCCGGGTCTGATGCGGCAATGGTGCAGCCTCCTCCAGCCTGCCCAAGCCTCTCAGAGTCTTGGACGTGCTGCAGAGGGCAGTGCTACGGGCGCGCAAGGCTTGGGAGGCCCTCCCACAGACAGAATGCCACCTCTCTCAGCCTTCACAGCCTTTTAATGATGTTCTATTTTTGTGATATTGTATTTTGTCTTTTTAGACAAAGATCCATTCAGTTCATGGAGTGGGACATAAATAGTGTATCCTAAATATAATAAAATACATAATCTTGAAAAACATCCAGTACCCTGTCTACAACAAAGTCTAATGCAGGGGTCTCCAAACTGGCATGCGGGCCAGATGCAGCATGTGGAAAGCACCTAACTGGCCCACAGCCAACTTCTGGTCCCCTAAGAACCTCTTCACCAGTTTGAGCAGTGAATTTCAACCACTGTACACTGATGTGCAGACAATGGTGGTCACATTAATAGGGAAGTTGGGGAATTTAAGGCCCCTACCCACAACCTGGTGTGCTTTGTCAATGGTCAAAAAACTGAAAGGTGTACCTTGAAAATTTTTATAATTTTAGTTACCTGCAAAAGGTGAGGTTATTTTTCCTGAAAAAAGGGTGTTATCTTTTCATTAGGAAAAAATAACCTTGCCATTTGCAGGTCTCTAGTTATTTGTCAGTGTGCCATGAAATGAAAAAAGATTGAAAATCACTGATTTAGAGAATTTCCTGCCAGATTTCTTTCATGCATATTTTCAAAAGCATGAAACATCAGTTTACAAAAGAAAATACTATCAGGTTTTTTGTTTATTTTCTTTTAATCAACTTACCTGTTGGCATATTGCTCTATTCTGGAGTGTGTGTCATCATGAAAAAGTTGGGGAGATTGAGATGGGCTACCGATAACAAAGAAAAGAAAAATGGAAATAAGAGGCACAGCTAATTTATTAAATTATATGGAAAAAGTTTAAAATATTAAAGGAACTGATAATATTGTGTAATCACAAGCAGGTGGCTTGTGGAGTTCATTAATAAATAATGAGGAGTTCATTAATAAATAATGGCAAATGTATAGCACTACTAAAAACTATCAGTTTACTCTTGCACAATGCTTTGGAATTATCTTCAATGCACATCGTATTGGAATGACTGGGTGATAAAGGAGGGCACAGATGTGCACATGAACAAATCCCATTAACTGCAACAGAATGAGAAGGCATTCTTGGTAGATGGCACCCACCAGCTTTTACAGGCACAGAGGTTTCAGATACTCACTCATATTGCTCTGGCCACATACTGATGAGTGTGATGGGACTGCAATAAAGAAAGAGAGATACGGAATCACCTTAATGCAACATAAGCAAGAAAAATCCATGCACTTGTATCACCACTGGATCATCAAGATATTTTGTATGGAGATTAACAAAGATGATGAAGCAAACATACATGAAACCAGCACAACCTGTCACCAAACTGCTGCCTTTTTTCTGTCATAATGGTCAGTCTCTGACCCTAGCAACCACAACAATATATATTCATATAATTAAAACAATCATCCAGAAAACTTACGTCTCCAAATTGTCACCTTCTAGGACTGTTTGTACTGGTAAGTAGCCAAGCCTTGGGTGTTTAGCAAAATACTTCTTAGATCGAAACTTGTTCTTTAATACCTTTGTGAAATCTCGCACATCTTCTCCTGACGTTGTCTAGGATAAACATGTATACAGATATCAAATTATTTACAATCTACAGGCTTTGGGTAATATGTTACGTTGTATGGCCAACTGTAATCCGGCTACAAGTACAAACAACAATATTTATAAGAATCTACAGTTATTTTGTGCTCCAGAGTGTTTTAGTGATTTATGCTGCAATCCTAGCCGTTAATTAGGCAGACTTAAGTCCTGGCACAAGTCCTGTGCTGGCTGGGGGTGTCAAAAATGTGCTGTAAGGTACTTCTGCACAAATTTTCTGGGGTTTAAGCCAGTGCACAGACATGTGTCTGTGTCTTCCCATGCCACCACAGGAACAGTACATTATGCTGGCCTAAATTGCTTAGGATTGCACTTTTAATGTTTAATTGTTTTATGTTTTTAATACTTCACTATATAATGTAACGGTAAGGTATGGTAAAGCTGCAGCTTCACTATATAATGTAACAATAAGGTATGGTAAAGCTGCATGACTGGCTGCAGTTTGCCCTGCTGCCTATACAGGCACTAACCACAGCTGTTGGTTGTGGTGCTCATCCCTGATTCAGCCAAGAGCCAATGCCATCTAAAGATGCCTCCATGGCCAAGTGGCCAGCCTGACTGCATTGAAAGCTGTTTACCTTCCCACTGAAGGGGTATCTATTTATCTACTTGCATTTGCATGCTTTCCAAATGCTAGGTTGGTAGGAGCTGGGCTAAGGATGAGAGCTTACCCCGTCTTGCAGCACCCAGGTCTCAAAACATGGTCTGCCGGATGACAGGCACAGTGTCTTGCCCTACAATCCATAGTAACTATGGGAAGACGTAAGAGGCACTTACTGTAGATTGCTCTATGCATTTCCCATTAGTTTCCCCTCGGTGACACCGTAACTATGTCGGTGTAAAAGGTCCCGTAGTTACTCTGGATTGTAGCCTTAACCAATTGAGCCTCTGTAGCCCAGCTATAGTCTACCTTCATGTTTTATTGTTGTCTGCCTTGAGTCCCCTTTGGTGTGATGCAAAAAAGAAAGACGGAAAAAGGAAAGACACAAAAAACCAAATAAAATAAAATAAGAACTGTTCCATTAAAACTGAGTTTTAAGGTTATAAAGAATATAAAAAACTATTATAAAAAGCTGAAATTTTTAAAATTTATAAAAATAATTTCTTCTTTTGTTGCCTGCTTTAAAATTTCAGCAGTACTTAAATTACACAGCAATTCATATACAGTACACTTCTTTCAGTTTAGTAAACTTGCAACAAATGGGGACTTTTAACAAAAGTTTGAATGGGAACATGTACAGGTAAAAGCATAAAATAACTCAGAAATGATAATTTTAAGTCTGAATTTCCATGGCATTTCCTTTAGTATAGGCCCCTTTCATCATCTGTGTGACCAGAAAAATCCTTGAGCTGTTGTGATTATGCAAATAATAAGTTAAATTAGTTGCCATAACAAATGGCAACTAGTTATGAAGCTCGTATGAAGGTACCAATTCACAGAAACGGGAGCCACTATGTGATCACAATCAGACCCAAGTTCAACAGTGGTCCCAAGCATTGCTCAGGTGCCCAATTTCAAATGTATCATGGCTCACTGTGTGTGCACAAAAAGATTAGTTTTTGTACTTGACAAAAACAATGAGATCTGGTCCTTAAAATCAAGTAATTGTTAAGAACTGTCATGTCCTTTCTGAGCAATCAAAGCACTTTTTTAACAGATAGATATTCACATTAAAAGTACATTCTCAGGATGAAAAGGGAGATGCAAAATGTACGTATTTATAGCCTTCTTATGGGCTTTCACTCTACTGAGAGCTATACTGCTTCTGTATGTGGGATTTCAAAATGAGAGAAAGAGGCAAGGGGTCAGCCTCCTCTTCCTCATCCATATTGTTGCAATAGTTGTTATTAACAGTATTTTAACGAGAAGTTCAATAAACAATTTACAACAAAAATTAAAAAAACAAATAATACCTTGATTACAGCTTGTATTCGTCAACAGAGGCCTCTAGCAACCAATAAAGTTTACTTAAATATGCTATATCATAGCAACTTTTTAAGTGCCTGTATGGAAACTATTCCTCAGTAGTTGGTGTTTGCTGTCGTGTGATTTCCAAATAATTCATAAAGGTTTTAAGGTTGGTTTATTGGTTTTTAAGGTGCTGCATGGACAAAATCCATTCCACTTTGCTTGACATATTGCTCCATTTGTTCCTAGCCAGAGATGGAAAACTGCTGAAGCTGACCTTTTTCAATTCCATAATTTTCCTTTCAAGCTTAAAACTAGAAGAGCATGTTTTTGTTTTGTTTTTTAAGAATCTGCTCTATGGAGCTCAGTCACTTCTGTTTGATCATCATCATGCTGGAACAGTTCAAGA
Organism: Cryptoblepharus egeriae; assembly: GCA_030015325.1. Taxonomy (NCBI): domain Eukaryota; kingdom Metazoa; phylum Chordata; class Lepidosauria; order Squamata; family Scincidae; genus Cryptoblepharus; species Cryptoblepharus egeriae. The sequence continues at coordinate 181,177,994 of JAREYC010000001.1, read as the reverse complement.
TTTTAAAATAGGTGAACTCGTTTAACTTAGCTTCCCTAGGGCTTGAAATGTTAGAAATAAACATACCTTTAAATAATGAAAACAGTTCTTTGTGTTGATTTATTTATGGGAGCCGACATGCCATGCAATTTGCAGAGGACAAAAAATTATGTGGTATAATTATTCCATACATTTAGAGAACTTTACATTTAAATGATCTCTTTCATTCCCTGGTGCCTTAACTCACCCTTATTGCAATTTTCTCTTTCTCTAACATTTTTCCAACATTTCAAAATGCTTCATACATCTGTTGAAGTCACTGATCCAGAAAGTTTGTGTTATAATAAATGTTTGTCAAAACTTTAAAATGTACTACCAGATCATTCAACTTTTTTAACAACAGACTAGCAGTTGAATCCTATGCTTACTCAGAAGTAAGTTCCACTGAGTTCAATGGAACTGACTCCCAAGAAAGCATACACAGGATTGCAGTCTAGTGTCAATCAGTTCCATATATTTATGTACAAATCTTAGGAACAATTCTGAAGGACATCCTTGGACCAAAGTTTGGGCATATTTTAAAGGTGTCAGTCTCCTCTTTTTCTCTGAGTTAGGCTCAAAAAACATGTCAGGTTTTCAACATTTTAAGATTGACTTCCAGAAATATTATTTACCTTAGTAAAACAGGTCAGGTGTCAAAGAAAAGGGGATTTCATCAAGGAATATTTGAAGAACAATCCATTATCAAAAGTAAATCAGATAGTAAAGAGTACAGTAAATAAATCAGACTCACTGGTATACAGTATTCTACCATAGGGTGATGTAATTTGTGACCCTTTGCGGTACGACCAGAGAAGAAACAGCTCTGGCAGACATCATAGTTGAAATGTTTCAGGCTCCGATATCTGTAGATACAGCAGGGAAAAAAAATGAAGCCTCCATCTGAGGAACGTAAAGGTTATTTTTAAAACTGGTACCAAAGAAACAAAAAAAAACACCAATTCATCATATACAGTAAAAACTTGGATTGAGAGTAACATAAATTGAGAGCATTTTGCAAGACAAGCAAACATTTCTAATAAATTGTGACTTGCAATACAAGCAATGTTTTGTAAAACCAGCAAAAAGAAAAAGTCAAGACTGGGATATGGCCGGATTCAGCGTTCCTGAGAGACCAGTCTATGCATATCTACCGTGAAGTAAGCCTATTACAGTCAATGGGGCTCACTCCTATGTAAGGAGGGCAAAGCAAATGAGCCTGAGAGACCTAGCGTTGCATGTTACTCTAAAGAAAGGTCTATTATAATTAATGGGGCTCATTCCTGCGTAAGGGGGACAGATTGCAGCCTGAGAGACCACGTGTAGGTTAATTTGCTTTGTCTTTATATTTTGAATATTCTTTATTATTTTGTATTGTATTATTATATTTGTATTATATTATTTTGTATGATATGAATACTAGTGAAATTTATCTGCTATTGCAGAAGTAAAAATTCAAGAATATTTGTGAGCCTCGGCACTGGGTGCCAGGCAATGGACACTGATGAGTGGGAGTAAGATTTTCAGAATATTTGTGGACTCCAGGCATGACAGGGCATTGTCAGGCACTGCAGGGCATAAGCACTATAGGGCACCGACAGTGGGTACCAGCAGGCACCCAGCATTAGAGTGTACCAGGGAGCAGTGGTGGGCACTAGCAGGGAACGGGTATCCATCCAGGGTACCACTGGGCAGTGGGGACAAGACACAATGTCACAGTGGAATGGCAAGCTCTGCTCAGAATGGGAACAGCTTTTTTGAGACACAGCAGTCTCCAGTTTGGAGACAACTGGTCTAAGTCCACTAGATGAATTAATTTAGCAGACAGGCTCTACAATCCAGAGTAACTACGGGAGCACGTAAGAGACATTACGTGTATCCGTAGTTACTGTACTACCTAGTGAAAACCTACGGGAAATTCATATTGCAATCCAGAGCAAATTGTTCTTACACCGGAGCAAAGACTCCACATAGTTACTCTGGATTGTGCCCTAAATTAATTAATTAATTAACTTAATTAACTGATTAATTAATTAAGCAGACTAGTTTGTATAATTCCAATTACAGTGTAATTCCGATTACAAATTATAGTTTTTTATAATTCCGATTACAGTGTGCCTTAAGCAGAAAAAGCAAAACAGGCCACACCTAGATATTAGTGGGCAATGCCGAGAAAGACAGATGCAATGGAGGTTCAATAATCCAGTCTGACATAGGGAAAGAATTCCTTCCCAATCCCCAAAATGTTGTTTGATCATTGGTGTCAGGCTGGTGCTGTGAACAATGAGCTCCAGATTTAGGGTACACTAAAAATGGGTATAAGAACCTAGAAAGCATAAACAGAGAAAAATGTTTGTTGTTCAAGAAGAAAACATGAATTTCAAAGTATTTTAATTTCATCGACCAATACAGAAGATTTCAGTTTCCCGCCTACAAATGGACTTAAAAATTAGGGCTTCCAGTTCCTGCAATAAACACACTGACACTGTTCTGGACAGTTTACACTGTTCTGGGACCTCAGTCCCAGGTTCATTTTTTTAGGATGTCTGGCTCTTCTGAATTCTTGACAAATCAGAACTATTGAAAACAAAATGTACACCCACCACAAACAAAATAGGGAACACATTTATTACCTCAAAACAACCATTGAGACAAATGTTTTGGCAGAGAATCCACAAACAAATGGGGTTGGCACATATAAATGAGTTGGAGGTAATTTAAGACTTGAAATTTTGTTTTGCTTACCTAAAGCCAACAATTGGGCACTCCTTGCAGATGTTGCATTTGGCCTGATGTTTTGCTGTTTCTGCAGCAGCCACTCTGTGCAAAACTGGCAGCCACACCATTGACTGTGGCTCCAAATGCATCCAGTCTATGAATTGCTTTACATTGATTTCTGGTTTATTATTATTCTGATGAATGAGAATCAGACCATGAATTATTTGAATGTATATTTAAACTATAGAACTTTTAAGAAAAACATAATCCATGAATGCACTACTGCCATCAACATTCAGTTAAATAAAATCAAATAAAAATGACAAACACCACAACCCTTTGAGCAAACTTAGTTTAAGCCTCTTAAGCTAGTGCAATGCAATAAGCCTCTGACAGCATGTAGGTTTAGAGAGGACCAAAACTGGCTACTGTCCACTAGGAAAGATACCAAAAGACCTAATCTGAATGAATTGGAAATGTTGAGGAACAGATGTATCAACACCAATGTTGCACTTTGCTCATTTGGGAGCTTCATGTACTCACTGGAACTCCTGGAAGCACACGAGGTCCTTGGATGGCACTTTCTGAACAATTTTTTTTAAAAAACATAGTCCTTGGCATTATGCTTTACAAACCAATAATAATTCACTATTTACATAATATTGATTTTTAACCTGAACTCTTACATAAAACTATGCATTGACTTTAAAAGATTTCTGCCCTAGTTTTTCTTCTCACAAAGTGAAATGCAAAAATTAATATTCACAAGATGAAATATATTAAAATACTTAGATAAAATCATTAACAATTAAAATAAAATAGGAGCAGTTAAAAGATGTTTAAAAAGCAACAACACAAGGCCTAAATACTAGTTAAAAGGGGTTTTCCTAGGAAGTTCCTCCTTACTCAAATGGCAAACACAATAAATATGTTTTCTAACACCACCACAAACCAGATACTTGCATTTAATAATTAACTGGAATTAAATAATTTAATAAACATCTGGATGAGGCTCTTTAATAAACATCTGGATGATTATGCAAATCATGGCAACTAGTTATGAAGCTCATATGAAGGTACCAATTCACAGAAACGGGAGCCACTATGTGATCACAATCAGAATTATTGATCTGATATACAATCTTATTAGCAAATCAACTTCATGGTTAGCAAATCAACTTCAAATGAGGTTAGGTGTTTGATTGCCAGAACTGGTTATGGCTTAAACAAAGTGTTCTGAGTAAGTTCAGGGACATATTAAAATGGTCAGAAGAAATTAACAGCAAAGTAATATTACCTGCTGGAAACAGCTACGGACACTGGGTTCAATATTACTGCCTCCAAAAGCAGCAACTTCACCAAGCTGGCGTGGGATTTGGATAGCATCATGAAGCAATAAACCCAACTGTCTTTGGTCACACATTTCTGAAGACCCCGCCACTTCCTTAAAGAGATCTGGAATTCATGCCAAAGAAAAATAAAGCCTTCATTTACTTTCACATTTAGCAATAGCGATTTCCATTCTTTCATATGTTAAGAATTTCATTAATTCCAAAGTAATTCTAATGACCTGAAGTCTGACAAATTACAGCTGACTAATGCTAAAATATTGTACAGAGTGGTTCTTAACAGTATTGGATTATTAATGGTGGGGGGATAGCATGACTGAGTAATAAAATTATGCATGGTGTGGGGAGTGAGGTAAGATAACTTTCCTCCCTCTCTCACAATAAAAGAACCATCCAAGGATAGAGATAGGGCAAAAAGAGCTAGTACTCCACATGGCACAAATGAGTGAAAAATAGAGACATCAGTGGTTATCAGTCACTGTGGCTGTGTGCAGCCTCAGGTTTCACTGGCTTTATGCCTCTTAATACCAGTTGCAAGTGAGCACTGGCAGGAGAGGAATTTGCCTTTTTTCTCCTGCTTGTGGGCTTCTCAAAGGCAGATGGTCCTTCACGATGGGAAACAGCATGCTGAATTAGATGGACCCAATCCTGTAGGGTTTTCTTACATTCAAATTTATATTTAGTGAAGATACTGTCTCAGTTAGATGACCTTCTCCTCTTCTCCAAAATACCCCTATACTTACAATAACATAAAGTACCTATCTGCCTTGAAACACAGTATTATGTATACATTTTAATTCTTTATTTTGATTATTTCTTATCTTTCAATACTCTCTATACACACTCTACACTAAAAATTGAAAGGGAATAGCGAGGATACTTCAGATTGGGTTTAAATAGGCTCCTCATACGCTCCTGAATACAACAGAAGTGTTGGCTATTAAAGCAAACATTATGTTAACTTTGCATGGAATATTTGTTGTGTAAAAAATGAAATATTTTCAGTCATGCATATCAGAGAAATTTTGTGCCACCAAATTTATGCTATTATATTGAACTGTATGAGATTGAGGAATACGTAGTATTAATACTATTTGAATTATCCATAACACTAAATTTTACATAAATTAAAACAGGCTTCTCAATTACAAACATCAAACATAACAAATTGTTACTAACATCAAACATTACAATAAAATAATGAGAGTGTGGAAGAACATGAATGCTGGGAATTGCTTCTAGGTCTTTTAAACATAAGCTTGATTCAATGTCATATGTTACCAAAAATGAAAATAATAATTCAGTTGGAAGAATAAACCCTACTGGAAGCACCAGCAGCCCACAAGCTGTGTTCATCAGGCATGCCTGTAGTTTTTAATCTGACAAATGCCTGTATGTGTACCAAGTCTCGTGTTTGCTATTTATTATGATCATAGGAAAGAATATTGTTGCTCTACCTGCCCTTCTTTTTCTCCTCCTATCAATTCCTCCAGGTTGCATAAGAGATATAGTAAAAACGTATCTCCTTTGGCTAATTTATCTCTTGGTAAATTACATGTTCTCCCAAATGTCAAGGGCAACAACACTTGGTCTTGTGAGATTACAGCAGGATACACCAGTTTGGCACAAGACATATACTGTCTCCTTCTGTACCACATTACACTATACACTTCTACACTTTCCTGAAAGTTATGTCAGCACAACATGTTCCAGCATTTCATGCGAGTTGGCGGTGGGGCAGAAAAACAACATCTGAAAATAGCAAAGCCTCAGTCTCCAAAGTTTATTATAAGATCAGAGACAAGAATCCACTCCTTCCCCAAGCCAGGGGAGCATCACACAATTTACTTGGCTATTGCAAATACTAATGAAATCACTGCTTATGCTTTTAAAACCGTTTACTTTCCCAAAACACAGTAAAAGTGGAAGATGTCATTAACAATGTATCTACGCTATATGTTATGAAATAAAATAACATCTGAGAATAGAAAATTTGTTGCAACTTATTGATACTTATTGATCACACATTGTAGCCAGAAAACAGAGACATATAAGGATTGGAAGCATTGACTTTTGTATAGCCGAACAAAAACATGGATTAAAAAAAACCACCAAACCAGATAATGCCTTAATTACATTAAGATTTTTTAAAAGATATATTTTATTCTGTATAATTGTGGTTATTTTGTTCTGTGACTCCCAGGTTATCAGCATCTGTATTAAACAGATTATGTTTTATGTGCATCTTAGAATAATTCTTAAAAGAACAGTACATCTCCTTGGTAAGCTGAGCCTTGGTAAACACCACAATGGCGAACACCAGAAATTAGCTTGTAAAAAAGTACTTTGCCATTTTTAATTCAGATTCTTGGGAGATTATTTAAACATATTTTGAGTGATCACTTAATTTCTACTTGATTTTTATTACATTTGCCATTTCTTTCAGAACATCTTTTGAAAATTCAAAAATTCAGTTTTGTGCACAATTCATGCTTTTTAAAATCTCAATGGTGAAAGCATGAATTGTGCACAAAACTGAATTTTTTTTACTACGTTGCTTCCTTGGTTTCCATTAGGATTAAGATGGCTTGATTTTTCTATGCTATCATGTAGGATGATAGAAGGAATTCTTTTCTTCCTCAAGTTTTACCAAGAATAGTTCTGGATCAGAGGCAAGCCATACAACATGTAACTAGTTGTGTTGGAGGAGGTAAGAAGCCTGATAAATATGGGCTAAAAATGTGACAGGTTTTCAGTTTCTTGACCTGGATGTTGCTGGGCATCATTTTGCACAACAGCTTTATTTGAATGCTTGTTTGGTTGTAACAGAGACTGAAGTATGACAGCAAGAAAGTCACCACATTTAACTAAATTCTGTGTACAGTATATTATCCTGCACTGATATTATCAGACATATGCACTTGTAGTTGTCAGTTAGGACACACTCTTTATTCCTTGCTGGTTTTATAAATTAAATATGTACATGTTTTAACTGTGCTGTTTATCATAACAAAGTCAGTCTAAACTATGCAGTACAATTATAACTAGCCTCTCTGCCCATAATAGGAATGCCCACACAGCTCTTGTGTCCTATACAAGAATGATTACCTGTATCCTCCTGGGTGGTGCAAGTGGTTAAGACACTGTGCCTGTTAATCAGCAGGCTAGGGTCCGAGACCCGGGTCGGTCCCCACAAGACAAGGGTGAGCTCCTGTCCTTAGCCCAGCTCTGCGACGCAGCTGGAACCAATTGTATCGGCTCTGCCTTTTCATTGGAGTATATCAGTGGCTTGGAGAAGGGGGATTTGCTGCTTGGGTAACAGCCTATCCTCCATATCAATCTACCCAGGCCCTCGTGCTTCGCATGCAGCGTTGAGCACGATACCCATAGTCTCTCAAGACTGACGGGTGCCTCATCAGGCATGTTGTTATAATGCAAGAGTCAATGACATTTGACAAAATTATTATTATGAGTTTTTCTGGAAAAAAATTATTTTTCTCCATGTTGTAAGAAAAAGGGAAATGCCTTTCATAAGCTTATACTTACATTTGTACTTCTCTTCTAGAAGGCCCTTTGAGAGAGACATCAAACCAATTTTTAGGGATTGCACTCTGATTTTTCCAGTCCGGCCACTAAAATGTTATGAAAATAACATTAAACATTGATAGTTGATAGTATCGATTAATTCAAGCACCAAAAGAGTTGGCAAGAACACAATATGTAGTACTTTAAGTCTTAATAGTAGTTGCTATCAATGAAACTTCTTTGCAAAATTTTCCTAATAGGGAATGTAAATATTTAGTGCCTCTATCAACATTTCAGTTAATTATAATCTATTGAAGTTCAGCAGTATAGTATCACAGCATGTTCTAATAATGTGATTTACACGGTTACACACAGCTGGGAACCACATTACACAGTATGAGATGATGACTGTAGTAGACAGAAGTTATACTATCTAAAGATGCATTAATACTTTTTAGAACAGTTTGCCTTGTCTGTGTTTCAAACATTTTGATGTATTGATACAACATGGCCTAAAAGACAATTGGATGATGTAGAGTGTCATTTTAATATGTTTTTTTAACTTCAGTTAACACAATCCATGATCATAAACACTTAGGAAACATAATAAGTGGCAAAGGATGTGATTTGAAAATTATAAGGGAAATGCTCCTCAAAACTAATTCTACTGGAAATTGAGAGAGCAATAACCGAAGAATATACAGTACATCTTTGCAAATGGCATTACTGGTCATACCTTCTTATCCATTGATTTGGCATCCACTGATATGACTCACTACTGATACTGGGGGGTCCACCATTTAATTTTAATGTTTTTTTCCAGGGAAGAAGAGTCAAAATCCCATTTTGTACTTTTAAACTGAGACTTGAGGCGACAGATAGCTTTAAACAGCCCCATCTGAAGGGGTGAATGAAATGAAATGAATTTATTTCATTAGATTCCACTATTCACCCATCTAGTGGTTGAATGCAGTATGCAGTAGCTTCTATATCAGTGCATTCTGGGTGACAATGGAGGAGCAAAAAACCTGGAAATGGGTCTATAAAGCTATTTATTCAATGGTCTTCTAAAAGTCAGTAAGGATTCTAAAACCTATTAGACAATGAAGCATAATCAGTATTGTTCAGTAGGATTCAGTATTTTCTGATTCTTATTCAGCACTCACTCAACAGTTAGGACAACACTTGCTTTAATATGTTATTACGGTGGTTTGACCGTTTTTATGACACAACCCCAATATCTAAAGTATGACACTGGGACCCCACCGTCAATCACACTCTCTTCCCAGGATCCTATCTACCTACCGCCACCACTGCCCACTCCCTCCTCATTATGTACTCCCCACACAGTACTGTAACCAAATATTCTTATTTGAACAGATAAAAGGTATAGCCTGGCACTAAGTACCTGCACCAACTTGAGAAAGTAGTATATTGACCCAGATACAGTAACTTACATTGAAAAGTATTGCTACTACCACAACTGGAGGAACGTGCACATTTTCACAGACAATGAATGTTAATCTTAATTCTTCTGAGATTTGTGGTCTAAGAAGAACACAGACTTTTCTCAGTTCCCCTTTAAGTGTCATCTAGGATGAATCCTTAAAGCACTACAGAAGATTGGGATTTTTGAGAAAAAAATCTCCTGAATTTTGCTGCATCTTGCATGAAAATCACCTTTGTTCAGTCTCCCCATTGTTTACTTGCTAACGTGGCTGGTTGTTGCAGTGTACTAATGTTACTGGTAACACATTGCACGGTGGCCATTCTGCAGGTGGTCAAGCTGCCTACCGCTGCAGACTGTCAACCAATATCCCACTGACGTAATCTTATAGTTGGTCACCATTAGGGGCAAATTAGGATTTTTTGTGGATTTTGCTCGCTAGCAAGACCTAGCTAAAAGGTCCCATGTAAGCGATTTATTTCTCACTCCAATACACACATTTAAATCACAAACAATCCACACTAAAAATTACCTCAAATATATATAATCCACCCATGCCTTAATCTCACCTGATTGGGCAACCAATCAACAGATAATCAGTTACTTCTCCCACAGGTGGCTATACTCACATATATAATAATTTGCTGGATTCTCAGTTGATCATTCACTCAAGTCATTTTAGTGCAGTTCACAAAGATGTGAAGTGTGCACTCTAAAGGTGCAGTGAAGAAAGGGAAGGAATCCACTTCCCAGTCCTCAAGCTGCTTACTTCTGCAAGGACATTACTTGCTTGAACTGTCTGAGCAGCCTCATATGCCCCAAGGTTTGTGGTGGGGCTTATGTGGTCAGATTGCCAGTGTCTCTTGAAGGGCTAAATTGAGATAACTATGTTGGGGTGACCTGACAAGGGTCAGGCTCCCACCTGACACCCCTTCCCTGAATTTCTGCCATTTATTAAGAGCAGCAGGTGTCAATTGTTTCCCTATCTGTATCTAACTTGTAATAAAGTGGCCCATTTCACCTATATCTTTGTCTCACAAGGTCATTGGGAGCTCATAGCTAATGAGGTAGGGATCTAAAAGGGCAACTCCTAAGATGGAAAATCTTAGAAAAAAAGTCAAGTGTACCTCTGAGTTTAACCATATCCCTTTTACAGACTATATTTTTCATTTATAAACAACTAATTATAAATGCTGTTAATATTTTAAAAATGGAACCAAGATACTATCATGATTAGTTACAATGCACAACAAAAATAGTTGGACAATTAATACATTTTTTAATTAGGGAACTTACCAGCCCTAATTGTGCTGTTTAAGAGTGCCTATTGATATAGTATCTGTACTATAGTATCTGTATAACCACATAGCCATTATATTACTACTATGTTTTAAAATGACAGATGCTTTGGTACCACAAAACTGGAATGCACATTATAGGCAAGGTTTACTGTATTGTCTTAGCTATAACTCATGGATTCTTTATTAGTTGACCTGGTTTTCTTCATGAGAAGGCAGCCAGAATAATAAAGCTTCCATACTCTGAACCTAATTACTGAAACTGAATTATCTAAATCCACACTTTGAAGTTCTATTAGAACAAGTAATAAAAATGGCATCAAATGTATTTGAAAGTGTGTCATTAAGTTTGTATTGTGTCCCTTTTTTAAAAAAAGGTCCATTTCTTCAACTAAATTGTCCTAATCTTCCTTAACTATTGTCCTTTTTAATGTTAAAGGACAGTTTGTTAATTCAGAGCTGAGGTTCAGTGGTTCAGGGGCAATGAGGGAAAGCAGGAGACAGAGGCAGGACCCAGCATTTACTGTGTATCAGATCCTAACAAAGCTTCCTGTGCAGACACAAGCAGTTTAGGCCATTCCAATCTGTTCAGACTTGAGCTGCCACTAAATGTGGCCGAAATCTGAGGAGACCCATAGAGCCTGCTGAAGTCTTACCCTAGGGAAGAGGACAAGCCTTTAAACTTGTGCTGCATTCAGCACAGGTGCGTCCACCTGCCTGTTCCAGTGCAAGCTGCAACACTGCTGAAAATTAATTCTTAAATTGGATTAGCTAAGTTATCTCCTTGTGAGATCACTTATTTTTATTCTATTTAAGTTTTTTACCTCACCTTTCCAGAAATCTAAGCAATGATTAGTCATCAACTTTCTTATATCACCTATTTGCAAGATGGAATAACTATTACATACATATTTTTTAACCAGCGCCCCTTTATACAGATCATGTTTTGCCCCTAAATTAAATTTTGAATATTGAATACTTAAAAGATGCTTGAATGTAACTATTGATGTGCATATGTTTAAGGCTGAAATATCAACAGTGAAGATGTTAATTATATTACCTTTGAGTTCTTGAAAAAAATAAAGTTCAGAAATACTATATTTCATTCCTGCTCTGCTCATTGACCTAATGTGAATCATAAATAATTCTTAATGTGACAGAAATACAAAGGACAACAAGTCTTTCTGTCTCTTGTGTTCATTTAATGCTTCACAAAGGCCATAAACATCAGTAAACATGTCTTACAGAAAAGATTTCTTCGGTCTATGAAGCTAATTGAATTCCAGATTAATAGCATGTGAGAAACAGCAGGCATATGTGGGTGGGTTAATGACTCCAAAAATTATATATGCCAATGATATAAACAATAGAAATGGTAAGAGAAGATTGGAATAGTGGTTTCCAATCTTTTTAGCACTCACTTTTAAAAAATTACATTCTATAGAGTTTTATATGCCTTTAAAATAGTCTTTACCAGATAACCAAACCCTGTTTTTAATAACTTTTACTATAATGGGGAGTTGATTTCTGAAGTATTTCCCAAGTTCCACATTCATTGGATTGGGACCAGTAGTGGGCTTTAGAGGGTTCTCACAGGTTCTATAGAACCCTCTGCTGATGAGTGCCTGGTTCTGAGAACCGGTTACTAATGAGACATAGAACCTGTTGTTAATTTATTTGAATCCCACCACTGATTGGGACCATTCTGCTGGCCTTACATTCCTCCTAGCCTGGCTATTGATAAGAGCTGAGGCATGGTTGCCTACTCATGGGTAAGAATCCATAGAGCTCAATACATTTTAACCCTTGGTATAGCCTAACATGCCTTGCCAGTTTCATGAGCCACCAAAAACTGGGTTCTGACATAGAAACTAAGGTCATTAGTAAGATCTAAATAGAGTGGCACATCAAAATTTTACTGTTTAGAAGTTTTGTAGGTAAAATATTCATTAACATAAGCCAATAATACAAAATAAAAATGCAGTGGAATGCTTATGGAATGCACTTAAAGCATAATGCAGTGATATGTATTATGCTTTGACACCACAAGCATGTCTCATTTCCATAACTTCAGCATGGAAATGAATGATGACAGGCCTATCAAGACAGGTTTGTCAATCAAACCATGTGTTTGTTTTTCCCTTGTCAATTCCACCCTCCTTTTCCTCTTGTTATTGTTGCTTTTCCTATAGCTTTTAAACTTGGGAATTCCTGCAGTGTAACTGATACAGTCATTTAAGGCGCTATTAAAGCAAGTGTATCTGAACAATAATAATTATTATAAGGGACAAGGGCACAAGATTAAACTAGAAGAGATGTATTGCTCATTGTTTGGATTTTAAAAAAAATATACAGAACAAAGTTTGGCTTTAATTTCAAAACAGTGAGCAGATGACATTTAGAAAAAAACCACAATGAAACTAACTGCATTTGAAACTGCTCTTAAAATTCAAGTCTTTCTCATATAAAGCACTATTATAAACCCCATTTTTTCATGATATATTACTCAGCTTGGCACAAAGAATTAATATGCTAGGAAATAAATAAGTGCAATGTTGGTACCTGATAACTCTAGTTCCTGCAAATGAAACATGTTCAGTGCAATTACCTACAGATAGTAAGCACCTTATAGTGATTGCTCATTTAACATTTTAAACAAACCTTAATTGCCTGCCTTCCCCTTGTTAGCTTTATTCTTTAGTGAAAAGAATAAATATCGCAATTGTCCACTAAGGGCACAATCCAGAGTAACTACGGGGAATCCTTGCTCCGGTGTAAGAACAATTTGCTGTGGATTGCAATATGAATTTCCCATAGGTTTTCATTAGATGGTGCAGTAACTACGGGTACACATAATGTCTCTTACGTGCTCCCATAGTTACTCTGGATTGTAGGGCCAGGCTTGGGGGGCCAGCGGAAAGGGAGCTTTCAGCCTTTAAATACTTTTCATGAATAGTAATAAAAAATTTGATTGATGTATGATCCTTTTTAATGTTCTGAATAAGTATAACAGGAGACCAGTAACTCTGAACAACTATGCTTCCTTGGCATTTAGAGGATTTCAACCACAACTTCCACTCTTTGAGGGACACACATACCCCTCATAATTACAATAGTAAACACACTTTTGTAGATGCACTGATGTGCCTGTAATGGTGATCTAATGTATAGCTTGTGCTGATATATTAAAAAATGCATTTATAACAGAGAGCATTTAGCCAGGTATTGTCCACAAAGTGCAAATGACTATAGCAATGTCTGTATCACACAATGAAAGCTGCCAAATGCACAATATCATTAAGGAAGAATATCATTAAGGGTTTCAGATTCCTTTGGTTTCAGATTCCAACCCACCTTTTGACTGTTGCTCAGAACAAACACATGACAACACCTTGCATTTTGTCTTCTAGAAATTTCCTTTTCAAGTCCCTCCACTACCTTTGTCTTTTCTTCTATAACCAATAGCTGGTACATACAGTCTGGAGATGCTAATAGACACACATTTCTGTCCCAACCTCTCTTTCTGCCCAGGATCAAGTTGTCCAATCAGTTTGTACTCCTACATATCTGCAAACGTCTATAAAACCAGGGCTTCCTATCCCCATTTTGCACAACAGTCCTGCTCCCTTGAAGCTAGCTTGGAACAAAAGCCCCCACTAGAAACCTTGAACTCGGTATTTTTCTAAGGCTGGGTGAGAAATCAAAGGATGCTCACAATCAATATATATACCATAGATACATCTATCAGTATCATCTATCAGATACATCTATTATAGAGGTATAATGTGGGCTGTGGGTGGTGCAAGCGGTTAAGACGCTGTGCCTATTAACCAGCAGGCCAGGGTTCAAGACCCAGGTTGGCACCACAAGACAGGGTGAGCTCCTGTCCTTAGCCCAGCTCTGCGACACCAGCTGAATCATAGAATCATAGAGTTGGAAGGGACCTAGTAGGTCATCTAGTCCAACCCCCTGCCTGCAGCAGGAAATCCCCCTAGAGCATCCCCGACAGGTGCTCGTCGAGCCTCTGCTTGAAGATCCCCAGTGAGGGAGAGTCCACCACCTCCCTTGGCAATCTCTTCCACTGCCGAACCGCCCTCACCGTCAGGAATTTTTTCCGGATATCCAAGTGGAATCTCCTCTCTTGCAGTTTGTACCCATCGGTTCTAGTTCTGCTTTCAGAAGCAGCTATGAACAAATGAGCCCCTTCCTCCCTATGACAGCCCTTCAGGTATCTGAAGAGGACAATCGTGTCTCCTCTCAGCCTCCTCTTCTCCAGGCTGAACATCCCAAGTTCCCCCAACCTTTCCTCGTAGGGTTTCCCTTCCATCCCACTGATCATTCTTGTTGCTCTCCTCTGGACTTGCTCCAGCTTGGCTGCATCTTTCTTAAAGTGAGGAGCCCAGAACTGAACACAGTACTCAAGGTGAGGTCTGACCAATGCTGAATAAAAAGGAAGTAGAACTTCTTGCAACTTGGAAGCTACAGTCCTCTTAATGCAGCCTAAAATGGCATTTGCCTTCTTTGCAGACACATCACACTCCTGACTCATGTTCAGCTTGTGATCCACAGCGACTCCAAGATCCCGCTCACATGTTGTGCTGCCAAGCCAAGTATCCCCCATTTTATACCTGCATTATTGGTTTTTATTGCCCAAGTGCAGAACTTTGCACTTCTCCCTGTTGAAATTCATTCTATTTGTTACAGCCCATGATTCTAGTTTATCCAGATCCTCCTGGAGGTTTCTCCTGTCTTCTGTTGTGTTTGCTACTCCTCCCAGCTTGGTGTCATCTGCAAATTTGATCAGGCTCCCCTGTATCCCTTCCTCTAAGTCATTAATGAAAATGTTAAAGAGAACTGGTCCCAAGACAGAGCCTTGGGGTACCCCACTTGAAACCGACCTCCAAGTTGACACAGAACCATTTACTAAAACGCTTTGAGTGCGGCCATCGAGCCAGTTGCGGATCCACCTTCCCCCTCTAGCTCATATTTTTCCAACTTCCCAATTAAGATGTCATGTGGGACCTTGTCAAATGCTTTGCTGAAGTCAAGATAAATGACATCCACAGCATTGCCACAGCTGGATCCAATCGTATCGGCTCTGCCTTTCCATTGGACTAATTCAGTGGTGTGGAGAGGGGGGATTTGCTGCTTGGGTAACAGCCTATCCTCCATAACAATCCAACCCAGGCTTTCGTGCTTCGCGTGCAGTGTATGCAGCGCAGAGCACGATACCATCATCTTTCAAGACTGACGGAGGCCTGCTTTTAGAGTTATTATGTCCTTTGCTCCCATTTTCCTTCTTTTTCTATTCTGGCTCCCAAACCACACTTCCCTGGAAAGTCATTTGTTCCTTCCCGTTGTCACTGTTCCTCTTACAGCCATTATAACTTTTAGGCTACAACACTATTTTAGGACCTGTTTATTCCAGCCTCTTTTCTGTGAAATTCCTGAGTTCTTGCTCCATTTATCTTTAGAGGTATTTCGCTTCTGTAGATAACTAAGCTGCTCCAGATCCAAAATCTGGGTTATGTACCAGAACCACCTGAACAAGAAATTTCACCCAGAAATGAGTTAGTGTCCTGTCCCAGACCCAAATGAATACATGAGGAAAAAGCAGCATAAAGCTTCTCTAACCACTCTGCACTGCATACATCAACAGGACTGGAAGCACTTCTGGAATAGGACTCCTCATTACCTGTGGGGCATTTCCATGTTCCTATTAAAGCTGGAAATGACAGTTACATTAAAATTTCCAAGATGGTTCTCAAAAAGGATGAAATTTCAATACAGATGAGGGCCATTTGTTGTTTGACCTTCAATTTTAATATGCTCTTTTAAACATTTGATTCAAATATATATGGAACCCATTAAACTATAGGTTAGTCAATCATCTTTATGCAAAAGGAGCTACAGGAGCATAAGAAGATTCAGAGGTAATTATAAGAACCACCTTAGGTTATAGCTTAACACTCTTTTGTCACCCAAAGAAAACTCTACAGACCTCCTGTAGATTGGCAAGTTGTGCTGATACAAAGAGGGAAGAGTACTGCCTGTCATTGTAGAAAACCTAATTCAGCTATTCAAAGATTACAGAACTCTGGAGGTTTGAATGTGAAAGGGCTATGCAGATCAGCCATTCTCAACATTTTAAAGCTACAGACCCGGTTGTAAGACTTTCTTGTAAAACAACTACAACAACGAAAAATCATTTTTATTCAGTTTTCAGAAACTGTGTTCCTTCTAGTGTGTCAAGGCTCACAAAGGCAATGGCAGATCTAAAGCAGGCCTCCGTCAGTCTTGAAAGACTATGGAATCGTGCTTGGCGCTGCATACGCTGCATGCAAAGCACGAAAGCCTGGATTGGATTGTTATGGAGGATGGGCTGTTACCCAAACAGCAAATCCCCCCTCTCCACGCCACTGAATTAGTCCAATGGAAAAGCAGAGCCAATACGATTGGATCCAGCTGGCGTCGCAAAGCTGGGCTAAGGACAGGAGCTCACCCTGTTTTGTGGGGCTGACCCGGGTCTCGAACCCTGGCCTGCTGGTTGAGAGGCACAGCGTCTTAACTGCTTGCGCCAGATCTAGATAGTCCAGAAAACATTGCAATCTTGTATTTTAATTTGTCTACTTGCAACTAGTTATTCAAATTTCCCTGCAAGTGATGTCTTCAGTTTCTAACAAACAACAATGAATGGCTTTGATCACAGAGCCAGAGGAACAAATAAATGGCGAAGCAGTCTAGTAAGCAATATCACTTTATACTTACGTGTCATAAACATTCAGCAGCCAATTGAGACACATATCTACACAAAGTGGAACATTGACCAAGTCTTTGTGCTTCTCTTCCATTCCACTGTAAATTGTTGAAAGACAACTAACAACATCCTCAACACTGAGCAGCTGATCATTTTGGTTCAACTTGTGCTGTTTGAAAGCCTCATTTGTTGTATTTAAGTCCAACAAGTCCACTGTGAAGGAATCAAAAGAGAGAATATTTTACAATCATTTCATTTTGATGGTTTCTCTCGTTCACTCTACAAGGAGTTAAATTTATACAGTAAAACCTTGTATTGACTATAACTTGGATGAGAATGTTTTGTAAGATCAAGCAATGTCTTATAAACAAGCAAAAAAGTCCCGGCCGGGATATGGCATTTTTCAGTACTCTGCAGCATACTGTCAGCCTCTCCTGAGAGACCAGCCTATGCTCTGAAGTCAATACAGTCAATGGTGCTCACTCCTAAGTAAAGGAGCAATTGAAAGGAGCGTGAGAGACCTAAACTTGTATGGCTGCTTTGAAGTAAGCCCGATTATAATCAGTGGGGCTCATTCCTTTGTAAGGGGGCAGACTGCAGCCTGAGAGACCTGAGCGACTAAGTGCGGTATAATTTTTTTATTTTTTCCTTATATATTAAATTTTCTTTATTATTTTGTATCATATTGCAATATTGTAATACTTTTTATATAAATATTTTCAGGTTGTGAAAGAAATTGTCTGAGTTTCCATTATTTCTTACGGGAAAATCTGTTTTGATATATAAGCATTTTTTATTACAAGCATGCTTCTGGAACATATTATGATCGTAAACCAAGGTATCACTGTACATAAATTCAAAACTCTATTTCCAGTTGCAAAGGCAAATGGTAATTCTAATTAGAGACAGTGCTGAAGCTTGTACATACTGTATGTGGTTTATTATGGGATTCTTTTCAGATCATAATTTCATAACATTATGAAAGCATTATTTCCCAGAAGTTTTATTCCTGCTCAGAAAATTGAAGACAAAATCTAGAGTTTTATCACACCCAAACAGATCATAGTTAATATATGGGAAGATTTTCAGTGCAAAACAAACAGATTTGTCTGGGACCCCTCCAGAAGTGAAGTTGGAACAAAAGAGAAAAAAAAAACATAAATGCATGTACACCTGAAAGTAATAAGTGAACTGGCGAGTTTAGGCTAGCATGCAAGACAAACTGAATTCAGCTTATAGATTCAATTAAAAACCTTGCAAGTTCCTGTGGGAATTTGCAGGGAAAGGCAGGGTATGTATGTAGGTACATACGTACGTACATGCATATGTAAAATAACTAAATAACTAAATAACTAAATATTCAAGTAACAGGTTCTAATTATGAGACTGCATGTGAAAAATAAATTTTACCCTGTAAAGAAATAACCAATATTTATTTAATAAACAGCTTTCACATCTCATGTTGTCTATTACATGTCTCTACACTGCAGTACAAGGAGAGGATGTTTCACTGCCCTGAACCTCTGGCTGGCAACGGCCTCATTTGTACTGCAGTCTGGAAAAAATAAATAGTGCCAGAAACTTCTTGCCTCCTCCATAAAGGGGATAAATTATGAGTTTAGGGGAGGGCATGTGAACTGATCCACATACAACCTAACTAAGGCTGCAATCCTAATCTCAAGATAGGCCAACCTAAGCCCCAGTACAAGTCCTGTGCTGACCTGCGGGTGTCACAAAAGGGCTATAAGGCAGTGAGTGGTATTAAAGCATTTCAGCCTGGGATCCCATTCTGAGAATGATAATATGTCTGGGACCCCCTCTAGAAGTGAAGCTGGAAGTGTCATTAAAGGTGCCCAGTGCCAGATTACAAGATCGCTACACCCGGCTTTTCATGACCCCCTTGAAATGAAGTTGCAACCCCTCATGGGGGTCCTGACCCCCACTTTGAAAATCACTGCTGCAAGGCACTTCTGCACCTCTCCTAGGGAAGGGTTAGGCCAGTGCACAGACATGTGCTTGCCTCTCTACATCACCACAGGAACAAGAAGACCAATGAGGTGTGCCAGCCTAGCCCTACAATCCAGAGTAACTACGGGAGCACGTAAGAGACATTACGTGTACCCGTAGTTACTGCACAACCTAGTGAAAACCTATGGGAAATTCATATTGCAATCCAGAGCAAATTGTTCTTACACCGGAACAAAGACTCCCCGTAGTTACTCTGGATTGCACCCTAGGTTAGGATTACACCCTATGACTTCTAGAAAGTCTGGGACACTTGCCCAAGCAAGCAAATTTGTGGTATCTGAATAGGTGGCTCAAAATTATAAGCTGACATGCTTCTCTGTACTTCTCATGACCCTCACAATATAGAAAGAATAACTACTGGTTTATGGTTTTATGCAATCTGAAATGCATTACCTAACAGAAAAAAGAGTATTTCTCTCAAAAACACACTTTCAAAGTAAAATCACTTTCACTTTTGCTGAAAAACAAAACTGCCCAGAAATTGCCCAAGCAACAGTAGAGTGCTCCTCTCCCCCTACTCACACAGAAGTATTTATTGAAGAACATTGTCAGCAGAAGCTCTTAAGGCTCTAACCTCAGATTTGACTTTGTAGATTTTTCTTCTCCAAAAGGCCCACAAAGAGGTTGATTCTGTTAAGCTGTGACAGCAATTTGCCATATCTAACAGTCAGATGACGACCCCCTATATCAAGTGATTAAATCTGACAATCTTTCTGCCTTAGTCCATTAGCTCTTCTCAAGTGTTATACAATCTGACAACTTCAAAGGCTGTCCATCTTTAAATTAGGGAAAAATAGTTGCCTTCTTAAATTGAAGTAGTAATTGAGTGCTGTCTAAGAAAGAATTAGAAGAGCTTCATCTATTTTCTCTTAGCTGTCAAAACTTAAGAACTACAGATTTGAATTCTCAAATTCCTAAGATCACCTTCTTGTAAAGCAGTGATTTTCAGATTTCTCTATCTCAAGACACACCAGCAAGGCACTAAAACAAAGGACAGCACAATTTTTTTTTACATTGATAAGGCACACAACATTGCTAGTGGGAGACTCATATCCCCCAATGGGCCTTCTGATAGTCAATTCATTACACACCAATGTGCCAAAGTTTACTGACTGAAAATTACTGATATAAAACATAGTTTTATTCCACTCTATAGGATGAGCTATAGTGTATAGTGAAGGATGGACAGAAACTGACATTTGTTGGTGACTCATTTAAAATGTAGCATATTTTCAAGATTTGGATACTGCTGAATTATGAAGAAAGTAAATGCAGTACTATCTAGTACACAGGTATCAGCATATTTCCATATAGAGGGCTGTAGGGCATTTTATTTTCAAAGCTGTTAGAAAGTGAAGAGCAGCATACACAGGAGTTAGTATTTCAGTTTCAGGGGGATTAACTTAAACAGATACAAAGATTGTGTTTGGATTTGGTGAGGCAGGCTGCCAAGCACAGTTTTTCAGCTGACTCATTTGTACTCATTTGGCACATCTTCAGTGCTTGAAAGATTTCCAGTACCTTGTCAGCTGGGTTATGAACATGCAGACATTTGAGATTTTTTTTTTGAAAGCAAGCAGGACTAAAAATAAAAGTGCTACTACTAACCTACTGAACAGTGTCAAAGTTAACTCTCCACTTTTTTTATTTCACTTTTCTTTATTCTAGGAGTTGCCTTTCAATGCCCGTCTATTTTATAACAGAACGTTTGAGACTGAATCCTAATCCCCAGTTAGTCCATCACAAATCCCAGGCTGGCCTGGGAGTATCACAAAATTGCCATAAGATATTTGTGCACCGCTTCTGAAGGAGTTAGGCTCGTGCACAGACATGTGCCAGCATCCTTGCCACACCATCATGGGAAAGGGGAGACTGGTGAGTTGTGCTGGCTTAAATTGGTTTGGATTACATCATGATTGATGCATTCACAAAGCAGAAAGGAACTCTTCCATGTGAACCAGATTTCAGATGTGCAGGAACTGATAAGTTTAGGATTTAATTAAGTAGGCCATTTTATAGGATAGCTTTCTTTTTCTTCACCTTTAGATACCTACGTTACAGGTCAATAGTATGTACAAAATGACATATTCACTTGCTGTATATTACTCCTCAACTTTTCTGGCCAGTTGGAGAGGTGTAATTGGAGGCCTAACGTTTCCCCATAGGTGATGGCATCCTCAGAACCAAAAGGCAGAAGGATTAACAATAGCCAAATAGGAACTTGAAGAGATCTACAAGGCAGACATAATCTTAAATAGTCCCAGCTGGTTGTGGAACTAATGAGCAGTTCCTTGAGTCTGCTGTGACATATTCCCTGTATGATACAATTGTATAATTCATACTAGCAAGTGCAAAGAAATGCAGATAGAGTCTAATTCCTGTCTGTTGACATATGCTGTATATCCAGACTAGCAAAATTTACCCATCATTGCAGTAGTAAAGTTTCAAGAATTTTTGTGGGCCCCAGGCGTGGCTGGGCAGAAGCAGGCACAGCTGGGCAGTGTTGGGATTTGGTCATTGGCACCAGGAGGTGGACACTGGTGAGCACTGGGCACCGCTGAGCACTAACAGGCACCAGGCAATGGGCTGGGTGTTGATGACTCAGTGATTCTTCAATGTTAAATGATGAGAACACATTACAGCCCTTTTCATCCCCCTACATTTTGAATTTATTTCTAAAAATGGGTTCTTAGTGGATGCCTACATCACAAAAAGAATACCCTCCCAAAATTTCACGCTTTTAAATCTGGCAGTTTTGGCTAGGCATTGATAAGTCAGTCAATGACTATTCAGTCAGTGGTGATCTATCTAGATATATAGATAAGCATACACAATAAATAAGAAATTAGCTTAATTTTTAAAGTCTAGTCAACCAACAGCATATAATACAGCCATCTTGCTGAAAACAAAGCAAGTCCAGATCTTATCAGCGCCTGGATGAAAAATTGCTTGAGAAGATAAGAGGCTAAATAATTGTTAACTTGCAGCTGGAAGACACCCAAAAAGGACAGCAAAAGGAACAGTAATCTCCTATCAATATTCAATATTTGGTCCATCTTATTTTCTCACACTGACTTCTCAGCAAAGAAAATAATTAACTTTGAAACTTACAGCAAAGTGCTTTTTGTAGCCTTCGAATTTTGATAGCTGTACGGTAAGCAGAAAAACGCACATTGTTCAAATCAGCTGAAAAATGGCAGAAGGCAGTAAAATTAGTAATCAAAGGAAGCACTGGTTCAGTACCCCATCATCACTTGTATTTAATGTCAACTTAAAACAAAACAGTTGATTCTAATCAACAAAATTAAGACAAAAAGACACAGAGGTATGCAATGCTTCAATCAAAGGAAGTGACAGCTGGTCAGAAGCTCCTGTGAAATGAGCTATGAGCTGACACTTCTAAGTTTATACTAAACACACATGTAATTTACCCTAGCACATTTCCAGAGTAGACCTTGTCTACTCTGCTAATTCAATCTTCCTTACAGCCTCTTTAAATTGTATTCTCAGTTGTCAAATTGGGAAATGGGAGCCATTTGTGCATAAATGGATTAGAATGACTTTTCTCAGTTTTAGTTTGAAAGACAGCTGCAATCAGTCCATGTGGTTGAAGTATTTAAACCAGTGGGATTTGTGGTGTCTGTGGTATGCACAGGATCTTCAAATCTTTGTTGCCTGGCAGTGAGACCAGAAACAAATGTGCAGCGTTCTAATGTGGACTTTTTGCGTGATTGAAAAAGCCGTCCAGTTCATCCTGAGACTCTTAATAGTGTTTGTTACACTGCATCTGACCTCCCAATCTAGAAGTAACAGGTGAATACATTATCAACAGTTTCTTCTGGATGTGCTTCCAATAGGCAGACCATGCAAAGTGGCACAGCAGGTCAATGTTTGTTTGCTAACTATCATTGATAAATGCTGATTTTAACATTCCCAGACTTATAGGAGATACATATAGGTAAGTAGCACCAAAACAGCTGAAAGTACATCCATATGTTCCCTCATAATAATTTAAGTGAATGCTTTGGTCTTTAGGAGACTTTTACCGGTAAGTCCTTTTTCACAATGCCTGGTTTCTCCTTAAAGAAGACTGGTTTTATCACTAGTGTACAAACTGCAATATATTATAAATTTCAGAACTCCACCAACAATATTTAATTTTAAAATTGTATTTGCTAACTTTCACATATAAAAATAAAAATATACCCCTGTCATATCTCTGAATTTATTAAACAAGTTTAAAGATTTTGCTCAATTAATAAAGTAAACTTGCTGCATCGTTAAGAGTGTATAGTTCAAGAATACATTATAGTATAGAACATTAATACTGCAATCACATTGACAATATAGCCAGCTGTGTAGATAATAAATGCTAAAGCTTGGAAAAGCTATGATGTATTTTTTCCTTATCTGAATTGCATCAAATAATCTGAATGCTTTTACCCCAAAATGTATACTTGACGGTTATATGAAAACATTCTTAATTTCACTTTATATTCCAGTTATTTACATCATCCACTTGCTGGAAGTATGGTAGCACAGTGATCCTATATTGTATATGGCAAGAAGCACTTCAAACAGCCAATCGAGTGCAATCTTTGCAGATTTTAATAACTAGTAATGTTACTAGTAACAACTAGTAACAATCCAAAGCTATTGCTTGCAGAGGTACAATATAACGTTTGTCAGAAAAAATCCAACCCCCCTTTCCAATATCTCAGCTGCCCTTTTGCCTCCTCTCTCCTCAATGGCTCTCTTCAGCTGTCCTGGTACATGTTCTCGGCCTGGCATCTTTCCCAGAGACAGTTTCAAATAATACCTAAAATGTGACTAGAACGTTGACAGTTTTTCTCCTCAGGCTTCTCTGGCCCAGAAACACATGGAATAGAACCCTCAGCCTACTTGATTGACACGGAATGTGCGGGTATCGCTCGCAAATGTCAAGGCTTTTAGGTGAATAGCAAGGAGAAGCTCACTTACCTAATGACTGAAAAAGTTCAGTCATTTTAGGGTGATCCCAACATGTGGTTTGAGTCTGGTGACTGTGAGAAAAAGAAATAAAGAAGTTTTTGAGCAACCAAAAACTATATACAGTATAACAAAAACAACAAATTGGAGAAAAGATGTATGCACACATAACATTTGACTAGGAGTCGAACAATTATGTGGCTATATTTAAAAAGCTGGAGAGTGCTTTAGATCCATGTATGTCCATGTCCTGACCCCCACTTTGGATCCATGTTCTGACCCCCATTTTGAAAACCACTGCAGTAAGGCACTTCTGCGCCTCTTCTAGAGAAGGGTTAGGCCTGTGCACAGACAAGTGCATGCCTCCCTACATTGCGACAGGAATAGGAAGACCAATGAGTCATGCTGACCTAGGTTAAGATTCCACCCTAAGATATAATACTGTACATATTAACCTTACTAAGCAATATGTTCATAATCAAAATGATCTGTAGCACTCTTATGCTGAAGATCAAAATAATTTGCTACATTTATCTTCTTAGAACATTCCAATGCAATGCATATTACAATTTTATCCACCATCTAACTCATCAAGATCTTGTGTATCCAGCCATATAAATAAGAAGAAATTCAGCCTGTGCACAGAACTTTCAAAATGTACTTCTGTCCATTTGTCATGTTCCATTTCCATACATTATTAGTTTCAGGATGATACATTCCTGCCACAGACCAGTGTATAAATTAACTAGAAAATTAATTTCACTGGATTTATATATATATAACCTCTCAAAAATCCCACTCTGATTTAAGTGGACCTATATATTAGCAAATTAAGCAATATTTATTGAAGCATTAAAATATAGCCTATCATTTCACTTGAACCTCTGCAAAAATCTGCACGTGCACTGTAAGAAGGTCATTCATAAACGCAAATGCTACCAGAAAGTTATCTTGTAAGAGTCTTAGGCTGCAATCCTGAAAGGCAGTGCAAATTCCTTGAGCTGGCTAATTGTTATTGGGAATGTGCCATAAAGAACCTTTGCTCCATCATAAGAGAAGATATGCTGGTGTACCTATGTGCACTGACCTCCACTAAGGGCTCTGGGAAGGGCGGGTTTCCTGGGGTCAAGCTTGGCACAGCACAGCATATGTTGGGAACATGGAGAGGGCAGAGAAGAAATGGGAAGGAGGTCTACCCATAAAGTATAAAGCATACATCCATTTTAATATACAATAAAACCTCATGCATAATTTGTTCTGGAAACATGCTTGTTATCCAAAGCACTTTTATATCAAAGCGAATTTCCCCATAAGACATAATGGAGACACAGATGATTCGTTCCACAAAATATTCATATAAAAATGATTACAATACTGTTACACAGGGGTGTCCAAACATTTTGGTAGGAGGGCCACATGATCTCTCTGAACGCTGTCAGGGGCCAGAAAAATGATTTACATTTCAAATTTGAATAAATTTACATATATTTAAATATAAGAGTGCATTAGATACATTACAAGGCTTGTTGGAGGCAGATTGAGGGGTCTCCACATGACTGATTCTAGCTGCATCGCAGAGCTGGGCTATGGACAAGTGCTCAACCTGTATTGTGTAGACCCGGGTCTTGAACCCTGGCCTACTGGTTAATAGGCACAGTGTCTTAACCACTTGCACCACCCATGGCCCAACTGTTGAGAATATTTATTTATTTAATGTTTATTTAACTGTATTGAGGTTAAAATATTGAATAAAATTTAAAAATTTAATTTTTATTTAATTGTATTTATTTATTTTCCCTGCTTCTAACTATACTCCCAGGTCTCCATTGTGCATGGCTGCTAGTATTAGAATTTTCCTGTTAGATTAAATGTGACTGCGGGCATAATCCTAACCAACATTCCAGCACTGACATAGTTGTGCCAATGTGGCATGCCCAACATCCTGAGCATCCTAAAGGGGAGAGGAAGTCAAGGAGGTCTCCTCAAGATAAGGACATGTTTGTTACCTTACCATGGATCTACACTGTGGTTAGGTCAATGCTGGAATGTTGACTAGGACTGCACCATGAGTTATTATAGTTTTGTCTATGTTTGAATCCCCTTTTTTATTTTGAGTACAATAGTAAACTATTTTCACACTTTGATTCTCATTTCAGTTTTCCTTTTAATGTCAAATTAAATATTTGCACACTACTGACCATTGTAATCAGTCCCTGACCACCTGTCATATGAATTTTAAAAAGCTCTGCTGGAAATAACTGACTACCTTTTCCATCCCAAAGGTCTTTCTTCTGGTCTCACCTCTCCACACTTATCACTGTTTAAGGTGATATAGATATATAAATATATGAGGATTTCCCTCCACACATTATATGAAGTGGACTGCACTTCATTTAAGTTTTATGCTGAAATAAATTATTTAATCTTTAAGATGCTGTAAGACTATTTGCTTGCAAAAGACTAAGGGCCCAATCCTATCCAATTATCCAACACTGGTGCAATTGTAATGCATACCTTGAGCAGGTCTCAGTGATTGTCCTTCCTCTACAGGATGCAGTGCACACCTCATTGGTAGAGTTGTACCAGCACTGGAAAATTGGATAGACTGGCCCTAGCACAGTTAATTGATACTAAACATATTAGGCTTTAAGATTCCAACAGAGCACCTTTGAGGGGGGATGCACCCTAATTGGCAAGGCACACTAAATATTGAGAAATATTTAGTGTGCTGAATGTGTAAGTGTAAGCATAAATGTATGCTAATAACAAAAGTTATGAATCTCACTACTATGAGAAGTTATGATTTGCTGAAACTGCAATTTCTATAGCAGGCCAAATTCTAAACTTTCTAAATATTATAAAGTGCACATTCCTTGTGGCCAATGTTTTCTGGAACAATAACAAAACAGATGATAATGATCTGTAATTATTAAACTAATGATTTTGGGCTCAACAAAAAAGTGATACTGAAGGAAGAAACTGCTGTAATCACTAAGAACTGATAGTGTTTGGATCTTTGATTTCAAAAGGCCTCACTCATTGGTCATTACTAGAAGGTGGCTTGCAGGGAATCCTTTTGTCATTTGAAACCCTTTTGTTTTTTGAAGGTTCACTAATGAAAAACATTTTACCATATAAACAGTGCAATCCTAATCAATTTAGGCTGGCACAACTCACCCATCTTCCCATTCCTGTGGTTGTGTCAGGAAGCTGGCTCCTGCCTATGCACTGGCCTTACCCTCCTCTCCCTGGAGTGGCACAGATGTGCCTTACATTTGCGACACCCCTAGGCAGCATGAGATGTGTGCCACCCTAATGGGGGATTAGGATTGCAGCCACTATTATAGACGAATGTTAGCCTGCTCATAGGCTAACTACTGTGGTAAAAAATAAGACTATATTATATTGCAATTTGGATAATTACAAAAAAGGGGGGGAAATGAAGAAAATATTGTTAAAAGCAGAGAATTCAGAACTAGATTTCTGTTAGGCAGGTGGATAAGAAGCACACCTGGTAATCTGACCTTAAATTCAAGATCTGCTTATATCTGTTCTCCTTTGACATGAAAAAGTAGAGACTTAAAGCTATCTACAGACTATTCTATTTACAGAATTAATGAATGATATTGCCTGTGTTCCTGCAATAAGCCAGTAATGTGCTTTGAACATTCCTGTATTGGATTTCAAAAGACACCATCTGCCTTGTCTCACACTAATTTGATTTTATCTTAAGCATAATCTCAGCTATTAAAAAGATATCTAGTATAAGCAAGATCTCATCATATTCTACGGGTCCACAGGTACCTGCATCCTAGCAACAAATACTGACTGGCATCTTGAGATTTTCCAGACACTTGTCTTGTGAGGAAAGGGATTTTGAACAACAGCTCCAGGAGTCTATGTGTGTTGTTTTCTATGCCCTGCACAGCTTTTTGTTTTGCTACACTGGTTGTCAGTCCTTAGCACTTCTACTCTTCTGCTCATTTATAGCTAGTATTTATACTCTCCCTCTTTGTTCTCTAGAGCATTGCTCCCATCCCAACATCCTGGTGCACAACAGCTACTGAAAACAAAATTTATAATGCAAAGTAAATATCTGACACATTGGTGCGGTGCAGTGCAACTTTATGGAAGAATGACTAATATAAGTACACAACTTTATAAAATATGGTCTCAGTAGCAGCTGTAGTACAGAAGAAATTATTGGAAAGAAGAAATATATATACGGTCTATGCCACAAACAGTGAGCCATGGTGGTTGAGCAACAGCAGCTGCTGCAGGATTGGTACTGAGTATTGAGGAGAGGGAGAGATGATAGAATAAGGCAGGGTCCTAATTGGGAAAGCAGTGGCTCCACCGATATCCCCCTTCTTTGCCTTGTCCCACCAATTTGGGTTCTCTCAGTCTTGTATCAGAAAATAGCTGGCACAAATCTGAGTACACCCAATGGGCTGGAGGATGCTTGACCTGAAACATTTTCCCTGACCTTGCGGATGCCTCCAGCACTTGAAGCCACCCCATGGAATGAAAAGCACCCCAAGAGGGTGGCAGCATAAACGTCAAGAAAGTTACATGGACTGGGTTGAAAGTTCCACAATGCCCAGATGACATCAATTCAATCATTTTTCCTCATAAACATGTTTTTATAGATAATTTTATGAACAGGTTCAATTATAGGTGTGTTCTCTTCCCTGTACCCATGAAAGACAGGTACCTGTTAGTACTGTGGATATTCAAAATTGCAGATATTAGTGAACCATACTCAAATTACATATGCTAACAGAAGCGGAGTCTAGCATTCTCACAGTCTGTCTGTTTCCTCTGCTGTTCACTTCATTTTATTATTCTCACTGTTGCCTCCTCTAACATCTATGAATCATTCCCAGACTGCCACACCAGCAAGTCACAATTGCTGCAGTCCCAATCTGGACTGCAGTGCTTCATTTGGTCGCTACAAGGTTCCTCTCTTGGGTAGATCTGGGCTCTGGGACGCTCTGGGTGGTTGTGTCAGTTGCCTGCCATCCCAGAATACTGTAAAATAGGATGTCCAGCCAGGCACAACTGCCCAGAGCCCAGATCTAGCAAAGGATCTGCAAAGTGGTGGAACAAAAAGGTCCACTCACAAAACAGACAAATTTGTCTGAAGCCTGAATTTGGACTGGGCTAGGGTTTGAACAGATTTGGTTTACGCAATAAAGCAGATATACTTAAAATGAGCAATATAGATAATATAAAATGAAAAGGAAAATGGCAGGAATATAGCCCATTTGTAGCAAGTGTCTTCTCTCCATATTTCAAGAAACTATCTTTCGTATAATTCACTGTGTTTTAGAACTGTAAACATCTTCCCTCAAAACTGTGAAATACAATATTACATTGCCAATGAATATTGTATGCCACCATGCCATGGTTTCACACCAGGAAAAACAAGATGTTTCTTGTTATCCATAGAGGATAAACTTGGATGTCATTAAAAAAAACACCATGAATTCTGAAAGCATGAAGAAGCTATGGAATTATGTGCAACCTTTCAGTCCAGAACTTCTATAAAAGTATGTTGAGTATCTTGTTCCATTTTTAAACATGCCATAATTCCCACTAATAATAATTACAAAACACATACTTAAGAATGGAATTGATGTCAGTTTTAAAATTGGATCCAGTATTTAATGGCCAATGTTTTAAAACTGTTTAAAAAAGAATGTAAGGCATTTTCTATTTTAGTGTCTTGCAGTTAAACATGATTCAGAAATATAGTAACCACCCTGAGGCCTTGAGTGATGCAGGCTATAAATTGAAAGGTGAGTTCCATTGTATTTAAGAATAGTTGGCAGAGATGCAGCTTCAGCATTTCAGTCTGCAAATTCTCCCTTAGATAACTCACTACTGCTTCACTTAAAATTCATATTTTAGTGAAGTAACTTCTTTTAGGGATGCAAATTTTAATCTGTTTAATTTACTAACCAGTGGAGAGAACCATTTTAATAGGTAAAGACATTTTTGAGAGGCTGATAATTAAGGACTTGCTTGTTTATATATTTTGGAAATTGTTTTGTATCTTGCATGTAATTAATCTATATATATAAAAGAGAAAAGTCACTGACTCACTCACTCACTGACTCATCACCGCCCTGCCAAAACCGCTGGGCCTAGAAGTGTGAAATTTGGGGTATGTTCCTTCCGTGACGGAGGGGTGCACTAAGAACCGGTTTTTGGAAATTCCAATGGGAAGGGGGTGAAAAGGGGCGCAAGGCGTTTTCCTCCCTATACTTTGCATTGAGAATTGCTGACTCATCAACATTCCGCCCCAACTGCTGGGCCTGAAGCATGGAATTCTGGGAGTTCCTTCTGTCACCTGAACACCCACCAGGAACCATCTGGAGAAATTTAACCCTTCAGGGCCTGAAAAGGGGGCAACGTGTTTCTGTCCCATACTTAACATGGGAGACTGAACAACATCCAGCCTATTTGGTGCCTGGTGCACGGGGGAGGGGGGACATTGTTCGGAGGAAGAGGTTACACTGGCAAGGATGCTGCGCATGAGGGGAAAGTTGCGCACGGGGAAACTTGCGCACGGGGAAACTTGCGCATGGAGGGAAGTTGCGCATGGGGGGGAGTTGCGCATGGGATGATGCGCTTGGGGAAAGTTGCGCATGGGGGCATGGGGAAAGTTGCGCTTGGGGAGATGATGCGCATGGGGGAAGTTGCGCATTGGGGGAAGGTGTGCATGGGGAGATGATGCACATGGGGAGAAGATGCACATGGGGAGAAGATGTGCATGGGGGGATGATGCGCATGGGGGCATGGGGAAAGTTGGGCATGGGGATGATGTGCATGGGGAAAGTTGCGCATGGGGGATAATGCGCATGGGGGATGATGCGCATGGGGGATGATGCAGATGGGTGATGTTGCATATGAGGTGTTCAGGCACATGGAGGAATGATGCACATGGGGGACTGATGCGCATGGGGAAATGATGTGCATGGGGTTTGATGCGCATGGAGGGAAGTTGCACATGGGGGAAGTTGCGCCTGGGGGGATGATGCACCTGGGGGGAATGCTGCGCCTGGGGGATGATGCGCCTGGGGGGAATGTTGCGCCTGGGGGGAATGTTGTGCATGGGATGTTGATGTGCTGTGAGGGGATGGCATATGGGGAAATGTTACTTCCGCAACGCGGGTACGCTTTTCGCTAGTATGAAATAAAAGAAAACACTGAAGACACTTACTGTCCGAGCAAGTTTTTTCCCCTTATTAAATACTCATATCGCCACTGCTTCTTTAAAGAGGACTTTTATGGAGTTCTTAATGTGTGTTGCTGGAGAAAAATTTCAAGTATATTTGAGTGCCTGGACACACCCTTAAATTTCTAAAAATAGGTTCTTAGTGGGTGCTCACATCATGTAAGGAATACCCTCCCCAAATTTCATGCTTCTCAATCCAGGGGTTGGGGTAAGGTGTCGATCAATCATGGATTCTTCAATATAAAGTATAAGGAGGAAAACATGTTGTGCTTCTTTTCACTCTCTTCCAGTTTGAATTTTGTAAAATCAGTTCTTAGTTCTTAGTGGGTGTCTCTGTTACAGAAGGAACACACCCCCCAAATTTCATGCTTCTAGGACCAGCAGTTTTGGCTGGGCATTGATCAGTCAGTCGGTGACTTTTCAGTTTTATATGTATAGATTGTAATCCTTTTTATATGAGCATTTTTTGGGTTGTAGAACAAATTGAGTCTATATTATTTCTTATGGGAAAATTCACTTCGATATACAAGTGTTTTGGTATCAAGGTACCACTGTATTTTCTTATTCCCAGAATGCTGTGCATTTACTAAACTGAGGAGAAAAATTTGTTTGGTTTTTTTCTCATTGGATAGCTTGAAAAGTTACATAGACAATGCTATTTCTTGTGTAAAAGGGTTTTCTAATGATGCCAAGCAATTTATTCCAAGCTTACATGAAAGTAATCAGTTTGGCGATATTTCATATTGACAACATGGTACTGGGGAATCACTGCTCTTACTAAAAAGTGCTGTAGGAAGTTGTATCCTATTCATTGCCTCCACTTTGGTTTTTAAAACTGCTCATTGGAAGCCATAGGAAACTTTTGATTAACCATCTTAAACACATTACTTAAAGAGTCTTGATCCTTCAGTCTAACAATGTTCATAGGCAGATTTGAGTCTAAGAACCCATGTCTGTTAGGTTTTTAGGTTAAGATCATTCCTTCACATGTCCCTGAGACCCCTTCCTCCTCCAGGTATTTTATCTTAATATGGTACAGAAAACTGGTGATCAAATTGCCCAATCTGAAAAATAACTATCTCTTTTCAAAACTTATAATTCCATGTGATTCAGTAAGAATAAAAACTTTCCAGTAATTTCCCGGGCTTAGGGCTTGCCCTACAGGTGATGCTCTAGGGAAGCCCCACTCTTTCCTGTGACCAGTGTAGAACTGCAATGACACTGGCTATATCTGCAGCAGCAGAGGCAGGACTAAAGCACAATCCTAACCTTGTCTACTTAGAAGTAAGTTCCATTGTATTTAATTCTGAAATGAAGTAAGCTCCATTGTCTACTTCTGAAAGCAGAACTAGAACCAAAGGGTACAAACTGCAAGAGAGGAGATTCCGGTTGGATATCCGGAAAAAATTCCTGACGGTGAGGGCGTTTCGGCAGTGGAACAGATTGCCAAGGGAGGTGGTGGACTCTCCCTCACCGGGGGTCTTCAAGCAGAGGCTCGACAAACACTTGGCAGGGATCCTCTAGGAGGATTTCCTGCTGCAGGCAGGGGGTTGGACTAGATGACCTACAAGGTCCCTTCCAACGCTATGATTCTATGATTCTAATGGGCCTTACTCCCAGGAAAGTGTGTTTAGGATTGTAGCCTAAGCCAGATATGCTACCAGGAAATATTTGTATGTATTTGAATGTATGGATGCAAAATCCCTGAAGAGGGGGCCAGACTTCATTCTAAAATCTGATGGTCATAGGAAGCATTGTTAAAATATGTTAGCTATTAAGAAATTGAAAATCTGATTTAGCGTTTAGTTAAACAAATGCTTATCTTGAGTTAAAATGGATCAAATTGCTTCAAGAAATCAGGGAAAGGGACCAAATATACATAGTGACATCTTTTATCAACAGTTCAACAGGAGAAAAGGCTAAAAAGCTTGAAAAGAGATAAATTACTCTAGTTCAGAACCACACAAAAATTTTGACAGAAAAATAATCTTTCTAGATAGAACTCTAGCAATGAAATTTGCAACAAGCTAGGTAAAGTCTACAACAGTACTTTAAAAAAGAAACTTGTGTGGTATAACAGTTGCATTGTTGGACTAAGATCAAGGAGACATGGTTTCAAATCCCCACTAAGCCATGTGGATATAACTTTGAGCCAATATATCTCAGTCTAACCCTACAATCCAGAGTAACTACGGGTGCACATAAAAGGCATTACGTGTACCCGTAGTCACTGCACCACCTAGTGAAAACCTATGGGAAATTCATAGTGCAATCCAGAGCAAATTGTTCTTACACTGGAGCAAGGACTCCCCGTAGTTACTCTGGATTGAGTCCTTCAGCTGTCTTCTTATGTTTACTGTTAAGGAGAAAACATGACGCAAGGAGTATTGTTCCAATCTGAGAATCTTGAACACAGAATGGGTAAAGTTGTAGTAAACAAAGTTAGTGAAGGTTTTAAAAAAAATTTAAATGTACTATAAGCCACCTTGATTATTTATTTTAAGATGAATAAATAAATAATTCAATAAAAGGACAGGGCAAGTAAATGGTCTAGGTATTTCCCAAATGGTGGGTCTTGATTCATGAGCCTTGGAAGGACTTGGGGGGAAGGCAGCAACATCTTTTCCAGGATTGGGCTGATGGGGACAGAGATTTTTTTAATCTCATTTATCTTGTGCTTGACTCTGGTTGGGTCTGGGGACCCACAGATGCCTCTGGAGGGCTCCTCAAGCCTAAGAAAATTTTAAAATAGCGAAGAGTGAAAAACTTGCTATTTTAAACTTTTCTAAGGCTCAGGGAGCCCTGCAAAGGTGTTTACGGGGCTCCATGCCCCCCCCCCAATTTCCAGACAGCAGAGGTAGGGGAAAAAACCATCTGACACCAGCAGCTTGATCGTGGGAATTGTGGCTTTGCCTTTTCCATTCATCCCCAAACAGACATGGCACAATCCTAACCAATTTAGGCCAGCTTAACTTACCTGGCATATCTTCCCATGGTGATGTGGGTAGGTCAATGTATGGTTCTGCACTAGCCTAACCCCCCCTCCCGCCCCGCCCCGGGACTGAGGCAGAAGTGCCCCCGGTCAGCATAAGATTTAAGCCAGGACTTATGTAAGCATAACTGGATGTTAGTATTGCAGTCTGAGTGGCTTCCATTCTCCAAACAGAAGTTTGGGAACCACTGGAAGAAAGTGTTGAAGTGCAACAATAGCACAATCCTAGACATGTCTATTCAGGAGTAAAATCCAAGTGATTTCAATGTTAAGTATTCCCAGGTAAGCATGTTCAGGATTTGTAGCCAAAATGGATAGAAGCTGAATTCTGATATCAAGACAGAGATAACCAGAAACCTGGTAACTAAGAGATCACAGCCAAGAAATATGTCCAAGTTAGGCAGCAGAACCAAAACATTAAGAAAGGTCATCTTAGAAGAAGGAAAAATGTATTAACCAGATAATTGACACTAGAGCCAGCCAGGAAGCAAGTGAAATCCAAGAGAAGACTGGCCTTGTAAAGCATGCAGGGTGATGTGACAGATGCTTCACATTGATGTGAAGATGTGACATTGCTTGTCTCAGTGTCGCAACTTGACAGAACACGGAGCTGTTCTCAAACACTCCAGTTGAGTGTCTGTGCATTCAAAATGTGAAGTGTGTGACATCCTGCAAAGCTTAGAGGTTCACAACTTTTGCAGAAATTTATAAAAGCAAACAAAAGTTGCCCCAGTACATAAAATATACTACTAGAAATAAAATTCTAGAATTACTAACAGAAGAATGTTTACTTACTTGAGGCTTAAGTCATTTTTTGCTTTTCATACATTCTGCAATTGATATTTGCTTTTCCTTTCTCTCATTTTTTATTCTCTATGGAAAGTCATGCATACCTTTTATCCATGCATAGCATGGTCACAACTTCTAAAAAGGGTCATTATAATCTACTGTACATCTATTTAGAGTACAAGCAGTAAAAACTGCACTAAAATTTGCTTAGGATGCAATCCTAAAGACACTTTCCTGGGAATTTCAGTGAACACAATGGGGCTTACTTTTGAGTAGACATGGTTAGGATTGTGCTCTTAGGCTGCAATCCTAAAGACACTTTCCTGGGAGTAAGATCCATTTAACACAGCGGGGCTTACTGTTGAGTAGATATGGTTAGGATTGTGCTCTTAGAGAAGTAAATTTTTCACTCTTGTACCCAGTTGTCCAAACGCATTGTGCCTGTTACAAATAGCAGTTGAGTAGTTAATTTTATGCAGCTGTGCACACACACCATGTTTCAATTTCTATTTATTAGCCTGAATGGCATTTGTCCATTTTTTAAATAAATATTTCATCTTTCCTTAAAAATAATTTAAATTTGACAGATGAAAAACTAGTCTCCTTTTGTGTAGTTACTACCTTCATAATGTCAACTGACATCTACTACAATTAATGACACACTCAAATGATGGTAGCATAAAAACTATTAATGTGGAACATGAGAGAGAGAGAGAGAGAGAGAGAGAGATATTAAATTTGAAGCCAAGCTGGACTGACCAAAATTACATAAAAGCACTCGGGAAATGCAGGTTTTCAAGAGTATGATGCAGATTCTTTGCTAAAATAAATTCTTTTTAGATATCTCTGTCTGTACATGGAAAAGTCTAACATGGCACTAGCAAAAGACAAAGTACTGTTTTCTCTTGAAAAAGAGATAGCTATAAATCATTTTGACAGTTCCTCTTAAAATTCCACAATAGGCTTTAAAAATCCCCCACTCATTAAATTTGTTAAGATCGCAGAGTCCATTTTTGTAATTTTATCCAAACATTTTAATCAGAAAAATGAAAGAAATGTTTTAAATAGAATACCATTGTTTATATTAAAATAGAAGTCTCATAACATTCAAATCTCTTCCTTAGAAAAAGTTCTACCAAATCCTTGGAGGAAGCCCTTATTGATACTAGGAGTGCTATTCCTCCCTCCCCTCTGTCTCCCCTCCCCCCAAATATCTTCATATACAAATGTAAGTATCTCATGTTATGAGATACATGAGATGTAAGTATCTCATGTTATACTTAACATGAGGTTGGTTTCAAGTGGGGTACCCCAAGGCTCTGTCTTGGGACCGGTTCTCTTTAACATTTTCATTAATGACTTAGAGGAAGGGATACAGGGGAGCCTGATCAAATTTGCGGATGATACCAAGCTGGGAGGAGTAGCAAACACAACAGAAGACAGGAGAAACTTCCAGGAGGATCTGGATAAACTAGAATACTGGGCTGTAAGAATGAATTTCAACAGGGAGAAGTGCAAAGTTCTGCACTTAGGAAATAAAAACCAAAAATACATGTATAAAATGGGGGATACTTGGCTTGGCAGCACAACATGTGAGCGGGATCTTGGAGTCGCCGTGGATCACAAGCTGAACATGAGTCAGCAGTGTGATGTGTCTGCAAAGAAGGCAAATGCCATTTTAGGCTGCATTAAGAGGTCTGTAGCTTCCAAGTCGCGAGAAGTTCTAGTTCCTCTTTATTCAGCATTGGTCAGACCTCACCTTGAGTACTGTGTTCAGTTCTGGGCACCTCACTTTAAGAAAGATGCAGCCAAGCTGGAGCAAGTCCAGAGGAGAGTGACAAGAATGATCAGTGGGATGGAAGGGAAGCCCTACGAGGAAAGGTTGGGGGAACTTGGGATGTTCAGCCTGGAGAAGAGGTGGCTGAGAGGTGACACGTTTGCCCTCTTCAGATACCTGAAGGGCTGTCATAGGGAGGAAGGGGCTCATTTGTTCATAGCTGCTTCTGAAAGCAGAACTAGAACCAAAGGGTACAAACTGCAAGAGAAGAGATTCCGGTTGGATATTCGGAAAAAATTCCTGACAGTGAGGGTGTTTCGGCAGTGGAACAGATTGCCAAGGGAGGTGGTGGACTCTCCCTCACCAGGGATTCTCAAGCAGAGGCTTGACAAGCACCTGTCAGGGATCCTGTAGGAGGATTTCCTGCTGCAGGCAGGGGGTTGGACTAGATGACCTACTAGGTCCCTTCCAACTCTATGATTCTATGATTCTATGAGATACACTGGTTAGATGTATCACAGTGTGTGGCACCATATGGCTGTATGCACAACAGCTCATTTTGAAATAGGTTATATCAAGTTGATAAATTGAAAAACTGGCATGTAAACACAGTGTTATCTGTACCATGGGCAAATTGCTTGAACTTTATTAAGTATGTTTAAATGAAGGATTGACTTGGAACATTTAAGGGGCATTAGATGCCCATCCACCTCATTAGTAGCCCAATCCTGATCTGTGCAGTGCCCCAGGACTGCTATGGAGCCAAAATGGCTGCTTCTGTATTCTGAGCGCTTATCGGGCAACCGCTGGCAGCAACTCCGGTGAGCTGGACTTTTGTCCCCTTCCACTGGTTAAGGGAAGTAGACCCTCAATTGGACTAGTTTCTGCAGCAACCCTTGGGTCCCACCTCTCCCTGCTCCCTCCCCCCATGTCTCCTCCTTACTCTATTCCTGCTCTTCCCCCCGAACCCTTGACTCCCCCATGTTCCCCCACTGTCCTTTCTACTGCCTGATAGATAGGGCAACTGCCAAGCTGTAGAGCATCAGTGCAGTACCAGCTGGAACTGAATTAGTGCCAGCGCTGAGACTCACAAATGTGCTTTACAGTATGCTTGCAACACTCAGCACTGGCCAAATAAGCTGAGGACTGGGCTCCAGTACTAATGTAGGCCTATAAACCTTCAAAATAAATGGGTTCTTAGAATCTCTGAACAACTGCAGTTTTTATAGTTTGCATTCTGAACTCTTGTTTATTTCTTCCCATTCCAATTCTTTCTCAAAGGTTTGGGTGAGATAACATTTGGGCAAGATTTGATCTCTCAAAACAAAAAGGGGAATATGATAGTGGTGACCAAAATGAGCCTGAGGATCCACACGTGAGTCTGACATATAATGTGTGGCTTTTGGAAATACATTGGCTGAGCTCCCTTTGCATCACAATTAATATTAAAAGCAAATAAACATTTTTTCAAGCTTTATAAGTACTGAATCTAATGCTTGAATCTAATGCTCCCCTTTTTCAGCCGAATTTAGTCTCCAAATCAAGGTGCACATTAGATTCGATGGTGAATAAAATTCAAGTAAATTCAAGTAAAGATAAGAAGTGTGGGTAGTATTTATTTTAACAGTATACCACATTGTAATAAAAATGTAATATGAACCCATTGTTGTATAAAGTAGTGTAATTAGGTAACAATCGTAACATAAATTGTCACATTATTGGGTGGCGCAAGCGGTTAAGGCGCTGTGCCTGTCAACCAGCAGGTCAGGGTTCGAGACCCGGGTCGGCCCCACAAGATAGGGTGAGCTCCTGTCCTTAGCCCAGCTCTGCAACG
The DNA here is from genome assembly GCA_030015325.1 of Cryptoblepharus egeriae. Taxonomy (NCBI): domain Eukaryota; kingdom Metazoa; phylum Chordata; class Lepidosauria; order Squamata; family Scincidae; genus Cryptoblepharus; species Cryptoblepharus egeriae. The sequence continues at coordinate 181,139,251 of JAREYC010000001.1, read as the reverse complement.
CCAGCTGGATCCAATCGTATGGGCTCTGCCTTTCCATTGGACTAATTCAGTGGTGTGGAGAGGGGGGATTTGCTGCTTGGGTAACAGCCTATCCTCCATAACAATCCAACCCAGGCTTTCGTGCTTCGCATGCAGCGAATGCAGCGCCGAGCACGATCCCATAGTCTTCCAAGACTGTCGGAGGCCTGCTTTTTTTTTATTGTTAAATAGCTCAATGAAGTATGCAGCAAAATTAAATTTTGCAACCTTTTCTTAACCTCAAGCCTTTTAAAAGAGGGGTGCTCATTAGATTCAATGGCACATTGGATTCGGGTAAATATGGGTTTTTCTCAATAGTTATGGAGTTTTTCAATTAAAATTTTCAAGTAAAATTCTTTTCATTTTACTTATATTCTACTTTTTCTTCACAAAAGAAGCCTGTTAGCTAATAGAAAATACTGATAATTATGGTAATAATCTAGTCTTATTGGCAGGAGCTGGGACAAGTGGGCGCTCACTCTGGCTACAATCCCAGAGTTAATTACAGGACCTTTTAGACCAACACAGTTATGGTGCCACCTATGGGAAACCTATGGGAAATGCAAAGAGCAATCCAGAGTAAATTTTTCTTATGTCTTCCCTTAGTAACTCTGGATTGTAGGGACTGTTGTGCAATATTCAGATCTCAAACAGCTGACCTGTAATCTTCAGGTCAACAGGCACAGTGACTTTAACCACTGAGCTCTGCTGTTCCAATCCCACTGAACCACTGCAGAATAATCTAATCTGACTTTTAAAAAATTGTAGGGATACCCCCAGTGAAGAATCCTTGCATTAAACAAAGCATTATGGTCTAAATATAAATAAGTAAAGGAGAAAATTAAGGACCCCTGCTGTTTATCTATGAAGCATAAACGATGATACAAAACTAAAATCCAAAGGACTGTGAAGATGTATACATATTCAGCTAGGAGACTAATTACAGAGACATTTCAACTTGATCCCACAGTATAATGAAGGACAGACAAGGATTAATGGAGCTTTCAATGATCCTGTGCATTTTTTCTCTAATATAATTAGAAATAGAACAAAGGCCAACTTACTTGATGTAGTAAGGAACTTTGTTATGTGAAACTGATCTCTGCCATGGTAGCTGAACAGAGGCTGCAGATTTAAAGATACAGGCGGTAATTATGAAACAGTAAGAAACAATTATAAATTTTTAGAATTAGAATTTTGTTATAGTATAGTACTGCATAATAATTTTACAACTTCATAGCAATCTAGCCCACTAGCTCAGGCCTGGGCAAATGCTGGCCCAGTATTTCTCAATACAAGTTATTAGAAATGCAGACATTGGCTGCGCTCTGAGAATATTTGGCACTTGACCAAACACAGCAGCACACTGCAGGATTCCTGCTGTGAATGAAATCTTGGCTGCAACATGAAGTAAAACATACCTACACACACACACACACACACACACACACACACACACACACACACACAGAACTTGCACTGTACAGGCGCTTCCCACCCCTCTTTCTGATGGTTCCACTCTTTCAACACCTTTCAATTATACTCAGAACTCATTCATTCAACACATATTCCACTCTTTAAACCTCTCTCTGCTGGTCTAAAGTCTTGTCCTTTCCTGCTATTGATTTAGATGTGACATGGTGATTAAACTGTTTTTGGCATTTCCTTATGATGTTATTCAGTAAATAACCATTATTCAAATACATAAGATACTAATGGCCCACACATGTCTTTGTTCATTTTACTGTAATTTATTATTTTTGGCTATGCTATAATAAATATGTGTTATTTAGGCTTTTGCAAGTGATATTTATGTCTTTTCAGTGACCATTTTGCATTTGCAAGCTGAAAAAGACTGGGTTTCAAGTTCCAACAATTTTCACATTTTGGACAGTGCTCCAGTCCCTAATCCGCCCAATAAGTGGAGGATGCATGTACTAAACCAAGAGTTGGAACCTGGTCAATAAATATTTTTTGAAACAGTAATGAGCAATCTTTGGGTGGCTTGAGGAACATGTCTTGCCCAGGTGAAAAGTAATGATTGACTCTACCATGTATTTCATTTGCCCACTCCTGCAATTTACTAGTTCATCATTTGCCCATGCAACCCATTAGCTGTCTCTCTGAATGAGACTATACTATCAAGCAAAATGTATTGCCAGCACTTACTGGAAAGAAAATTTTGTGATACAGGTCCACAATCCCAGTGTGCTTCTTGTAGTAGTTTAAGGCGATCCTCAACTGATACCTGTATATACACAACATATACAGAAAAATTTTTTAAAAGGTTTCATGAAAAGCAGTCATTCAGCAGTCAGTCATTCAACAGCTTACAATCTGTTTTTAGCAAAGGTATGCAGCAGGTGCATTTACTCAGCTCACTGACATCTGTTCTCTTGTTTTTCATGTTTAAATACAAGCTGGTAATGATTTTTCTGTAAGCAATGCAAATCAATAATAAACAGAATTTTCAGTGACTAACAGTGTCCATTGAAATTTCTGCTCCATTCTTCTCTTCCCTTGTCCAAATGTCTGTAGTCAGCAAGCCTCATTTCGGTTCTATTGATCCTACAGCTGGCTTTTACAAGGAACCTCTTTTGAGCATGCTGTTTTGCTGGTTGACAAGATGGGCAGACATCCTCCTGGTTTACTAATTAAATGGCACTTGCATATACAGCAGGAGTCTGGCTGCTTAGTCAAATCTCTGGAAGGCATCAAAAGCACTCCAAACATAAAATTGCATTGCAAGAAACACAGAGAGATGCCACAGAAATGTTAATAACTTCACCAAATGACACAACAGTTTCTCAGCACATTACAACTAAACACAGCAGGTTGTAGATGTCAAAGATAAAAGAACTTCTCCTCTCCACATTTTTAAATAGTTCAAACTTTCCATTTTTTTCTTCCAAACAAAAAAAACTTTGTCTTGGAAAAGGAAATAAAGCAAATAAGCTGGAAAACACATAAGACTTTTGAGGACCAGTGTTAGGGAGCAATGGAAAGAGAGAGGTATGCCTATTCGTTGACTTCCCAAATGCAACTGATGGGGCCCTGTGGGAATAAAGATGCTGGACCAGATGGCTTTCAGACTGGTCCAGCAAGGGTATTCCAATGCTTTCAGGTCATGATGTAATAGTTAATCATGCTAGGAATCATTACATCCCAGGTTAAAATCCCCACCTATACACAAAAACGAATTGAGTGACCCTGGACTAGTCAATCCCTTTTTCAGCCTGATCTATATCACAAGGTGTGATGTGATCAACAAGGGGGGTGGTTTCTGGTGCATTCTGGTGACCCGAGTCTGTTCCAATGCCAAAGTCAAAATGATAAAACTCTATAGGGGACAAAGGCAAAGAGAAACAGTTCTAGAAAGTCTCCCTCCCAGTTAACACAAGTCAGCAAAGAGACAAAAGTTTTATTTTCTGTTGTGTAAGCTGCCTTGGATGCCCTTACAGCCACTGGGAGAAAGGAAGGATATAAATTGCTTACATAAATAACAAATAATAAATACTATTTACCAATAGAAATACCACACCCAAACTTAGGTAATCAATATTTCCAAATGCCAAAATAAACCAAAGTGTACCTGTAAAAGTTTCCAGCGCATATTGAGGTCATCTAGCTGTCGGGATATCTTCAAGGATGGATGAATGTCAAGAGGAGACAGCTGACTGGATAAATCGTTGACTGCTTTAACTTTCAAGTTGATTGGTGCAATTTCTTCTCTAAAAGCCTAGGTTACCAAACAAACATACATCTATTCTTTAAAAAAATGGCTCCATGATTTACAGCCTGCACACAGCACAAGCAACTTACCTCATTCATTTTCCCCTGGGAAAGCCTCCCCCAAGATACATCACACTAAAGGCGAACAATTTACAGTAATTTTCTAGTAATACTTAAAATTTGGAAAGTGGCTGAAATATCCTGAGTTTTTTTAAGAGATATATTGAATGTTAAGGAATACCTCTCCATACTGCAAGATGCAATACAACACAGACATATCCAGAAAGAAAAAATAGTTCAAACAGCCACTGCAGAAAGTTAGGAAGCAAATTAGAGAAAAAAGACACTTAAGGTTCAAATCCTGTTTCATGTAAGTACACAATGGGATTTTCTTTAGAGTAAACAAATACAGGATTGCACAGCAATAGAAATTCATTATGACAACCTAGTGCATCTCAATATTTATTCAGGACCTTCCTCTTGCCTATCTTGATAAATTGTACATGGGGTCTGTAAATCATGAAAATTAGAAAAAAGTTTGCTCAACAAACAAAAACACTTTGTGTTCCCCCTACTTCTAACTGCTGCCCTCTATCAAGAATTACTGATCAGTTCACTTTAACATTGATTCTGGTTTGGGGATTCTCAACAGCAGACTATAATCTCAACAGATGCTCCTTTTATTCATTCCCTTCTCTTTGCTGTTCATTATACAACTGTTAATAAGACATGACAAATCACCTATCAAAGGCAGAAAGAAAGACTGCTTCCTGCCAGCTTTCAAAACCTTCCTTTTGTGTTTATATTAAAATGAAATATAGGGGAGGCATGGCTATATCAACTCTTAAATCAACAGCAGTGAAGATATAATTGGAGACACATGTTTGCAAAGATATTAATCAAGTTGATTGATGTTAGCTCAATCATTATTTGAAAATAAGAAGGAAATGTGGAAAGGGTATCTCATGTGCGATGCTACATTACTTTAAAAAGTATTGCAATTTATTATTTTTCCGATGTTTAACTTTTATATATGGCTGGTAAATGAATCTCTAAGACATGTGCTAAAATGTCCATTGACTTCCCAACTATTTTCCCCCCGATTACTGTTTATTTTGCTTTTAGTACAGTAGTCTAAAAGCACTATACTATGCATGAATACATTGGGAGAAAGCACCCATTGTGTTCAATGGGGCTTACTCCCAGGAAAATGTGTATAGGATTTCGGTCAAGGATTCCAAGACATGCAGCAGTAGCATACAGAAAAGTTGATATTTCAGTGGTGGTTCATGACATGAGTTCATCCAAATACAACTAGAATTATTTTAGCTCACAAATTTGCCAAAGCTTTTCTAAAGAGGGCTTTGCCCCTTCTGATGAAATCCAAAGATTTTTTGGAGTTGGGCTTAAATGGGGCTCCTTTGGGAGGAACATTCACAGGTATTCTCAGTACAGTAAAGTATGCAACTGTATGTTCTAAATTTAGACTGCATATCAAACATAAATTTTACATAGGCCAAATTTGGCCCCCCGTACCTATTTATCTGGTCCCATTAAACTTGTACTCACTCAGCTTGACAACTGGGCTTTCATGTCTTGAAAATATGAACAAGGGGTGTGTGTGTGGGTGGGTGTGTGTGCGCGCGTGAACAAATTCTCTTTTATTTGCAAGAGCAAAGTGCTTATTTCTGGCCATCATCCACTTAATGATGAAACTTTCTGATTAATGATGGGCACAATCCAGAGTAACTACGGGGAGTCCTTGCTCCGGTGTAAGAACAATTTGCTGTGGATTGCAGTATGAATTTCCCATAGGTTTTCATTAGATGGTGCAGTAACTATGGGTACATGTAATGTCTCTTACGTGCTCCCGCAGTTACTCTGGATTGTAGGGGATGTCACTTCTGCCCCTCAGCAGGCACCATGAACACTAACTTTGGCCCTTTGTATTAAATGAGTTGACATCATCTTCATCAATGACATCATTGATCTAAATGCTTGAATAACAGATCATCTTGCTCTGTGTCTACCTGCAGCTCCTTTGATTCATGACACCTTTCCCAAATATATCCACTCTCTTCTATTTCCACTACCTTGCACCCTACTGCCATCCATTTCCTTACACTCTACAGCCACTGCAAAATATAGTAATATTTTATAAAACATAAATATATTCTACATAAAACAATTGAAATAAGGAAATTGGCATGTATTATAGTGGCTTAAATCATTTATCCCAGGCACAAGAATGTCAGAGTCCAAAACTGATTATGAACAGCTTTTGAGTACAGATATGCAAACATTTTCTACTGATTGGATTTAAAATTTCATTTGTTTGTTGAACATAATACGGAAAATGAAACGTGCTTACTGTTGCTTTATCAATGTGATCCTGCAATGAGTCCATCAATGTATCTCCTGCAGGTTTCCACCCATTCTGCACATTCTCTGCTTCTCTCAGATCAGCATCTAGGTCATCCATAGAACACTGCAAGTCCTTCAGTTTCTCTAGTGCTTTGTCCACTTGCTTCTGCCAACTGTTGGCACAGGTATTCAGGCTTTCCCACCTCTCTTTCACTTCTGCAGACTGCTTACGCATAGCTTTGGCAATCTTCTGTGCCTTTTCTTCAGGGGTCAACTCTGTGGTGACAAATACTGCTATGTCAGTGTGATTACAATTTGAAAGAATGTGCTTCATATGAAACAGCAAGTGTTGTTGTACCTCATATTCAGTGTTGAACAATACATTGTATAAACCATGGCACCAATTCTTAAGCTAGAGTGAGCACACAAAGACATACACCTTTAAAAACCTACTGCACTGTCAAGGCCATCTCAAAGACAAGGCCAAAATTTATAAAACTGCTGATGGCCTTTTCCACAGTAAACAGCTAAACAGCCAAAAATTCAATTACTTCAGTACTCCAATGCAGCTTGACCATTGTCAAAATGGTGAGAAGGGGAGGGAAGGGAGGATACTGGGCATGAAAAGCAATGTCTTGATTATTGATAAATCTCACCCATATTAAGCAGGAGCAAACACAGCAGTCCTTTTTTTCTTCTGGAATTCATGTGCTCAATACAGGTATCCCATAAAGGAAATATTTTTTTAAAAAACTGGCAGAGCAGCCAGGCAGCAGTTCAGGTTTGCGAGTAGCAGAGATGGGGAAGTTTCTAGAGCACTCTTGGAGCAGAGAAGTTAACAGGCTAGTGTAACAATAAACACCAAGGGACCATTGAACATGCAGTCCATTGGTAATCACCTCATTGGGAAGGTACCAGTTCCATGCGCATGCGGGCCACATGTCCACAGAGACATGTTTGGACAACAATGGATCCACAGCTCTAGAACCGGGGATGCGCACCACTCCCTAGAGTCAGTCACATTTAGCAGGGCACCTGCGGGGGGACACCTTTACCTTTTTAAGTGATGTACATCTATATTACCAGAGCACAACAAATCCTGGACAGGCTTTTTCTATCTAAAACCAGTCCTTAACATGTAGAAGGTACTGTTTGCACAGCAGGCATTGTCCATTCTAGTTACAAAAGGCAGGGTGCAATCCTAAGCAATTTCGGCCAGCATAACTCACCTGTGCACTGCCCTAACCCCCCTAGGAGTCAGACAGAAGTGCCTTACAACATTTTTGTGACATGCTCAAGTCAGCATAGGACTTATGCCAGGGCTTATGCCGGCCTAACTGGAGATTAGGACTGCAGCCTATGAGAAAAAGTATATGAATGCTCTGAAACTTCTTATAGAACAAGTACAACTCCATCTAGAACAAGGTCTAAAATAAAAACAAAACCCAATCAGAATCATCATCTTGCTCAACCGAAGATCAGATCCTCTGGGATCTAATACAGATCCCAGTTTACACATGATTCACACTAGATGATGAAAGTGGTAAAGAAGGAAGAGTTAACAGTTTAAATATCTGAACCAGCCCACCCTATTGTATCATGTAGATGCTGAAAAGCAGGGGAGGCAAGGTTGTGCCCTGTGGGACTCCAGTCTCCATGTCCTGGACCAGAGCAATCTTTAAAATCCCAGGAATCTTCTGGAATTGGTCCTCCACATGAAAAGAGAACCACTGAAAGACAGTGCACTGTGGGCAGTCAACGCAGAAAGATAGCATCTAAAACTCTTGAGAAGTTGAGGAAACTCGACAAAACTGTTCTGTCCCCCATTCTTCTGCCAACATATTGCAATTCATTCATTATGGTTACGAAGGCAGTTTTTTTGAACCCAAGTCCTAAAACCATACTCAGATCGATCTGAGTTGTACTCAGTTGTTTCAAGAATGATTTCAAGAACCAAGAATCAAACTGATTTCAAGAATTGTTTCAAGAATATCTGGAATTTCACAACTATCTCTGCTACAGGATCTCTTCCAAGAAAGAAATACTGACAACCAAATCATTATTAAATCTTCCAAGTTCAAGAACAACTTTTTCAGAAGCAGTCTGATGACAAATTATTTCAGGGAGTATGTAGCCAGTGCCTCTCACCACTTCCTGGCTCCAGTAAACCATTAAGCAGTACTTCTTCTCTAAGCAGCCTGACTACAGGCCATTATAACCAAAACTAGACTACACTGAACTGTTGAAAGAATAATATCCAAGTCAAGGTGAATGTGCACTATTTTATCTTCAAAGTTATTGAAAGGAGTCGCAGTGTGCCTCCAAGAGTCCCTTAACAAGCTGGAGTACTGTGCTGATATTGTACAGTAATTAAAATAGAATTCTTTAAGTGGTAAAAAGTCATTTGAAGAACAGCTTTATTCAGTGTTGCTTTGAAACAGTGATGGTGCTTTAGAACGGGAAAATATTGTCTACGATATTTTGCTATTTAGTATGCATTTTCAGTTTAGAAAAGAGCTTGGGATTGCTTGTAAGCCTAATTTCAAAAGACATTTACTGATAGTATTTATATACTGGTTTTCCATGAAAGTTCACAAAGTAGTTTATAGAGGAAATCAAATAACTAATGGCTTCCTATCTCAAAAGGGTTCTAAAAATTTGCAAACGAACACAAGAAGAAGGAACTAGAAAAGACATTGCTGGGGTGTTGAGGGACAGTTACTCTCCCTGCTAAACAAAAAAGGAACACCCACTTGGTAAACAGTGCCACTTATCTATTTAACAGGAGTTACAATTTATTAAAAAATTGTAGTGTCAAATGAATGTGTTTTCATGAGTAATTAAAATGCTTGCAGTCTAGTCACTTAGGGTGTTACTATATTTCTGCACATTAAATGCTTGTCATATTTGCTATTTAATGAGTACCTGGAAAAGCAACGTATAGGGGTTGAACAGAACGAAATAAATTTGTCAGCAGTGACAATTTTCTTGGAACAATTTTTCATTATTTCTTAATAAAAGAAGCCGGTATGATAATACACCACTTCTTTGTATTCTGGCAAAAACAGACTGTGCACTGCTAGTTGCCATTCTGTTCCTACATCCCTTAACAAGCATCTGGGTGTGGGTTTGTTTTTTTCAAATTGAACTTTGAACATTACGTCCACTTCAGCAGCTGCTCAAAAAGGATTAAAAAGTTGCCTGCTAGAAAACAAATATGTCTTGATCATGATCCATTTGCAGCAACTTTGTTTTCAATAAAGGTAACATTGTTACAAATTAAGCCTCTGGCCAAGGTGAATAATATGGTCATTAAAAAAAATACTATTGCTATAAAATATAATAAATACCAGGAAAATTACTTTTAGAGCAGAAAAATAGAGCACAAAACATAAATAGGCATGAACTTTGAAAGCCAAATTTAAAGGGACAAAGTGGCTATCGTGTCCCATTTCAGAGTCACCTGAATTACCAGGATTAGGATGTGAAGACACAAGTGTATGCTAGACTTCTCTTTGCAGACTTCTCTATGTTGGCGTTGGATGGCTTATATATATGCTGTTCTGTGAGGATGTGGAATTTTACTCCCAACACCTTGAAACTGTCTTTCAACTCTTTTGGCCTCCACAAATAACTATTATTGTATGTGGGATCAGGTATAGCTAAGATTCAACACAACTATAAGAGCATTTCCATCAAATCTGATGAGCTGAGGAAGGCCTTAAAGTATCTCTTTTTTGGAAATTTTGAAAATTTCGCTAGGACACCCACCAGGTAGCTACTAAATGATGAGACTTAAGAGATTTTATTACAGTAGGTATGAGTCAAGTTTGTGTAACATCTTTTTCCTTTGAAAAACAACTTCCAATTTTCCTTGTAAAATATAAACATGCTTTTATTGACTTACATTCTGCCTTTCCTTTTGCAAAAGTGTGCTGAAGGCAGTTAATTATAGAAAAAGATTAAACAATTAAAATGACAATGAAACAGTAACATGGCAAGAAGCAATAGGTAATCTGTCCCTAAAAAAACCAGCCAGACGTGCAAAAAAATTCACACATCTGGTAGATGAAACACAGGCAGAAGCAGAATGATTGTGAAAGTTTACTGCAAGGTAATTAGAAAGGAAGCCAAATGCTCTTTCTAGGAAGAGAGTTCCATAGCGTAGGTGTAGATGAAGCACAGCTAGATGCAGCTATGGTAAGGACTCTCTAATTTGCCCAGGTATTTCTCCACACAAAAACACAATACTGAATTTGGTACAACTTTGGATCATGTTTATTCATGATGACACCACATATTCAAACAAAAACTTCAGTCCTATGACCTTCTGAAGTAAAGCAAAAAAAAAAATCCTATCTGGCCCCAAAAGCTGCCAGTTAAACTGCAATCCTAACCATGTCTACACAAAAGTAAGCCCCATTGTGCTCAATGGGTCTTACACCCAGGCTATGTCAGCACACAGTAGACTGGATTCTTCAATTGCCACACCAACATCATGCAAGGAGATCCCTTTGCGCCTTAGTTCTCACTTAACAGGTCCTCTATAGGCCACATTTACATATGGGGTAGGAGCGCTCCCCCCACATCTTCGTTCTGTTATCAGCACAACCCAATAGGAAGGTCTCCCTGTCTGACTTTAACAGACAGGCAGGTATATATGGAAATACTGGTAACTGAACTTTATGCATTATACTGTATTAGCTTTAAAAAACAAATATTTTACATCTTGATATTAACATAAACATAAAATTATGGATTTGAAACTTTTGTCCATTAATCATTATATTATTTTCATATTTAACCCTTCTGAACCAAGTTTGGGAGACAGCATGCATAACAGCAAATGCTGCCTCATGAAGGCTACAGCCTCTATTCTGCAAACCTTTAATATGTAGTCTTGCCAGATGGTACCTAACATAAATAGAATGCATATTGCATAAATTACTTGTAACAAATATTTATTATTTTATTCAAAATGACTTGGGGAACTTTTCACATTTGTAATTAAAGGGTGGAACAGATGGCAAAAACTTAATCTAAAATGAGAAATCCATAAAAATAACTGGCTGTTATACAATTACTATTATCAGGTAAATTTTAGGAATATTTATTAGCTTATTTGTACAAACTCTTTATAATTCTCAAACTAGGACTGGGAAAGAAAACTGGTTAGACCACTACATCTGCACTGCTCCTCTTGAATTCTAGAGATATATGGTGGAGTTGCACTAATTGCCATCAGTTATAAACCACACTGCATGGCTCACCTCCATTTGAGACTCTTCAGTACATTTCTTACAATGAGTATGAAAGTTCTCAACAAATTCAGCATGATGGCAAACTTGCCATTGCCAGCAAACTCAGAGCAGAAGGGAGATAGAGAGGGAACTGAAAGATGGGGTGTCAAGAGACACAAATAGAAAGAAGCCACAGATACTAATTGCTTTCTGAAAGACTGACTCCTAAGGGTGAAGGGAGAAAAAGGAGGTAACCAACATGGAGGTGCAGAAACTCCTATGGAAACAGAGTGACATCCCAGTGTAAGGGATAGCAAAAGAGGGGTACTGACCTCTGGTATACAGATAATGGGAGAGAAGATATGTTCTGTGGATGTAGAGAGAATGTATTATGGAATGGAAATAGAGGAACAAATAAGAGAGCACATTATACAGGAGTATTTGTTATACACTGTTATATCTTGTATATACTGTAAAACACGGTGTATTTGTTATATTCTGAAAGTTAGGTTGTCCTAGGTAGGGATGTTGCTCATGGGGGTTTTGCACATTGTACAGTTGTATATTAAATACAAATGAATTAAATCACTCGCAAAATGTGCATCACCCCCCTTGAGAAACATCTCTCTATGCACATCACTCCCCATGTGCACACTTCCTCACAGTGCATCTGGCACTGGGCACCAAAATGGCTGGATGTCTATCAGTAAGTCTTCCATGTTAAGTCTTCCTTTTCACCCCCTTAAGGGTTAAATTTCTCAACATCAGTTTTTGGTGGGTTTTGATGTCACAGAAGGAACACCCTCCCCAAATACTTCAATGAAAAGTATAGGGAGGAAAACGTGTTGTACCCCTTTTCACCACCTTCCGGTTGGAATTTCCGAAAACCAGTCCTTAGTGGGTGCCTCCCACTGAAGGAACACTCTCTCCAAATTTCACACTTCTAGGCCCAGTGGTTTTGGCTGGGCATTGATGAGTCAGTGACTTTTTAGTTATATATATATATATATATATATATATAGATATATACACATATACACACACACATATATATATATATATATATATATATATATATATATATATATATATATATATATATATATATAACAAACCTGTGGGATTTATGGATATCTTTCCCCATTCATTGAAGGTTTTCTATACCCAAGAACCAACACTACTCCCCAAAAAATGCGCAGCAGAATTAGCAATATTTGTAGGATTACAATAGACATAACTTGAATAAGAAAGCTCTAATCTTTGAAATTTTGGTTGCTAATAAATGTTCAAGCAATTATGTTCAAGCAATCCAATTCAGCGATAAAAATTACAGACACAACACTCAAGTTTCATGCAAATAACATATGAACAAACTGCTTTGCCAATGTAAACCACCCACACGCAAAGGTGTCCATGATACACCTTAACACATCTGTAACTTCACAGCCTACTTTAGTATCAATCAAGCAAGTGAAAGCTAAAAAGAGTCTTTCAAGTCTCCCTGTATTGCATCTGTAGCCCCTGCTGGCATGAAGCACAGTATGAGGGATCAAACACACATGCTTGCTCCTGCTGCTTGCTTCCTGGTCTCAGCAGAGCCTTGCCCAAGGCATTGGATTTTTGTCTAATGTTTGCTACAGCAAGAAACTTGAATTTTCAGAGTAAGGAGAAGACACATATATTCGCATACATTTGAAGCTGGGTTTGAAGTTTGATGGCCTTTGGGATTATAAGAAAAATTTAGGGTTCTTTTTTAAATAAATAAGATTAAGTGGAAAGAGGTCAGGAGTTAATTAGCTACTCAAAAGCCTGCTACCCTTTAAAGGAAACCATTTACCAAAGCATCACTCACCAACCTAACACATTCAATGCTTATGAATTATGATTATGTTGTGTGAATATTACTGATTACTTTGTTCACATAAAGTAATGATCTGAACACATTTAAACTTGGAAAATATTTTTCATAATAATGCTACCAATTTAGAGGAATATTATACTATACATTCAACATCTCATCAAATCTACCTAATGTAGCATGGCAGTCACTTGGCTGTTCCAAACAGCCTGGGACAAGACCCAGCAGAGACCTGACAAGAATGAGCCTGGAATAAATGTTCATTTGTTTTAATAGGCAGGCATTCCTCATGTAAAACCAAAGCCGGGAGACCACGGAAATGGAATTTCTATGCAGCACAATAAACGCAAAATTAAATTAAAAGATTGGGTGTATGAAATAATGAATTTCTAATAAAACAAGCTGCTCCCAGTTAATACACTAATGGAAAAAAGGCCAAGAAAAGTGAACAACGATAAGGTAAAAGGCACAAAACTACAGTTGTAGTTCCAACTAGCAGATCGAAAAGAACTACTGAGCATGACCAGATGCCAGGCACAGGGCACCAGACACCAGGCACCATCATCCGTGCATCCCTACTATGCCCCTCCTACCAGCTACCCCTAATAGTCACCAGACACCAGGTGCTCGGCACCACCGGACACAGCATCAGGCACCCCAGAGTGGCAGTGAGTAGCAGACAGCACCAGGTAACTTTACTGGGAACCAGGTATTGGGTACCAGTGGGAATCAGGCACCAGTGAGCAACACTGGTACCAACAGGCAGCAGACACCAAATGTAAGCAATTAGTGGCACTAAACATTTAGTGGCAACGGGCACTAAAGGGATGCTTACATCACAAGAATTACACCCCAAAATTCATGCTCCTAGATATAGGTGTTAGGGCTGGGTGTTGATCAAAGTTTCAATTATCTAAGTTTCAATCATTTAAGTTTCAATTATTTCTTATGGGGAAACTCTCTTTGATATGTGAGAATTTTGGATTATAAGCATGTTTCCAGAACCAATTGTGCTTGTAAACCAAGGTACCACTGTATAGTAAATTGTTTAAGTAAATACTGACCTAGATATATATATATATATAATCAAAATACTGTATTTATTTGACTCTAATGTCCCATCAAATCCAATGGGCATCCTGATTGTGGAGACTTAACTACAGCTGAAAAAGGTGTTCATTAGGTTTGAGTAAACAGGGTATTTACCAAAGAAATCACATGTGTATCCTTAAGGCATCATAATTCAGAGAACTTGGATTTTTGATTCAGTGCCCTAAAATTATGTCTATAAATTAAAAAGACAATACAAACTGACCTAATTTTGAATGCAGGTTTTTTCTTGGTTCTTCTGGGCCTTCAATTGGCTGATCAGCAAGGAACACTCGTGCCTGGTCTACAGCATTGAGAATGGCTTGCTCTTTCTCCTTTAATTCACGTCTTAGGGCCTGTTCAACAGAAAAAGAAACAGGAATTATTTAAGACTGCAGATAACACTTAATTCTGAATCATCTCCACTTTCATATGCTCAGCTTGACTCAAAAAGTATGTCCAATAGTGAAATGGTACAGCCAGAATCCAAGGTTAAGCCAGTATGTAAAAGTTGTATTTGGGCTGCAGGAGGCATATTTACTCGGTTACATACATATTTACTCGGTTCTGCACCACCTCTGAAGACTGCACTGAACATAGTAGAAATGAGCAACCAGAGGCTGTTCTGCACTGCCAGGGAAGCAGTTGTGATCCAGCATATTGCCAGGTCCCAGCCCCCCTTCTGCTTCCTGTCTGTCTCCCCCCCCCCCCCCACTCCAAATCTCTGCTTTGGCTGAGATGGACCAGCACATCTTGCTGCTTCCCTGGTTCCGATGGTAGAACGGTGGTACAGTATTGTAGAACTGTGACACGAGAGTGCCTTACGGCACTTTTGCAACACTTTTGGATGCCTCAATATTTTGACCCTAAATCAGTTTTCTGCCACATAACACTACTAAGCCTTAGCATACAGGTGTAAATGACTAAAAAGAGACACAATCAAAGTGCATGAAAAGGGATCTAGATAATTAAAAAAAATTATTTCATGACATAATGCATTTTATATACAGTACATATTTCATAGATTTTGGGCCTTTTAGAATGGAATGCAACAGTAGAAGCTGCACTTATGTATCACAAAGACACACAGACAGGTACCATCAAATATTTATTTTCATACATGCATAGTCTTAAGCCATAGAACTGTGATTTTCAACCACTGACACACTGATGTCTGCATGGTAAGCCATGGGACGTTGGGGAGAGTTATTTATCAGCAGACCAATTGGGGGATTAGGGTCCCCTACCAGCAGCATGATGTGCCTGGTCAATGGTCAAAAAGCTGATGGTGTGCCTTGACAATTTTAGTTCCTTCTCAGTGTGTCACTGAGAAAATAATTTCACTTGACCTGTGATCCCACCCAGCCTCCGTTAGATAAGTAGCTACAACTGATTTATTTTTCTTTAAAAAGGAACATTAGTGGTAGCTTTTATACTAATGCCCCTGATATACACTGGCTGAAAGCCAATGCACTATAAATCAGAGGGATAAATCTAATAACAATTACAAATCCAGTATAAATCTAATTACAATTTTGTGGCTGCACATATGGATTAGATTCCAACATGCTCCACACAAGGTTTCTATATGTTTATGTCAAGGTTTATGTCCCTACAACTGGTTTTGAAATTGAGTGGACTTTGCAGTTTGCAGTTTGAAAATACAGTCTAGCACAGTGGTCTTCAACGTGGGGGTTGGGACCTCCTGGGGGGCTGTGAAAAGCTGGATGCAGCCATTTTGGAATCTGGCAGTGGGCACCTTTAATGTCATTTCCAGCCATGACATTGATTGCGGGCGGCTGGGTATCCCAGACAGATTGTCATTCTCAGCAGGGGATCCTGGGCTGAAATGCTCAAATACCACTGGTCTAGCAGGTGTGCTGAAGCTGATCACTGCCATTGTTACACATTCTAATTTCTGGAAAGCAATCTGTCCATCCAGGAATGGATTTGTCAGCTGGGCTTGAGAGGTGGTTCCTCACAAACGCATTATGATCTCAGCCTATTGGGATCTGGCTCCATCCTCACTCAAAAATATGGGAACTGTGCTAGGAAAAGACAGAAGTAGGGCTGAGTGGATATGATACAGCAGACATAAGGGACAGCAGAGTTTAAAAACTCTATCAGCAGTTGATGATGAAGTGAGTTGTCAAACAAACCATGGCAGCCATAGTTGACTGGCCAGACATGACACTGGAAACTATATGAGGTCCAATGGTTTTGAATTAACCCATTATAATGAGCCAGGTGTCTAGGAATCATTCTTCATTTAAAGTTTTGGATGGAAATGAAATGAAAAGCCTATCAAAAGGCAGTGACTGCGGAAAACACTTTTTATATGTTTTATACAATACCCCCCCCAAAAAAACTACATATCTTCTCTAACTTTATATTCAGGAATTTATTTTCTCCCTAAAGTACATAACAATTGTTGAGTCATGTAGCTCAAAACATTCATATGCGGATCCTCTGGGAGTGTTAGATGTTACCTTGATTTTTCTTTGCTATGAAACTGAACCAGTTATATAGGTAGATACAAAACAAGAGTGACTGGTTAATGATGACTGAACAAATAACAATTCAAGGTTGGAAACATTTTATTCAAACATCTATCCAAAAAAAATTAAGGCAATGTAGAATTTTATTACAAGGGTTAAGACCATGATCAAATCCTCAGAGAAAAATAACTTGATTAAAGCAGGGATTTAACCAACCCTGTTCCTCACAAAATGTGACAAGATTCAAATACAGCCAGAAATGAGGAAAAGTACTGCTTAATTGAGGAAAGATTACAAAAGCCTGAAGCATAATTATGTTCATTAAGGGCTGCCAACACCATTTTATGTAACTAGACTTCATTTGTAGGTCACAAAGTAAAACTTTATGTGATCTAAAACAAATTATTGATTTAGTCCAAGCGAAGTCTTGTCTAATATTTTAAGCAGCTATGAAAGTTTCTAATGTTAAATCTCATCATCATTAATGTTAAGGAAACTGATCAGCGGTGCATGAAACTATTTGTGTTCTGATGGGAAAACATGTTGCCTTGCTACATAAAAAATAGAAAACTGTTATATAAAGAAGTGTGGTTCTAAATTGGGTGCCACTATACCCTGGGGTGGTGCAGTAGTCACAGGGTGCCCCAGAACACAGTAGTGCCTTGTAAGACAAACATAATTTGTTCTGGAAGCATGTTTGTCTTACAAAACATTCTTTATACGAAGTAGATTATCCCATAGGAAATAATGGAAACTCAGAGAATTGATTCCACAACCCAAAAATATTCATACAAAAATATTAACTGTACGTAAAAATGATGACAAAACACTGTAATCAAACTCAAAACACTGAAATATAAATACAGTACATAATTACTGTAATATTAATTAAAAAACACTGTAATATACTATACAGTGAAATAGAAAACACTCTATGGAGAAGGATGACTGATTTTCACTAAAAGAGTCACTGGTGTCTTTTTCAGCAGATTTAACAAGGAAACTGTCTAATGAGACTTGCTGTTGTCTCCTTTTGATGATTTCACGGAAATGTGACATTGTATTGTCATTAAACAGATTGGAGATGGTGCAGATTGTAGCACCGGCTCACTTTACCCTTCTGCAGATGCTGCAGAGCTGGGCAAAATGCATTGCAGCCATTGGCTGCTGAAGGGCCTGGGGGGTGGAGCCCGGCTGTTACCGGGCTTGTTCTGCCCGGGGAAGATCAGTCGGGCTCCAGTAAGCGTCAGGGAAGGAGCCTCTTCATTTTCCTCCCTGCCACTTGCCTTTTGGTGCTTTTCGCCCTTGGGGTTGAGACTGGTGGAGGTGTGGGCTGCATTTAACTTGGGGGCTGGAGGTCACTCCCCCCTCCAATTGCTGGAGAGTAGGTCTTTGGCTGGCCCTCCCCCCCGTGTATTGGGGTGAGGGGTGGCCTATGGGCCTGCTAGATATAGAATTACCCATTAGGGGTATTTGTTTTAGGCAGTTAACAGTTTAGGATTGAAATTTTGTGCGGCCCCCTCCACTTCTGCATTTGGACGTCTGCCTGCTGTGTGGTATCCTTTGGTGAAAACAAGAGTACACACAGGGTGTGGGGTGGATTGCCCGGTGGGTGTCTCTACATTGTGTTATGGGTACAAGGGCCTGGAAATAGGGGGAAAGGGGCCTTGGCGTCCCCCTCCTCCATGGTCGGTGTAGAGGTCAAATTAGATAATGAATTGGAGGATGATGAAGTTGGGGCCTTGGTTCTTGTTAAATTGTGTGGCAACCAGGTCTTTTGACTACTTGTGGGCTTCTGGGCTTAGTCTTGCCCCCCACATTTTTGGGTCTTTGGCTGCAGGTTAGGTGTCCTCCCAAGCCTTGTTGTTGGTGTGAGGACCTTGGTCACTGTTATTGGTTCTTGCTGCTTTCTGCAGCCTATATATTTTCCAACTTCATCCATGCTGTAGGTGTGTCAGTTAGCTACATCTCAATTTCCCTGATTGCCTTAACATTTAGTAGGCTCTATGCATCGGGGACAACTCCTTGGCTTTAATGTAGTAGTAGTTTACTGGGGCAGTGTTTTTTGGTTAAATATG
Source organism: Cryptoblepharus egeriae (assembly GCA_030015325.1). Lineage (NCBI taxonomy): Eukaryota > Metazoa > Chordata > Lepidosauria > Squamata > Scincidae > Cryptoblepharus > Cryptoblepharus egeriae. Next base: position 181,120,374 of record JAREYC010000001.1, on the reverse strand, counting down.
TTCCCATCTGTAGTATGGACAGCATGGGTGGCTATGGCCCTTAGAGTGGCTTAGCCTTCTGAGGTGCTGCACGCACACATCAGCTTGAAGATTTAGATTTGGTAATTTGACATTGCATGTTGATAGATCTGCATATCCCATGCACTTGGGGACGAAGAGGTGGCTATGGTCCTGGTGGATCAGGCCTATTTGTGAGCAATAGGCCCTAGGGTGGACTAGCTACTTTTAGGGCCTGGTTAGCAGGCAACTTTTCTACTTAGGCACATTCACTTCCACTTCCACATGTGGCCTATAAGTGGTGTGTAACCAAGGGATGTGGACTTCCTATCCACAGATGGGGGGCTTAGATTGCAGGTGGCTCTGCTACATGTGGACCCTGATTGATAGGCAACTGGTTTAATTATGCAGACTCACATCCACTTTTACCCCGTATGGCCTTATGAGTACCAATAAGCTCAATTGTGGCTCTGCTACTTTGGGCTATTACTTAAATGTATTCACTGATTATATATACTGAGCTATTTAACTACATAGTGCTTGATACTGATTATATATTCACTGTGACTTACGCATTATGTGATTGGTGCTTTGCCTCTCATTTGTTTCACATCTATACCCAGAGAGGGTAAGGCTACTGCACAGTGAGGCCTAGTTTCATGATGAGCAATAAGCTCCTGGGTTGCTCAGTTATTTTAGGTGTATGTTTAGCAGGCAACTCTTATGCTTAGGCATTCTTATATTTTCTGGTATTACCCATAGTTGGGGTCTTTGTCTGTGGCTGCACCATTACGTTTAGGTGGGCTCCGGCGCTTTATGTGCTGGTTTAAAGAGCTCTTTGCAGGTATATATATATCTGGTAGCGGGGCTAACTTGATTAGTTGGTGCATTATTAATTGTGTCCCACATCTATATCACTTAGAGGGGGAGCTTAACTTAAGGAGTGTTGAACTCCATTCGGGCCTGGTCCTTTTGTGCCAGGTTAGCAGATACTTTTCTTTGATGTTTATTCGCAATTGTAGGTGAGGAATGAGTGGCTATCTACTCAGTAGGGATTAGCCGAAGGATGCGCAATAGAATTTGGGGTGGAGGTAATTGCACTTGAAAGGTAGGATTTATACTCCTGTGTATAGAAGCTCAGTGGTGGCTCTGCTACCTTCGATTCCTTTCTCAGGCAGCTTTAGTTCTGCATTTTTCACGTTTACGAGTGTCAGAAGTGTGGTTATGACCCACAGTGGGGGTTTAGCTTCCGGAGAGCAATACACTCAATTGTAGTTCAGCTGCCGTTGCTGCCTTTGTCAGGCACTTTCAGTTCTTTTTAGGCACATTAGCAATTATTGGATGTGTGATTATTGCCCACGGTGGAGGTTTAGCAGTAAGCGGAACAGTTAGCTCCATGGTGGCCCTGCTCGCTTCGGTGTCTGGCTGTCATGGCACCTTTGTATATTGCATTAACATCAGTATTAGTTATCAACTGTGGTGGGGGTTGCAGATGGCGTAATGAGGATAAAGCTCATTGGTGGCTTTGCTGCCTTACCTGCTTTTGCAGGCAACTTTGCCTATTTGCATTTGTCAGTATAAGATGTGTGGTTTCTGGCTGTTTGGAGTTTCATTGACTTCTGGCCACCAGGTGAGAGTTTTAAAGTGATGACTTTGTGGCCTTTCACCCCAGGGAACGCTAAGGGGCAGCCCACAGGGGTATTGTGGTCTGCTGGGCCTTTAAGGGCACCCAGGTTTGTTATGAGATTACATAAGGCTAAGACTGGCCAAAGAGTCGGGAGGCTTGCTATGTAACTACAAGCTGCAAGCAGCAGTTTACAGCCTGCATTCCCTTTGCATCAGTGCAGTGACTCTGACAGTGTGATGGGCATGCCAGTCACTGTTATTTTAGGATGGACATGAGAAAGTTTGATGCCTCTAACCTGGGTTATGAGGACCAGATGTTTGAGTTTAGGCTCCAGTTAGTTTTACCTTTGGGATATTTATAGATCCAGGGCCTGTTGGCGCAGCTAGAGGTATCGTCAGCAGTTGGCTTTAACAGCTATCCCTGGGCCTGTTCTCTCAGGTAGATGCAGGTATTGTCAGGGTGGGCTTTATCATTGTTTGTCAAGGGACTATTGTCCCAGTTAGAAGTGGGTAGTGCCGGCAGTTGGCTTTCCCAGTGGGCCTTTCCCATGGGATTCTTTGGTAATGTGCTTTGCATGGTTAGACCAATTGAAGTCCTGCAGCTGGGACTGGTGGGGTGTCCCTTACTGTAGCACTTGGGAGGGGTTTCCCCTTACTGTTTACCAATTTAGGGTTGCTTCCAGGCTGCCCTGCACAGCTTAGGATACCCTACTGCTGTTATGGTTACATTCACTTCATGTTGGGGGCAGCAACTTTGGGCTAGTCTTATGGGCAGGCCCGCTGATGCAATCAGTAAGGAAAGTGGTAGCTTCCTTGGTTTTATACCTTCATGGTATTTTGTTCCTTTATGGGTTTATGGGGGTCAATGCTCCCTGTTATTTGTCGGGAGTGTTATCTCAGATAGCTGAAGGTACTGTCAGCGGTTGGCTTGCCTAGTTCCAGAGCCTGTTGTCCCAGATAGACGTTTGCCAGGGCCTTCATCCCAGAGAGCTTGGTATTGCCTGCACAGGGCTTTATCACTGGGCTGTTCCCACATGGGTCGGCCTATGTTTGGGCGCGTGCCCAAGTTCCGGTGCCTGTTCTCAGAGAGATTGGTATTGCCTGTACGAGGCTTTGCCACTGGGCTGTTCCCACGCGGGTCGGCCTATGTTTGGGCGCGTGCCCAAGTTCCGGTGCCTGTTGTCTCAGAGAGATTGGTATTGCCTGTATGAGGCTTTGCCACTGGGCTGTTCCCACACGGGTCGGCCTATATTTGGGCGCGTGCCCAAGTTCCGGTGCCTCTTGTCTCAGAGAGAAGTTCCAGGGCCTGTTATCCCAGAGAGACTGGTATTGCCTGCACGAGGCTTTGCCACTGGGCTGTTCCCACACGGATCAGCCTATGTTTGGGCGCGTGCCCAGGTTCCAGGGCCTGTTATCCCAGAGAGATTGGTATTGCCTGCACGAGGCTTTGCCACTGGGCTGTTCCCTCACGGGTCGGCCTATGTTTGGGCGCGTGCCCAGGTTCCAGGGCCTGTTATCCCAGAGAGATTGGTATTGCCTGCACGAGACTTTGCCACTGGGCTGTTCCCACACGGGTTGGCCTATGTTTGGGCGTGTGCCCAAGTTCTGGTGCCTGTTGTCTCAGAGAGATTGGTATTGCCTGCACAAGGCTTTGCCATTGGGCTGTTCCCACACCGGTCGGCCTATGACTGGGCGCGTGCCCAGGTTCCAGGGCGTTATCCCAGAGTGATTGGTATTGCCTGCATGAGGCTTTACCACTGGGCCTTTCCCGACCGGGTTGGCCTATGTTTGGGCGCGTGCCCAAGTTTCCAGGGCCTGTTGCCTCAGGTAGAAGTTTCCGTGGCCTGTTATCCCAGAGAGATTGGTATTGCCTGCACGAGGCTTTACCATTGGGCCTTTCCCAACCGGGTTGGCCTATGTTTGGGCGCGTGCCCAACTTTGTGTTGCGTTCTGCCTTTACCCATGGGGTTTGGCATGTTGGGGTGAATGCCCCTGCCTTGCTGGCGTCAGCTTGGCTTGTTGTTCTATGGGTGTGTGCCCAAATTGTGTTGTGAGCAGCCCGGCAGGCGTCGGCTTGGGTCTGCTAGTGCCATGATCCTGATAGGGTGGCACTTATCGGGCATAGCCCAAATGTAGTTGCTAGCACCTGTGGGGCTAGCTGGGCTACAGCCTATGTTAGGGCTAGGGGCTCGGTTCGGCGCCTCCGAGTCCATTGACCGACCGCTAGGGCTTGGTCGAGCACGGGTATTGCCCGTGTGGTTCATTGTTGATTAGCCTATGGTGCTGTATGTTGCATTCTAATTGGGCTATGTTTTTTCTTTCCCTCTTAGGAGGAACCCGGACTCGGATCCTGCTCATCGGCCACTCCATCCTCTTCTGGGCCAGGAAGAGGGCCGAATGCAGCGGATTTGGCACCTAGCTCGGGCTAGGATCTGGGGCCTCCATTTCTTGGGTTGCCAGGAAGGGGATGCGTTGGGGGCATTTTTGCCCATGTTAGAGTTCCTTGGATGGAACCCGCCTCCACAGGTACTCCTGGTTCATTTGGAGAGAATGATCTCACTCAGAGGGCCTCTGTGTCCTTGAGAGTGCTGATCACTGAGGAGTTCTCCCTAGTCAGGGTCTGTTTCCCAGGAGTGTGCATTATCTGGTCTGAGATGCTGCCCAGACGTGCGTGGCTGGGCACTAGAAGCGTCCGGAGGGTGGGCGTGTCACGTAAGCGAATTAATGCTTACGTGACTCATTTCCTCCTTAGTGTGGGTGGGGCGGTTATCCGGCACCCCCAAATTGAATGGAGGCGGCCAGAGTTATACAGAGCCGATGGAGTGCATTTGTCTCCAATCGCTGCTGCTGTTTTCTTGTTTATCTTGCAACGGGGACTGCTCCAGTTTTTGTAGTGGGGCGGTGGTGCCAAGTGCCAGGCTGGCCCACCGGGTGGCAGGAGTCGTGCGGTAGTAGGCAGGATAGGCCTCGGTGTGCAGCCTTAGGTAGCAAGGGTTTGGGGGTGAGGAAGCACCCTGAGATGCTCTTCCGGCTCCGGGGGTAAGTCTGACGAACCCCCTTACCTGGATGGGAAACCTAGGCGCAGTGTCTGGCCGGACAGCCGGCGGCTGCACGTCCAGCTACCTTGACCTTTGGGTTGGCAAAGACGGGCATCCTTGAATTCTTTTCAAGGAATGCCCTGAGCCAGGCTGGGAACGCCCTGAACCAACTTTAACATTTGCATGGGGAACTATACGGAGAGCTGCATCCCCTTAGACTGCACAGCTATTCTAGAGCAGTCCCTGTTTAATTTTAATATGTTAAATAGTTAATAAAAGTGGCCCTCAATCCAGCTCTTTTGTCCGGCTCTTTATTTGCGTCTGTCTGGGGTAATCATTGCTCACACTGCTACAGCTTTAGTTGGGTGGTGCTTTTCTACAAATTTTGCAGTTTCCCAATGTTTACAAATGTCCTTAATCTCATTTGATGTGAGGGATTCCTCCTCCTCTTTATTCTCCTTTGCAGATGAGATCTTCTCCATAACCTCTTGCTGCTGCTCACAATGCAGATCTATCAAGTTGTTCATTTTACAATGAATTATTGTTGTAAAACTGCTTTACAAGGCACTGTTTGTTTTACCAAGGCAGAATTCCTTAGAAATTTTAGTTTGTCTTACAAAGCATTTGTCTTCCAAGGTACCACTGTGTGTTATATTTTCAAGGCAAGCACAGCATGAAAAAATTGGTGACAACTGTAGAGATGCCATTAACCCTTCTCTGATCCAGAAGATAACTGTCCTGACTCCATAAGAAAATGAGGTTCACAACTTCAATTATCAAAGGCAGAGAGCCTCAGAAGTGAATAAGCTACTTTCCTTGCGATAGCTGACAAAGGAGGTTCTCACATACCTGCAACATTCCTTTGTCACCACAAAGTGTAAGCTCTTAATATAGTTGTGCACTACTTAAGGACTTTTCACCTATTGAGGAACCACAGATATGATGCTGGGTGGTCAAAGCACTACAAAGAAGCTATTAATGAAGTAATCAGCAGAGGCCAAGCCTGCAACAGAGTGTCAGTTTACACAACAAAGAGGCTCTTTTTTGGGAGGGGGGACTAATCTCCAGTAGCCTGCGCAGCCAAGGAGTGTCTGGTGGGGACTTGCAGTTTATACAACAAAGGCACTAGATCAGTGGTTCTCAATCCTCCTAACTCTGTGACCCCTTTATAAGTTCCTCATGTTGTGGGGACCCCCAACCATAAAATTATTTTCATTGTAACTTTATAACTGTAGTTTTGCTACTGTTATGAATCATAATGTAAATATCCGATATGCAGGATGTATTTTCATTGTTACAAATGAAATGTGTGTTCTATGCCACACACTGAACACAATGGGGGATATATTTCAGAGTAGACATGCATAGGATTGGGCCCTAATGCTGCAATCCTTTCCACATTTACATGGGAGTAAAGGCCCCATTGAATAATATGGGATTTATTTCAGAGTAGGCATGCATAGGATTGGGCCCTGAGGCTGTCAGTCAGCCCCAGTGCACGCGCAGCTACAGCCAGAGTTCTGGCAAGCCTGACCTGGCCCCCTTGCATCAGGGGTCTTTAGGTGACCCCCAAGAAAGCTCTAGGCAACCCCCAAAGGGGTCCCGACCCCCACTTTGAGAAACGCTGCACTAGATGGAGATGGCCCTTAAGGACCTAAGAACACAACAGAGATTGGAGAACGTGACGCCCATCATTAGGTGACACACACCTGCACTGGGAAATAGAAATCTCAGCTCTGTCTCCTGATATCCTTCAAACTACAAAACTCCCAGAATTTTTCCAGTGTGAAGTTTCCACAGTTCCATATTTGACAGGTAAAACTGGTAATTATAAAAAATTTAAATGTCATAATTCTGGAATTTTAATACACTGTTGTTGACAAGTCAAAAAAGAGGTTTTATCTGTCACCTAACTACTATGTAATGCCTTATCTACTATATAATGTCACCTAACTACTATGTAATGCCTATGTAATGTCTTATCAAATATGACAAAAATGACCCTGTGTACTCCCCAACAAACATACAGGACAAAACAGATAAACAGAGCATTTATTACACCATGATTAGATATAAGGAAAAAAAAACCCTAAAGGGAAGTAATTATTGTTATCTTTTGCTGAAGCATGGACAACTAATTTAGGAAAATGTTCATTCAGTGTTCAGGTGGCATAGGGCCTGAAGAGGATTGGGCCTGAAAGAAGGATTCAGAATATGCAGTGTGAAGAATGGACTTCTAAAATTATTTTTGAGTAGGATTTGTGATTGTTATCCATTTCCTTTCTTCTCTCAGACAAAGTGTGATAAACTTTCATTTATTACATGATCAATCATTTATTTCATGACCAGTTTCATGACTGGCATAAAATTACAATTGCTAAGATAGCAGAAGACTTCGGGAGCTTAGCAGAAGCAGAGGGAATGTTAGGTTCCCTGGCCAAGCTTTGGTTGTTGCATTTGTGGCAACAAAAAGTATTATTTTTAATGTTTCCTGCCATTTGTATGCTCTCCAAGTACATTCAAACTTCACTTTTATTTTGTGTAGTACTATTCTTTTATTATGAGCCAATTGTGGCTGAGAGGCAAGAGGTAGGTTTGAGGAAAAACAGGAGTGGCATTGCAGTTAAGCTAATATGTCCTGTGTATTTAAGCCTGATCAAATGCATCTTCCTTCTTTTCAGGTCCTGCTAGATCAGCGGGAAGACTAGTATAGCATGGTTGTCAAAGTACTGAATTGGAAAAAAGTATCTTTTTTTATTTGGCTGTCAGCGGAAAGCATGGAGAAAATCTAGTTGAGTTAAACTTCATTTTATGGTGAATGACAACTCAAAGGGGAAAACTGAACCCTGATCTATTTTGCATTATACCTAAAAACAAAGACAGCCAGGGACAGGGTACTGAACCAACAGTCATCTTAGACAATATTGTTCTCAACAGGTGCTGGTGAAATAAACGCCTTCAAGTCTTGTTACTGTTTCTCTAAAACTAGTGCAGACATACAGCACAATCCAGAGCAACTAATCTGTCCACATAAGAGCCCTTGGGTTGCCCTATCTCTCACTAGGGTGGAGCAACTGCAAGATGCTCCAGCCCAGTTACTCTGGAAGAGGCTTAGGGCAGAGCAAGACAAGATAGGGTGCCCTAAGAGAGGTGGACCTGCTCTGCCCTAACTGGGGCAGCCTAAGCAGCTCAGGAGAGGCAAGATGAGGGCATGTTTAGCATTGCCTAGGGCAGAGCAGTTACTCTGAATCCAGAGCCTGTTTCCAAGGCAGAAATGCCCTCTTCCAGTTCCTCAGAGATATACCACCTCAGGAGCAGGTATAGTAATGAGTAGACCCATAGGGGTCCATGATAAGGCCTGAGTAAGAATGGTAGTGTTGACCAAAAATCTGAGTTCTTGGCCAGCCTAGCTGCAACCCCTGCCTCTCAACGTCAGGATATGTCACAACTATGGCAGCCCACTAACCTCAGGATACAGCAGGCCACTCCAAGCACCCATCTTGCACTAGAAGAACTGCAGCTTTAACTGGTTGTCAGGAACTGCTGGGCTTCCTTATAATGTAGGCACCACAGCTGTTCCTTCTTCAGTGTGATCTGAGGGGGGTCTACTCAGGAGCAAGCCCTCCCCAGCTGTCACTGACTAAGCATGCTCTGGAGCAGTTAGGGCAGCCCAGGCTTCATGACTCTCTGGATGCAGCATAACTTTCTGCTCTGGATACAGAATAGTTAGGAGAGAGCAGTTAGGGCAGAGCAGGTTGAACTTGCTCTGGATTATGCCCATAATATTGTACAGTCTAGTATTTATGGTAAAGGCACCTGAATACCTTTCCTCTGCTCCTCATTTTCAGGGCATTAACTAAGGGGCTTCTCTCATCTGCAGGTAAATTCCATTTTTGGATTAAAATACTGAAGGCTGAGAAAACACATGATAGAATACACATTTCAACATATATAAAAGAAAATTAAACTGAAATACCCGTAAAATGTGAAAAGAATCATCCTTCAGCAACCAAACACAGGGCATAATTACCACAACTGACCCACCAACTATGTTATCTGTCTTCCCAACGGAAGTCTAGCATACGCGCTTCTTCAATAAGTTCTTAAGGTCTCTTATTTGCAGGTACTAAATCAACAGAGTTTTTCATGTTTATTTTCCATTTGGGATGAAGCTAGACATATCACAAGAAAAACCATCTTAAACATATAGTCATGGAAATATCAATTTACAACTTGTGCTTATATATAATTATATATAAGTTTATCTAAGGCTGTACTAGTAATCCAAAAACAGTCCTTTCTAATAGTTCGGGCAGAAGATTTTATAGTCTACCTATGATTCTTCTAATCTAGACATACCACCATGGATGTTTACAAGAATTGCTATCGAATGAGTGCATCCACCACTGGTGTCTTTACATTCGTCCATGCTTGAATGAGTAAGACTGAATTTCTTTATAAACAAACTCTATATTCCTTGCTTAATCCTAGAAAAAATTCCAAATGGATGAAGCGCAAGGGGAGAATCTTGTTTGATTTACAATGCATTTATGATCACAACCCTAACCATGTCTACTCAAAAGTAAGCCCTATTGTGTTCAATGGGTATTACTCCCAGAAAATGTCTTTAAGATTGCAGTCTAACGCCTATATCCTAAAGTGAAATTAAGCCTTTGGTACGGAGCAGTTAAGAGGACTTAACTAGTGATAACACTAGAGGGTGACGTAACTGCGTGGACCCGTAACTGCTATGGATTTAGCCCTAAGTGATTGTTCTTGGACTAGTAATTTAATTTCATCTCCCCTTTTTTGTCCATAACTCTGCACCTGATAATGGTTATATATTAAGATTGTTCTTCAAATATCATCTTGTTTTCTCATTTTTTCTACAGTTGAACACTTTTTGGGGTTCATATCCTGGTCTTTCAGCATGTTTCATTTCTCCAGTGCTTTCAGGTGCATTCTGTCTTCCTATTCAAGTCCCTCACAACTTTATCTTCCCAGCATCAGTTACAACAATATTTTCTGCATCCTTTATGCAAGTACAATCTAATAATTTGTTAGAAGAGTGACAGTACACTAGCTAGATTTGTACAATAATGGATGTGGTAAAATGTGTACTTTCTACCAGTAGAGGGAATACTAACCTTTTCAGTTCCAGTTTAAATAATTGGAGAGTCCTTTTAGATTAGACCTCTCATGAGTTACTTTGTCTTGTCTTCCTTTTAGCCTGTATAACAATGGCTGTGGTTCTTTTGCTGTTGCAGTAAAATTCCTAAAACTCAGCTTTGCCATGTGCCCAATCCTATTCAACTTCCCAGCTCTGGTGTAGCCACAATGTAGTATTATGAGAACAAATTTTCCCTTAACTTAAAAAGGCTCCAATGACTGCAAACTCTACCACAGGATGCAGTGCACACTCCATTAGCACAACTGCAACAGCAAAATTGGATAGGATTGGATAGTATGATTGATTCACTTAGCTCTGCTAACAAAATTACTGTTCAACTCCCTCAAATACTAATGTTTTCTCCTCTTTTCAAAAACAAGGAGTTTAACTACAGACTTCCAAAATCCATTTCAGAAGCAATGCAGCCTCTCTGGACACATGCAGAGCTGACTCACAGCAAGTCTTGTGCCAAGCTGGTGTTGCCTATGAATCCTGTAGTTAACTGTATTCTTTATCATTTATACTGCACAATGAATGTGCAATCTGTTTGAATACAAAGTAGAATCTGGCCTTTTTTCTTACTTGCTTAAAATGTGTAAGTACACAAAGATGACAACAATCAGGAAAGCAAGGATCCAAATTGAACAGAACAAGAAAAATTAGAGAGAGATACAGTTTGTGGCAGACATGTATGCTACAATTCCACATGAATGTGGCACTGTGTAAAAAAGGTAGGTTCCCGACTTTCAGTTTTCACTTCATGATGAATCATGAGTCAAGCAGAATTTTGTCAATATTAGCATAGATATGAAAGCTAAATTATCAATCCATTTTCCTTAGAGAATGCCCTCAGCCTCAGCTTTTGATACCAGAATGGAGTGCTGGGACCCTCCCCTGCAGGGACCCAATCCAATCAGATTAAAGGAGAAAGGCAAGAGAAATAAACTTGGGACTGCAATCCTATCCACTTTCTTGAGAGTATATCCCATTTAACACAATGGAAATTGCTTCTGAGTAGTTGTGCATAGGGTTGTGCCCTGAACTGAGCTGCTGACCTGGACTCCATCTTTTCCCCAGGAGTTGCAAGGTAGTTCATGTCCTTGCAGGGAGATGCATCAGTTGGGTGAGTTGGAGCCCTTTCTGGAATGTTCTTTCATGCCAGGTGGGAAGAAGGCTGTGGGAAGGAGGAAAGAGAGTGTGCATGTGTGTGGAATAAAACAGGGACAGGAGGGTGCTCCTTAGAAGTTACAGCATCTCATCATCTTGCCCCATCCAGATCACAAGAGAGCAGGGCTGTTCCTGAGCCCCTGAAAGGAAGACTGGGATAGTTCTGCTTCAGCTGGTTGGGGAAGGGTTTGGGGGGTTGCTTTTTCTTACACTGTGGATCATGCAAAATACTACAGGCTATTGCTGTTGGGAAAATATTTCCGTTTGGAGAAATTGAGATTTTTTTCAAGGACTCAACAATAACAAAGAGGACTTGTCCTGGAAAAAGAGGACATATAATCATCCTGGTTAAAGGTCTTTGTTCTCCATACTTATCCATTTATTTTGGGCACTGGTGTCAATATCGGACATAATCCCCCAGCCAGAAAAAGAAAAATCCCCTCTAGAATCCTACCGGTCTGCAATTAAGGATGGAACACATGCGACAGCTCACTCACATCGCAACCCTAACCCCTGGTTAGGCCAGCACAAGTCCTGTAAAGCGCCACACCTGGAAGATTAGGTCAGTGAACAGACACGCACCTATGCCATCATGTAAATGGGGAGATGAGAGAATTGCATTGACCTAAATTGGTTACGACTGTGCCCTCAATAAAGTGCAAACTGCTTTTCTCCTGGTTAACAAGGAAAAACTTCTTTTCAGATGTGAAAGTGATTTAGTTCTCTGACTGATGCTATACTAGAACCCACTCATCCCTATCATCTGCTTCTCTGTACAGACATCCCCCACTTATTGGACAGGTTAGGGACTGGAGCACTGTCCAAAAGTGAAAGCCATTGAAAAGTAGAAACCAATCTCTTCTAGTTTATAAATGTTGCTTTCAATGCTTTTTTAGCTAGCAAATTGCAATTGCCCCTTTTATCTTGCAAATTCCTGCTGCCACACAAAGATTTCTGCAAATGAATTCTCATTATCTCTTTCGGGAATGGGATTAGAACAGGAGCTATAACATGGGTGAAGGCAATTTTGGCCTTTAGAACAGTAGAGGGAGGTTGAAATTGTCAGAGAGGGCTTACTGGATTTAAGCCTGCAAACTGGTAGATTAGGAAGATCAGCATGCACAAATAGAAATAGGTTGCTCATAATTTGTTATATTCTTTCACTAAGGCATCTTACATTCGTAGAGCTGCTGTTGTTACATGGCTCAAAATGGGGAGCCAGTAAATAGGAGTAGAGAAATAGGAAACGTGAATGTTGCTTGCTTTCTAGAAAGGTGTATAGATTTTGGTTCAAAATGTGGTTTAAAATCTGCTACTTGTTACTAAGATAGAAACACAGCTTCACCTAGAAAGGTTTGGGTATCTTTCCCTCCTTGGAGCAGAGTGTTTGTCTTACTTAAAACCTTTCTGAAAAACAAGCAAGATAACTTATTTATTTTGGAATAACCTTCAAATATATTCGACACTGGATTTTGTTTGAGCTTGGTTGAATCCAATTGAATCAGTTAGTCCAGCAGTCATTCATTCTATCATTTAGTCCAGCAATCATTTATTTTATCAAACTGTGGATCTAGGTCCAATAGCTGGTTGGTTTGTTTTTTGGTTCCAGAAACCAAAAGGGCAGATTAGGTTATGTGCATTAAGACTTAGTTATGTGCGTTAAGAGTTAAACAAGTTATTGTGGTGGGGGGGCACTGCTGCCACACCATTATAGAGACATACATTGTCCTTATAAACCACACAACAGCTTCAAGGGTCTTTTAAAAATGTTTGAGAACTACTGAGCTAGTACTTTTTTGGTTCTTATTAAAAGGTTTATATATTGGTATTTGCTGTGTGGATGTGAAAGGGCATTTGGAGAACTACACATTTCGTTTTACTTATGGTCACAATGGAGCCTTTCTTGCACTTTATTCTACTAGTTCATGCATTTGTCACCCAAAACAACCCCATTAACAGAGAACAGCTTATTACCCATATTGTGCTATGCAATCATTGACTGGGGACTTCCATCTATCATAGAATAAATTTGTTGAGAACAACAGAAATGTGATAAAACACTATGAGGTCTAAACAATTTGGAAGTACATGTATTTATTAATGACTACTATTTGTTTCAGTTGTCTTAATAGTCCTTATATATGAACAGTCTTCTCTGTATATAAACTCCTTTACAGAAAATAACTGCTAATAGTACAACCTAAGGGCAAATTAAGAAAATGAATATATATATTTTTTTCTAGAGCTCAAGCACATTCTGGTAGCAAATAAATTAATCAGCAAACAAATTTAAAATTGCATTACACCAACTTATTTGCATAGTGTGTTTGAAACAATACACTGGGGGAATTGAACAGAAGGAGAGAACCATTAAATGAACAACATTAAACAAAAAACTGTCATAACTTATTTTGGAGTGAGACAACAAATTAAAACTGTAAGAAGTTAGAAGAAGAGATAATCTGGAGTAAGGGAAATAATCATGAGGAAAAAAACTTGTTTTATTGTTATATGCATGAGAATTATATACTACCAGATAGGATGAAAGAGGAAGTTTAATTGTAGCCAGAAAGGGACTACAAAAATGCAAGATCTTATAACATCAGTGCTACTAAATGGATATTGATATAATCAAGAAATGCTTCAGAGGGTCCATTTAGGATGTCCAAACTAAACATTACATTAAGCATGTTCTTGATTCTAACTTTTCCCCTTCCCTCAAAAGTAGGTATAGGGATGGAATCCAAATAGAAACTACAGGTTAGGCAGAGTAAGATTTAAACCTCCCATTCCCCCATACTGCTAACACAGTGCCCCTCTCATGGAGTCCACTATCATTGGCACCAATTGGGCTTACCTGCCATGGTACAAGGCAGCAATGAGGGTCCCCAGTGCAGATCAGGACCACCATGAAAGTAAAGAATTAAAGTTGTTTCTCCCCCTTCCGCACATGATTCCAACCCAGATCTATCCACTCAGATTTATGGAAGAAAACCAAAACACATCAGGGGCAAGCTGGTAATAACATAATATATAGTTTGGCCAAAAAAAATATATATTATCCAGTGAACATTTAGGCAAATGAAGGATATTGTATACATCTTCACTTCTCCTACTGATCTGTTTGGGGAATAAATAGAGTGAAAAAGCTAAATTGCCCTATTGCAGGTCTCGGTATTAGACAACCATCATAAAAGCAGAAAGAGTTAAAGCAATCTATCCCACCCCCTCCCTGGTTACAATCCCTATCCACCCACCAAGACTACTATTTAGGGAACTAAACTAAACTAAACATTAGGGTCAAACTGGAAATAACACGTTGTTTAGTTACAAAAAAAGTTTATTAAGTACTTGGGCAATTATCTCCCTACGGCAGAATGTGAACTTCAAACAGGTAACAGTATTTATTTTTTTAAGAGAAATTTGGCTCCATAATGTCATAGTGCCACCTGCATAAATTTGCTTGTTTAGAGAGGAAACATGCATAGAGTAGTGAAATTTAGGAAAAGTAGTGTTATTTTCTTCATATTCACACTGTATAATTTTCAGAACATGACAAAAGAATATTAAACATACAAAAACCTATTTATATAAGTCAAATTATAAAAATTGCTATATCAAAAGGAATTTAAGTGAAGTACCTATATAAATAATTTCGATACTGCTATGGTTACTACACAGTTTTATCTGGCAGCTCTGTTGACCTATTGGGCCATTGGCTCTCATTAGGGCTACAATCTTATTTAATGTATAGGGCAGCATATTTGCTGTATTGTGAGGATTCCACTGCTCTCCTGACTGGATTCCACAGTTCCCCATACAGGGTTCTAGAATTCCCAAACTTAGTTTGTACTATACAAACATTTTGCCATTATGCTGGTTAATGATTGCTTTTCTTTTGCACAAAACAGTTACCTGCAATGTCTCTAGGAGGACTGGCTTAAAGAAAATAACAGAAGGTAACAAATCAAGTCTCAATTTGATAGGTTCCACCTATACAAAATCTTTTTCAGAAAGGACATTTAAATAAAAAACCAGTTCTCTAATGAAAGATTCATTATCTATCCAACACTAAATAAAAATGAGTGTCATGAGATTCTTTAACCTCTTCAAAAGAGTTTTTTTTTCCTTTCCAAGATATTATTTCCCTAAGATAATTCAAAGTTCCCTCTTAAAATATTTATAAAACTTTAAACTTTGATGCCATTGACCACCTAACAAAATAACTCTTAGACCCAATTGCTGAACAATCAATTGTTCTTGATTTGTAGACACAAAAACAGGAATCTGTGTGAAACAAGCATTTTTTCAATTTCTTTCTACACAAAATTGTATCAAACCACAGCAATTGGGTCAGGGTGACCATGTTTTCTCCTTTTCCATGACACGTCCTGTTTCTTAGCTTTCTGTTCTGTAAGAAATCATCATTATCCTTTTTCTTGTGAGCAGGTAGCATGTAGCCTTTGTGTAATTAATAAAGTATATGTAATAAACTAGCTGAGTATACCCATTGTTACAGGAGTAAAATTTCAAGAATATTTGAGGGCCCCAGGCATAGCTGGGCACCAGTGAACACTGGTTGGCATGGGGTACTGGACACCTGCAGGCTCTGGCAGTGGTGGCCACCGGGCAGCATGCTCCAATGGACACTGGGCACTGACAGGCACCAGGCACCAGAGAGTAGCAAGGAACAGCAGCAGGCATCAGCGGGCACCACCATGTAGTAGGCACCAGTGTGCACCACCAGGCAGCAGGCATTCCTATCTGGCACAAGTGTGCACTACCCAGCAGTGGGCACCACCAGGCACTGCTCAGTGCATGCACACAAACACACCGTATATATGTTATGTATATATAGGTTATATGTAATAGTTTTAAATTTAATAAGCAATACAGTGCTTAAACGCAGGAAAACAATATATATGATATTTTAAAACTTTTGTCATGTCCTACATTTTTCTTGGACGTCCTAGATTTTGGGGAGGTGATGTCCTCTTTTTTTATTGGGTCACATTGTGACCCATCCTGAAATGGGTATTATTGTAAAAAAATCACTGTGGAAGGCAATATTTATGCTGTAGTATTTTGGTTTTCTTCAGATGGACAAGCAATCATGAGAGCTAGAGAGAAGCTTTATTCTGAACGTGTCGTAAGGGCTTTTGAACTTTCCTTTGTAAAGACAAATGTACAGTAATGTTGTAGCTGGAGGGAACACAGATCATTTTCCAATGCAGAAAGTCATCTAGCAGTGGCAGTCAACAATCACCACAGACAGTAATATCCACATGCTCTCCCAAAGCTCCCCATCACTTCAATAGACAGGATAGTTCTTTAGAGAGCTGCATCAATAAATCGTTCAATAAACAGCTCCACAATTCTTTAACAATATGTGAAGAATATTTATCTTAAGAATTACAGTCTCATGGGTACAGCTATAACCAAACACACCAGAAAATTAATCAGATGTTTTCAGCACACACGCTTCTGATACAAGTCTGACATGGTCAGGATGAATAAAGAGGAACTATTTATTTTAAATTTAAATGAATTTTTATGTCTTAGAAATTTGGTTCATTGTACTTTTTCAAAAATAACTAGCTTGAAAATACAATCTGGTTGCAATACAACATGTTAAATTCTGAATTTATCTCTAAAAGCTCAACTCATGAATCTCTACAAGGAGTGTCCACGAAGCCTTCTTTTTATGTAAAAACAATTATGTTTTCTAAAAGTGAGACACTATCTATCTATCTATCTATCTATCTATCTATCTATCTATCTATCTATCTATCTATCTATCTATCTATCTATCTACAGTATTTATATACCACTTTTTACTGAAAAGTTCACAAAGCGGTTTACAAGAAAATGAAAAAATTAATAGCTAATTAATAGTTAACGCAAAAGGGCTCACAATCTAAAATGCAAAAAGAACACCAGCAGAAGCCACTAGAACAGACATTGCTGGGGTGTGGAGGGCCAGTTACTCTCCCCCTGCTAAATAAAAGAGGAACACCCACTTGAAAGAGTGCCTCTTGCAGCGTATTATTGTAGCAAATTGTAGCAAATTAGGAATATTTCTTACAACCAAACAATACCAGCCCCATCCAATTCATGGAGAAACACTATTGTGTAAACACCAGTCAGAGTTTCAGAATGTTCTCAGTACTTAGCCAAAAATTCAACACAATTTAATGAATGGTATGAGAATGATCTCACATACTTTAATAAATGTTTAAGTTTCAAAGTCCACACTCGAATGCAGGATTGTCCAAATGTTGGCCAGGGGGTAGACGAGCCTTCCATGAGCAAACCCTATAATCCTC
The DNA here is from genome assembly GCA_030015325.1 of Cryptoblepharus egeriae. Lineage (NCBI taxonomy): Eukaryota > Metazoa > Chordata > Lepidosauria > Squamata > Scincidae > Cryptoblepharus > Cryptoblepharus egeriae. The sequence continues at coordinate 181,103,050 of JAREYC010000001.1, read as the reverse complement.
CAGAGGTGAGAGAAGCTCTTATTCCTGAAACTCCAGAGGGTATTCAGAGGCTTGGGAGGCTGCACACACCTCCCCACTCTATATGGAAGTGTTTATAAACTGGCTTGAAGATCACTGTGTTAGAAAGTATTTATGAACTGATTTGAATTCATTCAAAAGTTTCCCTCTCTAATATATTCACTCGTAAATATATTCAAATTTTAAATGTAAATCAATTCTTTTTTTATTCCAGCCTTTGACCCAACAGAGAGATGATGGAAACCTCCTGCCATAATGTTTGGACATCCCTGTTCTAATGTATTTATTGAACAGACATATATAAACATAAAAATAGGAGTCACCATGCTCCTGTGGAACTTTTATTGCACTGCTGGAAGACACAATTCTCTTTCAGAACAGAACATAGGAGAAAATCATTCTGTGGGGTTTTGTAGTATACAGCACCTACCGACAGCTTTACATTCTCATCTTGCCAACCCCACAGCAGTTTTACAACCTTTTATAAAATATATCTGCCTTTAAAAGAAAAAGAGTGAAAACGCACATAACACAGACAGTAATAAGGTGGGCAACTTACTTTGCAATGGTCATATTGTTGCTGTAAAGCTGGAACATCACCACCAATTGGCATCTGCCTTTTAAGCTCTTCATCTTTCACATTCAGCCATTTGACAAGCTCTTCAAGTGATGTTAGCAACTTATTCCACTTTTCAGCACTTGCCTCCAAATGAGCCCTACAAATGAGAAAAGAGTTTTTAAGTGCATTAAAGACTTGCGATTTTTTAACCATTGGACATTTTATAACAGTGAACTGAGAATATTTTCCAGAATTATATACTATATTATTGCACATTTCCTTTGAGTTCTCTTGATAATATTTGATGCAAGAAAAAGAAAATAATCTAAATGCTACAGTTACAGTGTAGACCTGGTAATTAATTTTCAAGTTTGAAATTTTTTAATTTATCCTTCATATTAACTGTGATGTTAAAAAAAGGAGTTCAGCTACAGGTTAGATGTCAAACTGATGCATGTGGCTTGCAAATTATGGTTTGGCCACCCTTAATAGTTATATAAATGAGTGTGATATAACTATTAGAACGAAAACAAAAAGTCTTTAAAAGGAAAGAACACAAATTTTCATTTGATGTACAAAAAGACAAAGATGTATGTGACAAAAGGAAGAAGTGGTTTTAAGGAGTTACTATTAAACTAAATGAATACACTGGGATAGTACAGATTACAGTACCTTTTGAATTTTGATGAATCTATGACTTGCTATATTTAGGGACCTGCAAAAGGTGAGGTTATTTTTCCTGAAAAGGGATGCTTAAAGGAGAGGCTCCCGATCCTGAGCACATGGTGCTCAACAAGTACTCCAAAAGGCAGCCTCTCCCAGTACAAGGATAAAAAGGATATCCATAAACCCCATTGCTGCCTTGCCACTGCATAAGAGGAAGTCCATCATGGGGTAACATGTTTGCTTCCTGCACCGAGTGACTCAAACCTTAGGGATGCCACTGCCGGTAAGGACTGCTTTGGGAGAATACTTCTGTGCTTCTTACCAAGGGTCAGACTACCACATTTACTCAAATCTAATGCACCATCAAATCTAATGCACACCCTATACTTAAAATCAAACTACCATATTTACGCAAATCTAATTAACCATCGGATCAAATGTGCACCCTGGAGACTGGATTTGGCTGAAAAGATGAGCGTTAGATTCGAGTAAATACAGTATTTAAATTTTTCTAAGTTCTAAAGAACAAATCCCAATAGCAAACAGCAAGTCAGTCCTGTGTGGAACCTGACACATGAACAACTTTCCTGTAGTGAATGGGCTGTGCAAAACAACTGTGTTCACATCCAAAAATAATATAAGATTTTTCATTGTTATTCACACAAAAATATAATACAATTTGGCAAAGGAACAAGAAAAACTTGGGTTTTTCCTTTGACAGCTGCTTAAATCAGAAAAAAATTTGGCTACTTTAAGGCAACATGGAAAACATATGAACTGGGAAGTATTAGATTAGTTCAGAAATTGGTTAAATTTGGCAGAACATCTGTATAAGCAACCACACAGAAATATTATTTCAGATGAAGAAAAGTATTGCAGCTTGTTCAGTCATCCTAATCTTAGCTTAAATAGACACACAAATACTGAACCTGAATGGAAAAAATATGTTTTTGTTTTCAAATTGTGCTCTGAAACCTTCCCCGCCCCGTTTTCTACTTTCTTTAGAAGCATCAACATTGAAGCCAGATGTGGCTGGTTGTACTGATTGTGAATGCATCCCAGCAGGCCTTCCTGTCTACAAATAATGAATATGAACTGCTATTACTGTGAACTATGGTTTGGACGGCTTTGTGTTACTTTGCTTAGAGCAGATGGATTAATTTTATTTCTTAGAAGTGATGCCCATAACCACTGAAGAGAAATAGAAACACTGACCAATGAGAGTAAGACAAAAAATATACAGCATCCAAAAAAATCAGCATGACCCAGGAAAACAAGGCAATATCAAATGTAAAAATTAATATCACAACATTGATATTATTGATATCACCAGACATGGTATTGGCAAATGATTACATACTAGTGCTAAAAAAAAGCTTCCTTAATTTTCCTTCGGAGCATTTTTGACCTGCATTCTACACTGTGACTCCAAACTCTAGAGATATCTATTGTTAAGTCATTCTAATAGTTCTTATTTAGCATTCCTAATCCATTTGCAGCCAAAAACTGCATTTAATTATGCCAACTTATCATCAGCTCAAAGAGTGACCTCACAAGACTTCTTACAACAAAAAAGCAGCACTAAATTGCAATGATGCATGTGTTCATGAGCAACATATACTGTATACACAAATACATATTTAATAATTAGTCAGTGATCATGTACAGTGGCGCCTTCACATAACGAACGCCTCACATAAAGTATGTTCCACCTAACAAACAAAAATTTCTCTAGAATTCTGCTTCACGTACAAACTGTGCTTCATTTAACAAGCACAGTCGTTGGCAGTTGGGGCAGACACGCTGGCCGGCAGCTCTTTTAAAAAACATCAAGGTGAAAGCAACACTTCCGCACTGTTCCTCCTGTGGCCGGGTGTCCACTGGGCAGAGGAAGAGAATAGCAGTGGAGAAGAGGGAAGCAGCTCAGGGCTAGCCAGAAGGGAGCAGGGGAGAGAGGCTCAGGATGGAGAGAAGGAGAAAGTGGGGAGACACTCTGAAAGTATCTTGGATTGCAGCCTCTTAACCATGTCTACCCAGAAGTAAGCCCCATTGTGTTAAATGGGGATATTACCAGGAAAATGTCTTTAGAATTGCAACCTAAGTAGACTTCATAGGAACATGCATATTGAATGCATATTTTGAATTCAATTACAGTGTTTTGTCATCATTTTTACATCCAGTTAATATTTTTATATGAATATTTTTGGGTTGCGGAACCAATCGTCTGAGTTTCCATTATTTCCTAGGGGAAAATCCGCTTCAGAACAAATTAAATTTTACATGAGGCGCCACTGTATTTGCATATATGTTGCTCATGAACACATGCATATTTACAATTTAGTGCTTCCTTCTTGTATAATTTATTAAGAGTCAGAACTGAAGTATGCTTTTTAGAAGCATATATTGAAAACAGCTATACAGGCGTGTCCCCTTATCCACAGGGTTCCATTGTGGAACTCCCTACAAATATCTGAAACCACAGGTACAGGCAAACATGCGTCCCTGCTATATCAGACTTTTCTAGACCTCCCAATGCCCGTATAAGGGATTGAAATAATCACTTATGGTTTCTTTGTGTAATGAGAAGTAATGTATTTTGAACACTACAGCTCTGTATGAGCCTGGCAGAGGTCGGGAACAAATGTCCTTAGTCTCTGGCCCTTAAGGTGACATGTGCAGGTAGTGGGATCTGATCTGTAGGAAAGTGAACATACAGATATAGGATCCAGAGATAAGAGGGCCTCCTGTAGTTGAAGCTGTATATTGCTACTGAAAAATAACAATGAGTATACTTCTTAAGAATAGTATACCACACCATCAAAAACATTCAGTGTTTGTGTCACTGCGCCAAGTCAAGAATTAAACATATACTTTGTGTACAGTGGCGCCTCACGTAACAAATTTAATCCGTTCCAGAGGCATGTTATTGTTTTATTTTATTGTTTTAACAAATGTCTTTTAGCTTGTTTTTAATTGTTCCTAGTCTAATTATTCTAATTGTATTTTAATTGTATTTTAATGATGTTTTAATTTGTATTTATTAGCAATTTTAATTATGTTTTATTCTTCAACGTTAGACGCCTTGGGCTCCCCCTTATGGGGGAGGAAAGGCGGGGTATAAATTGAGTTAAATAAATAAATAAATAAATAAATGTTTGTTACGTCAAACATTATTTACATGAAGCAGATTTTCCCATAGGAAATAATGGAAACTCAGATGACTGGTTCCACAACCCCAAAAAAAATTCATATAAAAATATTAACTGGATGTAAAAATGATGACAAAACACTGGAAATGAATTCAAAACATGCGTTCCATGTGCATGATCCTATGAAGTCTACTTAGGCTGCAATCCTAAAGGCACAATCCTAAAACACTTAGGAGACTGCAATCCTTAAGACACATTCCTGGGAGTAAGACCCATTGAAGACAATGGGCTTATTTCTGAGTAGGCACAGTTAGGAATCAGCAATCTTAGACACTTTCCTGGGAGTAAGACCTATTGAACACAATGGAGCTTACTTCTGAGTAGGCATGGTTAGGAATCAGCAATCCTTGACACTTTCCTGGGAACACAATGGGGCTTACTTCTGAGTAGTCATGGTTAGGAATCTGCAATTCTAGACACTTTCCAGGGAGTAAGCCCCATTGGGGGGACTGGGGGTCTTCGGGGGGGGGGATGAGAGGGTGTTTGGAGACAGTGGGGGGGGGAAGATTCAGGCAGTTGGGAGTAGAGGCTGCCACTTTAAAAGCCATCTGGAGGGAGGAGCATCCCCTTGCCCACTCTCCAGCCTCTTCAAAAGCTCCGCATGGAGCCTGGGGTTGGAATGCAGGCTTTTAAAGTGGCAGCCACTATTTGTGGCTGCCTATATCTCCCAAACTGCCCCCAAACACCCTCCCACAACCCCAGAATACCCCCCAGTCCTCCCAAGCACCTTCCCATCCCCCAGAGAAATGGACCTGCGTTACCTGACCTGTTCATTCAGGTAACAAGTGCAGGCTGGCAGCTCTTTAAACTTTTAACGAAGCTGGCCTTCGTTACCCAAATCAGCTTCACGACTCAAGTCAGAAGCCCAGCAGAACAGTATGTTCTTTACCTGGAACATATTTTACCCAGGGCATTTGTTACCCAAGGTACCACTGTATTTACTTATTAAAAATTCATTGATCTAATATAGTTCAATGGCCTTCTAGGTGACAATATATTTTCAACCAGTATGCTGTGGCACGCTGGTGTGCTGCAGATGGTCTTCAAGTTTAGGAAGAGCCATTTATTAGTAGGACAATTGGGAGATTTGAGCTCCCTACCAAAAAAACGGTGTGCTTTATCGATGGTAAAACAATTGGTGGCATTCCTTGACAATTTCAGTGCTGTGTTACTGTGCCATGAGGTGAAAAAGGTTGAAAATCATTGATCTATACAGAATAACTACCAGTATGTCACTTACAACAATTAAATTTACTTTAAACTGTGTGGTGGGCATTATATAATCAGAAATAAGAATAGTTTTCCTAAATAAAGCACTCAGTTGATGATAAAGCACTAAGGATAGTTAACATTTTATTTCAAGGTTAACATTTTATTTCAATGTACAAGTGATAATTGAAAAAAACTTAAATTTGCTCAGTAGCTGCAAGTCTCAACAGTAGGCTTACTTCCTACTCCACACTTTTTCTTACTACTCCACACTTCCCATATGACCACAGATCATATGGGAAGAGTCTATGAAGCAGTCTTTTTCATGCCTGGAATGCCCCACATCCCAAGAGAAATATGGCTGATGTGGGAAGTAGCTGCCCACTCCTTTCACACAAACTCAAATGTCTTCTATTTCCAGAATGATACAGTGGCTCCAACAGGTAACATCTATAACTTTATGGCAAAGTATCTTACCATGAAAGAAATGGTTAATAAAAAGAACTACTACCACCAACTACCTACTAAGAGAATGTCCAAAGCAGTCTGTTTTCTAAATCTGAACATCTTTTTTTCTTTTTCTGAGAAGGACAAGCAGAGGGAAAGAGTGTTTTATCCTCAGTTTGGAAAGTAATGCACATGTTTCTTGTTGTTTTATACTGACTGCAGGCCAAATACCATAGTAATAGCCATTTCTCCAAACTAAATATAGCATATTCCAGTTTGCTGACAAGATTTGTTAGAGAACCTCTATGTCAGGCACATTTGGCCACTTGTTAAAGCTGGGTGTCCACTTTAGAAGTTGTTTTATTAAGGACACAAAAGCAAAGGAGTTATCTTCACACCAGCAGGCTATGACTTGAAAGCAATATCCAAATCAACCTTAAGCTACAGCAACGCTGGTAGATAGAGCATCTGGATTGAGAATGGTAGGCATCTAACTTGTTCTCTGCCTCAAAGACCAATTTTCACTGCCATTGGCATTTGCAGAATAAGAACAGCCAGCTGAATACCTCTTGCTGGGAAAGCACTCTTGATCCTTATGAATATATTTTGCATTGCTCTCTTGGGACCTATCCGGCAGCACTTATCTGAAGCTAGTTCTGCCTCTTAAATCTGTAGCACTTCTAGCAGAAAGGAAGAAAATTGTTAAGGATGAACTTCATTCCTGTGCAAAATAGCAACAGCATTCTCATACACCATTTGAGCTCACTTGAGTTCTGTGTTAAGTGGCTCATAAAGGCTGCTACCAGCATGGCAGTGAGGGCAAAATAACCTTTCAGTGCTTTGTTTCAATAAGGACTGAAGACCAAATCAGGAACTGTACGTAATCAGAAATTATATTCTATATATTCTGAAATCACACACAGACACACAGTTCATTCTCTTAGAGCATCAACTGCACCCTAGATCTAAAATTTGTGATTTTTCCTGGACTCTACATTTCAGGGGCATCTCAGACTCAGAAATTATAGTCATTGTATAATGCCCTCTGTATAACATATGACCATTGTATTTTTATGTACTTGTACATAATGTAGAACCAATTCTACATAATGTACAAAGAAAACAAATAAAGATAACAACTAAAGTAGTTTGTGCTCAGAGAGAAAGTCTGCATGCCACATAAAGTATTGAAAGAACAGCAAAGAGCCTAAGGCACTCAACATCAAATATACCACAACATAAAATAACATTGGAAGAGGCCACTAAAAGTGCAAGAACTAGATCTTTGTATCTCCCTTGACACCCAAGTGTGTAACCAAAGAAGTAGTACAATCCTATTGCTGTATACAAAAAGTAAATCTCATCATGTTGAGCAAGACTGCAATCAGTTAGGCCAGAACAAATCTCAGCACAAATCCCATACTATAAGGCATTTCTGTATGACTCCTGGGGTTGGCGGTGGAGTTAGGCCAGTGCAAAGACGTTCTCACACCACCATGGGATTGGGCAGTGGGTGAGTCGGGCTAGCCTAAACTGACTAGTATTGTGTCCTGAGTGTTACTTCCAATAATGTAGAATCATAGAATTGGAAGGGACCCAATAGGTCATCTAGTCCAACCCCCTGCCTGCAGCAGGAAATCTCCCTAGAGCATCCCTGACAGGTGCTTGTCGAGCCTCTGCTTGAAGATCCCCAGTGAGGGAGAGTCTACCACCTCCCTTGGCAATCTGTTCCACTGCCGAAGCGCCCTCACCGTCAGAAATTTTTTCCGGATATCCAACCGGAATCTCCTCTCTAGCAGTTTGTACCCATTGGTTCTAGTTCTGCTTTCAGAAGCAGCTATGAACAAATGAGCCCCTTCCTCCCTATGACAGCCCTTCAGGTATCTGAAGAGGGCAATCATGTCTCCTCTCAGCCTCCTCTTCTCCAGGCTGAACATCCCAAGTTCCCCCAACCTTTCCTCGTAGGGTTTCCCTTCCATCCCACTGATCATTCTTGTCGCTCTCCTCTGGACTTGCTCCAGCTTGGCTGCATCTTTCTTAAAGTGAGGTGCCCAGAACTGAACACAGTACTCAAGGTGAGGTCTCACCAATGCTGAGTAAAGAGGAACTAGAACTTCTCGCGACTTGGAAGCTACAGTCCTCTTAATGCAGCCTAAAATGGCATTTGCCTTCTTTGCAGACACGTCACACTGCTGACTCATGTTCAGCTTGTGATCCACGGCGACTCCAAGATCCCGCTCACATGTTGTGCTGCCAAGCCAAGTATCCCCCATTTTATACCTGCATTAAGTGCATAACCTTGCACTTCTCCCTGTTGAAATTCATTCTGTTTGTTACAGCCCAGTATTCTAGTTTATCCAGATCCTCCTGGAGGTTTCTCCTGTCTTCTGTTGTGTTTGCTACTCCTCCCAGCTTGGTGTCATCTGCAAATTTGATCAGGCTCCCCCGTATCCCTTATTCCAAGTCACTGATGAAAGTGTTAAAGAGAACCGGGCCCAAGACAGAGCCTTGGGGTACCTCACTTGAAACTGACCTCCAGGTTGACACAGAACCATTTGTGTGCGGTCGTTGAGCCAGTTGCAGATCCACCTAACAATTGCCTCGTCGAGCCCATATTTTTCCAACTTCCCAATTAAAATGTCATGTGGGACTTTGTCAAATGCTTTGGTGAAGTCAAGATAAATGACATCCACAGCATTGCCACTGTCCAGTAAGCTCGTAACCCGATCAAAAAAGGAGATCAGATTTGTCTGGCAAGATTTTTTCTTGGTAAATCCATGCTGGGTTGTTTTGATCCAAGTTGTTTTGGATCCATGCTGGGTTGTTTTGATCCAAGATTGTTTAGACCGAGTACTTGTCTAGATGTGCACAAATTGTGTGTTTTATGATTTGTTCTAATATCTTCCCCAGGACTGAAGTCAAACTGACTGGTCTATCATTTCCTGGGTCTTCTTTTTTCCCCTTCTTAAAGATTGGGACTACATTCACCCTCTTCCAGTCCAGTGGCACTTCTCCACTCCTCAAGGATTTCTCAAAGATGATCGACAGAGGCTCTGCAAGGACATCTGCCAGTTCCTTCAGAACTCGAGGATGCAGCTCATCCAGTCCAAATGACTTGAATTCATTTAGACCAGTTAAGTGGTTTCGAACCAGTTCTCTGTCAATCTTAATCTCCATGTTTTCATTACCTCTTTGGGGATGCAAGCACATCCCCGCATCAGCCAATGATCCCGCACCCCCATCTGCATAGCCCTTCTTCCAAGAATAGACAGATGCAAAGTATAGCAACTTTTCTCAAACTATGGGTCATGGCTCACAAATGGGGATGTGACCTGATTTTTCCCAGGTTACATAATTCCATGCACTTCCCCAACAAAACCTTTAGGTTGCTGAGCTTTTTAAAAAGTGTGCTGCAGTCTTTCACCCGCTCATGGCATCATCATATCATGTTGTTGCTAACAAAAACATGCCTGTCAGTAAGAATATAAGGCCTGGAATGGGCTGAAGACTGCCATGCAAAAGAATCCTAAAGAATCCTATACTTGCAAAGAAACTGATGGCCATATAGCAAGTCTCTTGCTATATAAAGCAGAAATTGCCACCAGCTAGTCCCCCATATATCAGTTCACATATTACATACCAACATGGTGCCAGAATCCAAGCACTAAAGGAAATGGCTGAAAAGTTCAGTTCAACCTTATGTTGAACTTTGAATGAAATCTGAAATGGAGGAACTCAATCACTTATCTGTGTATTATGTGCAATGATTCAGTGTTCAAAGTGGAGTATTTTGAATGTAGAAAATACAACTCAGCAACAGCAAATGCAACCACTGGATTTCTCAAACACAACTAAAAATGTCATAAACAATGCATTCTTTGTGTATACCCAAGGTACAACTGGTTTAAACATGGTTTTTATGCATCTTTGTTACTACATCCTTAAGCTCCAGTGCCAAAATTAATGACTGGCTGAAGTAAATGACTTGAGATAATTTGGGCCATTAATTTTCCAAAACAATCATTAATCCCTAAGACAGACCAAGCTGCTCAGTTGTTACTGCTAGAATTTTGCAAATGTTGATTAAAGAATTAACATATAAATATCTCCTCATCTCTTTTTGTTGATTTGTGAGAGAGCCTTTTAGAAGCTAGATATTAATGGCATAATGAAACTGATAGCATGAAATCTAAACAGAGTACAGTGGTACCTTCATTTACAAGCATAATTTGTTCTGGAAGCCTGCTTGTAATCCAAAACACTTGTATAGCAAAGCAAATTTTCCCATAAGATATCATGGAAACTCAGACAATTTATTCCACAACCCCAAAATATTCATATAAAAATGATTACAATGCTGTCATATAATACAAAATTAAAAATATATATATAAAGAAAAATAAAATAAAGCACTTAGTCTCTTAGGTTTCTAATAATATGGTTTACTTTAGAGTAGACATGCAAGGCTAGATCACTTGGGAGAGGCTAAGGAAGTGTTGGTGGAGCCTAAACCTAACTTTAGCCCGTGTGCATCAACCCTACAGCGGCATCAACACCCCATGCACAACATCCCCCATGCACATCAATCCCCCATGCACAACATCCCCCCATGTGTATAAACCCCCAAGAGCACCACCCTCAATGCACCCTCCTTCCTAGTGCATCAGGCACCAAATTGCTGGATGTTAATCAATCCCTTAAGGGTTAAATTTCTCAACATTGATCCTTGGTTGGTGTTCCTATCACCGAAGGAACACCCTTCCTGAATTTCACACTTCTAGGTCCGGGGGTTGGGGCAGAGCCTTGATCAGTCAGGGACTCTTCAATGTAAAGTATAGGGAGGAAAATGTGTTGTGCCCCTTTTCACCCGCTTCCAATTGGAATTTCTGAAAACTGTTTCTTAGTGGGTGCCTCCATTACGGAAGGAACACCCTCCCCGAATTTCATGCTTCTAGGCCCTGTGAGTGAATCAGTCAGTGACTTTTCATTTTTATATACAGTAGCACCTCACATAACAAATTTAATTTGTTCCGGAGGCATGTTTGTTACATAAAATGTTCTTTACGTGAAGCAGATTTTCCCATAGGAAATAATGGAAACTCAGATGATTGGTTCCACTACCCAAAAAATATTCATTTAAAAATATTAACTGGATGTAAAAATGATGACAAAACACTGGAATTGAATTCAAAACATACATTCAATGTGCATGATCCTATGAAGTCAACTTAGGCTGCAATCCTAAAGACACTTTCCTGGGAGTAAGCCCCATTTAACACAATGGGGTTTACTTCTGGGTAGACATGGTTAGGAGGCTGCAATCCAAGACACTTTCCAAGTGTCTCCCCACTTTCTCCTTCTCTTCATCCGGAGCCTCTCTCCCCTGCTCCCTTCTGGCTAGCCCTGAGCTGCTTCCCTCTTCTCCACTGCTGTTCTCTCACTCTATCCAGTGGATGCCCGGCCACAGGAGGAACAGAGTGGAAGTGTTGCTTTCACTATGGGCAGGCGCGCTTTGGCAGCCCTGACACTTTTTAAAGTAGCTGCTGGCCAGCGCGTCTGCCCCAACTGCCAATGAGTGTGTTTGTTATGTGAAGCACAGTTTGTTATGTGAAGCAGAATTTTTGTTTGTTACTTGAAACATACTTTAAGTGAGGCGGCACTGTATATAGAACTTTTCTTGTCTTGCAAAATGCTCTCAATCCAACGTTTTACTACACTTCACACCACATATCTCCAGTCTGTGGAATTCAGTGTCATAAAATGTGGTGATGACTACTAAAAGGGATGGATTTTAAAAGGGTTTTTGAAAAATATATTTTGAACTTTGCCATCCACAAAGTTTGATTTCCAGGAACCTCCATTGATGCCCATTTTCGCAATGTACAAAAAGCAATTGTTTGCCATGATAACAAGGCAGGCAATAAAGCTTCCAATGACAAAGAAATTCAGAAGTTATTATCACTTTGTTTTCATGTGAAAATCACATGGGAGAAGGAAAAGCTGTCTCTCCCAGCTGAAATGGAAACAAGACTGGATCCTTTATGAAGCCTTTCTCAGGCCAGCCTAATTACCTGTCACCATGATACCAGGTTGTTTTTAAGCCATTAATGCTACTTAAGCTCTATAGTGCATATGTAACTGATAATACGGCATTTAACATTTGTTGCCTTTTATGCTTTTCTTGTTATGCATACACATAAAATATCTTTCATGTCCTTATTAATATATCATGATGTACTGGACATGTATATGATTATGTATAAAGAAGTCTTGATTCATATTTTACCTAATACTGGCAGACTTTGCTTTCAGATCATTCCAACGCTGGTTCATATCATCAATGCGATGCTGTAAAAGTGCAGCCTCTTCAGAATTTCCCAAGGCTTTTACCATCTTCTGTCTGTTCCCATCAATACTCTTAAAGATGTCATTGTGAGCATCTATTTCAGCTTGGATATCCTAGGAAAAACAAAAAAGTGAAGAAAAAATTGTGGAGGGAGAGTGCAAAGAAACACTTATCAGAACAAGATGAACGTCTCCTGTTTAGAGCTATCAGAGAACATGGATTAACACAATTTGTAAAAATACAAAAAGAGCAACTTTCTTCACTATAATAGTATATATTGTTTAAAAAACTGAAAACTTAGATACACTACCTAGAGCACAAATTGTTTAGATGATTAATCATAAAGCTTTATTTTGAAAAGTGTTGTCACTGCTCAATAGCCTACACAATAGTTTCCAATCCGGTAACACTTTCAAAGCATCCCATAAGATATATGGTTACATACCATTATCACATAGTAATATGCCAGTTTCCTGCCTGTACAAGGTTGGTTCATAAATAAGCCAAGCTAACCTTCCCCAAGAGGAAAGAACTCTACTTATTTCTGAACCAAATCAAATTTTACCACATGACTTCCCCACTATCCTTGCAGCTGGAAATCAGGAAGGCCTGCAAACCCTCCATAATCTCAAGTCTTTAAAGAAGGTCTCCAGAAATTAGTGCCTCTGAAAGGACTTTGACCAACTCATTTGTGGCTGCCATCAAGAGAGATCGAGAATGCTTACAGTTGCTTGTCATACCCATATCTTATACAGAAGTTGGTGGTCTCACAGATATATGGTGCAACCACTCACTCCTGGTCATAATCCAAGGTTAAAACAGCCCTTGAAAATACAGGCATTTAATGAGTTGGCTAAACGCAAAAGAGTTCATAAAAGCAAACGTTTTCCTTTGTCACATATGTAGCAAATGGGATTGTCAAACTGTAAGAACACCAGAGTGATTACTAGGAATATGTTCCACCATCTGGGTAAGAATGTTATGGGGCATGCAGGATGTCTCCATAGGATTAATTGGTGAAGATTATTATAGGAATCTTGTGGTGATGAAAACAAAATCCTTCTTTTGAGACCAACAAATTCAACAGGCATGAAATTCCTAGAAGAGTTTATTCTTTTAAATTTTGTTCAACACATTCCTTGGGCTCCCAAGTGAGCTTTTAGACAGGTGCTCATGAGGGTAGCACTGCATTTAAAATTGGCTCTTATGCACATGACAGGCATTCAAGGATTAATTGACTGCTCCCATTCATATAGAATACTGTGAAATGCATAATTATCCTCACTAGGAAAAGATACCAGATGTACAAATATGATAATGTGAAACATATGGAAACAGATGACACAGCATGAAAGTTTTTTACTGAAATAAAATTGGGTTCGTTTATTCAGAGAGTCACAAATATTTTGGTCACTTTGTAACATGACACTGTAAAACGAGATTCCATTCTACCTTGAGGTACGCAAATGACATTTACAGGTCAATCCTATGCTTACCAGCTGGCATCCTAGTGCCTCTTTCACTGGCACTGACTGTCATTGTAAAAGGAATTCCAGCAGCACATGGAGCCCTGCAGGACAGAAATTCTTACAGAAAGGACGGCATCTTCCTACCCATGTCATAGGCTCTCCTACTGCCTACTGGCGCAGGTATAGCAGGAGGTTTTGGAGAGTGGGGCAGGTGTAATGGGAGTGGGGATGGGTGCAGCAGGCCAGGTTGGCTGCAGAAGAGGGTGGATTAGATGGCCAAGGCATGCATTGCATCCTATCCATCTTTTCTGTAGCATTCCCACACTGCCTTTCTCTCCTCAGACTTGTGCTAGTGAAAAGCTAGCTCCGGTTCAAGGAAACCTATTATGGCCTCACTCCTCTGCTGGATAAAGTATACATGATTTTGTTGTGACAGCCCAGGTGGGGTAAGGGAAAGAGAGAATATTTTCATAGTTGCAGAACACAAATTACCTAGAAGATTTTTTTTAATTTCATAGCAGCAACTCAAATTTTAAGTGAATGGTATGCAAAATAAACTGAAAACTAAGGTTTTGATTGAAACAATTCAGAATCTCCGTAGAAAAGATGGAGAGATACAGCTGTGGATACTGTTAGCATTGAAATAGAAAAACAGTGCTCTGGTCTAGATAATCTCCCTGGTAGTTTCATGTACATGTTCAATGGGACAAGCAGTTTGCTATCCAAATAAACAGCAATATATTATCTTGATATCTCACCAATACAGGTGAGCTTTTCCAGAGTCACTGAGAAAGAATACAGTCACCAATTTGACTCTGAACCAAACAGCGGAAAGAAAAGCAAGTTAAAGTGCTTTCTTATGTAAACTACTGAAAAATGATGCAATCCAATTTTTTTCTGTCAATACCCCTTTTATTTTGTATCCTGTTTTTGGAGGCGGGGAATTTAATTTCTATGCAACATTCAGTATTTTCTAATGTAAACACATGCAAACATAATAAATCTACACAGGGCTGAAGCAGATATCAAACCAATTTGATCCACATGCTCCCTTTGGTTAAAAACAGAGCACAGCAGACCCACATATAATAATGGAGGAAAAACACAAAACTATCTGGATAATGAGTTATATCTTGGGAAATCCATAGGCTTTCCAAATCTATTAAACTATAATTTGAAGCAAAATCCAATGAAAGAAAACTCCAAGAGGTTCCAAAGACATGTCAAAGTATTTTAACTTCTGATCCTGTTTTGTTTAGTAGTGAAAATATAAAACCTATGGCATGCTGTTTCAGTGGAGGCTGAAAAAAACAACAACCATCACAACCAAATGAAACCTCTTTCTTCCAGACAAATGTCATCAGGGCCATCTCCATTTGGTCACTGCTAACAGGGACTTGCTGTCATTGACAAAGTATCCTGGGTTCTTTAGGGCAAGCTAAATAGCTTGAAGGGGTTTGAATTCAATACTTTAGGTACACTTCCTGCTATAAATCAGCTTTAATTTCATCTCTGTGTCAAATTCTCCTGCTTACAACTTCCAGAGTAGCAAAGGAAAGAGCACATTAAATGCTTGCTTTTCTTCTTCAAACTGAAGGAAGAGTATATAAAATTGCAAGCGATTATAGAAAAATACATGATTGTTTACTTTTCAGATCTCAGATGATCACTATGACTATCAAATTACTTCTCTGTCTCTTACAGAATAGACACTAATGATTGCAGACACAGCCACAATATTACCGTAGTTTGGAAAGAGGTATATACAAAAGAATGATACACAAAACTTTGTATAAGGCCTACTGTGCTTCAATACATGCGACCAAAGCTATTGAATCCTTTTCAAAACATCACAAAGACAATACTGTCTATCATAATATCCATTATGAACACAGTTAATCAAGTTAGATTTGGTTTAGTTATAAACAACATTATCACCATGTAATATAAAATTTGAGTGTTCCAAAAAAAGGCTGAATCTTCTACAAGTCCTATACAGCAGAACCATCAGACCAAACCTAGGGACCATATTGGATCATTTGGAATATCCAATATGATTTTTATGTTTGAACCACCTTTATAAACAGAAAGCACACATCCTTGGCTAAGCAAGGGACTAACTCTCAAAACGCTGCTACTATGTGCAACAATAGCCAAAGATCTCTCATTTTGTATAGCAAGTTTTTGAGGGATGGGAGTAGTTTACATTCTTCAACTCACATATGCATAATACTTTTGGATTATCAAATTTAGCTTCAAATTTCTATAGACAAATCCAATAACCTGATAGAGTTGCAAGAATAGTTTATAATTTTTACATTTTTAGTGTTCAATACCCAATAAACCAATCTATAATGGAGGGAGGAAGACAAAGACTTCATCACATTCCTGCTCTCCTGAATTAATCAAAGCAGCCTTTTTCTTTTCTTTTCTTTTTGCAATGGACCTTATGAGCTCTTCTCTTTTCCAACAGGAACAGATAAAGTCCCATTTGCACAATTTTGTGACCCCCTTCAAATATGCCAAGGCCTCCCCAGGGGACCCTAAAGCTAGTTTAGAGGAACTAAACCATCTGCACATGTGGATGGTTTTATGCCTGTGCTTGTTTCTCTTTTCACTTCAGAAAGTAAAACATCCTGTTTCTCACCATGTTTTCCTATTCTCTATGCACAACTCAATTCTTTATATGCCTATTTCTTTAGAATTTTTATTTTTTAATTATAAAAGTATAATGGAATGGAATGGTACTTTATTAATACCATAAGCTCTCCAAGAGCTCCAATTACATCCATAGGGTAACTTAGAAAGACGTGGCCATGACTTGGAGATGGATGGATTCACATGATTCCTTGGCAACCTATGGAAAGATGCTTGCTAATGTGATTTGTTCCAGTACTACATTAAAATAACACATTTCTGTCAATATGTGTATGGCTATTTACAGCTGGCTACTACTAAAAACAACAGAGGTATAAACAAATACAACAGATTTGTCTTCGACCACTAACAATTCCAATAGGAGCAGATGATCTGAACTCTCCCTTAAAAGGGCATGTCTTTCTTCTGTCCTCATTTCAGGGCATGCTAGCCTTAAGTTGCCCAAGATGGCTGATTAGCCAACACCATTTCCAATAGACAATGTTTCCACCGGATTATTTTGTTCCGTGGTATACTTGGGAGCTTGGGGTAATGAAACAGGAAAATAGATGGATTGCAAGTAAATAAAGACTTGGAAAATGTCCAATCAAGACAGGCTACAGTCCAATTTAGCACTTAGGCCAGAGGTGTCAAACCTAAGGCCAGTAGGCATTTAATCCATGGGATAATTGGGCTCTCTTCCAGAACCATCCTTTCAGAAGAGCCACTTCTGCCAAGGTTCTGGGTTGAGGAAACAGCAGGAACCCTCAGAAGCTCAGAACAGTATAAATAAAAAGAGGAGACAAAGAGGGAGGAAGATACTGTTGAGATATACAGGGAGAACTCAAATATTATGGAGGCCACCCATTCAGCAGCATCATTTCTGCTGAGTTGTCACCTTGTAGAATTGCTTTCCTATGTCAAAACTGAAGTATTTGTTTCTGCCATCATCTGCTTAATGATTTCTTGTTTTCTGATGTTACTCCTGATAAACAGCTATGCTTTGGCATGTCTTAATTTTGTGAGCCCTCGTAGTAGAGAGATAGGGTCTACATTTTGCATAACGTAGTATAGACATTCTTTAAAGTTACTGAAGTGGAACTTATTTTTTAATTTGTGTGGAATTAACATTTCTGCCTTGCCCGCAGATGTCCCTGTTGCATATAATGCAATCTATATATAAAAAAGTCACTGACTGACTCACTCACTCACTGACTCATCAATGCCCTGCCGAGAAGCATGAAATATGGGGTGGATGTTCCTTCCATGACCGAGGGGTGCACTAAGAACCGGTTTTCAGAAATTCCAACTGGAAGGGGGTGAAATGGGGCGCAACGCGTTTTCCTCCCTATACTTTACATTGAAGAATCGGTGACTGAGGGATGCTCTGCCCCAACCCCCGGACCTAGACACATGGAATTCTGGGAGGGAGTTCCTTCTGTGACATGAACACCCACCAAGAACCGATGTGGAGAAATTTAATGCTTATGGGGCTGAAAAGGGTTTCAACGTGTTTTTGTCCTATACTTAACATGGAAGACTGACCAACATCCAGCATATTTGGTGCTCAGTGCCTGGTGCACTGGGGAGATGTTGTTCGGAGGAAGAGGTTACACTGCGGAGGGTGCTGCCCATGGGGAGATGATGCGCATGGGGGGTTGATGTTCATGGAGGGTTGATGTACATTTGGGATAATGCGCACAGGGAGATGATGTGCATTTGGGATGTTGCGCATGGGGGAATGATGTGCAAGGGGAAGTTGCACTTGGGGGATGTTGCGCATGGGGGGTTGTTATGCATGGCGTGGATGAACATGGGGGATGTTGCACATGGGGTGGATGTGCGTGGAGATTGATGCACAGTGGGGGCATATGGGGAATGTTACTTCCGCAACACAGGTACACTTTCCGCTAGTAGTAGGCATAAATGGATTAAAATGGGGTTCGTTCCCCAACACCTATCACATATGGGACAAATGAACAGCCCAATCTTAAGGACTTCAGATGACAGCAGAACACACATTCCACTAGTGAGGACTGCAGAAAAGCAGCCATAATTTATTTTCTGCAAAACTCTGAGTAGTGCACTACTGGAGTACTAGCAGGAAGGCTTATGTATTAATACACATGGCTGGACATGCTAGGGCACATAATGGGGTGGGAAGGCTGTAAGTTACAGATCCAGTAGTTTCCAAATCCTCTTTTGCTGTTGTGTTAGTGAAATTGTGAATGCATTTCAGATAAGACCAATTTTACATCTCCTTTCTGTACTGAAGCTTCCCAATCTCCCCCCCCACCACCTCCACTGGATAGAGCACACATGTTTTTGGTCTCCTTTACACCAGTAGGAAGGGGAAGGACAGGACTGGGTTGTGAATCTTCAAACCCATTCAACATGCATTTTGAAATATGGTAAAGAAGCCAAATACATTTAAACTATACTGCAAGAGATTTTGTTACTAAAGACAACATACTGTATACAAGGATTTTGTTTCTGAAACCTTTAGTGCTGATTTGTTTTTGTTACCAAGGTTTATATGAGTAGCAACACTGAACTAGAATATTTGATACATCTAGCCTATTATCGTCAAATACATGGGATTTGGTAGTGAATAAACACTGTGCAAGATTCTTAAGTCTGCTACTAAGTGTTTAACCAACACAGTAGTGGGATTGGCTTCCAAAGCCAATCCCATATTTTGTGGGAGGAGGGAATAATTTGACCTATGGAGGGACAACTCACAATTTTGATCACACTATCTGGCTCTTGTGATTGTTTCCTTCTCAGGATTTAGAGTTGAAAATAAATGCCAGTAAAGATTCTGAGCTGAACTGATTCAGTGCTGGCATTTAAAGGTTACAAGATAAAGTTGCCTTCTCCCAGATATTCTGAAGATTGGTGTGCTCAACTATCAACTTGTATGCCAGGTGGGTCAACAATGATAGTTATCCTGCCAGAAAGGAAAATGTATAGGAATCTACTGAAAAGCTCAAATTCCTGATCACTACAAGTATAGCAAAGATCCTATCTTTCTGCAAAGATCCTATCATAAGAAGAGCAAAGTCTCCAAAATACACACTAGGGTAAACAGGGCAATGCATTTTAAAAAGTAAGTTAAGACATGCAAACAGAACAGAAACAAAATTTCTAACTTATTTACATTTTTCCTTTTGTTTTGAAAATGGAAATCTATTCCCTTGATTTAGAACTTTTAGCAATAATAGTCATGTGTAATGGATGGTAAGGAGGATCCATGGAAGGGACTCTAATCATACATATTTATCATACATCAAGTTACCTTGTGACTTATAGTATGAAAGAGCTTTGTTGAGTGCCAACAAAGGAGCTAGTTTCTAGCCAAATGTTTACATGGCCTGAAGACAGGAGTATTAAGGCTACAGCTTGCAAACCTTCACTTTTTGACCTAGATTTTTAAAATTAATAGACGCAATACAAACACAAAGTTGGTGGCAATTACTGGTTCCCATAGCAAACTGTATGGTGGCAATTACACACACAATGCTAACAAACCAACAGAATCTCTGGTTGTTGTACATTTTGATGCCTTATGTCACTAGAAGTCAGTACAATTACAGTATGTTGTTTCATTCAGAGCCACAGGTGTGACTGTTAGCTAGTTAGCAGAGGAAATTCCAATTAGGTTAAGGTCAATTCAATAATATTTCATATCAAATCAGTATTTTATAAACTTTTAACTTCTCACATACACCAACTTTATATCAAACCATTTCCTCCATGAAGCAGAACAAACCCACTACCGCCAACAACTGTTGCTGCAAACAGAAATTAAGGAGTATTCACAGATATTCAGTTATAATATTTTTTTAGTTATTTAAAAGATGCACAGTACATATAAATATTTATGGTATAAATTAGCATATAAATTAGGGTGAGCTCCTGTCCTTAGCCCAGCTCTGCGACGCCAGCTGGATCCAATGTATTGGCTGTGCCTTTCCATTGGACTAATTCAGTGGCGTGGAGAGGGGGGATTTGCTGCTTGGGTAACAGCCTATCCTCCATAAAAATCCAACCCAGACTTTCGTGCTTCGCATGCAGCATATGCAGTGCCGACCACAATACCATAGTCTTTCAAGACTGGTGGAGGCCTGCTTTTTTAAAAAAAAAAATTAGCATATTACTCATGACACATTGCCCTTTTATTCCTGGATCATCCAATATTAGTCTGAAGTCTTAAATGAAGATAAGATAGTTTTTGATCCGGTTGCTGGAGAATTTCAACTTTTATTTTGTATTTCTTAAGAAAAGCCCAAATTAAAACACAGAGTAGCAATCCTATCTCTGTCTACTCAGTTGTAAGCTCCATTATAGTTAATATGAGTTACTGACAAGTAAGTGATGTTAGGATTGCATCCAAAGACCACGAAAACAGTTAGATACACAGACCACTACAGTAGATACTAAAAGCATTTCCAGTCTTTAGGACAATTTTTAAATACTACAACAAGTGTAAACTAAACCATTTTATCAACATAGCTCTTATTAGAGTGCTTGCTATGAAAATTGCTGTTGTTGGTAAAGGGACATGATAAAAGGATGGAGAAAGAAAACACTTCAATTTGGTGAAACTTCTATACTGCTTGTAATCTAAATATCTTGATTCTACCACAGTTGCATTCAGCAAATGTAGCAACAAGGTGTGCAGTTCTTTCTGAGGAGGGCAAGCAAGAGATTACATCACTGCTTGAAACTGTCTTCTGTTCTCATAACTAGGTATTGTGAATTGCCTCTAACATATTAAAGAAGCAAAAGGTGGAATTGGATGAATTAATTACGGCATCACCACCACCACAGGCATACATTAAAATGTTATGGTAAAACACTTCTAAAAGCCTCTGTATCTGATGGATATCCTTCCAGAAAGAGTAGTGAAATAGAATAAAATTTATTTTTAAAGAAAAAAAGTACGTACTTGAAACTTGCCTTCTTCATACCTTTTCAAATGTTGTCAGCACTTCCCGTAGGCTGAAGTTCAGACCAATCATTGTTCACTGTCCCTTTGGCACCTACATCTTCCTAATAAAGGCTTTCACAACCACAGTCTTTTGCCTTAAAATATTCATATATTTTTTTCCCCAACTATACCTCTTGAAAGTTCTTTGGCAAATCTTGATCATGCATCACTTTAGTCTTCATTGGCCTTGTAGTCCGCAACATTTCATGACCCCTCTGTGTCCAATTGTTGTCAAGCCGGATAGTCCGGAGCAACAAAGCTTAATTCTACTTCTTCTGTTAACCAGGATCCATAATGCTGGCATGTTTTCCTCATTTTCACTAGTCTGCCCGAGATTCCCTTTTGCTCACCTCACTAATGACCTGCAGGCCCAAAATGTTTTCTCTCCTGGGCCCCAAGCTCAACGTTTGGTCTCAATTACACTCCACATACAATTCTATGTCTTCATGGCATATAGAAGAAAGAAAAGGAAGAAAAAACATACTGTTCCAGTGCAGTGCAGTCTTCTTTTTACAAATTATTTCTACTGGCAAAAAAAAAAAAAATCACAAAATATCACGAGCTATCAGTAGCTAACTTGTACAAAAGTTGAACTTGATAAATCATTCTGAAGAAAAAAAAGTGGTGGACAAGAGGCTGGACAAGGCTGGACAAGAGGCTACCTCCTCTCCTCCTCTCATACACTCACTCTCTCCCAGGCACCAGCAGACTTGTGTTGCCATAGGAATAACCAAGCCAGTTTCACTTCATTTCCGTCTGCCTGACTAGCCTAGGGGATGCTGTGCCACTTTCCACTGGAACAAAAAAAGAAAAGTTATCTGCTTTATTTTAAGAAAAACTCAGCAAAAACTCAAAAAGTTACCTCCGTAGGGGATCTTGTCTTTTAGATCCCCTTGAGCTCTGACAACAGTATGGCAATCCATCCCCAGGATTTGTTTATTATTTTAATCAGCGTCCTCCCTTCGACCACCACTTGCTCTCCTCTGAAGCTAAGCACACTCCCATTTCCTGGAGGCCACCCTCCCTGGTCAGGGAAAAAAAAACACAGACGCACAGACAATTTAGTACCTACAGAGGAATGGAAAATCCTGGACCACCAACTCCTGCTATTTTACAACTTCTTTCATTCTCTTCTTCCAAAACAAACCGAATGAAATGTTCAGTCTCCCTAACTACGGCCTTGAAAGAAAAGAAAATTAAAACAACCTTTTCTCATTCCCCCTCCAAAAAAAAATCCAGAAGGAAAAGAAACCTTGTTGAAGCAGCAGTATAAGTTGTAACAAAGCTTGCTGCTGCCCTGCTCCCTTTACTTCACACTCAGTGCAGCCAGAGAGTTTTCATAGCAGGCCTCTTGCTCTCATTTCAGCAGGAAACCTGACACCTGGAATTTGGCTACTAGGCAATCACTTCCTTTTTAAAAAAAGTTTCCACTCAAAAAAGAAGGGAATTACGGTCAATGTTCTCTTTACATCATTACATGAACATAAGGGCAAGCGACTCAAAATATTTCACAGCAAGCAGCTGGTTTCTGAAGACTCAGTTGCCTTCACTCAGTGTTATAGCTGTTATTCATGTCAATACTGCCCAAGCCCACCAACAACTCCGTTCCTTGCTGCTGTGTCCACTGCAGTTTGGAGTGTAAATGATAAAACTCTCTCAGAGAGATAATGTCATTACAAAAGGTAAAAAAATAACTTTCAAAATAATGGTTTGGAAGAACAGACTTACTAAGGCAGGAACATCAATAGGGTTTCCATATCATTTCTGTAGGTAAGTTTGTGTATGTATTTTTAAAAAGTTTATTCATATACAAAAAATATAAGATAATAACCATAATAAGAACAGTATACACATATCCACAATAGTGCCCCAAAAGAGGGAGGAAAGCATAATCTATATCTGAATGGCAACAAATTAAGCAAGGCCAATAGTGTCATCAGGTGTACGAAAGAGCTTACAGCAGTCGTTTCCAAACTCCTACAGGTGTGTTGGGAACACTGTTAAGTGTTTGTAGGGAAGGAGATATGGCAACAACATGATCCCCAGGACTGTGCTGCCACCAGGGGTGTTTTCAACTTACCTTAGGTAGAACCAGCCACGGGATGGGGGTTGCTAAGAGCCCTGCAGATTACAATTGAAAACCTGAAAGTATATTTAATCACTTTTTTTTTCCTTTTGGGCAGGTTGTGGAGTCCTGCAGAGGCATGTTTTCTGCATCCTCCTGGAGGCCGGCACTCCCTTCAGATAAAAACAATCTCCCTAGCAGCAATGCAGTCTGCTGCATTTAATCTCCTTTTAATGGGCAGGGAAAAGTGCTTTCCTGGTTGCTGGGTTGCAACCCACCAGTTTGGGAATGACTGGTAGAGGCAAATTGGACTCTTGGGGATCATTAGGTACAGCCAAGCATTTTTAGATGTTTATATAATGACATCAACAACAGACTACACAAATTAATCTTCTTTTCCTCTTTATGGGATTTCACAAGCAGCTCCACTCCCTAATACAAGAACTTAGGAAATTAGTACAGTGAACCAAATTGTGATCCAAATTTGCCAACTCACTGAAACAGGCTCTATCTATAACTTAGGCCAATGGCTTGTGGTTGTTTCATTTTCAGTAGAGATACCATATATAATTTCAATGTATGTCATTAAAATTAGATACAAAAGATATAACCTCTAAATCTTAAGAGAACAGAAAGTCACATTTTACAGCCCAATCTGATGGTGCACTGGGGCACTGAGACATTGTGGCCTCCACTCACCTTTGAGTAAGGCAATCATTTTCTCCCTAGGCGGGAAGCCCATGTGAAAGGCAGCACATTTAGAGAGAGGAAGCAATGCATAACACACCCTTTTATACATTAATGATATTTGGCTTTCTACACAACACAACTGCCCCTAGAAAAATTCTCCATTTTAAATTAGAGGATTTAAAAGCAAACATAACTCACACTTCAACACTAAATAATGGCAATGGGACATAATCAGGCATGTAACCTGGAATACATAATCCTTCATAATCACAAAACTGGTCCTTCATAATCACAAAACTATAATTTCATTTTCTTACCAGTTAGTGGCAAACCTTTCTGGCAAAAATAAATACAGTGGCACCTCATGTAACAAGTGCCTCACATAAAGTATGTTCCATGTAACAAACAAAAATTTCTCTAGGATTCTGCTTCACATAACAAACACACTCATTGGCAGTTGGGGCAGATGCGCTGGCCGGCAGCCCTTTTAAAAAGCGTTAGGGCTGCCTAGTGTGCCTGCCCTTAGCGAAAGCAACACTTCCGCACTGTTCCTCCTGTGGCTTGGCGTCCACTGGGAGGAGGGAGAGAAGAGCAGTGGAGAAGAGGGAAGCAGCTCAGGGCTAGACAGAAGGGAGCAGGGGAGAGAGGGGCTCAGGATGAAGAGAAGGAGAAAGTGGAGAGACATTTTGACAGTGTCTTGGATTGCAGCGTCCTAACCATGTCTATCCAGAAGTCCCATTGTGTTAAATGGGGCTTTTTCCCAAGAAAGTGTCTTTAGGATTGCAGCCTAAGTAGACTTCATAGGATCATGCACATTGAATGCATATTTTGAATTCAATTCCAGTGTTTTGTCATCATTTTTACATCCAGTTAATATTTTTATATGAATATTTTTTGGGTAGTGGAACCAATCATCTGAGTTTCCATTATTTCCTATGGGAAAATCCACTTCACGTAAAGAATGTTTCATGTAACAAATATGCCTCCGGAATGAATTAAATTTGTTACATGAGGCGCCACTGTATGGTGTTGATACAAACAGACCTTGTCAAAGATCAAAAGGCTGCAACAGTTCCAACCAGAAGCCTCCAGGAAGTTTATATTATATAAGTGCAAATATCTCAGCTAATCTTTTAGGAAAGCAACCGGCTTAATGCTACAAGCAGTACCATATTGCAGGTTACCTTCAAAAACTCTTTTACCCAATTGATTTCACTATCAATTTTATTAAAAGGATAACAAAAGTATTCTGATGAATGAATCACATCCTCTGAAGCAGTGGTTCTTAACCTTTTTGGAGATACTGAACCCTGCAAATTTCATACGTGCATTCACCTAACCCTTCATAGTTGGAAAAATAAAATGTTTAGTCCGTCGTAACAAAAGTAGGCTGATATTATGTTCCACAATGGTGAGAGATGCTTTGGTGCAATACACATAGAAGTACACACACACATTCCTGGAACCAATCTCATAGAATAGAACTCATAGAATCCTAGAGATGGAAGGGACCTAGAAGTAGCTAGAGTTGGAAGGGACCCAGTAGGTTATCTAGTCCAACCCCCTGCCTGTAGCAGGGACTTCGGACCTAGAGCATCTCCGAGAGGTGCTCGTCGAGCCTCTGCTTGAAGATCCCCAGTGAGGGAGAGTCCACCACCTGCCTTGGCAATCTGTTCCACTGCTGAACCACCCTCACCATCAGGAATTTTTGAACACAATGAGCCTAACACAATGGGCTTACTCATGAGTAAAATAAATAACAGTTTTCAAATGCCTCTGTTAATAGATTTAAGCACACAGAAGAACTAACTAACCATTAAGCCTGAAATCTATACACTTGTAAAATTATTCTAAGTTCAGAAAAAGTATTATCTGCAGGAGCAAGAGACTAAATTTACAGAAAAAAAACTATGCAGTCCATTTTTAACTCTGCATTAGTTACATTCCCAGAATTTTTATCCCTGAGGGTAGAAGTCTGGAAAATGTGACTGTCATTAAATTGTATTCAGGCAGTTAATGTTAACCTGCCTTTGAAAATACACAGTTGGAATTAGATGTTTAATAAAGCACCATCTGTATTAGGTAGAACACTGTGGGCATCATGACGACACTTACCAAGTTTCTTAAAAAAAAAAACACCCAAAAGAAAAGGTTGTGCGCAGCTGTGCTCCACTGCCTTGCCACACAAAAGGTTGTTAAAATAATGTATCACTTGCTGTCTTCTCTCATTATCCATTCAAACTGGCAGGTTTCTGCGCTGTGGTATGCACCAAGGTAAAGTCAGACCTTGCCAGGCAATAAAAAGATTGCTATTTGTGCCAGCTCTTCTGCATCCAAATTCAAAACTAATCGTTTTTGCAGCTTCACTATGTAGGATATTGGCCCTTCATGATATTTCTTTTTCTTCTCATTCCCCTCAAATTGCATGCTCTTCTCTGTTGGATATTAACTCTGTGGGACTCCATTCTTTATTCTTAAAAGCTGGATGTGGTGCTCAAGCTAGAATGAGGTAACACAACGTCTCGAGGGAGGTAAATATAGTAAAGCAAATGTAGGATCCCATGCCATATATCTATGAAAAGTAGTAACACAGCATTCAAGGCTTAATAACTATACTGCACCAACAAATACAGTAGAAACGGAACATGAAAGTCAACTAAGGGCACAATCCAGAGTAACTACGGGGAGTCCTTGCTCCGGTGTAAGAACAATTTGCTCTGGATTGCAATATGAATTTCCTATAGGTTTTCACTAGGTGGTGCAGTAACTACGGGTGCACATAAATGTGCTTTTATGTGCTCCCATAATTACTCTGGATTGTAGGGATAGTCATGTTTTCCTACCTGTCAGTCGTCTTTAAAGTGGGGGTTGCGACCTTGGGTCAGGGGGGTCATGAGAGAATATGATCTGCCATCTTGGAATCTAGTACTGAGCTTTCCTGGGACTAAGTTTCATTGAATACAATAGGACTTACTTCTGAGTAGACATGGTGGAGTTCTGGCACCACATACCAGTATGTTTGACGGGGGTCCCGGACAGATTTTTCAGTTTGAAATGGGGTCTCGGGCTGAAATGCTCAAGTACCACTGCTCTATATAGAGGTACTGATCCGGACTTATAGACCCAGCAAAGTGGCAAAAAACCATTTCCTGCTCAGATCACAGATAAACATTGTTTGAAGTGCTGTATCATTATAGGATACAGAAAATGTCTCAAGATTGAGGCTGCAATCCAAGTTTTCCTCTCTTTTAACAAGTGGTTTATTTAGGCTGCAATCCTAACCACCCTCCTCCTTAGGCTGGTGTAGGCCCCCATCACAGACCCCATGCTGGCAAGAGGGTGGCAAAAGTGCTATAAGGCACTTCTGTGCCACTCATGATGGAGGGTCAGCCAGGACACAGACATTTGCTTGCCTCCCTACATTCCCTCGGGAATGAGAGACCAATGAGTTGTGCCAGGCTTGCACCCTAAAATGCATTAAGAATCAGGGGGAATCTCAGACCATTTCAGAGGGTCAGTTTAAACAGGTTGTAGGCTGCAACAATAAATCAACATGTTTCCAACCAAAATGATCTCCTCAGGAGGCAATCAAGGGAAGACTAAATCTTTTTGCCAGCTGCACCCTATGCCAGCAATAACACTTCAAAAATACAATATAGGAGTTGAACTAATTTAGAAACATGGATTATAAGTATATTTCTCTCAAAAACATCCTTAGCACAGAAGCTTTTGCTTCCATTAAAAAAATTAGCATATGGAAGTGTCAGTTATTTATTATCACAATCAAGGTTTGCAGATATGCTATCTCCTAACATAATGATAGCAATATGGTGTCATCACACTCGGCTACACTGAAAAATTATTTGGTGCAAGAGCTGTGTCTGCTAATTTTTAAATATTATTATTAATCTTCCAAAATAAAAGTTGGACCATATGGCTGGTTGCTTTCATTAGTCAGTCCCTCTCATTTTGTAACCAATCTGTGAGATTTCTGTGAAAAGCTAACAAAATAAAAGCCATTCAATCGCCGACAATATATTTTCTGAAAAACACTTTTTTTCCCAGAGAATTTGGTAAGGGAACTCTTAAGGCACACTACTTTGACAAGATTGCTCACTTCCTACATAAAAATTCTGGTCAGTATTTCAATGAGCAGGAGAGAAGACAAGAGAAAAACATGGAACATTTTTCATTTCTGGACCCTGGGGGAGGGAGGTTACTGATGTGAAAATGTTCAGTTTTGTCTCCCAGCAGGAACGCTTTTCAGGCAATCCCACACAAACGAGTGGAAGGAAGAAGTAGCAGTGCTTTTGGGTGGACTACTTTTTGGTTTTATTTGTTGTCTATTGTCACGGAGGACAAACAGGACAGACAGAGGAAAGAGCTTGTGAAGAAGGATGCAGTTAAAGTGCTCCGGCCGTCATGGCTGCCTATAAGCTGTAATCTCTAATAGGAACAAATGATCAAGACAGAGTAAAATGAAGATGTATTGACTTGAAAGATCCCACAGATCTTATTTGGGATGCCAGTCAGATTGAGCTGGCTCTGGAGATCCTCGGCTCTCAGTTTTGTGGAAGCAGCTGCATAAGTAAATTCATTAAGGAGACAGTCTCTTTGGTGGCATTTCATATGAAGTACATAACACCTTTACACACAAACCTATTGTTTCCTTCCCATCCCACTGTTGCTGCCACACTAAAAATGCATGGGGGTAACCAGTCATGGGGCAGATTGGGACGAACTGGAGGGGAAATCTATCTTAAATCCCCTTTTACCTCAGTAAGTTTCCTACTCTGCAGTGGGTCACCTCAGATCAGTATGAGGGAAATTGTTGGTGAATGTTCAAGCAGAGAAAAGGGTCAAAGAGGCCATCCAGAGGATATAAAATTTATCCCCATGACATTCATTGTTTGTCCTCTTTCCACTGCCCTCCATTCAGTTCCACAGCATTTCTTCCTGTTTAGCCTTCTCCTCCTGCTTCCTCCAGTGGCTTACCTATTCCAGTGGGTGGACAGCAATCCCCCGACGAATGCAGAAAATCTGTTGCCTTGGGCAGCACAATAAAGGAATGCGTTTTATGTCAGATTTGTAGCAGTTGCTACCAGCAAAATACAGGTCCCTCTATGAGCATAGCCCAATAGGCTTGGGACAACAGTTGCTCTTTCTTCACTAACATGGACCTAACTAAAGGTATAATAAATGTGTTCCATTTCATATAAAGCAGGTTCTGCTTGTTAGTTGTCTGTGAGCTAATATTCTTGCAATAGGTTGAGCATACTTGGAAGTTGTTTTGTTTGTTGCTGTTGTTTAGTTGTTCAGTCATGTCTGGCTCTTCGTGACTTCATGGACAGCAGCACACCAGACCCTCCCCCCCCCATCCTCCACCAGCTCCTGAAGTCCATCCAAATTCATGTTCATTGCCTTGGTGACATCCTCTGCCGACTCCTTCTTTTGCCTTCAGTTTTTCCCAGTATCAGGCTCTTTTCCAACAAGTCCTCCCTTCTCATGATATGGCCCAAATATTTAAGCTTCAGCTTCAGTATTTGTGAATAATGAATAATTATTCCAGTGAATAATCAGGGTTGATATCCTGAATGATGGACCAATTTGATCTCCTTACAGTCCAAGGAACTCTCAAGAATCTCAAAGGCATCAATTCTTCGGCAATCTTCTTTATGGTAAAGTTCTCACAGCCATATATTACTGCATGGAAAATCATAGCTTTAACTAAATTGATCTTTGTCAGCAAGGTGATGTCTCCACTTTTAATTAAGTTGTCTAGCCCTATCATAGCTCTCCTACTGAGAAGGAGGCGTCTTTGATTTCCTGGCTGCAGTCACTGTCTGCAGTGATCTTAGAGCCCAGGAAAATGAACGCTGTCACACCTTCATTTATTTTCCTCATATTTGCCACAAACTGATGGGACCAGAAGCCATGATCTTTAATGATCTTTTTTTTAATGTTTCGTTTTAAGCCACATTTTGCACTTTCTTTCACCCACACCAAGAGGTTCCTTACTTCCTCCTCACTTTCTGCCATTAGAGTGGTATTGTCTGCATATCTGAGGTTATTGATATTTCTCCCAGTGATCTTAATTCTGGCTTGTGATTCATCCAGCCCACCCTTTCTCATAATGTACTCTCCATATTAATTAAATAAACAAGGTGACAATATACAGCCTTGTTGCACTCCTTTCCCAATTTTAAATCACTGTTGTTCCATACTTGGTTCAGACTGTTGCTTCTTGGACCACATACAAGTTTCTCAAGAGACCAATAAGATGATCTGGCACTCCATCTCTTTAAGAACTTGCCACAATTTGTTGTGATCCACACAATCAAAGGCTTTAGCATAATTGAAGCAGAAGTAGTGAAGCAGTGAATGCTCTTTGGCAGTGGAACAGATCGCCAAGGGAGGTGGTGGCCTCTCCCTCACTGGGGATCTTCAAGCAGAGGCTCAACGGGCACCTGTTCAGGATGCTCTAGGATTTCCTGCTACAGGCAGGGGATTGGACTAGATGACCTACTATGGCCCTTCCAACTCTAGGATTCTATGATTCAATGATTCTAAGTATAATGTTTTCCTGGAACTCTCTTGTTTTCTCCATAATCCAGCTAATATTGGCAATTTGGTCTCTTGTTCCTCTGCCTGTCTGGAAATCAGCTTGTACATCTGGGAGTTCATGATCCACATGCTGCTGGAGGTGAGCTTGTAGGATTTTGAGCATTACCTTGTTAGCATGTGAAATGAGTGTGATTGTGCGGTAATTTGAGCATTCTTTGGCATTGCCTTTCTTTGGAAATGGAACATAGCCTGATCTTTTCCAATCTGGAGGCCACTGTTGAGTCTTCCAAATTTGCTGGCAGACTAGTTTTCAGGAGCTCAGCTGCAATACTGTCACCTCTGATAGCTTTGTCATTAGAGAAACTTTCTAGGGCCCATTTGACTTCACTGTTCAAGATTGTCTGGCTCAGGTTCAGTGATCACATCATTGTGTTTGTCAGGGACATTAAGATCTTTCATAAAGAGCTCCTCTGTGTATTCTTGCCACTCATCTTGATCTCGTCTGCTTCTGTTAGGTCCTTGCCATTCTTGTCCTCTATTATGCCCAACTTTGCAAAGAATATTTCTTTTATATCTCCAATTTTCTTGAAGAGATCTCTAGTCCTCCCTCTTCTGTTGTTGTCCTCAATTTCTTTGAACTGCTTATTTAAGAAGACCTTTTTATCTCTCTTTGCTATTTTCTGAAATTCTGCATTCAGCCTTACCTTTTGATGCCCTTCTTTCCTCAGCAATGTGTAAAGCTTCTTCAGACAACCATTTTGCTTTGTTGCATATATTTTCCCTTCAAGATGCTTTTGTTTGCTACATCCTGTATAATGTTCTGAGCCTCTGTCCAAAGTTCTTCAGGCACTCTATCAAATCTAAGCCCTTAAATCTGTTTGCCACTTCCACAGTATATTCAGATGACATGTGATTTAGGTCATATCTGAATGGCCGACTGGTTTTCCATACTCTCTTCAGTCTGAGCCTCAGTTTTGCAGCCAGAAGCTCGTGATCTGAACCATAGTAATCTCCAGGTCTTCTTTTTACTGATGGTATAGAGCTATTCTGTTACCCTTGTTCAAGTCTATATGCAGTGGTACCTTGAGTAAAGAGCAACTTGAATAAAGAGCACTGTTTAAAGAGCAACATTTTCTCAGAAATTTTGACTTGTGTAAAGAGCACTGTCTTGAGTAAAGAGCACTTCTGAGGAAGTTTGGAATAGGCTTCCATGGCAAGGGAACCCACAGGGGACAAGGGGACTAGGTTGAACTACAGTGGGGCCCTGGGCAAAGTTTGGAATAGGCTTCCATGGCCAGGGAACTCATGAGGGGTCTGGGGGGAGCACCCTGAGCCAGGTTTGTATGTGGGATCTGTGTGTGGCAGTGTGGAAGGTGTGCCTTATCAATGGTCTAGTGTTGGTCCCCATCAGCAGCTTGGCAATGTTAAAGTTGCACAAAACAACAAAGATTCCATTGAGCCAATGGATAACAGTGAATGAATTAGTGATTGTGAAAGAGCACAATCCTAACCATGTCTATTCAGACGTAAACCCCATTGTGTCCAAAGGGTTTTACTCCCAGCAAAGGATTTTGCTGGGAGAAGGATTGCAGCCAAAGTCATCCCCTTCTCTGTAACCCTCACACTCGCCATGAAGGTTTTCAAAGGTACAGTACAGTTCAGTACTGTACAGTATTTTCTTTACTGCAGTGTTGTGAGCTACTGTGTATTACAGTGTTTTGTACTGTGTTATATTATAGTTTCTGTAATCATTTTTACATACAGTTAATATTTGTATATGAGTATTTTTTGGGTTGTGGAACCAATCGTCTGAATTTCCATTATTTCCTATGGGAAAATCAGCTTTGTGTAAAGAGTGTTTCACGTAACAAGCATGCCTCCAGAATGCATTTAACTTGTTACATGAGGCGCCACTGTACATATAACTGAAAAGTCACTGACTCACTTACTGACTCATCAATGGTCAGCCAAAACCGCTGGGTCTGCAAGTGTGAAATTGGGGAGGATGTTCCTTCCATGATGGAGGCACCCACTATGAACTGGTTTCTGGAAATTCCAACTAGAAGAGGGTAAAAAGGGGTACAATGCGTTTTCCTCCCTATACTTTACATTTAGAATCCCTGACTGAGGGAGGCGCTGCCCCAATTCCCAGACAGAGACACAAGAAATTCAGGGAGGGTCTTTCTTCTGTGATGGGAACACCCACCATGAACCGATGTTGAGAAATTTAACCCTTAAGGGGCTGAAAAGGGGAGTAATTTGTTTCTGTGTTATATTTAACATTGCAGACTGACTGATAAACATCCAGCCAATTTGGTGCCCAGTACCTGATGCACTGGGAGAGAGGTTTTGCATGCATTTGGGGGGATATTGCACATTAATGGGGTTTGATGTACATCAATGGGATTGATGCACATGGGGGGATGTTGCACATTCAGGGTTGATGTGCCTGGGAGGATGAGGTGCACTGAGGGTTATTTCTGAAGAGCACATCATAACCACATTGAGCACAATCCTAACCATGTCTACTCAAAAGTAAGCCACATTGTGTTCAATGGGTCTTACTCCCAGGAAAGTGTCTTTAGGATTGCAGCTATTGTCTCATTTCAGTATATCAAAGACATACAGACAGCTTTTTCACATTTACATCTTACAGCTTGTTAGCTGGTTTGAAACCTCATTCAAAGACATACAAGTGTCTAATGGAATTCCTATGCAAGACTTATTCACATATTAAAAATAGCTACTGTTTTTCTTCAAGAGAGACACCAAGATTTCTCATTAGTTGAACAATATAATTCTTGGTGAGTCTAAAATGTCAACTGCAAAGAAGCATATTCATATGAGGAAAATCATCACTATAGTGAGTTTTGTTTTAAATAATTTCATTTAGTTTAGTTTAATTTCACTGAAGTTCACAAAATTACTTCTAAACATCCATTATTCTACAAAAAAATGGGGCTACCAAAGCTGATAAAGCAATTTTGATTTACTCTAGTACAGTTTGGGGTTCTGTCATTAAGTACGGTAATTAAATGAACACTATCATTATTAATTCACAGAATAATATTTTCTCTCATAACTCAAAAACTCAGATTCTGAATTTCTTTTGAACTGCCAAAGAACTAAAGAGGGAATGTAGATTCTCAGTCTAAATGGTAAACAATAGCCTTCTTTGTGTGAATTTGTGTAACTGGAACACTCTTATTCATACTTAGTCCCCATCCATTGCTTGATTTACATTAAGGTTTGATCAATGATTTGCCACTGGTTATAGCTAGATCATTCCACATCGTTAGTTTTATTTTTTTAAATATTTAAAATTGAGTTCTTTTCATACCGCTTTCAAATATAGAAACTTGCCATTTCACTTCGCTGCTTACATTCAGCACACACCTTACAAAGCGAGTAAGTTGTTTTTCTTCTACTGCTACAAGCTCCAAGGGAATTACCGTTACTGTCACTTCTGCACCACACTATGTTCAGCTAAAAGAAAATCCACAGAAGAATTTTCTTGCACTAGTAGTTTCAATCTTCCAGCAGCAATAATGACAATATTGGAACTGTGAAACTCAACTCACAGCTCACAACAGAAACAAAACAATAATATTCAAAATACTAAAAAAAATACTGCTTTCATAAAACCAATACTTATACTGATAAATGAAAAAGTAAAAAAATAAAATCCATAAAGACCTTCAGCTTCTCATTTTATGTAATGTTTCTAAGGACAGAATGAGGGGAGAGGCATCAAATTCACCTGAGAGCACTGCAGGCACAGCAATTCAAAAAAGTATCCAAGGTACATAGGGAACATCATGGTATGCACACATCCAACAGCCTGGAATGTAAGCTGGGAGCTTTTAATGGGAACCCATTAAAATCCAACATATCCAGGAGGACAAAACAAACTCTCAATGCAGCTCTGGCAATTGTCCAACCCTCAAACAGCTTTAATGAGGAACTATTTCTCCAATATTTGCATAGTATTGGCACTGATAGCTGACACTTCAATTCCCGTCCCTCCAAGAGCCTCCATATCCCCAACCTTCTCAACTGCTACCAGAAGAAAACACTTGGAAAAAATATATAGGAAAATCATCTGTGATTCATCTTCATGTACAATTACTTGGAATCATATTCCTCATTATATTCTACAGCTTTTTATTTACTAACTAGTGAAATGTACCCATGTTGTGGAGTAAAATTTCAAGAATATTTGTGTGCCTGGGTACAGCCTTTTCCCCCCTGTGCAACAACTCCCTCCCCGTGCAATATCCTACTCCCCGTGCAACACAACTCACCCCTCTAGGCACCCTTTCCCCCTTCCTCGACTGTGGACACCTCTACCAGTAAGGTGCAGAATTTGTGGCTGGGTTTTATCAGTCTTCAATGTTAAGTATAGGTAGTCTTCAATGTTAAGTATATGTATAGGTATACTTCAGTATGTTAAGAATAGTACTGCAATCCTTTTCACCCCCTTTGGGGTTAAATTTTTAGAAACTGGTTCTTAGTGGGTGCTAACGTCACAGAAGGAATACCCTCCCCAAATTTTATGCTTCTAGTTCCAGGGTTTGGGGCTGGGTGTTGATGAGTCAGCAACTCCTCAATGTATAGGGAGGAAAACATGTTGCACCCCTTTGCACCCAAATACTGGACTGAATTTCCCCAAAATTGATTCTTAGTGGGTGCCTCCATCACAAAAGGAACACTTTCCCCAAATTTCACACTTCTAAGTCCAGTGGTTTTGGCTGGGCGTTGATGAGTGAGTCTTCAGTGATGGATGGATGCATGGATAGATAGATGGATAGACAGATATAGATAATGTAACTATTTTTCAGCAAATACAAACATACAAATATTTCCTCAACACTAGTCCAGTTGCAGTTCTCTTTTTTTGTTATACTGTATATGCATTTATTTTATTTTTGTATATACAGATTTTGAAGAAGTTGCCTATATAGTCACATCATTTCTCTAACTAATAGTTCTCAAAGCAGTTTACAGTCATGAAGTCAGATGCTTCCTCCCAATGACTGATGTGGAATACCAGGTATTGTAGATATTATCAAAGAACAATATGGTGTGATTTTGTTCTATCACCAGCAATGAGTGTTGCAAACATGCTACAAGTAGGAACCTGCAAAAGGAAAGGTTATTTTTCCTGACAAAGGATAACACCCCTTTCTCAAGACACATAACCTCGCCTTTCGGAGGTCCCTATCTGTAAGGCATGTCTGCAACACACAGCGCCAGGTCAGTGCTGGCATCAGCATAGCTTCAGCCCATTACGGGCCCCAGCAGCAGCTGAAAGCCCACTCGATGCTGCCCTGAGCAAGGAACAAGCTGTGGGCAGCGAAGAGGTTCATCAGGTTGGCTTTCTAACAATTCAAAGTGAGACTTTAACTTTGACTTTAACCACCTTTGTACCATGTGTAGAAATTTGACAATACAGAATTTGTTGTAACATTAGTATAGATAATATTATTTCAAGTGACAGGACTGAGGGAGTAATCCTAACCAATTTTCCAGCACTGGGGAAAGGGCAATGCTGGAAAAGGGCAATGCAAACAGACCACCTGCTCATCCCTATTTCCATTTTCAGCAGATTCTTCTTTTAAGTTGAGTGATATGTGCAATAACCCTTATTCGCCTTTATCTTCACATTAGCATCCCAAAATTCTAAACCAAAATTCAGAAGCATCTTGTCTGAAAGAGATTTAATTACATATTTTATGCTTGAGTTCTTGCAGCCACTTTCTTTCCATTTCTCCCATGATAATTTCACTGTCAAGTCTCAAAATTGTATGCATAAAACAACATGCAATTAAATACAGAACACAGAAAATGGATAACGGATATAGAGCACAATTCTAACCATGTCTACTCAGAAGTTAGCTCCATTGAGCTCAATGAGTCTTATTCCCATGAAAGTGTGTTTAGGATTATAGCCATAGTGAATATAGTATTCATAGATATAGAACTGATATTACACCACAGAAAAGAAGCACAAGGCACATCATCGCATCTGTGACATACACGTCATTCATTGCTGGTTTTGCTCCCTCCCTGAACACACTGTCTTGTTCCTGCACTGTTAGATTAATAAGCTTTCAACATGTCTGAGTGCCTATTGCTTATCTTTCACATTTCAACAAGGTACAACTCTGAAAGAAAAATGTTCTTGTTAGTCACCAACAAGGCTGAATGCTTAGCAGTTATGGAATCACAATGCACGCACCTATCAACACCTTGTCATGAAAACAATATCAAGTACCCAACACTGACTGCTGCGTTTGTCAGGTTTCTGGTAAGCTTAACTATGTTTACATGGCTCCCTGAAGACAAAATAAAGTCAGACTTGCTTTTTCAACACCAAGTAGTATTCAAAAGTTTAATGAGATACAAAGCATTGCATTTTTGACCAGGAAGTGGACTCCACCAATCAGAAAAGCTTACCATGCATGTACAGTGTTCGTAATTGATTTTCTAAAAGCTCATCTAGGGCCAAAACACTCTGTTTGCTACAGTAATTTAAATGCAATGTTCTGCAGCCCGAACTCTCAGAGGCGAACATAACCTTAACTGTACTGAAAAAAGAGAAAGTAGAATAGAATTTAACCAATCCATTAACTTTAAAGGTTCACAAATAAAATCACTTTTCAAAAGTGTGTTTATGCTCAACTTGCAATAAATGGTGAAAAAGTAACTACTGCCTATTGTGATAAGTGTATTGAGCAAAATATAGCGATTGCTAAGTACCGTATATACTCGAGCATAAGCCAAATTTTTTGGGCCAAAAAATGGGCCCAAACAGCCCCCTCGGCTTATACTTAGGTGAACTGAAAGGTGGCAGGATCAAATCCCATCATGTCATGTACCATTGGATTCGTATTGAAGAGCAGAATCCAATGCAAAAATCAGTTTTGAGATATCTCCTTCCTATCAAAGGTTATGGCCGATAAACCAAAAAAACAAAAACTACAAAAATAAAAAAATACATTTTTGCAATTTTTTAAAGCAGGTAGGAATTTTGGCCTTGGGGTTCAGGAATTTTGGGTTTGGCATCTGGTCACCCTGTCCTAGGCATGTCTACTCTGAAGTAAGCCCCACTAAGTTCAATGAGACTTACTCCCAGGAAAGTGTGCTTAGGATTGCAGCCTATGAGTTCCAAGAAGGCTACAAGGAAAAGGACCAGTACCTGCTGCATTTCCCACCCTAGGCTTATACTCGAGTCAATAAGTTTTCCCAGTTTTTTGTGGTAAAATTAGGTGCCTCGGCTTATACTTGGGTCGGCTTATACTCGAGTATATGTGGTAAACAGAAATTTCATGAACAATATAAGGGCAGTGCATGCCTAGGCAACCTTGGATTTGTATGCAAAAGGAAAATGGTTAAGTTCAAATAGAAAAGGTTGCTTCCACTCTACTCATTTTACACACAGAGAGTAGGTGATAGGGCTCTCACGTCTCAGATTGGAATCCATAGTTCCTGCTATAAGAACAAGTCATGTGTGAACCAAGTTTCATCTTGAAGCAAACAAACCATTCTAAAATAAAATTCCAGACTTAAATTTCCAGAGACAAGATAATTCACATAAAGTACTTTACACCCTCAAAGAAAGCTCTATAAACGCCAATAATTCTAATAATAACTTCACTAACAGCTATACAACAGAGAAATTAGAGACATAATAAATTGCTCATTTTGAGACCAGTAAAATGTGAAAATCTCAGGAAAGGTTCTTTGGGACACTTCTTTGCAATTACATAAGGTTCAGAAGTTCATTAAATGATTACAGTCCATTAATCAGTTCATGTAACTACTAATGAAATAAAGAACATTAAACTCACCAGCTTCTTAATTAAAATGGCTATGTTGCCAATTTTACATTACCTTACCATGAAAGCTTAAGTTCAGATGAGTCTTCTGGTCATACTCTTTAGCTGTTCAACAGAGCTTTTCACTACTTAGCCACTGGCTGTGTTGTCAGCAAGGAAATACTGAAGCAATTTTCTGCACTTTTCTCCCATTCAGTCTGGTGATTTAGAATTTGAATGTGCTAGCACAGATTATCTTTGTTGCTGTTTATCTGCAACACTGTGTTAAACTGTGACCTGGGAATGCGAGGAAACATTCACACCACTTTGCTAACTTGACCAAATAAACATCAATTGGGATTGGTCAAATGAATGTGTCTTGGACTTGAAAATGAACTCGGAGAATGGACTATGTAAAATGCCCCAAGATAACAGTAACTCAGTTCTTTCTAAAATACTCTTCTGACCCTGACATTTTAGAGCAATTAGCAGAGGGGCAAGATACTTTATTCCTATGCTCCTCCTTCCCCTGGACACAGCACACCATGACATACCTCACATGTGGCATGGGATTTAAAAAAAATTCCTCTTCAAACAGAAGGAATCAAAACCCCCTTCAGAGTTGCAGAACACATCCCCAACCTCCTTCCCACTCTCTGGCTGCCTCCTTCTGACCTCTACATTGGCCAAGCTCTGACCAAGCCACCATGGAGGTCTCCGGGAGATCTCTGACCAAGCCACCATGGAGGCTGGATTCAGCTTTTGCAGGCTGGTGAATCTACATGCACCAACTTAACTCGAGGGGAGACACAAACATGATTTATGTAATGCTTGTGACCCTTCTGGTCAACCCACCACAATTTAAGTATTGTGCTGTGAAAAAACTTTGATGGTAACTTTATATGTACAAGTTCATTGCCTATATTTGGCAAATCCCAAAAAGTCTACATTTCTAAATTTAGACTTTTCAAATTAGTTGGCTGACATGAATCTGGCAATACAACATGAGTTGATTAAGTACTAAAAAGAGCCTTCTTTCAATTAAATGCAATATTTTTACGCTTAAAAGCACATTCAGAAAATACGCCTCTTCATGCTCAGAAAAAAAAATCAGTGGTGTCTAGACAAGTGTAAACGACATTCATTCACTGACAGATACATAAAGTACTGCTAATACTGTGACTGAGGCTGAAAGCACTGGTGATGGTTGAAGGAACAGTTGAAGAAATGGTGGCACACATAAGGTACACAATGGAAAGAAGAATGTATGAAACACAATATGAGGCCTTGTTAGACAAATTAACTGAACATTTATAATAAGACTTTAGAAAAAAATGCTTTAAGAATTCAAAGATCCAAAGATGATCTGATCCGGCCATTTGGTGCTAGCTGTCTTTTACAATCTGCAGTTAGACGTCTTACTTCTGCTGGTATACACAGACAAAAGTAGAATTGGGTGTTGATTGGAAGATATACCAAGCCCTCTAGCCCTATATTGATTTGATAGGGGAACAACTTCAAAACAACTGATGTATTTAGTCTTACATTTTTACAGAGATGAGGTTACCATGAATCATATGAAGGGAAAAATAAACAAAAGAACTGCTAGAACTAGGAAGTAAAATTCAAGCATAACTTTTGTTGGAAAAAGATAACAAGTAACATTTGTGTTGTAAACTGGGGGGATTGAAAAAGCACAATATCAGATGGATATGACACACAACTATTGTTTACTCAGCCCATGAAAACCTGCACTGAAATATGTAAACTAACTGCATTGGAACATATTAAATGAGGTGCTTAGGAAATTCTTCCCATGGTTTTGGGGATGAGGTCACATTCACTTTTGCTAATAACTACCTGACACTCCAGTTATGCCAGCTAAACACCCTCCAACATTTAAAATGTTAAGTCCAAATAACAGAAAACAAATAAACCATCTATCCTCTCTTTTAGGAAAATAAAACTTTTATGTTCTTTCCTAAAACTGGCTGCCTGGGTACTTTTCAGAGGAATGCTATATTCTTAAACATAGGATCTTGTCTCAGGGTTACATTGCCCTGAGAAACTCACAGAAAATAGCAATCATAGTCACATTTAATACAAAGTCACATTGTTACATGACCATCACAACCATTTTAGTGACCTTATTTTACTCCCATATTCAAGCTAATCTGAGACACTAATAGGTTATCACTGCTCAATTCAATTCAGCACAGATGTCCCTCAGCACATGAACACCACAATCTACAGGAAAGATAGAGCTGTCCCTTGCTTTATTTTGGAAGGTTGAAGGTATTTGGAAAGTATTTTAAAAGGTTGTTTGACATTTCTGTGTAGACATTTGTACAATTTAATTTATGAAGCAAAGGAATGAAATCCCCGACAGAAATTCATACACAAGAAGAAGAAAATGCAAATAGTTTGTGTTCAGTGAGACCCTTTCCCCCGACTTGCTATTTGCGCAGTATTACTCTCTCATTGCTACTTCACATACTATGATTCCAAGTGATAAAATACAGGTGGACATCATGCCCCAACTGTGAAATACATTTTTCCATTCATTTTAGTACACAACACAAATCTGCACATGAAGCACAAAAATATCTGAAACCATGATAAACAAAACATGTTATGACTTTCATGACTGGAATCCATGTTAAACTGTACACAGTTTTTCAGGGATGATTGTGGAGAGGGGTATTAACTGCCCCAAATTTCTCCCTATCTCATCTTTTCTATGGATGGATGGATGGATGGGTGGATGGATGGAAGGAAGGAATCCCTCTATCACCTGAATATTGTCTGCACTGACAGATGCACTGTTTTTATATCATATTTTAAGATGCTGTTTGATGGGGATTTTACCTTGATATAGAGCATTGAGTGTCAATTAAACAATTCCTCTGCCTCTTGATCTTAACAAACACATTGATTTATCATTTCATAAAATTCAGGAAGCATATGAATTCTGATTATTTTTGTATTTTGTTATCTAGAAAGATCTTTTGGACTGTGTCCTACTGCCACAGTTGCTAAATATCCATCACTGGTCTTATTGGAAATTAAAAGCAGGCCTCCGTCAGTCTTGAGAGACTATGGTTTCATGCTCGGCGCTGCATTTGCTGCATGCGAAGCACAAAAGCCTGGGTTACAT
Organism: Cryptoblepharus egeriae; assembly: GCA_030015325.1. Classification (NCBI taxonomy): domain Eukaryota; kingdom Metazoa; phylum Chordata; class Lepidosauria; order Squamata; family Scincidae; genus Cryptoblepharus; species Cryptoblepharus egeriae. The sequence goes on along the minus strand of JAREYC010000001.1, from coordinate 181,061,201 downwards.
TGTTATGGGGGATAGGCTGTTACCCAAGCAGCAAATCCCCCCTCTCCACACCACTGAAATAGTCCAATGGAAAGGCAGAGCCGATACGATTGGTTCCAACTGCATCGCAGAGCAGCAAATGGACTAAGGACAGGAGCTCACTCTGTCTTGTGTGGCCGACCTGGGTCTGAAACCCTGGCCTGCTGCTTAACAGGCACAGTGTCTTAACCACTTGCACCACCCACAGCCCCTATAGTGGAAATAGTGTTTCACAAAAGAATTTCAATGCTCTAATTCTTTGCTAAGCTATTTAGCAAAAGTGCTAACTCTGTGAATCAAGAATTGCTTTTTTTTTTCTTTAACCAATTCTTGTGCGCTGAAGTTCAATGGTCTATATTCCATGTTTTCCAGCTGCTTCTCTAAATTTGCTGTATGCAGCTCACCAGTGTGCCATGTCACAGTGAATGAAAATGCCTATCTGAGGAATTAAACCTCCCTCTCCACCTCAGAGATTTAGGAGAGATGGGTCCTCACAGCCTTTCACATGGTATTTTAAATAAAAGTCAAACTTTAAAGAGACAAATTCAAATACACTATTAGTAAGTTTTAAGTTCCCCTAAGCTTGTGGCCACAACCTGCCACAGAAAATTCTATATGCAGGTAACTTGTAAGACAAACGCTTTGTAAGAAGTATGCTTTGTAAGACAAACTAAAATTTCTAAGGAATTCTGCTTTGTAAGACGCAAGAGGGTGGGTGGTCAAGTGGTTAAGACACTGTGCCTGTTAACCAGAAGGTCTGAGACCCGGGTCCCCACAAGACAGGGTGAGCTCCTGTCCTTAGCCCAACTCTGTGACGCAGCTAGAACCAATCATATTGGCTCTGCCGTTCCACTGGATTATTTCAGTGGCATGGAGAGGGGGATTTGCTGTTTGGGTAACAGCCTATCCTCCATATTAATCTACCCAGGCCTTCGTGCTTTGCATGCAGTGTCGAGCACGATACCTTAGTCTTTCAAGACTGATGGATGACAATATAAGACAAACAGTGCCTTGTAAGACAAACAGTTTTGGCAGAGTTTGATTAATAGTTTTACAAGGAAAATTTGTTGTAAAACAAACTGATGAATCTGCATTAATAGCAACAGCAAGAGGTTATGGAGGAGATCTCATCAGCAGAGGAGGAGGAGAATAAGGAAGAAGAATCCCTCACATTAAATGAGCTAAAGGACCTTTGTAAACATAGGGAAATGGTGCAAAATTTTATAGAAAAGCACCACCCAAACAAGGCTGTAGCAGTGCGAGCACTGAATCTATTTAATCATAATGCAATATCACATTTCCATGAAATCCTCAAAAGGAGTCAAAAGCTAGTGTCATTAGAATGTTCCTTGTAAAAGTTGCTTAAAAAGACACCAGTGACACACAGTTGACCTTAAAGGTTTTTGGTTTTTTTGTACAGTATATTACAGTGTTTTTATAAATTAATATTACAGTAATTGTGTTCTGTATTATATTACAGTGTTTTGAATTCAATTACAGTGTTTTGTTATCATTTTTACATACAGTTAATATTTTTATATGAATATTTTTGGGTTGTGGAACCAATTGTCTGGAACCCATTATTGCCTATGGGAAAATTTGCTTTGTAAGAAGAACGCTTTGTAAGACAAACATGCTTCCGGAACGAATTATGTTTTTCTTACAAGGCACCACTGGTACTTAAGATGCACTGAGTTAAATTCACATTTTTTATATAGCACTACTAACAGAAATACTAAAACATTGTATCTCAAATGTTCCATCAAAGAACTTCCCAAACTAAGTGATAAGAATTTTTTTACAATACGAACAAGCATATATTGACTTGCAGTACCATTCTGGGCTTGCTTCCTTGAAATCAAGACCTACTCAGTTCAATTACACTTACTCCCACTTGCACATAGGATTACAGACTCCTTGTGTGACTCTTGTCGTAACACTCTTGATCCAAGTTTCTAATAAAATGTGAGCAAACAAAACTATCATCAAAATCTCCCTGTGGAGAATGACAATTAATGCTCCCTTTTTCAAGACATCTGTTCAGTTTTCTAATACAGACTGGGGGATTAAAAAAGTAATTATTATCTAAGGCAGACATATTTACATGGTTTTCCCACTAAAAAGCCAGCTGTGCTTTAAAATGTTCGCTGAGCTATTTGAATTTAACTTCAAACAAATATCAGGTAAATTCAGCAAAATACTAACATTTGAATGCACACTAATTACTTGCTGAGGAATAAATCTTATGGACATTTCCATAAATCTATATTGTAATAATATGTTATAGGATTTAAATAATAAATCACCTGCAGCCAGGTTTGTTTCTATGTTTTTGCAACATCCTCATGCTCCAAACCCAACAACCATCATCAACAACCATCATCTTAACTTATTCTGTTGTACTGTTATTTCTGAAGTTACAACTTTTTTTATAGCATCCACTTCTTTATACTTTTTGCTTTATACAATCATGTCAGTCACAGACTTCTAGTCCAACTGGGGGATGGCAGATCAGGAACCACATTCTTTATGTACAGTGTTTTGTAACCAACAGGTAAAATAAGCAGAATAATATGAAACATACTTAGCACTGTCAGCTAGAACACAACCAATTGACAGCAATCTTATTATAAAAAGTTGTCTAATCCCAACACATATTAATGTATGACAAAGATGTCTTCTTTAATAGAATTTTAAAGAAAAACCTGCCACAAATGACTTTTCCCCCTAAAATCTGGTATAGACAGGGTAACCATATGACTGGATTTTTCCAGATTTGTCCTCTTTTTTAGCCGCCTGTCCAGGTGTCCTCCAAAAGGGCTTCATTGTCCTCCATTTTGGCTTCATTTTGGAATTTTGCAATGGTGTGCAGTCCCCCATCATGTCATATGTTGTTGGATTCATATTGAAGAGCAGAATCCAATGCAAAAATTGGTTTTGAAATATCTCCTTCCTATCAAAAGTTATGGCCAAAAAATAAAAATAAAAAATATGCATTGAAATACTCTATGGGAATGTGAATGTGCCCAATATTGCGTCTTTACTCATGAGTAGGCATACATGCCATTGTCTGCCAGAAAGGCCAGGCTGAGAGGAATCCAAGTCCTTGTCCTCTATTTGAGGTTCAGGCTTCTGATCACCCTGTGTATGGAGGCTGCTCAGGAAAATGGAGACTACACACTTAGCTTCACTCAGTAGATGGTAGACAGAGGATTAAGATGACGATGCATTCTTTTCTGTTACAAGTGAGTGTCGGTACCAGGGGTTCACTTTAATGTATCACTAGTGTGCATTGGAGGCACCATGATAGTGAAGGCCCTAGTAATCCTGGAAGGGAGTAGTCCACCTCACTATTGGACTGATTGCTATGTCATAACTCGAGTCATTAAGTTACACAAAACTTATGGCATTGCAAACAGCAAGCCACCAATAGCCATTTTGGATCCTCCATCTGAAACGATTGTAGTAGTGGTACAGCTCCTGGCTCTGCATGGAAGTACAAGTAAATTAGTGGGATGCACATAATGCGGAAAGGAATGTTTAAGGTAGAAGGGGGATGCCTTGATGTGCAGAACTTGTGCCAGAGTGCTGTCCTCTTTCTCTCCTCATTACTGTGCCAGCCACAGATTGAAGGAGACCCAGTGGCAATCAGGAGGCCACATATAGAACAGTAAGGAAAAATATATTCCATAATCTCTCCCAAGTCACCTATTCAGAAACCCCACCCCATACAACCCATTTTAGCCCTACTGCATGTCAAATTTTGGGATTTGGGGATGGTAATTCTGGGAGTGGTTTCCCTCAACATAGAGCTTTCAAATAGTGAGAGCAATTACATGACTATTGCTACTACCTGAGCCATGGCTCAGGGAACAGTTTCTGCAATATGGTATTGTCCCCAAACTGAATTTATCAGAGTTCATTTATATGCTGCATATTGATATAATCACTGCAATTCTTTGTTGAATTCAAAAAGTTGTGGTCCAAATTTAATCCAATGCAGTCCTTTGTCTCTTATTTCCAGGTGGGGCAACAAATAGCAGCAAAGTTATAAATTTAATTTAAAAATACAGATCACTTAAATTGATCACTTTAACTCCAAATGTATTTTTTCTTCTAAGAGGCTCTAGTTTCTATCTCATTGTCTTACATATGTCTTAACTGAGATGGGGCATAGACTGAGATTTCCCTAAAGGGTACAAGCTTCTGTTTTTATAATTACTGTCATAGTATAACAAGGGATAATTTATATCTACAAAAGTCATTTAATAATTTCAGGACCTTTAATTCAGGATATGCAATTACTGCAGTAATTAAAAGTCAAGTTGTTCACTGGGTAACTACTGTATATGATCCCTGAATAGCTTAAAGGACAAATGTCAATAACAATACCATTATAGATTTGAATATTTTTCATAAACTTTAGATTCCTTCTCTTTTCATTACAAGTTAACTTTAGAACATAAGAAGATCCTCTGCTGGATCAAGCCAAAGGGCCATCTAGTCCAGCTTCCTGTACCTTCCAACAGCCCACCAGATGCCTCAGGGAGCACACACAAAACACCTGCATCCAGGTGCCCTCCCTTGTATTTTGAGGTTGCTTACATCTATCTATACCATATCCACCCTGACTTCTAATCTGTGATTATCTTTTCCTTGAAGAATTTGTCCAATCCCTTCTTAAAGGCACCAAAGCTAGATGCTATCACCACATTCTGCGGCAAAAGTACTCAGGCATATCTTCTGTTCATACCCAACATTGATAAGGCACTACTTAAGTTTAAAATATTTAAGTTAAAAATCCTAGGAAACTCAATTAGAATTCTTGATATGAGGAATTACAGTATAACCTAATTTCACTACTTAAAACTTTTAAAGCTCAGTGCTTTCACTCCTTTCTAGAGAAAGGAGTTCAGAGTGAATTATGAACATGATCAAAAGGAACCTACTGCCCCATCTTGCAGCCACACAAAAATGGTGTGCATTTCATGTTATAATAGGACATGAAGGCAAAAGGGAGGTAAGTAAAAACACTTTTATTTACCTCCTTCAAGCATACAGGCCACAATCTCCAAGATATGTCACCCATTTTGGTGGTGTATGGACATGGGGAGAACAAAATTTTGAAAGAAGGGGATTAGGTCTAGTGTGTGAGACTGTCATTAGATCCACCCCTCCCTTGTGGCAGGTGCTTCTCCACAAGGCCCTACTCTCCCTCCCTCCCCACAAACCTCCCAATGCCAATTTAATTGCACCAGAGCAGGTTGCAGGATACTAATTCTGCTGGCACATCAGTTAGGGCTCTAAAATGGCCACCGTCGCTGCACTCTGCACAACTTGGCATCCATCAGTCTTGAAAGACTATGGTATTGTGCTTGACATTGCATGCAAAGCACGAATGCCTGGGTAGATTAATATGGAGGATGGGCTGTTACCCAAAGCAGCAAATCCCCCCTCTTTACGCCACTGAAATAGTCCAATGAAACAGCAGAGCCAATACAATTAATTCCAACTGTATCACAGAGCTGGGCTAAGGACAGGAGCTCACCCTATCTTGTGGGGACCAACCCGGGTCTCGAACCCTGGCCTACTGGTTAAAGGCACAGTGTCTTAACCACTTGCGCCACCCACAGCCCACAGCACAACAGCAGCACATGAAACAAAGATACTGTTCTGTTTCCATAAACTGGGTGATATGCCTGGGCACCAAACACATACCTAAAATGCTTCTGTCAACCATTATGCCAATAAAGGTGATGATGATGATGACATACCTAAAATGCTTCTGCACATGCACAAAATAATTGTAAGTTTTTCAATTTAGATATCTGGTCACAGCAGTCACATACTTTTCCACTTTACACCATACCAGTCAGACCTTGCCTGGAAGACTGTGTTCAGTTCTGGAGTAGATTCAGAGAACATCAACAAAGTCTGATCAGACAAAAGCCCTATGAAGAAAGGTTGAGGGAACTTGGTATGTTTAGCATACAGAAGAGAATGCTGAAAGGGGGTTATTATAGCACACTTCAAATACCAGAAGGGCTGTCATATGGAAGAAGGGACAAACTTGATTTCAACAGCCTCTGATAGTGTAACTAGAACTAACAGGTACAGACTGTGAGAAGAGGGATTCTAATAAGATATCAGGAAAAAAATTCCTGAAGGTAAGGGTAGTTTGGCAGCAGAACAGATTGAGAAAAGCAATGCTATTCTCCTCTACTGGAGGATCTTCAAGCACCTGCAAGAAATGTTCTGGAGGATTTTGTGTTTCAGGCAGGGAGATGGAATAGATTAACATGTAGGTAATTTCCAACTCTGCTAATTTATTATTCTATTTTATTATTTTACACATGACAAAAGGGATCTACCTTCCGTTTCATTAGTAACTACTGCAATCAAATTAGGAAGTCTGGAAGCTCACAGAAGAATCTGGACCCAATGACACTACTCATGATGCCACTGAGAGGACATCTGAATCAAAAACAGGACTCATAATTGGGTCATAATATAAAAGTTATTTTATAACTTGTTAGGAAAGGAGCTCAGGCGCAAAAACTGAAGTGGGATGTGTGTTATGCTTCACTAGCAGCTTGATAAATTATAAAAAATATCTTAAATGGAAGTTTCTTCAAGCTAAAAATTCATCACATCCCAAATTTTTAATGAATTACTTTCCTAATATGTGAAGTGACCTAAAGAATTATTTCTTTATGGAGGTGTGTACAGTTGCTAATGAAGACCCTCGAAACAACAGCAATCAAGGAAGCTTAATGCACTCTGAGTGAATAGCTACAATACCACATACACTCATTAACTTTGGCTACGATCCAGAGTAACTACGGGACATTTTACACCGATGTACTTACAGTGTCACCTATGGGAAACCTATGGGAAATGCATAGAGCAATCCAGAGGAAGTGCCTCATGTCTTCCCGTAGTTACTCTGGATTGTGAGGGATCATGTTGTCACAGCCTTCAGTAAAAATCATAAACATACACAATAGTCTGTCTGCCAACTACACATGGAGGCTACAAAACATCATTATCTTTTCAGATACATTTATTTATCTTGTTTAGAGGCTGTGATCAGAGATTGCATTAGCATTGTGTTTATGACAGAAGAGAGTGAGCCTTGAGTTAGTGAAAATATTACCAAGTAACATCGGTATTCTCTCACTCTAAATATTGTGAATACCACTGGTTTTGATGAACGACCAGAGGCCTGAATTTTTAACAGATGGACCTTTTACTGCAAGAACAGAAGCAAGGTATAATTGGGTTACAATCACTAACTACCAGTCATATATGACTGGCAGTAGTTTTTGAGAGAGAGAGAGAGAGAGAGAGAGAGAGAGAGAGAGAGAGAGACAGACTGTCAACTTCAAAGTGAAGTCTAGTGCAAGGTTCATTAGTAAATGTCTGCCTGTTTTTCACAGTGTTGAGAAGATTCAACAGACACATTAAAAGCAAACATAACTTCAAAACAAAAGCATAAACAACGCAAGTCTCAGTTGAAGCAAGGACAAGTGGATGATATTGCCTTCTGCTGCCTTTCTCCCTTTCTTGGTTCTGTTTCACAGCCTAGTTAGTCTTAGATGGTTATATAAAGGTTACTCTATTGATACCCTGGTTGAAATTATATGTGCAGGTGTTCTTTGAATTCCCCTGGGGAGGGGAATACCACCTCTAAGAGGTCTCGCTAGACGATGGAATACTCTGAGCATAATCTTAACCACCTTTTTAGCACTGGCATAGCTGTGCCCGTGGGAGATCCATTACAACCCTGTGCAAAGAAGAAAAAGGGGATTGTGCCTTTAAAGTTTCCCTCTCACCCTAACCTCTCACTTTGCTGGAAGAGCACAGCTCACAAACACAGTAGAGAGAGAGAGATTGCGTTTGCAATCTGCTGTTTTCAAAGATTCAGAGAGAGACCCATGCGTAGGGTAAGCAAAGTATGCTTTCTTCCATTTCCTGCTGTTACTTTTAAAGGACTAGAAACAGCCCCAGCCAAGTAATGATCATCAGCTCAGCAACACAAAGTGCACATCCTTACCCACTTAATGCTCATATTGTGTAGCCATTAGGCTTCAACCCTTCCTAACTCCCCATCAAGGAATAAAAGATTCACTAAGGCAATGGTCTTCTAAGTATGTGTTGGGAGCCCCTTGGAGGGTTGTAACTGAATGTCAGAAGGGTCCTGAGAGGGTGGGATCCACCATCTTGGAATTTGGCACTGAACTTTCTTAGGAGTAAGCCTCATTGAACACGGGACTTACTTTCAAGTAGACATGGAAGAGCATCCCAGTACTTTGACAGGGATGAAATGCCTGTTCTGAGGTGTCCTACAACCAGCAGGGATTATTTTTACATTCTTGTTATGTTATTATATATGCTCCACAACAGGAGGGGAAAACTATGGTGGTAAAGTATTTTTACTTACTGGGTATTATGAAAGGCCAAGTTCACATCTCACAAATAGTTTTATGATATAATAAATTATGCATAACTGTTCTTCTGTGTCCTCATTCCTTATCTAGACAAAGCCCCTGAAAAAGGAATTTTAAACTATCTTTGTACAGTACCAGTCACATTAAAAATAGTCATGATGATTCATCAAACTCATATCATATTGCCTGGCCATGACTGTCTGATTCTAGAAAGCAGACCTGAATATTAAAACTTCATCAGGCTAAAACACATCAAACAGAAGATACAAAAAAACCCACCATGAAACAGCAATCTCAGTCAATGTTAGCTTTGCCAATAGTATGCAGTACCAGATACTCTCCATTTGTATTTTTCCCCAATACTGTATTTAAGCAGGGTGATACTCTAAAGTAAGCAATACAAAAAGGAATATTCAACCCATACAGAGCATGGTGTATACCCAACATTCATGGTGAATGTTGGGTAGGGTGTCCTTGTGGAATCCTCCTAAAATTGAGTAAACTATCACAAAGTAATTATGATTAGTAAAATGGCCATTTCCTAAGTTTCAACAAAATCTAATGGCTCAGTTTAAAATGACAAAATTCTAATTAAAGATGCATATAACACTGTGTGTGATTCCTACCACTTAAGAGTTTATTTTGTATCTCTTCTTCTTCGTGTTACTGTGAACAGAAAAAGCTGGAAAACCGTTCAAACATATTTCATTATCAGATAATTTGTCAGTACTGTACTGTTTGACTGGGGATTGAGCTTTTTAAATGGATCAAAAAACTTAGCAGTACTCATTAACGATAATACAGTACCAAATCTCAGGTTTTGTCCTGGCTAGAGTTCTAGCTCTCTTGAAGCATGAATCCTGGTAAGAATTTTTACTTAAGCACGACTCCGACTTGAAAATAAATATTGTTAATTTTACCAACTGAGACACCTTAGAATCAGATCTTCAAAGCTTAACCATGGCCAGCACCCAATACAAAACTGTAATCCATTCACCAATGATCTAAATGCAATGACAGCATTTTCAAACATTATTGAACAGCATCTTCGAACTGCTGTTGAATTAGAGTCATTGGCTATGCGTACAATAGCCCTCTTGCTTCTAAGTGGAAAAAAATGTTTTCCTTCCTTCCTGTATTCATGCTATTGACATTTTTTTAAAAATCCAGTAATACTTGTACCACTAGTATTTACTCCCCTTCCTTGAATACAGTTGATTTCCTATCAATTTCCTCTGATTCTTAAGAGTCAGACTTCCCATACAGTTCATTAAATATTATTTTCTGTTACCAATACCGATTACAAAACTTCTTGATGTGTAACGATATTCCCTGTAGCCTTGCAAATTGTACATGTAGCCGTACATGCTTTCAGCACTTTGAAGCACTTAAGCTCCCAAACTGAGAGGCAGGACAGAGAAGTGGTTAGGGAGTTGGACGGAGGTTTAAATCCTCCCTCAGCCATGAAGCTTCCTAGGCAACCTTGGGCCAGTCACTTACTCTCAGCCTTATCCACCTCACAGGGTAGTTGTGAGTTCAAAAGGATAAAAGCATTGTAAGCAGCCTTCACATTTGCATTGGCATGGGAAAGGTAGGTTATAAATCTCATAAACAATAAATAAATGGTGGCTCCAGTTCAGAGTTCTTCACATAGCTGTAACATCCAAAAATTTTCCAAGCATCAAAATCCCCTTCTACGGCATTTATCATGCCAACATGTTCACTTATCTTTGTCTACATTATGTGGTTCAAGTCAGGCTCTGACATTCTTTCAGTGATGAGGACCTGGTCCCAGGCATTCTTTTTCATTTCCTGAATCGATAAGATAGCAACACCTGAGTAGGATACTCTTTACACTGAAAGGCAACTTCTGTTGACTGGAAACAGAAGATTGGAACAGACTGGAAACAGACTGGAAACAAATTGTAAGAAACTTACAATTTCTTACTCCCATTTGGTAAACTGTTACAATCTTTTAAAATCTAAACATTTGGTGAATTTTGTTACCATATGGCGAGATATAAATGTTTGCATTACATATTATTCAGCTAATTCATTTTTATCCCATCATAAAATACCAAGTGTTTAGAGAAGTTAAAATTATCATTTGATGAACACCACAATAAAAATGTTAACGTAATTAAGGCTTTAATTACCCCAAATTTGCTAAATGTCAACAATTAGATGTCAACTCAAACAAACTGTTCCTTTGGAAAAGGCTCTCTCATCCTGTACTCTGATAGAATCAGTTTAGTTCATAGTTAGGAGGTCATTCTTGTTTGCTTGATGAATCATGATAGAATACATCATGATTCCCTATTAACTGACAAAACAGGGGGGATATTAACTGTCAAAACAAAGGTCATGGATCAGTGCAGATTCTAGGATACTAGAGGACAGGTCTGATACATACCCTGGGCCCATATTTAAACAAGGATATAAAAGTTAACAAAAAGTCTGAAAATCACTTCATATCAAAATACTGATAGTTTTATCAACCTCAGTACAGTTACTCCAAAATAAGGGACTTGAAGAGAAGAGCCAAAGTGAAAATGCACACCAACGCTTTGGTTTTATATAGATGTGTCTATTTGCCAAACAAGACATTTGCAAAGACAGATAGTTCCAAATACATGAAAATTTTTACATATCTAATTTATGACTCCTCTGCACCCATTTATGGATGCTGAAATGCAAAACGCTCTTATTAAAAATAAGAAATTAAATACCAGTTAGGAGTAATATTTGCATGTTATACACAAGATTACTTTTCTGAAGCACTCCTTGATTAATTTACTAGGAAAGATTTTTGCATTAATTCAGTTTACTAGGATCTGTCTGTGTGGTAGAAGTGAACTAGCTAGGATTAACACTGGCTATTTGATCACATTATTGAGTCCAGGGAAATGCGGTCCTACATGAGGGCTGTGGCCACTTGTGACCCACAAGGCCCTTTTTGGTAGCCCTTGAAAAGCCCCACCATAGCCATCATGCACTGCCTCCTCCCTCTTCATCAGCTTTTTTAATCTCCCTGCCATGCCATTATGGCTTCTCCTTTGAAGGAAAAGTAGAAAACAAAATAGTATGGCAAGGTGACAGATAAGCGCTGCAGCATCCATCACTACCTCCACCTCTTGTCACCTGAGCCTGCTGAGTGACTTCAGCAGCTCCAAACTGGAAGTAATTGGTGGTGATATAACCATATCACTGCCAATTAATTGCACATTTGCACACTCATGGAGGTGCCATGAGGATCACATTGTCCCCCACAGTTTAGAATGCCCTGGTCTAGCAAGATGATTGGCATTTTTAAAATACTGTATACTCAAAGAGCCACTTCAAAAAATTTATAAGTAAATCTAAGAAGATAAAATTGAAACATTACAATTGACACAAAAGGGGTTAACAGAGGGACAAAAAAGGGAAGCAGAACAGACAGCAATTCAGCAGCTGGTTGTTGAAATAGGCAATCCAAGTATTTAAAGATCATATTTGGAGATAGTGAAAAATGTGAGCGAACATATTCCAAGTCCTACTCCTGGAATTTCTAAAAGCTCCTATACAAGCCAACACCACAAAGCCTAGGGCAGCAATATACAATTTTGTCCTAAGAATTCTGAGATTGGATTCAAGTGAATTTTCTTCTAATCAAAGTAAACACTGCCAAAAGATACTGCATTTACAGCAAGTCAATAACTCTCTCCCCATAGAACTGAGGAAAGCTCCCTCAATACAGAGCTTCAGGCGGAGCCTTAAAACCTTTTATTTTAAAAAAGCGTTTTAAACGGGGCAGAAGGTGGGGGGCAGTGCATTAGTGTTTTATTTTATTGTTTTAACAAATGTCTTTTAGCTTGTTTTTAATTGTTACTAGTCTTTATTATTCTAATTGTATTTTAATTGTATTCTAATGATGTTTTAATTTGTATTTATTAGCAATTTTAATGATGTTTTATTCTTCAGTGTTAGCCACCTTGGGCTCCCCCTTATGGGGGAGGAAAGGCGGGGTATAAATTGAGTAAAATAAATAAAATAAATAAATAAGAATGAACGTTAAGAAAACTAATCTTTAGGAAATCCTTATTTAGTACCTTTTCTAAAAGGTGTGCATTCCATGCTATGGTAGGACATTTAGGCCAAACATTAAAATGCCCCAGTCCAGTCTCATCCATTATGGCGCTACAATTTTGGGCAGAGGAAGGCTGAATTGGATACTACTACTCTTAATGAATGCATACTGCAGCATGCATACCCCACTAACCACTCCAGCTAGGGAATCTACACACAGAAGCTGCTTCTAAGTTCATATAAATATTAATGGATTCAACTTATTTCTCTCTTTTAACCATTATTGTTTTTGATTCTGTTATTTCACTCTGAAATACTGCAAAAAGCACCAGTAAAAGTTACACATTTATAATTTATTTCCAAAATCCTTTCACTTTCTCTCTTGCTATGCACATTATTGGTCATATCTGTTCTCATCTTTATACCTTGCATATTCTTCCATATGTAGGATCTGAGCATCAAGGTCAATAAAGCCATTTTCCTACACTGTCACGCAACTCATGAAATCTGCAACTTTGACAATAATTCAATTAAACCTAATTACACCACTGTATTGATTAATACAGTATTGATTCATGTGGCCAGAGCCATTGTTTTGGCAGTTCTTCAGCCATTAGCCGGCACTATATTGAAAAACCCCTTATAACTTTTTTCTTCTGCATGATCCTGTCTCCTTATGACATTGCTTTGAGGCTATTGAATGTGCTTCATTCAGAAATTAACCAACCACATCTGGCTCCACTTTTTAGCTCTGAGCTGGCTCGATGCATGCTCTTTGAGCATGCATCACTAGCATCTGGCAAGATTCATCCTAGTGGTCTTTGGTCAGTAACGTACAAACTGTGTCAATTCTTGGTAACATATTTTGATGCTCAGTAATCACAGTAATGCATGTCAGTCAAACAAAAAAAAAAGATGCTTAGGGGGAGGAGAAGATGATCACTGTGTACAAACTATACTTTGGATCTATATTTCTGCAAAGCTCACACCTAAAAGAAAATGAAGCTATGCAATATTATTGCTATGACATTTGAATACATTTTCTGAGCAAGCAAAGCACTTCAGATGATGCCTAACACCACCATAAGTAAGCAATGGGAAGTGAGGAAAACAGTCCACACTGGGTACCAGCCACAAGAGGGTGCCAATGGGGTGATCACTCCCTCCCTAGCCATGACAGTCTCAGACATGCCAGAGCCTGATATTGATGAAGACTCACCAGGCAAGAGAGCTGGTGGTATTCACCATAGTCAGAGCTGATGTGCAAGTACACTTATACCTGGCATTGCTGGCTTCTCCTCTCTCCAGCAGCAAAAGTTTGGCAACCCATAAATAACATATGATGTGATATCATATCACATGATCACCAAAATTCCATGTTGATGAACTCCATACTGGGTGATGCCACAGCCAGCAACATCACTGTTAGTATTATCATCCCTACAGTGCAGCAGAGGCTGAGCATGCATGGCTTGCATTAGGCCAGTCAGTGAATTCATGACAAAGGCAAGATTTGAACTAGGGACACTAGATTTACAGTTCAATCTTTCAGCCACTGTATAACACCATTTCTTCATCACCACAAGGAGCACACTAAAGGTTTTCTCTCCCTGAGACCACCTTCCTCTTTGCCCCGCTAACCTGGAAGTAATTGTGATGATGTGATCACCTCCAGAACCATGTTGGAAATTCCACATTGCTCTGGCCCTCCTCATCCTTTCCTCAAGGAGAGGAAAAACATGCCCCAAATTAGTATGAGACTCAGAGTGGCTGCAACTTCTGGGCCACAGCCAAATGCACCCTCCTTGCTATTTTAAATTTACTAAAGAAAAAGCAGCTCAAGAAAAAGTGCCCCTATTACTTCTATGTTTTTCACATAAAAACAAATCTAAAAGAATAGTTCAAGAAGTAGTTTTGCTTCCATCCTTTTTAGGAATGCTTGTTTTTCTGATAGATGTATTTTGTGTTAGAAAGCAAGCTCAGGGCTTCCAAGAGTGACTTACCTAGAATACTAAAAGCATTTAAAAAATACCTGGGAATGAAGCCAAAGTCTGGATTTCTATGTGTCTCACTTAATAAGGGGGGGGGGGGAAATCCAACCTTGCTCAACAAGAAACACCATGACTAAGTAAAATGTGAAAGGATGTGTCTTCTACTACAACCTATACATACCTACTCAAAACAAAAGTCTCATTTGTGTTTACTTTCTAATGTAGGACTGCAGCCTTATAGGATTATATGTAATCTAATGTCAGACTGCAGCCTATAGGGTTATAGCCAAAGGTTAAAATATAATGGAGGAAAAGTTTGATCTGACAATTTGATTTTGAGAGCAGGATGCTCTATTTGCAAAGGACAAGATTTATCATAAAGCATGGAGACTTATTATCTAGTAAGTTTCCACTGTATTTGTCACAGAAACCTGAAAAACTGTTATCATTAATAAAATATAAATAATAAAAGTCAGGAACAGAAATACTTCTTTGAAGAAAAAGCTGGGAAAACAAGTAATAATCCAGTTGTTTTTGTATTATCTGCAGAAAAGCAGATCCATTAACAGAAACAATTTTATTAAGTGTTTTTGTTAATCACCTTTCCAGCAGCAATGACCACAATATTTCTAGTATCCATTACCATCATTTTCAGGAAAGGCAAACCTGGGTTAAGTTGACCATTGATCCATTAAGTTGCTACTCAGTTTGGCTGCAAGAGGCACTCTTTCAAGTGGGTGCTCCTCTTTTATTTAGCAGGGGGAGAGTAACTGGCCCTCCACACCCCAGCAGTGTCTGTTCAAGTGGCTTCTGCTGGTGTTCTTTTTTGCATTTTGTGAGCCCTTTTGGGACAGGGACCCATTAGCTTTTAATTAGCTATTAATTTTTTCATTTTCTTGTAAACCGCTTTGTGAACTTTTCAGTTGAAAAGCGGTATATAAATACGGTAGGTAGGTAGGTAGGTAGGTAGATAGATGGATAGATGGATAGATAAAAAACACTAAAGGTTCTTTAATACATTGTTTTTCTAAATAATGAGCACTGTGTTACTCCAAATGTTCAGGAAGCCTACCTGATAAGCATGGATGGCTACTAAAAATGCTATCGAAGCAGTTATCAGGGTTAACTGGTAATGCATTTACATAGTCAAGTAGAATAGGCAATATTAACAATGAATCGTAACCCCCCCCCCCACTCCTGACTGGAATATAACTCAGATATGGCAAGATATTTGGAGTGTTATTTTTATTTTTACACACCACAATTCAAGGTGGCTAAGGGGTAACAAAGAAAGCTAGAAGGATTATAAAAGGGCAAATCACTGGAGGAAAGACTAAAAAACCCAAGAAAGTTCAGACTAAAGCTATAATATAAGACTTAAAAGCATTTTTGAGCTACTGTCTAATGTTCCACATTCCTCTTTTTTAAAAAAAACCGAATAACTGTGTAGTGGAGAAAAATTTCTAATAAAACGGAGAGCTTCTATAGCAGCATTATGCAGATTGCCAATGCACAAAATATCTTCTGGCATTGGAGAATTCACATGGCTGTTGCACTGCACCTCAGCAGGTCATAAAACACTACACAGAAACTTACCTAAATGAGTTGATCAAGGGTAGGTTGACTGGTTTCAGCTTTTCAAGAGTCAGAAAGAGATGAAAGAACTACTATTTGTCTTGTTCTGTTCTGAAAATGGTAAATAGTATTGGGCTGAAAACTGCCAAGTAAGATTAGGAAAAACTTCTTTGACTAAAACAGTTCTACAAAGGAACAGGTTGCTAAGAACATATTGTATTTACTCAAATACAACGCTCACCTTTTTCAACAAAATTTAGTCTCCAAAATCAGGGTGCGTGTTAGATTTGATGGTTAATTATATCAGAGTAAGTACATTTTAGAAATTGTATTAAGAATGAAATCAGCCTAAAGACCAAAGGACAAAGCCTTTCCATGAGATAGCCTGAGAGTTTTTGTTGTCATTTTCTGCCTGAGGGATATAATGTTGCTGATTAGTGAGCACACTGTGTATTTTTGCAGTGATCATTGTAATGCAATTACATGTACTTATCCAATTGCAGGTTCACATGCTATGGATATCTGTGACAGTATACAACTCATTACAATGTAATTTTAAAATTGTTTAAAGAACAAGGTGAAATAACCCCCCAAAACTAATGCATTTAGACCAGTGGTCTTAGGCCATTTTGGGCCAGGACCAGGGTGACCATATGACCAGAAAAACCCAGATTTGTCCGTATTTTTAGCCTCCTGTCCGGGTGTCCTACATTTTGGCTTCGTTTTGAAACTTCGCGATAGTGCATAGTACCCCATCATGCCATATGTCACTGGATTCGTATTGAAGCACAGAATCCAATGCAAAAATCAGCTTTGAGATATCTCCTTCATATCAAAAGATATGGCCAAAAAACTGAAAAACAAAAACTATAAAAACAAAAAAATACATTTTTTGGCAATTTTTAAGCAGGTAGGAATTTTGGCCTGCGGGTAAGTATTTTGCCCTTGGGGTTTAGGAATTTTGAGTTTGGCATCTGGTCTCCCTGGCCAGGACCCCCTTTCAATCTTTGGAATCTATCAAATAAAACCTCCAGTCAAACTTGCTACCTCCAATCCAGGTCACAGTGGTTAAAAAGAGGACATGTCCTGGAAAAATGGGGCATATGGTCACCCTGTCTCCCAAGCTCCCAGGATCCCTCCCATCCCCACTGCCCACAAGTCACATGTCAACTGGGGGATCATTGTAGTTGGGGGGGAGAGACACACCAAGATGGTAGTCCCTTGCCATTCACAACCCACTGGAAGGAAATGGTCATTCTCAAGCGAGTCCCAACCCCCAGTTAGAAGACCACTGATTTAGGCACTTCAGCATGTTTGCTATTCAGTTGAATGTCATCACATCTCAGTTATGTGCAGTAGGTTGGATTTTTAAAAATGGGTGAATGGAGTGATGTGCTGGACCTTTTCATCTCTGAAAAACTAGCGGCAAAAAAGAACTCTGTAAAACCAGTCCAGACCTTCCAAGATAACATTGGGTTAGATTTGGAAAGATTTGTGAATGCTCAGAAACCTCCTTTCAAGGAAATCAAATTACTACAATTAGTAAATTTGAGTAATTGCTAGCATTATAACATCCATGTAACTTTGAATACTCCGTCCGATTTGTTGCAAACAGAAGGCAGAGAAGGGGGCCAAATCTACTCAACAAAAGAAGTAGCAAACACAAAACAATACAGAAGATCATGAAATGAGTAAGAAATAAATGTTGTTCCTACAGATAACTTTCAAGAAGCCAATTTTCTTATTAATCCTATAAATACTGGTATGGCAACACAATTACCCTATAATTTTTTTCCCTCAATCATCCTACTATTTAAATTTCAAAGACTCTAAAGACAAATATTATGTCTATGTCCCAAAATACATTACCTTTCTGTATCTTCATCAATGTATGCCTAGTTTTTAAGACATACTTTTGAAAAGGATGATAAAATTATATTATGGAACACTTAGAACTTTCTTACGTATCGACTTCATCAGCACAGATTATGTCTTTATAGGCTCCTCATAACAGTATGTTCTACAAATTGCTTTGCCATTTTTTTCTTAATATTTCAAACTTTTTCTCATTGTTACATACACTGCTCACCTTTTAATAGAATCTTGCTTGAAGGGCTTAGGATTCACATATCTTCTAAAATCCAGGAGAACATACCCATGCTAAGCTTGTCTGTTCCTTATTTTGCTCTAGATCTAATGTATAGTATGTCTGTCTTGCCTGTCCTTAAAACTTCAAAATGAGGTGTTCAGCCTCCTCAGCAACTTCCTTTCTAATCCTGTTCATAGGAACAGTGGTACAGAAATATTTTAATAAATTAATCAGTTATACTTATGAAATTGCTTTCCTGTTTCATGACCTCAGTCTTTGTCCATATAACAAAAACTAATTGCTGAGGGTTCATTCTGCTTTTAGGAGCCAAGCCAAAAGAGTCATTACCACTAGATCCTCAAATTCTTTTGCACAATTAATATTCTCATTTCATATATTCCTATTTATAAACTAGCAAAAACATACGGAGTTGCAGGAGTAAAATACTCCCCATATGCCATCCCCATTGCATATCAACACCCCCATGTGCAGCAACTCCCCCCTCACAGGCAACATTCCCCTGGGTGCATCGTTCCCCCATGCGCATCATCCAGCCAATGCGCATTATCCGGCCCATGTGCAACAACCCTCCTTGTGCAACATCCCCCCCACATGCACCATCCCTCCCCAGTGCATCAGGCACTGGATGATGATCAGTCTTCAATGTTAAGTATAGGTCAAAAACTTGATGCACCCCTTTTCACCCCTTAAGGATTAAATTTCTCAACATTGATTCTTGGTGGGTATTCATATCACATAAGGAACACCCTCCCCAAATTTCATGCTTTTACATCTGGGAGTTGGGGCAGAGTATCCCTCAGTCAGTGATTCTTCAATGCAAAGTATAGGGAGGAAAACATATTGCACCTATTTTCACCCCCTTCCAGTTGGAATTTTCAAAAACCGATTCTTTGTGGGTGCCTCCATCATGGACGGAATACTCTCCCCAAATTTCATGCTTCTAGGCCCAGCAGTTTTGCTTGGGCATTGATGAGTCAGTCAGTGAGTGAATCAGTCAGTGACTTTTCAGTTTTATGTATATATATAGATGGCTTTTTGCTTCTAAATGCAAATACTTTGTTTTATTCTACTGTTATCTAGGGTTTCACTGTTCTTAATAGAATTATGATTTCCCTTTTAAACCTTTTTTCTA
This sequence comes from Cryptoblepharus egeriae, assembly GCA_030015325.1. Lineage (NCBI taxonomy): Eukaryota > Metazoa > Chordata > Lepidosauria > Squamata > Scincidae > Cryptoblepharus > Cryptoblepharus egeriae. Next base: position 181,041,860 of record JAREYC010000001.1, on the reverse strand, counting down.
GATTCTTTTTCCCACTTCATAATAAACGCAGGAAAGAGATTCTATTCTTTTTAAAATCCCAATCTTCTATTACCCCTTTCATTCCTATCCTACCATACCTATCCTTTCATTCCTATCCTACCATCAAGACCATTGTCTTGGAACAGTAAGGAAAAAGGCTCAACTTCACTGAAGTCTATCCACTCTATGTCACTGTAGGCAATGAGATCCAAGGCAGACCCCTCTCTCCCCCCTGGAGCTGCAAAGAATGAAGAGTAATGATCACTTCCAAATTGCTTTGCAATCTTTAATGCATGCTGAGGAAGGGAGGTCTGCCTCCCAGCTGAAATGAAGTTATTCCAAGCCCCCCAAAAAGAAGGTTGCCTACCTGCCATGTTGCCACAGTAAGCAGGCTTTAAAATTGCTGTCCTAAACGAACATTTATCTTTTAATGGCATTTGTTTAATGCAAAAATTGGCATCCATGGAGGTTCCTGGAACAGAACCCCTGCAGTTTGTAGGACTGAACCTGTACTGGTATAATTTGTGTTGCCAGACATGTCCATTTTGGCTATCTACAAACTGAACTTGACTGAAGTGCCAGACTTATAAATTTACAGGGTTATCTGTCATCTTTGTACTTTGTCATGTTACCTAAGTGTTGAACATCTCTGTAAATATTCACATATTTTGTAAGGCTCTCTCATTGAAATGTAATTCATCAAAAATAAACCAGCATTGCAAAAATATGCAAGTATTTCTAGTTTACTTCATATATTTGTAATATTTATCTGAAAGCCAGAGAGCTTAGTTCAGTTCTGTCATTTATCTTCTCAACTAAGGAAACTGATAACTCATAAGTTATCATGTGTCACCTCAGGAGTGAAGATTAATGTCATACCAGGTCTAGGCTTTCAGAAGCTTCCATGTATATATTTTCTGGAACATTTTCTCATTTATTTTGTTGTAAAAGCACACTTTCAAGCAAAGGCACACTTTGTAGCAGAAAATTAAAATTCTTTCAAACACCAGATGCCTTCACTACTTATCATCTTTGCTGAAAGTGATATAGCAGTTATTTTTTTCTCAAAGTACAACTACACCTAAATGAGTTATTAAGGTTTGGGGGCAGCAATTTAAAATGCTGTGGTGTCATATCTTCTCATGATATATTTGGAAGCTCCTCACAGCTCTTTTTCTCTGGAAACTGTACATTTACAAAAAGGCAACTTCTCCTTAAACAAAGATTCAATCATGACACAGCTGTTGATTTGAAAATATTGTAGATGATCTCAAATACACCAAGTATGACTACAGTGCCCTCAGCTACAGCAAGTGTGACTGCACATGGTAGATGAGACTCCACCAACTCCCTATGGCAATTTAGAATTTTTTTTAAAATCCCAGTTAAGTTTGTCTTCATACTGTTTCACTTCTTTCCTCTGCAAGCCTCTAAGGAATTTTTGACAAGTCCTAAGTATAGAGGTTTCACTTGATCCCAAGATTTCAAGAGGTGCATGAAATCTATCACTTTCTTTCTTCCAGAGTTGCCCCATCCTATCATCCTAGAATTGTTCTCTCAGGGTGCAATCCTAACCAATGCTCCAGCACTGTCCAGCACTAACATAGCTGTGCCAGTAGGGCATGTGCTACATCCTGTAGTCTGGGGCGAGGGGCAATCACAGATGCCTCTTCAAGGTAAGGCAGTGTTTGTTTCCTTACCTCAGAGTTGCATTGCCCTTACTTGAACTTTGGAAGCTTGGATAGAAAATTGCACCCTGAGTCAGTGGTGTTGTTGGGTCATTTGGCATCTGAGGCCCACAAATTTTTGGATGTGCCTATTGGTTAAAATTATTTAATTATTATCAGTATTAATTAATACATTTAATTAGATATTAATTAATATTTTCATATTTTAAAAATCACCTTACCAACTACAGTAAGCCTCAGTTTTATTTTTTTCCTCTAAGAGTGTTTTATGGAGTAGTTGTTGAGCTCCACTCCAACAGATTAGGAACATTCTGGTGGCCTTGCATTTGTGCCTGATTTGAACACAAGGCAAGGCATGTTTGTTTACTTGCAAGTAAACACGGCTGTGTAGCTAAGTTCCACTTTTCATAGGGCTCAATGCAATTATCTGGTACTTCAATCTGGGTTGATTTATGGGGGCTGCATTCATTGGATTAGGACCATTCACAGGTGTTGGATTTCTCTCTATCTGCCATTTCCAAAGGACTAAGGCACATTTGCTGACTTGCGAGTATAGGCACAATACAGCTCACATTCACTTTCTATAGGGCCGCAAGCATTTTTTGTTTTGCTCTTTGGCCATAATCTTTGATAGGAAAGAGATATTTCAAAGTTGTTTTTTGCATTGGATTCTGCCAGAAAACACGCATCCAGCAGTATATGTCCTCATGGGGTTCTTCTGAATGATTTAAATAATTTTTGTTATTTTGGTCACCCCCCAGTGTGTCACACACACACTCCCTAAGGTTGTACCAGTGGCCCAAGGCCCCTACCCCCCTCCCAAAGGTGCCCCCTCCCACTGCCCTAAGTTACTACCTCAAAAGACGACTCTTCAAAAGCAGTTTGCAAAGCAACCAAGGCACCAAAGAGGCAACAGATAGAAGGAGTATACCCAAAGGATTAAATTTCATATTGTGTTGTAAACTTTTATCACATCTCTGTGGCCTAGACAGTAAAAGGTCATATGAAACTTATTAGTATAAATCCTGCAGCACCATTAAAATGTAAAGCAGTCAGGTCTTCAATTATGTAACTTTATCTCGATCTCAAGACATTACTGATAATATATTAAGTGGCCTTAATGCCTGGTTAACTATATAATGCACATTATATATAATGCCTGGTTAACTATATAATTCACTATATAATGCACATTAACTTCTGATATTATTTTGTATTAGCTATATTCTAAATTTATGATAAAGATACTCCCCTTTAATGTTAATTAATCTACAGTTCTCCAAACTTTAAATGAGAAAATTAACATTACTAAGAAGCACAGAAACAAAACAAGCACTTATCAATAACAAGCATGTTATCATTTGAGGTAGTAACATTCCTGAAATTAATCCCACAAGTGAAATAATACTATTCTTTACAAAGTTAGTGAATGGAATGAAGAAAAATCCTGTTGTGGTCACGATTATAGCAAAAACAATAAGGATTTGGGTGACCAGAATCATTGGCTATATTTCACTTCCCCTCTTCAAACTAGCAATAAATACGAAGACTGATAACAGCACCATTAATTATTTCCTTGAGGGTTGCTTTAAATTAGCAGTCCACAGTGGATTCTCTTCTCTAGTGACAATACTGACTGCTCATATATCATTGCCTTACATTGACACCTGGTGGAAGGGGCTGGGATTGTAGAATACTTCCCAGAAGCAGCTGACTGGAAATTACACACAAGCAATATAAACTGCAATCCTAAACACACTTACCAGGAGTAACCTTAAACAGACACAATGGTTCTGAGTAAAGGTTCTGAGTATTTCTGAGTAAACAAGTATAGAACTGATTTGTTAGAACAGTCCAAATTCCATTTAAAATATTTCTTTCTCCCTTAAGGACCTATTAATTAATAGGCGTGGACTGCTTTCCTGGTGACAACCATTATATAGATTCCCATTCAAAATAAAATATTTGACCATTTCCTAGGATGAGTTCAGTTCAGCAAGACCAATTATCATATTTATTTCTATTATCTTGCTACTTTTGCAGCTGTCTTCCCCCCTTGTGTTGAAAGGTGAAGTTGTGATATAAGAGCTTTTGTAAGATTACAAATGTGACCACACTTGTTTAGTTCATTCATAGTAGAGTTAATGTATCATATATAGTAGTTTTCTAAAAGGAAAAATGAGCCTATGCCTTTGCAGCAATATCCTAGTGATCAAAGACTCAGCTGGGTTATTATATTTTTAACAACACTTCTAACAATACCATTGTTTTTATAAGCTGTATTTATACGTACTCAATAGTCTGATTTACTTATCTGATTAACTTATTCCAAAATCAATTACAGAAGCAGTAATGTCAAAATGAAATGCAAGACATCATAGTATTTAAATCATCATAGCATTTCTTAGATCTTCTGCAACCAACTGAAAAAATCCAAAAATCTGGGAACTGACTTCTACCCTTTTATACTGAGAGTAGCATATGGATATAACAGAACGATGGACCAATATTAATTCTTTAAGGACACATTAATCCATAAAACAAACATCTTCACAGCACTGGGAAATACAAAAAGTTCCACTATATATATATATATATATAAAGTACATAGTTTTACTGTCATGACAGTTTCACACATACCCCCATTTTTTTCCTGCTCTTCCAAGCCAAAGTTATGAAAAGGAGTCCCCCAGTTGTACAACAGCAACAGGAAGAAGAAACATTGTAACTCTTTTCTTCCCTTGTCACCCTGTTTGCCCTTGTTAGTAAAGAAACAGCTAAAAAGATTACTTAAAGAACTAGTATTTATTATGTAAAGTTTAAAAACATCAGTAATTTAGGTTTATTAAATTCCATAACAACAAGTGTAGAATCTGCAACTGTGTAGAATCTGTGGAGTAGCAATTCAGGTCCAAAAGGAAGCAGAAACTCTATTTATAAGCACTAACAGTGCAATCCTAAGTATGTATACTCAGAAATATTGTGTTCAATAGTACTTACTCCCAGGAAAGTGCAGTTAGGAAAGTGCGGTTAGGTTTGCAATCTAAGTCACTGTCAAGCGTTACTTTCCTTTTTTACTCAGAAGCCCAAAGTAAACATCTTGTGCAAAATAATTTTTTTACTTCCTATTTTAATACCATGTTAGAAAAATAATGCAACATGAAGATGTACCATTAGTCTATATAAAGAGAAGAGCAGCATAAAGTTTGTATAGTAATATGAGAAAGAAAGTTCCAGCAATGAATTTAAAAAGACCTAAGCAGCTGTCTCTTTAGCTATTATATTCAATATCTACAAAGAATACCCACTGTAAAATCATCTAACACCTGACCACGTTAGGTATGCCAGTGAGAAAAGATTTCTTTCAAAATTCCCGTACAAGCGATTGACTGAAGAATAATGTGAGAAAAGTCTCACTTTATATCTGTTACTCACCTTGCAAAGCTTCTGGTAACGTGGAGATGAAACTGCCATTCTCTGCAAGCGATGCAACAATACCACAACTTTCTGCAGAGATGTTCTCACCACCGCCATCATTTTAAGTTTGCCACACTTCTGAAGGCACCTCAAAATTTGCATTATAAATGAAGAGCAACTATCATTTTCCCTTGGTCACTGGACAAGGATTTGTCAGCTCTCTGAGCATGCTCGCTTCCAGAGCAGCTTTTCCGAGTAACAGACTCAAAGGCAGAGGCAGTCAGCATAGTGCTCTTTGTTTCAAAAGCCAAATACACACAAAACAGAAGCTTGCCTGGGTCCTTGCAGCCTGTATTTGCTCAGCAGATCCAGAGAAAGGAAGTTGTTGATCAGATGAATATGCCTACTCCCAAAAAGAGAGTGAACTACATACCACTGAAGGTTTGTTAATTGATGGTTTTAGAGCTGCCGAAACAAAGCCGTATTCCTCTGGGAAACCTGCCCCAACATCGTCACAGTAGTTCTCCTCGAGGATATGCTTCCTCGGAAGAAAAAGAGGATGGCATTCCCTCCTCACTGTGGAGAAAGATGTTCTTGCACTCTCAGTAACAGCAGCACTGACAGAGCTGGAGAGCAAGCGAATAGCACAGTGTGCTATAAATCTCACGGAAAGAGCAGAGGGATACCTGCCCTAATTATATCAGCCATACGTTAAAGGCTAATAAATCACACAGCAGTTCTCAAAAGTGAGATTATATAGCACAAAAGGAAGATCTGTAGGAGGCAAAACCTGTCTGATGAAAACTCTCTTAAAGCTAATATGCCTGGAGAAATCCCTACAGGAATCAGTCTACGTATGAAACTATGAATATTATGGTGAAGTTTCTTTTCCTTGAATAGGTTACATGAAGAGGCAACTCAGTATGGTTATAGTATGGCAAAGTTGCAGTTTTGCTCACTTGCTCTGTGCCACCCTTTCCCAAATGTTGCTAACAAATTCTGACAAGTTGTATTGTTTAAGCCACTTCATTCCAACACATTTCATAACATGGTATTTTTATGCCAGAATAGAAACACAGGCTGGACAGTAAGAAAACACTTTAAAAATAATAAAGAGTTATTGCATGTCATGTGAGAGGCATGGTCTGAAGGTTCATAATGCAACTGCCTTGCAAAAGCTAAGACTGTCTGAATCTGGTCAGTGTCTGAGTGCCCAACTGCCTTTAAAAGTAATGCACACCATGGACATTTTCGAGATCCATGATGGAGATAAGTTGGGAAAAAACAACCCACACCCATATAAAAAGCACTGGATGATTGAAAGCAATCTTTAGCTCCCACCCAAAGATAAATCCACGTACCAGCACCACCTACCAGCACCAACAAAACCATTCAGTAAGCAGACAGCAGGTGCACTGCACGAAGATTCCGACTGACCCAATAACTTTAGATAGAATAATCACGATAGCCAAGCTATATATTTCAAGGGAAAGGAAACAACCCTGTTCCGTCCTCCAGTCACTGGCCAGTATAGATCAGATGAACATTATTCCTAATTTCAAACACTTAAATTATCAGAAACTGTGTCAGAACAACACTTCTTTTACACTATCCTGATAGTGTAGGATCATGGAAACAAAGCAGAAGAACCTGTTAACATGATTCATTCCACCAGATCTTGATATTTCCAGGTATCTTTTACATGCCTACATTTCTGGACCAGCATAGAAATTGTGGGGAAAGGTGGTGACCACGGACAGCTCACCAATAACCCCATGATCTGCAGTGGGGGAGGGGAAACGATAACCAACCAAAAATCTTAAGGCAATTGAAAAAATCATCCTCTCACTCAATGAACACCTATTAGCTAATGATCGCTTTTAAAGGTCCTATATGACAGCTCTTAAGAAGCCAATAATTTTACATCCATTGTCTATACAGGACCAGCTTTGTCAGATTTTTTATATATGGATTTAACTCAACATGAATGGCCACTGCAAATCACACTTTTAAAAACTGCTTGTTCTACTGTTGTATTGAGGCACTCATGCAAGCAATCATGCTGTTCTTTAGTCCCACAATCAAGCCCCTATAGATACTGAGGCACTACCTAATTCCATAAGGTGCAATGGAAGAGCAAGAAACCTGGAAGTGGGTCTTTAAATCTATTTTTCCATTGTTTTATTTATCCATAGATTTTTTTTTTATCCATGGGAGGTTCCAGAAAGGAACCCTACTGGATAACGAAGGATACCTGTATTCTCAACAGAATGCCGCAATGCTCTTTATGTCCAGCAAACAACACTGATCATCTTGTGGCCAAAGTGTACAACCAACCTTCTCTGCATATTAATAGAATTAAGAAAGAGGAAGGCTTTGAAAGATCGTTCCTTGTCGGACTTCAGTGCTTTGTCCATTACTATCAGTCTGCATGTGCTTAGAAAAAACAAAGTAAATTATGCACACTAAAGAAGTGCATAATTTACACAGGTTGCAGATTCAGCTTTCTTGATGCAAAATGTTGATTAACAAAATATACAAATTCATGCTATTAGCTCTTTCAACCACAGCTTTTTACCACCTAAATTGTTTTCATCATTCAATCATATTACTCCTTGAGTATAATTAGAGTGCTTTCATATTCTCTTGGTCCTTGCCTCTCTAAAGAGCTCTATTTTCTTGTAATTTGTTCAAGATGTGAAAAAGAATATCTCCCGCCTTCCCTCCCTGAAAAGTGGGAGCGTGTGTGTGTTTTTCTGGAGGGAATTGCCACAACATTAGCAGTTATGAAAACTTTGCATAGCCTGTGGTAGTCTCACACTGTCCATTAAAGCCATGTGATAACAAAACATATAGTCTAAAGCCACCTGTGAATTTTAAGTATTAAGAGTGCAATCCAAAGCACTTGATTAGCCTGTGTAAGTCTCTTGCACTAGCCCAGGAGTGTTGCAAACATAACATAAGGCACATTTTGTGCCTTCTTGCGAGCTGGGAAGGCTGGCACAATGACGTTCTTCAGCCTCCCTATGCCAGATTGCAGACTGCAAAGGGTTATTTGCTAACTAGAGATGCTACACAGGGTGTTGGAGAAGGTGGTCTACAGTGGGCAATTTGGATCTATCTCAGTGATTTGAATATATGCATGCATACATACATACATGCATACATAGGAACTACAGGTGTCCCTCGTTATCTCCAATAGGTAAAAAAATAGATTTAAAGACCCACTTCTAAATGAAAACAATTTTTAAAAATAACAAAGTGTATCCCTTTATAATTGTTTAAAAACACCAGGCACCACTGGGTGTAAGTATAATAATGAAAATGTGTTGCACCCCCTTTCAGGTTTGAATATCCAAAAATTGGTTCTTAGTGGGTGGCTCCTTTACAGAAGGAACACCCTCCCTGAAGATTGGCACTGTCCCTATACATACACATACATGCACACATGCATGTCTATACACACTAGTGCCTCATATAACAAGTTTAATTCGTTCTGGAAGCATGCTTGTTATGTGAAACACTCTTTATGTGAAGTGGATTTTCCCATAGGAAATAATGGAAACTCAGACAATTGGTTTCACAACCCCAAAAATATTTATATAAAAATATTAACTGGATGTAAAAATGATGACAAAACACTGGAATTGAATTCAAAACATGCATTCAATGTGCATGATCATATGAAGTCTACTTAGGCTGCAATCCAAGACACTTTCCTGGGAGTGAGACCCGTTTAACACAATGGGACTTATTTCTGGGTGTAGACATGGTTAGGAGGGTGCAATCCAAGACACTTTCAAAGTGTCTCCCCACTTTCTCCTTCTCTTCATCCTGGGCCTCTCTCTTTCCCCTGCTCCCTTCTGGCTAGCCCTGAGCTGCTGCCCTCTTTTCCACTCCTGTTCTTTCCCTCTGCCCAGCGGACACCGGCCACAGGAGGAATAGTGCGGACTTGTTGCTTTTGCTATGGACAGGTGCACTAGGCAGCCCTGACGCTTTTTAAAAGGGCTGTCGGCCAGCGCATCTGCCCCAACTGCTAACGAGTGTGCTTGTAAAGTGAAACAACACTTTTTATGTGAGGCAGAATCCTAGAAAAAAATTTGCTTATGTGGATCACTGGTTAAGTGAGTCACCCCTGTGTGTGTGTGTATAGAGTTACTGATCAGTGGATCACTTGGGGGAGGGGAATACTTTTCCTATTATTTATAACTAATATACTGGACTACCTCTTGAGTCATCTCAAATAAAATGAACCTAGCCCATGGCAAGAGCTATTTGCATGGCATATAATAATTTGTTTTCCAGTTTCATTTCATTAGTGTAATAATATTTAATTAAATCCTCTCATCCATAACTTTGTTATTAATGAAGCCAAAGCGCCGTCACAATTTTTCAAAATTTTCAGTGCTGTGAATACATTGTACTAACACTCAACCCCGGTAATAATCTCTGAGTTGAAAGCAATTTTTTTCCAATCAGAAGTCAGCTTAAAGCTCTTTTCACAGGCCAGCCTATAACAGAGTCTGAAGCCATGAACCCAGGTTGCAATTAGTTGTTAATACTCGACACTTTGTTTTGCTTATAATGTTGTTTTGCTTAAACTTGGAGAACAATCCTATGTCTACTCAAAAGTAAGCCCCATTGTGTTTAATGGGTCTTACTCCCAGGAAAACATCCTTAGGACTGCAGCCATACCCTTTTATCATTAACTATACCTTTTCTTCATTCAACTTTCTCCAGAATGTTATAATACATTCCAGAAATCAGGTCAACACTAACGCCGAGGACAACTGTTAGTAGAGTAGAAGCATTTTGCTCCCAGGTTCTTTCAGTGATTCAAAACTAACACATTCTGAGACATTATCTTAAGATCCTAAACATATAACATTACTTTTTAAAATAAAACTTATTACTTTTTAAGGACAATGTGTCCTGTTTATATGAACTCTCCAGTCTATGAAAATTTGAATGGATACATGCCTTCCTGTGTCTTGAATGATAATGCATGATAGATAGTATCTGAACCAACCAAGAGAAATAAGAGTCTAAACAACATTAACAATATCTTTTGAAGTATCTTCAAAATCTGAAAAATAAATGTCTTTCTCAGATAAGGTACAGATGGCCTTTCAGCTACTTAGAGTTCATTAAAATTGGAGTACAACTTCAGTAACAAACCAGTTAAATTTGCCTTGATAAGGTGTAATGAACTACACAGGCGATGAAACAGAAAATACTTGCAATTGAAGAGTTTTCCTTCAAGACGATATGAGTAGAATATAACTTTAGTTTCTGATAACAGTGACATTCTCCTGGAATTTGATAAAATGACCTTTCTTACAGCTACATTACCAATCACAAACATTTGAGACTACCTATGGAAAGCTTAGCAAGGAAACAAAAATGTTGGTCAAAGACCCGCACACCAGATGTGGAATGGCAGAGTCACCTGCTCAGGCTGAGGACACAGGGATTGTATCAGGCACTCAGGCATAGACTGCACTTTGTGCTTACTGTATTCATATGGACTAACATTTGCAAGGCTGAACAATTTACAAAGATTCTCCATATTGCCAAAAGCTCCTAGACAGGATGGCCAATCCCTAGTAGCCATAAATCCAGTGCTTCTAAATATGGAATCCTGAAGAAGAAGCACCACCAATAAAATAGTGTACCATGGAGATAAAAATGCCAGACTTTCAAAGGTTTAACTCTATGACATATTGCACTTGCTCAGATCATTAACTTTTCAGTATTTGTTACCGACATAAAGTGTACCAATACACTTTCCCAAAAAAGCAAGGAAAGCTGAATATGCTTTTGCAAACTCATGCAGTTGCTCTGCACAGTGTGACAGGATCATTGCTAAGTCTTTTCCACTGATGCAGACGATGCTGATGCACATGACTTGTGAGATGAGACCACAACTTCTGAGATAACACGGAAGACCCAAGGGAGCACCTCTGGGAATCACATGCTGCTTCACCAACATGTTATAAAATCATGATACCATAAGTCCAGGGCAGGGAGAGAGCAGAGAGGGGGATGTCTTTTATGATTACAGCAGACCCTCAATGGATTGCCCAATATGTTCCCATAACCCTTACTCATTTGATAATGTCAAAATCATCATCACTACGAGACAATTTTTAAAATTGTTCTTAGATAAGATTATTTACTATTATCATTATAAATACAGATTGAAAGTATTCTGTTCTTAGCTAATTACATAAAAAGTAAAACCAAGTTATTGACATTTGTTCATCACCATTAATTTATTCATTTCCATTATTTGTACATTACTGGTATCTAATATACCAGTATGATTTTAAATTATTTTATACATATCTAATATGCCAGTATGACTTCAAATTATGTTAATAACTTGGTTTTACTTTTTTATGTAAATAGCTAAGAACAGAATACTTCAATGAAGTATGAAATGAAAGAAATGTTACTCTGTGTATACTTCTTCAAAGACATGCTCCCAGTATGAACTGTGCTTTGTGTCTCTTACCTCAATCTGCTTTTTCAGTTCCTTTTGAGAAGCACAATCCTGAGCAGCATTTTCCCTTTGTGATGCGTCTGCAAGAACATTGACAGTAGCTTCTGCTTCTTGCATCCATTTGAAAAAACTCTCAAAATCCTTGAGTAAAGCATGTACCAACTTCAGCTCAGTCTCCAAGGCATTCTGTCTGTTTGCAGTTCTGGGTAAGGGGAGGAAAAAGGCACAGACTATCATCATCAATATATGGAAATTAGTAAGCATTTGTTTTATAGTACTGGTTCAAGAAACTGTATGCTAAACCTTAGAAATGTTATACAAAACCATTATAAAATTATATTTCATAACTTAGAAAAGTTATACAATAAAGAACCTCTCTTGTCATAACCAAATTCCTATATTGCAAGAAGAAACTACTTCCAGACTAGAGTTGGTACCACAATTCCCACCTTGTCAGAAAGCAGGAAAACAGCTCTTCATAGTGAATAAAAATAATTTCCTAAGGCACCATGTGTTGTACAAACCACACCGCTGTTAGAAAGTGGTATAGATCTTTATTTTATCACTTAGGAGATAGCAACTACTTTTAAAGGATTAGGGTGGTTTATACTGAAGCTTTTCCCCCATTCAATTTAGCTTCGACAACACTGATTGTCTGAATACTACTTAAATACAGTGGCGCCTCACATAAAGAACGCCTCACGTAAAGTAAGTTTCACGTAACAAAAAAAAAATTCTCTAGGATTCTGCTTCACGTAAAGAAAGTGCTTCACGTAAAGAAAACATTCGTTGGCAATTAGGGCAGACGCGCTGGCCAGCAACCTGTTTAAAAAGTGTCAGGGCTGCCTAGCGCACCTGCCCATAGTGAAAGCAACACTTCCATGCTGTTCCTCCTGTGGCCAGACATCCGCTGGGCAGAGGGAGAGAAGAGCAGTGGAGAAGAGGGAAGCAGCTCAGGGCCAGCCAGAAGGGAGCAGAGAGAGAGAGAGAGGCTCAGGATGAAGAGAAGGAGAAAATGGGGAGACACTTGGAAAGTGTCTTGGATTACAGAAGAAAGTGTCTTTGATTGCAGCCTCCTACCCATGTCTACCCAGAAGTCTACCTCATTGTGTTAAATGGGTCCTACTCCAAGGAAAGTGTCTTTAGGATTGCAGCCTAAGTAGACTTCATAGGATCATGCCCATTGAATGCATGTTTTGAATTCAATTACAGTGTTTTGTCATCATTTTTACATCCAGTTAATATTTTTATATAAATATTTTTGGGGTTGTGGAACCAATCATCTGCGTTTCCATTATTTCCTATGGGAAAATCCGCTTCATGTAAAGACAGTTTCACAAGGAACTGCCTCTGGAACGAATTAATTCTGTTACGTGAGGTACCACTGTATTAGTATTTAAGTAATTAGAATCAGGACTCAAAAAAATCGTGAGGGTCAAATTGCTGAGAGTCCCTTGATTTGAAAGGCTTGATTTATGTAGATTGTTTTATTGATAGTCTTCTGATACCTTAAGTAGGAAAATGTCAAATCTATGTGGGTTTTTGGTTTGCTTTCAATTTTCTTGCTAGTAATCTATAGCAAGAAGAATGCCAAATTGCAAAACAACAGTTTTCTAAAGGCATCCTCTCCAAATACCAACTTCAAGTATTACATCCTTAAATAATAAGACAGACTATAGAAACTTAGTGAACACTGTGTGATTAATTTTTGAGTAAACTAAGAAGGAAAAAAGATCACTTGCACGTTCTGAATCTAGAGAGTGGGCCCTCAAGCCCTCCAAATTCAACTGAAGCTATGCTCCACTTAGGTATAGGATTCTTTCTTTAAAAGAAGTTGTGCTTTATAGGCACTTTGGAGGCCTTAGAAAGGCCTCTGGACCCAACCAGAGCACATGTGCAGTCAGATTTGGAGGGTTTGGAAGCCCCTGAAATCCACAAATTCCTATAACTGTTTATCTGCTGATAACGGCACCTACACTAAAACAAACCTACACTAAAACAAACTTTCAAGGCCATCTCCTACCCTACTACCTTCCAGCAACAAATAAATATAAAATATACATAATTTTAAAAAGTTCCAATTACAGTCAGAGGCAAACAGCTATCGGAAACAACTGGTAACCATGGACCAGGTTTTCTTTGCTTATGTACATACTTACACCAGACAGACTATGCACACAAAAAATACAATTCCTCTGTTTTATTTGTAAAGAATGAGATATTTATGTATAAATGTTGCTTTCTGAATGGCAACATCTCCTCTCTCTTGGCATTCTTAGGATACAACATTACTTATCCAAATGTCATTGTGCTTCCTGTCAAACTGCTTGCTCATTTATTGCCTTCAAAGTCTGTTCCACTGCTTAGCTTCATTTAAAATCATTTTATTGCCGCTGTTCCCATCACTGAGTCCCAATAAAAATGACTTCATGCTGAATCACCTCAAAATTATTGGCCAGATTTTACCCTTCAAACTTGCATGCCAAAACAAATTAGTCGTATACTATGCTAGTATTATCTGTCATGTTAATTCTAAAAATGCTGCAACTCTCATTCCATGCAAGAAATATTACGTTAAGAATGAATTCAATTGTATTTTATACAGAGATCTCCAGTACAGTGAGGTGTATAATGTTCAAATGAAAGCTTTCAAGTTATAATATTTTATATTACAGATTTATATAATTTATATATATTAAAGATTTATATAATATTTTATATTATTGTATAATATATTATATTATACAGAAATTCCAAGATCAAACTTTTAAAAAGTTAGCACTTTGAAGTTTTATATGTGAACAGGCTGAAGGAAATTCTGAGATGAGGAAAGGATTATTTGGATTTAATCCCATTTTAGTGAAAATGAAGTTATGCAGTCATGAAATTAGAGACATGCCAATGATTCATCTATGAATCTCTAAACCAAATCTATATTAGACTGAAGTAAAATTATTCAAGGTAATGAAGAGTGCAAAATCTAAAAGGAGATGCATATTAACTACAGAACCACCAAAAATGCTTCTACACCTGAAACACTAACAGAAACAGCAGAGCAGAGCTGTGTTTCTTGAAGGGTCAAGAGTCAGAAAGCTCTCTTCAAAGAGAACATTTATCAAGGGACAAAACAGTCTATCTTAGATGCAATTGATGTTTATAAGAGTTTTACCTCTCAAGGGTCCAGCTCTTAGGAACAGTCAAGTATGCTATATGAAAATGATGTCTGTTTTGCTTCTGACAGAACTATTAAAAACATGACCAAATCTTAATTTGCTTTAATTATGTTGAAAGTAGCAAGGGCACTGATTTTTCATTTAATGGAAGCCAACCATAATAAAACATATAAATTTGTGGTATAATAGTATTTAAGCTCTAACAAAAAGGGAGACGCTTTGTTCATAAACATAAAAATAACAAAACAGCATCCCTTTTGATAATATTTCAGTGACTCAGAAGGGAATGAAAATAACCTACACAGGAAATGCATGTTTTTATATCAGTTGGTTTGTTTATCCTTAGATGCTATCAGCACACACAAAAAATCAAACCTGATTTGTTATGTAATACTACTATTACATAATAGTAATGCATGAAACTCTGGATCATGCATAACTATATCCATTATTAAACTGGTCATCATTCTCTACCCAGGTTACATGTAAAAAGAGGCAAGACCTAATTCTTGAATTAGGTATGCTTGTTACAATGATAAGTAAAAACAACACATCCCAGATTACACAAGGACTCAGGGATTGATTATCTTAATATAAAGTTGGTTTGCATACCTTTGTCTCAGATTAATCCATGAGGTATTCAAGTGGTCCATAATTTCCTTTACCTTTCTTGTGTCATCCTCATTGTAGTCATGAAGAAGTTTATTAGACAGGTCATTGAAAGAACTCATACTAGCATCCCCTTTATCTAGGTCCTGCATTAACATCTACAAAGCAAATTAAGGATAATTAACATCTAAACTTAAAACATGTTGATGACTAGGAATACTCTTCCATGCTCTGATTATTTGTTTTAGTGAAAGGATTGCCCCTTCCTTCAATATTGTAAGCATTCTGATAGCTAACTACCAAAAATAAAAATTCAAAAGAAAAGAAGAAAAATCTACTAGCTGTCCTTATCCTGCAATCAAACATAATAAAAAAAATTCCCAGGATTCCCCAAACCAAAGGAAAATGCATCCATACCCAATCACATTTGATAGAAAAATCTGTAAGTGCTACAATATTCCCCAATCCTCTAAATGAGAAGTCTGAGGGAGTTTATTTTCCTGTTTGTGAAAAAGCAAATCCTCCTGGTTTCCACAAAATGCATTCATTTGTGAATGATTCTCTGAACCTAATCCAAACAAGCACTGGTTGCAGTTTCAGTGCTACTGCTAGGTGTCACGTGCTGTAAGACATGTTTAAGCCAGGTGGAGCAAGCAGCACCAGTAAGGAGGCCTGAGTCACCTGTCAATGCCTCAGCAGAAGCACCAGCCACTATCAGGGGTCAGGAAAGCACCAAACTATCATAGAGATGTATGGAGGCGGCAGGAGGTGTGAGGGATGTGTTCCTGGGCAAGGGGAGGGCAGGACATGGGAAGGGATAGACCCAGGTGAAGGATATAGGCAGTGACCTTCTCTGCCAATCACTGTTCCCATGCTGGACTCAAAAGCCCAACATGGTGCTTCTCCAGTCTGCACCAGCAAAACTACTAACGCAGACCTGAGAAGCTATACTGAACAATCTAGGCCAGGGCTTTATTCAGCGTAAGTGAACAAATAGCCCCTTCCCCCAAAAAGACGTCCAACCACCTTCGACCGAAGATTAGCTATTTGGAGCTGCCATTCCTACATTAAATAAGATTGGGCTGGCAGATATCTCCATAGTGTATTACTCTTCAGCTACTTCTGTAAAGTTTGTTTTGTAATTAACCTTTTCCCAAAGTTTAAGAAACCTATATAAGTAGGACCCTCAATCACTTTGGAGGACTGTACCATATGGTATATGAATATATCTTTGGGAAAGAACAAGAGTTTAAATTGGTTTCATGAAATGACATCCTAAAAAGCCAGAAAACTAACTTTGTTTTCAGAAATCTCCTTGGTAAGCTTCTCTTTTGGGGACTGCAAAAGGGCATGTAGATGGGTCTCATATTGTCCTATAAGTTTTTCCATTTCTTGCTTCTGATCAATCCACTTCATGCTATCAGAAAGCATGTGCCTTAACTGTTGCTGACGGATTTCCACCCCATGCTGAGTGCTATCCCACTGGTTTTTCACCCTTTCCACTGAAAAATATAAGAAAAAAACATATAAACATACACAATCATTTTGTTGATATTATCAATCTGTGGTCAAATAGTTCAAAAAATCACCAAGTCAACCATGGGACTTGAATGTGTTCCTTACAGATTCACCTATTTGTTTATTTATGAAGCACCATCATTATGCCTGGTACTTTGCAGTGTATGAAAGATCAGGTCCAGTAAAGTGGAGAGTGGAAAAGAGGTTAAAACAGGGACATAACCAGGAAAGCATATACAGATTGTCCTTCGTTATCCAATTCTGGAACCTTCATTCTCTCCCCCCCCCCCCCCCCATTTAAAGAAGAGGATGAAATGAAATGAATGATAAAAGATGCTGCGTTGGCAATCATTATCTAAACTGAGAAATTATAGGCATTACTATGTGTTCCTCAGTATTTCGCTAGAACTAATGGCCTCTTAACTTTTTAACAAATTCGTTTATTACAAGTTTCCTACTGAGTACATATGCCTGAGGGAGAACTAATTCATACAAGACAACAGTGAGCATAGATAACTGAAAAAATACTAGGTATTCTAGATCAAGGTGGGCTTCTATCTGCAATAAACATGTTTTAGAGCAGAGATTCTGAAATTGTGGGTAATGACCCAATTATTGGTGATTAGTGAAACTGATAGGGCAGGTTAGTCTATGTGCATCAAGGGTTAAACAAGTTGCTACTTGTGCGGAGAGCACTGCTGCCCAATCACCATGATAAACCTTAAACATCTGTAAATCAGACAACAGCCTCAAGGGCCTCTAAAGATGGAGAAATAGAGTTTTCTATGTAGAAATAGAGTTTTAGGAAATACGTTTCCTACTTTTAACAGGTGTGCCCCATCCACACAGTGATTCCAGCCAACGGTACAATCTATAATTTTATATTCTTACAGGAGTAGTGGCGGTATTAGAAGACATTAAACACAAAAACAGAACAACTTTTTGTGACTGGATCACCAGGCTTCAACCCATACACTTTCTTTAAGCTTTGAGATTCTACCCTGGCTGTATTCATGACCTACAAGGTTTTGCCAGGTTTAACTTAATCCCATATACATTTTACTCTGCAACACTCTCCAGTAGCGCTTATTGTTCTCTCAGAGAATTAGCCAGCCTATTCTTTCTACGGCTGCAATCCTAAAGACACTTTCCTGAACAAAATACCCATTGAACAAAACAGGGCTTACTTTTGAGTAGACATGGTTAGGATTGTGCTCTATATCTATTACAGAATTGCTTTATACTCCCTTTTCCCATATTTCTAACAAATATACATACGTTTCTCTGTGATTGCTGTTCTAATATCAGAACTTGATGTTTTGTTTTTCAAATTTTGAGCCAAAGTAAAAACAGAATCCAGCTGCGGATGACGATGTTCTAAATCCTCCTTGGTAATCTATAAAGAACCAAGATTAAAATGGATTACCAGAGGGGTAAATGAACAAATTCCATGGAAAAATTTTTTTATTTGTTTTAGAACACTATCAAGTGTTCGGACTATCACTATTAATGTCCGAAAACATTAAAAGCAACTTTCAGTGTTGACATTTTTATCACACTTGAATCAAAGTGCCAACCAGAAGTCAGTCCCATCAACTATACATGTTGGGCACCCTATACAAACTAGGACTCAGTTACCCACTATAGTATCACCGTATCTTCAACAAGGATTTCTTGGTCAATACTAACTTTGACAGTGTTAGATATGAGTAGATGTGAAAACAAAGCTGTTGACGTTTATATTGTTGCTATGGGTTAATTTCTGCAGATGTACTAGCATTCTATAACCTTTTCCAAGAATATAAAGTCATCTCACCCCAATTTATCTTTTTCTTGTTCTACGTTGTGTGGATTTCTACTTATCCTTCTGCAAGAAACCTTACACTTTCTAGTATTCTAGTAAGCAAGAATATCAGCATTTATAAATACTGTATTTGCTGGCTTATAAGATGCACTCCCACCCTGCAAAAGGGGGGAAATGTCTGTGCATCTTATGGAATGAAGGGGCCAATCCTGGAGCACCTTCTGCGGCTGTGCTCTGCCTTCCTGGGCAGGGCAGGCCTATAGGAAGGCGAGGGCAAGCTGGGGAGGAGGGACAGAGGCTTTTCTACAGGCTCCTCCCCAAAGAAACAAACAGAGCCCAGAGGAATAGCAGAGCATGCATGCAGGCAGACAGGCAAAAACAAGGGGGCAATGGTAGGAAGTGGGGAGAAGGAAGCAGCCTGGGAGAGAGTGGTCCCTGCAGCTGCAATCCTATGCATCCTTTCCAGGGGTTGGGGAGGCTTGCACTTGAGTAGACATGCACAGGATCTGGTTCCTAGGGCTGCAATCCTTTCCAGGGGTGGGGGAGGTTTGCAATCGAGGCTTGCAAATGCACAGAATTTGGTTTGCTAGAGGTTGCAAATGCACAGAATTTGGTTGGTAGAGCTTGCAAATGCATGGAATTTGTTTTGCTGGAGCTTGCTACATTTGATGAGCCTTGCGGTTTCCAGAAAATTAGAAAAGTGCTCGAACCTTAAATTCTCTCTTCATTTTTTAATGACAGTGATGATGTTTCTTAATACCACTATTGACTTTACATGGTTGTAATATTATATATTTTATTAAATATATTTTATTTTATTATATATTAGTACACCATATTTTTATGGTGTACTGCTATATTTTATTAAATATATTAGTACACCATTCGGTTCAGAATATTTTTTTCTTGTTTTGCTCCTCTGTACTTTGGTGCATCTTATGGTCCGGTGCATGTAATAAGCAGAGAAATACGGTAGTTCCTTTTCTATTTATAGCATTACTTGCATAAACCTATCTTAACGCTGCTTCTCTCCCACATGGCAAATAGCTGAGAGGCAAATCTCTATAATGTACCAGAAAGAGCTCTACTACAGCCATAGCAGGCAACATATCCAAGAACGGACTGCTGAAGGGGTCACTGAAATCAGTCCCATGAAACTGCATTACAGATATTACAGTACAAAGTTGGATAATTAATTCAAAAAAAACTTGCTAGTAGTAACTGATTTCCTAAATCAGTTTCTAACTTCACTTTCTAACATCAAAAGCAAGAAAACTGTCAACATAAATGTACAGCCACTACCCTGTTGACGTCTGCCAATACAATTTTAAACGCCAGCATAGATGTTCACATCTCTCCTTAAACTCAATCATAGGCTGCCTAGAGCTGGAACTCAATGATTAACAGTTATTGAGCAAGGCAATTAACCTATATTAATTGCATTTCATCATTTTCAAGCTGGGTGTACTAAAATCATTTTTAGGTAATTATCTTCTTTGTAGGAGTTTTTGTATCTTTTTTGAACTTGTTCTAGTACCCTCCATTGTAATTCATATACTAGTGTAGCAGAAGGCATATAAATGAACACCTAGTGACTTGTAAAATCAGTTTTGGCTTTAAAATAGTAAGTTCTGTGAAGCATTTTACTAAGATTTTAACCACTGATTACATAACATTGCCAGAAATAGTGAGTCTAAAACCAGATTCTTCTTCTCCAACAAAGCCTTCTTTATTTCCAATCAGTGCTAGGCTTTCTACCTCTCCGCCAAGTGCCCCCCCCCTCCGACTCCAACAGGATTTCCTTTTCACCTGACAGAAAGTACAGACAAGGCAGTACACCTTTCAGGTTTAAAAAAGCTTAAGAACACATACTTTCATTCGTGCAATTGTTTGATTGATTTCTTCAGTATTTCCCACAGTAACTATGTTGGACTTGAGCATCTGGTCAATCAGTGCCAACCAGTTAGCCAATTCTGTGGTCGTTTTATCCAGATCAGCAGGTGGTGAAATTTCTAAAGGCTGCTGTGTTGGAGCAGTATTTTCAGAGGCAGAGGACACTAGCACCATCTTTTGGAGAACGGGGTAACCTAAAACAATACGAAATAAATAATGCACTCAGCATTCCAAGTTGTAAGAATGTAATATGTATTATTTTCAAAATAGCCATTCAAAAAATCCTAGCAACTCATCAGATGGTATATTGCCTTCCAGACCCAGAATGGCTGTAGAAAGACTGTCACCAACACAAATTTCAAAAGGCATCCTCCTCTTGGCAGGCTTAAAGAAATGTAAGATCCTCAAACCTAGGTAAGCTTATAATCACTGGATACACTAACTTGCAAAACCTGTACAACATTAAAGCTACTACTCAAGGAAGAAGTAATAAGCTGCAGCCAATCCTGGTTTACTACCTGGGTGTATTCCAAGAAGGAAGAGATTCAAAAATTATTTTTGAAATAATTTTCAAAAAAGTGGCAGAAAAATGCCACTGAGTCTTCATCAAGCATTAGCTATTGATCCTCTGACTAAACATACGTAAGACATACACCCCCACATATTTTCAAGAGCATGACAATGTGACAGGATTAATTTTTTTTGTTTATTGTGAATCTTCAAAGAAAGATTAAACCAAAGTATCTTTGATATTTAAAACATTTCTTTCAATTCATTTAGATATGTGATCTTAATCAGTCAGTGTCAGGCCCTTGTATCTTCATAACATCTTAATATAAAATTTGCCTTTGAGATCAAATAACATTTGGATACATACAAGGTGATAAAATTATCCATCATTACTTCCAATGAAACACATTTTCTGCCCAGAGCTTACCAGAAGGCTTTGTCAGTGTCATGGGGTGAGCCTGATGAACATAAACCTCTAGTTCTCTCACTCTGTTGGGCGTTTCTTTAAACACCTGAAGTGGAAAAAAGAAGTTACAAAATCTTTATCCATGTTAAAACTGAGACGATGAAATTGCTAAGAGGACAAAGAAAAACCATGTTCACTATACAGGGAGAAGTGTATAGTGTATAGTGTCTCTGCTATTCATTCATTTATCCTCTTCGCCCAAGGCAGGACGTTGCATCCAATTCCTTAACAGAGCTGGTGCTCATTTGTATGGGGAGATCTCTTAATGTCTGAGATTCTATACATGACAACTATACATGGTTCAGTTATACATGACAACTCTACATGATTCAATTTAAAGGCGAATGACATCATGGAGATAAAATGCAATGGAAAAAATAGGATGTATTCTAAGTCAAAATTCAGATTTTGCAGTGCAATAAAGCAACTGTGCAGTTCCTATTTTCCTTACGCAAGATAGACAACATTGGGAGTCAGGGTCAAAACAGCAACAAAGAGAGAGGCCTGAAAACAAGAGCCAATCCCTACACGTCAGATCAGGAGCAGAACCATCTACTGTCTGCTTTACAACAGCAGGTTTTTAACACCATGTTCTCTGAACCAGAAATCTCACCTCAGATGGTTAGAAATCTCATCTCAGAAATACACTTACTATGTTCAGTAAACTCCAATTATCTGGCATCAAAATGGACAGGAGCAAGTCAAAGAGTGGCAGTCCCACATCCAGGTGGCTAGGGCTCAGCCATCATCCCAAGTCACTGGGCTACATACATTGCCATGTCACAGCATATACTTCATTAACCTCATGCTGTTTATCTGAAAGAAGACTTGCTTAAAGAACTTTATGCTCTGCATGAAGGTGTCCAAACCCTGGTCTGGGCCAGATACTGCCTGTGGCAAGCCTCAATGTGGCTCCAAGCAAGAGGGCTCTCCCTCTGGCCTTTGGGTAAGCCTTGTAATCCTCTGGATCTGGTCTCAAATGCACACTTATAGGTAAATTTATGTAAATATATTCAAATTTGAAATGTATTTTCAGCCCTCCTGCCAAAGTGTTTGGACATCCCTGCCTTACACAGAACAACTTTCTGAGCCTGTCAGGAGGGGCAAAAAGAATGCCTGCTACCAAAGGTTACAGTGGTCACATAACTCCACAAAGTGTGACACTACCACGCAACCACTGAGGAAATCAATGGTTTCCAATCATCCAAAATATACAATACAGAAAATCCAGTATCATCTAGTTCCCAAAGGAGCTGGGTTACTGGAAGTCTCCTGTAGCTATAGCCATTTCTGAACTCTCTCTCCCCCTCCCTCCCTCCCTCTCTCTCTCTCTCTCTCTCTATACACACACACACACACACACACACACACACACACACACACAGTGGTGCCTTGTAAGAAGAACGTAATTCGTTCCGGAAGCATGTTTGTCTTACATAGCATTCTTTATACAAAGCAGATTTTCCCATAGGAAATAATGGAAACTCAGACAATTGATTCCACAACCTAAAAATATTCATATAAAAATATTAACTGTATTTAAAAATGATGTCAAAACACTATAATTGAATTGAAAGTGCTGTAATACAATGCAGAACACAATTACTGTAATATTTATAAAAACACTGCAATATACTGTACAGTAAAACAGAAAAAAAAAAACCTTTATGGCCAAGGATGACTAATTTTCACCAGAAGAGTCACTGGTGTCTTTTTGAGCAACTTTCACAAGGAACCTTCTAATGACACTTGCTTTTGTGTCCTTTTTAGGATTTCAGGGTAATGTGATGTTGCATTGTCATTAAACAGATTCATCGCTCACACTGCTACAGCCTTACTTGGGTGGTGCTTTTCTATAAAATTTTGCACAATTTCCCAATGTTTACAAATATCCATAATCTCATTTGATGTGAGGGATTCCTCCTCCTTATTCTCCTCCTCCTCTGAAGATGAGATCAAATCCATAAACTCTTACTGTTGCTCACAATGCAGATCCATCATTTCATTCGTTTTACAACAAATTTTTGTTGTAAAAGTATTTGTTTTACAAGGCAGAATTCCTTTTAAATTTTAGTTTGTCTTACAAGTTATTTGTCTTACAAGGTCCACTGTACAGTATATATAAAATTGAAAGGTCATTGAGCCAAACACTGAGCCAAAATCACCAGGACCTAGAAGTGTGAAATTTGGGAAGGGTACTCCTTCGGTGACGTAGGAACCCACTAAGAACTAACTTTTATAATTTCAAACAGGAAGGGGGTTAAAAGTATGCAACATGCTTTCACCCCTATACTTAACACTGAAAAATCACTAACTCATCAAAGCCCAAGCCCAAACCCCTGGATCTAGAAGCATGAAATTTGGGGAAGGTATTCCTTTCATGATGTGGGTACCCACTAAGAAACAATTTGGTGCCTGATGGTGCTGTGTGGCTGCTGCCTTGTAGTTCCTGGTGGTGCCCAGCGGTGAACACTGCCCGAAAGGGATGCCTGGTGCCCACTGGTGCCTGGTTGTCCCCCCTTCCCGCTGGGCTTACTGCCCACTGGTACACAGCAGGGGTGCCCAGTGGTGTGCAATGCCCGGTGCCACCTGCTCCCCAGTGGTGCCCAGCAGTGCTTGGTGTTAATTGCTGCCCTCTGTTGCCCAGAGCCTGATAGGGGTGCCCAGTGCCTGCTGCATACTGGTGGCCACTGCCAGCTGGTGCCTGCCATTGGCAAATGCCCAGTGCCCTCAAATATTCTTTAAGTTTTACTCTTACAACAATGGGTAAGTTCAACTAGTACAATATACTTGAGCCTTGCCCAGGTTGGCTGATTAGATCGGCCCGGGGTGGACTGGCCAAATGGACAGGGAGAGTGGTGAATTCCTCTCTGAGGGAGAGGGTGTTGCCTTCTGCACTAAAGCAGGCAGTGGTTCACCCGCTCCTGAAGAAACTCTCCATGGATCCTAATAACCTAAACAAATGTTGGCCAGTCTCGAACATCCCATTTCTGGACTAAGTGGTCGAGCGGGTGGTGGCAACTCAGCTATAGAGGGTCCTGGAAAAAAGTGATTAACTAGATCCTTTCCAATCCAGTTTCAGGCTGGGGTTTGGGACAGAGACTGTTTTGGTGGCCTTGGTGGATGATCTACGCTGGGGAACGGACAGGGGGAGTATGTCCCTATTAGTCCTGCTGGACCTCTCAACGGCCTTCAACATCATCATCCGTGGTGTCCTTCTGGGTGGGTTGGCCAGGTTGGGGATTGGAGACACCGTGCTGCAGTGGTTCCACTCCTTCTTGGCTGGCAGATCCCAGTGCTGGGGGGTGCTTGTTTGGCACCCTGGCACCCTCAGTGTGGGGTGCCACAAGGATCCACTGTATCCCCTATGCTATTTAATATCTACATGAAGCCACTGGGTTTGGAGTGGGTTGCCATCAGTATGCTGATAACACCCAGCTCTATTTCTCCTTTCCTCCTGTGTCCGAGGAGACAGTTGAGGGCCTGAATCGCTGTCTGGAGTCGGTGGGAGCTGGATGACGGTGAACAAGCTGAGATTAAATCCTGATAAGACAGAGGTTCTCCTGGTCTGGAAGTCATTGACTCGGATATTGGAATATCGCTCTGTTCTGGATGGGGTTGCACTCCCTCTGAAGAAGCAGGTCCACAGTTTGGGGGTTCTCCTGGAGTCCCAGGTGGCAACTGTGACCAGGGGAGCCTTTGCTCAGCTTCAACTGATCCACCAGCTGCAGCTGTATCTGAGTCATTCGAATCTGGCCATGGTAACCCATGACATCAAGTGACATCTATATTGGACTACTGTAACGCAATCTACGTGGGGCTGCCTCTGAAGACAGTCCGGAAGCTCCAACTAGAGCAGAATGCAGTGGCTCGTGTGGTTGCTGGGGCTCGTTGGTCCGACTCTGTTGGGCCACTACTTCAGTGGCTATAATGGCTGCCCATTCATTTCCAGGCAGAATTCAAAGTGCTGATCCTGACCTTTAAAGTTCTCTATGGCTTGGGTCCAGGGTATCTGAGGGACCGCCTCTGTCCATACAATCCAACCCATCACCTAAGATAATCGCGGGAGGGGGGCTCTGTGACCATATCGCCATTGAAAGAGGTGAGAGGTGTGGCAACTAGGAGAAGGCCTTCTTGGTGGTTGCACCCCAGCTCTAGAACTCCCTTCCCTTTGAGTTAAGGACTGCTTCCTCCTTGTATAGTTTTCAGCAGGGCCTAAAGACATTCTTATGGACAAAAGCTTTTTAATCATATTGGAGGTTGGGGGGAATGGTGCTGTTTTTAAAATTGTTTTTATTGTATTTTTAGGAGGGATGTTTTAATGATTCTGTTTAATCTGTATTTTAACTGGATTTTAATTGGGTTTTAATCTGTATTTATTATTATGTACTTTTAATGGTGTTTTATTGTTGTTTTTAATTGTTGCTAGCCGCCTTAGGTCTCCTTTTATTAGGGAAGAAAGGCGGGATATAAATAAAATAAATAAATAATAATAATGTAATATACAGAATTGTTCAAAAATTACAAGTATATATATAGTATATGAAATGTCTTGAAATGTATAAAAATAAATATTAAATTATAAACATTAATACATATCTGATCTCTAATTTGAGCACCGCGCTCTAAATTCATTTCCAGAAGATCTACTTCTGACACTAAGCAGGTCAATGTAAAATTGCTCAAAACTGTAAAAGAGTAACAAACTTCAGCTACAATTTCTGCACCGTTATGGTGCACTGTTCTCACCACTGACATATCTGAAAATGAATATGCAAAAGTGAATATCCCCAGAATTATTTGCAAGAAAATTAAGATGAAATATATTTAATACTTAACTACTGCAAGGACTATATTATAATACATACCCTTTTCCACTTAAAATTCAGGGTCCTCAGTCTCTCATAGATATTGGCTCTTTCT
The DNA here is from genome assembly GCA_030015325.1 of Cryptoblepharus egeriae. Taxonomy (NCBI): domain Eukaryota; kingdom Metazoa; phylum Chordata; class Lepidosauria; order Squamata; family Scincidae; genus Cryptoblepharus; species Cryptoblepharus egeriae. The sequence continues at coordinate 181,015,354 of JAREYC010000001.1, read as the reverse complement.
TGAGATCCAACATTTTCAGTTGAAAGCACTTCTGGTTCATTTCTGTTCAGCCACTTCAGTTTTTCTCCTTGCATTTCCATTTCCTCAATCAAGCCCTAAAGGGTTCAGTGAGCATTTTCAGTCTGATGAGAGCCGATTTTATTGCACATTCTACAGAATGTGCAATAAAATTACAAAATTATGCTGCAATTCCACAGGTGCAGAGAAATGTCACAAAAAGTGGTCTTGGCAAAAGGATTCAGCTAGGGGCCCAGAACTATAAAAATGTTCAGTGCCAATGAGGTCTGCAACGCATCCTGAATGACTCCTCAAGGTAAGGGAACATTTACCATATTTACTCAAATACAACGCTCACTTTTTTCAACCAAGTTTAGTATCCAAAATTGAGGTGTGCATGAGATTTGATGGCGCATTACATTCAAGTTTCATTATAATCAGAATACAGGTATTTTGATTATAAGTATAGGTCAGTATTTAGTTTAACAGTTTACCATATGATTAAAATGTAACAATCCATTGTTGTATAAAGTAATGCAATGAGATAAAAATCATAATATAAATACATTAATCATATAACTCATTATTATATGCAATACATTTAATTTTGTACCTGATTTACATCTACACACTACAATCGCCAGTAAACATTTTTTTAAAATTTCAAGCCTTTTAAAATAGGGATTTGCATTAGATTTGAGTAAGATTCAAGGTTATTCCATAACCTTGGTACTTTTGAGGGACTGTAACAGTGCTGGGAAGTTGGATAGGGTTTGGCTATAAAAATCTCATTTTTAAGCCCTTAGTCTTTACATTTGCAAAGCTATGCTTAGAAGCATGTGAGCAAATGCTTTGTTCCAGAGAGAAGTCACAAGAATTGGTAAACTGGAATTCAATATTCAAGACTTTCTTTCTCTTCCAATTATTATAAAAAACAGAATTTAGAAACATTTCTATTTTGTACACTTTATAAAGATTTCAGAATTAAACTGTCCCTATTCTTAAGAGTAGATTAGTATATTCATTTGCATTATCTTGCTGTTTAATACATATTATTAACATATGTGTTTAAATATTTGTATTTCTGTTGTGCAGGATTTCTATTGCATTATTTACTGAATTTGTATCCCACTTTTCTACCAACAGGGCAAAGTGGCTTTAAAAGATAACGTTACACTTAAAAAATTTTAACACACAAAACACACAAAATAACACAAAAATAGCAATCACATCTTAAAGTGTAAAGCACATAACATTAATCAGTAAAGAAATAAAAGACAGTTCAATATTTCTTGATATTATGTAGGCTCCCAGTTTATATTATTTACTGACTCTCTGAGTAGATAAATGAAAATGAAATATTGATATCAGCATTTTAAGGAGCAAATTTTGATATCAGCATTTTAAGGAGATAATATGATTTATTCCCTTCCATAGTGGCAGCGAAAATCAGCCGTGTAACAAATTACTGGTCCAATATAAAGTTCTATGTTGGTAAGGCCCACCAAACAATAAACAAGACTGTTGCAAACATACATCCTTTTGCCAAGACTTGTTTGCAAGAGTATTTTGTCCAGTCATGGGAAGCAACGAAAAGCAAATCTGAACCTTTTTCACAAGAAAAAATTGGCTTCATTTGTCTTCCTTGCAGGCTATTAAATTAGGCCTCACTATCCACTGAGCAATTATATCTGATGAATCAATCAAAACTAGTCTTTAACAAAACAGAGAATATAATCCAATAGAACTGATATCACATTTAACTTCATGTGAAATTGCAGCATGATGGGATCCAGTAGCATCAACGTATACCCAGAACCCTAAACCAGAACCCAACACCCACTAAAAAAAGTTAAGAGGAGGCACAAACATGAACTGAAAAAGAGTGAATCATTATCACCCATCTTACCATTAATTCTTGAAGATTTTCTTCATGGCTGATTGTAGCTTTTTCGTCCAGGGCATTTTCTACATTTTCCACCCAACAGCTAAATTCTTCAAGTTTTCTTGTGAAGTCAGTTAATTGCTGATTCTCTCCTTTCAATCTAATGCACAAAACCCAAAATGGAATACAAAATACAAAAATTACTATTAAAACACTAAACAATTTGAAAGTGACAGAACACACTTCATCTGTAGCTCACAAATAAGTGTAAGAAACTGCCTGCTAGATTATTAAAACCACTTCAAGCATACAACATCCTTTGCAGGCAAAATTTCATGCAGGAGTTGCACATTCTATCCCCAACACAACTCCGTGTAAAAGAACTGCTTAAATATGCTCCTTGTATTTTTTATTTAAAGTTCTTTTAAAGAAGTTCAAAGAAATCTGTATAACATTAACAGCAAAATCACACAATGCCTCCCATAATACCAAATACATTTCCAAAGAATTGTTCAAAATGATTCTGATTAACTATAAACAACCAATCTAGAGGAATCTACCATTATAATTATTTTTAGGGGGGATGCTTTTAAAACAAGCTCATTATCATTAAGAGAAATGATACTTTTTATAACAAGCACAACTATATTTACAATTCAACCAAATGTATTTGGATCTTCAATTGGCCTTCTTTCAAAAGATTTCATTTTGCAATGAAGCCATTTTATTTTTAGAATTTATTATCCACCCGCCCACAAAGAAACATTCAAAACAGTGTACAAAAATTATTTATATTGATAGAAAAGCAGAAAGGAAATTATGTAACGTGTGTGTGCGTGCATTTGTGTGTGTGTGTGTGTGTGTGTGTGTGTGTGAATGTGTGCATACACATTACTGATGGTTTCAAAGCAGTCTGAGTAAATATTTTAAAATAGTAACATGATAATGTTCCAAAATTATAAAGTCAGGAAGATTTAACCTAAGGATTTGCGATTTGGTGATGCTGTAGAAACTTGTTCATCCTAATATATCCCCAAGTCTGATTGATCCAGTTACCTCTGCTGTCTTTCCATGACTTCCACAGTGACTGTTTTCCAGCGTTTATTTAACCCTGCTAGTTTCTCCTTCAGGAAGCTTCCATCTGTGGTAGAGAGTTTCTGTATGATTCCTTCTCCTGTTCTGTTCAGTGTCAAAAGGCTGGTCTGATGACTGCTGACTCCCTCTTCAAGTTCCTGTCGCAAATATAAAAACCAAGCTAAATTTTGTTGCTTACCCAACTTGACATTGATATGTAGCCTGAAACAATGATTGGGCACACAGAATGTTTTTGAAAAAGAAATCATATCACTGTTGTTTAAGTGAATGATTAGGCGTTGGTTAAGTGCAAGCATTCGCATTATTCATATCAATCTACATGGTGCAGAACAAATTACTGAAATCAATCAAGAAAGGTAAATATTCCTTTAACAATTATGAGGTGACACATATGCTTTAAGGTAGTATGTTTGTTTGCTTTTTAAATACTACCTGTGAATCTTGTGGTGTGTGTAAGGTATGAAAAATGCTGCATTAGTTTGTTTGCAGAACAATATACTCCTGTTCTCTGCAATGTGCTCCTGTTCTCTCTTTCAGTTAGGTTCATCTAATTACATGTTTCCATGATCTGCAGGTATCATTAAAACCCAAGGGAACTGGGAGAAGTCAAGGAAAGTTAGACTCAATGTTTCACATGTTGTTAATCCCCCCAAAAATGTACATTGTCAAAAGATTATTTTATTATAAAAATAAAACTAAAATGATTTTAAAAACATAATCAAAAGACTGGTTATAAACACATTTAAACATGAGCTTCCAGTGGTTTCTAAATGCCTTCATACACCTACGTTTATAGACCTTGCAATCCAGAGTAATTACAGGAAGACATAAGAGGCACTTAGTCTGGATTGCTCTATGCATTTCCCATAGGTTTCCCAAAGGTGGCACCATAACTACGTCGGTGTAAACGGTCCCGTAATTACTCTGGATTGTATCCATCATGAATTAAAATGTGGCTAATCTAACTACCCCTTTCTCATTAAGGTTGAAATTGTGTATACCTTAAGCTAAGATGTCTAATATTTCTAAACATATAGCTAGAACGTGGGGAAAAAATAATCAGAAAGTTAAAGAGAAAAAATAGACAGTGAGCAAGAGATCAGAATATAGATTTATGATATAGATTTATGTTGTACTTTCATTACTATAATGAGCTGTAAGCCCTTTCTCAGATTTTCATCTAGAATTGATAAGTTATAATACAGAACACAGCCCAGTCTAAGCTAAAAACTTTCAAATCTTGATGATTTCAATTAGAGCAGTGATTTTCAACCAGTATGCACATTTGTGTGCTGTGAGTGCTGTGACTGCTCCACAAGTGGGCCATGGAAAATTTATTTTTTCCAAATTTAATAAATTTGGAAAATTTATTTATATAATATTTATTAATAGGGCCACTGAGGGATGTGAACCTTCCACCAGCAGCATGGTGTGCCTTGTCAAGTGTCAAAAGACTGGTCAGATGCCTTGAAAATTTTAGTGTCTTATCGTAGTGTGCCATGAGATGAATGAAAACTACTAAAACAGAAAACTGTGCATGCAATTATACCCCTCTCGTTGAACTCAAGAGTATGTAATATACCTACCAACAACAGGACTAAGGGCCTAATCCTATCCATCTTTCCAGCACCAGTGCAACCACAATGCAGACCCAATACAAGGGAGGAAACATTTCCATATCTTGAGAAGGCCATGGGATGCAGGAAGCCCCACTGGCACAGTGCACCAGCACTGAAAAATTGAATAGGATTGGACCCTAAATGCATGCACCTACAGTACACTAGTATTTTTACTTATGTAATGTATTTTTAAAAGGAACACAAAAAGTGCAAAAAAAATACAAAATTCAAAACTGCACTTATGACATTATTAATACATACAATTCTCATACATCAGGGATTAAAACCCAGTGGAAAAGCCAGTGGATACCAATCAGAAAAACAGAACTGATAAGTGATTTAGAACACAAAAAAAATGTACAAAGCTTAGCAGGTGCCATATTTTTCCCAACTTTCATGCTGACAGGAATGACCTTTGAACCATGTTGAGTCAAATAGGAGGGTCTCAAACCCATGGATAAAGGCCCACCTATAGAAAGTTCTTCATGTTACCAACTGATAGCTCAAAAACAGTAACGTGTCATCTGCAAACTTAAGTTTCTTCAGTGGCTAGATAGGAATTAAACAAGGCTGGACTTCTGTGAAATGAAAATTTCATACTATGGATAGATACCTGCTGATGTATTTTTGCCATCTCTAAATCCAGGCTACCATCTGGAAGTCGGGCCTCAGCCAGCAACCCTTCAGCTTCCATTAACCATTGTGAAAAATCATTGAGATCGCAATGGAACTGTCTCCATTCTTCTACAGACTTATCAAAGCAACTGTACAAAACAAATAGGATTGGAGGAAAGTAATTTCTGGCAAACATTTCACAAGTGAGGGTGTTCTATATGCAATGTTGAACTTGCAAAAATACCTACTTTTTATAACAGCATCTACAAAAATAATATAATAATGGGACAAAAAGCAAATCTGCATTATCATTTAAGCAAGATAACTTAGCTTTAATTGCATGGGAAATCAAGATTGATTAGGTGTATTAGAAATAACTTTTAATAATACAACAATACTATTCACGCATCGCTAAGTGTGAAAAAATGATTAATTACTCTTGAAGGAATTTATGGGGAAAATACAAGAGGACGCTTTTAAACAAAAAACTTCCGTTATTCAATCTGCTATTCAATAAACCCACTGCCATTTTTACAGGTTAGTTGCATGTCAGGTAGTATCCATATCCAGAAAAGGGCCACAAAAACTGTACAAAGGCTGAATCTTATTTCCATGATCTGATATATTTACAGATCTATCAGCAACCAACTGCATTACAAATAGCACAGTCAGATAACAAGCATTATATTTGTGAATGGATCAGAAAGAGCTATCTGTAATTCAAAACTTATTTCCCCCCAGGACTGAATGAGAAGAAAACCAGTTTTGTGAGGTTTACAGCAAAACGGTCTATGTGCAGAGCGGATCAGCTGGCAAAGGTCCATCCTCTCCCACCTCCACTGGATTTACAATGGCCTACACATGAATTTCACAATTGTTTAATGAAAAAACATTTGGGGATGGAAGAGAAATATAGCTGCCAGTGCTGTGCACCAGTAGGCCCAATTTAGCCCCAGAACTGAGGTTAGATAGCTTTATTGAAGAACTTGCACAATCAGCAAAAGCAGAAAGGTGGATGGGATTCATAGGTAGAAAAAAATTGTCGAAGTATTCACAGACAGATACATCTCACAGCTAACCTGCATTGTGCAGCTGGATGAGAGTACAGGTTTCTCCTGCTAGCCATGGGGTTCAATACCCATCCCCAGCTCATCTTTTTCTTCATGCAATTCATTACAGAACCCAGCTATCCTTGTTGCAAAAGGGCACTAGAAAGCACAAATACGCAGTTATTTCCTTACCATTTGCGATCATTGTACATCCTGTTAATTCTGTCCCATTCTGCATTCAGTTGGGTTAGAGAATCTCCTATCTGAACAGCCTCTGATCCAGATGCTTCCAGAATAACGTCAGGTTGCTTTTCATTAATAACGGCAATCTGATCCCCAAGTTTGTCCAAAATGTCTTTAACATTCTGTAAGTATAGTAAAACAAAAATACAATTGAAGTGCTCAGCCACATGGAACAGAGCAAAACTTCATCCCCTCCAGAACAAGTGCCAACTGGAGAAATTGAAGCTTCCTATTAGGATGGGGGAAAATCACCTCACAAATGTAAAATTTTTAATATAGGTTTTCTTTTTACAACTTAAAAAAGACAAAAATGACAATGCCCAATACGCTTTCCCAATTAATTTGTTTTGTGTTTCCTAATGAGTTCATTTCTTAAAGGAAAATACTTATAGTGATTTCATAGGGGAAAATAACCTGCTCTCTTACTCAAAAACATTTCAGTCTTAGTACCTTTAATGAATCTTCTTGAGTAGAGAAATTCTCATAGATACCAGAATGAAGTTCTGGAGCATTCAGCAAGAGTTCAGCATCAGCTATAGTCAGCAAAATTTTGTTAATTTCAACCAGGTATTCTGCAGGAAATGGAGATGCCCTGTTTGCAGATGAAAGAGAGCCCTGGGACCTCCGTGGAACTGCCTATTAAGAAAAAAAATCTAATTTAACTGGATCATTTACATTAATCTCATTCTAAAATATACAAGTTATTTATTTGCATTTTCATAATGTCCTATTATTGAAGTTTACAGTATGATATACTTTAGTTTGATTTATATATATATATATAAAATTGAAAAGTCACTCAATTACTCATCAATGGCCTGCCAAAACCACTGGGCCTAGAAGCATGAAATCTGGAGAGGGTGTTCCATTAAGAACCGGTTTTCAGAAATTCCAACTGGAAGGGGGTGAAAAGGGGCACAACATGTTTTCCTCCCTGTACATTGAATAGTCCCTGACTGAGGGATGATCTGCCCCAACCCCTGGACTCAAAGCATGAAATTTGGGGAGTGTATTCTTTCTGTGACATGAACACCCACCATGAACCAATTTCCAGAAATTTAAACCTAAGGGTCTGAAAAGGGGTGCAACACATTTTTGGCCTATACTTAACATTGAAGACTGACTGATCAACATCCAGCTGATGCATTGGGAGAGAGGGTACACAGAGGATGATGGTGCACATGGGGGGACCTTGTGCATGAGGGGATGGTGCGCATGAGAGGTTGGTACTCATGAGAGGTGTTGGTGCCCATGGGGGGATGGTACGCATGGGTGATTATACACAGTGGGAGGGTGTTGATGCACATGGGGTGTTGGTGTGCATGTGAGGTTGGTGCGCATAGGGGAATTTTACTTCCGCAACACGGGTATGTTTTCAACAGTGAACTATAAAAATGTGGCAAACAAAAACAGATTAAAAATGAAGTACTCTCACAAATAATTCTCTATAGGTACAAGAAAGCATGCTGATTGTAGCCAGAGCCAATATGTTTATAAATTGAATTACCTGCCTTTCTCTTTGATTTCTTCAGTTCAGTTTATGTCGGATTGAAGGCCACACATATCACATGATTAATCAACACCCAATTCTTTCTCTTTGAGACACACACACAGATTTACACAAATACTGTAAATCTCGACTACATCTCTTTCTTTCACTTCGAAGAAGTCTTATTCAGATTTCTGAAAGCCTCTTGCAGCGTGTGTGAGTGTATGTGCAAATTTTGATAAACTGTGACTGACAGATGCTGACATATGAACCACGGTAACTCATTTCTATCATTTTCTGCTTTGCATGTCTACCAAGTCATGAGTATACCATCTTGCAAGGGGCTTTTTCAGGCGAGGTTAACAGTTAATAAGAATTAATTTATTTATAACCCTTCAAGGGCTAATTCATATGTTTAAGTTTACAAGGATTAATACATATGTTTATTATTGTTACTTTATTATACAAACAGCATGACTACTACACAGTCAACAGAACACGTCAAAGATAAAATGTAGCCAAAAATATACAGGGGACTGGAATAAACAGTTGAACTGGAAAAAATAACCATGGGACACTTAGCCGCCACCATAATCTGAAACAAGTCAGTGACAGATCCATAAAGTCTCCAGAGAAGCTATGAACCTTCGCTCTAGTCTCTAACAAAATTACCTAAGCATGGTTTCTCAGAAGTGAGTTCAGTAGGCTTACTCTTAGGAAAATGTGAACAGGATTGCCCTCTAAGACAGATCCTTTAAAAAGTTACATAGTACCTATAGTACATTGAAATTGTATTGTGTGTATGAATGACTGAAACCTGCAGCTTATTGAACTGAATATTACTTGCTTCTAGGCAAGCAGGAGCTTCTAGAGCAAAGAATTTTGACAAAGTATTTGGCTCAACCTTCAAGCATCCCAAATAACAATGGTAAAAATAATATAGCCTGACCCAGTCTGCCAGGGCTCTATTTCTAGTGAACTGGCAGAGCATGACCTTGTTCCTCAAGAACTGTTCTGCTGAGAACTTTAATTTATTAGAAAAGTTGAGATTAGCTAAGGGTGCTCTATTTGTGTTATGCAGAGACATCAGAATGCTCATTTGGCAATGATAGCCATGATTAGGACTGGGTAGTCTTAGCTGGGTTTTACTTTTACTTAGCTTACTTTTTAAGTGTTATAGAAATAAAATATGTCAGTGCCATTTTTTTTAGAAATAGGATACAGAGCTACATGAGATGTTAGTCTGCCTTGATTGTCTATAAGCTGCATAAAATGAATAACCCCCCCAAAATTAATTTATTTCAGTATTTGTATAACATCTTTTTCTTGTGGTATTCAATATTCTTGTGGTATTTCAGTATTTGTATACCATCTTCCTCAAAGCATCTTATATAAAAGCAACATAAGATTGGTTAAAAACACCAACTGCATGCCATAAAATCTGACAATTAAACACCATAAAACAACAAATCATAAAAGAATTAAAAACAGCACAATAAAATTATAACAATAAAAACCAACAAAATTAGTGACATTTAAAACCAGGAACACCACCCAAAAATCAAATAAGCCATAAAAAAGGGTCTACCTGTAGTTCTGCTTCTTGAAGTCCTGTAAGATGACTCCTTGGTTCATTCAGCCAATCAAAGTCGCTGTCTTGCTCCATCTTATATGGAGAGAAACAAGGCACAACTTCCACATGTCTCTTTTGCAACAACCTGAATTCCTATGAACAAAACGTAAGGAGATTGCATAAAAAGCAAGTGAATAAAAGTAGAGAGAAAAAAAAGGTTGCATGAGTTTAAATAAGGAATATTTGGAACCTGTGGGGAAAAAAGTTCAGGATGAAGTTATTTCACCATGAACAAAGAAGCCCTTTTATATCATCACAGGATGGGAGGGAGGGTGTGCAGGAGCGACAGTGCACAGAGGGGGATGGTATGCATGGGGGATGTTGTACAGCAGTATTGCGCCTGTGGGATGATGCACATGGGGGGGACGATGTGCACTGGGGGGTGACATATGGGGGAATTTTACTCCCGCAACATGGGTACATTTTCACTATGATAGAATATTTTACGTTATGATAGAAGTTATGCCATGTATCAGCTGGATAACTGCTTTGAATCATAGCAATGATTCCTGGTGGTCAGTGGTATTCAGTGAGAATAAATTTTATGTTGAATGCATTTACAGAAAAAATGAAAATCTAAAGTATGCCTGGGATGAGCTAAATGGAAGGAGAGGGTATTTCAAAAACTGAAATGGAAAAGAATGAGAGAAATGGAATGAATGAGAGAAGAGAGAAACAATAACTTAACTGACCTTAGCGCTGCTGTGTTTTGTCTGTAGAAGCAGAAGGTGCAAACGAACTTTCTCTCGCCTACTATCATCTGTAATCTGCTGTAATAGCTGCTCACCTCTTTGCAGAACCTCCTCAATTTGGGCTTTTTCTTCATCCAACTAAAACATACAAATATAAGAAATACACATATATGAAGAACAGGTAGGCATGCATTTTGCCAATCAGGTAGGCCTCTTCATCTGCAGAACTCTCTTAACACAGGTCACAGACCTGGCCCTACCTGAGTCCTGTGGACTCAAATGTGGCCTCTGTGGGCTTAAGAATGGCCTTCCTCCTCCCCTCCCTCAAAAAAGACTACTTCCAGTTTCCTGAGTGACATTTGTATGCCATATAAGGCACTCTGAGGCCTGGGGAAACCTCTGTTGGGCTAAAAGAGGTGAAAAAGATTTAATTATCCACAATTTTTTGTGTTCCTGGATTGTCTGAGAATTGACAATGAGCTCATGGACAATGAACTCCCACAAGAAGATTACCTTATAAACACTCTGTGTGGCTAAACAAATCAACAATCTATGTGACATTAGACAGTGACCTGCACCTGCTTGCATTATTCCCAACTGTAATGCTTTTGGATTTTAAGGAAGTATTAGAGATAATTGCTTAGGCAGGCATATTTCACACAGGATGTACCATGTGTAAATATTTTTATTTCAGAATGTACAAAATTTCTCACTGGAACAATTCCTAAGATACTGTATTTAGGTTTCCGAAAGCCTTTGGGGCAGCACTCCAGTTAATACTTCTGCTTTTTCTTGGAACAGAAGCAGCATTCTCATCAGACATGTAACCTTGAAGGACTCACTGATCTCACACAATGCTCCCTCTTTGCCAGTCGGGAGATCATGGCAACGCTGTCTGGGATGCAATCCTTAGTTTTGATTTTGAACATTTTTATTTAAAAGTGTTCTAGTCTTCCCAATAAAGAAGAAAAACATGTAAAAAGTGACTATCGTGCCTACTCTATCCAGTAGATTAGGTGGGCAAACCATGGCATGCAAGTCACTAGTAGCATGCATAAACATTTTAAGTGGTGCGCTATGGAGCTCTCCAAGATTCCCTGATGGAAACTAGGGATACCTTTTGGATAGTCAGTTATCTCAAAGCAAGAGTGTCTGTTCTAAGCAAAGCATTGTCATGCCATTAACCTCAAGATCCAAGGGGTGGAACCACTGACATTCAGTGGCACCATTGAGACCCAGGGCTGACTTTCCCTCAAATGTATGCTTCCAGGGAGGGCGCAATACATTCAAGATTTTCTACTTAAAAAGTAGCATGTTATGGGCTGCAGGTTGGCCATCCCTGATCTATAACAACTTCCTCTGAAAACTGTTTTACAGTTTCCACTGTAGTTTCCAGTTTCAAGTGTACACTATTAGTGTCTAAAATGAGGCTGGTATGCACCTGCATAACCCATAAGGAACAGGACTGCCTGAATACAAGAAGTTACAAAAAGTTGAGAAATCTCAAGTTACATGTTGTGAAGTCCAACTTCATCACAAACCTTGTCATCATCATCACTGGATTCCATGTGCTTCTCCACAATCTTCAACATGTCCTGTAACTCATACTCAAAATTATCAAGCTCAGTTGAATCCACTGCAACTCCATGGACTTCTGACTTGACAGGCATTTTCTGAGCCTCCTGACTATAAAGCATCTGTGAAATGGTGACAAATATAAACACAAAAGTACTCATAGGGATTAGCACACATCTTCACACAAAGAATGCTGTATAACTGAATCTGTAGGTTAGCTGGCTTAAATTTAACAGATTTTATTTTGCTGGCTTGTAACCGTGAAATGTTTATTTTCTTTGTGGTTGTTTTGTTTTTGTAGATTTTAAAATTATTGTTTTGGTTTTGTATTTTTTATTAATTTTATCTTGATTTTCTATGTGCATTGTCTACTTTATAATCTTCTTAGGCCAGGAAAAGCAAGATAAAAATATTTTAAATAGTTGCAGCTATAAAAGCACATGTTTCTGCCCGCAGAGAACAATGTACATTCCTACGAGGTAGACCATATTCTTTAAGCACTCGGGTTCAATCTTTGACAACTCCTGGTAAAAAGACCCCCATAAGAACATAAGAAGAGCTTCCACTAGATCAGGCCAAAGACCCATTCAGTTCAGCTTCCTGCATCACACAGCAGCACATCAGATGCTTCAGGAAGCATATATGACACTGCATCCAGGTGCCGCTCTGCATCTGGCATTTTTAGGTTATCCACATCAACACACACTCCTCCTGGCTTGTAAGCCGTAATGGTCCTTTCCTCTAGGAATGAGTCCAAACCCTTCTTAAAGGCATTGAGGTTAGATGAGATGTCATCACCACATACTGTGGCAGGGAGTTCCACAGACCATTTAAAACCTGGTAAAGACACTGTCAGTTTATGCAGATAGTACTAAGACAAATGCATCTCAAGCTCGTCTCAGTATAAGGCAACTTCATAAATTCAATCCTTCCATTAGACATCTTTGAAATCCCTCTGCCTTCAAAGACTGTAACTCAACTACTGATCAATAATTTATTAGGCTGCACCTTCACTACAACACATGTTTCTTATCCAATTGGACATTTGTACATGACTAAGATCTAAATGGAACTATGGCTTGCAATCCTAAAGACATTTTCCTGAGAGTAAGACCTATTGAATACAATGGGACTTACTTTTAAGTAGACATGGTTAGGATTCTGCTCTAAGTAGCAGTTTTTAGCCAAGATTGTTGCTACTGCATGTTATATTTTATTCTTATTATGGTATTTTACTGTTTTTCACTCTATGTTTTTTCACACTGCCTTGAGCACTCCATTTCTTTGAGAGAAAAGGATATAAACCAGGGTGACCATTTGATTGGAAATGCCCAGGGGTCACTGGAAAAGGGGGGGGGGCTTATTAAGAAACTGGAAAATCCCACCTTTGACCGGAATCCAGGCATTTCCCCAGTCACTATTTGAATTTTGTGCGCAGCTAGTGCTGTGTGCAGCTCTGGGGTTCTACAGAGCATGAAGCTAAGGGACAGGACCAGGAGGAGGTCCCTCCCGTGCCTCCTGGTTGGCCAGCAGCCACCAGCACAACCCTCGCCTCGTCCATCCACCTGCCAGGATGGCAGGGGGGCGGCTGTTGATGACCCCCCAACTATCTGCCACAACATCTTCAGCAGCCATGCCACACACACCCTCAGTCTCCGCTGCCCACCCTCCAGTCCCTGGGGGCTCCAAAGGCTGATTGTGGCCTTCGAAGCCCACCCTGCCACCCCACTGCTAGTCCCTGAAGGCTTCAAAGGCTGACTGCGGCCTTCGAAGCCTTCACCATCGCCCCCCCCCCCCGCCAGTCCCTGCTGCCTCCTCCGCTCCCTTAGGCCTCCAAAGGCAGATTGCGTAGGTGGTGGGCAATCCCAATCCGCTAGGCCTCCAGTCTGGAGGCCCCCCACAGCGGCTACACACTCACCCAAATAAGTGCCTCCCACCTACCTTCCATTCCTCCCTTCCCCACTTACCTCTTCCCTTTCCCATCCCCACTTACCTCTCCCACCCCCTTCCCCTTCCCCACTTTCCTTCCTCTTGTGAGGATATTAAGTGTCTGGATCAGAATTGTGTATGTTAAAGTCACTTGCATGGGTTGTATTGCTGCAAACTGCTTTGAGGGAGTCATACATGTCTGTGTCAGAATCATGTATGTTAAAAGATTTTCAATTTTAAAAGTGTTGAGTACAGGAAAGCAATACAACTATTTTTGCTTTATTTTAACGTGTCCTACATTTGTCCTACATTTTTTGTCCTACATTTGGGGTGTTCTACATTTTTTAACCAGATAGGAATTTTGGCCTGGATGACAGGAATTTTGGGGAACTTTGGGGGGAATTTTGGGTTTGGCATCTTGCCTCCCTGATATAAACTGTCTAATCAGCATGAGAAGGCGCTATTAACAAGGAAAATCCAGGTTTTGTGACTCTTCCATCCTCACCTTAGCAGATCTGATGTGCTGTGATACCTTCTCAAAGTTTCTATTTAATTCAGCCAACTTGGGTTCTACAAGTTCACGACATGATACTCCACGACCATTCATCAGGATAACAGCCTGATCACGCACATTATCCACTCTAAGGCTAACATCATCCAACTCTGATGTAAGACGCTAAGAAAGGGAGAAAAAAATAAATATAAACTTCAAGCTTAATACACAGCAGCAGCAAATATGGACGATAATATGCCATGATAGAAGTCAAACAACTGGCAGAGATTCATTTGGATCTAAAATATGCTATTACTGTATAAACTATGTCTGTAAAAGATGAGGCTTGCCACCTTCACAGTCTCTTCTTTTTTGCTGGCTGGTTTTTTCTCAATCTCATCCAACAGGGCTTCAGCTTGGTACAGCCAAGTGCTTATGTGGGCAACAGTCTCATCAAAAATCTCCAGTTGACTTTGGTGATTCTGGAAAGCAAACACAAAGCCAAATAAAAGAAAATACCTACAGAAAGATTAATAAAATGAAAATGTTGTATTTTTGCTGACAAGAAACACTTAGCTGTAGTCAAGTCACCACCACACTTAATTGAATTCATTTGAATTTCTGAGATATTCTGTGCCAAAGCCTTCAAATTGGTTGCAATAAAGTTCACATTACATAAGCCAGAATTAAAATTACACTGAAATGGAGGACAATGATTATATGCCATTGCCCAACCTCCACTGGTTTTTTTAGCCACACATTTTAATAAAATAAAGATATTTCAAAGTGGTTTGCCTCACTGTATTCTGCTGTAAATTATGTATTCAAAGGTGTGTAACATGATAGGATTATTTCTACAAACCATGATTTTAGTCAGAAGGGGTGTCTTCAAGGGTGCCCCCTTTATAAGCCCTAATAACATCCCTGATTGGTACCATTTTGGAAGTCTTGTACTCTCCTGGACTGACCTTCCACTCCCACCAAGGCATGATTGCTTACTCACCAATAAACAAACTGTGCAGTTCACATCCATTTTCAATGAATTTCAATGCAATCATCAGGGACTAATTTCTGGGGTGATTTGTGGGGGGTGCGTTCATTGGATCAGGACAATTCTTGTGTCCTTAGATTCCTCTCAACCTGCCCTTTCCAATGAACTATGGCAGCTTTGCCTACTCATGACTAAAGCCACAATATGGGTCACTTTCCATAGAGTTCAATGCATATTTTAGTTTCTTTTACCACAACTTTTGATAGGAATGTGCTATTTCAAATTGTATTTTTGCATTGGATTCTGCTCTTCAATATGATTCCAACAGTATATGACATAATGGGGTTTGCCATACCATCACAAAGCTGGAATTTTTAGGTCCCCCGGTGCACCTTACCCCCGCTTATGCGCGTCACCTTGTGCAGACTGCACCACCCATTTGATGCCCCTGTCTACTGCCTTATAGGGCATTAAAAATATCACTTCCAGTTTCACAGAGAAACCAGAAATAGCTTTAGGGGGAAAATGTTAGGCTCAGTGTACTTATGGAGAAGAGAAGCAGAGCTCCATGTCTAGAGAGGATGCACTGGGGAGAGGGGAGGTTGTGAACAGACCCAATCTGCCGGCTGTGAATTTGTGGCTATGAGAACCATAGATATGGGATTCATTGATACAGGGTTCCCCTGTACTCTGGATTCAAAAGCAGCAGAAACATCACTCAGCTGATAATTTCACTAGGATAACCAAATGTACAGATTAACAATCATATTCCTAATGAAAAACAAGGAGCAGGAAAGAGAGAAGGAGAGTTGCTAATAGTAATAACACATTTTTTCAAATATATAAAAAGTCATTAACAGAGTAATGGTGTCATCAGGAATTCTTAATTTCTAGACCCACCACAGGACAAAGCCAAAGGATACTGCTCATTAAGTCTGCAGAAGATTAGCAGAAAGTAATTTGTCCTAGAGATCATCATATATAAGAATACTATTTATAATCCTTGAAAAATGAGTCCAACAATTTCTCCATTTTTCTCCTTTTACTGCATCAGAGCTATGCTGCAAGAGCAATGATTTTGACACTTCAAGGGTACAGAATAAGAGAAGCAAAGAACTTTTTCAACACTGCAGGAAACACTGATGGTTAATATTTTTGGAAGAACTATTGGATTCTTAAGAAATACCATATTCATTTGACAGTTTCCCATTCACAACATGATTCTCATTATTGACAACATGTGCAGCTGTCTGGAAAGACTGGCTCAAGATTGAAATCCTGATCAATGTGCTGCAATCAGCAGCCAGCATTTCATGAGCTTTGAGTTCCTTTCACTGAATTATCCACACAACACATTTGCTTGCTCATGCAGTCAAAAAAAATTGTCACCATACTCATCTCATGAATGGCAAATCTTGTCACTTGCAAACCTTAATTATGAACAAGTTACATATAGTCACAAGATGCTAAGACCTCAAGGTGCTTCTGCAGCAGGTTTGATGACTTGTGTAGAAGTCATAGATGTGGAAGAAAATGAAATAAAAACAAAACCTATCATAATGCAAGTGTTGAATAAACATACATACCACTACTTTCTGCACTTTTGCCTTTGGAAAACAACAAAAAATTTTTTTTAAAAAAACCTGTTTTCTCCTATCTCTACCCATAGGTCCTGCAGTCTTTACTATCTACCTTGGTACTGATGAATGTTTCTTGCTTCACATTGTTGGGCTAGAATTCTAAAACAGTTCTGCAGTTCCATTTATGTTCCTAACAGCTTCTTAGTTTTATTTTAGTAGCAAAAACATGGGCTGTGGGTGGCACAAGTGGTTAAGACTCTGCGTCTGTTAACCAGAAGGTCAGGGTTCAAGACCTGGGTCCCCACAAGACAGGGTGAGCTCCTGTCCATAGCCCAGCTGTATGACACAGCTGGATCCAATTGTATTGCCTCTGCCATTCCATTAGACTATTTCAGTGGCATGGAGAGGGGGGATTTGCTGCTTGGGTAACAGCCTATCCTCCATATTAACCTACCCAGGCTTTCATGCTTTGCATACAGAGTCAAGCACGATATCATAATCTTTTGATACTGATGGATGCCAATGCAATGGAACATGAAATAGTGAACTGAAAAAAATTCTCAACTATGTAAAGCTTTGCATAGAATGTTCCTGTATCTGTTGGTTAAATCTGACCATGTGCCAGACACATATAACTGAAAAGAAACATAAAACTGATACATCTGTTGAACCAGGGGGAAGGATAATGGCAGGCATCAGATCCAGCCTTAATGGCCCAAAATTTGTACCTGCTGCCATACAGCAATAAATTATCATGAATGCATCCCATCCTATTAAATCCTACCAGAGGCTGGACAGGTTCACAGATGGATAACTCTACTAATCACATTCATGGGCACCAAATATTTAACCACTGCTTGCATACATAGCTTACCAAAAGTGTGTTGCACCAATCCTCTGTCCAGGTCCGTACTCTACTCCAACCAGCATTAAGAACACAGAGTTTCTCTTCTAAAATTGACTCACTGCCTTCCACCAAAGTTTGGATCACAGCACTGCTCTCTGTTATACTGTTAAGATCAGCTTTCCTCCTTTCCAGTTCTCTCAGAACATTCTAGAAGACAATAATGAACAGCACAGGATCAAACTCCTCAAAAAATGCAAATTCAAGTTTGGTATTATAAGCATTCTCTACCCAATATGATGCTCATTACCAGCTCTGGCATGTTGGTGGGGTGAGAGGAGCAAGGCAGATCAGCAAGATCTGAGTATTGGAGATGGGAATAGGTACTACTCAGACAAGGGACATTCATCAGATGCTTATCTCCTCCGGTGCCAACCAACATGATCTCTTCCTATCCTCAGATCCAAGGCACTTGACGGGCTTACTAATAGGTAAGGGAAAATATTTTCCTTTTCCCCTTCACATTATTCTGCCACTATAGTATATACTATATACCACTATAGTATATACAGCATGGTCTATGGATGTTTCAAAACATCCAGAAGAAACATCTAAGCAAAAATTTATCTAGGATTCTGCCTCACATAACACATGATGCTTCACTTAAGAAGCACACTCGTTGGCATTTGGGGCAGACGCACTAGCCGGCAGCTCTTTTAGAAAGTGTCAGGGCTGCCTAGCGCACCTCTCTATAGTGAAAGCAACACATCCATGCTGTTCCTCCTGTGGCCGGGCGTCTGCTGGGCAGAGGGAGAGAAGAGCAGTGGAGAAGAGGGAAGCAGCTCAGGGTAGCCAGAAGGGAGCAGGGGAGAGAGAGGCTCAGGAGGAAGAGAAGGAGAAAGTGGGGAGCTTTAAAAGTGTCTTTGATTGCAGAAAAAAGTGTCTTTGATTGCAGCCTCCTAACCATGTCTACCCAGAAGTAAGCCCCATTGTGTTCAATGGGTCTTACTCCCAGGAAAGTGTCTTTAGGATTGCAGCCTAAGTAGACTTCATAGGATCATGCACACTGAATGCATGTTTTGAATTCCAGTGTTTTGTCATCATTTTTACATCCAGTTAATATTTCTATATGAATATTTTTCGGGTTGTGGCACCAAACGTCTTGAGTTTCCATTATTTCCTATGGGAAAATCCACTTCATGTAAAGAGCATTTCACATAACAAGCATGCTTCCAGAATGAGTTAAACTTGTTATGTGAGGCACCACTGTATTTTATTTTCCTTACTAAGGAATGTCTTGCTCCTTTATATAAAATTGTAACACAGGAATGCTCCTGTAACTTTAGAGTTTAATATTGCCATTTGTTAAGATCAGTGATAAATTCCCATACACTTTTAGGTTATACACCAAAAACTTTGAACATTTCTTTTACACTACAGTAAAACTTTGGATTGAGAGCATTTTGTATTGAGAGTGTTTTGCAAGACAAACAAACATTTCTAATAAATTTTGACTTGTAATCAATGTCTTGATAAGCAAGCAAAAAATATTCCCAGCCAAGATATAGCCGGTGCTCAACCAGCACCTCCACAGCCTCTTCAGATAGATTAGCCTATGCATGTCTAATC
Organism: Cryptoblepharus egeriae; assembly: GCA_030015325.1. Taxonomy (NCBI): domain Eukaryota; kingdom Metazoa; phylum Chordata; class Lepidosauria; order Squamata; family Scincidae; genus Cryptoblepharus; species Cryptoblepharus egeriae. Next base: position 180,995,996 of record JAREYC010000001.1, on the reverse strand, counting down.
TGAAGTAAGCCTATTACAGCACATCCCTATTTAAGAGGACAATGGAAAGGAACCTGAGAGACCTAGCCTTGAATGTCTACTCTAAAGTAAATCCTAATGTAATCACTGCAGCTCACTCCTGTGTTAAGAGGGGCAGACTACAAGAAGAGAGACCTGAGATACTTAGTGGTTAATTCGTTTTATTTTTCTTTATATTTTGCATTTTCTTTATTATTTTGTACTATATTACAACATTGTAATCATTTTTATATAAATATTTTTGGATTGTAGAACAAATCATCTGAGTTTCCATTATTTCTTATGGAAAAATTCGTTTTGATATATGACCCTTTTGGATTACAAGCATGCTTCCAGATCAAATTATGCTAATAAACCAAAGTACCACTGTATTTCTTTAGTACAAGTTATACTGTTCCATTTTAAACATCAAATCCCAATACACAATGCTGCTCCTTGTAAACTAATGATTTTTTGTACTCACTTAAGCAAAAAATTGACTAACAATGGCATTTTCTGCAAAACAGAAATTAATAATTAAAACCACCAATTAAACTCAAAAAGCTAACAACTGTACAACATTAATGAGAAAAGAAACCAATGCTGAGCACAGTCTAATATGCTTGCCTCTGAGTTCAGCTGTTCATGAAGACATAACACTGAAAAACGTGAAGAAAAGGAAGATTAAGGCTGCAATCCTAAAGACACTTTCCTGGGAGTAAGACCTATTGCACACAATGGGGCTTATATTTCAGTAGATATGGTTAAGGACTGTACTCCAAATTAAATAGTTGTTTTGTGGCTAAACCATCACTATCACCTTGGAAAAGGACAGTAATGATTAAAAAGTTATCAAAACTATGCACAACTAGCAGCAGCAGTTTCCTCCGCTGATGAAAGGAATGCAAACTTTACTTATGCAAAGTTGCCTCCCACTTGTTCAAGGATACCTATTAGTGGATGGAACTCACAGGGACTGAACAAAAGATACCATGATCCCCAGTTGGTGGGGGAAATTATCTCCATTTGATACAAATTTTGTGTCATTTGCACCTCTGCAAACACACCTCTGACTTTTCAGTAGACTACTCATTGATTTTTTTTTAAACAATGCATAAATGAGAATTGTCATGCAACAAAAAAGCATCTAGTGATACTACTGAGAACTGAAGAAGTATTCCACTGGAGTGACAAGTTTATGATATCACACTTTTCAATTCTGGGAGGGAGTTTCTATTCACAAAAGCAATACTCTGGAAGTCATCCTAAATTAACTGCTCAGATCTGCAGCTAGTACAAAGGGGAAATTCTGATTGATGTATTAACAACTCTGTTGCAGTAAAAAAAACAGTCACAGTTCTATTTATTTTGATTTTTTAAAAAAACTATTCCCACTGTATTAACACAGCTTTCAAGAAAACTAATCCTTCCGCACTTCCAAAAAAACTTTCCTTTAATCTACAGCCAATAATATGCCTTACAATGTCTTTGTGATGTTACTGCTCCAAGGAAGCACAGGAGAAACAATAGAAGACACAATAACCATGTGGCGTACGTAATAGTTTTGGAACTGGATGCTATAAGACAACTGCCAGAGAGCTAGAAATCTAAGCTCCTAGTTATAGCCACCAGGCATAAATACTTTGACACTGGAGACTGCCATCTGCACAGTAGTAAACAATTACAGCTATTCCAAAATCCTGCTTTAAAACTGACATTCGACTTTTTGCTTTGGCTTAATGTAAACAAGCAACAAACAGCAGAATAAGTACTATCTGTTATTGGATTACATTTTTGATATGCAATATCTGTGGGAGAAAAACAGGAGGAAAAACACATCTTTGGCCCAACTGCTTCCAGACAATTGCATCCTTATTTGAATGAACTTTTCAAAATGTGTGTAGGAAGAATCTGGACACCTTGCAGATGGGCTGCTAGTGAAGGGAGAAGAATAAATGGAAGCAACAGAATGAATCGGGAGACAGAATTATGTTGATGGGCCTATTTGCTTTGGAATCTTGTTCTGCAAAAATTGTCCCATTGCTGAGGAAGGATGGAATAAAGGTTGGGTACATTGAGGGTGTACATGAGAACAGTGAGGACAAGTTTCTAGCCACAAGGTTTAATGCTGCTTACTTTAGCCCATGCAATTTCTACATCCAAGTCAGCAAGCAAATTCTCTGAGGTGGACTTGTGAACTAATTCAGCCTCTGTAGCCTCCAGCCATTGTGACAAAGACAGAGTCTCTTCCTTGAGTTTACGTGACAGCTGCAATGCCTGTTCCAGATCTTGCTTTCCCTCAGTGACCTGCATAAAATTTAATCATAAAATGCATGCAGTGACCAGCAAGCAAAAAACAGAGATAAAGAATGCTTTTTCAACCATAACAATGACACTTAAGGTGAAAAATTGCTAACAATTATGGTATCATGTTTTAGACAATGGCACTGATACCCTTTCTAGCTCCAACAGCTGCCTACTAGAGGATTTGCTACCAGTTTTCAATGGTTAAGATTTAGTCTCTATTGGATTTGTGTCATCAGTTTGCATTACAGTATTTGAGCTTGACCCCATCTCAATAGTTGAATAATAACAGCAGAAGGTAGCATAGTATTAGTTGTAAAACAAAAGGTCTGTGATACCCAATCTGTACCTTAAAGATCAAGGGATGACATATTCCACATATATTCAGTCTCAATGACTCTTAATTGCTATTTAAATTATAGAAATAAAAAAATCTCACCATGCTGATCCTATGAACAAAACTTTCCTTTTGTACTCAGCCTCCCCTTCTGAAAAGTAGTAGTTTCTTCTGAGATCTGTGGTGTTATTTTATTTCAACAATTTGTTTAATGTACTACCTTTATGGTTTGCATTACCATTGAAGTCCATACTTCATTCCTATTTTGGTATTTTACTATTTTCTGTTTACACTGCATTCTGTATACTTTTTTCCATACACATTTCCCTGCATTGTTCATAGACTGAGAATGCAATCCTAATTATGCAATCCAAAACCAAATCAATTTAGGCCAGCACAACTTACCCATCTTCCTTTTCCCACAATGGGATAGGGAGTACAGTGCATTTCTGTGCAGTGGCCTACACCCCCCCCCCCCAAAACCAGCAAAGGTCTTGCACCAGGACTCATGCTATCCTAACTGAGAGTTCGGATTGCAGACCAAGTTTCAAATCTTCTCCTTGGGGAAGATGTAAATGAGTTCAACATACACACCTTCTTCTGACTGGAGTAGCTTCCTATTTAGAGTAGAACTGTCACTCCCTTAGTAGAGATAGGAAAGAGGATTGCCCTGAACAACAGACATCTTTTCTACTCCACTCAATCATTGTTACCAGTTTTGGATTATGAGTCTTTGCTAGATTTAATTAAAACATATAGAACAAATACAATGGTACTGTCTGAACTCATTCTCTGTCAACCATATAATAATGTACGGTATTCATATTCTGCTCTGAGCTCAAAGACGTATGCACAGAAACATGCACATATCCACATAATACATGCCAGGACAGAAGAGGAATTCTCTTAACTAAAGCACCAACACAGTACTGCAAATCATGATATTATTCCACAGTTACAGCAACTGTACACTGCTATAGATTTCTAGGTTTGGAATGTCAACCTGCAACTCTAAGGGTGAAATCCAGAGTAACTACGGGGAGTCCTTGCTCCGGAGTAAGAACCAGTTACTCTGGATTGCAATATGAATTTTCCATAGGTTTTCACTAGGTGGTGCAGTAACTACGGGTGCACGTAATGACTCTTACATGCTCCCATAGTTACTCTGGATTGTGCCCTTAGTAAGTATCTGATAAGGATCTCAGCCAGCAGCTGGAATTTGTTTTAAACAGTGATGCAGAACTACACTAAAAAAGGGAAACTCAACTCTTACCTGTGCACCCAGATCATTATAAAGAAATTTCAGGGCTGTCAACTGTTCATCCATGCTTTTAGGGTTGTCTGTTTGTTGTTTCTGTACAATTTGTCTTCCTGTTTTGATTACAGTCTCCACTTCAAGCTTTACTTCACTCAGGGTTTTATAGAGTTTCTGGAGCAAATACAATAGATATTTTGATTACTACTAAATTAATTAGTTTTTTCACTATCAAATAACGGTTAGAATCGCTTCTGTCATATCTGAATGCTTGCTGTTGCAGGTCGTGGTCACCCTATTTCTCATTCTTTTTTTCTTCTCCCTTCTGCCATTGCAAACACAATAAGGCTGCAATCCTAAGGACACTTTCCTGGGAGTAAAACCCATTGAACACAGTGTGGCTGACTTTTGAGTAGACACAGTTAGGATTATGCTGTAAGGCTGCAATCCTAACAATTTTCCTGGAAGTAAGTACTATTGAACTCAATGGGACTTACTTCTGAGTAGACATGCTTAGGATGCACAGTAAATTCCATACTTCAGCCTCAGCATGTTTTAGTAGCCTACCTGAGGAAACAATAAGCGCTATTTATACTGTTTACCTTAAAACTAGATACATAAACCTACTTCAAACAATGACTTTTGATCTGCAGACCAGGAATGGTACTGCTGACCACAGCCTGCCCAATTTGAACAGCTACTTGCCATGGCGGGACACCTAAGATACCAAACCAGAGGGGGTGCCACATGAGGCCCACGGTAGTGTTATTCTTGCAGATAGACATAATCATGTAAGAAATCTATTCTTTTTAATCAGAGTTTGCAAAGAGATTATGTGAACATACATCTTCAGGGAGAAAGAACATTCATTTCAAAAGGCAAACAGCACCTTGGGCTCCATGCTATACCTTGCAGTAAGCTCTAATAAACACAACTGGACTACTGAACTGGACAACTGAACATACCTGCAGGTGATTGTGTTGCTATAGTTAAAAAACTACAAACTGGGAAAACATGCCACAGAACATTAAAAAAAATAAAAATGTATCCAAATTTCATCTTACCATACACTTATCAAAGTGAGACTGAATTACATCCGGTTCAGTATCTTTCACATCCAAGACATGAATTTCGGCCTTTACACTATCCAGAACGCGTTTACAATCCAGCATACGTTGCTCAAAATTGGCTGGCTTTTGGAAAAGTTGGTACTTTGTAGATACCTCTCGGAGCTTTCTCTGTTTTTATAAGGCAGAAGTTTGACATGGTAACAAAAACAAGGATATTCAAAAATCACATGAAAACAGTCATGATAATACTAAAGATCCTCTAATACTACGAGTATCTTGTCTTCCACAAGTTCCACTGCAACATTTACTCAGGGCATTGATATATTCTTTATAGTTATATCACCTATTCTCCATCTCAGTTTGCCAGACTTTCACACCGATAAAACCAGTTTCAGCACATTTATCTCCATCATCTATAGGGTAGACCAATGAAACTGATTCATTCTCCTTCTCTGCAATCTTCATGTTCCCTTTCATTTTGCCTTTTATTGCTTTGAAATTCAAAGGTCCCTATTTCCCTGGCAGGTTTCTTGCTTCAGATGTAGTATCACATTAAAGTAAGGTCTGTGTTGGGCATTCAGTATCATCTGGATAGCATTATGGCCACTGTTCTCTAGCGCTTCAACAAGTTCAAGGTCCCACTTAGGAAGTCCAGGCTTAATATTCAGTCTTGCCTCTTTTCTAGCTAGTTTCTTGCAAACTGTTTTAAGTCACCACATTTACCATATCAAGAAACTATCTCTCACAAATGAGATGACATGATGTGTCAAAGAAGTTGCCCATCTGTATAAGGAAACTGAAATAATTTATTGCTACAATACTATCTTCTTGAGATGCCACCCTGTTTTCTTTGTTCATATCAAGTTGTTTTGTTTTTCCATCACACATTAAAGAAAACCAGCAATCCAGACATGCACACAAAATCTGTTACAGCAATAATGACACCTAAGAAACCATGCCTCATGAGAACCTTCAAATAATTACAAAAACATTGTTTCATCTCAAAGCACTTATCTCAGACAGTCTTTTCTTTCTGGCATTCGAAATGAGGAAATGTATTCCAATAATGAGCAATTTGGCATTCCTTTAAATCAAATGGGATGACTGAGGTTTCTTTTCATATTACAAGCACACTCTCTAATTCATGTTCTAATTATGTGATTGATTGTCCTCGATCTTCAAGTAAACAAGAAAAATAGGCAATGGAAGTACAGTATTTGCAATATTTACCTGCAAGGCATCCAGATGAGACCCACCACGAGGAGTTCTACATTCTGGAGAAGCTGGCTTTAGTGACCGCACATTTCTTTTTAGTTCTTCCAGGGTGGATTCATGAGCAGCAATTTCAGCTTGGATTTTCTGACAAGTCATTATAGAAGCACAGAACAATAGTACATAGCAGGTATCAGCCTTACTAACAATAGTTCACACTACATAAATCTATAATGAATGCAACAATGTCTACATTAGTCACACCTGTTCGTGTCAAAGTCATTTGTTCCAGCCATTTGTTTGTAACCTCTCCTCCACACACTCACCCTCACTACAGAGACACTCCAAAGATACTACAAAGAATGTCCAAAGAGTTATCTATTATCATCATATTGCACCTCAAACTTCTACACGGGAAGTACCTGTGCCTCCTGTGGCATTTGGAAGGCATCTATTCTGTCAGTCAAATAAGATGTTAGCTGCCTATCTAGATCCTTTAGGCTTTCTTGTAGGACTTGCAACATGTGCTCAGTTTCCCTCATAGTCTGAAGTTGCTGTTCCAAGCAAATCTGGCGGCTCACGGCCTAAACAAAATGGAACAAAACAGTAAATGCACAACATAAGTATTTTGAATTTGCACTTACATATAAAGTGACATGAAAACTGCAAATACTGTCTTCTGTTTTCTTTTTTGCCATCAGGAGCAGAATTCAAGCATTATATTCTTAAGGTTCTGAAACATTATTCTTGACGACATGTAATTCGAATACTCTGGCAATCCATACAAAATATAAATTCTATTACCTCCTCATCACTACATCTCATATTAGGTGGATAAGAACAGCATGTGGAGATTAAGAAACAGAAAATCACATGAATTCATGACAAAGTGGTTCCAAATCTGGAGGGTTGTGATCTTCCCGGGGAACTAGGAGCACCATATTCCCCTTAAGGGGTGTAGCCCTGCTCTAATGGCAGCAATAAAACAGCAGACACTGCAATGCTGCCATTATCAAGGGGCTTTTTTACTTACTGGTGAAGGCAGCATTGGCCTCCTGCACTGTAGCAGACCCTTCTTATCTCTTTCGCAACTTATTTACAACATCCTTATCTCCAACCTAATCGTATATACTGTATTCTCTTCAAGTAGAAGAGAACCACTTACCAGGTCTGTCCATAGACTTGGTTTTCTAAAGCCAGTAAAGCTATATCCAATAAACATAGAACGAAATGTAAGGTGCCGTTTTAAAATATTTGCAAAAGAATATACCGGTACAATACTGGATTCTTTCTACTATAATATCCCAACCAGCTTTCAAGCACTGACAGCTGTGCCAATAGTGCATGTGCGACATCCTGCAGTAACAGAAGCCTCCTCAAGTTAACAGAATGTGTGTTGCATTGCTTTTGGCTGCAATCCTGAAGTGCACTTGGGATAGCCTATCTATCACTGGGCTGACCCCATTCCAAGACAGGTAAGCCCAGTTACACCAGAAAGGCTTGTGCCAGCTTAAGTCAACATAGGCTACCCCAAGACAGATGGATCTGGGCTGCCCTAACTGTGCCAGCCTAAGCAATTCAGGAGAGGCATGTTGAGGGCATGTTCAGCATTGCCTAGAATAGTGCAGTTACGCTGTATCCAGAGCCTGTTTCAAGGGCAGAAATGCCCTCTGTCAGCTCCTCAAAGTTATACTACCTCAGAAGCAGGTATAAATCTGAGTAGACCCTTAGGTTCCTGGCTGGGGGCGTGGCATACCCAGCAAATTGCTGAATGGCCCTTTGGGGCAGCCCAGCTGATCCATCATCACTGCCCTAACTCTGGATTGCACCCTTTATCTCAGTGCTAGAATATTGATTAGTATTATGCCCAGGTTCTACTTACAAAAGTTAGAAAGTCTTTAGCAATATTCACAGTCAATGACTGCAAACCTAAATTTAACATTTCATATCAAAGCTCTCACACTTCTAAATTTTTTTTAATCCTACAATTTAAATCCTTGATTAGATTGGAAAACACATAGATGTTATACCTTTACCTGGAATATCTGCAACATTGTAACAGCATCCTATCAATGATCAAATGAATTAAAAATATCCAATCCATATTCTCTCACAACATACATAATTGTGTCTTACTACAACTTGACTAACCATATAACAAGTGTAAGAAAGATTCTGCCCAACACTTTTTATGTGTATATTTATAAGAGCACATTTATAAGACCACAAGCTGTATACACTGGCTCTTTCATAAACCTCCAGCACTGGCCTGCAAAACCAGTACAATTGTGTCATTCACCTCACAGCCTATAATATAAAATTTGTGCATTGTTTAGCTTGGTGAGTCACAGTTGTGTGGGTCTAACTTTACACTAATTATTTCTGTCAACTGCTTTGAACCATTTCAATGTTCCATTAAGGTTATACACAGAGAAGTTTAATTTCCTGCTGAGCATACAAATTCTTACCAAATGGCTTAATTCTTCATAACGGGCATTGAAAGCCTCCAATTTCTCACTGATGATTTCATCAAGGATTCCTCCGTCAATCAATGTCTGACCAAGTTCCCGAATTTGAGTCCGATTATCACTCGGATGGCGTAGAACAGATTCCAGAGACTACAAGAAGATAAACTAGTCATTGTTTACTTTGTGGTATCCTAAGGGCACAATCCTATCTAACTTTCCAATGCAGCCATATGAGCATGGTCTTTTTTAAGTAATATTTTCTTGTTGTTTCTTATGTTTTTAACTGTGAATGGCAGTGGGGATAGTCACAGAAGTCTCAAAAGATAAGGGAAAGGAAACGTTTGCATCATTACCTTGCGGATGCACTGCATCTGCATTATTTTGGAAAGATGGAAAGGTTTGGTTCATATCCCTGTTGCCCCCAACATTTTACTTTAAACTAACACATAGATATTTTCATCAGCAGGACATCTAGCATATTTTACCACGTTCAATAATTATAATTAACAGAACTCCTGAAACTAAAAAATGAATTGGTAAATGCAAAATGCACACATTAGTAAACGTAAATGGGTTTCTTAGAATTATTTTTACAATAATCTACAAACTTCATTTATTTTTAAATGCAGGCATCCGTCCATATCTGAAGGGTACTCTTCCTACCACAGATACCTGAAACTGCAGATAACAGTCACCTTATTCAAATGACTGCATTACCCTCATGACTCATTTTGCTTGAATTGATTTATGGTATTTTTATCATGTCTTTCTCTCTGAAGGGACCCAAGAAAACATCACTATTACAAACAATTAAAGCCCTACATTACATAAAGCCCCTCACAGTTAAAAACATAACAAACAGCAATCAACAGCAATCCCCTAAAAAGCAAGAATGTTAAAAAGATTTTTTTTAAAAAGAGAAGGAACTCAGAAGGCTTGTCTAAAAAGAAATGTCTTCAGGCATCACCAGAAGGTTTTCACACATTTTGCTAAAGAAAATTTTTCATCCTTTCATCCTGCTTCTGAACAAGAAGCAGAAACCTAGGTTTCTAGCTACTCATCACAGAACACTACAGGAGGCGGTAATAAGAATGATAACTGGAAGCTGTCTGCTTTTGCTTCCTGCTGGTGTTCTCACTGTTGCCTCCTATATCGTTCCTCTAAGAGCTAAGAGTTTAGGTTCTCTATCTCAGTTTGCTGTTCCAAAGGGAAAGAAACAAAAAACTTCTTTTCAAAGCATCTGCAAAGACAGGTGAATCATGAGTACGGACATCATGAGGAATCATGAGTACGGATCCATCTGTAGACAGCACCAAAAGTGAAACTGCAGATATGGGAATCTCCAGATAGTGACATAAACCTAAGGCTTGCTACTATTGCAGTTTCTTTAAATTTAACAGTCAAATATTTATTCTAAAAAGCAGTGGACTATATGCATTTACTATTCCTAGACATATAGTAATTTCATGGAATATCCCTAGTACCTCAAGTGCTTCATTGACAGCATCCACTTTATCAGGCAAGTTTTCACTGCTTTTCATCCTTTCTTCCAAAGTATTCAGCCAGCCAGTCTCTAGGTCTAGATAGTGGAGCAACTCAATCCAGCAAGACCACACTTCCTGTGAAAATTATGACCACATTAAAATATAGTTTCTACTATTCTAATAATCTAATTTAGTTTATAATATTCAATTCCTTGGGTTGTTTAGGAACCTTTCCCATCATCCAGTGTATAAGAGCACTCTTTCAAATGTGCATTCCTTTTAATATAGGAATTATTGACACATGCATATTTTCATCCAGTACAAAACACAAATAGTATAAATAGCAAAGATGCTGTCATCAAAAATCAGTAACTGGGTAAATATATCAAAAGAATCACAGAATCAGATGACAAAAATAAAAAAGCTATAAGAACCATACCTCTAAAGTGTGACATTTTCCCCGGATCCTATTGCAGAGTAGCTGGTAATTCTCTAACACAAGGTTGAGCTCAGTTGTTAAGTCCTGACCACCAGATGGCAGTTTAGCAGCTAACAATTTGATGTTGTCCTTTAGAATTTTAACCCGCACTTCCTTCTGCATAACATCCTCTTTTGCTCTCTGCTTAAAAAAAGGGTATACTGACCAACTGAACCAATTTCAAAGTCTTAGTCTTCATTACATAAATGATTAGATCTACTCTACCCATCTGTTACTATAAGTAAAGCAGTGGTACCCAAAGAAGAGGTTGAGACCTCCTTGGGAGGTCACAATCTCGGGTAAGGGGGTTTGCAAGAGGGTGGCATCCACCATTTTGGAATATGGCACTGGACTTTCTTGGAGTCTCACCAAACACAATGGGACTTACTTCTGAGTAGACAAGGAGGAGCTCTGGCATTAGAGTGATGTCACATCCAATTAAGTTTGACAGGGGGTCCCAGACAGATTTTTCAGTTTGAAAGGGCTGAAATGCCCAAGTACCTGAGCACAGCCTGAGCACTGAAGTAAAGATTATTTTTACCATCAACATCAGTAAGCATTAAATAAAGACGTGGCCAACCTAACAGTCCATGGATTCCACAAAATTCTATTTAATACTCTGGTAAATTATTTAATCACATTTGTATTGGTCTGTACACCACTGAGGAGTTCATGGTGGGAACAAAGGCATATTCCTAACCAACTTCCCAGCACTGAGGAAAGGTAAATGCAATTCCAAGGTAAGGGAACAAACATTGCTTTACAGGACTGCCCCAGCTGTAGGATGTATCATATTCCTCATTGCTTGAAAGGTGGATAGGACTGCATCCTAGCTCACTTTTTTATTACAATTTACATTGTAATGCAAGTCAGGACAAAAGACACAAATCACTATCATCCACTAAGATCAACTGCAGAGTCAGTTTTTGAGCCCTGATGTTACCAGGGAATAACAATACTCCTGCCACAAATACAACACTGTTTCTCCAGTTTATCAGGTGATCATAAATTTATTACCTGACAATGCAATCCTAAGCATGTCTACTCAAATGTAAGTCCCACTGTGTTCAATAGTACTTACTCATAGGAAAGTGTGGTCAGGATTGCAACCAAAGACTCTTGACCCAATGTGTAGAATGGGTCATAACGTGGGGTGGTTCCAAAGACAGGCCTAGACCATTCAGCAGAAAAAGTGCTGGAATTTTTTCTCATCCAGACATTAAGCGCAATGTCTTTCAATGCATAATTCCTATGGGGTAACTTGTTCAAACCACTTGTCAGTGTGTGGACAAAATATTACTTTACACTAAAGCAATATTTATAACACACATTGATATGATTTTCAGACGAACCAACATCTAGAATCCACACACTCAGATAAGCCTATCGTACCCAACAAAAATAAGCCTATGGTCCCCTTCGCCATTGTGAAGAAATCCTAGGCATAGCCTGATTCCAGTATTTCATAGTGAAATTTCTATTCCTTCCCCTCCTGAATGGTTTAGACATAGTGCTAAGTACACAAAGACTGATAGACATTTGTCATTTTTTAAGACCCTTGAAGGACAATAATTTTTCTTAAATCTAAGTTACTTTCTATCACACCCACTAAAAACAATCAACTCACTAAATAATGAGCTAGATTAACAGAATAATTATTTTCTCTTTTGAGGTTAATATCATTTTAAAAACAGTGTTTATTCCAAAAAACAATCTCTAAACTTTTGCAAAAAGCAATTTCATTTTCATACACTCCAGCTCTGTGGCTCAGATATATTTCTTTATGAAATCCAGCTTTTCTGGTATTTCTGACCTTCATTTCTTCCACAGCATTCTCCAGCTCATCTGGGCTTTTGTATTCAAAATCTCTCTCCAAATATTCTTCTTCAGCCTGAGCCATCCATTCCTGCATTTCTGCCAAATCCTTTTTGAGGTTCACAGCTTTTTCCTGACTTTCTGACAATTGATTCTTCTGACTAATGATCTAGCAAGTCAAAACAAAAAACACAAAAGGACAGCATTGGTAAAAGCAGTTATTTAATACCTTAGCACAGCTTTATGAGGCAAGTATCAGAGCACTAAAAGTTTCAGCGTCTTACTTTCTAGACAGTAGTATCCCTCACCATTTTATTTAAATCAGAAATTATCTAGATGTTGTTTCTTGCATTATCGGTCACTGGTACAAAGATCTAACTGAATACTAGTCTGCTTATTTTAAGCAGTGATATGTTCACTACAGTTATTACAATCTACAGTTGCACATTAACATTATGTGGAATGGAATCATTCAGACTGCATGGTATTGGATGTAAAACAGCAATACAAAGCAAGGATCGTGGCTCATTAAGGCAAAAATAGCAGTAATTTTGGACAAGACATAAGATTCCATAATAGTGGATAGACATAAGAGAGCAGCTGAGAGCAGTGCTACACAAAGGGCCTAACTCTTTCCAACTTTCCAATGCTGATGCTGTGTGTGTGCTGCATCCTGCAGTGGATGAAAATTATGGACACCTCCTCAATATAAGGGAACAAATGTTCCCTTACCTCAGGGCTGCATTGTGGCTGCATCTGTTAGTGCTGATAACTTAGATAAGTCTGGGCCCAAAGTGTGGTTCACTGACCGATTGCCAGTTCGCCAGTCAGCTGCATATTTATTGTACTTTTTCAGCTTCATGAGATCTCCAGAATCTTGCAGCAGGACTGCAATACAGCCACAATACAGCAATTGCCAGTATTCAACATCCGACACTTTGAGAAGCACTTGTCTATTGATTTATTTTACTATGGATGCAATACTAATGCCGGCCTAAGCCCTGGCATAAGTCCTGCGCTGTCATGGGGGTGTCACAAAAGTGCTATAAGGCATTCCCACCCCACTCCTGGGGATGTTAGGCCAATGCACAGGCAAACACCAACCTTCCCACACCACCATGGAAAGATATATCATGCGAGTTAGACCAGCCTAAATTGGTAAGGATTGCGCCCTGTGTAAACCACTTTAAAAGCAGTACACAAATTCCTTTTTAAAATCCTGTTTAAAGGCAGTACACAAATATTCTTAATAACAACATAATTTATAAATAAGGAATTGATGATAGGAAGTAAACCCAGGGTCAAATAATTACATTACAGATTGTAAAACTCAGTCCAACATGGTTGTCTGCAAGTCAAGAAAAATTAACATTCCAACACCAAAAAAAAAAAATCCCAGCAGATCTGATCTGCCATTGTTGAGGATAGAAAAGCTCATCTGACTCTTGTTTTGGCAAATGCTGTCAGAGGCTAGGGAAAGACAACCCTGATTTATTAGATGCAACAAACAGCAATCTAGTTAAATTACCGTGTGGGTTAGAACTGCAAACAGTATATTCCAACATTTACTGATCCTCTGTTAAGCATCAAAATAGAATATGTAAAAGGTTATTTAAATTTTAAAAGATCTGAAAACTGAGTAGTGATTCAAGTCACTCCTAAGCATTTCTGATTGTAACGTCTTTGTTTCTCACACGCAGAGATATTTATAAAATAATCATTAAAATGATTGTGTCATTCTGAAAGGCAATTTTATTTAGGACAAACAAAGTGGTCCTCTTCAGATATGAGTGTGGTCGCTGATGCCTGGCAGTGACGCCCAGTGGTGCCTGGTGCTGTCCACTGGTGTGTAGTACCCACTGCCTGGTGGTGCTCAGTAGGGATGGCCGTCCCACCCGGTGCCCAGTGCTGCCTGCTGCCAACTACCTGGTGGTGCCTGGTTCCCTACAGTGATGCCCAGAGGTGGCTGGTGGCGCCTAGAGATGCCCAGTGCCTAGCCATGCCCACAAATATTCTTTAAATTTTACTCCCATAATGACTCTCCCATGTAATGTACACAGTAAAGCTATTACTGCAAACAGTGAATGACAGGTATCACAAAGCAAACAAAGAGTAATACTATCAGTGACTAACCTGTTTGCTCAACTTCTCCCACTGTGACTGGACATCTGTCAGCTTCAATTTCACCCAAGCATTAACAGGCTGGCCTCTTACAGCAGACTCTATTTCTTTCATCTCTTTTAGGGACAGTTCAGTCTTCTCCATTTCAGTAACAAACATCTGCTCATAAATCAGAAAAAAACGTATTTAAATATCTACTTGCAGAGTACAGGCTCAAATACTGTTCACAGCTTATTAAAATATTCACAAATAAATTTCTCATTTTAATATTTTACTATTTCTAAAATATATAAAATACACTACAGTGGACCTGCTGCTAAAATATATAAAATACACTACAGTGGACCTTGGATTGAAAATGGATATTTAAAAATTTACATATGTTACTGCAGCCTTATTCACCTTACCCACTTCTATTTCATCACATTCACCTTGTGGCTGCTCATTTGGGCAATTTACACAATTTACACAAATTTAAGTAGATTTACACTTTTTTAATCACTGTAACATCTGCAGATTTGAATGGCCATTGACATAGAACTCCTCTCATGCATAGTTTTCCAAATTATAGCCAGAAAGTAAACCCAACCAATAAACCACCTGATGTGTTCACATGGAACAGTACCTTCGGGCACTATTAGAGAAACAGCAGACATACAGAAGCAAGCCGAGGCATCAGTAAGTGGTAGACTGAGATGACAAAGAGGAATATGTTGCTCAGAAAAACCAAAAATGCATAGGCAAGGGCAGGAGCAACATGCACCTAAAACCACCCAAATTTTATGGCATTTCAAAGAGCACTGAATTAATCTGTTGGAAGTAGAAACCAAACAGGAAGTGCCAGGTGAACTTCTGGGTTGCCGACCTCCAAGCTGCATAAAGCTTGGCTTCAAGCTACATGTTCACAGTGTTTAGCAGGGACAGTGAGTGACCAAGCAAAACAATGCATATTTACATTTATGGGTATCCTATCTCTGAGTGCTAACTGCAAAAGAGTGGCAACCACCAAGAGGCATCTGATGGACTACTGTTAGGTATAAGCTGGACTGAAAGGTAGAAGAAGTTGGACAAGAAGCTGAATGGGCCCGTGGCCTGATCCTACAGTACTAATCTTGTGTTCTAAACATCACACTCATTGATGCAGCTACACTAAAATACCTCCATGATTTACCACAGAGTAATTCACATTTTTAAATCTATTTAGAAAGCACTGATAATTTCAGTAATCATAGCACCATTATATTCTTCTCACTCCTGCCCTGCACCCAACAATTATGGCTTATGCTGGTTAAAGACCATAACAATAAAGAATACAAATACATAACACAGCAAATGTGGTTTGATGTGGGTTTTACTTGCTTTTTTTCTTAATTTATATAACAGATCTTCAGAATTTTGGAAGATTAGGGATTCTTTAGAAAGCTTCACTTTCTTTGAAATGTCATAGTGTGTCCTATAATGTAAAACCTACCAACATTTTGGAATCAGAGTACATAGCTCTGCCATTCCCATACAGAGAAGACAAATTACACAATTCAGTTTAAAGAATGCATGATCAAACCTTTTAAGTCAAGGCAACATTGCACTCTGTGTTTTATAAGAAACTTTAAACTATCTGCCATAAACTTTTTAATAAAAGTTCAAAAAGTACCATATTATCCATAAATCAAAGAAATATAAACACACACAACATATATTCATTCTTCCTTGTCCAAAGCAGGGAAGTTTCATAAGATGCACAATGCTCAATAATAGCCACAGAACAAAAAGGGAGCAAAACATTGTATGTACATCAGAAGAACTTACCATGCATTGATCAAGTTGTTTTTGAAGTCCTTCAGGATCCCGTTGAATTACTCGCTCTTTCATTAAGAAATCTTTTACACCATCCAGCCATTTCTGAACCAGTTTTGAATCAGTCTGAATTGAAAATGCCAGCATTAATGAAATATGAACTATAATTGAAAGTCCAGAACTTTTAAATCTTAAAAATTATTTGATATCAGAAACAGGGAAAACTGCTGTATAATGTAGATTTATTCAGAGTTTGATCCTCAGCCTCAAACAAGACTTTTAAAAATTACATTGTATGTTGCATCCTGGAGAGATGATGTGCACTTTTGAGGGAATATAGAAGAAGCCCCAAAGGAAAATTTATTGCTGGAGTTGGAACATCAAGGTGCCTCCAGAGACCAATGACTGGAAGGACTTCAAATCACCTTGAGAATAGATTCATGTTTAGCAATAACTGCCTTGTCGCCATAAAGCAAAATTATAAATATTATGTACCATATGAAGTGTAACCATAGGATACAGTCACTGGGATATTTTGTTCCTACTTATTTATTCCTTCTTTAGGACCAGCAATAAAAGGAAAGAGAAATCCTTGCCCATGAAGCTTACAGAGGAGGAGACATATGTAATTCAATAAGCACGAATACTAAGAAGTGGTTTCAAAGTGAATTTTGAGAAGATTTCAAAAAAAAGAGGCGGCAGCAGTATCACTTGAAGGCTTAGGAACAGATTTCTGGGCATGAGAATAGCAAAGGGGAAAGGGGGAAATGAGCAGGCAACAAAAAATTGTTATCTGTGGTGGAAGTTGAGAAATCAGAACAAAAAACTGGAAGATATCCTTTTTTGAGTGCATGGTAAACAGGGGAAAAACCATGAAGGACTTTGATAGCAAGAATGAAGAACTCATATCAGGAGCAGAAAGGAAGCTAGACTAAATTGTATTACACAGTCAGAGCAATGACAGACTTTCATCAACTAAAAATAAAAAATGTAAAAATGAAAGCTTTAAGATTTCTGTTTGTGCCTGATCGATAAATGAGAGGTGACAAAGTCTGCACCAGGAAATGAAGCATAAGGAGAGGAAAATTTGGTAGAAAAGATTATAAGTTCGGATTTCATTATATTGAATTTGCAATCCTCATTAACATCCAAATTTCAAACTAAAGTATTGATGAAGTTATACAATATATGTACAGAGAATAGCAAAGCTGAGAACACATCCATTGGTGACCCTGAGGAAAAAAAAGAGAAAACAGAGGAAGTGCTTCCTATTACGGACACAATAAAAGGACAATTTGAAGAACAGGAAGAGAACCAATGGATGACCAATGGAAATCCACAGCATGAAGCAAGTCAAGCAGGGTCACTTGATTCAATCTCAAAGTCAGCTCAGTGTTCAAGGAAGATAAAACAGAAACTTTAAGACAAGACAACTCTGGAATTGGAACTGGACACCAATCTATGTGGTCTGCTTCTACGGCTTCAAAAATATCGTTGTCAGAATTTAGTTCTTTAGTTCTTTGCATTTTTGTTTCCACTGATTATGTAAGCCTACTGCCATGAAAGGACACGGGTTCTGGGCATTTAGAGTTCTATTGTGGTTATTTGTGTACCAATATGGAGGAGTAATTTATTACTGAATTCTTCGCATTTTTAACCTCCAGCTGATGGTATTTTTCAGCTGAACAGAATGGCTTGTAAAAAAATTAAAACAGCAAAAACAATAGTTCCAAAGATATTCAGAACAGCCTGCAAGAGATATTTTATATCTGACCTAGACAATACAGCTATTTTTCAATAAGATTATTCCACATATCACCTAACATTCTCAACCCACATTGCTTAACCCCTATATTCAATTCTTACTAGTGCAGCACAATGGAAATTTCACCATGGGAAGATGTTCCACCGCTTTCCAAAAAGAAATCTGCCTTATCAGGATGCAAAGTACAAAAAAATGCAAAGCAACTGTTCCAAGTTAACCACGTATATATAGAACAGGTGGCGGTTGTGAATTTGAACAGAATTCCAACATTTAAAGGTTTTTTTTTTTAATTGCTAGGTTTCTGATGTTCATTCACAAACCTCCCATCTCCAGTAGGGATGCCCTGAAGAAACTGATAAACAAATTCCAATCACTATCTTCAATTTGTGTCATTGCCAAAAAAGTAATTGAAAGGCATAGGCCTATATCCTAAAGTGAAATTAAGCCCCTTGCTCCGGAGCAGTTAAGATGATTTTCCATAAGATAACGCTAGCAGGTGATGTAACTGCGTGGACCCGTAACTGCTATGGATTTTGCCCATAGTGCCTCTGTGAATATCAAGAGAACTTTCCACTTAAGGGGACAAAATTGATTAATTATTTTTATGTAAAGTATGTAAGAACTAATGAATATATGATTAAGTTTTTTGACATTTTTATTTTTTCCCTTCCTTTAAGGAGCTTAGGATCCTAGAAACCAAATGACCAAGTCAAATAATTGTAATAAAACTTCTGGGATTTTTTTTCACCTCCATGATGGGAAGCTGTTGCAGCACAAACTCTAGGGAAATTAAGAGAGTATATGTGGGTGGAAGAGAAAAGAGTTGTATTTAATCTAATTCTGCTCTACAAATACCCTTAAATTAGATCAACAAGAAAATTGCAACACATACACTATTAAAAAGTTAAAACAGATACAACCGATTATCAATGAAGTCACAGAATACTTAAAGTAGAGAATAAAAACGCTTTTGTCTGACACAGAAAAGCTAGCAGAATATGTGCCAAGAGGGCCTTCCTGAAATTCCGTCAATGTAGAACTTTGGTTCTACACCCTCCCAGTTATTCCTATCATCTCTGTCATCAGAGGAATCCTAAACTAGCTTTCATTGATTATCTCGGTGCTCTTTTGCTCATGATCTTACTTTCATGTTCACTGGGTATCACCATCTAGAGATTTTTGAACAAGGTACTTTGCAATGTACAAATGTACAAAATGGCTATCACTGAAAATGCTTAAGAAACAGTGAGCGAGGTCTAAACCACTAAGGGTTAGAAGTGTCTCCATCATATTTTCCATGAACTGAAGTTTCTGAATACTCTGAAAGGCAATCCCATTGTAGTAATATGATTTAAAAGGTATTTAAGTAAAACTAGTTAAATGTTTACCTCAAATATTCTCAATTTGGAAATTATTTCTTCCAATACATGAATGTCTTTAGAAACCTTTGTCTTCAACTTGTCCCTATATCCCTGTAAACATTTAAACTCTTGCTTGTAGAGCTTTGATTTATCAGCAGTAATATGCTTCTCCAAAACTTGAGTGTCTGCAGCAAGTTTATCCACAGCAGTTTTCTGATTTTCTAGAGTTTCACAAACTGTCTGTAGGAACAGGTATAAAAACAACAAACAAAATAAGTGGCATTTCACATTGATACAAGAAGTGACCCCAGGACTGGATATGGCCTCTCGCTAACTTTAAAAGATGCCTCATATCAAAATGGGATTTGTCTCCATACCCATAAGTGAAAAAATTCAAGCTGTTGTTGCTGATGATTTGGGGCAGAGTATGTTACATCAGAACTTCAAGGCCACCAAGATTGAGCTAGATGGCTGCACTCAGCTTTTCACGATCCCCACTTTGAAGACCACTAGGACCACTATAAGCTTATTCACTTCTTACCCTCCCTTTTTATATCAATAACTGTAATAGCTACAACATAGGGCACAATCCTAACTGTGTCTACTCAGAAGTAAGCCCCATTATGTTCAATGGGTCTTACTCCCAGGAAAGTGTCTTTAGGATTGTAGCCATAGTTTGCTTTTATTTGTAAAACATGTTTGTTTTATTTAGTTTTTGTATATATAAACAAGGTATAAGCCAGAATTAAACGTCTTTGCCCATTGGTAACCACTGACACAAGTTGGTTAAACCTATAATAGTATGAACTGGGGAAAAAAACTTGATTGTAGATAGCCACAATTGAAATTGAATTTGGAAAGATGCAAGCAAGAAACCTACCTTTGTCTGTTGCAAGGCTCTCTCAACTTTAGTAAAATCATTCACTGTACTCATGATAGATTGTACTTTGCTTTCCAATTCATTCAGCTCATCTTTCAGTTTCTTCAAAGAATCTAGGAAATCCTTAGAAGGCTGGATTTCCAATTCTACTTTAAAAATGAAATTATAAAGCCAAACTCAGTAACTTTTTTATTTAAAAATTATAAATGCATTTTTATAAATAAGTTTTTAACAACACAAAACTTTTCCTTTTGACTGAACACAATATACTGAATGGTATATTCATCCAAGCATTCATCTCATGGAAACTATGCTGCAACATAGGTAGATATATCAAGCTCTCCCAAATTATGCTAGACATACTCTTTGAATGCGGGAGGTGACTGACTTTTCAAGCTGACAGCGCTACTTAATACCAGAAACTGCTGGAAGAGTCAAAGACAGGAAGTGTGTGAATCTTTAACAAAGTAGTTCCTAGAACACCACAGAAAAGCAGGGAAACTACTTGGCTACACTACGAAATGCTTCTTTAAAAATGATTTTATATTTAACAGTTGGGTTTCATAAGTTTTTCTTATATTTTCTCATAAGTGATATAATGTAGCTCAAATCATACAGAATTAGACTACGGGAAATGTCTTCTCGATCAAGAAAATCTTTCTCAACTTAATTCTACCTTAAAACCTTAGTAAGGGAAGGG
This sequence comes from Cryptoblepharus egeriae, assembly GCA_030015325.1. Lineage (NCBI taxonomy): Eukaryota > Metazoa > Chordata > Lepidosauria > Squamata > Scincidae > Cryptoblepharus > Cryptoblepharus egeriae. Next base: position 180,974,955 of record JAREYC010000001.1, on the reverse strand, counting down.
GGAGAAGATCAAAAGAAAATTAAGCAATTTTTAAGAAAATTGTGTGAATTTAGTGTAGTGAACAAGGGTCACTTTCCTCATATATATCTGCCAGTCCAATACAACTGATATCTGAGAAAGCAACCAACAATATCCACCTAACATTGGAGAGCCATATCTGCCCTCTATCTGAAAAGTGTGGGGTGAGGAAAAACCACATTAAAGGGCTTCAAGGATGGCTTCAAGCTCCTCCTTTATCCTGGAGACACACTTAGCCCCCTCACTGACAATTTTTTGCTAAGAGGCAAAGTGTTTCAGCTGACACTTCAGTTGGGACTCCAATATCTTTTTGTCTTTTTCCCTCCTCTTCAGTTGGTCATTTTGTGTTGGTTTTATAGCTTTTGTTTATTGGAATATTTTTGGAAGAAAAAAAGAAGTTGTAATGATATTCCAATCCCTTACAAAAACAGCCCCTTGTGCAACCCTGGGGATCCTGTCACTGCTTTTTCCTTGCCCCCAACTCCTTGAAGGGAATAGAACATCATTACAAGGAGCAAAGGGTTGTGAACTCCCAGTCTGAGTACCACTGCTTTAGGGCTCTCTTCTACAACAGAGGTGAAGTATAAGTCAATAAATATAACAAATTATAGGTCATGCTTCATTATACACAGCGGTTCTGTACCAGTCACTTAAATTACACTTAAGTGTAACAGTCACTTAAAAAAAATCAGTTAATACCAAGTAAATGGAAAATAGCTTTGAGAAGACTCACTTCTGGGTTGCTTGCTCCTCCATTGTCACCCCAGAATGCATTGGTATAGATATTATACCACATTCAGCCAATAGAAGGGGTGAATAATGGAATCTAATGGAATGAAGTAATAATTACTGAAGGCAGGAAACTGAATTTCAGTGCTTTGTTCCCTTGTTACAAGGTGAAGATGGACTGCGTATTCAGTATTCAGACCTGTATTTTTGTGAGCAATCTTGGCAAAAATATGCAGGATAAAAAAATAAAAAGAAATATTTTGGGGGAGTTCACCTTTAAATGCTTCAGTGAGGAATACTGCATTAAACTTGTGCTAATGTTTTGCATCCATCTAAAAAGTTTTAAACATCATTTAAAAGAACTGATTTAGTGTCTCTATTAGGAAACTACAAATTTATTAAAACTATCATATACTGTATTTCAAAATCAAAACTACTGTCATTCTCTAGCTCACAATGCAAGACAGCAAGATCATATTTTGAAAGGAATAATTAAAAGATTCCTAGATCCAAAGTAATCATTAATCACAATAGCAATGAAAGTGTGTTCCTTAGAGAACAGCAGGAGATGGCAGCATTCTTCCTTAAACCAAAGTGGGCAGCGTTGACATGCTTCTCTAGTATAATCAAACCTGAACATGTTATTTTTGTTCATCTCAAGTATGTCAGTCACACTTATACGACTAAGCACTAAAACAGGAAAGGAAGTATCTCAATAACATCTGTCCTTAAATTACTCTGCAAAGTATTTTTAAGGCATACCATTTCAACAGTCTTGAAGATACTATGCAAGTTATTAGAAAGTATAATACCTGATGCAGGGCATATCTCTGCTTCTTAACCACACTCATGTGGTCACAAATCCCCCAGATTAATAACTATATTAAATCAAGACACAGCAATTTGGTTGCTGGGCCAAATCTGTTTTGCGCAACATCTGTTTTATCCCATGCCAACTCACTCACTAATGCATCAACACCAGCCAAAAATACTGGTTTGAGAAGTGTGAAATTTGTGGCAACAACTTCCGTGATGTAGGCAACAACTTAGGTTTAGAAATTCAAATCAGAAGGGGATGAAAAGGGGTGCAACATGTTTTCATCCCTGTACAAACACTGAAGAACCACTGACTCATCTACACCTAGCCCAAACCACAGGCCTAGAAGTGTGAAATTTGGAGAGTATATTCCTTTCATCATGTATGCACCCACTAAGAACAGGTTTTTGGAAATTTAACTTTTAAGGGGTGCAATGTGTTTTTGTCCCTATACTTAACAATGACAACTGAGGCTGCAATCCTAAAGACACTTTCCTGGGAGTAAGACCCATTGAACACAATGGGGCTCACTTTGGAACAGACATGGTTAGGATTGTGCTCTAACTGATCAATAGCCAGAGCCAACCCCTGCACCTATAAGCATGAAATTTGGGGAGTGAAATTCTTCTTTTATTAAGGATTTGCAGGCACTGGTGGGCACCACCAGACATCTAAGGCACCGGGAACCAAATCAGTTCTTAAAGGGCCCTTACATTGCAGAAGGAAAATGCTCGCAAAATTTCATGCTTCTTGGTCCAGGATTTGGGGCTGGGCACTGAGGAGTCTTCAATGTCATGTATAGGGACAAAAATACATTGTACCCCCTTTCACTACCTCCTTGTTTGAATTTCTAAAAATAAGTTATAGTGGGTGCCTGCCTACAGCATAAAAGGAACACCTCTCCAAATTTCATGCTTCTTAGGTCTGGCGGTTTTGGCTGGGCACTGATGAGTCAGTGAGTGAGTCAATCACTGACTCTTCAGTTTTATATATATATTAGATAGGCCTCCAACACATACCAGACTATAGATCATACTTTAGAAGGAATAATGTTGAATAAAAATATGTGTCTTAGAATGTATCTTCATGTTATGTAGTTTTTGTTCAAAAGCATATAAGTGTTTTTCCTCTCAGTGAAATTCAGTTTTTCTATTTTTTCCAAGATTCTTTGGATCACAGTATCATAAATGACTTATTTCCACAAAGCAATAATCCAGGTAACACTTTTCTGAAGCAAGTGGCTTTTATATAGCAAATGAAAACCAAAATGATATTTAATCCTTTCTAAGAAAATACAAAATTGACACTATGCTTTCAGTGAGAATGCATGATGCACAAGTATCAGCCAAGTCTAAGATGAATACAGAGTAGCACTAGTTCTAAAAATATTGCTACTTGCACAAAGCAGTAAAACAGCATGACAATCAGGTTTCTTTCTTGCCCCCAAAAGACATCTGTACCAGTTAAATAAAAGCATACCTTTCTTTAACTGTTGCTGGAGAAAATCCAGTTTTTGTTGGGAAGATTTGAAGCGGCCAGTCAAAGAGCTGAAGCTATCCTCAATAAAATCTGGAGCATTAGGTTCACAAACAAGAGTTTCACACTTGGTTTTCAGGTGTTTAACTTGAGGACTCAGACTTAACAGGTGATTAAGTTCCCTCTGTGAAGTGAGCAATGATTAAAAACTACTAAAATAGTTTAACAAAAACTATTAAATTTTTTTAATTAAAAATTTAAGAATATTGAGTGTAACTACTCAATGGTTTATGCTACTACTGCAGATTCACCTTATTTTATATATAAAATTATAGTTAATTATTATGTTAATTGTCTAGTATGTGTTAATTATACATTAATAATGAACAACATTACCTGACATGACTCCTTTAGTGCTATTAAAGGTTGCTGCTGTGATGGCAAAGCAGACTTGTCTTTCAACCACAACTCCTTTTCACACACAGTCTTATCAAGCTCATCCAATTCCCTGAAGTAAATATTGACTTCATCTTGGTATTGCACCTTTCTTGCTACTTCTTCCAGGTGACATGCAGCCTCTTTCCACTCTGCCAACAGCTTCTCAAGAATATTTGTTACATCCTCGGTAGGAAGCCCTTCTGAACAGGTAGAAGAAAACAAATCAGTTTTGATATGAATAACACAATCATTGAGTGCTTCTTTCCAAGCTAATACAAGATTAAGATTTCTTACTCAGCCCAAGTTAGGGCTCCAAAAAAGTACTTCATCTATTGTTTCCAAGCTGTCATATGAGGAATAGCCAATGAAACACACTGCATGACAAAATCATGCTCCTTTTGATAAAACATATTCACATATTAATTATAATTTGGCCTGGTTTCATTTTAACTATGAAAATTTTCACTAGCTATAAATGAACTGAAAATTTCTGTGTTGGAAGGAAGAACTGATTAGGTAGACTGATGTAATTAACCACATGAAGATAACAGACCCACAGGACACAAAGAAAAGCTTTAATCTATCCACAATAAAGTAGACTATCTTCTCTTTCAAAAGACTTGAAACCTTCACATGTATTAATGGTCTGAGGGCACATAATTTATTTTTTGAAGCTGATCTTCAGAAACTAGGAAGTTTCGATGGAACTCATGTATAAACTACTCAGCTCCTTAAAAGTCAGTATAAAGAACGAACGAACGCTTATATCCCAGAAAAATAGACCAGAGACTCATGAACAGTCAAGTAAAATTTACTCTAGTTGGTTTCCACATTAGTTATTTTCATTCATGGTCATTAAACATCTTTAAGACTTTGCTTGCTTTAGCACATAACCAGATATTTAGCTTCACTCTTAAAAATTTGTGCTACCATAAACTTCAGTAAGAACATGCTTTTTATACCTTCTTGAAATTAGAGACTGCAGCAAAAGAGTAGTGTAAGAAATTATGTAATCTCTTCCACTATATAGCACATACCTTTTCCCATTTGATCCAGCAGATTTTGACCAGTCTGGTTCAGTTCATTTAACATTTCCTGTCTTTCGACCCTTTCTTTTTCTATTGCCTACCAATACAAACATTGCAACAATGAAAGTGAAAGCCTTACTGTTCAAAATTTAGTTGCTCTGGCCCTTTAAGATTCTTTGAAGGAAGATCTCTCAGAATCTTTGTCTAAGCCACTCAGAGTTAATCAGAATGCTATATAAGTTTAGGTAATAAATAATACAAATAAGTAATGTTTGTATGTGGAGAGATATTCATGAAATACTTAGGCCGCAATCCTAACCTCCACTGAGGCAAGGTTGGGATGCTGGCCTTGGAATATCACAATAATCCTGTAAGACACTACTGCACCACTCTTGCGGGAGGATTAGGCTAGTGCACAGACATGCGCATGCCTCCCTACATCACTACAGGAATGGGAAGACCAATGATTTGTGCCAGCTTAGGTAAGGATTTTACCCTTAGGCTGCAATCCTAAAGACACTTTCCTGGGACTAAGACTCATTGAATACAATGGGGCTTACTTTTGAGTAGACATGGTTAGGATTGGACTTTTAGTCAAATTTTTATGCAACTCGCATCTTAAGGCGCAATCCAGAGTAACTACAGGGAGTTCTTGCTCCAGTGTAAGAATAATTTACTCTGGAAATATGAATTTCCCACAGGTTTTCACTAGTGGTGCAGTAACTATAGGTGCACGTAATGTCTCTTATGTGCTCCCATAGTTACTCTGGATTGTAGGGATAATCTGAAAGATAAACTAGGCATTTTCAAAGCTTTAAATCCCTCCAAATTCCAACATCCTTCAGGGTTTTCTGTTTCATCCTTCATTCAAAATTTCTTATGATCTTTATTTAAACTAACCCTACAACCCAGAGTAACTATGGGAGCACGTAAGAGACAATATAAGCACCCATAGTTACCTACTGAAAACCTATGGGAAATACATATTGCAACCCAGAGTAAATTGTTCTTACACCGGAGCAAGGCCTCCCCGTAGTTACTCTGGATTGTGCCCTAAATGTTAGTTCTGCAGATAAGGCATTTAAGGAAGACTGCTTAGTCTTCATGGAGCACCACTGTGACATACAGAGTGAATCATGTCAGCTTTGTATGTCCTTATAAAGCTACACGATCATGTCTTTATGAAACTACACAATCAGGATGAGAAGTTTCAAAGTCTTCTGGTTCTAAGGATATAGTACTTTAGAACAGAACAAACATAAACCCTTCTGGCAGAATCTTTACAATAATGCTGAATATAAAGACTGCTGCCACAGGCAATTTGGCATGCTCAGTGGCAAAATTCTGCTGTGCAGTCTTTTAACAAAGCATATCGCTGTACTAAGCTTCAGAACTCCACAGCCATCCAAATAATCTTTTTTATGCAAGAACATTAATTCTCTTAAGGATTTACTACATAAAGATTTGCATAGCAGGCACAGTGCATTGTAAGTTTTTAAAAAGCTTCCCATGGCTCCTGTATAATTTTGTCATGTCTAACAAACATATAAAATTATTTCATATGGAATCAACTTAAAATATTTCTACCCTTTGGTAAGACTCAAAGGGTTTAACGGACACTTGTGGTGGTGTAGTCAATTAAGATATTTAAAATTAACTTATCAGCATTAACAGGATTCCAATTACTCAAACCACAGACCGTTTTGATGTCAACTCTCTGCAGGGTGCGTAAAAAGATTATTAGATGTCTCTATGGACTAATATGGGCTGGCCATAGTTCTGAGTTTTTCGAAAAGGAGGAGAGAAGCCTGCAGCGTCCAATGCTAAGAATGAGCTTTTTCAGGAAAAAAGCACCACATAATGCATAGCTTCCTCCTACACTGAAAAAATAAATTAGTACAGATCATGACGGGGGGGTGCAGGGAAAGGATGCCCAGGAAACCTCAAAGCATGGCCTGCTGCAACCATGGTAGCACCACCAACACAGATAACTGTCTATTAATGCAACACTTTAGCTACATTTAATAATGGAATTTAATCCACAGGAAACTTCCAGTTCATACTCTACTCCCTGCTGATAGCAAGCTTGAGCTGACAAAATTACCCATTCACTGAAAAGGCCTCCCTATTTCTCAATTTACCTTCATCTTCTCTTTCATGTCTGAAGTGTCTCTCATCTTCTTGTATTCTTTGATCTCTATGGCCTCAATGGCAGCTTTTGATTTTGATATCCAGTTCAACAGCTCAGCAATTTCAGAATCAAACCTAAAATAAGTAGTTAAATAATACTGAATTATAGTCATTACTTCACAGAATGTATTCTTACAACTATATATTTTTTTTCTTCAAGCCATTTCCCAGTCTATTCTTCCAAAATCTTTCAAGCACACATGATGCCTCATTCTACAAGACCCCCAAAGATCTGTCTTGAGATCAATGCTTTGTAAAAAAAAAAATGAATGGTTAAGGATAAACAGCAAAGTGGTCACATTTGCAAAGGACAAACTATTCCGAGTTGTAAACATCAAAACAGATTATGAATTTTTCAAAAGAACGTCTCCAAACTGTATGAATAGGCAACCATAATGTAGTTCAGTGTCAATAAGTGAAGACTGATGTACACTGGAGCAAAAAAATCAAGAATTTAGTTTACCTCTGCATCTGCTATTCCTAGTGGAGACAGCGGGCAGTCCTTACAAATGATATTGTCGTTTGTCACTCCTGGTAAGCAGATCCAGCCCAAAATCATAAAGGTGAACCTTCCAGCACATGGGGACCGGACCCATGTTGAAAGCAGTATGCTTCCAAATACAAGCAACAGGACAGCTATGGTGGGAGATAAGCCTCTCTCTCCTGTTTATGGGCTTTACCAAAAAAAATCTAGCAGACCACAGTAGGAAACCAAATGCTGGTTTCCATGTTATGTTCTTAAATTCAGTTCTCACTAATTTTATGCTGGTTTCTATGTTAGGTTCTTAAATTCAGTTCTCTCAAAATTTAATGGAACTTCCACCCAGGAAAGTATCTTAAACAACTGCAGCCCAAGAGAGACAGAAGCCATTCACTCACGGAAGACAACTGACTGCAAGTGGTCGAAAGACATTTCAACTCATTTGCAAGGCTGCTTTCCATCATAGCTCAGGACATGCAACAGACACCATATGGTATTAACCTTTCCTGGTTCCTATACCAACAACCTTCCTGATTACCAGTAGAAAAAGTCAATATTTTAATATTGCTGTAATTTTAATATAAATATTAGAAGTGTGACAACATTCTCAACACCAAGTAAAATATTCTTACCTTTTCTTCATTTCGTTATCCAGACTGACTTGTCTTCTCTTTGGTGGAGGTGGGGGAGGAGGAGACTGATCACCCTTGGATTGTTTAACAATTTTTTGTTCTTTGACAAGGACCGTTTCAGTGATTGTCTGTGAAATCTGAGGCATTCCAACATTTGCGACTGCTTGAGTAACCTAAAGGGTCAATTCAGAAACATTGTCTATTTGCAAAATTTATCAGATTGTACAAAATATAAAATTACAGCATACTCTAAGTGGACCTGGCAACCTACACATAAAAGTGTCAGCCACTCTACTGCATGTACTTGGCACTGATTGGCATTAGCCCTCCAAGCTGTAAGCCAGACAGCTTTCCCATCTTGCTACCCAAGATCTTTTAGATGAAGATAGAGAACGGAACATGAAATCTCTACATATAAGGCATATATAAATACTACTGAGATCATATGAAAATAAGAGGGCTCTTCTGTTTTCATATGAACTCTGAAGCCCAGTTTGAAACTAACCACATCTTCATAAGAATCAAAATACATTGGGGTGGGGAAGCAAACAACATTGAAAATCCTATCACTATGGCTGTGTGCTCCCCAAAATCCTCCCACCACACAGTTATGTGCTGAAGGACTGGCCATCATTTCAATAATGTATAGTGTCCTTCTATATGTATATCACAGAAAGGATTTCTTCCCTGGTACAATGTTTATAAGACACTGTATACAACAGGGAGACTGGAACTTTGGGGAACTAAAGCATGAGACAGGGCTTACCAGAATGTTATTGCTCCTGGTTTTTGTGATCTATTCCCCCTTCCCAACTACCCACGGGTAGCAGAAGGGAAATATCTTTCTCTAAACAATAACATCATGCTATTCTATATACCAGGGTTGTCCAAACCCCAGCCTGAGAGCCAAATGCAGTCCGCAGCAAGCCTATTCCATCCAAACCTTGGACAAGCCCTGTAATCCCATGGAGGTGACAGATGCCTTGCTCCCTGAACCTCCAGAGTGTTCTAAGGGCATGTATGTATGCATCTCCTCTCTGTGTATGAAAGTACTTGTGAACTGGTTTTAAGATCACCCCCTCTGTTAGAAAACATTGATGAACTGATTTTAACCCATCCATCAGTTCTGTCTCCAATATATTAATTTACAGGAATTTATTCAAATTTGATAGGAAAATCAATTCTTCCTTTCCCTGACAGTGTCAGAGAGATTATGTAGCCATCCTACCAAAATGTTTGGACACCGCTGCCAATATACATAACATTATAGTCCCTAAGATCCTTTAGAGGATCTGCTTTATAACACACATATGTTCACACACCAACCTTATCTTAGTTTAAAAAATAAAAAGTAATCAAATAATTTGTTTTGGCTTCTGAACTGACTGATATTTAACCACCTCAGATCACTATGTGTGGGTATTGAGTAGGATGGATAGCTATGTTTGCCTCAATTTCAAAATCATGGATTTCACCTTTTTTGCACTTGCTCCAGATTTATTATATTTCAGACTTCTTTAAACTGGAATGTCCAGAACAGTAAATAATAGACTAACTGCCAACAGTTTTAGATTTAAATAATGTCAAAGCTATATTTTTAAAATGTTGCTTAAAAATTCCCCAATACAGAATTTTCTTTTTGTCTACCCCATTTGAATAAAATTTCTACTCAAGTAGCTACAATCAATCCAGAACTCATTTATGTTTGGTTTTTGTATACCATTGTACAATACCTTGCACTTAACAGTGAATCTCATCGGCTATTTTTAAGGCATTTAAGCCCAGGACCACCTATAATCTTATTGGGAAGTGTCATCACTGTACTGACAGAACTCCTCCATGTCTACTTGGAAGTAAGTCCCATTATGAGACTTAATAAGTCTCATAAGTTCAATGAGACTTACCCTACAAGCCATAGTAACTACAGGAGCACGTAAGAGACATTACATGCACTCGTAGTTACAGCACCACCTAGTGAAAACCCATGGGAAATTCATATTGCAATCCAGAGTAAATTGTTCTTACACTGGAGCAAGGACTCCCCATAGTTACTCTGGATTGCACCCTTATTCCCAGAAAAGCCCAGTGCAGATTTCAAAATGGCAGATCCCATCCTCTTGCAACCCCCATGACCCAAGGTCGCAACTCCTAAACCCCCACTTTGAGTATTATTATTTTAATGGATTATACTACCACTCTCTGTAGTTCACGTTTGATCTACTGTCCTATAGACTTAAGTTAAATTATTCAACTTTTTAAAAATCAATTTTTTAAAAAAATTTTAGAATCAATTTTTTAAAAAATCAATTTTCACAATCAACATGAGAAGAAAAATTCATCTAAACTTGATTTTTTTAAACAATGGTTTTCAAATGATTGTCTTCCAAATTGTCTTTGTGGGCCACCAATAGTAATACATCATTGACAGATATCTGGAAATTGAGGAGAAATATATCTTCATGGTACCTTATTAGAGTAATCCTCAAGCTTCTGAACTAAACTATTCCACCTCTGTGTTAGTTCTTCCAGATCACTATCAATTTTCTTTGACACCTTCTTGCTGTTGAGGAGTTGTGTCACATCCTGGGCCATCTCACTCAACTGATCCAATGTCTGATGCTTCATTCCCATGTCCTCTTTCAGAATCTGACAATAAAATAGAGGAATATGGTACATTTGCTCCTTTTCCTTTTAGAGGCATATAGCACATTTGCTCCAACATTCCAGCAATATTCTTAAAAACACAATTGTGAGACAAATTTAGATTGTGCAAGCCAAGTGTAGAGGGGATGCAAGGAGAGGAAGATAACTGACCATAGTAACTACATGGGAGAATATTTCAAAGATTCACTCAAACAGATTGAGGGACTTGTGTCACATCTGTAACTGGAAAGATCACTTACAGCACAATCCTAACACCCAAATAAGGCTGGCACAAGTCCTGTGATGACCTGAGGATATTGCAAAAGTGCCATAAGGCATTTCTGCATCACTCTGGAGTATCAAGGTTAGTGACCGACATACGCTGCTATCCCCATAACACTGTGGAAATTGAGGGCATGGGATTGAGAATATTGGAAATTGGGGTTAACTTGCACTAGCCTAAATTGGTTATGACTGCGTTATGATTGAATGTTTTAATTAGATAGGAATGTATAGTGAGTTACCATGTGGTTATCCCAACCCATGTGGTTAACCATGAGGTTATCACAAAGCCACTACAGCACATCGTTCAGAAATGGGGGAGAAGCAATGCATATAGCCTGTGCATCTGATCTTACACACTCCTGTTTCTCAATTGCGAAGGTACACAATCTCAACAGATAATCCTGCAAGAGTACTGCACTGACACCGCCACTGTCACCAGAAAGTGAAAATTTAGAACTGAAGCAACACTCTCCCATACCCTTCGCACTGAAGGGACGTACTCCCATACTTCATAGCCTATTTGACCAAATGGTGCCTCCTCAATACAAGGACCAGCCAAAACAAATCTGTGTCTATATACAAAATCTTGCATGTTGGCCATGAATAATCTATAAGAAAAATGAAGGTCACCAGAGCTTTGTTTCTGGTCTGGATAAAACAGCCTGAAAACTTTTCAAAAATTTCAATTTAATTGAAAACTATATAAAGGAAAAATGAGCAAATGGTTAAAAGAAGGCTATTGAATTAGAAAAAAAAATAACGCAAGCTGTCTTGATTTATTTCTAGCCAAGATCACATAGCTGCAATCCCTACTTTTCACCTCAAGGGGCCAGAGAGGCATAAAGCAATGTACAGTTAAACTTTACAACTGTGGAAAAATCAACCAGCAGTTATTTATATACTGCTTTTAATCAAAAATTTCACCACATGCTTTACTGAGAAAAGGAAATAAAGCACTTAGCTCTATCCGTGTTCTACAAGTCATACTATTCATATGCAATAGCATTTTGGCAAGTTGCAACCATGCTCATTTGAAATAAGTGTCATTTTCACTTTGTATACTACGTAGCATATTTGCAAGAGCTGAGCAGTCACATATTTGAATATATGAGAGAGAAAGAATCAAGTGACAGATGAGTGAATTACAATTCTCACATTACATTTCTCATCTGTGTGAGAAAACCAAGAGAATTCTCTCTTGTCCTTAGAAAGTAATTTCAGCAGTCAACAGACCATGAAATTAGTACTTAGGATTGGACAGTGATAATACTCCAGCAGAGCTGAGATGTGAAATTGGCACAGGAACAGGAAAAAAACCATTCAGGGTTATGAGGCCTGTTGAAATGCAAAGCAATTAATACTCACTGCCAGTTTTCGAACATTCACACCAAGCTCTTTTTGATCTTTGAAGTTGCTTGTTTGTACTTTGTTTAAAGCCTCTTCTTTTTCAATCAACCAGGCTTTCATCAAGCACTGCACAGAGAAAAGAACATTCAACATAGAATATCTTCCAGTATCTGTTTTTATTTTCATCATTATACATAAACTGCAATGTGAACCTTAAAATCACATTATTGTGCTTGGATCTGTTCTGCAGTTGATTAGAGTTTCATTTGGTTAAAGGTTTTTTCCTATTACTCTAACAAAAACAAATTCATTGTTTACTTGGATAAAACTTTTCATTGTTATCCGCTGCCCAGTGTTGCCCGGTGCCTGGCAGAGATGCCCAGTGCCTGCTGCTGCCCACTGGTGCCCAGTGCCTGGTGGTCTCTGGTGCACAGTTCGGGTGCCCTGTGGGGCCCACTGATGCCTGGTGGTGCCTGCTGCTCAATGGCGCCCTGGGAAGGATATCTGGTGCTCAGTAGGTATGCCCATTGCTCACTGCCCACTGGTGTCCAGTGGTGCCTGCTGGTGTCTATTGCCCGTGGTCTTTCTTTCTAGGAAGCTGACTTGTCCTACTCCTTTACAATTTCACAGATACAGGTCACAACAGTGACTCCTTCTGACTGTACTGTCACAACAGTTTGTCAGCTTTTGTTTCTGGTCCTCCATCCGATTTTCAACCACGACAACTCCTACTTAGCATTCTTCCAAAAGCTTTCAGCTCAATCACCAGACCTCCCAATAGAGGCTCACAGTTGCCTCATCCTTTTAACAAACAAGTGACATCTATAGTCTTGTAAAAATTAGTTTAGTTAAAAATTAGTTTTTACTTGTTAAAATTAGTTTACAAGTAATTCAGTGAGCCTCATTTCCTTGTCTTGCAAACTTCACCATGAGTTTAGATTTTAATAATCCCTGCTGTTCTATGCTCTCCTGGGAAGGGATATTCTCCCATAACATCAACCATGGCCTGTGATAATGACAATGACTACCAAGCTCTTGCAAATCAGCTGTTAATTAGGGAACAGGAAGAAGTTTTGGGCACTTATCCCCTTCATTCTATCCAAATCTAGGCCCCGTCTCCCTCATATTTATAAATTCATATTTCACAATAGAAGAAATGAGGCTCAATAGGAAAATAATGATCTCCACCACATCAACTAAGGGAGTTCCAGGGGATGGAGGAGAGCAGTGCCTTCTCAAATAGCCATTCCAGCCTATTCATCTCACAACACACAAGTCATCTGAGTAATTTTCTGTGTTTAATACCATCCATGTATGATTTGTAGCAGGACTGACAATGCATGGAGGGAAGAGGCTACAATCTATTGGAAATGGTGGTGTTAATTCACCATTATTCCAGAATGATAGATAACATTTAACAAGTTCTTCAGTGTTTTTAAAACATAACTGAATCATATTTCTGATAACATGCTGTTCATATCCAACAAGGTGTTCATATCTAACAAACTGATTTATACACAAAGATAAAAGCAGGTAAATTGCTCTACATCTCTCACACATCATGTAGATAACCAGTCACTGACAGCAAACAAGAGAGGAAGGTATAGCAAGAAATGTTGCAGCACTCTGGGATCACACATCACTCCTGACACATTACAATTATTGATTAAACTCAAGAAACTCCCCATTAGAAAACACACTTCGAAGACCAATTAAGTGAAAAATCATTTTGAAATTGTATCAGAACTGTATCAATCAGGCCGTGTTTATACATTATATCATCCTCAACCTTTTTGACCCCAGGGACCGGTTCTGCAGAAAAGAAATATTCCAGGGACCAGACCAGGGGTGGGGGGAGAGTTCTGCCTCTGGCCACCTGGAGGGAGGGCTTCCCCACCTAGCACAGCTGCCTCCAGCTGTAAATCCCATTATAATAAATAGAGCTATTGCTAGATTACTGTGGACAGGACTGCAGGTGAGAGCTCAATGTCTCAATGCTCAGAGCAGGGATTTTCAACCTTTTTCAGTGCAGGATGTATTGAAGAGGCACAAAGCCATCCTCGTCGCTCTTAGTGGAGAGTAAGCCTCATTGACTATAACAGGACTTATTTCTGAGTAGACAAGCATTGGATTGGACTCTGAGGCTGCAATCTTATCTGCACTTTCCTAGGAGTAAGCTCCACTGATTACAATGTGACTTACTACTGAGTAGACAGACATAGGATTGGTCTGAGGCTGCAATTCTCCGACAGAGCCCTCCTGCTCTGAGGAGGGGAAGAGAGAAGAGTCCTCTCCCTGACCGGTCAGATAACTGCCAAGGACCTCCAGTGGTTGAGAAATCCTGAAGGTTGAGAAACATTCCAGTGGCATAGCTAGAGAGGTGCAGGGGGTGAATTTGCACTGGGCTACAAGGTTTAGGGGGGCTACAAGCTGAGCTTGACACTAGTGGCTAAAATTGTGAAAAATGGAATATGTATGAATGATAAAACCATCATGATATATATCGTTGGAAAGATAAGTTAATGAAGAATGTGATGAATAAACTGCACTAGAATATCTTTATTCTATCAAAACGTATGGCCAATTAACCAGAAAATTAAAACACAAAGCCAATGGAATAAAAAGTGGATTTTCTTAACTCAATTTTCCCATGATACTGAGTATTCTGAAAGCCAGTGAAATGTAATTCTGATACTGCATGAACTAATATGGTTGAATCAGCTCTCATTTCCAAATACATATATGGTGTGTACACACACACACACAAGCGAAAAGCATACCCATGTTGCGGGAGTAAAATTCCCCCATATGCCATCCCCCCATGCGCAACTGCCTCCCACGCGCAACTGCCTCCACAGTGCAACCTATTCCTCCTAACAACATCCCCCCAGTGCACCAGGCAGAGAGCACCAAATTGGCTGGATGTTGTTCAGTCTCCCATGTTAAGTATAGGACAGAAACACGTTGCCCCCTTTTCAGCCCCTGAAAGGTTAACTTTCTCCAGATGGTTCTTGGTGGGAGTTCAGGTGACAGAAGGAACTCCCAGAATTCCATGCTTCAGGCCCAGCAGTTGGGGCGGAATGTTGATGAGTCAGCAATTTTCAATACAAACTATAGGGAGGAAAACGCATTTCGCCCAGTCATGGGCCCAAGCCGGTTCGGCCGAACCGGTTGTTCCCATGACCCCGCCACTACCGAACAGGTAGCGGTGGGGTCACCTGAAAACCCAGTGTACCGGTTCGGACGCTGGGAAGAGGAGACACACTGCGTGTGCGCTGACCTGGTGGGAAAGACGCACAGCTCTGTGTCTCTTCCTGTGGGGCTGGGGCCCTCCATCACCCCGACCCCGCCCCGACCCCCGGACCGCCCCCTGACCCGGCCTGGCCCTTCCCACTTCCAGTGAACCAGTTGTTGGGAGAGGGTCGGCCCACCCCTGGTTGCACCCCTTTTCACCCCCTTCCGGTTGGAATTTCCAAAAACCGGTTCTTTGTGCACTCCTCCGTCATGGAAGGAATACCCTCCCCAAATTTCACACTTCTAGGTCCACCGGTTTTGGCAGGGAAGTGATGAATCAGTGAGTCAGTGAATGACTTTTCTCTTTTCTCTCTCTGTGTGTGTGTGTGTGTGTGTGTGTGTGTGTGTGTGTGTGTGTGTGTGTGTGTGTGAGTAATAATTGGGGGTGACATCCAGTTGTGACATCATTCCAGGGCAACATTTTGAGCTTTGCACTGGGCTACATGATCATTAGCTTGCCACTGATATAATCCATGTGAATATGAATAATCATCAGTCAAATATAGTACAAGTTATGGCACCAGAACACAAATCCTATGCATTCTCAGAAGTACATATATTTATTTCAGTGGGACTTACTCTATGGTAAGTATGCACGGAACTGCAGTAATAGAAAACAAGAATCAAACCATTTTTAAAAATAAAATATTTGCAGCAATTTAAAATTGACTTACAGTGAAAGATACTATTGATTAGAATTCTATTCATTTCTCACAAGAAAGACAAAAGGAAGAGCAAACCGAGTTGATGAGAAACAAATATACTAAATATACAAATATACATCCAGATACTAACTGGATGAGATACAAATAGTATACAGTTCAGCAAACTGAGTTGATTTTATATCAGTTTGTATGCTAAATGTGATGACCCATAAAGTACAATTTCTTCATATTCAGCAAGTCACTAAGCATTAGAAGTAGGTATATTTGTAAAATAGAAGAAAACTAACAGTAGTCACCCCAAAAGCAACCCAATACAGACTGAGCAAAGTCACTACACCATAGGAACCACACAATACTGAGGTGGGTTTGGAAAAAAAGAACACTGACTCAAGGGCAGGAGTCGTAACGATTGCATAAGCCAACGGGGCATTAAAGTTGGAGATGCAACATGCTGTTGCAAGTCTCATTAACAAAATAACTAGTATTTCACAGCTGGACTTGTCTATTTTTAAAAGGAAGGCCCCACTCTCTATAAAAGTCTCAGATCACCAAGATGCAAAGGTAATGGTGTTCAAAATACTAACCAGATACACAAGATAACAGTTTCATTATAGCAAAACTAGCCTTTGGCATACCTCTGGGTGTATCAGCATGTTTTGGAGGCTCTTTTTAGTTATACTTTGTAAAGTATGCATTTAAACAAAATTTGTTTAAGCTTTTCACAGCATTAGAATGGAGAAAATGTGAACTGAATAAATAAATCAATTTAACCTGTTCTTCCAACAGTTCCTGCCAGAAGCTATTAATGTCCTGAAGTTTGATCCATCTTTCCTCAGTCCAGCGACAAACTGCTGTCCAGCGTTCACCAAGTTTCTGGGGAAAAAGTTCTAAGTTTATTTCCCATTAAAATAGGAGAAAATTCAAATACACAAAAGTATTCACTATTTCAAATCTGCTCTTATATGTGTTCTTATGCTTAAATATGTTTCATTTTTATTAATTAAAACTATTTAAAAGTCCAAGTGCTAATTTAATGGTATCTTCAACAATAGCCATTCAATTAATCTATCCTGATAATGCGGTTACACTGATGTAATGCTGTTGAGCATTTATATTAATTTCAGTTCATTTAACATGCTCCACTTTCCCTAACTCATATTCAATGACATCCAAACTTTGATAAGAATCTTTCCATTATATTTTGATTGCTATTTGTTTCTAGGGAAACAGCCAATAGCTATTTTTTCCTTTTAAATTATTGTATTTTCATCTTTATAAACACTACTGTATTCACTCTTCAAAATTTCAAGTTCTTAGAATCACTGATTCCAAGGAGAATATCTCAAAGTGCTAACTAGTTGGGACTGTCTGCATGACTCTGATGTAATAATTCTATTAATATATCCCACCTTTCTGAATGGCACACATATTTAACCCCTTTTTTCCTAATAACCACCCTTATGAGATAGGTTTGGCTGAGGAAAATGTCAAATCTGGGATTACCCAACTCTCATGGCCTCTCAGCAGACCATTAAACTTTATAATCTACTATTCAATTGAAACTGCTATTTGATGGAGGAACTTGGCCTTCTGATTATCTGAGTCACTCATCTATCATATATGTATTCAGAAACACTAATAACATCATGTCACCTGCTGCGTAAATAGTACAAAACTATAATATCCACTCACCTGCAACTGGTCTTCCAGGATAGCTGTGGCACTCTCACCACTGTTTTCATCAACAATGACAACCATGTGGGTCAATGAGTTTACTTTAACTTGCTCTGCTTCAAGATCATTTTGTAGCTCCTGAAATGATTCAGTGGTTACAAAAGTAAGCAGTGACATGATTTGCTTTGAACTGTAATTTACTTTTAATTCTTTTACTGACTCATTTTCCTAAATGAGACACGAGGGCTTAGCCATTAACACTCTAAATCCTCATTATTGCTTTTGGACTGAGAAATTGGCCAGCTAATTTAGAACACAAGCAATAGTTCAATTATTACGTTATGGAACGTCAGGAAACAGTCAGCCAAATTTGTCCATAAATTTGTCCAGATGTATACTCATCTGACATTTAGGTACTCATTATACAAAAGAAATTGGGATTGTCTAATTTGTTTTCTCAAAATTAGTATCTTTTGTAGTATTAAGTCATCTGGTCATTCTGACTAAAAGGCGGTGTCATGAAAAACTTACAATACTTCTTCCGAGACATCACATTTTTTCAGACGTCACATGTACACAGGCCTTCTGCATCATGTTGGGTAGATGTACGGGTGCACACGTTCTCCCATGTAATGCAGAGAGGCTGCAATATATTCTCTAAATCCAGTCCCTTATTTCGCATCAGTGTCCACTAAGAATTTGTCATTTACGAGATGAGCTTCACACTCATCCTGCATTACTATCATTGTGAAAATGCAGAAGTGTACCAAAAGTTCTTGGTGCAGAAGTTGGGCCAGAAGAAGAGGAAATGCATTTCCTTATACCAACATTTTTATCACTGGGGAAAAGTTTTTATTCTACAACATAAATTATTAAAATTGATGAATTCTTAAAAAAAACCTCATTAAAAAACAACCATGAGCATAGAAGGGCCCTTAACTGAATTATTTAATTTAATCACCGGAATTTAATCAAGGAAGGAAAGAAGTAATAAGGATCTCCAAACACTACCTTTTGACCTTTATTTAACATACAAGTTCTCTTCAGTGCCTGCCTCTTCAAGGGAGATCTGAGCTTTAGAGAAAGCACTCTTGACGTGGGAACCAGGAAAACTGAGTTGCTACAAACTACACTTTTTTTCTTAGCATATGTATTATACAAAAGTGGTAAAAATACTTTATGCTCATCCATCTGCTGTTGAAAGGACTCCAAATCTTCAACTAAGTGCAGAGACTCCATCTTTTTAATGCGCTCCTCTGTAACCGTCAACCAGTCGGACAGCTGCTGCAATTGTTTCTTCTGTAGCTCCATTAATACATCATGAAGGCTGCCCACATCAAAAAGACACAATGAATGATTTCACACACACCACTCTTAAAGGGCAACTGTTATATAAGGAAATGTATTAAGCTGAAGAACACAGCACATAAGTCAACACTCAATTTCACCAACTAACAGGGGGAACATGTCCGATAATATCAAAAGTACATCGAACCTGCATGCGCTGAAGTCAATGGATACTTGCATGAGCAAATCATCTACCGTCTGGCTGCTTCTTAATGGAGCAGAAAATGTCAATTGATTCCAAAGTCATAGATTTAAGTCCTTTAAATTGAGGGTTCACTGTATTTAAAAACAGCATATTAATGCTGCAATCCTAAATAGGTTTACTGAGAATAAACCCTGTTCAGCATAGCGTTAACTTGCTTCCGAATAAAAGTGCATAAAATTGCACTCTAAAGTCTATGTTTAAACAAATTTGGTCAGTAATTGAGTCTGGACATATATTTAAAATATACTTTTGCTTAATATTGCTAAACTATTATTCACCTGTAATTCAAACTGCAGTAACTGGGGCCTATTCTAGTAAAAGTTTAAAGGGATATTTATGTATTCTTCATTCTGTTCCATGGTTCAATGTACAATTGGTTCAACTGTCAAAAACAGACATCTGCCTTGCTATTCCGCACCTTTTCTCCCCTTTCAGATGAGACAGAAATAGTGTGCGGTATATGGACTTATTCAAAGAAGAACAATATGTGGAGAAAACTATCCAAAATAGAGAGTATTCTAATGCTTTCATACTATGATTCTGCATCACCAATGTACATTTGCTCACTGTTCCCTGGCAATAAAGTTTATTTTATCAAATTGACAGCCTGAGACTTATCATGAAATTTTGTTGCTGACTTAATAGTGCAATTGAAGAA
This sequence comes from Cryptoblepharus egeriae, assembly GCA_030015325.1. Lineage (NCBI taxonomy): Eukaryota > Metazoa > Chordata > Lepidosauria > Squamata > Scincidae > Cryptoblepharus > Cryptoblepharus egeriae. The sequence continues at coordinate 180,955,028 of JAREYC010000001.1, read as the reverse complement.
TCAACTTTATTCTGGTCTACTCAGAAGCAAGTTTCATTATAGTCAAAAGGGCTTATTCTCAAGTATGTGTGAATAGGATTGTAGCCTCAGAGAACAGCAATCTAAATAAAACACTTCACTTTAATGGGTGTTCCTCCCCCCAACGTTTTATATACATGGGCTTTTGATTCTATTCAGGGATTTTTTTCACAACAAGAGAAATAAAATTATATTTTAAAATGAACAGAGATGCATACACTGAACAAAAAACAGACAGAAATCTACAATATTTTTATGGCAGTGCCTTAAACTCAAAACAATTTGCTATTTTATTTCCATCTTGTCAAGGCAATTTAATATCAGCTTTAAAAAGAAAGATGAATTTAATGCAGAGACATGTAAAAGTTTGTTCTAAAACCCTTTCAGACCGGGAGGTGAAAAACATGCACTAAATTCTAGTGTATACTAAAATACTAGTGTGAGAAAGTAAGGATGTCACTCACCGAGACTGTCGGTCCATACTTTCCACTCTAAGTGCCTCCCATCTAGAGTTCAGTAAGGTCATTTGTTCTTGAATTTCACTTTCTTCCTCCTCAGACAGATTGCCTTGGGCTATTAACTGATTACCAGCCTGCAGCACACTACCAACACTACTCTGGTGTGCAGTCAACTCCATCATGAAAGCCTAAAAAAAGTTCACCATCAGTTCAATGTGATTAGAACTTCTGAACTGCAACCATTTTACACACTAGGTAACATTTAAACTTATACTCGACAGAAGCCATGGTCCTCAGATTTAACTATGTACAGCAGGCAGAAAACCTCAACAAAATACAAACCCACCATCAACCAAACAGTGCAATTCATTCTGTGTTCTGAGGGACTCTGAATGAAGGTTCTTGAATATAAGCTCCAATTACTGAATAACAAACCACCTCTGAAACTATGCAAAAAGGGGAAGGGCATAAGATTCTGCTGTTCAACATGAGCAGAAATTTAAAAATCCCGCTGGGTGAAGCCCATGGGAAACCTATAGTTGATGTTTTGATCCTCCAGTCAGTTCTTGCCAATTCAAGACTCCAACCCCTCTACCCATTATGCCCATAGCATAGAAAGATGAGGAGAGTGGCTGGTATAATTTCTGCATGGCTGACAGAACTCACCAACTAGTTATAAAATAACAGAGCAACTAAAGTAGATCTTGCCAAAGAGATGTGGTCTGTGACATAAATGACTTTCAGATAAACATACAAACAGTAACATATGCCACAGTTATCCAAAAGCTTCTCCCCATTTTTTGTTTTTATACAATACAAACTATGCAAAATATTTTAGTGGATATTTTTAAACAAATTGTACTAGTACTGTATCTTGTAAACAAGTAGTTGTACAATTAAGCAAGTTTTTTTTTTTAAACGAAGCATAGATCTCCAGGTAGCAGGTTTACTAGTGCAGAAATACCTTTACTTCATTCAGATGGTTTTCCATCACTCTTAAACCCACAACAAAAGACTGCATATAAATTCCCATCTGAGAGAGGGATTGGCAGGGACACACACAGTTTCTTAACCCCTACCCTTAACCGCCTTAAATGGGCTAACAGGATTTGCCCCAGCTAAATAGCTGATGAAGATCCAAGTAGTCCTATAGGATGGCTTACATCACAGGAAAAGCAATAAGCAGGAAAAGCAGTAATCAGGAAAATATTCCTGTAATCTCCCAACCTGTGTTGGTTACAGCACAGGCCCCTGTGGCTTGACTATACGCATGCAGGTTGGGATTGTGCCCCTAGCATGTTAGGACAAATGAAACACTTAATATTTGACATCAAGCATATAAATGAGGAATACTTTTTCTAAATTCAGTAAAAACTTGGATTGAGAGTAACATAGATTGAGAGTGTTTTGCAAGACAAGCAAACATTTCTAATAAATTTTAACTTGATATACAAGTGATGCATTGATAAACAAGCAAAAAAAAGTCCCAGCTGGGATATGGCCAGTTTCGGGGCTCCACCAGCACCTGCTCAGCCTTCTCCTGAGAGATCAGCCTATGTGTGTCTACTCTGAAGAAAGCCTAATACAGTCAATGAGACTCACTCTTATGCGAGGACAATGGAAAGGAGCTTGAGAGACCTTGCCATATCCACTCTAAAGAAAGTAAGTAATGCCTACTTCATTATTTTGTATTATATTACAGTACTGTAATCATTTTGATATGAATATTTTTAGGTTGTGCAACAAATCATCTGAGTTGCCATTATTTCTTATGGGAAAATTCACACTGATATATAAGCTTTTGGATTATAAGCCTGCTTCTGGAACAAATTACGGTTGTAAACTAAGGCATCACTGTACATATATGTCTTTCATTCATGAAATAAGTATTTTCATTAAATAATTATTTTGTAAAGTCCAAGTCTACTGTCCACTTAATCAGGAGCATCTCTTCAAGCACCACAATCAAGAAAAATATTTTGGTCAGTTAAAAACCTTTTTCTTAACTGACTCTACACTGACTCTACACTATGCAGTTCATGTTAACACTCTATCCTCCCAAACCTACTTCATGTGTAGCAAACTGTTCCTTGACTTCCTCAACATCATCAGAAATGTCTTCCTGCTCTTGGAAAGTATCTTCTGCAGAAAGCAACCAGGTAAGAACTTCTTCCAGAGCTACTTGGTAGCTATCCAGATCCATATCAACTTCTGTCACTGTGCTGGGTGTTTCAGCTCTGGAACCTCCGTGATCATCTTCAGATGTTGCACTCTGAAAAAAACAGGCAATCCAATTGAGGACCATTTCATGCAAGACTTTCTACAGCAAAAGGCAACCCACTTTACATCCTTAAAAGAGGTGAATGAAAGTTTTCACTGATTTTTCCCTTTCTCACATAAATAGAAATATGAAATTTTAATGCAAACCAAAGAGTTAAAGTGGGTCCCAATTGTTTAAAAACAACTTTTCTTATTATTGTAGAGAACGAGTCAGTAATTAAAAGTGAACCATCCGCCTTTGCCTGGCTCAGATGAAGAGCAGAAGGATTGTTTGCATAATTGTTTCTCTTTAACAGTAGAAAAGCTGTTTTTAAAACTGTGATTTGCAGGGACCATTTTATGTTGAGTCAAATCAATGTATTAAAAAACCCATGTATATCAAGGTAGTATCTATATTTTCCAAGGAACACCAAAACACATTTAAAGTATCTTAAGACAACTATCAGCTCCACTCTATGAAAAAACTTCTGCTGGACTTCCTTATGAACTTTTTGTCACAGATCTAATTTCTGGACACTTCTGCGCAGTACAAAAATGTAACCTCTGACGAGCATTTGGGAACAGGTCCTCCTTTCAAACACTTGAAGTATCAGCTTGTGTGCCCACTCTGCAACTATCCTAACAGGAGTGCACTCTGTAGCCTAAATGGCAGGATGTTTGTCTGCATCTTAAAAAAAAAAGGTTGTAATCTGCTTCTCTATGTAGCAAAAAATTTGACGTATGCCATAGTTCTGTCATTAAAAATTGGATATATTGATACAATAGTCTGTATACTTAAGGTAACTGCCCCCAAGACAATCGATAACTTAAACAAAATTCTGAAACAAGATGCAAAATCTTAGGTGGCCCACCTGGTAGAAAACAACAATAACCAGTCCTGCCTAAATCCCAGACCAGCAAAGCAGCAGTGCCATTGCAGCTTCTATTGCATCCCATCGGAAATTTTCAGCTGCTGAAGGTTTCCTTGGGGATCTTAATTTGTCTCCTTACCCATGCTTAATCCCAATAAAAGTTATGAAGCAACTCTAACCTTCACCAGATCAGTCACTGGCACAAATCTGCATTGCCCTGTGCAGGTGGATCAGGCTAAGGAAGGCCCAATCCACCCATCATCTCCCCATTCTGTCCACTGATGTCCCATTCCACTCCCTTTGTAGACTGCTCCAGTGGGCTAGAAAGCATGGGAAGGCTCCACCCAATGGCAGTTTGCATTACCCCAAAGCACTTTATGGTTCTTTGTGGCTGCTTGTGCCAGCAGAATGCACATTCTGCCCATACTACTTAGGTTAGATTTCAGCCGTAACATTACTTTCCACTGGAGAAAAGGAGCATACAACTCCTTGGCAGTACAGTTTGTGCATCTTATTACTGACGACATCATGAACCAAGATATACTCCAATCCTATACATGGTCACCTAGTACTAAGTCCCTTTGAACTCTGCGAGGTTCACTTCTGAGTCCACATGCATAGAATTACATGTGAATTTCTTAGCTAAGAAACAGTTTTAAGAACCATTTGACAGTACATAAAAACAGTAATGGAGAATCATTAAAACACAATACCTGCACATCCACTTCTTCACATTCTTTTTTGTATTTTCTTGGAAGGGTTTCTACTTCACGAATATCTTCCAACGTCACTTGCTGGGGAAGGACCTCAAATAAGGATGTCAAATACATAATGATGGATTTCTTATCAGGAAGCTGTACAGCAACATCTGGAAACATAAATGAGACATTTAAGGGATTTTTTTTAATTTAAGCTATTATTTCATAGGTCATAACAAATAACTATAGGATAAAATAAATTATCTGAACATAAAATCTGCAGGAAGCCCTTTCTTTTCATAATTGATGCTGTAACTACTTTAAATGTTAAGCAAGTTGAATTTGGATAAACAAGGCAAGTACTTAGTTGTATAGAACATTATGCTACCTTCTGGATCCAATAATTTCTCTATCCCCAGGTGGTTTTTGGCCACATTGAAGGCATGTTCTAGTCTTTCAATTGGATACATTTTAGTTATTTTTTCCCAGCTGAACAACTCAGGCCTGAAACACAGAAGGAAAATGGAGAGAAAACAGACAGAAAGAATAAAGATCCATGAATTAGTTTAGGTCATGTCAGTAATTTTTCAGAATGATACACCTGTAACGCTGAAGTCATAGGCTTATGGTCCCTGGAATTCAGGCCACCTATTTTAACAGGGTTTCAACCACCTGAATCCTGGTGTGCCTGATTCATTTATTTATCCCTATGAATAAACCAGTTTAACTGAGCTGTCATCAAAATTCTTTAGACCAAAAAATGTTTAAAAATAGTGTACATTATGGACCCAAACAGCTAAGATAATTTCTGAAAGCAACAGGACTTAAGTTAGCTATGGATATCTTGTTCAGTTGGTTTCAATGAGCTTTAGGATAAACTCTTAAGATTTTTATCCAGTTGATCGTCAAACAATTAAACAAACCAATATCAGTTTGTCTGTATCCATAGTTTCATGGTTTTAATTAATACAATTTGACATCATTAAACTCTAAATAGTACAAAAAAATTAAGTACTGTATCTACTTATTCAATTTAATGAATATATTATATTAACATTCACAGAAATTTTCGTTTGATTTAAATTCAGTTTAGATAAGCCATGATTCTAGATTTTATCGCAAAAACATACATAAAACACTGCTATTGCAGGCTTTGGCTACAATTTACCACTCAAAGTAATAATCTAAGAAAAATGTAGGTTTTTTGCCCATAGGAGTGCTATGTGACTTGAAATAAAAATTCTTTAAGTTGTAACTAAAACCAGAAACTAGCGCTTCTGGGTCTTAAAAAACGATACCGAAAGGAAAGTTGCTAGTATAACCTTGCATCAGAGAAGCCGCAACCTACTTGTGTCTGTGGATCACAGCATTGAAGGCAAGTCCATCTGTCCAGCTTGTAGTAAAATTCAAAACGTTAACCTGACTATAAGGCCTAGTGGACTGTCGCACCCAACTCAGGAGGATTTTCTCACTGTTTGTTTGTTGCAAGTCTGACATGATATCTTTCATTACATCTTTTACCTGAAATAAAATAGTAAAGAATTTAAATACATGCATGAAAATACTGCAGAAAAAGAAGACAGGATAGTTTCAAAAACAGAATGATGAATTCCTACTAAATGGGCAAAGATGGATTTTTTTAAAAGCACCAATTTTCTTACAGGGAATATAAAGCATTGGTTCTCTTGTATGGGTTAGCAACCATCCCTGTTCATGTCAGCATCACATCACTGGGTACCTGAGAATGTCTTCCCTGAGCCTTCCCCCACCCAAAAAAAATACAAGATTCCTGAAGATACAGAGACATCTTCAATATTTTGCTATGTGAAACTTCGTGAATGTTTGCTGAAAAGCACAATAGTGCTATTGCAAACAGAAAGAAGTGTCTATGTACTACAACCACAACAACATTTTACACATTGCTGCATTTTCTGAGGTTTGCGCTCCCATTCCACCAGCTCTCCATCTCAATTCTCTTCAGTGTCAAACTTCAGATGGTAAGTTGCATCAGACTCTCCTCCCCCTATACACTGATAACACTGTAATAATAGTGATTATATGTGCACAAGACCAGGCTTCAGACTGTGAGCTAAGATTGCACCAGTGCTACACCAACTTCCTACATCACATTTACTAGCTGGATAGCTCAGAAGTCTCTACAATTGCCGAAGGGTACTTATATTGCTGTAAGTACTATTATAGTACAATTGCCAAGGTAATATAAAGTTTTTGAAAATGTTTTAATGTTACTAGGGGAACAGAGATGGATATCTTTACCACAGTAGCTGTTCTTAGGAGACCTTTTGCTACCTTTAGCATAATAAATGGCAACATGAACTAATAAAGTATAGCAAAATTCTAAATTATCTTCATTTAAAAGTAAAAATGCTATCCCTATAAATTAAACCAAAATTTCTCTGATATAGCATCATGGAGTTCAAGAAGTCAGAGAAATTTCACATCAGCTTCCTAAGGCTGAGAAATAAAAAACATAATATAAACGTAAAGGAAAAAACAAATCCCTCAGCTGTTACAATTACTTCTGGAATTTATTTCTTACCTCTGAATAAGATATTTCACACACTCCATTTCCAGAGTTTCCCCTGGGCAGTCAGCTGGCATGGAAGTGCACAGATACAACTCACTGGGATAAAGACAAAACACTGCAAGAGTGTCCTACTACACACACCATATTGTTCTTGTTCCAGGACTAAAAAATGTTTCCTCACCTGCCAGTGCAAAATTATGCTCCATAACAATCCAAGAGTCAGTTTATGATTTCCATCAACTATGTCAGTCCCCCCTATGTTCACCAGCTCCACCTGAAATGTGAAGTTAAATACCACAGTTATATTGCTTCAACCAATAGAGTACCTTCTTACCCAAGTAATCAGAGCACTTCAATTTTATAAGGAATAGTATTATCTGTGTGTCTTATTTAAAATTGTCCCCATAGTACATGGATAACAAAGAGTTTGCCAATAAATATAGAATTTTATGATAACAGAAAATGTTTAATGCACAGAATCTGAAATTCTGACATCACAATCAGCAGTCCAGTAGTTTATAAATTTGGTTGCATGGTCAAAATATTCAGTTCTGGTGACCAAAAGAGAAAGTCACCTATTTTTTTAAACACAAAAAACACAAAAAAACACAAAAAACACACAAAAAAATTTTTAAACACAAAAAAATACTTCAAATATTTTTTTAAAGATCATATGGCAACATGGAAAGGAAAGCACCTCTTTCAAAACAGCTAACCAAGAGCACAACCTAAAGACACACACACTCCACCAGCTGCTTCTCACTGTAAAATTCTCTCTCACCAGGCAGAGGATTCAAAAGCAATGTAGGCACTTTGCTTACTACTCCACAGTCGGCATCGCTTATTGCTAGAAACAACTGATGGCTACTAAGCCCAGCTACATTATGTGGATCTTTTTCCTATTTTTTAAAAAATATATTGACTAAACCATGTAGGTCATGAGGCAAAATACTACTACTGATGTCCATGAACTGCAGCAGCAGCATGGCTAGCCTCTCTGAGGGACATAAGTGATTAAAACTTTTCAAACCACAGTATCTTTGAAGCTACCAAGACGTGAACTACAGTGTGATTAGTTTTTAACTCAACCAAATGCTTACTGTTTAATGTTAAGTGAAATCTTTTATTTAGACAAGTATACTGAAGGCACAATCATATGTGCATCAAGTTCAAATTGTATAAAAAAGAATATAATTTCTAACTATTTTTAAACAAAAAAAGGAATTTTTGAAAACTTACAAGTTGCACAAAACAGTCCTTTCAACAATCATGGTGCATGCAAGAATTGGAAAGCACATTTATTTCTATAAACAACTTTGCTAATTCATCACATAGTCAAATCTAAATACAGTAGGTACATGGAATGGTGTTCACAAAGTCATTGAGTCTTATAGCCCAATCCTGAAGGTTTAGCGGTTACTGGATGTCGCCAACATATCATTAGACAGACCTGCAAGTCTGACTTGCCAGGCCAAGAGGTGCTGCGCTAGCATCAAGCGCTGGTTATCAGTGGTCTGTGTGGAGCAGGTAGGTTCTGAGGAGATGCGGGGGAAGTGGTGAGGAGGGATTCTGGGGAAGGAGAAGAGTGGATGGGAAGCATGCTGGGGAAAGGGTGGGATGTGGACCCAGTGGAGCTCCAATCCTTTAGATCCAGAGTCTCTGTGAAAGGCTCTTCACTCTTACAAAGAGGCTTGTTTTCTGCACCAGCCTTTCAGAAACAAGCATTCCCCCATTGGAAGGCTACTTTGCTTATTCAGGAGAAGGGGATGAACATCTCCTCCTGAGAAAGCACTAGGCAGCCACCATCACTGCCAGCCAGCCTGCAGGATACAGTGAAAGCCATTTTGCTGCTGTAGTAATCCTGAGGCTGTAAGCAGCAAAGGATTGGGCTGCCCATATCCCAGAATAGAATATAAGAATGTTTTTAAATTGTATCAATCAAGGAAGAAATAGGTAAGCAAAGAACTCTAAGAAAAGGAAGCAGTTCCTTATTGGATCCTGTGACAGAAGCAGGCCTCTGTCAGTCTTGAAAGACTATGGTATCGTGGTCAGTGCTGCATACGCTGCATGGGAAGCACGAAAGCCTTGGTAGATTAGTCAGGAGGATAGGCTGTTACCCAAGCAGCAAATCCCCCATCTTCATGCCACTGAATTAGTCAAATGGAAAGGCAGAGCTGATACGATCGGATCCAGCTGGCGTCGCAGAGCTGGGCTAAGGACAGGAGCTCACCCTGTCTTGTGGGGCTGACATGGGTCTTGAACCCTGGCCTGCTGGTTAACAGGCACAGTGCCTTAACCACTTGTGCCATCCACAGCCCCTGTGACAGAATTCCCATGACAAAAATGTTCTCATTGAAATATTTTATGCAGTCCTTTTCATAATAGCCATTTCCAGAGAAACCACTGTAACTGTGCTTTATAGTCTTTAATTCCAAGAGAGAGGGAAGTAATCTCATTCATGGAGTTTCCGCCTGCTTTTTATCATAATAAAATTTGTACTGCTGAGTCTCCAGCATAAATCACCCGCTGGATCTGCACAACCTTTAACAGACTGAGCCTCCTGGCTCATTTCCAAAACTAGAAGCTTCCAGAAAGGATGTTGATAAAATTTATGTCCTTTCACTATTTTGAAAAAGTCCAATTAATTTTGGAAAATAGTGATCATTTCCTCTCAGACAAAGCTAAAAACAGTTTGAGTGTATACCATTTAAAAGTAGACAACTAGTCTAATTGTAACCAAATTTTCAGCCCCTCAAATCTTAAAGGCTGAATCTTTATAGGTCTGGGTCAGCTGAGAAGAAGCTTAAAGTATACACTGAAAAAGTCTAAAAAGAGAACACAAGTGTACACACATGCACACATACACACTTCAGATCAGTCTATCAAAATAAGTTTTCATTTCATCTAGCTATCATCATCAAGCCAAAGTATAACTAGCTGTGAGAATTAAGATGGAGTAAAGAGTGTTGGGGTCCAATCCTACACAACTTTCCAGCACTGCTGAAGCTGTACCAATAGTACTTGTGCTATATTCTATAGCAGAAGAGCAGTCACAGAGATCTCCTGAATGTAAAGGAAAGTTTGTATCCTTATCTCAGAGCAGTGCTGCAGCTGCATCAGTGCTGAAAAGTTGGATCGGACTGGGCCCTTATTCAATTCCCCTTGCTCCTGTAGGTTTTAAACCAGAGTTTAATAGGCAGCTAAGTCATTCTAAGTTTCACTTTCATCTAGTTTCAGGACTGTGAACACCTAATTAAAACAATTATCTTAGAAGCTTACATTCTTCTGCTGTAAAACTTGAAGTGCTTTGTTGACATTGTTCAGGGCATGGACTCTGGTTGATCCACGTTCTTTTGGCTTTATAAAGAAAAAAAGCAACACAGTTTTCAGTTACTAAAGAGAACAACCGAGATAAAAAGTTTTGCTTTCATAAATAATCATCACTTTCAGAAGAATGAAGTTAAAATGCAACGAACAAGTTTCTGAATCCTATTCCAAATCTTGCTAAGAGTAACCACATATTCATTTGCTTTACCCAAGCAAGATGTGCAGGTCTATGCAAATGCCCCCTCCATCTCGCTAATGGGCAAGCCCTGAAATTGTGCTTCCTTCACCTCCAGAATGTATTCCAAGGGCTGAGGAGGCTGCATGCACCTCTGTGCATGAAAGTGCTTATGAACTGGTTTGAACATCACTCTTTCTGTGTGTCAGAAAATGCTTATGAATGAACTCAAATCAGTTCATTAAGTTCATCTCTAATATACTAATTTGTGTAAATTTATTTAAATTTGAAATGTAAATCAATTCTGTATTCTGGTCCCATACACAGTGTCAGAGAGTTGATGTTACCTTCCTGTCAAAAAAACTGGACACCCCTCTTCTAGTCAGAGGCCAGAATTAAAAGATTACTACTTCAAGAACTCTTGGTAGAGTATACTTGACTGAAATAAAGTATTATATACAATTATACTTATACTGGGGTCCCTGTATATGCAGATCCCACATCTGTGGATTCACTAATCTGCTGATTAGACCACAGCACCCCTTGTATCACTCTTTTGGAGGCAAGGGGAACTCTGCCATCAGTGGCTTCTCTGAGCCTCCTAATACATTAAAAATTAAGTTAAATAAAACAATTTACAAAAAAACTGGAAGTCTTTTTTATTGTAAGTCTGAATCCAGCAGAGGCTGTGGACAGACATGCATGGCTCCACTGAATTATCAGATTCTAAGGATCCTTTTCATGGCCATGGAGGCATCTCCAGATAGCACTGGCTCTTCGTCTTAGAACCAAGGATGAGCACCACACTCTTACTATCAGTCACGACAAGCAGTACAGCCTGCTGACAAACCTTTCAATGATCCTTTTAACTCTGGCTACATACATGTTGAAACCCTGATATAATAAATCACAATTAAAGGCCTTTGAATCAACATGTTCATTTAACAGTTGTATCATAAGCAGTTCAGTATTCATATGAGTATTCAACATAAGCATAAGAAGTCCCACTATTATTGCTATGATTACAGCACAGCACTATAGGTTATCCTTCCCAATATAAAAGTGTTTTCCTTACTAGCTTATTCCCTGTGAGCCCTTCCAAGAGGTCCAACAGCTTCCGCCCATCTCGGAAATCTGTGAACATGTCCTTTATTGGAGGTTTTCCACACTGTAAAAGAGAAGAGTTTTAAGATCACTGCAAAATGCATTAGTGGTGAAGAACAGGCATCTTAGGGTACAATCCTATGCATGTCTATTCAGAAATAAGTCTCATTGTGTTCTATGGGACTCACTCTCAGGAAAGTGTGTTTAGGGTTGCAGCCTTATTTTGAAATCTTTTTTCCCCCAATTCAGTACTGAAAAAAGAATTCCACAAATATAAATTGTATCAACATACAGATCTTGGCCGCAATCTTAAAACTGCAGTTACGCCAGCATAAGTCCCGGCACAAGTACTATGCTGGCCTGGAGCTGTAACAAAAGTCCCATAAGACACTTCTGCCTCAAGGGTTAAGGCAAGTGCACAGAAATCCACTGGCCTTCCCACACCACCTTGGGAAGTTATGCTGGGTGAGTTATGGCAGCCTAAATTGCACGCTTTATTTCACAATGATTTGTTTCCAAAATGAGTGTGCCAACAAAGTGTGTCATTGTAGAGTATTCCATTCATCGATCAGTACCAAAAGAAGAGTTGTTCTAGCCATACTTTGTCCTGACCATACACCATATCCTATGTTGCTCACACTGAAGTTTCAAGTTACAGGACTACACTGTTATAAAACTATTTTTTGGTTCATCTTGCGAGATGTATTATGCACTTGAATATTCTTGTCAAGAGTTTCCATATCATGTGCCTAAGACATGAGAAATAGATGTGGGAAACCATTTACAAGGCAGAAAGGTCACACTGCAGGATAAAAACAGTTTCAGTAAATTAAATTCAGCATAGTTTGCCAGCATCTAAATTTAGAGGACCATCTTTTTTCAGATATGTGTTCACGTAGTAAAGAGAACTTTTGTTTTTTCTGTTTGTATTTCCATCATCCAAGGATGAAACAAAATACATGCTGTTCTGTCGTATTTACTTTGGTGAACGGCCTATGCTTCTAGTTTTTCAAAATAGTTTTTACAGTATTACTATAGGAAAAATTCCACAAGCAAAATAGATTGTTTCTAAAAATAAAGGTAAACAATAGTATCAACTATTATTTATATCAATCATGTCAAATTAAAAGAATAATTTTAAGATTAATCCCTAAAATACAGTGTACGGCTTTAAAAAAACTTACCCCCAAATCCAGAGTAACTACGGGAACACGTAAGAGACATTACTGCACCCCTAGTGAAAACCTATGGGAAATACCAATACTCTGGGTATTGGTATCCAGAGTAAATTGTTCTTACACCGAGGACTCCCTGTACAGCACTCCCAGTACTCCCTGTACTCCCTGTACAGGGAGTCTTACAGCAAGGACTCCCTGTAGTTACTCTGGATTTTGCCCTTAGCCTGCAACTGTAAACATCCTTTTTTAAATATTTCCATGGGAATTAAATAAACCTTCTGAGGACTAAAATACAAACTAGTCTAGTCTGATCTTTATAAGACGCAAAAAATCACTATTAGAGGCCTGTCAAAAATTTTAATCTATATATATATATATATATATATATATATATATATATATAAGGCATCTTCATCATCATCACTGACTCATCAACACCCAGCCAAAACCACCACGCCTATAAGCGTGAAATTTGATGAGGGTTTTCCTCCCAGGATGGAGGGATCCACTAAGAACCAGTTTTTGGAAATTCCAACCAGAAGGGGGTGAAAAGGGGCACAACGCGTTTTATAAAACTAATCATCATCGTTACTGACTCATCAACGCCCTGCCAAATCCGCCAGGCCTAGAAGCGTGAAATTGTGCATATGGAGGTGATGCGCATCAGCCATGGGGGACTGATGCGCATGAGAGGTGGATGTGCATGAGGGGATGTTGCGCATGAGAGGTGATGCACATTGGGGAGGCGATGTGCTTGGGGGATGATGCATATGGAGGGATGTTGTGCATGGAGGATTGTTGTGCATGGAGAGATTTTGCACATGTGGGTTCATGCGCACGGGGGTTTGATGTGCATGGGGGTGTGATGTGCATGGGGAAGGATGAGCATGAGGGACGAATGCACATGGCCAGATGATACGCATGGGATGGATGATGCACACGGGGGTGGATGAACATGGGGAATGTTGCGCATGGAGGTGTTGTGCATAAGACGTTATTACACATGAGGGGGTTTATGAGCATGGTGGGTTAATGTACGTGGGGGGCTGATGCGCACGGGGGGTTGATGTGCATGGGGGGGATGGTACTCAGTGGGGGGATGGCATACGGAGGAATTTTACTCCCACAAAGTGGGTACATTTTTGCTAGTGTTTCATAAAAACATATCCAAAAAGCTCAATCCATTGGAACAAATCACATTCTGTTAACGAGCCATGCACATACTAGGATGGGTCACAAATTTCATTTAATCTGAATATTAAGATAAATATTTAAAGCAACTAGTAATACAAAACACACATTACCATAGAAAATTAAACTCTGATACATATAAAATAATTTTAAAGTAACATTCAAAGAACACAAGTAGAACAGAGCTGGTACTTAGGTGTGATGAGACATCAGGTTAGCATATGGTTGGGAGGGAGGAAGAAGAATTAATAACTCAGTGTATCATCAGCCAATCACCTTGGGGGCTGGGGTAGTGGGGTGGGAGAGAGTATGGGGACTTGGGGGCAGAGTGACCTTATGTCCTTTTTTTCCAGGACAGGTCCATTTTTTCAGCCTTGTGTCCCGGATTGGGGGTAGCAAGTTTGACAGGGGTTCTGGGCAGATTCCAAAGATTGAAAGGGGATCCTGGGCTGAAATGGCCGAAGACCACTGCTCTACAGAACATTGTGCCAATGCTGGCTGTGAAGCTGGAAACAAATAAAGATGCTTTTTAGTAACAGTCAAAGTTCTGCTTTTGGACTTCTGGAGTGCCCTTAGGTATGCCGTTTCATCTCTGAGATAGTAGTATCCTTCCTTCTTAAAAAGCCTTCCAATTGTGGGGGATCATTTCTCTGTATTTTTTAACTTTTGTCCCTCACTAATACACACCCACTGTTATTTTTAAAAAATTCCTTTACACAGGCTAGTTCCAGTATCTCAACATCTGTTGCAGATACTTCAATTTTCCTCCTATCCAAGCAGCACTTCACAAAAATAAACTTGATTTTTTTTAAGATAAATAAAGCTTTTAAATGAAAGCTAGTGCCAAGTGTGATTTTATGTTGGTTGCTTCTAAGAAGCTTCTAACCTCCAAATCCAGAGTAACTACAGGAGCACGTCAGAGACTTTTCATGCACCTGTAATTACTGCACCTCCTAGTGAAAACCTATGGGAAATTCATATTGGAATCCAAAGTAAGTTGTTCTTACACTGGAGCAAGGACTCCCCATAGTTACTCTGGATTTTGCCCTATGATACTAAGATTCTTTGTAAACCTTTACATACATATTTGCTATTACTGTTACATTTGTAGAAAAAATCATGTGTTCTACATTAAACATTTGCATCTGAACTACAAAAAGCTACAGTTTGAGCATAATCTAAGCTATTCTGCTGCTATTGCATATGGTCATATATTGAGAGTCACACCTTTCCATTACATTATTTCAACTCCTAGGTTCCCTATCTTTCAACACCCAAGCAACTAATAAGACTATAGCTAATTATTTTAACAATAGCTCCAAAGTAATTTCCAACTTCAAAAGACATCACAAGTGATCTGCCTTTCTCTAAACTATCCACTGTGCTGAAACTTCAGGAAGAAGATAACCTTCCCTTGGGCTATGACCCACCTACTTCAAAGGGATTTTTTTCTTATGGAAATGGGAGAAAGTCTGAAAAGTGACATCTCAGTCATGTGAGATAGAAATAGATTTAACAGTCTTGTCTGTCAATAGTGATCATCATTTGCAGCTTTTCAAAAAAAACTGACCAATGTTTCCCTGCAATTTATACTGAATTAGATTTCGAATGCTAATTTATTTTTCATTTAGCATAACTTTTACAGGTAGTTTCCTAAATCCTTGTCTGTACAGTTCACAACTGATTTTGCTCTTATCAACTTTCAAAACATTAAGCAACACTCTTGGAACACTCCAAGTTTTACAGCAGTGGGAAATACACCAAGGGGAACCCATGAATAAAAACAGATATGTATTCACTGTTTGGATATACCCAGGTAATGTAACTTTCCCTACTTGAGTGGCCAAGGCAATCTGTAAACTGGCAGACAACAGTTGAAACATTTACTAAAAGGAGAAAAGTAAACACCAGGGGATCAAATACTAACTGATCTTGACTACCCCACTAAACTGAGTTCTTAAGGAAAGAGATCAGCTACATACACATTTGATGTAGAATTAATACAGAAATGGACCAGTAAAGAAAAAACTGTGTTTCATTCCACCTTCAGAACCAACAGACTTTGCCTCTGACAATGAATTAATGCTAACTAAATGCTAACTGAGGTTTGCTACCACTATAGTAACAGTTGCATAGAGTGCTGTATAACTAAAACTTTAACGATGCAAAATACTCAACTCCTGACAGTAAAAACTACAGTACTTTAAAATTAAATTTCCTTTTTACTGAAAATTTTATGTGAAACTGCAATGGAGTTAAAGTGCCAAAGCAATCACTGCTAATACAAAGAGGTGACAGTACCAAAGAGCACAAACCCTTTTGAGAGCCATACCCAAAATCTTTAAATAAAGTGTTTCCATCACTTGTGAAGCAACACTGTGAAGCAAGCACTGGTCCATAAAACTGCTATAAATAATGATGCTCTCAATTTCCCTGCATTTTATGTTTTATGTAAAAATATTCCATAAGCCTATTTTATTTTAATGTACACTTTCAAAAAGATGTGCAATGAATGCGCAGTTAAATTTCAAAAGTGATTATAACATCCAGTGTCTAAACCATAATACTTTTAACAAAGTCCTCATGCTTTCACAGTCATAACTTCATAGCTCTTAACAAAAGCAACATAAATCCATCCTTTGTCTCACTCCTGGAGATTTCTCTATCATCAGAATCCTAATGATCCCAGTACTAACTTCTGGGTATTAAATTTTATGCCACTAGAATTATATTTAACTAAAGAGAGTTTTCTCATTTAAAATCCTATTTCCTTATGTCTGGCAAAACATTATGAAGAGCTGTCCCTACACATAATCCTCTGTCTAGCCATTTTATCATGTCTATGAAGCCATTCAATCTCTTCTTCTAAAATACTGTTTTCATCAGTGCAAGTAGGTTAGCCATATTACTGCATCTAAGCAGCAACAACTCCAATTGCAATGTATGGATCATTTAGTTGACTTCCTCTACAGCTTAATTTTAGCAACTTTTATAGTAGCTTAGAAGCTAAATTAAAAGCTAAATTAAAGCTGACTTCAGACACAGATGACCAACTCTTTACCCACACAAAACCTATTACAATTTCAGCAGGGCCTGGTCTCTGTTACTTTTTAAAGGTTCTAATGATAGAGAATCTTAGCTATTCCTTCCGAGGTATATAGAACCATATGAATGCAGTCACTATCCCAAAGTATCTGTTTAATTCCTCCATACCTTAGAAAAACGAGCATTTATCCATTTTGTGAAGGTTTTCTTTTGTACATCGTTGTGCTCATCTAGAAAGGAACAGAATAAAGAAGTTAAAACAACCCTTTCTGTCACTAATTGACTTTTCCTTATTCACAGCATTAATTTATTTTCAATACTCTTTCAGTGTAAAACAGGGATGTCCAAACCCCAGTCTAGGGACCAAATGCAGCCCATGGCAAGACCCCTCCATCTAGCCTGTGGGAAAGCCTTCTAATGTCTCTAATATTTATATTTAATAAATTTTATTAAATATAAATATTTATATTTAAACTCACGTAAATTTATTCAAATTTGAAATGTAAATCATTTTTCTTATTTTCCACAACACACTGTCAGAGAGATGTGGCCCTCTTGCCAAGACGTTTTGACACCCCAGTCTAGAAGGACACTAAAAGTCACTTAAAGTTACATAAATCAATCTAAGCAATAGACAAAGTATACAACTAATGATGTCAATAAAAGATCAAGGCTGCAATTCTGAAGACACTTTCCAGTGAGTAAGACTCATTGAAAACAATAGGGATGACTTTTGAGTAGACATGGTTAGGATTATGCTCAAAAGCTATCACACACATACCCAGCAAAAGCTATTATTGCCACAGCTCAAAAAAGTTAACCTAAAGTGAGAGGTAGAAGATTTATTGATTGGACCAGTTGGACAAAATCTATTTCAGGGGAAAGGCATTTCCAAGTCACACAAAGTGCCTCTAAGATGGAAGGACAAGGAAGGAGTCAGTATAGTTGGCATATGTGCCTCTAATGTATTCTTTGTGTATTCTGGCCCCAGATTGCTTAGGGGCCTTACCACAAGTAGCTTCTCAGCTAGTCTGCAGCAGGAATAAATGAACTGCAGTTACAGTAAAATCTTGGATTGAGAGCATTTTACAAAACAAACATTTCTAATAAATATTCACCTGATATATATGCAATGTCTTGATAAACAAAAAAAAAAAATATTGGCTGGAATACAACTGGTTTTGGCACTCCACCAGCACCTGCTCTGTCTATGCATGTCTACTCTGAAGTACCATATATATTCAGGTATAAGCCTAGTTTTTGGGGCCCCCAAAAAATGAGTCAAAAATCCACCTCAGCTTATACAGAGGTCAGTAAAAAAAATTAAGAAAAATGTCGGGCGTGACCTCCAGTGCACGCCCTCAGAGGCTCTGCAGCCTCTCCAGCTGCTGGCGCTGGCTCTCCGGGCTGCAGAGGAAGCGCATGGCGGCAAGACATGGAGCCCACTGCAGTCAATAAGTTTTCCCAGTATTTGTGGTAAAATTAGGTGCCTTGGCTTATATGCTGGTCATCTTATACAGTAAGCTCATTACAGTCAATGTGACTCACTCCTATGTACAGGAGGCAATAGAAAGGAGCCCAAAAGACCTAGCCTTGCATGTCTACTCTAAAGTAAGCCCTATTATAATCAGTGGGACTCATGCCTATGTAAGGGGGGCAGATTGCAGCCTATGAGACCTGAGAGTCTAATAGCAGGTTAATTTTTCTTTTTCTTTATTATTTTGTATTACATAGATTACATTGTATTGTAATCATTTTTATATGAATATTTTGCACTGTGGAACAAGCTGTCTGACGCTGCAATCCTAAAGACACTTTCCTAGGAGTAAGACCCCTTGAACATAATGTGGCTTACTTCTGAGTAGACATGGTTGGGATTGTGCTCTGAGTTTCCATTATTTCTTATGAGAAGATTTGCTTTGAAATATAAGTGTTTTGGATTACAAACATGATTCTTGAACTATATTTGTAAAACAAAACTTACCACTGTACTATATATGTTTTGTTCAGAGATCTAGGTCAGTGGGGTTCTCAAGCATTTCTGCTCAGCACCCCATTTGGAGAATTACAATCTATCTGGGAGATCCTCACCCAACCCAGAAGTGATGTCATCAACCTGGAAGTTGCAATAATTGCTAATTTCTCTAAAACTCTGTCTTAGAGCTTAACCATGTCTACTCAAAAGTAGGCCCCATTGTGTTCAATGTGCCTTACTCCCAGGAAAATGTGTTTAGGATTGCAGCCTTAGTCGCTTTACTAAACAGTATTACCCCGATCATTAGAAAGGATATGGCACAGTAACATTTCTTGGAGAAACTTTTACTGGACACATTTCAGAGGTTAAACTGTTATTGCTATTACCCCCTTGCAAGTCACTAAGGTCAAAGTTTGAAAACTAGTTTTTTAAACTCTTAAATTGTTCTTTCATTTAATTTAAGAAAATGAAAATTTACACAAAGGAATTTAGCAACAGAAGAAAGAATTAGCCTGTGGGTTTTCAATTAAGATAGGAATGTAACTGAATGTAGCAGAATTACAAACTGCATTTGTTTGCCTTGGAGGAACACAGAAGGGAAAATTTTTCTGCTGTATATCCCTCAAATTCCTTCACACTCTCTTCCAGTTAAAGCATGAGAACTGAACCTCAACATTTATGGTATATCTCCTGTGTTTCAAGAAATCTATGAAGTGGTCATCATTAAATTAAAATATAAATATAAAATTTAAAAAATTATATTAAGAATAGCCTGCACAGTGCGCTCAGGCAAGCCAGGGTCTCCGGCTGGCAGCTGGGGGGAAGCTTGGGCTGGCAGGGAGGTCAGGGAAAGGGAGCAACAGAGGGAGGTCCCAGCACTGACTACCGTCTGGAGAGGCTTCTTCCTCCCTCCATCCCAGGAGCAGCTGCCTTAGAATCCTAGAGTTGAAAGGGACCTAGTAGGTCATCTAGTCCAACCCTCTGCCCGCAGCAGGAAATCCTCCTAGAGCAGGCATGTCCAACACAGGGCCCCGAGGGCCACATCTATGGGTTTTCTAAGACAAATGCGGCTCTCAAGCCTCTTGTTGGACATGCCTGTCCTAGAGCATCCCCAACAGGTGCTCGTCGAGCCTCTGCTTGAAAATCCCCAGTGAGGGAGAGTCCACCACCCCCTTGGCAATCTGTTCCACTGTCGAACCGCCCGAACCGTCAGGAATTTTTTCCGGATATCCAACCAGAATCTCCTCTCTTGCAGTTTGTACCCATTGGTTCTAGTTCTGCTTTCAGAAGCAGCTATGAACAAATGAGCCCCTTCCTCCATATGACAGCCCTTCAGGTATCTGAAGAGGGCAATCATGTCTCCTCTCAGCCTCCTCTTCTCCAGGCTGAACATCCCAAGTTCCTCCAACCTTTCCTTGTCAGGCTTCCATCCCACTGATCATTCAGCCCATCAAGACTCTACTGGGTGGCAGGAATGGCAAAGGAAGCTTACAGTATATCCTACGACTACTTCCCAACCCTTTTCCCATCAATATGGGCTTCTTGGACTTGTACTGGTGATTTAGTGGGCCTGAACCAAGCCTCCCCATTAGTCAGGTTCATGCTTTTACATGGAGTAAAGCATTAAATGTCCCCTTAGAAAAAGGAAGAGTGAAGCTTCATTTTGCAAAGCACTTTCATTTGCAAATGAAGAGGCAAGTCATGAGTGCAACAAGGAGAATCTGAAAACCGCAGGTTAGGGACAACACATCATTCTGGGAGCCACTGATATGGGGGGAGGCACCTGTACCTATGTGGTAGGGAGTCATTCCAAAGGTCCAGCTTTTTCCTTTTTACTATTAGACTCTTGGAGAAACTGATTTAAATATATTTACTGAGCAAATCTTGCTCCACATTAGCAGGCAGATAGAGGTTGAACCTCATACATATCCCATTTCACTCTTTGATATGTACAATAGATCAGAGCAGATATCTATCACCTAACCAAGCTTCTATTCAACCCTATGAATTAACTCTCAGCTGCGACACTAAACCCCAGAAATAAGTCCCCTGCTTAATTTACTCCCATGGGATTGGGCTCATAAATTCTGTTTGAAACCTAAGAGATCATCTACATATTTAAGACAACTTCAAATCATGGAAAGACAGCATTATATGGTGGCTATACTTCATGATAAAAGTATTGTACAGTAAAAGAAAAATGAAAGAAATCCAAATTCCAAAAGCAAAACACAGCCTACCTTTTGCACCCTGCTATAATCTTTCCTGCTAGTGATTATGGAACAAAACTAGCAGCCATTTTCCTTCAAGTTATTATTATTTGTCTCTAATCAACATATCTAATTAACCCAGTGTAGACTAGAATGAGATCAAGATCTTGAAGATAGCCCTCTTATTATTCTGGCTGATTACAAATGATTCATAGGCATAAGAAGTCAGTTTATCTAAGAAAAAAAACTCACCAGACAAGATTGAGCTGGAGGACAGACAATTCTGGAGAGAGCAAGTATGTCAGGACTTCAACAAGAGATTGCCATCAACATAGCACTCATACTAGAAACACAAATTCCAACCTTGGTATATTTGCCTTGCTTATCCAGGTGTAATTAAAGTAAAATTAAACAAGCATATGGCCACTGAAATTCTCTCTGGGTTTGCTGTAGCATATTAAATCACACTAAATACACATACGCATGTGACACATGTGCATTTAGTCTACATAAGTTTGTCAAAGAAGTAGAATGTGTGTACCTCTCTCTCACACACACGCATCCTTTATCTGAATCTGTTGTCCCATTGCATACTCACAGACATTCACACACAATATTCAAATAACTTGATTTTCATCCACTTGACTTTTATTGCTTTGCTCTTTCAGCCATTTTCAATTATAACCCCATTTAAAACCTGTGGTTTCCTCTTTTGTCTGATTTCATCCAAGCTTCCATGAATTCATCAGTGTTCTCAGTTTTATTTTTGTTTATTTAAATTTCACATGCACCACATACCATTTTTATTTTATGCTGGTCAAAATAAATTTGCAAGTCAGATAAGGCTATGTTTTAACATTCATCCATTTTCTAGTGTCATCTATGATATGGTCTCTAACCAAATAAAAGTGGAAGATAACTACTGTACACTGAAACACCGCTGATACACATTGTTCACATACCATACTCATTTTACTACCACTTCAATTATCAGTACATTGCCCCACACCAATACCTTGTGCACTGATTTTTTTAAGGAATGCTTCAAACATTTGTAAAAAAGTACATTTATCCACCACTGCCCCAAAATAACACCAGGCAAAGGTTGGGATTAATAGTGGGCCTCATATAATCACTGTAATTCTGCAGCAGGGAGATAAGGGATACTAGAACACACAACTCTGGGAATGCAGGTACCTTCCGGGGGAAACTATCCTAGCTGTTGGGGTAAACCGGGGTAAACCATCCAACTGCTCAGGCATCACAAGAGCAGTACTAGGCTAACCTCTGGGTGGATATCAGGTACCACCTCTCCACCTTTACCTGCGTGCTTTACACTGTGTGGCCAAATTAAATGGTGAACAATAAACTATCCAGCCCAAAGTTCAGGGTAGGCAAAAAAAAGGCTGGTGCCTGAGTGCCAACTGTGTCACCAGCTAAAAATTCCTACTCAGCCTCTCAACAACCAGATAATCTCGGACTCAGCAAAGGGAAGGAGGATGGAAAGCCAGACTGAGCTGACCTGAGCTCTGCAAGGAGAAACACACCAGGCTGAGCTCAGCATCACCCCCCTCAGGCCTGTCAGAGCTGGCCACCTGAGGTTGTCTGCATGAGACAGGTGTCTGCCAAATCATGCTAGTGCCTTAAAGCACCAGCATCCATTAATTTCAACAAATTCATTCATTCGAGCAGCTTCATTCATAACCAAATAGTTACAGAAAAGATACAGCCTACATTTTATGTTTTCTTCTTTTGTCAAGTATATCTGATTTGTAGGAATAGGTATCAATCAATAAGAACTACATGTTTCTTCCAGATCTATGGGCTTTAACGTGATGGTTTATTCATTTTCTCTTAGCAACCAAAAGTATCATCCAAGACCGCTCTTCACCACTGCAAACAGTTATATAGCCACAAAAGCATATCAGCCAGCTGATGAAGAAATGTGATTCTCTCCCTAAGCATCCTATGGTTCTACATCAAACAGTCATGCTCTAGCAGAGAGATAATTATATTTTCAACCTCACAAAACCCCAAACCCCACAGGACTCTCTTGTTCTGTTATTTGATTCTCCAATTAAAGATTCAATTATGTAGAAGAACAAACCAGGCAGTCAAATGCTGCTCTCAAAGAAGGAAGAATTCTTTCAATTCTGGATCAATACTACCAAAGAATGACAGACGAGAGGAGGTGACAGAGGTTCCTGGCTGGCAACATCCCCATGCCTGACTAGGGGTGGTGGTGGAGGAGAAGGACAGTTCAGGTATGCCAGGGATTGCACTGAGCCCAACTTCTCTCATTCCCTAGTTGCAGCTGGAAGGCAATCTGCTCTGCAGCCATTAAAGGATCCATCCATCCAAGGGAAAGTAAAGCTACCAGGGTGCATGTCCTGTCCTCTACTCCCCCCCCCCCAACCAGGCATGAGGATCTTGCCAGCCAGGGAAGCCTATCCTGGCCCCCAGCCTGCCTTGTATGTAAGTGCCTGGGCAGGGCCAGAGCAATTGCCACGTGCCCTCCGGAGATGGGCAAAGGCAGGGTTTCTCCCTCCCCTGTTCTTGCAACTGCTCAGGGAGGGAGGGAGGGAGGGAGGGGTGAAGAATGAGGGTGCATCTCCCCTTTCTTCCTTTCCATTTCCACTTCTAGGGAGAAGGCTTTGGAGAAGCTGGAGAAAGGACTGCCCACTCCCTGGTACCCCAATATATTACCAGATTCACGCAAATGTAAGGCAACCATGAATATAATGCACACCCACTATTTTAAAGATGAATTTGGCTGTAAATGTGCACCTTACATTCTAGTAAATATGGCATATCAAATGAAGTGTTGCTCACTCACTGACTCACAGATCAATGCCCAGCCAAAACTGCTGAACCTAAAATCCCTGCTAACCGAGCAAGAGGCACTCTTTCAAGTGGGTGTTCCTCTTTTATTTAGTAGGGGGAGAGTAACTGGCCCTCCACAACCCACCAATGTCTGTTCATGTGGCTTCTGCTGGTGTTCTTTTTTGCATTTTAGATTATGAACCCTTTTGGGACAGGGACCCATTAGCTATTAATTAGCTATTATTATTTTTCCATTTTCTTTGTAAACCGCTTTGTGAACTGTTACTTGAAAAGCGGTATAGAAATACTGTAGATAGATAGATAGATAGAAGTAGGAAATTTGGGAAGGGCATTCCTTCAGTAATATAGGCACAACTAAGAACCAATTTTTAAAAATTCAAACCTGAATTTGGTGAAATAGGTGCAACATGTTTTCATCCTTATACTTAACACTGAAGAATCACATAGTCATTAATGCCCAAGCCCCAACCCCTGCAACTAGAAGCATGAAATTTGGGAAGCATATTCCTTCTCTGATGTAAGGACCCTCTAAGAACTAATTTGGTGCCCAGTGCTTCCCAATGGTGTCAGATGCCCAATAGGGATGCCTGGTGCCCAGTAGGGATGTACAGTGCCCAATGGTGCCCACTGCTTAGTGGTACCTGGTGGTGCCCACTGATGCCCCCAAGTGCCCAGTGGCAGTCAATGTCCATCGTTGCCTGCCACACAGTGCCCAGCCACACCCACCATCGTCCAACCATGCCCACCGGTGTCCAAAAATATGGTGGGTAAATTCAGCTAATACATATTAGCTGCCTAGAAGCATGAAATATGGGAAGGAAGCGTGTTCCTTCCGTGATGGAGGCACCCACTAAGAACCAGTTTTCAGAAATTACAACCAGAAGGGGGTGAAAAGGAATGCAATGCCTTTTCTTCCCTACACTTTCCATTGAAGAATCCCTGACTGAGGGACGCTCTGCCCCAACTGCTGGACCTAGAAGCATGACATTCGAGGAGGTTGATTCTTCTATGATGGGAACACCCACCATGAACCGATTTCAAGAAATTTAACCCCTAAGGGTCTGAAAAGGAGTGCAATGCATTTTCGGGCTATACTTAACATTGAAGTTTGACTGATAAACATCCAGCTGATACACTGGGAGGGAGGATGCAGAGGATGATTGTATGCATGGGGGGATGGTGCACATGGAGGGATGGGGAAAATGGGGGGATTTTATTCCCACAACGTGGGAATGTTTTCACTAGTACAGACTAAAGTTCAACACAAATTAGCAAACAAAAACCTGGGAAGTGTTCAAGGAAAATCAAAAAAGTTATAATTTAACTTCAAAGACATCCAGCTTTTAAGGTGGTTTCCCCCCATCATAATACTGATAAGGTGGTTTCCCCCCATCGTAAACTGATAATATATTAGGATGGACATGCCTAATATACTGCCTACAGAAAATTCTATCCCACTGGACTTTACCAGGAACATATGTAGTATAGCACATACCTGAGAAGACAAACACTGTTAGATTTAAGATAGAAAACAGATTTATAGGTGACAAGCCAGTTCCACAGAAGCATAGCCATGGGGAATCCTTCTCTCCCTGGAGGTATTCCAGACCCTTCTCTGAATTTTCTATGTTCATTAGTGACAAAAAGCATTTTTCTAACTCTTGTGGAGACAAGCATGAATCAAATTTTTCAATATGTAGTATGTCTACTCCTGCATTCCAGTATTTTGTCCATTGCATGTAAGAACCACAGAGACAACTGTCATGTACTTGAAGCAAGGAGAGCTCTGGAAGGTGCTCTGAGGGCCAGGGAGGCTACACACACCAGTTTTCTCTCTGTGTGCAAAACGTGTTTATGATCTGGTTTGTAGATTACCTCACACGTGTGTTATAGTGTTTATGAACTGGTTTCAATTCATTCATATAAGTTCTGTCTCTAATACTCCTTTACATAAATTTATGTAAACGTGATCAAATTTGATATGTAGCTCAAGTCTTTTTCTTGGCCTCCAACAGTATCAGAGAGATGATGTAGCCTTAATCCAAAAAAGTTTGCACATTCCTGGTATAACAGAATGTAAGAAGAGCTTGGCTAGATCAGACCGAAGATCTTTCAAGTTGAGCATTGTGTTAAGGTAGAAAAACAGATTTATATGAGATAAGCCAGTTCTACAGAAATATAGCCATAAGGGCTCCTTCTCTCCCTAGAGGTTCCCAATCCTCTCCTTCTCTGAATTTTCCGTGTTCAGTGTAGCTCCCACTACCAATATTCGGTAATATATTGGCTTTGAACATCTAAGTTCCATTTAGCCAACAGGGTTGATGGCTACTGACAGCCATAAAAGCCACAAATTGATCTAGCACCTTTCCAAATAGAAGCAAAGCTAGCTGAGCTTTCATGATTTTGCTGTGAACTTGCTCTCAAACTGACTCTACAAATCATCTTGACTTATTTCACATGCTTATTACCATCTAACATCATTTTCAAAAAATATACATACAATGTACAGGTTGATCCAAAATAAAAATTCAGACCTAGGATAGCTGTTCTTGAATACCAATGCAAAATCATCAGGCTGATTTAAAACTAAAACCATGTCAGTTAAGTACCAGGCCCAGTGCTAGCAGTGGAGAACACACAGTCATTAGGGATAGCTGAAGCCCATCAGGTGACAATGCAGCATCTGGCAGACAGATAGAGGGCAGAACAAGGGAAAGACAACAGAGAGGACCTGGGACAAGAGAACAGCTGAGTTCTGCCCTATCCCAAACTCTATATCAGGTTGAAAAGCCTGGCATGGATTCAAGTCACAATCATAGACTTGATTGTGAGGCTTAGAGTTTCTCCCAAGACATGGGAGCAAAAATCTTTTTTCCCAGAGGAGACTCCAGGCAGCTTCCCAGCACCCAATGGATACAACAGTAGCCACTCTGGTGCTGTCATCTCATCAGGCACTGGGAAAATTATGATTGGGTTGCGCAATCACTACCACATCCCCAACCACAACCACAGAGCAACCGCATGCTTCTTTTGACATTGTTTCCTGATTTCTATGTACAATCTGTGACAAAACTGAGCCTAGATGAAAAGACATTTAGTTTAAGTAGATTGACCAGTCTACCAAAGATGTACAGGGTGATTAAAAATGAATGGGACAAAAAGGCAAGCAAACTTTTGGTTTTTTGTCCCATTCATTTTGAATCACCCTGGACAATGAAATAGGAGCAGGGAAACAGAGAAAAAAAGGGCAAAAAGAACCAAGCCACCAGTGCTTGGACCTGCCTTTGTAAAATAATTGACCTTGAAACCTAAGACTATTGACATTACTGATACCTCAAAATAATAAGAGTAGGTCTTTAGACTCACTCGTCAACCCCGGCAATTTCCTTTCTGAGTACCACATGCTTGGATTACAGAATTTTCTTGTTCTTTGTTTTCACCTGTTGATCACTCAGGAAAGAAGCATTTAAAACATTGTGCTCTTGCAAGAAAACTAATTAAAGGCCTATATATAATAAGGATGTATCAAGAGTACCTAGGGATGTATAAATAAGGGATGTATAAACATACCAAGAAGTTCCTTATCTCAGGATGCAGCATTTATCAAAATAAGCAAGTGCTTTCTTAAAATGCAGTAAGTTCTCCCCTCCCCGACCCCTAGCAGTATGAACTGCAAACTACTGAGGTCAAAATTGTCTTTGGAATTTGAACTGAAAACTGTAGAGGAATGTGGGATTTTCATTACTAAAGTATGATACAGGTTGAAGGAAGTATATATATATACACTGTATACTGAACACATTCTTTAAGGTGTTAATAAATAAGTTATAAGAGGAGCAGGAAATAAAATTCTTGGAAGACCCCTAAAATATCCTGTTTTCCTTATATCAGGAGAAAGTGACTCCAGCTGCTGTCCACGTCTGAAAAATAGTTTGAATTCACATACAGGTGAATATCATAGGTGCAATATCATGCTCAATATGCAAACCAACTTTTATATCGGTACCTCCATGTTCAAGAGACGTAAAGTAGTACCTTAGTTTATGAGCATAATCCGTTCCAGAAACATGATTGTAATCCAAATGCTCATACATCAAAGTGAGTATTCCCATAAGAAATGATGTAAATTCAAACAATTTGTTCCACAGCCCCAGCTGGGATCTGGGATTAGGAGATCTGGCATCTCCGTTTACTTCATCTGTCCCAGGGGTTCCGGCAGGTGCGCACACCTCCTGCCGCTCTCTCATGGCCACCCCAGGGCTTCAGGCTGGCGCGCATGCCTCTCGCTGCCCTTGCACGGCCGCCCCAGCCACCAAGGGCTTGAGGCTGGCATGCGTGCCTCCTGCCGCTCTCTCACGGCCACCCCAGCTGCCAGGGGCTTACTTCTGAGTAGACAAGCAGAGAGGCTATTAAGGCAAGCAGGACTATTAAGGCCACCCTACCATCCACACTTTCCTGGGAGTAAGCCCCATGGACTCTAATGGGCCTTACTCTTGAATAGACATGCATAGGGTTGGGCAAAATTCCTGAACAGCAAGCCCAAAATTGAGGTGAACTTGTGTTTGTGTGTGTGTGTAAAAATACATGGGTGTGTGAGAGAGAGAGAGAGAGTGCATGGTGTGTGTCAGTGCATGTCACTGACATTCCTTGTGTTGCTGCAAATTGCTTTGAGGGTGTCTTACAATTACATGTCTTAAGTCTGACATGTAAAACATGTTGTAGAAAAATATGTTTGTTACTGGAAACTGCTTTGAGGGCATCTTGCATGTCTGGGTGAGAATCAGGCATGTTAAAAGGTTTTCAATTTCAAAAGTGTTGAAATTAAATACAGGAAAGCAATACAAGCATTTTTGCTTCATTTTAACATGTCCTACATTTTTTTAAATGTCCTACATTTTTTACATTTTTTAAATGTAAAATTTTTTTTACATTGTCCTACATAAGTCCTCTCACTCTCCGGCCCCTGACAGTGTCTGAGGGACAGTGAACCAGCCCCCTGTATAAAAAGCTTTAGGACCCCTAATATAGCTGGTTTCCCCCTTCCCTCCCTCATTAAGGGCCAAAGACTAGTAAGTGGCCTTGGACAAGTCATTATCTCTCAGCCTACCTAATTTATAAGGGCTATTAGAAGGCCTCTCCAAGATCTACAAGGGAGGACAAGTTCCACTGTAACAATAATGAAATTTCAACCCTTTCATTGAGATGAACTGTACACTACCCTGCATCTGCACTGCAGGATAAGATCAAAGGACACTGTCTGCTAGGCTGGGTGTCTGCTGACTTGCTTCTACAACAGCATTCTTGACAGCATTAATCTGGTCCCAAATCTTTACTGCAGTCCCAGGAAAGCCCCGTAAACTGCTTTAACTGTGGAGTGATCATGAGAAGTAAAGAAAGATCACTTTAACAAGAAAAGCATTTTGTGCCCTATATAGTTTTTAAAAAGTACAAGATAATGGATAATAATATACATGTATTAAAAATCCATAATAGAGAACTTCAGATTCCCCCACCTCTAACAGACTTCAGGCATAAAAGCAACTCAATTTTAATTCCTTTTTTTTAAAAAAGAGCACAAACTAATTAACCAAGATGAATAAATTCAGATAGAGGGTGGCAAATAAGTTTTTTAAACATTCCCAGTTTTTTAAAATAACTTTTAAAAATATTTCCTTTTCTAGATATTCTCTTCCCTCGCCATTTTTTGTTCAATTCTGTATTTTATGTCTGAACACACAAAATACTGAATACACAAAAATTTCCTTTTCTAGATATTTTCTTCCCTCGCCATTTTTTGTTCAATTCTGTATTTTATGTCTGAACACACATCTGGTAAGTTTTGACTTACCCCCCACAGGTATTTAGAAAGTCATCTTTTCCTTTAGTCATAGATGAAATTGCATAATGAAATGCTGTTAACTGGCTGATTACATTCCATGGGGAGAAATGCTGCTTAAACTGCAATCCTAAACATACTTTGCTAGAACACAAAAGGAGAGGAACTACATACATCACACTGCGCTCCTCAGAGGATTGGAGGGATGAATAGTGGTGTTCTCAAGATGGTTGCACTTCTCTGTAAGTCTCATCTCAAATTGCCCCTTCTCCCCATATGTCAATCTGATAGACATTTAGCTAACTACTATAATAAGTTTCATGGTCACCATAAAAAGGATGCTATTCTTTAGCAAGTTGAATAAATCCATGTTAGCCAGAACTGCTATCTCTGGTATCAGCATAGATTTCATTAAATAGAAGACCTATCCAGCTCCAGATAAAGAACCTTAAATTTACTGAAATATGATTTGCATTCCATAGCTTTATTTAGATACTAGCAAAAACGTATCCATGTTGCAGGAGTAAAATTCCCCCATACGCCATCCCCCCACTGCACATCAACACCCCATACACATCATTTCCCCCCATGCACATCGTTTCTCCCCCCCCCATGCGCAGCATCCTCCCCAGTGCAACCCCTCCCTCTGAAAAACATCACCCCAGTGCACCAGGCACCAAGCACCAAATTGGCTGGATGTTGTTCAGTCTTCCATGTTAAGTATAGGACAAAAACATGTTGCCTTTTCAGCCCCTTAATGGTTAAATTTCTCCACACTGGTTCTTGCTGGGTGTTGATGTCACAGAAGGAACACCCTCTCCAAATTTCATGCTTCTAGGTCCAGGGGTTGGGGCAGAGCATCACTTGGGGATTCTTCAATAGAAAGTATAGAGAGGAAAACACGCTGCAACCCATTGCTCCCCCTTCTGGTTGGAATTTCTGAAAACTGGTTCTTAGTGGGTGACTCTGTCACAGAGGTGTCATTGTGGGTGGCGCTAGTGGCTAAGACACTGTGCCTGTTAACCAGCAGGCCAGGGTTCGAGACCCGGGTCGGCCCCACAAGACAGGGTGAGCTCCTGTCCTTAGCCCAGCTCTGCAAAGCCAGCTGGATCCAATCGTATGGGTTCTGCCTTTCCATTGGACTAATTCAGTGGCATGGAGAGGGGGGATTTGCTGCTTGGGTAACAGCCTATCCGCCATAACAATCCAACCCAGGCTTTCGTGCTTCACATGTAGCATATGCAGCGCTGAGCACAATACCATAGTCTTTCAAGACTGATGGAGGCCTGCTTTGTCACAGAAGGAACATCCTCCCCAAATTTCATGCTTCTAGGCCCAGCGGTTTTGGCTTGGGGTTGATGAGTGAGTCAGTGACTTTTCAGTTTTATATATACAGTATAGACAACGTGAGTATTTGGCTAAAATTTACTTTCTAGGCTAATCTCTTCAGTGTCTCAAACTTTGCTAATAAAAACTATATTTTGTCACATAATTCTAAAAAAATTATCTTGAAGATAACTAATTTCCTTTTCTCACCTTCCTTCTCCCATTTCTGACATCATTTGAAACTTGATTGGCCTCAAGTGGTACATTAGACATTTTTCTTATTAAAGGGGTTAAATATTAACTATCTCTGATAAACTCTGTTCACTGAGTCAGTCATCTGGCCAACAGTCTTAGGTTTAATGAACTGCATTAAACTTCAGCCACATACTATATCATTCATATGGACAGGACTTCAGGCCACCGGTAATGCAAAAGAAAAAATTGTTTAACAAAAATATGCTTTTCCACATGTATCAATGAGGAGGGTTGAGCCTCCTTTAGAATAAGATGGGATACAAATAATGTTCAACTACATCTTTCGTAACAAAAATGTATGTTTAATAATTACAAAATGACACAATGTTCTTAAACTTTTGGTGGTCAGGATTTTTGAGAGAAAGATCTTGAATTTTTTTTCACTGAAGGATTTTTAGGGTCCTCAGATCAAAAGAAATTTCACTTAAAAGTTCAACACAGAACGTCCTGAACATTTGGATAATGACTCATCTCCTTCCTCTCCAACACAATTACAGTTTTGTTTCCATTGGGCTGATCTTATGATAAACCGCTATCTGGCTTGGTTTTTTGAATCACTTGGTCAGATAGTCACTGTACACAATACACTAGCTGGCCTCCATCCACCTTAACAGACACGTCAAGACAACACTTTCAGGAAGAAAAAGTAAGTCAGGAAACATGCTATAGCCTCCAGCAAAAGGTCAAACTACCTCAGCAGAAATGTAAAAAACAGGAGAAACTAAACTGGATCCAACTTCTTTATATTTATAATTACTTTATATTTTTATATTAATTAATTAATTATAATTATATTTATAATTACTTTATATTTGTAATTACTGTAGTTACAAAATTTTAAATGGCCTGTTCAACATTTTACATTTCATTTCAATTATGCTCCGGTCTCCCAACACCAAATCCATATTCTGTAGCAGCCTATGAAATAGGAAGAATCCAAATGAATATAGAATATGTAGCCAAATAAGTAAACGGAGAGGCAATCTTTGGAGAATTAATAATTGCTTGGTTTGCTTTCCATTTCTTAAGTGCAGTACACAAGCATCACAATAAATTTGAAGCACAGCTTTGCAACAATCAGCTGTAACAACAACTTCATTATTAGATTTTTCCTACTTTTTTCTTATAAAGCTAAACAATGGTAGGGAAAATCAGAAGTACACAAAAAATTGGTTTTTTATAACCAAGTCTATGCCTTCACTGCACTTTTAAACAAATTATCAAGCCTAACTGATACAATTGATAACAAAAGGGCCCTAGAGACTCCTTCTTAGTCCAGCTACTTGCAATTCCTTTAACTGAAGATGTCAAAGATTGAACATGGACCATCATATATAGAGCATGCTCATAAAGGTGCAAAGCATTCCCTTACTACAGCATTTCAAAGGATTCCTATGTTGTTTAATCCAACTAAAATCATGTATGCAACTGTAGATATAAGAACATTTCCTTCATATAAAATGAGATATTTAAAATAGAATACAATTGCTATAAACTGTGACTCAATCATCTACACCACTTTTCTTCTCAGTAAACAAAGGACCACATTTGTGACTGTATGTATGTATGCTGTATGTATACTGTCTGTATGTGACTGTATGTATTTGTGACTGTATGCATGTATGATGTAGGAATATTGTCACAAATAATAAAGTATTGCACAAGTTAAGTTTGAGTTTTCCTGACATGGAAAAAAATCATATAAATATACATTCAAGGAACAAAGGCTTTGACACCTTACAGTGAGATTTCAAGCAACTCCACTGGACTGAAAGCAACATTTTTAAAAGTTTTGTCATCATTAACATCACAGCCTGGTTTTACTTATTTTTCTGTGCTATTTTACAGGAGGGGATACACCTCTGCATGCTTCTTCACTTTTTCTTCAACACTTAAGCTTACTGAAACATTAGCATTCCCTTTCCATTTAAGAGACTTTCCCCCAGATAACCATAGAAAGAAGTGATGAGAGAATGAAACAAATTTCCATTTCAGTAGTTAGTCAGTTGAAAGTTATAAACATTAGATGTGGTTTAAAGCACACTTCCTTAACCCTGTGTTGTAACCAAGATTTAATGCGTCAGTAATTCTGATGCATTGATCCCAAGAGAATCGTAACAATACAACACAGGGAGTGTTAAGCATACAACAATTTCCAAGTTAAAAAAAATTAACACTTCAGCGAAAACGTTCTTCATTGAAACTATGCACTTGCACCTTAGTGACAGTGTAAAACTCAGAAGCAAAAGAAACTATCCAAGTATAGCCAGCAAATTAAGTAACTTTACTGCCTTGCAAGAATCAGCTCTTTGGCAGGGAGGGGAAAATCTGTATGGGAACAAAAGCATTAGGATTTATTATTACCAGTGATGGGCTTCAAAGAAATTAAGAACCGGTTCTCTGCCCATCTGGCAGCCACTTTTAAATGGCTATTTTTAAACTTTATATGTCCTATCTCTTGTTAACAACCGGTTCTATAGAGTAGGTGCGAACCTGCTGGAGCCCACCACTAATTATTACCCCTAGTTCGCTAGATCTGCATTTTATTGCTATGAACTGACTGATTACAAAGATGCTGCAAAACAACTTTACAGAACCATTTTGCAGAAATCCATCTGTAAACAGAGAAAAATAATTCATCATGCAGTCTAAACCTAACTTGCACTAGAACAGGGAGACCAGCTGGCCTGGCCTGTAGCCGTCATGAGGCTGGGCCAAAAGCAGCTCAGCCTGGGGCAAGGACAATTCATTCTCCTTACTATAGGTAAAGCCACCACAGCCCCATGATGTACTTGAATCTACGACACCTCAATAGGCACCCTAGATCTGACCAGTCCAAACCTGCTCCAAGCTTCCCAGGAATGTGGTTAGGGTTTAACATACGGTATGTGCCAGATTCCTGGCTCCAGCTATACCTTTTTATCAGGTTTCAAATTTGACTATAAATCTAGGTTAGCTAGAATTACGGTATTAGGCAAAGTATTAGGCAAACTAGAAATTTCAATGTGCAAGACAAATATTTTTGTACACTCTCATTTTTGTGCAACTACTATCCATGTAGGGTCCTTGTAAGAAAAATAAAGTAGACATCTCTCTGTGTGGATTTCACTTATCTGCTAAATTCACAAATCCACTAAGGCTGCAATCCTAAAGACACTTTCCTGGATGTAAGACCCACTGAACACAATGGGGCTTACTTTTGAGCAGACATGGTTAGGATTGTGCTCTAAATCTACTTTTCCATCTCCACCTCAGATATGAACTGAAGGAATCAACAGATGCCTCAAGACTGCAAATTTTAATACACCAGTATTCAAAGCTTAAAAACAACAACACTGGATTTACTAAGTTACAAATAAAAACATTACAAATAAGTAAACACAGTGGCCAAATTTTGGCCATATTTTGCAATTTATACATAAGGAGATTACCCCCCCTTTAAGAATGTCTCAGGCAATCACAGATCTCTAACTTAAAGGTGATGGGAAATCATTCTTCCTGTTTTGCTTAATTCAACAGTTCATTAACTACCACTGCAGCACTGAGAACAGTTATCAAGCTGTACATACCACTGGCCTAGAGCTGAAGTCTATTTCCCCTTTCAGGCAAGGTTAAAAAAAAATACTGTATAAAAAACCAATAAAACCTCACCAGAAAAGATCAGAGAATCAGAAAAGAGGAATTAGATTCTTCTGAAAAATCACCCTTACACATACAGGTGGGCTGACTATATTGGGGGTTCCAGTTCCTGAACACCCACAGATGTCTAAATCTCCAGATGATGAAGTTTGTTGATGGTGCATCTAAGAACTGGAAGTCATTATTTTTGGCCTGACTTCCATGTAAGTTTTCCCCATTCGGGAATGAGCGTTTATACAAACCAATTTCAGAAATTCATCAGAGACTTTGGGTGCAATCCTAACTTAGGCCGGCGCAACACATTGGTCTTCTTGTTCCTGTGGTGATGTAGAGAGGCAAGCGCATGTCAGTGCACTGGTCCAACCTACCCCCAGGATGCTTACTGAATGGGGCTGTTTGGGGTAGCACGACCCAAATGAGGCAGGTTCACATCACACCACCGTCAAAATATTTGCAGTGCTTACTTATATGTTTCTATAGACTCTCAAATGTGCTGGTTATTATCTCTAAAGCTCTTAATGATTTGGATACAAAAGGAACAACTATAAAAATGTAAAGGTGTTGGAGCGTATATTTCTTCAGTTGCATTTTCATAGTCCCTGCCTCCTGGTTTATCAGGCAGCAGCTCATGGCTATGCACAATTGGTGGATGTGTAGGCTCCTGGAGCATGATGCAACTAAAGTTCACAGCAAATAGCAGCTGCTGGAAGTCCCACCAGCAAGCAGTTGGCTGGCCACCAGCCCCTTCAAGCCCTAGCAACAGCAGCATGAGGAACTAGTATCCTAATTCAGCTCTGACCTGGGCTGTAAACAAGCCTGCAAGAACGGCTGTTCATTAGATCAGTTACAAGCCAAGTCAAATCCCACCACAGGAACTGGACTTGGAAAGGAAAGAGGAAGTAAATAGTGACGGCAATGGAATTCATGCATGCTACAGAGTTAAGGGCTTGAAGCAGGTGTATGCCTTCTTCAGATACTAAGCATTTGAATTGGCACAGTGCGACATATGAATATTTTTAAGGTGACAAAATTAAACGGGAGGTTTAAAATGCACCATATTTTAATTTTAAATCCCAGATCATTTTAAAGTATTTTTTTATTTATACATTATTTGCCCATCATTACAGCTGACTTTACATTTATTTAGCTGGTTGGAATAATTAATTTACTATAGTATTATTAACTACTCAAGAGATTTGAAGCCTTCTATATCTGACAGGTCCAACCCTAGGGGGACTTTTGCTGACAGAATGCGCATGCAACTACAACTTTATAGATCTTTGAAACCAAACTAAAAACCAGGCAGCCATAGTTGTTTAGCCACATGCCTTCCGCATTCATATCTAAAACACCAACCTCCTCTTCACAACATAGTGTGCATACAGTTGCAGAGGATCCATTTCTATACCAGAGATTAAACTAGGAGGCAAGTGCTAAGGTGAGGAGGAAGAGGGGTTTAGCTCCTCTCATCTACACCAACTACCTGCTATAAAAAGCAGAACCCTCTCTCTACACCTATTTCATATGGCAGTTGGTGCGCACTCGTGCTCCGACTGTTTTACCCCCTTCCCAGCTGGAGAGCAAGCAGGGAGGGACAGGCAGCGGCAGCCCACTGGGGGCCAAAAGGGGCAGTGCCAGAGAGGCCGCCTCAGGTTGTGCACAGCCTAGAGCTTCAGCTGGGTTCAGTGTGGCATTCCCTTCATTCCTCCCTGTATATAGCTTATGATTAGCTGGTCACTTTTGGGCCAAGTAGGAATTTTTGAGGTCCCTGATTGGCTTTGGTAGAGCTCTTTTTCGCCTACCTTAAGCTGTACGGAGGATGGGTTAAATAACTTGGTCACTTTATGGCAGGTGTCACGTGGGGTTAAGCAGGATAGGCTTCGGTGTTCAGCCTGAGGTAGCAAGGGTCAGGGTAAACAAGAGCAGACCTACTCGGCTCAAGATACAGACTGGATAGCCCTTGGCCTGGAAATTAGGCGAGGTCAACTGGGCAACTGGTTGGCCAAGCATCCAGCTACCTTGACCTTCAGATTGACGAAAGATATCCTTTAGTGGTTTAAGGTTGGCCCCGAGTCAGACTTGTTTGCCCTTCTATTTTTGTAGCTACCCGCACAACATTAGAAAGCAGTTCCTAATTTTGCTATATTGATTGTTGTAATAATTAGTTAATAAAGTGGCCCTTAATCCAAGTCTGTCTCTGCTGTTTCATTCTCGTCAGTGGGGGGTAAATAGAATTTGACCTCCTGCAGATTCTGAACCTACAGTGGAGGGCCTCCCAGTTGCAACCAGAAACACAATTTAGGAAAAACAAGGTGCCTTTTCAACACCTTGGAGGACCTTACAACATTTCTAGACATAAACAGAAATCACTTCCAATAGCATCCAGAGATCCTCTGGACCCAACCAATAAATTCAATTGTCTGCAGCGGGTACAGAAATTGATTCTCCCTGAGATACCAAAGTCCAACAGAAACCTTGGGGAAACAAAGCAAACATATGAAAACACGTCTGACTCTTATGCTTTAGGGCCATTTTGACCCTAAAAGAGAAGCATATGTAAGTATTCACACAAGTTTATCTGCAATCCCAGCAGCTTTAAAAATAAATAACAAAGAATGGATTAAGTTGCAAGTATTTGTTTTATGTAGTCAGTATAATTTGATCCCACTTCATTTACATACTTTGAGATGGCTTGCATTTGAAAGCTGATTTTGTCTTTTTGAGTATCCTGAAACAGCAACAAACGAAATGGGAAAGAAGCAGGACAATTCAGACCAGGTATCCAATGACAGACTGATGTAAAGGGCAAGTGGATTTTGGGCTTAGTAGTGAACCAAAGTTAGCTAAAAGTGTACCCAGAATGTTTTGGCCTCTAGAAGACACAAGTAGCTGGTGCCAGGAAGTTGGATGAGAGGAAACAAGGAGTTTCACAGAACGATAAACAGGCTGCATAGTTTGTCCCGACTGGAAAAAAGAGTAGCAGCAGCGGTGATGGGCCATCAAGGGGATACATACTTCGCACCTAGCCTAGAATTGCAAATTAGCTTTACCTGGGTGAGGCGGGGAAACCTCTTCAGCCCAGAGACAAAGACCAGGGTGGATCCCGAAATGACTGACAGGAAGAAGCCAAAATGGGCTATAAAGAAAGGTCCAAAATTCTATCTAATTGCTAGCTAATTGATGGGAGGGATACGTCATACAGTTAGGGGTCTTGCACCATCACGGACTTAGAATGGATCTGAGCTATGACTGAACATCTTGCTCTCTGAGTGTTTATAAGTTATGAACATCTGACCATCTTCTAATGTATTTTGTGATCTACTACAGGTAGGCTGAATATAAGATGCAGAAGTCAGCTTCCTTATTTTTTACTTGGAACTGGAGCGTACCTACGTGCCTTAACCTGGTATGTTTCTTTAATAAACTTTTTATTTGGCTTTGAACATTGTTGTGATTGATGCTGGATCAACTTTACTCATTTGGGAGAATCTAAGGGGAACTTTTGCTACCAATAACCACTGGCGGACTGAGTACCTACTGTGGCATTTGAGGTACAATGTCAGTTCAGGCTTGCAGAGCTGGCTTCCTCTTAAATGAAATTCTCAGAGTTCTGGTCAACTTGGGCTTGTGTAGCCAGTTGAGCCAAACTTGGGGTCCCGTTGTGCGCAGTTCCCAGGGTGAGGGGAGCAATGACTGGAACAACAGAATATTCTACTTTTACTTAAACATCAGTATACTTTCTGTCTAACACTTTTCAGAGAGCATATACAAGTTTGGAATCTATGATATGAATGCATTTTATGTAAAAGCTTCTGGTAAACCCATATTTTCATTTATATGATAGCTGACAGAGCATGCTTATTCCTGCCTACTCAGAAGTAAGCCCCATCAGGTTTAATACAACTTAATTTCAGGTGTGTACAAGATTGCTGCCCACATCATCATCCAAAGTCTGGAGAAGACATTTTCAACCACTATGCTGTGGCACACAAGTGTGCCACAGATGGTCTGTGGGTGTGCCATAGAAGTTTGGAGGAGAATCCTTTGGTATTAGGGCCAGTAGAGGACACAATACCCTGCTATCAGTGCAGGTGCCTTGACAATTTTAGTGACTTGTCAGTGAGCCGATGACAAATTCTGAAAATCACTGGCTTAGAGAGTAAAGTATTAACTTTATCTTCAGCCATAATCAGGATTTTAGAGATGGGTGGGTAATATGTTGTCTATATATATTGCAAAATTCATAGTGACCACACAGAGTTATATTTACTCAAAACAAAAATATCTCCAGTGGAAAATCTTAAGTGCTTTAGAACAGTAGAAGTCTTGCATAAGAATATTTTTTATACAGTGGCGCCTCACGTAACAGAATTAATTCGTTCCGGAGGCAGTTTCTTTACGTGAAACTTTCTTTACGTGAAGCAGATTTTCCCATAGGAAATAATGGAAACTCAGATGATTGGTTTCACAACCCCAAAAATATTCATATAAAAATATTAACTGGATGTAAAAACGATGACAAAACACTGGAATTGAATTCAAAACATGCATTCAATGTGCATGATCTTATGAAGTCTTACTTTCCTGGGAGTAAGACCCATTTAACACAATGGGGCTTACTTCTGGGTAGACATGGTTAGGAGGCTGAAATCCAAGACACCTTCAAAGTGTCTCCCCACTTTCTCCTTCTCTCCATCCTGAGCCTCTCTCCCCTGCTCTCTTCTGGCTAGCCCTGAGTTGCTTCCCTCTTCTCCACTGCTCTTCTCTCCCTTTGCCCAGCAGAAGCCCAGCCACAGGAGGAACAGCGCAGAAGTGTTGCTTTCGCTATGGGCAAGTGCGCTAGGCAGCCCTGAAGCTTTTTAAACAGGCTGCTGGCCAGCGTGTCTGCCCCAACTGCCAACAAAAGTTTTCTTTACATGAAGCACTTTCTTTACGTGAAGCAGAATCCTGGAGAAATTTTTGTTTGTTACGTGAAACATACTTTATGTGAGGCGTTCTTTACGTGAAGCGCCACTGTATATAAGCACAGGATGGATTTTGACCAAGGCTTGCAAGAAGGGAGAGGGTTAGGAAATGGGTTCTTATACCTACACTAACTAAATCAAAAAAATTTAAAAAACCTATCCCTTTTTTGAGCCTGTGGCTGCAATCCTAATGTCCAGTTAGCTTGGCATAAACCACCTGGCACAGGTCCTATGTTGACAAACATAGTGGTGTACAGCACTTTTGCCCTGCTTCTGAAGGGGGGAGGGTTAGGACAGTCCCCACACCACCACAGGAAGATATGTCAGGTGAGTTATGCTGTCCTAAGTTGGTTAAGAGTGCACCTTAAGTTCCTAGTGTTTACCTTCAGATTCATAAAAATAACTTCATGTATCCCACTTTTTCTCTCTTCTAATTTCTTCAGTACAATTGTTGAGTTGCATAGATTGTTCTCTCCGACTTCCCAAACCATTCAATGACTTAAAAGTGTGTAACAGTTTGATTGATCAACTGGGCAATGGAAAGAGTGAAGACAGACAGAACTGACTGCTAAAAGAAAAGCAAGAGAAAGAAGCTCAGCATCAAAAAAGCCCACTTTTCCATAAAGACTTTCCATAAATGCCTTATTCCTCTCTCCCAATGTAATTAAGCCACACACGTGTATCTGAAACTATAGCATATGCTTTTCCCCTGCCTATAGTCTCCTATGGGTCAATATCCATATTGTATACCTTCAGGGCAGAGAACTTTTTCACTTATGGGGAATCATCACATACATTGGTAGCACAGACAGTGTGAATTTTCAGTGGTTCCCAAACTGTCGTTGTATTTTGTCTGCGGAGGGACTGGGTGGAGTCCACAAATCCAATTTTTCCCTTCGTAGGCCTAGTCTGTGGGCTCCTAAAGGTTGGAAACCACTTGATCAGTGCCAAGCCCATCAGAAGTGTAGCATGTCCAAGTGCTAAATGCTGAGCAATGTATAGAAACAATTTATAGAAATGTATAGGCTGTATTCAGAAGACCAGAGACAAATGCAGTACACTAGGAAAAAATTTAAGAATTTTCTCTGTCCAACTGAAAGAGCACATATGTTTTAAATTCAAAAAAGTTGAATTACAGGAACAAAATGACAAAAAGCTTGCCTCCAGTACATTCTGGCAGGAACACCAGGCCGGAGACAGCCTCAAGATGGCTTGCCAATTGGAGATGTCCCCACAAAATCCACTGTACTTATCTTGTGGCTGGCCAAGTAGGTGGAGAACTTTTATTAACACAGCTCAAATGTAAAATTTTCCAACATTCTTATGAAATTGCACCCTTCTTACTAACTACTGTTCCAAACAGCTCAAAAACAGAGTGGCAAAGGGGCAGGAGTTGCTCTGAAAAATTATGAAGAATAGAAAGACATTAGGAAGTATCAGAAAAAGGAACAGGAAACTAAAGCATAGGGATAGGCTTGCAAATTTTAATTCAGATTCAAACAGGAAGCAGGAAGAACAAAGACTGTGGTTGGGGACAAAAGGTTTACAGCAATACAAGTTAATGAACAAGTCTGTAATCATTATCAAGTTAAATTGGCTTAAGTAAAATTTTTCACACTTAAAGCATGCAGGTTCTGCTAATTGAGCCTATTTACTAAATTTATAACTCATTGTTAGTATACGTTAATGTGGTTTTCCATGTACAAAATAAATGAAGTTAAAGGAACTAATCAAACTAACATAATTCTATGTCATTCTGTGGCAAGAAGTGCTAGAGAAGGAATAACAACATAGCAAGATTCCCCAATTGTATGTTTTTGTATTCCATATTTTCTCATGGTGGGACATGAATGAACCACAACCACTACATATGCTTTATCTTTACAACAGACTTATGAAATAGACTGGAGATACATCTGGCTCAAAGTTACCAGTTCTGAGTGAGGAACTGAATGCAAATCTATGTAAACCCAACAAAACATGGTTCTTCCAAGTCACATTCAGGGCACATTCTCATTCTGTAGCATGCATCACCCTGCAATTTACTGTAGAGAAAACTAGGGAAACTTAGTAGCAGACCATTCACTAACTCAAGTCAGTCACAGGCAACATTCATATGATTGAATGTTCATATGATTGAATGTTCATATGAATGAATGTTGCTGTGCACATTAAATTGTTTCTTCACAAAAAGCTGACATATCAGATAGTTTTGGTTCCAAGAAATTTTTGTGGAGGAGGAGGATACAACACTCCACTTGCATTTTGAAGTGACACAGGCCCACAGCAGAACAGATAAGGATCTTAAAACAACAGATACATGGAATCAGAAGTTTAACAGATCTTTAACAGAAGTTTAACAGATCTTCTTAAATGATGGCTTTATTGGATTAATAAGGAGATAGCAAACAGAAGCAATAATATTCCTGATCGTGAGGAAGAATTTTTATCTATATAAAAATTTAGACTTAAAATGGCTGTGGAAAAGATATGCAAAAACTTCTCTCTAAACTGCAACAGTTTAATTCCAAATACCGGTTAGTTGACATTTGGCATGACACAGATATCCTATATCCA
This sequence comes from Cryptoblepharus egeriae, assembly GCA_030015325.1. Taxonomy (NCBI): domain Eukaryota; kingdom Metazoa; phylum Chordata; class Lepidosauria; order Squamata; family Scincidae; genus Cryptoblepharus; species Cryptoblepharus egeriae. The sequence continues at coordinate 180,912,529 of JAREYC010000001.1, read as the reverse complement.
GTTTTAAAAGCCCAGCAAGTAAAGTATGACGTATGAGAGATTGAAACAATCGTTTTGAAATTGATTTATAGAAGCCCAACAACTGCTGGATCCAAATCTATCAGTGTTTCAATCTTCAAATCAATCTATTTTAAACAACAATCTCCAAATCAAGCTATTTTAAATCAAGACATTTATACTTGCAGGCCTTCTGGCCTTTTTGACTCCCTCCTAATTTAATACATTTTTCATTTCTAATGCTGGCTCCCCCTAGTCTGGGCAGGTTGCCACTGGAGAACAAGGGCCATTCTTAGCAGAACGACAGCTTGAAAAGATTAAGAGATGGAACACTCTTCAGAATGACTCCTTACACATTCCAGAGCCTACTTGGAAATCAGGGCCCCACCCTTCACCACAGAAATACTACACAAAGGAGTTGGTAAATACAAGATCTATCCAAAAACCTAGAATGTGAAATTAAATTATAGGCGTACACATTTTAAGTGCAGTTTCCACATACAGTACTCACTGCAAGCAAAATCTATTACTAAAAATATAAAGCATCGCATTTTCTTAAAAACCTAAATACTGCAACGTTACACCTGGATGACCTGGAGTCATTCAGCAAGCAAGGCATTGCACGCAGTGGTCAAAATTCAGAGAGTTCTTTCAAATATCAGTACTGACATACATCTCCATATCATGTAAACCATGGTTATCTCCATACCATGAAAACAGTAGGCCAATCCTTGTACTAAAAAATAAATTACTTGTGAAGCTCCATTTTCATTCCAGAGCAGTTGAGCTACAACTGAATCAGTTTCAAGAACCTGCAGTACAATACTGTACTTTCCTACTATTCCTACAGCTACTATTTCCTATCACTATTGCAGCAGCACAGCGTTAATAAGGTTTCAAATTAAATCAAAGTAATGGATACAGTTTCACTGGAAAGTAATCGGTAGATTTCCACTGCTATAGATGCAATTCTAAACATAGTGGTACTAAAAGTGAACTATTAGTATCATCATGGTCTTAATAACCAACACTGAATCATTATTCAAAGCAAAAAGAGAATCTATTTCCAATAGTTTCTCAGTTTACAGTTGGACCACTGGTTCCTGATCCATGGTCCGCAGACCAATGGGTCTCAGAAAAAAGCCTTTTATCACTTCCAGTGTCTACCCAAGCGAGCAGTACCCCACAGAGCAACAGAAAAAACAGCAAGCAGTCTCCTCCCCACAGTCAAAAATAAAAGCAGCAACCCAAAAATATCTATAAATAAGCAATGTAATCAATTTCCAATACTCACTTATTACAAATTTTACTGTATTTGTGTGTGCAGGATGATGGCTCCATCTGGGGCCCTTGGGCAAGCCTGGAATCCTCCAGAGGCAAGGGAGCTCAGCTCCACACATTTCTGGTGGGTATTCTGAGGGCTAGAGAAGCTGCACACACTTCTTCTGTGTGTATGAAAGTACTTATGAACTGGTCTGAAAGATCACCCCCATTCTCAGAGTTATAAAGTGTTTATCTACCGATTTGAATTCATTCATTCACAAGTTCAGACTAATATATTCATTTATGTAAATTCTTTTTTCTGGTCCCTGACATAGTGTCAGAGAGATGATGTGGCTCCCTGCCAAAATGTTTGGATAGCCCTGAACTAGAGCAATCCCTTCTCTCATACCATAACACAAACTAAAAGGAGGACATCATGCAATGGCAATATCTACCAACAAGAAAAATTACTCAATGACAAGTGCACTGCTTTATACTTGCAACAACTTCTAGTCACTAAACCTTTACTTCTGCCTTAAGGCTGCCACTGTAAACAGCTGAAGGAATTAGTTTCTTCTCCCAACAGTAATAACATTTGACATTTCAATATCAAATGTCTGCGTTGAAATATTTTTTTTTAATTAATGAGCATTAACACACCTTCAACTAAAGTTATGCCTAAATCACAGGTAAGTGATAGTTGAAAACAAACTCTCAGCAATTACTTAAAGCTCAGAGGACTTGTCAAACAAGTCTGTTCTATTATGGAAAAAAGGAAAACTGTAATTACAGGATCAGCTATGATTAAATTAGACTTACAAAAAGCCCATTTACTTTGTTACACCACAGAACTTTTCATTATGGAAGTATAATTACAACTCCCCCCTTATTATTTTGTAATAATACTGTGAAGTAGTACAGTAGAAGTACAGCGCTCTTTTATAAACTGATATGACAGGCAAAAAGTTTAAGCTATACTGCTTAAAATTGCTGTGTTGACAGGTATAAAACAGGGAATCCAATCAAGTATCAAAGACTTTGATATGAGGATTACATTATGTTTGGAAAAATTAAAATAATTTGTTAAAGTAGTTTTTATTAAAATACATGTAATAATTTTAAATTTATACATGTTTAAAATTAATCACACGTCTATACATTAAATGTAAATATGAATGTGTTTAGCTCTTATTTTGTTCCTACAAGAGGACCTTATCCTCTTTTTCAGTTATGACATATGGTCCCCTTGCACCAGAGGGTTGTCCCATTATAGTCAGTGGACTCACGCTTAGGAAAGTAGACAGGGCTGGAAGGAGATTCAAGCCTCTGCCTGTCTCCTCAGACGTAAGTCTCATTATAATCAGTGAGCTTACTCCTAGGAAAGTGTGGATGTGAAAGCAACCTTAAATCCTAATCCTATGCATGCTACTCCTATGCAGACCTTGCAGGTGGGAGATCCTGGATGGCCTGTGATCCTCCCACACAGCGGGAAAGTTGGGGCTGGCCTGCAAGGTTGCAGGAAGGACGCAGAGGGCTCCACAGGGGCCACAGATCCCCAAGAAGCAGCAGCAGCAGAAACAGTTGCTGCACATGAGCCCTTCCTTTCTCCTGGGCTCTTTCTCTGGCTCAAATCAAGGCGCGCAAGGCACACAAAATCAAGTATGTTGCCACTACTACTGATTTGCTTCTGGGGGTGGGGAGATCACTCAAGGGCCACAGGTGTACCTACAAAGCGCCACATGCAGCCTTTGGGCCGCCAGTTCAACATGCCTGGTCTAAACCAGTGCTTATCAGTATTTGCCATCCACCGTACCATTTCACACGGTCCACATATTCAAAGTTCCACTAGAAATTACTGGCAATGACATCATCACCATTTGCTTCTGGATTGGGAGGCCAGATGCTCTGTGACCAACACCAGTAAGAAACTTACCCTACAATCCAGAGTAACTATGGGAAGACGTAAGAGGCACTTACTCTGGATTGCTCAATGCATTTCCCAAATGTTTCCCATAGGTGGAACCGTAATTACATCGGTGTAAAAGGTCCCTTAGTTACTCTGGATTGTAGCCTTAAAGGGCTTTTATAACTGCAGAAAAGCATGCTTTTGAACTCTGCCCAAAGCAGAGCCTCTGACTGCTGTTTGTTGCTTTGTTCTGTTTCTAGTTTTGAACTGGAAAGGAAATGTCCAGGTATTCCATGAGTACCTTGTTCCATGAGTACCACCACCTCAAGAACCACTGAAAAGTACAAATTTAAACTATCCAAGCCTGATTTCAGAATATAGTGTGGTAAATATCAAAATAAAGTATTAGAATCAGTGCCAGTTTCTTGCTCCAGCAGCAGTTTTATGTCCTCTATAATGCAGCTTCACAAGGCACTTTTGGAAATATGTGTCCCTATTGCTATTAAGATATTGCTGTATTTTCCTCTTGCATACAAAGTTCTATCAAGGAATAGGGGGGAAAACAAGTGTGACATTAGTAAGATCTTCACAGAACTTCAAAGTACTGTAATTTCTATTTAAGTCAATGACTTAAATAGCCAATGGGACTTCAACTAAAATTAAACACGGTTTTGAGTAAGCTTCACATAGTCCTTCCGTCATTATTTCCCCCCCCCTACTTTCCTTACTTGTTGAAGCATCTCTTTTTCTGGAATGACTAAAGCAAAATATAGATTTTGGGATCAGTATCTTAATTCTCTAACAGAGCAACTGTAGCACACAACAGTATAGTACAGATTGCCTTTTTCCACTTCCTGCACACTTGCAAAATCATTTCTTTTTTTATCTTCAAGTCATTTTAGATATGCTTTTCTGATTTTGTTCCAGTATTGCTGGAACAAAATATTCATTCCTGTGAACTTTTCCAATTCTTTATTTTTGAATCCTTACCAAAAAGAAGGTTCTGTACACATTCATACAACTTTCCAACACTGATATTTACCATAATAGTTCTTTTTCATTTAAGAAAGAGCATGTTGTGTGATTTCCACTCTGGTCCTCAAACACTAATTGAATTCAATGAAAAGAAAATTTCAAAAGAGAAACAAAATCAGGGAAATTAATTCCTACAAGAAAGGCGGCATATCTTTGGGGGGTTTGACTTGCTTATCAGAATATTGTTGAGCAAATCATTACAATTTATTTCAAATTAACTACACAGCGTATTTTGGTTACCTATCATGTGAGAAATAAATAATTTCCAAAAATCCTCTCCATTTTATCAGAGAAATGACAACAAAGAACTATCAGAGCCAACTTGGATGCTCTTTGGGGAGAAAGGAAGGCAATAAATAAATGAAATGAACAACTATACCATTTGTAACCAAATTATTAATAATTATCAAGGCAGAAGCCATAGTCCAGAAGAAGCACATATCTGCTTGTAGAAGAGCTTCTGCATATGTAAATTGTTCAAGATTTTAAATCCATGACATTTCTAGTTAAAAGGCCTTAGAAAGCATGGGAAAGACCTGCTTGACACCCTGGTGAGACACTGCCAGGCAAGGGTGACATAACTGAGCTGGTTCAAACCACTGGGCCACGTGAGTATAATTTTTTTTTAATGAAGAGAGCTCCACAATTTTGGACACTATGGTAGTGGATGGTGAGCAAACAAGAAGTGATGCAATCAACAAGGTGCCTCTTTGGAGTAAAGCTAAAAGCCACATTCTCTTCTGTTGCCCCAGAATACAACCCAAAAAGCCCAGCCTTGTATTTTCCTCTCCAGCTACACAGGAAGGGATGGATGAATTAAAGAAAGAAGTGGGGCTGCCTTGAAGATGACCCCAGATGTGGACTGGAAATAAAAGCAACCCAGCAGTTGTGAAACACAGAGACGCTTCATTATTTAGGTACAAGTGGCTCAAAGAAACCAATTTCATAAGTCCTTCAGAACACTTCTTTCTATATACTGTGCTGGAAGGATTGACTACTAAACACTTTTCAAACCATCCAGTGAAAGTGAAAACACTTTTCAAACCATCCAGTGAAGTGGCTGATTTGGGCATAAGGGTCTTGATAAAGCACTAAAGAAATATGATGAAACATTTAAAGAAACATGATGTCATCTCAAATGTCTAAATACACCCTGGATTTAAACCATGACTTTTTCAAGTGAAAAACCTAAGTTTCACAAACAACAAATCTTTTTTTTTAAATAAACAACCCTCTATCAACATTAATGTGATGAGTTCCAGCTTCTACTGTACATAGAAAGAATCCAAATTACACACTCATTACAATTAGGAAAACCTTTCACAAGCATATGTTTATGTTTTACAAACAACTACTTCATAGAAGTAGTTAAGAAGACACAGAAACATACCGGTATGTCTATCAACTTCTCTCTGTGTAGATAATAAATAAACAAATAGTTTATTTATTTAGCCATCTGACTGACAGAGAAGAAAACAAGACTTTAGAAGATCAGTGGTATGGGAGAGACCAATGTCCAACACTACAAGAAACAATGCTTCATTGAGCACAGTTCAGTAAAAACGAGCTTAACTTACTGAATTTGTCTTATGTGACCACAAGAGTACTGAATTTTTTTATGTTCCTTATACAATTCAGAGGTCTGGATTCCAAAGAGGATCTTCATTTTTCTTTCCTGTACCATCAGCTTTTTTGATGAACCTCAAACCTAGAACTAGAAATTATGTCTGTATTGAAAGAAGCAATAAACATTAAGAATTGTATAGGTTTTTGACAATAGTCACAGTAGTTTTCTAGTTCTTACTAGACAATTTCCTAAAATGATGTGAAGCATCTAGTTTTCACTAGGTCTAATATATACATACACACAGACACAAAGCAACTTTAATCTCCATGGAAATTACCCTTCTTCCAAGCATCAAATCCCAAAGGAGGAAACAAAAAGGACAACACTCATAATAAAATTCCTGTGGCAATGTGTAACAACCTATGAGCTCAGCTGACTAAAGATCTTAATCTCATTTTCATTCACTCAGTGTTAGCAATTTATAGACACTCAACACCAGGAGAAACTTTACAGACAAAAATTCCCAAGAAATGATGGGCTGCCAGTATTGCAGCCTCAAATAACAACTATCTAGCAGTCACACTACTGGAAACTTTTCAACCTCACAAATACTCATCCAGTATATGAATGTGCACACCACATTCAGTTCAGGCCCAGCAATAGACAAACAGAGCTACAGCACAGAAAACAGCCTTATATTATTAGGCAGACATTTACATCTTGAAAAATGAAATAACAGACAGTTGATCTTCATTTTCACTAGTAGACTAATAAGTGGACAAAAAATAAAGCATTCCACACCATCTCTTGTGCTCTATGCCTAACTTAAATTTTCCAACAAACAACAAAACAGTTTTCAAATGAAATAGTTTATATTTTCATTCAAAATACATTTTTTCATTCAAAATACATGTATTTAAAATATTTTTATCCTGCCTTTCCTCTGTCAAGACAGATGAATCACAATAAATAGATAAAAACAATATATAAAGTAATGAATAAAATCAAAATAAAACCTTTTGGATGAGGACAATCTATTTAAATTCAAGGAGTGGCTAGAGACAACCCATGACCCACAAGACAAATGGAACAAAATGCTTTGAACCGTTGCCCAACGGCCATGAGGGAGAAGTGGATCAATTTCCCTGGTAGAGGGTTCCATAATCAAGGCTCCACTGCCAGGAAGGCTTGCCCCAGTTCACCAGCCCAAACCTGGGAGAAAGGTGGCATTTGGGGAAACCCCCTTGGATCACCTAAAAAGGAGGACTGGAATATAAGGGAGAAGGCAGTTTCTCATATAACCTGGCCCCAAACCATGAAGGGTTTTGAAGGTCAAACCAGCGCCCTGAATTGGGCCCAGGAACAAATGGGCAACCAGTGCAGTCGCCGAAACTGCGGATTGGCAGAATCAGACTGCCTAGCTGCAGTAAACACCCTGGCCACTGCAGTCCGCATTACATGCAACTTCCGAACCATCTTCAAGGCCAGCCCCATGTTATCTTGCATATTATCTTGAAATCACTAGGGTGCAGACCACTGTGGTCAGGTCCAATTGACTCAACTACAGCCACAACTAGTACACCATCCAGACCTGGGCAAACGTGCTCCCTGCCTTCTTGCTCTCAGAGGAAAATTGCGTCCAGAAGCACTCCCAAGCTGCATTCATTGAAAATTGACTGCATACACGATTACAGTTCAGCTGACATGACTTAGTCCCTACATCAAGGATTTCCTGAGCAGAAGAACCTTAAATTAGCATGCTGACCAAGGTTCAAGATATGAGTGTTGATTTACATTATTACAATTCAGCTGTTGGCTGAGTGTCAAAGAATGATGGGTTCCAAGGGTGCAATCCTAAACTCCAGTAAGGCTAGCCTAATAAATCCTGTGCTGACCTGGGGATGTCACCAAAGTGCCATAAGACACATAAGTGATAAGGCAAATGAGGCTTCTGAATGCTTGAGTTTACAAGGTCACCTTAACCAGATTCAAGAGGTGCCTCTGCAGTTTCTCTGTATGCAATGTTGCAAAGACCATGAAAATTCATATTTCCAATGAAAAACTTAACAGAACGTGCAACTGAAAGCTATTTGAAGTTTTTCCACAAACGGCATGTGTATTGGGGGGTGTTGCAACCAGGACTTTAATTATAGCAAGGAGTGAACCACCTTAACTCCATGCTGTGATTTCCCAGTATTTCACATGCATGCTAATACTGTATCAAATTATTTAGAAAAATAAAAGCCAGTTACACTAACTTAGGGCAAAATCCATAGCAGTTACGGGTCCACAGTTACATCACCCTCTAAGTGTTATCTTATGGAAAGTCATCTTAACTGCTCCAGAGCAAGGGGCTTAATTTCAATTTAGAATATAGGCCTTACAACTGTTAATTGGTCTTATACCAGTTTACTTAATTTCATCAATGGTTTTGCTTCCACTTTTAAATTCAAAGCCATATTATTCCTAGATGCTTCCCACTGAAAACATTGTAAATGTTTTTACCTCTTCACAGTCAGATTTCAAATTGAATGAACATGTGCCAAGAAATACACAAGAATTACAATTATTGTTTAAAATAAGAAACACCACAACAGATTCCACCTGTGGCATAGAACACAGAGTGGCCTCATCACAGGGCAGGGAAAAAAAAGAATGTCACATGCTAAATGGGAAGCCCCAAAGATGGGGGTAAGAATTCAGCCCTTCCCTTGGTGAACGAAGTGCGTGGATTATCGTTTGTTTGTATGCCTGCACACAAATTCCCTTTTGCTTCCTGATCTGCTTCTTCATTTATCCCAAGTGTTCACAGGACCTCAATGATATGAAAAAAAACTGCAATCAAGCACAATCTCAAAGTTAATACACTATGGGCTTTTGTAGTTTATGAATCATGTACATTCCATCAAGAAATTCTCCTGTACAGGCTCCTGTGTAACGAATTGGGATAGTACTCTGAAGTACTCTGGCACAGCTCCCAACAAGGCTTTTGCTAGAGAGTTGCCCAACAGCTCAACACCCAATTTATTGCTAATTAGAAGAAGAAAAATATAGCATGCAGCAGCAGATCTAGCACTGCTCAAATGCCTCAGGCCATGAGCCAGCACAACACTAGGACCACATGGGAAGCTCTGTCATACGGGAAAGGTAGGGGCGGCTTCAGGCTCAGGTGGGGCAGCATCTAACAGGGAGTACAACAGACCTTTGCCTAGAGGAGCAAGAGGGGGTAAGTCCACCACTAGTAGCATGTCAAATATACTTACACTTTTAAACAAATACAGGTGCATAAAGTACAGTTTGCTTTTTACCATCAACAGCATTTTACCTTGGTGCTATTTGTATAATCCTAGTTAATAGTATGAGTTATTTGTCCTTGTTAATTTACACATTCAAAAGGCACAAATGACAGGGCCGCTGATGAATATATGCAGTTCTACAACACAACATGGAAAATCTCTGTAACATTGCGTATTGTTTCATTTTCAGGAAACATTATTGGGAAGTTGATAAATTCACTTTCACTAGTAGTCTTCCCCATGGCCTGAAAACTGCCAAAACATCTAATGAGTAAAAATTTCAAAATCATAACTTAGAAAAAGATAATTCTTCTGATTTATAAGCACTTTCGAGATTCCTGTTAGACTGCACTGCAATATCTTATTGACAACACTGTGCAACACAAAAATGTTTATATTGAATTTTTAATGTTTTACACAATTCAGACACTTATACCAATAATAATCTTAGTTTTTTTGCATCATCAAAACTTTAACTTAAATTTTGTGTTCATATCTATCTTACTGACTAAAACACAGGGACCCACACTATGGGTCAGGACTGGATTGGGGGTTCTGAAACTGACAAGAGAATGTGCTGAGCTACCGTATTTCCTGGTTTATAAGATGCACTTTTTTTACTCCCCAAAGGGGGGGAATGTCTGTGCGTCTTATAGAATGATAGGGCCAATCCTAGTGCACAGTACCCCATCATGTCATATATCGTTGGATTCATATTGAAGAGCAGAATCCAATGCAAAAACCAGTTTTGAGATATCTCCTTCGTAACAAAAGTTATGGCCAAAAAAACCAAAAAACAAAAATATAAAAACAAAAAAATACATTTTTGGCAATTTTTTTAAGCACGTAGGAATTTTGGCTTGGGGGATAGGAATTTTGGGTTTGGCATCTGGTCACCCTGGCACAGTTGCAATCCTAAGCAGCCTTCCCTGGCTTGGAGACTTGCTCCAAAGTAGACACGCACAAGACCTAGTCCCTGCTGCTCCATGCCTCTGCATCCCTCACTCTTCCCTGTCTATCTAGATCCCCTCACCTTTCCCTACCTACCTGGATCCCCCACCCCCTAAAGAACTCTCCCCCAATTTACCTGCCTTCCTGGACCATTTGCAATTAGATTTGTGCAAAATGTTGGTGTCTGATCATTTGCAATGAGATTTGTGCAAAAGTCACAAATCACTGACACTAGAGATGATGAGTTTTGGGGTTTTCCAGAAAATTAGAAGAGTGCTTGAAGCTTAAAGTCTTTCCTCATTTGTTAATGACAGTGATAATGGCTCTTAATACCACTGTTGACTTTACATGGTTGAAATATTATTCTGCTATATTTTATTAAATATAGTAGTACACCATTTGGTTCAGAATATTTTTTTCTTGTTTTGCTCCTCTAAACTTTGGTGAGTCTTATGGTCCAGTGCATGTAATAAGCCGGGGAAATACGGTATATACAATATATAATAAAATATGGGAATGAAGAACCTTGTTGGTGCTTCAAATTCTAAAATTTACAAAAATATTGTACAAAGTATAAAAAATATTTATATTTAGTATAAAACAGGTAGTCAGAAGGGTCTGCTACAAAACCATTTCGGAAAGCTAAGTAAAATACAGGACAGGAGACTCATTAGTTTATCCAATATGTCTACATAAGATGAGTATTTTGAAAAGAGAAATATTTACTGAAAAGAGGAACACTTAAGCATAAAAAGAGTAAAACACTTAACAATTCAGTCTCTTCTAAAAATACCCTTGTACTAGTTCTTTACATTTCTGCATGATCAAGTCATCTACACTAAACTGATAAGCTAAGAGTGAAAGTAAGCTAATAAAGGGAGAAGGATCACCTGCTCTCTACTGCACTGTGCTGAATACTGGCCAAGAACATGTCAGATCAGTGTTCCCAAGCTGTGGGTGGGGACTCACCAGAGGGTTGCAACCTGATTTTTGGTGGGTAATGAAACTGTTAACATGGAAAAAACAAGGAAAATTTATTGTTTAGGCAACTATGTTTCAGTTCTCTTCAAAGAGCAGAAGAACTGGAAGGCAATGCCACCAGAATGGCTATGAACCAATGAATACAGGCCCCAATAAACTCTCGAGAAGTATGTCCCTTTCTCTCCAACCCTCCCAAACAAACAAGGAAAATGTTCCGAGCCTGTAAAAATCATAGCTGAGCCACACATATGCATCTACTCATGAGTAGTTGAACATGCCTTGGCTCATATCAAAGGACAGGCAAATGGGAATGCAAGGTCACCAGAAAAGTCCCACTGTGAAGAACATGGAGTTCAAACACACAGTCTAGAACAAAGGTGTCAAACCCCAGGCCCGCAGGCCATATCCGGCCCGCCTCGCCATTTTATGTAGCCTGCTGCCTTCTCACAGCAAGTGGGAAGGCTGCAGTCTGTGTTTACAGTGAGAGGTGGTGCTCAGGGGTGGGTTTGCCATCCACCTTCACCTGAGAGTAAGCCCCATTGGTTCTAATGGGACTTGACTTTGACTAGTCATACCTAGGACTGGGCTCTGGGGCTGCAAGCCTACCCACACATTTCTGAGAGTAAGCACCATTAATTATAATGGGACTATAACAGGCAGAGGGTTGGGATCCAAGGTTGCAATTCACACTCTTCCAGAAGTAAGCCCCACTAATGGGACTTCTGAGTAGATATGCATAAGATTGGACTTCAGCCCAACATTAATGCTAACTTGGGCTTTGACACCCTGGTCTAAAATTCAAGTCCCATTACTAAAATTCTAGTCCCATTTTCTAGTCCCTTTAGCATCACCATAATAAAAAAAGCATAAGAGTTCCTGATAAAGTAAAATTTTTAGTCTCATAAAGCTAGGTGGTCCCTATAGTCATTGTAAAAAGTGGATGACAACACTAAGGCTTGGGAACCACTGGATTCAGAAAAGCTCATTAAGTATGCAGAGATGCACATATTTGTTAACAAGTTGAACTATGAAAGTATTTTAAAAGGTATACAGTATACTGCAGCATCATATCTGCATGCATTTAGAAAATCACAATTTAATTATATAACTCTTTATACCTATTAATATACAAAGTAACAACAGCATTGCTTTTACCTAAGCAAAAATAGTGAAGCAAAATTAGTGAAGCAAATTAAAATATGAATTAAACTAATGCTCCTTCACTATTTACATCTTCAATGAAGGACACAAGAATTTAAACTTGATTTTTTAAAGTGCAAATGACACTAACAAGGAAAATAAATTCCAAGTCAGAAGTCTGCCCTATTATGCTCATCATACCTGCACATTTCTTTAAATCAGTGGTATTAAAAGTGGGACTTGTGACTTCATTTCAGGGTCACAAAAAGCTGGGTGCAGCCATCTTGGAAGCCATCTTGCATTGGGCACCTTAAATGTCACTTCCAGGCATGACATCACTTCATGGGGGTATTGGACAGATTGTCTTTCTTAGAAAGGGGTCCCAGGCTGAAAACCTCAAGTACCACTGCTTTAAATCCTTATAAAGCAAAGACTTACAGAGCAAAGATTTTTCTCCTTTCTACATTAACTAAAATTAAAACTGCTTTTCAGTCAAGATGGGAAATGTATGAACAACTGGCTTTAAGCTAATTAAAAGTATTTGCACAGGTATAATTGCTGGACAAACCATATTTGGTGCTGGCAGATTATGTGATAATTATATTTTCATTTGAAAATTTCACAGATTGTAGACACAAAATTATTATTGTTGAACCATACGTGAAATCCTAATATCTGATACAAAATAAATTAGGCCCGATACACCATGTTTTACATACACCATGATCCATGTTCTGCAGCACATTGGCTTATACGAGAGCCTTTGAGACCCTGTAATGGCTGACTTTGCCTCCCTACATACATGGGAACAGAAGACCAATGAGTTAGGCCTGCCAAGGTTAAGATTCACCCTATGAGAAATTAAAGTAGTACAGATGTCAAGATGACAAGAGAAAGTGACATTTAAGCAGTCAGTGAAATCCTATAGATCCAATATACATAATGGCAAAGAATCATCTCCAAGGAACTAATGTACAAAAGATTTTCAATACACAATGCACACAACAGCAGATTCTTAAGATGCAAACTGCTATGTAATTAATGGTTTAATAAGCAATTGCACACAAAAGGTTAAGATGCAGAAAAGGAAAATGACACCACTGTATATCACATGACAAATATCCAGAAGTGACATCAATAAGCAAACTGAGGCCCTTGAGAGCTATTTTCATCCTTATGAAACGGTCTTCAGTTTTAGACTATGAACCAGTCCACAATTACATACAATTTAACTGTGGAAATTAAAATTATGACTCTAGGATCTGAACACTAACAATTGTTCTAGAAGAAATTCATGTCAAGTGGCAGCATATGTTGATAAACAAATAATGTGGATTTATATTCTACCAATACTTTTTTCAAAGTAATTTTAATAAAAGCTGACATACCAAAAAGACACACGACCAGAAACAAAGAAAAGTCAAGAACACCATTTTGGTCTCCGAATATTCTAATGTTAAATAACTGAATCAAATTGGATACAATCAAATTGTCTATTTACAGTTAAATAATACTCCCACTAGTGGTGTATTTTAACTTCTGACTTTGTTACATTCTTTCTGCATGGCCTTCTTGTTGAAATTTGACATTCCACTGGTGGGGGGGGGAACAAAACTATTGAGTTATATTGCTGCTCTTAGGTCCTTGAAGTTATGAAAACATCCTTGGTATCCAAAGCAACATCTTAATTTAGTTGGTCTATTTAAGAGGAACACAAACAACCTTTTTCTCCTTTAAGTATTGTGCTCATTTTTTCCCGAGGAAATGAATTTTTTATATTTATACAATCTCAATCTCTCTCAACAGTAAGACAACAAGTATTTTAATAAAATCTGCTTAATGTTGTACACAGTAAGCAAATGACAAATTAGATACCATTCTGAAGATACAAATGATACACAGTACTATGATTATATTTTTATTTGACTTGGAGCACAATCCTAACCATGTCTACTCAAAAGTAAGCCCATTGTATTCAATGGGTCTTACTCCTAGGAAAGTGTCTTTAGGAGTGCAGCCTTTAACCAGTACAGATTTCTTTTTAAGAACATTTCATTCAGAGACTAGTACAAATATTCCTTCCCTTGGGTACTTCTTCCCTTTTTAGAAGTAATCAAGATCAGATGTCAGATCTGACAAGTCTTTAATTTGCTGTCCAGCATAGTTTGAAGTACTACACACTTTTCACTGGGAAATCCCTCTTTCAGGTCCTGGTCATGTTTGAGGTATGCAGAGTAATAAATAACTTAAGATCAAGCAGTAAAGACACTGTGCCTGTTAACCAGCAGGCCAGGGTTCGATTCCCAGGTCGGCCCCACAAGACAGGGTGAGCTCCTGTCCTTAACCCAGTTCTGCGATGCCATGGATCCAATTGTATTGGCTCTGCCTTTCCATTGGACTAATTCAGTGGCATGGAGAGGGGGGATTTGCTGCTTGGGTAACAGCCTATCCTCCATAACAATCCAACCCAAGCTTTCATGCTTCGCATGCAGCGTATGCAGCGCTGAGCACAGTACCATAGTCTTTCAAGACTGACGGAGGCCTGCTTTGTGACAATACATAAGGTTACAAGTGGCAAAGCTAAGCCTTAGGATTGCTATAAACATAGTTTTAAAGCTGCTCTTCTCTTTAGATTAGCTTAGTTATCCAACCCCACCACATTTAAATTCAGAAATAAGTGATAGATACCAAACTGAATACAACATCTCTCATTTCAAAACTGGAAAATTTGTATTAAGTTTTAATTTAGGATTAGTGATAAACATTTCAACTAAGAGTTTCACAAATGTTATTTCCAGGGAATAAAAGACAAATTCTCTCAAAGCACTAGTATAAAAAGAAAAGTTAACCCAGCACCAGGGTTTTTTCTGGGGCTATGCAACAGTAAACAGTACCAGCACCTTTTTGCCAACCAGCCAATGGCCATGCGCAGGGAGCAGCAGCACGGAAAAGAGCACAACCAATAATTAAGCCCACATCTTGGAGAGCAGAGAGGGTGAACACAAGCCAGCCTCCCCCTGACACCTGCAGCCATGTGCCCTTAACTCCGAGTGAGCCAGGGAGCTCCAGGAGCCCAGATGTGTTCATTGCCCTTCAGAAAGACCCTTTCCAGCAGACCTCTTCTGGTCTTCCCAACTTCATCCAAGGCTGCCTTCACCTGATCTCAGTGGCCCCAGAACCCAGTCCTCCTTCTGTCTATTCTGACGCAAGACCTATTAGGCTCAATGGGAATTGCTCCCAGATAAATGTGGTTAGGATTGCAGCCTCTGGGTCCAATACTATACCTGTCTACTCAAAAGCAAGTCCCATTGTAGTCAGTGGGGTTTACTCCCAGTAAATGTTGACAGGGCTGCAGCCTCAGAAGCTGGTTCCACTGCAACTGCTGCATGCTGATCTTACAAAGATGTCTACTACTTCTGAGTAGACATACCTACCCAGGTCTTCATGGCGAGTACGGGCACCTTTCTTTTCAGGAAAAAAGCACTGCCCAGCATTATTTATTGAGGTACAAATGGGTACCTAAAGTAGTTATACACCTTATTTACCAACTTTTCTGAGAATTGTTTAAAAAACTGTACTCTCCTTTTCTCAAAAAAAGAAATCCGCATGGCTAACAAAATCAAACATTTAAAAATACCAATAAACATAAAAGATGCAGGATCATCAAGAAGAAACAGAACCAGGGCTCAAGCCTCACCCATCATAAAGAAGGAGAAAAATCAGTCTAGTCAGCTTCCAAATATGACATCTCGACAGGCATCAAAATAACCACCTTCTCTGCTTGTTGCTGCTTTTCTAGCTATGATTTAGTCCCTCTTTCTTCACAGAAGCCAGTAGAACCCATTACCAGCTGAGTAGGAGGAGGAAAAGCCATCAGGCCACCAACACCTTTTACAGTTTTTAATGATTTACTAATTTAACTAATTTTATGTAAGCCTTACCACAGTTGAAGAGCAGAATAAGAATACTTAGACACACGAGACATAAATAAACGCACTGAAAGTTACTGTAAGTATTTCTTGAGTGTCTCAGTTGGCATTATGTTTTGTCCCTACTCCTTCCTACTAATATTTATTTGACGAGGGCTGCAATCCTAAAGTCACTTTCTTGGGAGTAAGACCCACTGAACACAATGGGGCTTACTTCTGAGTAGACATGTTTAGGATTGTAGACATGTTTAGGATTAATGCAAGTTAAAACCAACTACTTAAAGCCAAGCCAAATGTGCATCTTACAAGCCATGGTTGAAGTGTGTGGAGAAGAGAGTTGCGCACGTGTGGAAAGGGAACATGTGCATCCTTTGCTCCCTCACCTGGTTCTTGAGATGGGAGCAGTAGAAAAAGGGAAAACCAAGAGTGCTTGATGCTGTTTCCCTTGAAGGGGGAATAAAGATGCCATCTATTTACATCACTTATTCAAAAGTAGATGCTACCGACTCATTCCCTGGAAAATAAAAAAGCTGAGGAAGCAAGATGAGGAGGAGAAAACACTTTCCTACACCTTCTCTTTTCACTCTAAGAGCTGTCCTCCCTCTCTTCTTATTCCACATGCCTATGGTCATACAGAGAATCCCAAACTATATACAATAGAAGAACACTCAGGAAGAGTTTGGAAGAGACCTCTTTTAAAGTGTGTAAGAAGCATTCTTCTCTCCAGCCATGTTAATTCCAGTTTTGTATGTCACTAAACCAGAAATACAAGATGTTTCCACATAGACAAGTTCAACGCTCAAATTCATGTATGCCTTTAGGCACATTTAGCAGTGTGAACATTACATTTTCCAAGTCCCAAAACAATGAAAAGTTGCCAAAATAAGATTGACTAAGAGCATATTTAACATAAGGCACATTACAAAATCAGATGTAATTATAACTCAAGAGGTAGTTCCTATATCAACACACACAATTTACACTTCAGAAAAGCAGAGGCCTATTATTTCATTAAGTTTAGCCGAAAAGTTCTTAAATAGAACATGGTCAGGAATCAATTCATATGACTTTTGGTTAGAGAGGGGGAGTTTCTTTTCATTTTTACACACAAAGAAGGAACATTTTGGTACAACCAAGCATGGGAAGGAAATGAGAGGCACTGTTAACCTGCATCAGGCTGGAATTCATGATGGGATTACAACAGTGGTTTTCAAAGAGGGGTTAGGACCAGTGGTGGGCTCCAGCAGGTTCGCACCTACTCTACCGAACTGGTTGTTAACGAGAGATAGGACATATAAAGTTTAAAATAGCCATTTAAAAGTGGCTGCCAGATGGGCATAGAATTTCTTTGAATCCCATCACTAGTTGGGACCCCCAGGGGGATTTACAATTTCAGAAAAGTTACAAAAGTTGGGAATCACCATCTTGAAATCTTGGACTTAGCACCATCGTCTTGGAATGGGGCACTCAAACTCCATTCCATACTTTCCTGGGAGTAGACATGAAACCACTTACAGGTTAACAACTTTACTTTCAAAGAGTCCCAAACAGATTGCCATTCTCAGAAGGCGGTCCTGGGCTGAAATGCTCAAGAACCTCTGGACTACAGCATGAAAGGAAGAGCATAAGGAATAAAATAGCAATGACAGCAACAGTAACAAAAACCACCAGCGCCCAGAAAGAAGAGGACTGCCTGCAACAATTCACAACCAAAGGAGGCTGCAGTATGGAAGAGGCAGTCTTCTTGTATTTCCTCTCAGAAGCATGAATGAGAGATGGGTGGCACCTGGAGAAAAAAGAGGTTTGGGGCATTGGTACACTTGCTAACTATAATTAATAAAATGATAACCACACTTTTCAGGAGCAGAGAAAAGGTAGGAGGTCAACAGTGCTCTTTCTGAACCAGTTTATCCTGTTTGAAAAGGCCATCAGGTCACCACCACTGCATGTGTGAAAAACATGTACAGTGGTTTGATTTCCTAGATTCAGGACAAGTAAACAACATTGTTTTTACTAGAAGGAATCCATCAGAAAATAAAAATGGCAATTTTTGCCATAACTTACCAGATCTGGACTTAATGATGCTACTGAACTCGTTGTGTTCTCCCTCAGGACCTTCATCCATATCCAAAACTCTGGCCATTCTTTTTTCTTCCAGTTTTAAACTCCTAAATTTAATTATCTAAAATCTTTCTGAACAGCTCTCCAGAATACTTTGAAATCAACATCTGAAACAGAAACCCAGAAAAAGGCATATGCACGTGAACACATCTATTCAAGTTTAAGCATGTATAAACAATGCTATGTTACTCCTATGTTACTCCTGTCTGCCTCATTTTTAATTGAGTGAAATGGAAAGGCCTGTTCTCCGTTTTTCCCTTTTAAACACAGGTTTAGCTTTATAATACCCAGAAAATCAATTTGTTTTGTAATCTGAATCTATAAGAGGTTAGACTTCAGAAATGAAAAAGGAGACTCAAGGAATCTCTTAAGTGATAGGTTTACCTTCTCAGTACTACCTATTTAATAACCTGGTGGCATGCCATATAAGCACAATGGTTTTGTTTTTTAACTCCAACATCAAAAATATTGGAGCAATGAGTTACCAACTCAGTAACAGTTTCCCTGTGATGTGTGTGACAAACATCTTTCTATACACATAAAATGCAACAGCATTTAGACTTTATATAAAATCACATTACTTGTGTTTCATAGGAATCCAGGCTCACAACCTAGAAGACAAACTGGGAGTGGCTGGGTAGACGTCCTTGGTTATGTATAAGTTACAAAGGAAGCAGTTTACCAGCTGTTCTAAGTTTCTGGATGAGTTTGGATAGTTCTCCCAAAATTATAGGGTGGGGGAGTGACTTGCCCCTTTTATAGTTTGGTTATACAATACTGGAGCAAAAAGCCTAACTCCTGCTGAAAGAAAATCCTTATGCTACTCATCTATTTGATATACAATGCATTTACACCTTTTCCACCTGTGTCCAAGAAATTAGGATACATCGTCCTTTTATTTTGCCACAGCCACCCTGCAAGTTTCACAAGGGTTGAGAGAAACTTGCTGAAGGCCACCTAGCAAGCATGAAGGCCAAGCAGGAATTTGAACTTGAATTTTCCATGTTAGCACTCCCAAGAGTGTCACACCTTTATTGGACTATCTGGGGCTGTGGGTGGCGCACGTGTTAAGACACTATGCCTGTTAATCAGCAGGCCAGGGTTCGAGACCCGGGTCGGCTCCACAAGACAGGGTGAGCTCCTATCCTTAGCCCAGCTCTGCCATGCCAGCTGGATCCAATCGTATTGACTCTGCCTTTCCACTGGACTAATTCAGTGGCATGGAAAGGGGGGATTTGCTGCTTGGGTAACAGCCTATCTATCCTCCATAACAATCCAGCCCAGGCTTTCGTGCTTCACATGCAGCGTATGCAGCACCAAGCAGGATACCATAGTGTTTCAAGACTGATGGAGGCCTGCTTTTGTTCATATTCCTGCTGCTTTTCAAAGCTGCTGCTATTATTTTCATCTAGAAAATACTCTAGTAACTCAGAACCAATGGCCAAGGCAAGTTTCAGAAATTATTCAAAATAATCTCAGAACTGGAGCCAGTCCATCTCAGTGCACCACCCTTGTTCACACTCATGCTCTTGTATTGAACAAGCCAGCTGGCACCTGCTTAGATCTTATCCTGCTTGCAAACAGAGCATGCAAGAACTTTCAACTAGAAACATAACCACAAACCTGTTTTAAATAGATCATATCCCTGCTGTTCTGCCTTGAAATAAGTCACTACAATCCTTCAAGCTGTACATGTCAGTATGAAAGAAAATATCATTGATCCACCACTTCAAGTGGAAGCCAAGCAGCAGGCAATTTTCCAATTCACTTTACATGACAGCAGTGCCACATACGAACACAGATGCAATCAGGATATCAGGGCTACTATTAGCATTTCTCTCTTTACCAAGTTAGCAAAGAGAGACTCACTTAACTCCAGGTGAAGCCTCCTTCACTTCCTCTGCCCCTTCCTGCAAAAAGCACGTGATTAGCAACCCCAGCCAAGTTAATGCAAAGCCCTTTAGAACTACTTTGCTGCATGAAGCATTTAAAAGTGGAACAATCATTTTTTTAATGTTACAGGTTACAAGCCTGTAACAATCATGATATATGTGTGTAATTTTTTAAAGATGTAGGCAACCTCCAAATGCCAGATGCAGGGGAGAGCACCTTGACGCAGGTGTCTTATGTGCTCCCTTAGGCACCTGGTGGGCCGCTGTAAGATACAGGAAGCTGGACTAGATGGGCCTTTGGCCTGAACCTGTGGAGGCTGTTCTTATGTTCTTAATATGCACTGCAATGGGCCTTTCGGCAAAGTGAGCCAGCCACAGGAGAAACCAACATGTGTGTGTATATATCAATAAAAGCTACTTGCATTTTATGCATCCTACCCATCACATCCTATAGCATTCCATTAAAACTCAGGTTGGAAAGGTTCACCAGCTGCTGCAAAGAGGTTAGTCCACTACTACTTCCTCCTGTGTCATATGCATGAGATAAGTCCTCCAGGAATGCAGTGGAAGCTGCTGACCTTGTTTGTTGGGGGGTGGGGGTGGGCAGAGAACCTATGAGTCAGAGGAGCTCTAAACTGAGATCCCCACGTGGGGCAAGTACAGCTCCTTCCCCAACCTGCCTGCAGTTCTCAAGAGTTTTCTCTGTACTAAGATGGACACATAGTTTCCTACCTCCTTGGAGAAAGTGTATCTCCTTACCCATAAAGAGGGAAGCACTTAACTCCTTCTCTCTGCTTACTTGCTGATCAACACAGCAGGGGATTCAGGAGGGGGAAGCAATTATCGCCTGTTTCCCTTTTGACCCATATGTCATAACCAAAAAAGAGGACAAAATATCCCCAAAATGTAGGACAACCAATAAAAATGTAGGACATTATAAAAAAACTAAACACTCATATATATTGCTTTCATGCGGATAATTTCAACACTATATTACTTTTTAAATAATATTATATAATTATAATACAACTTTTTAAAGTAATATAGTTTTTACCATACTTTTTAAATTTTATTATTATAAGGCTGCAATCCTAAAGACACTTTCCTAGGAGTAAGACCTAGGAACAATGGTGCTTACCTTTGAGTAGACATGGTTAGGGTTCTGCTCTTAAATTATTTGCATGGCTGTAATCCTAACTACACTTTTCTGAGAGTAAGAACTACTGAACACAATGGGACTTAATTCTGAGTAGACATGCTCAGGATTGCACTGTATATTTATACTTTTTAATTATACTGTTACATACAATTTATTACATAATACAATTTATTCATTATTATGTTTTTAACAGAAGGTGGGATTTAAAAAAAACTTTTTAAATAAATAATTACAAGAATTCTATATGCTGACTGCTCACAAGGAAAAGGAGGACAATGAAGATTTTTTTCCATGCTAAAAAAGTAAAAAGAGGACGTGTCCTGAAAAAAGAGGACATCTAATCACCCTGCTTTGGGCCTCCCATCTCTGCAAATGGAGAAGGAATCTCATTATTATCTCTTCCTGCCCTTCAATTATTCACTAGCTTACCTGCTGCTGCTGTTGTTGCTGTTGCTGCAAAGCTCCAGATCTGGGGTGCCAGGCAGTCAAACCATGTGGTGCGCACTTTTCCAGGTGGTATCTTTCCAAAAATATTACCCAAAAAAGCCAAACTCCTGCTTTTCCCCCCTGATCAGGAAAAAAAAGGGTGGAAGATAATCCAGCAACTGTTAGAACGCGGACAGCCCAACACACAAACTCCACCTATTTCCCAAGGCAAAGCACGCGCAAGTTTGTTGCAAGAGTAGTACTCCTTGCAAAAGCAGAGCCCAAACTCTTGTGTAGTCGTGGAGTAAAGTAGAAGTAGGTGGCTCTCGTCTCCTCTCCCTCCTGGAAGCTGCCCCCTTCTGAGCCTTTGCAATGGGAAGAAGCTGCTGCTGCTGCTAGTGCTGTGGAGGTCCCTCCTCCTCCTCCTCCTCCTCTTCTCCTTCTTTTCCTCCTGCTCCTCCTTTGTTTTTAGGTGGGGACAGAGCTGTGCAGCTCTTCCAAGGGCTGCCTCTTCCCCCCACTCCTGCCAATGCAAACTCAGCGCCCGCTTAAACTTTTTGCAGCGCGCTTAGAACTTTGTTCCTGGAACCCTCAGCGCGCGCTCCCGCGCGCTCTCTCTCTCCCTCCGGTGCCCGCGCGCGTTCCCTTCCTCCCTACTCCAGCCGGAGTTTCTCAGGGTTCTATCCCCGGGAAGGTGGCGTGGCAGGCAGCGTCACGTGACCTTTCGCCCTGGCTGTCAATCAATCCTCTTTTGCAAGAGGAGTTTGGTGGGGTTTGCCCTGCACAGTCCGGGCTCAGGACACGTACCCTCAAGTCACCCAGTCCTGCCAGCACTTTCAGCTTTTGCATAGTTGAATCCCCTGTTCATGCAGTGCCAAGCTGCAATCCTCTCCACGTTTACCTAGGAGTAAGCCCCATTGACTAGAATGGGTCTTACTTCTGAGTAGACATCCTCCCATGGAGGATTGGGCTGTAAAGCTGCGATCTTATCCATGCTTGCCTGGGAGTAAGCCCCACTGACTATAATGGGTCTTACTTCTGAGTAGACATCCGATTGGGCTGTAAGGCTGCAATCTTATCCATGCTTGCCTGGGAGTAAGTTCCATTGACTATAATGGGTCTTACTTCTGAGTAGACATGCAGAGGATTAGGCTGTAAAGCTGCAATCTTATCCATGCTTGCCTGAGAGTAAGCCCCATTGACTATTATGGGACTGACTTCTGAGTAGGCATGCATTGAATTGGGCTGTAAACTACAATCCTATCCATGCTTGCCTGGGAGTAAGTCCCATTGGCTATCATGGGACTTAGTTCTAAAGAGACATGCCTAGACATTGGGGTATAAGGCAACAATCCTACCCACACTTACTTGGGAGTAAGCCCTATTGACTCCAAAGGGACTGACTTCAGAGTAGACATGTCTAGGATTGGGCTTCAAGGCTGCAATCCTATCCACTCTTACGTGGGAGCAAACCCCACTGACAGTAATGGGACTTCTAGACATGCATAGGATTCGGCTGTCAGAGTCCAGTTTTGTGTGAGTTCACTCTGAGTCCCACTAAGAGCACAATCCTAACCATGTCAACTCAAAAGTAAGCCCCATTGTGTTCAATGGGTCTTACTCCCAGGAAAGTGTCTTTAGGATTGCAGCCTAAGTCAGGTTTTTTGGATTTGTTCCCCAGTAAGTGGTTAAAGGCGCTGTGCCTGCAAATGTGAAGATTGGCAGGTCAGCAGTTTGAAACCAGAGTACTGCAAGCTGGGGTGAGCTCTGCTCCTTAGCCTAGCTCCTGCCAACCTAGAAGTCTGAAAGAAAGTAGATAAATAGGTACCACATAGGTGGGAAGCAGTGATGGGATTCAATGAAATTAACAACCGGTTCTCTGCCCATCTGGCAGCCACTTTTAAATGGCTATTTTTAAACTTTATATGTCCTGTCTCTTGTTAACAACCAGTTCTATAGAGTAGGTGCGAACCTGCTGGAGCCCACCACTGGTGGGAAGGTACATGCGCATGTGGACCACATGTCCCCAGAGACATCTTCCAACAATGCTGGCTCTTTGGCTCTAGAAATAGGATGAGCACCACACTACAGTCAGTCACGACTAGCAGGGCAACCTGTGGGGGACACCTTTCCCTTTAAGCAAGTTTAGGATTCCACCCTTAAAGCATGTTGTCTGTGCAGTAACTCCTTTGAAGTATATAGAGGGAAAATCAAATCTGTTTATATTTAAGTCATGAGTCTGTATAAACCAAAGTTAAAGCCTATGCCACTTTCCACATTCTTCGCCAACAGTACAAGTTTCCTTAAGGGAAGATGGAGGCAAATAGGCTGGGAGGAGGAAAATGAGATGGAGGAAGGTGGGAATCAGTGGTGGGCTCCAGCAGGTTCGCACCTACTCTATAGAACCGGCTGTTAATGAGAGACAGGACATATAAAGTTTAAAAATAGCCATTTAAAAGTGACTGCCAGATGGGCAGAGAACCGGTTGTTAATTTCTTTGAATTCCATCACTGGTGGGAATGGTAAATACCAGAGCCACCTCAGCAAGAATCAAGGCCTGCTAGAGTTGTAATAGGAGTAGCCATGCGATGGAATACAGGCAAAAGACAAAAAAGTATCCATAGCCCCCCAGTGGTGAGGATTGTGTAGACCTGAAAGAGTGAGAAGAGATTCAACTGAAAGCACATAGTGCAACATTTTACAGGGGGAAGCAGCAAGGGGGAGCCCAGCTACCTTCTGGATTTCTGGAAAGTCTAAAACTTTGATTTCTGGAAAGTCTAAAACAGGGATACTCTGGCATTTCAGCCTAGGATCCCCTTTCAAACTTAAAAATCTGTCCAGGACTCCATGTCAAACTTGCTGGGATGTGATGCCAGAGCTCCTTGCTTCTTCAGATGTATCACTCAGTACTTCATCGAGATGTTTTACACTGCTTCGGGGCAATAGTGCTTCTCCAAATTATTCACCCAGTTCCATGCTGCAATGCCTTTCCTCACTAGCTGCATCAGGAATGGCACAGAGGTTATTCAGAGATTTGTATTTTTTGCATCACTGGTGAAAATGGTTTTGGTGATCCCACTGACATTTCCTACTGTATAGGTGTCAAGAAAGTGGGAAGGAATGGTTAGGTAGAGAGTTCTGACAAGGCCTTTATCCGTTTTTGGCACTGTTAGTGGACTTTCAGTCAATCCTGTGCACATTTACTGTTAAGGAAGTTCCTTTGTTTAATGGAACTCAAAATCCTCATTTTAGATGCTACTGGTGTACGTACAAGAAGTCTCCAAACCTTCTAACAAAGCACAAATGCAGGTATAAATATTAACAACTGGATATACAAAAGACCCAGTTTGTTTATAAAAACACACTTCAAGGCCTTCCGGAAGCCAACTCATGCAACACACTACAAGTTGCAATTAATAATTACTCACTTCAAGTGCTGGGTTCTTTCCAGATGGCTGACTATCGTCACATCATGGACACAAATCAATCAGGTGAAAGTGGAGCAGCTGTTTTTTTCTCTTTGTTTAAAAAATAGATTTTTTAAGTCCAAGTAGTATAGGGAATTTGGAGAAAGTGGCTAAAATATTATTTCTTTTTTGTATGCTTCCTCAAATACTCAAGCTGGCTAGCAAGCAGGCCTCCGTCAGTCTTGAAAGACTATGGTATTGTGCTCGGCACTGCATACGCTGCATGCGAAGCACAGAATCCTGGGTTGGATTTTTATGGAGGATATGTTGTTACCCAAGCAGCAAATCCCCCCTCTCCAGGCCAATGAATTAGTCCAATGGAAAAGCAGAGCCAATACGATGGGATCCAGCTGTGTCGCAGAGCTGGGCTAAGGATAGGAGCTCACCCTGTCTTGTGGGGCCAACCTGGGTCTCAAACCCTGGCCTGCTGGTTAACAGGCACAGCATCTTAACTGCTTGCGCCACCCACAGCCCTATAATGAGGTAGATGGATCCTCCAATAGCAACAAGAATATATGCGCCACCCACAGCACAAGCTGGCTAAAACATTCATAATCTGAAAAACAAAGCCTTGGCTCATAACTATACTAATACACTCTAGTGTTAATCTATTCCTTTGTCTAAACTAGCTCCTTGACTTTGGGTTTGTTGAGAAGCATGAGATGCTTTCTCACCTTTCATGTTGAAGAGTGGGATCCTGTCCCATATCTCCAAGAATAGCCATTTTCAAACCTTTCTACCATTCCACCCACTTCATCAGTAATAGCGAACAAGGCAGACTCCACAATGCCTTGCAGCTTCTGGGTCATGCTCCAAAATGCAAGACCTGTAGGCATTCTGGGGTGCAACACAATAAATGAAGTGGGTCACACACACCAGTGCAACCCAGAAGTGTGAGGTGGCCCAGACAAAACTTTACTGGTGGTGGTACTCTCTCCTTAAACACATTTGATAAGCCCCCTCCCTCACTATTTTTAAAAAGGTTGCAGTTACAAAAAAGCTATTGACATTCCAAACCTTCCAGTTACTTACATTAAGCTGTTCATTGTGAGTTTAATTTAGATCTACACTTGATGGATAGTTTGGGTTTTATTATTGCTTTACTTTTAATATTGTTTTGTCTGTGTATTATTGTAGTACCTTTGTTGTTGTTGGCTCACCTTGTTGTTAAATCTATATATATTTAAATGAAAAATAATTGAATGACTCACTCACTCATCAAGGCCCAAACAAAACTGTTGGGAGAGTGTTTCACAATGGGGATATGGGGTATGGAGGATATTGTACTCCTGCAATGTGGGTACATTTCACTAGTATTTTAATAAATTTAAATATATTCTTAGCGTTGTTCCCACTCCTGGTGGGGTCCACTTAGATGATTGATGTGATATGAGGAAACCTTACCAGCCTATCACCGGGGTCTATCACCAGGATCTGGCTTTTCCTATGGAATTGGTACGCATTTATCAACTTGCATTTGCAGGCTTTTGAACTGAATTAAATATATAAAAACAAATATTTTAATAAATTTAGAGTGCAATCCAAACCAACTTTCCAGCATCAAGGTAAGGGTAAGGCAGCCTTGAGGTAAGGAAGTAGGTAAGTAATTCTTGAGGTAAGTAATTCCCTTACTGGAGGAGACTTCTGTGATTGCCACCCAACTGCAAGATGCAACACGTGGCACAGTGCTAGAAAGTTGGTAAGAATATAGGCTTGAATAAAACATTTGGCATATAAGTGCTAGGGTTTTAAAAGCTGCTCAGGCTGTTAAGCAAAGGGCTCATGCTAGCATGCTAGGGGTTTTTTATCGCTCTCATGCCATATCCCAAACTGCTTCTGAAATTCTCTTCCATTTCAAAAGAAACTTGCCATTTGACACAAGAAGCTTCTGTCTTTAAAAACAAGTTCCAAAGTCTCCCTTGCGTTAATACAATTAGCTGTATGTTTTCTTTAAGTTATTAAGTTGTTGCTTTTTGTGTGTCAGAAGCACATACATGGAAAAAGTTAAAACAACATTAAATTGAATTAGATGTCATGTGCCTGGGCACATTCCCTTGCCAACATAATGTCTTCCCTTCGTTTGAAGTTGGAGTTATTAAAATGTATTCTAAATTTCTTGAATTATCATCCCTATTTTTGTCTGTTTCTCTCCCTGTTCCATGTGCAGCATTGTATTATATATTGTGTTTCATACAGCAAATATCACCTTGGTTCTCTGTTTATAGAAGTGTTGCCACTCTAAACTTCACCCATTAATAGGTATTTCAGAGTGGCAGAGGGACAAACTCAATTTGGCATGCAAATGTGTTATGAAGCCTTTACAAAATAGAAAGCTGTCTCAAAGGCTGCTATTTTGAGTTGAGGAGCTGCAGATGACATGCTGAAACCTGTTTGTTGACTATCTACTCAAAAGGTGTCCTCCACAGATTGGCCTTCTAGTTGTGACTAAGGGTGATGATCATTCCCATTTCAAGGCTGAAGAACCAGTGCTGTACAAAGAAGGTGCACGAAATGCAGTTATCTTCCTGCTGAAGTGGTACCTGTTTATCTATTTGCATTTACATGCTTTTATGTAGGTTGCCAGGAGCTGGGCATAATAGCTCACTCCGTCACACAGAACCCAGGTCTCGAATCTCCAACCTGCCGATTTTCAGATTCACAAGCAGTGTCTTTTATCACTGAGCCACTGCAGCTCTCTCTTTCTACTCAAAATAACTCCCCAAATCTATTTTCTTCCTCTGGAATTTCAGGTGAATATTTGTTAAAGTGTCTGGAACAACATAGGGGAAAAATCAACTTGGGTGGGACACCAAGCTGTGAAAAATTGCAAGCAGTAAAAAGGTTAAGCATCCCATTTCCTTGCCTTGCTCCTTCGCACAAAGTGGCAACCTCAGTTGGCTATTTTCATTAAAGAAAAAACAAATGTAAGAGCTGTGCTGCATCAGTTTGCCCCTTAGCTGTCAACTGCCTGCAAGCACTTTTAATGGAAATGCTGGCTTTCCTTAAGCTATAATGACACTCCTAGTTACTAGTGATTTATTATCTTTGCAAAAGATAACAGACCCCATAAGAACAGCATGTAGAAGTTCCATTAATGAGCAGTTATAGCACCACCGGTTTGCCTTCCTGTCAAAAGCTTCTTACCAAACCAGATAATTTTAACCAGCTCTAAAATTCTGTAGAAAACAAGCCTTTGTTCAGCACATACCATTAATTTGCAATGTGTTTCTTTGCATTATATTTTAGTTTCATTTGCTTCAAAGTTGCATTGTGTTCAGTATGGGGATGAGTTGTACATCATGTTTTATGCTGGAAATATAACTGCACATTAGGAAAATTGCCATCTGTCTCTTGTTGAAATAAATGCAATTTGGTAGTTATGAAAGGAAATTGGACTCTGAAGTTGTTCTTACAAGCTGTATACAGAACCTAGATAATTACACAGATCAGACAATCATTCAAGGAGAGGCCCTGTATTCTGCAAACCCACTTTTTGAAGTTGGACAAATATTATTAAATAGACTAATAATTTGTTGGACAAATATTATTAAATAGCCTAATAATTTATCTCTTAAATAAATGGATTTTAAACTGACATACCCTACAATCCAGAGTAACTACGGGAGCACGTAAGAGACATTATGTGTACCCGTAGTTATTACACCACCTAGTGAAAACCTATGGAAAATTCATATTGCAATCAAGAGTAAATTGTTCTTACACTGGAGCAAAGACTCCCTGTAGTTACTCTAGATTGCGCCCATATTGAATTACAACTACTTTGATTTTAGGTCATTAGGACCTCTGACAGCACCTATTAATAACAGAAATTACTGGAACATGAGAACTAACAGGGTGCAATCCTAACAAATTGAGGCTGGCCTAACTCACATGGCACATCTTTCCGTGGTGTGAGGAGATCAACAAAAACCCATGTAGTGACCTAAAGCACCCCCCACCCAAATGTGCAGATGTGCCTTAACAGCAATTTTGTGGCACACTCAGATCAGCACTGAAATTTATGCCAGAGCTTATGCCAGGGCCTAAGTGGAGGTTAGAATGGAAGCCTAATACATGTTTTTGTCTAGTACACATTTCCATTTAAGTTAATTATTTCCCACTTCTCTAAGTTTCTATGTGTGATCCTTGGGATCCATGAAGACAGAGCTGTAATGAAGTGAGGACCTGAAAGAGTTTGGGACTGTCAGGAATATTTTCTAATTATTATTCTTTTAAAAAAAACTATTCCTTTAGCCTTTTAACATATGGAGAAACTAGGGAAAAATGTAAAAACAATGTTATACCAATTTGATCAGTACGAAACAAACCCATTTCAGACCTTCTAATGTTCTGGCCAGCTTACAACTAACTAATCTTCCAAACCACCCTCACAACCAGCACAAGTCCTAGGTGCTGGTTCAGGAATCATGAACATGCCATATATCAATCTGTGTGCTGGGCCAGCAGAGCTGGAGCAATGACAGGATATGGTGAGTGTGCCAGTCTAGCACAGAGTGGGAGGAATAAAGGAGACAGGGAAGGAGTGTTTCAGAGTGATGGGAGTTTGGCCTGGGGCAGGGGGAATCAGGGCGAGAAAGGGGGTAGGGCAGACCATGGCAGTGAAGGTGAGATCCCAACATCAGACCCCAATCTAAGAGCACAATCTAGAGCAAGATTAGCCTACTCTGCCCTAACTGCTCTCTCCTAACTATTCTGTATCCAGAGCAGAAAGTTATGCTGCATCCAGAGAGTCAGGAAGCCTGGGCTGCCCTAACTATTCCATAGCATGCTATGTAATTGACACATGGGGAGGACTTGCTCCTGAGACACCCCTCAGATCACACTGAACAAGGAACAGCTGTGATGCCTACAGTGGTGACACGACTCTGTGCATCACCCAGTGCAGAAGTCTGTGTCACCCCTGGGATGCGCGCACCCCCCTACCTGGACTGTGCGACCACCAAAGTTGGCGCTTGAGCAGTTTTTTCTGAAGCCAACTGGCTTCAGAAAAAGTACTGCGCAGGCACGATCTCTAATGCCTGCACAGTACTTTTCTGAAAACTTTCAGCTTCAGAGGAGACTGTGCAGGTGTCAGAGTTGGTGCCTATGCAGTACTCTTTCTGAAGCCATTCGGCTGCCGCTCCACCTCCTGAGTGAGGCCGAATGGCTGTGCAGAGGTGGACTTCTTTCACTCTAAAGAAGTCTCCTCTGAAGCTGTTTGGCATGCTCAGTGTGTTTCTGCACAGTGTACCTCAGCTGGCCATTTGGGCAAGCTCCGAGGTCGAGTGGCAGCTTTTGGCTGCTGCTCCGCCTTGGAGCGGGTCTGAATGGGGGCGCTGACACCCTGGGCCTGCCAAAGGACTGTCAAACTCCTCCAGTGAATACTGGAGAAGTACATACTCCCCCATACAGAGTGCGTCACCCAATGCGGCCAGCACCAGCTGCACCAGTCTGGTGACGCCACTGGGTGCCTGCCTTAAAAGGAGTCCCTGATGAGATGCCAGTACATTCTACAGTGAATACAAGGGGCTTCTTGGAGTGGCCTGCTGTATCCTGAGGTTTGTGGGCAGCCGTAGTTTGTTCCATATCCTGAGGTTGAGAGGCAGGGGTTGCAGCTTGGCTGGGCCAAGAACTGAGATTTTTGGTCAACACTGCCATTCTTACTTGGGCCTTATCATGGACCCTTATGAGTCTATACCTGCTCCTGAGGTGGTATATCTCCGAGGGCTGGAAGAGGGCATTTCTGCCTTGGAAACAGGCTCTGGATACAGAGTAACTGCTCTGCCCTAGGCAATGCTAAACATGCCCTCAACTTGCCTCTCCTGAGGTGCTTAGGCTGCCCCAGTTAAGGCAGAGCAGGTTCATCTCTCTTAGGGCACCCTATGTTGCCTTGCTCTGCCCTAAGCCTCTTCCAGAGTAACTGGGGTGGAGCATCTTGCAGTTGCTCCAGCCTAGTGATAGATAGGGCATCCCAAGGGCTCTTATGTGGACAGATTAGTTGCTCTGGATTGTGCTGCAAGCAGTGTAGACCCAGATCTGAGTAGCCTCATAGGCTGCCTGTCTCTGCTAAAATCTCATCACTCCCAAGATGTGCACCAGGTTGTTGCAAACCTGCACTGGTGGTGCAGGCCAATCACCTTGCCTATTCCAGCACAGGTTGGGAATTCACCCTTAATAACACATTAATTTAAATATCATAAAAACCTTGTATTTTGGGATATTGGTTTATTGCATTGACTCACAGCAGTCCATGTTTTCAGAACTTGTTATACCGACTGCGTGCCCCTTTTGGGGAAAATGTCACATTAATTTAATTAGGGGACTATTCAGACAATCCAACCTGGGCAGAGCTTAGTTCCACTTCCTTTTTAAAGGAATACTTGAGTGTTTTTAGTTCATACTTTTTTATAATTGTAATGTTTACACTTTTATAATGTCTCTGTTTTATAATACTTTAACACTTAATTTTTAATTAAGAAAGGAGTTTTACATGCTGTAACAGGCAGAATAATCTGTGTACAGTACTTGCCATGCAGATATTTGTGGAAGAGAGGCCTTTCCAGTGATAGAATCTGGCAATTCAGGTTATTGCTCCAACTACTTTCCACTGATTTATGTTACGTAGCTCAGGCATTTGCTTCAGTATCAAAACTGTACTCAAAGTTCTTGCAAGCAAAAGCAATCTTTTGCCACATCTCTTTTCTTTTTGTAATACAAGCGCCAGTGCATGTGTACCACCACCATTTCCCTCCTCTGCAAGCAGCTGGCACACCTCTTTTCCTCCTCCACCAAGATCTGTTTCACATTTGATCTCATTAGAACTTAATGAGGGCAAAATTTGCAGAAAACAGAAGAGAAAGTCAAGGCAGATGCCCTCTTCCACTCTACCCTTGTCTATGTCTCAACCAACTCCTTTTTTTTTTAGGGAGAAACTTTCAGGCAGATCTCAGAAGCTGTTGCAGAAAAGAGGATTAGAATAGCACTGGCAGTGCCTAACTTGCCTTCTCATCCTGGGGCTTGCCCATCCCTTTGCTCTTCTTCCTGGCTGCCCCATGCTTGGGTTTGTGAATGTGTGTGTATTTGTGAAAATGAGGCAGTTTACAGTATTGAGTTATAGAAGAAAAATGGAGAACTGCATTGCGGCTGTGATCCTCTTACCTTGCTCTAGTCCCTAGCAAGAAAATTGGGGCTGAAGTGATGCTGTTACTTCTGTCTTCTCTATTTATAGCTAATCTTCATGTTATATTATGGGTCCAAAGCACCATAGAGTCTCAGACATAGGAAATCCACACACTAGGTTTATTACAGCATTCCACAACAGATAAAAGCAACTAAAAACACATTAACAACTCTGAAAACTTATACTAACAAGATCCAAGTTCCGCATGATTGGTGCTTTCAAATCTCCACTACACATTCAATAAGAAAATTACTATAGTTGGTTGATGCAACACTTGCCTAGGGCAGTACTTCTCAAACTCTTCAGTCTCCAAAGACTTCACTCCAAAAATGAGTCTGAGAGCCATGCCAGCACATGTGCAACATCTCATAGGAACCCCAGAGTGCCAGCATATGCACAATGTCGTCCAACACCAAATACTAGTAAGAAGCTGGAACAAGCAGGAAATGAGGAAGACGAACCATAAACATGGAAAGCGTGAGGGATAGACAAGCAAACTGGGCAGGTGGTGACCAGTGATGATATGCTTATGGAGCCCCTGAGGGTTTCTCCAGTACACCTCACTCTGAGGTTGAGCTCCAGGACCTTTAGGAGAAATGCTGGCCTAGGGTATCCACTCTCAGTATCTCCTAGTCATGGTTGTCTTCCAATAACCATTACTCTATTAATATGTTTACAGGCACCTCTCAATTTATATGGGAGTTATGTTCTTGAAAATCAAAATATATGTTAAAATTGCATAAGCTAAAAATATTTTGCTATAGGAACTCAAGTAATAGTATAGGTTGGGGGAAAAGTCATAAAACACACAAACAGCTGATGGCTTTTGCTTGTCCAAGATGGTGTACAGTAGGAAGTTGGCTACTGGGACTGAAATGGTTACTGCTGTCAATGATTGAAAAAACAATAACAAAGATGCCAATATGGAAACTAATTTTTTATCTTCTGGCTTCAGGGGAGACTGTACCATTCCCCACGGGAGGCTGCCAGAAAAGATGGGATAAAAAAATTTAACCTGACAGGTTAAAAATAACCTGACAGGTTAGGGACCGAAGCTGTGATGAAAAGCAGAAAGGGTTGAAAACCTGGTCTTTTTTTAGTTTATAAATGTTGCTTTCTATGCTTTTGCAGCAAGCAGATTGCAAATACCCTTTTTATCTTGCAAATTCCTGACATCACACAAGCATTTCTGCAAATGGATTCACCTTAACTCATTTGGGAATTGGAATAGACCAGGAGCTAAAGTGATCATGGATGGTCTCTCACAAAAGTCTTACCCTACAATCCAGAGTAACTACGGGAGCACATAAGAGACCTTACGTGTACCCGTAGTTACTGCATCACCTAGTGAAACCTATGGGAAATTCATATTGCAATCCAGAGCAAATTGTTCTTACACCGGAGCAAGGACTCCCCATAGTTACTCTGGATTGCACCCTTAATCACCCTGTCAGAGCAAATCAACACAGGGTAGGGCAATTTTAGCCTTTGAAACAGCAGAGAGAGGTTGAAAGAGCAGAACATGTGTTTAATGAATAGCCATAACTGAATGGTGTTGAAAGAGTGGATTGTCAGAAAACAAACAGAAAGCAGGAGACACCTGTAAAAGTACAAAAATAATTAATTGCATTCAAAGTCAGCAAAGTCACATCTTTGTTTTGCAAAAAATAAAAAAATTGTCACATTATTGCAAACAATGTGTGGATGAACTGAGCTTCCGATATTAATTTGCAATCATTATTTCAAAAATCATGTAAATTTCGGGACCGTTTAAATTGAGGGGTGATTTGCATGGTTGCTGTACGGTCACTGAGGTTGGTGCATATGGTTAGATTTACATAGTAAACGCAACACCACAGAGGTTTCAGTCTCCACTCTGACCTGGGAGTTACTCCCACTAACTATAATGGAACTTTTTTCTGAGTAGAAATGCCTAGGATTGGTATCTTAAGCATTGTACCATCTACACAATACAGTATTCACACAATTTCTATAAGTATGCACTAGGTGTCACTCTCTGTAACACATTGGTATTTAGTTGTCAGGTTAGTAAAACCTATTTCAGGGCAGAATTAAAAACACAGCAACTATCAACACTTTGAATTGTGACTCTATTTCTAAAATGATACAACTTTAGGCTGAATGGATGAAAAATATTGAGCAGTTCTGTATTTTGAATGGTAAGTAAAAAACAGAATTTCCAAATAAGTAACTTTTTCATGCTTAACAACAAATTACATCTGAGGGCTATTAGTGGAGTAATAACCAAATAGATTTTAGCTGTGTGTCTTCCATTAACAGTCTAAATTTGCAGTTCTGCAGCTTCTTACTTGAGAGTGACCCTACAATCCAGAGTAACTATGGGAAGGTGTTAAGAGGAACTTACCCTGGATTTCTCTATGCATTTCCCATTGGTTTCCCATAGGTGGCACCGTAACTACGTTGATGTAAAAGGCCCCATAATTACTCTGGATTGTACCCTTGAGTCCCTTTAAAATCAACTGGACTTCTGAGGAGACATGCCTAGCATAATTTTCAAAGTGGAAAATAATATGGGGTTAAAAAAAATTCCTCATTGTACAGTATGACAGTTCTGTGGGACTGACTTCTGTGTAGACCCACATAGGCATAGGTTGCAAGGCTGCAAATGAAAACACACTTACCCAGGAGTAAGCCCCATAGTCTATACTGTAATGGGATTTACGTCTGAGTAGACCTCCATAGGACTGGGTTCTAAGGCAGCAATCCTATTCACAATGAAAGTAAGCCCTATAATGGGACTTAGTAGTGAGGACATCTGCATAGGATTGGGCTCAAAGGCTGCATTTCTGAGAGTATTTTCCTGGGAGTAGGCCCCCAAAGAACTTAATGGAATTTACTTCTGAGTAGACACAATTAGGATTGCACTGTAGGGTGCAGGGTGGCCAGCAATTCTACTTTACCTGAGAGTAAGCCCCATTAACTATAATGGGGCTTAGTTCTGAGGAGACCTGCATAGGAATGGGCTCTAAGGCTGCAATCCTATTACTTTACCTGAGAGTAAGCCCCATTGTCTATAATGGGGCTTAGTTCTGAGGAGACCTGCATAGGAATGGGCTCTAAGACTGCAATCCTATTACTTTACCTGAAAGTAAGCCCCACTGACTATAAAGGAGTTAAGTTCTGAGGAGACCTGCATAGGAATGGGCTCTAAGAGTGCAATCCTAATACTTTACCTGAGAGTAAGTCCCATTGACTATAATGGGGCTTAGTTCTGAGGAGTCCTGCAGGATAGGACTGTAAGGCTGCAATCCTATGCAGAGCTACCTGAGAGTAAGCCCCATGGATCATAATGGGGCTTACTTCTGAGTAGACCTGCCCCGTGCTGTGAATTAAAACTGTGGTGCTCTGCTTGCTTGCTGGTGGCAGCGATGCTGCAGAACGTGAGGGAGAGTTCAGTGCTGGTACTGGGGGTCCCGGCTGCCCGCCTTCCTTCCCGCCTGCTGTGGGTCTCGGGGAGCCTGGCGAGGCAGCAGGAGTCAGCGGGCGCTTCCAGGGCTCTCCCCTTTAATTTATTGAGTGAAAAAAAACCAACTACCAGGAGTGGGGTTCGAACCCACGCGGACATGCGTCCATTGGATCTTAAGTCCAACGCCTTAACCACTCGGCCATCCTGGTGCGGGTATGAGCCCTGCCTGCAGGTACTCCTACATACAACACTGTCTCGCGCGCCCCCTTCCCGCGCGCCGTGCCCAACACCTCGCCAGCGGTCCCACGGCGCGAGCCAGGAGCACGCGGCACACAACAGGCGCTCCTGGTGCTGTCCCCCCCCCCACCCCGCGCGATGTTCTCCCCACAACCCGTATCAACGTTCTTTTCTCATTCGGAGCGCGGGCAGGCGCAGAAAGGAAAACAAAGAATGGTTGCCAGATTGGGAGGAGGGAATAAAAAATGACGCGGGCGGGCGAGATTCATTCAGCGGTACAACACGACAACTGCACAAGCCTGGCTGAGCACTGACTCCTGCTGGTTCCCTCCACAACGATAGAGCTCGGCTCAGCTGCGCCTCTGGCGGCCATGGTGGGGAACTGCAGGAGGGTGCTGATGCTTGGGACATCTTGGGATCACAAGGTTCTGGTGATCCAATTGTGGGATCCTCCTTGTAGGATCTGATGACTTTCCTCCAGCATGATGAATGCCATGCAGTAAATTGCTTTGGAAACTTTATCAAACAGGGTTGTGGTTGTTGTTTGGGGGGAAAAGAGTGAGTCTTAAAAACTTGTAAGCTTTAGGATGCAGCACCTTTAAAAATACCATTTTATATTGTGGTGATTGTGCAATAAATAAATAATTGGGTTTTAAGAAAGGACATGTTGTGCATTGCTTTTCATGCATATTTTGTGCATTGCATATTTTCTTGCATATCATCCCTTTATAGAGATGAATATAAATCCTGTTTGCTTGCTTGCTTGCTTGAACAGAATCAAGGCTGCTAACAATAGAATGAAAAACATAATAAAATAGTTAAAAACATTTTAAAACTTTTTTAAAAAATAAATTTAAATTTAGAAAAAGTAAAAAAATTATAAATAAAAAGTGTATCCCTTTGCAATTGTTTTAAAACAGCTTTTCTTTCTGTTGTAGAGTCAGCAATTACAAATACAAAGAGATGCAAAGTCTTTGCTTGGCTCAGCTGAAGCGTGGAATGACTGCCTCTCTACAACTATAGGAAATTAGTTTCTTAAACTGTGATTTGCAGTGGCTACTTGTGTTGAGTCAAATCCATGTATAAACAATCCATGTATAATGATGTTGGACCTGTATTAGGCCTGATGCTACCCTGGTGTTTGACAGCATTTGGGGAAATGTGGCATCCCTGTACCTTTAACAGGCTACTATACTATGTGCTATAAGTGATTTCCTTGTCACTTATTTATTGCCTCCATAGCCTAAGTATTGAAAGCGTTAATGTAACTGTTCTGGCCAGGTCAACAGTGTTAAGATTTGTACAGCAACATGCATGTGGCTGAACCTGAAACAGTGACAGATTGACAGTTGAATTACACTTGATTGGCTGTGAAGTCAGTAGTGAACTTTGTATGAACGTCACAAAATTTCAAAGCGGACAGTTTAGTGTTGAGTGCAAAGTAGAGCGTTGTGTGCAAACTACTGCAGTGCCATCTGCAAGTGCCTACAGCCATATGCAAAGAAATGGGGAGAGCAAAGACCCAACATATTATAAGGAGTCCTGTTTCAGTGGAGACAGGACCACCAGGGAGTTCTCAAACAGAGCATAGATCTGAAGACCACCAGAGACTCTCAGGCATTGAGGGGCTGCATCTGAGGGTGCAATCCTTTCAGGCCAGCACAGCTTTCAGCAGTTATTTTAAAGGCTTTTATGCTCATTCATAGCAGCATCCTGATGGTCCTAGCAAACTCTGGAAAGCCTTTGTAGCTTTAGCTCTTCCTGCTGTACTCTGCTGACTTCCGAAGAGTCTCTGCAGGATTCTTCTGATGGAAAGTGCTGTTTTTACCCACACCATGAGACAGTTTAAATTTTGATTTTCTCTGGAATAGCTACCACTCAGTGGTTCTGCACACTATTCACAGTTGATGGGGTGGATAAAAATCTCATTCTACTATCAATATCAGAAAGATGAAGGGTCTGGGAGATGGTAAAGTCAGGATTACATTGCCCATGTACTATCAAGCTCAGTGGTGTTGTAAAGAGTTAGAGAAGGTCATCCCCCCCCCAATGGAGCATTTAATGAATGCAGGGTGACCAGATGCCAAACACAAACTTCCTGAACCCCAGGGTCAAAATTCCTACCCCCAGGCCAAAATTCGTACCTCACAAGTCAAAATTCCTACCCACTTAAAAAAATTGCCAAAATTGTATTTTTTGTTTTTATGTTTTTTGGCCATAACTTTTGATAAGAAGGAGATCTCCCAAATCTGATTTTTGCATTGAATTCTGCTCTTCAATACAAATTCAACAACATATGACATGATGGCTATGGAGGCACACAATCGCGAAGTTAAAAAAAGAAGCCAAAATGTAGGACACCCGGATAGAAGGCTAAAAATCCAAACAAATCCAGGGTTTTCTGGTCATATGGTCACCCTGAATGAGTGTTGCAATAGTAAAATTAGGAACTATACTGAAAAGTGTTCATTTTTTCGTAGCAGCTGAGTGGGACCATTGATCCTTCCTGCTCAGTGTCATTTGCATGAATGGATCTATATGGTTTAAGCTTGGGGTCTTTCCCTGCTCACCCAGTGTAAAACATGTGCTCTTACAGTGAGCTATCGTTTTCATTATGGTTACTGAGGAATAGAAATACTGTACTAAAAATATTAAAATGTTTATCTTGTGTTTAAAAACTGGAATAGGATCTCATTCTTCCTACAAGAGTTTACTGAAAGGGAGGAGAGAATCACAATCTCATTGTCTCTTAATCATGCTGAATACATATATCGAATTGTGTATTTAACGTGCACCACCTTTTAAGGCTCTATTTAGTGATTACATACTAATAAGACCACAACATATCCAGTTGAGGAGTCATCAGTCTCCCAGTATTCTGCATTACATTCTGGTCTAAAGAAGTTGTCTATTTTACTTCTTCTTTTGAACAAGAAAAAAGAAAAGAAAAATTATGTGGTGTAATGCATTTCCTGGCAAAACTGTGGTTTTCTTAAGGAAATGAAGAATCATGTAGAAGTGACCTGATACAATAATGAAGAAGCCTATAGATTACCAACAGCTAACTGAAAAACCTAACAATCTAGTTTCTTAAAATAAACCAACTGGCACTTTCACTTGAAATGAAATAGAGATAATTCCATAAGCGTGAAAATTTTAATATATGCTAGCTTTCGTATACAAAGATGCACTTGAGATCAACTGGCTGCATCATCGTAGGACCTGTTCACAGAACTTGCACAAGAACCTAAATGAAACCCAAATACATCTTTAAGTGCATTTTCATTTGATATTAAAACTTATTTTTCAGCTTTGTGGATATTTAGTTTCCAAATACAATATTGTGAAAATCAGCCCACAGAAAAGACATAAAGATCACTATTAACTTCTTCCACTTCCTGTGTGTATGTTACTGTGTATTTTCATTTTGGAGTAAGCATTTTCATTTTGAGTAAAAAAAAAAAGATGCACACACTTGTTAAGGACAAGGCAATCAGGAAGTGATAAAAGGGCAACGTTTTTCATCACATTTAGAGCTGGCTAAGGTTAAACCGGAACCACATACTAGAAAAATTTTCAGGATTTCTGCATTTCATTGCTTCTTGGCTGATGCTTAGAAGCAAATTACTTTGAATTAGTTAAATTTCAGCTATTATGACTTTAGTCATGAATTTTGCTCATGCTAAGGATTTGATTAACATGTTCAGAAAGTTTGGTCCAAGTAACACACTCATTTCAAGGCAAGTTTAACTCATCATTTTTGTTGTTAGGTTGCATGACCTATCCTCCATATAAATCTACCCACACCTTTGTGCTTCGCACGATACCATAGTCTTTCAAGACTAATGGATGCCAATACAAAAATAATACAAGTTTCAGTGGCATTCCATCATATGGTGTCTGTTTTACAGTATTTTTTAATATGCAGCCTTTGTATAATGTGCAACATCCCCCAATGCACATAAACCCCCATGTGCAACATCCTCCCATGAGTGTAAACCCCTATGTGCATCATCCCCCCCGGGCATCAGCCCCCCCCATGCGCAACACCCCCTCCCATGTGCAATACCCCCCTCACAATGGTGACACCCCTATCTAGCAGGTTCAGGATTTGGGGCTGGATATTGTTCATTCTTCAGTGTTAAGTATAGGCCAAAAATATGTTTCACCCCTTTTCAGCCCCTTAAGGGTTAAATTTCTCCACATCAGTTCTTGGTGGTGTTGATGTCACAGAAGGAACACCCTCCCCAATTTCATGCTTCTAGGTCCAGGCCAGGGTTGGGGCAGAGCGTCCCTCAGACAGGGATTCTCCAATTAAAAGTATAGGGAGGAAAACATTTTGTGTTCCTTTTCACCCTCTTCTGGTGGGAATTTCCAAAAACCGGTTCTAAGTGGGTGCCTCTGTCACAGAAGGAACACCCTCCCCAAATTCCACACTTCTAGGCCTGGCGGTCTTGGCTGGGCATTGATGAATCAGTCAGTCAGTCAGTGAGTGATTTTTCAGTTTTAAGTATATAAATATATATAGATAGTTCTATCTTGTTCAGCATTCACTCATCACAGCAAATGGAAAGTCCAGAAGCAAGTCATGTAGACAAAAAAGCTTGCTGCTGCAGTTGCTTCCTACTGCTGTTGAACCAGCCTAGACAATGCCTAGTAGCCATTGATAGATGTGTCCCTATGAATGCAATTAGTCTGCAAAAGCCATCTAGTCTAGTGTATATCGTTACATCTTACCACAGTTAGTTGATTAGGTGCTGTGTGAAGTACAGTGGTATCTCACGTAACAAGTGCCCCACATAAAGAGTGATTCACATAACAAGAACATATTCCCATTCCAGCCTCCAGCAGCAGCCCAGGTAA
The DNA here is from genome assembly GCA_030015325.1 of Cryptoblepharus egeriae. Classification (NCBI taxonomy): domain Eukaryota; kingdom Metazoa; phylum Chordata; class Lepidosauria; order Squamata; family Scincidae; genus Cryptoblepharus; species Cryptoblepharus egeriae. The sequence continues at coordinate 180,871,671 of JAREYC010000001.1, read as the reverse complement.
GCCCCCTATCCTCCATGCAGACTCCTAACCATGTCTACTCAGAAGTAAGCCCCATTGTGTTAAATGGGTCCTACTCCTAGGAAAGCATCTTTAGGATTCCAGCCTAAATAGACTTCATAGGATTGTGTACATGCATATGAATGCATGTTTTGAATTCAATTCCAGTATTTTGTCATCATTTTAACATACGTAGTTAATATTTTAATATGAATATTTTTGGGGTTGTGGAACCAATCATCTGAGTTTCCATTATTTCCTATGGGAAAATCTGCTTCACATAAAGAGTGTTTCACATAACAAGCATGCTTCCGGAACGAATTAAACTTGTTATGTGAGGCACCCCTGTATTTTGTTTGTCCGGTTTCTCCTACCAAGCAGCCTACCTGAGTGACCTCAAGCCTTAGCACTCTGAGAAAGGAAAAAAGAATTTATTGTTCTTCACACCATTTAATCCCAGTTCGGCACACTTCTGCTATGCTCCTTCTCTCTACTTACAGAACTTTTTGTACTTTATTCAGGGTGGTTGTGGAACGATAAAAAATGATCAGTCAATCCTGCAGTTGGCCAATATCATCAACTTAAGGCACAGTTTTAACCAACATTTCAGATCCGATACAAGGAAATGGAAAACGTTCAGAGGAGAGCAACTAAAATGATTGATGGTCTGAGATAACTTTCCATATGAGGAAAAGCTACAGCATTTGGGGCTCTTCAGTCTAGGAAAGAGGCACTTGAGGGGAGACATGATTGAGATGTTCAAAATTATGGAAGGGATGGATATGGGATGCTCTTTTCCCTTTCACATAACAGCAGAACTAGGGGAACATTCACTAAAATTGAATGTTGGGAGAGTTAGGACAGACAAAAGAAAATATTTCTTTACCCAGCATGTGGTTGGTCTGCGGAACTCCCTGCCCAAGGACGTGGTGATGGCATCTAGCCTTAATGCCTTTAAGAAGGGATTGGACAAATTCCTAGAGAAAAGGACCATCACAGGCAGTGGTAGGCACCAGCAGGTTCGCACCTACTCTATAGAACCGGTTGTTAACAAGAGATAGGACATATAAAGTTTAAAAATAGCCATTTAAAAGTGGCTGCCAGATGGGCAGAGAACCGGTTCTTAATTTCTTTGAAGCCCATCACTGATCACAGGTTACAAGCCATGAGGAGTGTATTTGTGCATGTGCACATAGTTGTGGGGCAACCTCAAAATGCCAGATACAGGGGAGGGCACCTGGCTGCAGGTGTAATTTGTGCTCCCATAAAGGTGGGCCTTTATGTTATACAGGAAGCAGGACTAGATGGGCCTGTGGTCTGAACCTTTATGAATGTGATTTTATCCTTTTCTTGGTGGGTTAATATATGGGAAGAACATGTCATTCATTAGAGACATTTTGTGCCTTAATCCAAGTCGGAAGTATTCCATCTTCTTCACTTCCTACTCAGAAATCTTTTTCTTGGTGTTTTATTCCCTACCTAATCTTCTGCCATGATACTTCACCTTCAGTGCTTTTTTTTTTAACCAGCATTCCAATTTCCAACCTTCATGTAATAGTATCTGCCTCTCTTTACCCTGTCTTGGTCATAGGGCGCAATCCAGAGTAACTACGGGAGCACGTAAGAGACATTACATGTACACGTAGTTACTGCACAATATAGTGAAAACCTATGGGAAATTCATATTGCAATCCAGAGCAAATTGTTCTTACACCGGAGCAAGGACTCCCCGTAGTTACTCTGGATTGCGCCCTTATAGTTATTTTGGATCATCATCTGAACCGGAGCTGTGGCACAGTACACATTAGCAGCACTGATTTTTCCCAGCCTCCTCCCATGTTTCCCTGTAGGATCCAACATTGATAGCACTACCAGACACAGATCAGCTCTCCATTTTCACTTTATTTTAACTTGTACAAAAGCACATCTATAAAAATAAACATGTCCTATTAACAAATCTTGTATAAAAAATTACTGTACTTATAGACTTCTATCTCACTTTCCCCTCTCATCAGGAGGCAGATAATAAGACTTATTACAAGAATATATTAACAGAAAGTCAATAATAAAAAACAACAGTAAAAATTTCATCAAAGCAGTGGCAATGAAAGAAAAAGATGGTTTTTAGTCAGAATCAAAACAGAAACAGCACTAACTTCCAAGGAAGAAAGTGCCACCACTTAAACTATAGAGAAGGTAGTTTCCCACATTGCTGCCTAATACACGCATGTGTCATTTAACAACCTTCTGCTAAATGATGGATGACATATATCATGGTGGTCGAAGCAAAACTAAGAGACTCTTGATGAGACAGTGAGGTCTCTCTAGACTGCAGCAGAGTGCGTGTTTACCCAATAAAGAGACACTTAATGCAAAGTCTGCAGTAGACTGCAGCCAGCAACATACTGATAGGGAGAGTCTGGTTACATAAGGCACTAGTTGAATGTTCACTTTTAGGGCACATCATTTTCTTAGCGTTATTCCTGCTCCTGGGATCTGCTTTAGATGATTGATGTGACATGGGGAAATCTGGCCAGCCTGTCGCAGGGGCCTGTCGCCAGGATGTTGCTTCATGCAGCACCTGGGTCTCGAACCGCTGACCTGCTGATCTTCAAATCAACTGGCACTTCAAATTCAACAGGCACTTCACATTCAACAAGCAATTTCAAGATGGGCCAGCCCAGTTGCACCACAAGGGCTAAGGCCAGCGTAAGTCAATATAGGTTGGCCCAAGACAGATGGACTTGGGCTGGCCTCGCTGTGCCAGCCTAGGCAGTCCAGGAGAGGCATGCCAAGGGCATGTTCAGCAATGTCTAGAACAGTGCAGTTAGCCTGTATCCAGAGCAGAAATGCCCTTTTATGTAACCTTTTCCAGCTCCTCAGAGTTATACCACAGGAATAAATGTGAGTAGACCCATAGGGGTCCATGATAAGCCAGAGTAAAAATTGAAGTGTTGGCAAAAATTTTGAGTCCTTGGCCAGCCTAACTGCAATCCCTGCCTCTCAACCTTAGGATACAGCACAATTACACCAGCCCACCTCAGGATATGGCACACTTATACCAGCCTAGTGTGCATGCTGCCCTTGTACTGCTGCCTCTCAGCAGCAATTAAGCCAGCTAGAGGCCTCCTGGCCCTGTGGATTTGGCCTGTCAGCTCAGGATATGACCTACTTAGGCCAGTTTAGATGGGCCATTTTTCTCACCTAAAGTCAAGATTGTACCCTTAAGCACATAAAGGGGAATGCAGAACGTATCCTTGTCATTACACACCACACACCTGTACACTTCTGTTGATGATGAAACACATAACAGAACCATCTTAGATTATCTCAGTTTCATGGGGAAAGACAGTGTTCCAAAGCTATATAGGGCCTTGCAGGTTAAAACCAGTACAAATAATTGCACTCTCCAAAATACTAGCAACCAGTGCTGGTGACAAAGCATAAGCAAGAACTGGCTCTCCAGGTCTTGTCCCAGTAAACAGTCCATCATGTTTGCATGCTTGCTATCTAAAACAGTTCTTCCAAATCATGTCAATTCAGGGTGTTGCAATTTCTCCCCTTTCCCCAGAAAAAAATACTTGTTTTGAAATTTTTTTGCACTTCTTGTGGTCATTTGGAGAGTATTTTATCTGCCTGACCAATATTTCTAAGACTTTACAAATGTTTTTGTTTGCCATTATTTTCAGTTGGAATATGGGGGCAAGAGGTCGGACAGACAAGGTCATCTCATATTCTATTAGCAAGGTCTGATGTACTATAAGGTAACATTTGCTTTAATACATCCTGAGATAGGTACACCAAATTAATGAATGAAATACAGTATATGAAATAAAAAAATGATTTTGTTAAACAAGGAATCTTAAACAAGGAATCCTTTTGCAAGGAAGGCATACATTGCAAGTGTATAGAAATTTTAACAAACTGGTTTAGAGATTGGCAGATAGTCAGCCCTTCAAACATGATAAGCAACAGCAGAGGAGAGTTCGACAAGGGTGCTTCCTCCGGTATTCAAGAGCTCTCCTCACTTGATCGTTAGATTCTCCAACATAATCTTCAACATTTTCCACGTTCAGTTCAATCACATCGAAAGTGTCAGCCTGCTCTTCTACCATTAGTGCTACTTGCAAAAATAGTTCATGGACTTCTTTGATGCGACACTCCAACTTCATCAGCTCTTTGTGCCGTGTTTCTATCTCATTCAGTGCTGTACGAGCTCCCTTGGTGTCAGACAGAAGATTCTCAGAGAACACGTCCCACCTGCCTTGTTCAATTATGTCCTCTATCTGGTTGCCTGAAACATCCTTGCCCATGATCTCTAGCTGTCGCTGGATCCTAACTTTGCAGTTGTCTCGCTGTTTCATCTCTGTCTCATTGTACGCAAACATAGTTTCTTGAAAAGCATGCATGAGATCATTGTAGTGGTCCTTTGATACACGGGCTAGGATTGCACCTGAGCCATATTTTGTTTCTGCATCTTCACTGAAGTCTCTCAAAGCTTGAAGTTTCCTATGGATTTCCTCTCCACGGGCCTTGATGTCTTTTGCAATTGTGTTTGTATCACGTTTTATGCTACTGAAGCGGCGCATAGATGTAAGGAAGCGGGTGTTTTGTTTTCCCAGACGCCTAACGTCTTCTTTCAGGTGGTTATTGCTTGTTCTGATTGCCTGAATATCTTTAAAAACATTTGCTAAGGCATAATCTGTTTCAAACAAGAGAGTTTCCCGAGACAATTGCAAGTCTCTTTCAGTATCAGGAGAATATTGGCCATAAAGTCTCGCGAGCTCATGAAGCTCAAGGAGTCGATCTCTCATTTTTGCCTGTAGGAAGAGAGGGGGAGAGAAAAGTAAGTGAAAACTGAAAATTTTCAGGTATGCTTTTTCCAATATATTGTGGTTGATAAAGCATCTGTAAAGAACATTGTGCAAGCAGTATTGAGCATTGTTTCCCTTTACTATTTACAACATCAGGATACAGATCTACAGAACTTATTATAGCAACCATAAGGAAACCTTTAAATTATTATTTACCATAAGGACTTGGGAACATTTTTAAAAGTAAAATCACAACTGTATTTTTGACTACTTTTTAAAAACCAAAAGCTTTGTACAGTATGTTTAAATTAATACAATTGTTGTTAAAGGATTCTACAGGAGTTTTTATTCCTGTTGATGCTGTATTAATGTTTTATGATCTTAAGATAGCTTTTCTTTATTCTCCCCACAATCAATCTTCATGAAATCTTGTGTGTACTTATTTTATGTAAAAAATAATGTATAAGTAAGCATTCGCCAGATAAGGACAAACAAACTATACTAGTATTACCCTTTAGCTTCAATCTGAGGCTTAAATAATACATTGCCTTATTTATTAATTACATTGTTAACCTATGTCTTATAAGCATCTCAGAATAGCCTATTCTCGTTCCCTCCATCCTCCTCCCACCCACTGCCCCAGTGTTCCTCTGAATCCAGGGTTATAGCAACCCTGTAAAATTGGTTAGGATATACCAATTTAGGTTGGGGAAAAACAATTTTTAGGCAGAAAAAATATTGATTGGCCCAAGGAGTTTCAATCCAAGTTTTATTATACCAAGCCCAACATTCTTTCAGCTCCTATTCCACACCATCTCTCTTGATAACATGGCTGTAACTTTCATTCTGTCATAAGCATCTACTGCCATGTCACCAACGGTGTACCTGATAACGCTACAACAGAAGTAGTATACTCAGATGTCTTATATATGCCAAACCTTAAACCAAGAGCATTTAATGTGAGGTTGGTGGGTTTTGTAGGATAAGCTTTGTTGATGGTTATTCCCAGTTAGTTGACATGAAGTAGAAGCAGTCAGTGATGCAACAAAAGTCACTCCTGTTCAGGGAAGAAATAAGTACATAACAGATTGTAGTAGAAGTGTATTAAAACAAATCTAAAAAGATTTGGTTTGAATATACATTGCATCTGATATACATAGCAGCAGACTCAACCATTACAACAGACATTTGACTAAGCAGGTAAATGTCAAAAGTGTTTTAAGAATGACCTGTAAGATTCTTAATGAGATCAGCATGATCTTATTAGTACAGCTAGGAAGAGAGATAGCAATATTTTTTTATTAGATTTGTCCCTGAAGGGCACCCAATATGATAATTTGACAAATAAATCATTTGTCAAAGATAATGATTAAAATGCAGTATAATGCATTTTGGTCTTCCAGTATAATGCAGTATAATGCATTTGGTCCTTTTGGTCCATTCAGTATATATTGTTTTGCATCTCCATGCTTTCTTAGGGCACAATCTAGGGAGGAGTGCCTTACCTTCCAGAGCATGCTGAGTTGGCACCAAATCAGTGACACCTGAGGAGGGCTTGCTCCCAAGGAGACCCCCCCCTCTCAGATCCCACTGAACAAGGAACAGCTGTGGTGCCTGCCTTATAAGGAATCTCTGACAACCAGTAACAGCTGCAGCAGGAGACTGCCAATACAGTCTTCAGTGAATACAAGGGGCTACTTGGAGTGGCCTACTATATCCCCAGGTTAGTGGCTGCTGTATTTGTGCCATATCCTGATGTTGAGAGGCAGGCCAGTTAGGCTGGCCAAGAACTCAGATTTTTGGTCAATACTGCCATTCTTACTCGGGCCTTATCATGGACCCCTATGGGTCTACTAATTGTTATACCTGCTCCTGAGGTGGTATAACTCTGAGGAGCTGGAAGAGGGCATTTCTGCCCTGGAAATAGGCTGTGGATATAACATAACAGCTCTGCCCTAGGTAATGCTAAACATGCCCTTAACATGCCTCTCCTAGGCTGCCCCAGCTAGAGCAGCCCAGGTCCACCTGTCTTGGGTCAGTCTATGTTGCCTTAGGCTGCCCCAAGCCTTTTCCAGAATAAGTAGGGTGGCCCATCTTGCAGCTGGGCCAGCCCAGTAAAGGATAGGGTAACCCAAGAGCATTTCTGGATTGTGCCCTCATTCTTTAGCTATTCTATTCCATGTATTTCTTCTATGCTGTCCCTATATCTCTTTTCCTCCTTCAGCCTGTGTGCTATGTATTTTGGATAAACGGTTCCTTTGAAACCACAAAAGTCAAAACCAGTTCAAGCACTCTGGGTATAGACAGTATGCTTACTTTGGGTATGCTTACTATCCTATGTAGAATAGCTTACTCCACCCAGCATGTCAGCATCCCCAACAGATTTATACTATCCTTCCCCCACCAGTTTTTACTATCACCACTATCACTATCACCAATGACTTTTCATTTTGCTGTGCCTCCCCAGGAAATATTTTTGCATATCTCATGCCAACATGATCTCCTTCTTCCTTATATCCTTTCCTATGGCCCATGCACTCCATGTAAAACATATGCTATAAGGCCATAACCACGAGATAAGCATTCCTTATTTGCAGTTGATGCTGCTACATCATGAATGATAAAATGTGTGAGAAAGCTTCTGTTCGTGCACCAGTTTTGGAGAGATTGCTACTTCAGTAACAAAAGCAGCAAAAGTGAATGAAGGCGTTAAAATGTTTTAAATAATAGGCTTTGGGGTAGTCCCCACCAACAACTGTGAAAACAGGCAAGGAGAAAATCCTGACCTTACTTTAAGAAGAAAAAGGAGCCCACACACCCCAATATGGAATCTTTCTCCTTAAAGTGCTAACCTTGCACAGATAGTTTATCCAGTTGTACTCTGTTCTCTTAAAGTAAAAGTTTCCCTTCAGTTCTTTTGAGATAGGCTGAATTGTCCCCAAGTTTACAGGTAACTGTATCTGGATAATATATCTTTCCAAATAAGAACATGCATAAACTCTCCATCACTCATAACCATAAGCAGTTTTTGTAATGGTTGCAAGGCAGGTTTAGAAACTAGGTGAGATGCTATGTAATAGGATGTGCAACTTGAGTGATCTTCCTAAAATAACTGGTTAGTGAATTGCTTCAGGAAAGATTGGCTTTAAACACTACCTATGGCTGATTCTTTGAACCAGTGGAATTCAAACAACAACAACAGAACCTAGATACCAATTATTAGAGTAGATACATTGCCCACAATACAAGTATCTATTGGAAGATACCTATGGTAAGGAGGAAAGCAGAGTATCCCTACAATCCAGAGTAACTATGGGAGCATGTAAGAGACATTATGTGCACCCGTAGTTACTGCACTACCTAGTGAAAATCTATGGGAAATTCATATTGCAATCCAGAGTAAATTGTTCTTACACTGGAGCAAGGACTCGCTGTAGTTACTCTGGATTGTGCTTTATGTCTCTCTACCCTTACAAAAAATAGAAAGTGGAGATGCAACAAGTGAAAGAGGTGGGGATGAAAAAGGAGTGGTGTGGAGTTGAGAACTCTACCTTCCACCTACAAATTCCTCAAAGGTTTCAACTTGTTTTCTGTCACATCGTGGACAGGAGTAGTTTTCATGGGTAATAAATAACTCAGTGCAATATTCTACTTCAGAATATTTTTCTCTTGTTTTTCTCATTGAAGAGAATCAGATCGAGGTCCAAGGCAAGAACTGTTTTATCATTGCAAAAAGGTAATGATAAATAAATAATGTATTTGTCCACTGGACAAATACAGAGTGCAGCTTTATACCAACATGATCAGGTTCACAATACAGAAAAATAAGCATGATCAGCTTTCAGAAGTGTTATTAGTGGCATGAAAAATTTGGAGACCTACTTAAACCACATTGCCTTGCAGCACACTACAGTACCTGCATTGCCCTTTACTTGTAAAGAGAAAAAGGCATCAGCGGAATCATTCCACTCATTCAGTAAACTAGCTGCTGTTTGTAGTACTGAAGACAAGTTAGACTATTAATGAACCTTCAAGGAACATCTGAAATCAAGAGATAGGCAGCTAACTGTGAATTACATTTTTTCACATTCATTTGAATGTGATGAGCATGAATGGAAAAATTTGTAAAAGTTCATCTTTAAATCAGAAAGTTATTTTCCAAGGGAAATATCTTTAGGATAATTGGGAGTATATTCCAAAACAGTTGTCAGTGCCAATGAGCTACCACCTTTTTGAGAAATCAGGGACATGAGCAATGTAATCCTATAATGCAAATCCCTTTGTGGAGAAATTGAACTTATTCCCAAGAAACAATATATATAAGATTGCTGCCAAACTGTAATGGTATGACAGTGCTGGCAGAATACTGACACCCACCCCCTACCTTTTGTTCACAAGTACTCACCCCCTGCTAGAGTAAAGCCCTTAGTCTGACCTACCTAAACCATTCCTGTTTAAATCTGAGGGCAAGTCCAAACATCAGTACTTTGAGCAATGGAGTCACAGCAGAAGTATACTCACCATATTTCACTCACATTTGTAAACTCACTTCCTTCCCCACGCACACAGGCAAGACTCAGGGAAAACAAGTTCTGTGTTTTGAAGACGGACTCCAACAGTGAGCAGCACTGACTAGTTAGGAACTCATAATATCAAATAGACCACTCCTGGGAGCAGTTCTTGAGCTCTTTATAAACTGGATGAATTTGCTTTTAAAGCACTAAACAATGCACAAATCAAATAAATGTATGAATGACACTTTTAAAGGGACAAACAGTCTGCCTGAAACATGACGGTTCATGCTTTTGGTTATAAAAATGATGACTCCATCAAAACTAGATTCGCTGCTAAGTTCATCTGCCAGAAACAATGCCGAAGCAAAGGACAAACCAGGCTGTCTGTGCAGGAGGAAAAACACCTTGATCCTATTTTCAGGACCATTTTCATGCAGACTCCATATAGATCCAGTGTCATGAAGCAAATGTACAGGTGCCAACTTTTGGATGATTTGAAAGCTAGTTTCCCCCGTTCTATATTTCTGTCAACGCTGGAGATAACCCAATATGTTTTGTAGAGAGATAATTGCTTATTATAGCACAAGCTTGCTAATCTTGTTATGAAGCAAACTTTGCAATAAACACTGACTAATTACCATCCTGGGGGCATGAAGTTAACAACTACTTACTGCAACATTATACCTAGTTCTTCCATGCTCCTCCACATTTCATGTTCTGCACCATCTTTCCCAAACCAGGGAATGGGAAGAAGGGCAGGGAAAGTGAATGGTGAGTGGGCAGACAGAGGGCAGCTGTTTTATCTGACAAAGGAGATCAGAGGGCTGACAACTGACAAGGGCATCCAACTCACGCGGCTTCATGGTGGGCCACCCCAACAGTTTCTGTGTACAAAAATACTCCTGAAACCAGGACCAGCCCAAGACCATATGATTAATTTAAATCGTATTTTTAATTGTACAAATTCCTACTTGAAGCCTGAAATGGAACAGTCCAGGAACAGATTTACCACCTCACCCACAGCAATATAACTGGAATTTTATGTACTGATGTTTTGTGTATTGACCAGAGGTGGGCTTCAGGGGGTTCTCACAGGCTCTATAGAATCCTTTGCTAATGAGTGCCTGGTTCTGAGAACCGGTTACTAATGGGACACAGAACCTGTTGTTTTATGGACATAGAACCTGTCTTTAATTTATTTGAATCCCACCACTGACTGACTCCACAGCTGCTGCTTCTGAAAGGTGGGCCTCAATTTCTGCCAAGTCTTCAGGATGACACATTGCCACTATTCCACTTTCATAGATGAGAAGAACCTGATGACTGAATCTTCAGTCACATGGCAAGAACAATGTCAGTTGTTCTCTGTTGTCAGATGCTGGATAACAAAGGCATAAATCAAGGCAAGGAAGTTGTTTTAATGTATATACATTAGTGTCATTCTGACACAAGATGATGTGTCATTCCTTAACAGTACACATTCTGAAGTAGTACACATTCTGAATGCATAGGTAATATTCAGAGATCCCCACAGCAGATCTCCACAGCAGTACCTAAAACAGATACATACTGTATCTCTTTCTTTAATGGGTATCTCCCTCCACCTCTTAAAAGAAGTGAAAACTTATTTCAAAAGGAAAGAAGTACATCTGTCTTTGTTCGCACTTGCTTTAGCAGTCCAAGGCAATGTAAGAATACTTTTACCATTTCCAACCCAACTAACCTCCAAAGACAGAGTAACTGCAGGAGCACATAAGAGACTTTACATGCACCCGTAGTTACTGCACCAGCTAGTGAAAACCTATGGGAAATTCATATTGAAATCCAGAGTAAGTTGTTCTTACACCGGAGCAAGGACTCCCCGTAGTTACTCTGGATTTTGCCCTCAGAGTGTATAACAGGATTCTACCCATCATATTACTGTATACACAGATCACATGGAGAGAAGGCCAGTGAAAGACCAACATGATGGCTGGTTAATAACCCAAATAAAAGTTGTGGGCTGCTGAATGCTACTCTGTTGATTATTAGAAGTATCCATGAGTAACCCTGAAGAGGCTTTGTTTAAGTATGCTAAACTGATGACAATACAACTAGTCAGACATAACTTGCAAGCTATTAACAGCTGTGTCTTTGGTTATATGAAAGGAGGCTAACTGGTCAAAATCTACTCCTGTTTGTCTAGTTCTTTCAGTGCCACTTCAGGATCAACACTGCGTGAGTACAAGTCTGAAACTTTCCAGGTCTCCAATTATTTACACAGACAACTATTTTGTGAGGTGGTGATAGACAGGGTTTTTAATGCCAACCCTATAACTATAGTGTAGCGGTTCTCAAAACATTAAGCACTGGGACCCACTTTTTAGAAAGAAAGTCTATTGAAATCCATCAGAAGTGATGTAATTTCAGCTTTAGTTCTGTTATATGGGGTGTGTTACTTCACTGTGAACATAAAATTTACAATAATCTTCCTTCAGTAATACACATACGTCACTAGTGTCATACAAGTCATAAGACACATCAAGTATGTTTCCATGTCAGAGTACGAGTCAATTCATAATACTAATATGTCAGGTATGCAGGTATAATTACTAAGCACTGACAGTCTGTTATACATTCAAATTGCTGCAACCACATTATCTAACAACTCACTGCATCATACCGCATACGATCAAGTGACTGCAAGTCTTATGAGTGCTAATTGTGTTATGAAATAAAGGTCATTGCTCCAGCATAAGGTTTCTTTAATTACCAACCACAAATTTTGCAGAGTGCTTCAGATATTGTTCCCTTGTTGATATCACACTTTTGCCACAATGCATATTCATACAGACACCTGCAGGGTACTCAAATGCAAAGAGGATGGATTAAAAGGTACATGTAGAATTTAGGATGATGGCACTTGTCCACTTGTCAAAGCAACAGGAAGTCAAGAAGAACATTCTGATTTAGGATTTTTCCTCTATGGAGGGATAGTCACAGAAGCTTAAATTCCAAGAAAAGCAAGTAATGTGCTGCACACAACCTTGCATGAGCAAAAGTACCATTCCATTTATGCAAATATTAGGATTCAGCATGACTATTGCTAGAAATGTTTTATCTGGGTGAAATATAGCAAGTTGTAGGAAGTATAGGAAAAAAATACTACAAACTGACTAAAATGTATTTTTTATTTTTTCAAATTGTATTTCTACCAGCAAAAAAAAGTTTGCTTGCTTTGTCCTCTTCATGAAGGAGTGGATGACAACTGAAAATATTACACCATCCAACACACATTTGGGGGCCTGAAAAGTTACCTATTTTTATATATTTGGGACACAAAATGGTGTCAGCTTTGCCAGATCAGCACTATTTGTAGAGGTATGGCAAGTGAGCTTGTATGCTGGTGTGCAAAAATATAATTGTATAGTGTTATTTTACAAGTGTATAATTAGAACTGATAAAGCCAAACCAATGCCACTTTTTAAATCATTGCCCCCAAATAAACCCCCCAATAGGTCTAACGTCTGACGATCAGAGCATTTGGGGGGTGGGCATTGGAAAGGAAAAAATGGCAAAGAAACACTTCATCTACATTGTTACTACATTGTTACTTCTTTATCCTGTTGAGGATACAAAGGCTGCAGTCCTAAAGACACTTTCCTGGGAGTAAAATCCATTGAACACAATGGAGCTTACTTTTGAGTAGACATGGCTGGGATTGCACCCATTATGCATTATTCAAGCATACTCACAAACAAGTACTGTACTCAAGTACAGTGGTACCTTGCTTAACAAGCACCTCGCTTAACAAGCGTTCACATAACAAGCAAAAATTTCCAAGAAATCTTGCTTCACATAACAAGTTCCACTTCACCTAACAAGCAAGCATGCTAAGGGCACGTGTGCTATGCAGCCCTGAGGCTCTTTAAAAGGGCTGCTGGCCAGCACTGCTGCCTCTAACTGCCCCCAACTTGGGGGCAGTTGTCTGGGGGTGCCAGAGGCAGCTGCCCCTAACTGCCCCCAAGTGCCCCCTCCAACCACCTTGAACCACCAGCAGCAGCCCAGGTAAGCCTCCCAGGAAAGTATCTTTGATTGCAGCCTCCTAACCATATCTACTCAGGAACCACACACACTCCCAGGAAAGTGTCTTTAGGATTGCAGCCTAAGTAGACTTCATAGGATCATGCACATTGAATGCATGGTTTGAATTCAATTCCAGTGTTTTGTCATCATTTTTACACCCAGTTAATATTTTTCTATGAATATTTGGGGGGTTGTGGAACCAATTGTCTGAGTTTCCATTATTTCCTACGGAAAAATCTGCTTCACTTAAAGAGCATGCCTCCGGAACGAATTAAGCTCTTTATGTGAGGCACCACGGTAGTTCATTAAACAAGCCAATTCTGTGATAAAAGTCACAAGTCATGCATGTCTTGTGACAGCATGGTAACTGTTGTTATACACCCATTCTAAAATAGTGCTTTATCCATAATGTAATCTTGCAATGGTTTGTCCCATGGCAAAGGTTTAGATTCCCCTACCTTCTCTTCAACTTTCAGTCAGAAGGACATCAACTCTCCTTTCTACCCAAGCGCTCCAGAAGAGACTTCCCAAAAAAGTGTGGCATCTCACCCCTTTCCAAACCCAAAGAGTAGAAGGGTGGCTATTTATTCCAAGAATTTTAGGTACTGTATATTGTTATCCATACACAAAGCACTTTATGCTTAATGCAAAGTATAGGGTGCGGCCATGTGCTTAAAAACAGACAAAATGTGTGTCAATGTTACTATTAGAAGCAACATCTTTAATTAGTTCCTGAAGTAGTTTGTCCTCCCTAGGTACTTAACTCTTGGTATTATTTTCATTTTATTAAAAAAAGGTATTCATTATATTAAAATTAACATTTAAATTTTTAAAAAAATAATTCACATCTATTATTTCTATCCCACTTTTCTCCCTCATTAAGAAGTACTCAAGGCAGACAGTATCATAGTATCATCTCAGTATCATAAAAGCTGGCACTACTGTTCTTTCAAAAATCTGGACTTTCTGCAGCTTGCAAAGAAAGAGACAGGTGATGTACAGGAAAAACACTAAACAACAAGCTAAGTACATCATCATGCAGATGTCTCATAAAAAGGCAACTCGGAATTAAATACTGGATGTGTTCTTTTTCAGCTTTTAGCACTAGAAGTGTTACTGTTTTTGTTTTCCTAGCTTCCATCAAGCTTGTGTTTGTCCGTCTTTCTCTCTTTCTCTCTTTCTCTCTCTCTCTCTCTCTCTCTCTCTCTCTCTCTCTCTCAGAATTTTGCCAAACTAACTTGGAGCTGGAAAACATGGCTGACACAACACTTATGTCACTTCCACCTATTTTTAATTAAAACGAATGTATAAACCTGTCAAAACATACGGTAGTTGCTTTCATACTGTTATTGTGAAAACATGGTGATCTCTATATGTTTTATTTCAATGATGAAGCAGCATTTTGTTGTTTTAAGAATAACTGCACTGGAAACATCATGCTGGAGACATCACTTCTGCCTATTTACTCAACTAAAAGAAGAATATTGCTAGGTCCCCAGATATGCAGTAAATCTAGGTACTGTGCTCATAGACAACTATGGCATCCCTTCTCTCACAAGGTAATCTGATGTCAAGGATGAAGGACATGTTTTTTTTCCCCTCAACACAAAAGTGGTCCCAAGTCGCAGACTTTTCCTCATAAAAAGCAAACCCTATTTGTATGCAAGAAAGTCAAGAGGTTTATTTTGTGACTGCTCCCCCTCCCTGAACCTACACATCACATTTTCATGTGCCCCATCTGGATCTATGCTACAAAAGTTATTCCAGTCCTTCGTTCAGGTATCCTCATGAAGTTGCATTTCACTTTGGGGAAACTAGGAGCTCCCCCAACTATAGCTTAAAAAAAATCTCTTAAACAAAACCACACACACCAACTACCAAGTGCACAATAAAACAAGGTGCAGATGAGCTTAAAGTGAATTTCTATTAACATTACAACTAAATTATTCCTCTAATGCATCCCAAAGAAGATCTTTAAGGCCTTTATCCTATAATGGCAGTAAAGTGAATGGGAAAAGTAACAGTGACAGCACAATCCTAACCTGCGGTTAGGCCAGCACAAGTCCTGTACAGGCTGGGGGTACAAAGTGCTGTAAGGCATTTCTCTGCCTTTCTGGGGGGAGGGGGGGTTAGACCAGGGGACAGACATGTTTCAGCTCCCCCACACCACTGCAGGATTGGGGAGATGGGTAGGTTGCACTGGACTGGGGCAACGCGACGGTGCAGGTCACCCAGTGTGGGGGCTTAGCAAATCACCCCCAGGATGCATGCACCCTTTTCTGGGACTGCGCAGTCGCTTCTTAAGCCGACTGGCTTTAGAGGAGTACTGTGAAGGCATCTACTCTTGGTGTGCTGAGGCCCAGGGCCGGCCAGAGGACTGTCAAACTTCTCTGGCAGGTCACCCCCCAGCAGCATATCACCTGGTGCGGCCCACACCAGCCGCACCAGTCTGGTGACGCAGCTGCACTGGCCTAAATTGGTTACAACAACTACACCCTAAAAGTTCAATTTTAAAATCATTTCAAAAACGAAATGGTTATTTTGCAGTTTAGTGCCTTTTCCTATCGGAAGTATACCAGTTCCTCCCAAATGCCCATCTTTCTAGTTTCCATATTTGGAATTTGCACCAAGCATACTAAGCATACTGCAATAATGAAAGCAGAATTACAGAAGTTGAGGGTACTAAGTTTTGTTTTAAACTTCCTTTGATGTTATATTGGACTTCTGTAATATAATTCATATATAAGACACCACAAGTTGTCCCTCTGTCTTTAAAAGTAGATTTCTTTGCTAAATTGCTTGGTTGAACCTTACCAGAGCTGTTTCCATTTATTCTACAGCTGAAGGTGCTCTGAGACAATTCCCAGAATAAACAGTCTCTTCAAAGTACACATCTCGCAGTTTTCCTACATTGCTTAACCAACAGGTTCCTAAGTGAGTGACCTTGCACCACTGTTTCATTATCACTACCGTCCTAATCATACAGTACTACAACCCATTGCACATGACATCTGCAATGCACTTAATTCAAAAGGATCTACATTTACTTCAGCCAGACCTGCTAAGTGCATCTGCTTGAAACCAGAATTCACTAAGAGTGCAATCCTAAGTCTGTCTACTCAGAAGTAAGTCCCATTATATTCAGTGAGGCTTACTCCCAGGAAAGTGTGTTTAGGATTGCAGGACATGACCTCTAAGTCATGCTGGGAAAAGGATTTAGCTACAGCCTAACTGCAGTTAGGCTGTAGCTAAACCTTTTTTCCCAGAGCAGACACACCCCGTCCCAGCCCTTCTGACATAGGCCACCTCAGGAGAAGACGCAAGTCTGAGTAGATCCATTGGGGCCCATGGTTAAAATGCCATAGTTATGGTATGGTTAAGCCAGAGTTAAATGAAAGCTTAAAAAAGTCTAAGTACTAAGCTGGCCTAAGCACCACTCCTGCCTCTCAACCTTGCCTAGGATATGGTCCAACTCCCGCGACCCACTCCAGCAGCCAATCCCTTTGCACCTACCCTACACTACAGGTACTGTAGTGAACCATGTGACAACTATGGATGTGAAAGTTTCCAGCTTTTCTTTGGTCCTGGCCTCCATTTATCTTGGGCACCCTCCATTTGGAGGGGGGGATTGCCCTCTTCCTTTTGCAGTTCTGGCATCTGGTCCCCAGACAGCCATGCCCTTTCTTTCCATCACGCTGCAGCTGTGACTGGTTGCCAGGGTCTCCTGGGCTTCCTCATATGGAAGCTGTTTCTTGTTTAGTGTGATCTGAGGTAGGTCTCCTCAGGAACAAGCCCACCCCAAGTGCCACTAACTTCATCCGGCCTAGAGGCCTCCTAGCCCTGTGGATTTGTCCAAAGCATCAGCTCAGGATATGCCTACTTTAAGCTGCCATATCTAGGCAATTCTCTCTGACCTAATTCAGGATTGCACTGTATATGTAAATAATTATATGTAAGAATTATACATTTAATAGTAAGTAGTACCGTATAGCATTTTAATTAACCACATGAAACCAATATATATATTAGTGTTTTTAGCTTTTATGTTGTCATGTCCTTCATTTTTCTTGAACTTGTCCTCTTTTTCGATTATGACTTATGATCACCCTGCTCCAATGGCAACCAAAAGGGGACCTACAACCTGAACCTGCCCACCCTTGTCTTAGACCACCTGGGATCTCCCATAGTTGCCACTCCAAGATCCATGAGAAAGTGATGGGATGCACATGTAACAAACATACCAACACATAAAACAGTTATGAACTTTCCGCAGAACCTGTAGCATTGAAAGGGCTTCTTATCCCAGGATAGCTACAAGATCTGAGAAAAAGGAGAAAAAGGACTGTGAACATTTCAGAAACTTTCCCTCCAGCTCAAGAGCCAGGAAGCTTTGTCCTAAAGCACACCCATCTTTCTTTCCCCCTTTCAGAGGCCAAGCACCTAAGGAAGTCTACTTAGAAGTAAGTCCCATTATAGTCAACAGGATTTACTCCCAGGAAAGTGTGGACAGAATTGTAGCCCCAGACAGGCTCCCTTCTAATGGCACCAAAATGGGCAAACCTTCACTCAGCTGCCCATTTGTACAGGGTGGTCATATGACAAAATGCCAAAGAGGACAAGGCCCCTCTAAATGTAGAACACCCAAGAAAAATGTAGGACATGCCAAAATAAAAACTTTAAAACTCATGCATATTGCTTTCATGTGGTTAATTTAAACACAACACTATTTATTTAATTTTTAAACTCTTACATATAATTTATTAATTATAAAAAGGCCACATGCTGCCTGCTTACAAGGAAAAAGAGGACAGTGAAGTTCTTTTCCAGATGATAAGGCTAAAAATCCTAAAGGATATAATCCATAAGGCTATATATCCTGTATATAGATTTATGCTTTTGTGTGGTTAATTTAAACACTATATTACTTATCATTACATATTATTAATATAAGTACTTTAAATATAATATACTTTAATATCATGACTTTAAATATAAGTAATAGTATTATTACTTATTAATTTAAACACCATATTACTTATTACATTTAAATTGATTACATATACTATATATATTACACCAAGTACTATCCTAATCATGTCAACTCAAAAGTTGTGTTCAGTAGATCTTACTCCCAGGAAAGTGTCTTTAGGATTGCAGCCTACAGTACTTTAAATATAATATACTTTAATATCATGACTTTAAATATAATATAAGTAATAGTATTACTTATTAATTTAAACACCATATTACTTATTATTACATTTAAAACGATTACATATACTATATATATTACACCAAGTACTATCCTAACCATGTCAACTCAAAAGTTGTGTTCAGTAGGTCTTGCTCCCAGGAAAGGGTCTTGAAGATTGCAGCCTACATCTTACATACATTAAAACATATAGCCATTTAAAATTTAAAACTCTGACAGTACATCCAGTTTACGAATTACAAGCAGGCTCCATGCTGCCTGACCACAAGGAAAAGGAAGATAATGAAGATTTGTTTCTCAAGGCTAAAATAGAGGAGGTGCCCTGGCCAAAGAGGATATCTGTGGCAGCCCCCCATCATCACTGGCTTAGCAGAGTATGCTCTGAGCCCCCTGCCCCCCTGATGCTCAGCCAGGCAGAGCATCAGAAGCATCACTCACCCTCTGTTGAACCAAGCCTGATGCCTGCTTGCCTTGCAAGTCCCAGCAAGTGTCAGCTCCTGTCTGTCCACAGCTGCTTCTCCCAGACAGCCCAGTTTCCTCCAGCGCTGGTTTTAGCCGCCCTCCTGCTCCTCCCAGTCTCAGCCCATTGGCCACCTCCCTCCCCACCAAGTGATGCACTGCTGCTCCACTGTGGCATGTGGCTGAGTCACTCCCCAGGGCAAAGATGCTGCCTGGCTGGTTGGGATGCTTTCCACTGCCACAGCCTCAGTCAGAGCCAGGTGATGTGCCTTGGAATAGTGCATCACCCTGGGGTGGGGGAAATCTGAGACCTCCAGCTGAGCATCTCCTCATGCTCATCTCTTTTATTAACCTCTTGCTTTATGCTCATCTAATCTATCCACCCTCCTCAAAGAGTTGCACACCCAGGGTGACCAGATGTCCCCCTTTTCCAGGACATGTCCTCTTTTCAGTCATGTGCCCTTGGGAAATTATACTGAGCAGGCAGCATGTAGTCATATTGTATGCAGTAGTTTTAAATTTAATAATAATAATAATAATAATAATAATAATAATAATAATAATAATAATAATAATAATAATTTAGTGTTTAGATTAACCACCTGAAAACAATATACAGTGGTACCTTGGTTTCAAAGGATAATTCATTCCAGAAGCCTGCTTGTAATCCAAAATGCTGGTATATAAAAATGAATTTTCTTGTAAGAAATAATGGAAACGCAGATGATTTATTCCACAACCCAAAAATATTCATATAAAAATAATTACAAGACTGTAATATGATACAAAAATATAAAGAAAAATCAATTAAGCTGCACTTGGAGCACAATCTTAACCACATCTACACAAAAGTAAACCCCATGGTGTTCAAAAGTTCTTACTTCCTGGCAAGTGTCTTTAGGATTGCAGTCTTAGGCATTTTGTAATAGTAAATTTCATTTTGTTAAATGATGCTTCCTCCCAGGTAAGCGTGTCTAGAATGGCATTCTTTGTTTTCTAGAAACTGCAACACTGTTGTGTAAAGGTAACACAGTAATTAAGGGACAAGATTACAGTTTTCTCTTTCATTTTGAAAAAAACTATACAGTATTATATAAGTAACTTAATAGTAAATAGTTTGGGGGGACTTTTTCATGGGGGACTTTCTTAATAGTAAATAGTTTTGGGGGACTTTTTCTTGTTGCTGGAGTGCCTGATCTCTGTCAATACTTGAATTCTGCCTTGAATGGAAATTTCAGCAAACATATTTTTTCCATGATTGTGCAAACTGTGAAAGTCTACACAGTAGATAGAGAAGCATCCTTCTTCTCATAGGCAGAGTTCATGGGTTCTGTTTTTGCTCTATTTTCCCTTTGCTGGACAGTAAGAGATGAAAATGCCTAAGGGTGTGTTATTTTGGGGAGGCATTGGAGGTTTAGAAGTTGCTGTTGTTTAGTCATTCAGTTGTGTCCAACTTTTTGCAACCCCATGAACTGCAGCATGGCACCCCCTATTCTCCACCAGCTTCCAAAGTCCATCCAAATTCATGTTCATTGCCTCAGTGACACTATCTAACCACCTCGTCCTCCACCATCCCCTTCTCCTTTTGCCTTCAGTTTTTTTTCCCAGCATCAGTCTCTTTTCCAACGAGTCCTCCTTTCTCATGATATGGCCCAAATATTTGAGCTTCAGGTTCAATTGCCCTTCCAGTGAACAATCAGGGTTGATTTCCTGGAAGATGGACTGATTTGAACTCCTTGCACTCCAAGGGACTCTCAAGAGTCTTCTACAGCATCATAATTCAAAGAAGTAGCAGTAGATTTTTGTATTTAAGGAGTGTCATCAAGGAACGCCAGACTGAAGTTCAGAGTTCTGCCCTCTTAACATTTTGAAGTCAGGAGCTCTTCATTTGAGTGGTCAGGATGGAGGAATAGTTTAGGACAGGAATGGCAGCACCAATCAAAACAACATTTTTTTAGGGTAAGATAGTGACAACTATTCCCCCCCTATGGGTAGGGTGCAGAAGCAGCCTTGGCCTCTATAAGAGAATGATAGTTCCAGCATACAAAGGATCAGGTTGTTTGGAAAGAAAAGGGACTTTCATTGACCACACACAACTGCAGCAGAAAAAAAAGCTGGTTTCTGATTTTGTATCTTTTTTTACTTTTTTAAGTGACAAAACCCCCTTTCCTGTTGTGCATTGTGCATTTTTATTATTTCATACTGTATGGACATTTTGCCCTTGTAACAATTGAGGGGAATAGCTTACATCCTACCTAGGTAAGTAATAGAGGTATTGACTGACATTGTGGTATAATGATTCTGTGGTTCTCAATAGATAGAGAAGTGGTTCTCAATCAATCAACAGTATCTATATACTGCTTTTCAACAAAAGTTCACAAAGCGGTTTACAGAGGAAAATGGCTCCCTGTCCCTAAAAGGATCACAATCTAAAAAGATCCAAAAGAACACCAGCAGAAGACATTAAGATACTGCAGGGGTGAGGAGGGTGCTTCAACTTTTTAGCATTGGACCCACCAAAATATGTTTCACTTTATCAGCTGCTTAAGCCTCTGTGGCTATCATGGTAATTGAGTAGCAGTGCTTCTCCCGCCAAGTAGTAACCCATAGCCCAATTACCTGTCAGTTTCAAGAACCATCAAAAATTTATGGACGTATCAGAGAATCACTAGGTTGGAGTACTGGATTTAGACCAGGATGACTTGGGATTCAAATCTCATCTCAACTATGAAACCTAATAAAATATTAAGAAATATATTCATTTAGAATTATTGTCCAGTTCAATTTATTCAACTTTTGTTAACCAATGATTAGGAAAATATTCCTAACCATGCAAGTATGACTAGTACGACTAGTTTAACAGGATTGCCTTTGTCACATGTCCCTGTATCACTGATTTCTATGACACTGTCTGGGATGAGCTCCAGGAATATTATTGCTCCAAGCATATATCTGCTGGTTGCTCAATCATTTACCAACTGGCTCAGCTCAAGACTCTGGAGCACATTCCTAGCTGATAGATGGAATGCTAGAATTACAATGCTGAAAGACAGACATGTACTTACATGCATGGCTGAACCTGAGGCAGTGTGGAATTTGCTTATCCAGACTATGTAACAGTGTGTAATTGTGACTATATATCTTGGTACAGTAAGGAAGGCAGAGGCTGAGGGGACTTTAAATAATGTTGAAAATACAGTAACTGAACCATTTTCCAGTAATAGCCAGAAGATGTTCTAAGGCAAGTTTGCAGGAAGTCACTTGACATTTCTGAAATAATCTAACCTCAGTTACAAAACTTCAGTGTTATCTAACTAGCATGTGCTGGACAAAGTATACTGTATAAGAATTTCCATGCTGCACCATATAAATGGCCCAGATACAGTAATGTTCTGCCTTCAACAAAGCCGTTTCTTCCATAATGTATACTTTTACTCCAGTCTCCGTAAAGACAAGAAATGCAGTGGCTTTAGTTATTTGTATTAAATCTGCTGCTGCCAAATTCATTTGGAGTTCTCATGATCATAAAGAATTAATTTTTCCCATAGAAAGTCATCAAATCTGTCACAGTTTTATAAGGCTGCAATTCTATGCACTCACCTGGGTATATGGGTATAAATATGTATAGATTCCAAAGTATCATTATCCTTCAGAGTTTTCATTTTTTCCTGTATGAATAAGCTTAATTCACTCTGGCTGCACTTCTAACCACACTTTCCTGGGAGTAACTCCTACTGAACACAATGGGACTTACTTCTGAATAGACATGCTTAAGATTGCACTGCAAGTCTATTTGGGATTTTCCTGTTTAAAGACGATTACCTGCTGACTGATTTTTAATTACTTTTTAAAATGCCACTTTCCATTGTATAAGAATAGAAATACCCGTATTTACTTGAATCTAATGTGCCAGTGAATCTAATGTGAGTTTTAAAATGTTTACTAGCAATTGCAATGCGCAGCTGAAAGCAGGTGCAAAATTTAATTTTATTCCATACAACGAGTAGTAATTTGATAACAATAATATGACAACAGGTTTATATTATGTTTACCTGTTTGCACTACTTTATGTCTTGGACCCTTTACGCATGGCAGGAGAGAAAGCTGAACACCTTCCATATGCGCTGTCTCCGACGTATTCTTGGCATCACCTGGTGTGACAAAGTTTCAAATGACGCAGTCTTGGAATGTGCTGGAATCTCTAGCATGTTCACACTTTTAAAACAGCGGCGTCTACGCTGGCTTGGGCATGTCGTGAGAATGGCTGATGGTCGGATTCCAAAAGATCTCCTATATGGAGAATTAGTGAAGGGAAAGCGCCCTAGAGGGAGACCACAGCTGCGATACAAAGACATCTGCAGGAGGGATCTAAAGGCCTTGGGAATGGACATCAACAGCTGGGAAACCTTGACCTCTGATCGATCAGCCTGGAGGCAAAAGACCCAGCATGGCCTTCTCCAACTGGAAGAGACACTTGTTCGGCAGGCTGAAGCAAAGAGACAGACCCGAAAGCAGCGAAACCTGGGACCTGGGCAGGGGACAGAATTTATTTGTCCTCAGTGTGGAAGGGATGGACACTCTCAAATTGGCCTTTTTAGCCACACTAGATGTTGTTTCAGGACCTCCAATCAGAGCACGATACCATAGTCTTTCGAGACTGAAGGATGCCAAAGCAAATGGTATATTACTATGGTATATTACTATGGGTTTATGTTACATTCTTATTACAGTATAGTAAACTGTTAAACTAAATACTGATCTATACTTATAATGAAAATACTATATTTACTTGATTTTAATGTGCCATCAAATCAGATGAGCGTTAAAGTAAATATGGTAATATTACAAGGCCAATAGTTGGTAGGAAGCCAGGAAGTTGGGAAACAAAACAGTTGCAACAGACTAGTTGCAACAGTAATGTCACACTGTTCCCCATTTCCCAAAGAGGTGATGCATGGAACTGGGAAGAAGCTTCATTCTTATCTTTATCCCCCACCCCCAATTTAAGCCATTTCTGCCCAATGTTGCATATACGCAACAGGGACCAGTTATACTGGATCGAAGCCTCCGTCGGGGGGCAGCATGGAGCAGCTGCTCTGCTCTGCACAGTCCAGAATAACTACAGGAGCTCTTATGTCAACATAAGAAAAATTTATTCTGGATTTCTCTATGCATTTCCCATAGGTTTCCACAGCTGGCATTATAACTACATCGATGTAAGTGTCTTACATTGACATAAGAGCTCCTGTAGTTACTCTGGATTGTGCAGTAAGTCTGAGTAGACCAATTGGGATGCTGCAGCCCTACTGTGGGAAAGGGGACAAGCCTCTCCTTCCCCACAGTAGTGCAGCAGTTCCCAAAATCTGCTGAATACTGTACAGGCTAGGGCAGCCTGCCTAGTCCAGTGCAAGTTTGGATTGTGCTGTACAGTGAGAGCCTCAAGCACTCACTCAGAAAAATGTGGCTGTTGGCCCACTGTGATTCTCAATGATTCAGTACTTCTCCTGGGACTGGATAATAATTCTATATGTATTTCACCATCATGTGTGATTGGATCATGGCAGAGATACCACAAAATTACTGATCCTCAGTGGCAGCTGTATGGGCATCTCTGATGACTCATCTCTAGGTTTACTCCTTTCAAGGAGGAGGCAGGCCCACAAACTTAGGCTGCAAATCAATGCATACTTTCCTGGGAATAAGCCCATTGAACACAATGAGACTTTCTTCTGACTAGACATGCATAGGCTTGTGTTGTTAGAAACATACAGGATGGTCATTTCTTACCCTCCTACCATTAAATTCAAATATAAGAGTTTCGGGGAGTAGAATTAGAATTAAATATAAACTGTTTCCATTCTGTCTGAAATGATCTGATTCTTTTACAGACTCTTTTTTGTTGGTTTGTTTGGTTTTTTTTGGTTGTTGTTGCAAGTACGTAATTCTTTCATTCAGGTAATTTCCCCTTTTGCAGTTAAATATGACTAAGCTTTATGTTGGGCAGTTTCCCACCCACACACTGTAAAACTTGTAAGTTACAATCATGACCTAGATCGGGATATGGAGTAAAATTTTAAGTACTTCACAAGTAAATAGTTTTAGGGCACAATCCAGGGTAACTATGGGGAGTCTTTGCTCTGGTGTAAGAACAATTTGCTCTGGATTGCAATATGAATTTCCCATAGATTTTCACTAGGTGGTGCAGTAATTACGGGTACATGTAGTGTCTCTTACGTGCTCCCGTAGTTATTCTGGATAAAGGGTTACTCCCTTTACTACTACTACTACCACCACCACCACCACCACCACCTTTTTTCACACAGGTATGTGGTATTGACTAGTTGTTGGTCGATAATAATGTTTATATCATTATTAATAATAATGTACACTGAGATGCACATATAAATACACATATAAATAGTATTTGAATGGCCCATTCCATTCATTGCAGCAGAAAAAGCACATATGTATTTAATCAAAGGAATGCTCACATGGATTAATGTCCTCCATCTAAATAATTAAGGAAGCTGCTTACCATCTGAGATACTGTGGACGGGACAGATAATCGGATTTTGAACATGTGGTTCAGTATGACTGTTTTCATTACATCAGATGCTGGGCATCGTTTTGATTGCAATATCTCTTGTTGGTTCTGTAAGTGCCTGCTGTCGTTTGGAAGATTAGAGTCATTACCCTCTTGGCTAGTGTCCACTGCTGAGTCTTCAAAAATGTCTTTCATATCTCTGAAGTTCCCAAGTTTGACACCATTAGCTAGTTTTCAGGAACTTGGAGGAAAGATAGAAATGAAGTACTGTAATATGAGTTCTTCTTAGAATTATAACTGAATTCATCTTGAATGAATTTTTAAAATTATGTTTATCCTAAGGATAACTGAATTAAGTACCATCATATCAGTAAAACAAATGTGTCAACTAATTTAATCCACAATTTTACTTATATCACATCCTAGTTCTTTAAGCATAGTTTTCCAATTCCTTCTCTCTATGTAGTTTTCATATGAAGAGTCAGTTCTCTTTATTGAAAGAAGAGTTTTGCTTCTGTAGCAATGCCTTTATGGAGAGGTTCTGCCTGAGCACAGTGAGTTTTGTGGCCAGATCCTCTGCAGTTCTTTAAATTAATCCAACATGTGTTACACAAATTTATCTTTGTCTATTTCCATCTAAATCAGATCACAGATAATTTCATCATGTATGTGCTGAACATTTGTAATATTCAATTTATGGCTGCAATCCTAAAGACACTTTCCTGGGAATAAGACCCATTGAACTCAATTGGGCTTACTTCTGAGTAGACATGGTTAGGATTGTGCTCTATGTATACTTTTAAATTACTGAGTAGAACATTTTCTACTAACACCATTATGGTGAGTTTCAGATTTAAAAAAAAAACTGGTAAGATTGCATTTCAAAAAAAGTAATTTGGACAGTGAAAGCTTGAGTGGTTTAAGAACATAAGAAGAGCCTCCACTGGATCAGGCCAAAGGCCCATCTAGTCCAGCTTCCTATATCACACAGCAGCCCACCAGAGACCTCAGGGAGCACACAAGACACCTGCATCCAGATGCCCTTCCCTGCATTTTGAGGTTGCGTACATCTATAGATGTACACACAGTATGCACACTATAGATGTACACACATCTATGCACACACACACACCTCTCATGACTTATAACCTGTGAGGGTACTTTAGAAATCTGTCTAATCCCTTCTTAAATGCATTGAGACTAGATGCCATCACCACTTCCTGTGGCAAGGTGGTCCACACATTACTTACATGCTGGGTCAAGAAATATTTTTTGTCTGTCCTAATCCTCCTAACATTCAATTTTAGGGGATTTAGAGCACAATCCTAATTATGTCTACTCAAAAGTAAGTTCCATTTTGTTTGATGGATCTTACTCCCAGGAAAGTGTCTTTAGGATTGCAGCCATAGATACAAACGGTATGTATCTAGTCTAGAAAGTTTCTGATTTTCACTGAGACCGACCACTATCCTGCTGCCCTTGTCCAGGCAGCTAAAAGTAGCTGAACTATCTGTGACACTTCCTATTTTACAGGTTGAAGCACACTCTTCGTCCTATTGCTAACAGATACACAGTGAAAAGTAGAAAACAAAAACTCATGGAAGGACAACTACGCATTTCTCCTTGTAACAGCTACAAGTATTGAAATCAGTGGTACTGGGGTAGGAACAAGCAGGATTTCCCAACCAAGTCATCTCTAATAAAAAGAGAGAAGCAATTAATGTTTTTTTCCTAAGCTTCTATTTCCCACCCAATCACAGTACATCTATACTGAAAACAGAATTGAATACACTTTGTCTAGGCTAGGGAGGTCGGGTCGCCCACTTTCTACTGGAGATAACATTTTCAGCATATGGTAGTTACCACAATAATTGTCTTGGGGCACAATCCAGAGTAACTACAGGAGCACATAAGAGACATTACATGCATCCGTAGTTACTGCACCACCTAGTGAAAACCTATGGGAAATTCATATTGCAATCCAGAGTAACTTGTTCTTACTCTGGAGCAAGGACTCCCTGTAGTTACTCTGGATTTCACCCTTGATGGCCTTAATAGTGCGTTGCTGTCTGGGACAGCCAAACACTTCTGCTCACAATCTCAGTCGTAAGGAAAACTATTTTTAAAATGTGTATATATATGAAAAAGAATGTTACTACTTTATTTGCTGCATGTGATCCCCATTTTTTTCTCCTTCCCTATTAAACCTGAAAGATTCAAGGAAGTGAAAATATTATCATGCCCAGCATACAGCATTGTATTATTGTACTTTGTAAGATTGGTGAATGCATAAATAATGATAAATATACTTTATACAGTTCAGCACTTTTAAATTACCCAAGTGATTTATATTCTGTACCATGTTAATCTCATAGGATGACCTTGACAAGTTACGTGCACTCTGCACTGTCTATACATTTTACAGGTATACAGTACTAAACCTGTAAAATAGGAGTAATATTGACATATGTATGAGACAAAGCATATGTATGAAACAAGACAGCATTAATCCTATGAGGATTAATGGCATTAGTAAAAGGTGTTAGAGCTTGAAGGCTTATTTTTATATTCATGTCCTAATCTGCAGCACTTTTTATGAATATATTCTTGTTGCTATTGGAGGATCCTTCTGCCTCATTAAACCTATTGCGTGCATTTTGTCATTTGGGGATTTAGGGGATCCTTCCAGGGGAGGGCTGAGAGGCAGCATGGTCAGGAAGACCAATTAAACTGTCAGTTGGGACAACTTTGTAGGTGGCAGAGGCTTTTCAGTTGTTCAGTTTCTGGAAAGCTGACTTGCCCATGGCTGGTGACCTAAGTGATAGTTTGTCCACATTATATTCAATGTATCTTTGGGAACAATGCACTTCTTTTCTTAGTAAATGCTAGCTCAGAGAAGAGGGACTTGTGTCAGGACTGGGGTGTTGAAGAAGGAGGGTTTAACTCTTTGCCCATCATGGTCTTACTCTTCCACCATCACATCACCACCACCAATCCACACCTGCTTTTTCATGGAAGATGAAAGCACATCTTCATGAACAGCACATTCATGGAAGATTAGACTGTCATCCCTGCCACTGTCTGTCTCACTTACTAATTCAGTCTCTATCTCCTCTTGGTTTTCACTGGTCATCTTTACCTCTTAATGAGCGTCACCTTCTTGAAGAACAACACGTAGTCAGGTAACTTTCAACAAGATTCTTTCTTTACTCTTTACAGAGGCACTTAAGCGTAGCGGTTACAGTTCTTATTCTTTTTTGCAGGTTACAACATCCAACACAAGGAGCATCAAAACTTCTCCTTCTAACTTACAGGTAGGTACACAGTTAGGTATCAAATATCTACCACAACTCTAACTCTTAACTCTCTTTCTTTTGCAGGTTAACTGGAGATCTTTTCCAGACCTGGATCCCCAGGCCTGGGCAATTGCACCATGGACGGCAACAATCTTTCTCTGTCTCTCTCCTACTGCACACTGTCCCCTCCAGCGGTTTCCCTCTTTATATATCCTGACCTCCACCCCTCCCCATCCGGGCCCCATCATCAATTCTCCTCCTCCCCATTGCGCGGGAGACACCCGGATTGGGTTGGGCAGAGATCAGTCGCCCGGGGTACATCTGGTTTTCTTATTCATATATAACCTGAGCAAGTCCCAATAGCCTTCAGACCAAGTCTCTCTTTATCCCTCAGTTGACGCCAGCACCTCCGCCCAGACATCCCTCCTTCTGATAGGCTTACTCATCAAATCCTCTCGGGGCTCAGGGGCTCCTCCACATAGACACATTCATGTTTTTCATGGAAGAGCTCTTCAATATTTGATGGCTATTCTTGATAGCTATGATGTGGCACCTCTGTATTCAGAGGCACTCTGTCTCCGAAGAGTGGTTTCTGGTGATTTGGTGGAGAAGGGATTTTGCTTTCATAACCAAGCAAGCGG
Source organism: Cryptoblepharus egeriae (assembly GCA_030015325.1). Taxonomy (NCBI): domain Eukaryota; kingdom Metazoa; phylum Chordata; class Lepidosauria; order Squamata; family Scincidae; genus Cryptoblepharus; species Cryptoblepharus egeriae. Next base: position 180,842,129 of record JAREYC010000001.1, on the reverse strand, counting down.
CACTCTTTCAAGTGGGTGTTCCTCTTTTATTTAGCAGGGGGAGAGTAACTGGCCCTCCACACCCCAGCAATATCTGTTCAAGTGGCTTCTGCTGGTGGTTTTTTTCATTTTAGATTGTGAGCCCTTTTGGGGCAGGGACCCATTAGCTTTTAATTAGCTATTATTATTTTTCCATTTTCTTTGTAAACCGCTTTGTGAACTTGTTAGTTGAAAAGCGGTATATAAATACTGTAGATAGATATATAAATACTGTAGATAGATATTCTGCTTATGGCTTCCCAAAAGTGATGGATTTGATGGACTGGGCTCATTATGTTCTCGGCCTGTCCTCCTGTACAAGTTCAGGACATTAAAACTCCAGAATAAAATACTTTAGCACATTGAGAAGTAGTCCAGGTAGCCCAGCAGGCAACACTTTTCCTGCAAACTGTACACTTTGAGCTTCTGTATGCTTAAGCTTGTGCTGGCCATAGACTTTATTGCCTATCTTGGATAGTTTCTGATTTCTCAGCCCTGCTTCTTATTTATCTTGTTCCTGTTGGTCTGCTATTACTAATGTTATTAATAGCATTAATAATTAATGTTATACTAGATGTACAAGGAGTATTCAGCATTTCTTTTCAGACTTGTTTTCACTACTTGTGAATATTGGCACCATAAATTTGTTTCAGGAAAAAATCCACTTAGGCACCAGTGTAAAACACTATTTTACAGTGCAATCTTTACTCATAAGCAAGTCCTGTTGTGTAAAATGGCCCTTAGAGGGAAGCTTGTTCAAAATTTCAGCCTTTGTCCTTTATAAAATCAAGTACAAACATACCAGCTTGTGATCTGACAATTTCTCCTTCCCTTTTATGTAGTAATATTTCCAGTGAAACAGTTAAGTTCTTCTTCATCCATCAACTTAATTCCCCATACTTTAACTAATCATGTATATTCTCTTGGCCACCCACTTGTAGCTCACCTACTTGTCTTGTTCTTTGAAAACAACTCTATCTTAATTTTTTTATTTAAATTGAATTCCCTCTGCTTTGTCATTACATTTAGGTAACAGGTGAAAGACTCTCAAGTTTTGCTAGATTATGTTCCCTTGACACATCACACATCCAAATGAATCCCGATAGATGAGCTTTAGAGAGACAGAGTCTCAAGGTACCTTTACTTTGACTATGGAATTTTTACAAAGGAAGCTATTCAATCAAATTATTTTTAATTGTATCTTTCAGGTGTATATGGTACAATCAAAATATGGAAGAGGGACTAGGGTGACCATATAGTTCCATTGCATAAAAGAGGGGATTTAGGCAGGTTTAGCTAAACATAAAAAGGTAAAGGTGTCCCCCGCAGTTTGTATTGCTAGTCATGACTGACCGTGGGGTACAGTACTCAACCCCCTTTAGAACCAGCTTTGTCCAAATACTCTTCCATGGTCGTGAGGTTGGCATGACTGCCGAAGGCACACAGAACATTGTTTTTACCTTTGCAGTAAGTGGTACCTATTTATCTACTTGCATTTGCATGCTTTTGAACTGCTGGAGTGGCACACGGTAGGCTAAGGATAGGATACAAACTCACCCTGAGTTGTAGGACCCAGGTCTATACCCCTGGACTGCTAGTTTACAGGCACAGTGTCTTAACTACTTGCACCACCCGCAGCCCTTTATCTCAACATAGACAAGTTTAAAAAGCAGCACCTGCTTAAATTCCCTCTTCTATGCAATGGTTAAAGGTACAGGCACTCTGCCATCCATTGTATATGGTCACCCTGAAGGGAGAGGAAAACCCAACAAAAACAACCTCCAATACTAAGGCAATTATTTAAAAAGCAGAAATAAATTGGTAAATTTTAACCCTTTTTAAATTGGTAAATTGGAAAGTGAATAAGCTATTTTCCTCAGACCACTTAAACAGACTCATGCTGCAATCCTAACCATGTCTACTCAAAAGTAAGCTGCATTATGTTCAGTAGGGTTTGCTCCCAGGAAAGTGTCTTTAAGATTGCTACCTTAGAGCACAGTCCTATCCATGTCTATTCAAAAGTAAGCTCCGTGTTCAATTGGTCTTACTCCAAGGAAAGTGTGTTTAGGTTTGCAGCCTTATACATTATTCATAAAAACAACAATAGTGCAAATCATGTATGTTTCGTCAGAATTGACAGTGCAATCCTATTCGTGTCTATTCAAGTTCAATTGATTTCAGTGGGGCTTACTCCCAGAAAAGTGCTGTTAGGATTGCAACCTAAGTTTCACTGTATTCAGTAGGTCTTACTTCTGGGCAAATTTGTTCCTTGAATGGAAGCCTAGGCTAGTGCATCCTTTCCTGGAATACTAACTTAGGCTGGCACAATTCATTGGTATTTCTGTTCTTCTGGTGATGTAGATATGCAAGCGCTTGTCAGTGCACTGGCCCAACTCTCCCTCAGGAGTGGCCCAGAAATGCCATGACAGCACTTTTGTGACACCCCCAGCTCAGCTTGGGACTTGTGCTGGAGTTTAAGCTGACCTAACTGGGGTTAGGATTGCAGCCTCAGAACCTAATCCTAAAAAAGGACAACACCAGAGCTAAACTCCATTGCCAGCTCTGGGTGTCACAAACATGCCGTAAAGCAGATCTGCAGCAGCAAGAGACAAGGGGCTGTTGTTACTGGGCCAGTCCAGTAAACACTGAGCCTCAGTGCCACTGAGAAGGCTTGCTAGTGCTCCAGCAGCACCAGCCAGCTGTATTGGGACAGGGCTGAGTCAGGGAGTGGCAGAATGGGGCAGGGAAGGAAAGGGAAGGGAAGGAGGGGAATGGGACTGCAGAACTCTGCGCCATTGGATCCTGAAGTGTAGGACCAGAGGGCCAACATGGAGTCTGTCAAAATACACGGTGCAGAACTGAGAAGCCTTTGCTTTATATGTTGCCAGGAAATAAGGATGATTTCTTCTTAAAGGGAGCTTCTTCTTCACATTATCCAATTATATAAAGTTCAAATCTTATTCTAACCTTTCTAAGCCAGATGCTGCCCTTTGACATGAGCGCTCTTAGCTATGAGACCAGCAGGAAACTGTGTGTTCTTGCATTTCTGATTACTTCCCTCTTCCATGCCTGCATATTTGGTGCAAGAGCATAACATCTGCAATCTTCATTCTCCTCAGTAGCGTCTATGGATGTTTCTCAGTAAGTAACCTTTTACCGCAATAAGCAGGGAAAGCCACAAACCAAAACCTATTTATTTTGCACTTTCAGTGACTTGCTCAGTCAGAAACAAAAGTTACAATGAGTATACTGTTAAATAGATTAAGTGCAAGCAAATTATAAAAATGTTTAATATCTTTGTGTGTTTCTGAGTTTGTTTTTTCCAAAGGGAATATCCACATATGGTCTCACCAAATTGCACTGCAGCTCAGTGTTTATCTTCATATAATGTTACAAAAATGCTCTCCAATAAGTAAATATAAAAAGAAAAAATTCTTTCATAGAAATATCATAGATGTATATTTGTAGGAATTTATTTTATACTCAGTAGTTGTATCCCTTTACCCAGTGTTATATGTATACAGTATATACATATTATATATGAGATCAAGGGCTGTGGGTATCAAGGGTTGTGGGTGGCGCAAGCGGTTAAGACGCTGTACTTGTTAACCAGCAGGGCAGGGTTCGAGACCTGGGTCGGCCCCTCAAGATAGGGTGAACTCCTGTCCTTAGCCCAGCTCTGCGACGCCAGCTGGATCCAATCGTATTGGCTCTGCCTTTCCATTGGACTAATTCAGTGGCATGGAGAGGGGGGATTTGCTGCTTGGGTAACAACCTATCCTCCATAACAATCCAACCCAGGCTTTTGTGCTTCGCATGCAGCGTATGCAGCGCCAAGCATGATACCATAGTCTGCACACACTGATGGAGGCCTGCTTTATATGAGATCATGTTGAGGACAATGAAGACAATGAGATCATGTTGAGGACATATGTTGAACACCATATGAGGACAGTTCAGACTGACTCACCTGATGAGCCAACTTTATTCTATGGAATGATGTCAGTAGTTCGGAATAGAATTCAAATTTCCATTGACACAGTGGAAAGTAATCCTGTCATGAACAACCTCTTACAGAAACCCTTTTCACACATTATTCTCCTTGCATTTATGGAACATGAGGAGAAAAAAGGAGGTAGTTCTGGCAAGCCTTCTCCTCTGGACTTAAATACACCATATGACTACCACCCACCCCCTCATGCATTTAATTTTAGCTCCTACCTTTGGAGACCAGCATTGAACATGTGGATGTTGAACATGTCCCATACTTCAAGGGACATGGCCAAGGATAATATCAGAGTGTGTGTCTGTGTATGCACATGCACACTCTCATTCCCAGTGTTCAATGACAAGGGGAAGAATAATGTTTAAACAGGACAACTTGAAAGGCAAACACATCAAAACACACAGAAGAAGAAGAGGAAGGAAGATCAGCTGGGCAGGAATCACTATCACCACCACAGCCTCTTTTGGTTTTGAAAGGTCAAGTACTCATTTTACCCCTCACAGAGAAAATAAACTATGATGAGAAGGGAAAAAAGGAAGAGCTTTATAAAATGAAACATGACCAGCCTTGAAGGCCTGTTAGGAGATGCCTTGCTTAGATGGTCCCCAAAAAATTGCACTGAATGAGTACTTTCACAGGCCCCAGAACTCACAGGCCATAGGACACATATTGCTGAACGCTGTCCCAAAAAAGTCTTCATGGGATGTAAGCAGCATCCAAGCCATGTGTTGGATCGCCCTGCCTAGATACAAAAAAATAAAGAATTTTTATTTAATTTATTCATATTAAGGGAGTAAATGATACAGAAGGGAACTGAAGATTTTTTCCAACTAATTGGTTGACAAGGGAGTATTACTGTCTTTAGAAAAGGTCACTCTGCTTGGCACCTACATGACTCCTGTTAAGCAGAGTGACCTTTTCCATTAGAATGTCTTTAAGAGTAGTTCTCCTATGTCAGGATGAAGCACAACCACATACTGCCCTTATGTTGCTGCCTCTTCAGAGGCCTTATAGTCCTGTTAATTTGGCCTAAGTGTCATCTTAGAGGCCTATGAAGGACAGCTTAGCTGGGCCATTTTTCTGACCTAAAGTCAGGATTGCATTGTCAATAATTTAATAAATTATTAAAATAATTTATTTTTAGATAAAATATATTTAATTTTATAATATAAATAAATATAAAATAAAAATATAAAAATAAAATTAATAAAATAAATTTACCAGTAATAAAACGATATTAATATTGTGGTTGGAAATATTACAATTTGGCCAAAATTGTGATGGAAAAGGACTCAAAAGGTAACTTCTGTGTTTAAACAGAACTAGGGATTAAAAATTAGAGCTGTTCTATGCTGTTGGGACTCTGCGATTCTGATGCATGTCAAGACATTTTAGGAACATATAAATCCCAAATATCTGTGGTGTGTGTGTGTGTATTTGTGTATGCATGGAAAGACAATGAATGCACAAGGCTACATTCCAGAGTAACTACAGGGCCTTTTACACCGATGTAGTTACGGTGCCATCTCTGGGAAATGCATAGAGCAATTCAGAATAAGTGCCACTTACAGCTTTCCCATAGTTATTCTGGATTGTAGGGTAAGAATCATTCTAACCGAAGAAACCTATTTTGTTGTTGCTTAACAGCCCAATCCAGAGCAACTAATCTGTCCACATAAGAGCCCTTAGGTTGCCCTATCTAACACTAGGTTGGAGTAACTGCAAGATGCTCCAGCCCAGTTACTCTGAAGGAAGCTTAGGGCAGAGCAAGGCAAGATAGGGTGCCCTAAGAGAGGTGGACCTGCTCTGCCCTAACTGTGGCAGCCTAAGCAGTTCAGGAGAGGCATGTTGAGGGCATGTTTAGCATTGCCTATGGCAGAGCAGTTACTCTGTATCCAAAGCCTGTTTCAAGGCAGAAATGCCCTCTTCCAGCCCTCAGTTATACCACCTCAGGAGCAGGTATAGTAATGAGTAGACCCATAGGGGTCCATGATAAGGCCCGAGAAAGAATGGCAGTGCTGACCAAAAATCTGAGTTCTTGGCCATCCTAGGTGCAACCCCTGCCTCTCAACCTCAGGATATGGAACAAACTACGTCTGCCCACAAACCTCAGGATACAGCAGGCCACTCCAAGAAGCCCCTTGTATTCACTGTAGAATGTACTGGCATCTCATCAGGGACTCCTTATAAGGCAGGCACCCAGTGGCGTCACCAGACTGGTGCGGCTGGTGTGGGCTGCATTGGGGATGCGCTCCGTATGGGGTGATGTGCCAGAGGAGTTTGTCCTTTGGCAGGCCCCGGGCGTCAGCACACCCATTCAGGCCTGCTCCAAGGCGGAGAATCAGCCAGAAGCTGACACTTGTCTGAGGAGCTGGCCTGAACGGCCATCTGAGATGCACTGCGCAGAAACACACTGAGCATGCCGAACAACTTCAGAGGAGACTTCCTTAGAGCAGAGAAAGTCGGCGCCTCTGCACAGCCATTCAGCCTCACTCAGGAGGCGGAGCGGCAGCCGAATGGCTTCAGAAAGAGTACTGCACAGGCACCAACTCTGACGCCTGCACAGTCTCCCCCGAAGCCAAAAGGCTTCAGAAAAGTACTGCGCAGGTGTCAGAGATGGTGCCTGCGCAGTACTCTTTCTGAAGCCAGTTGGCTTCAGAAACAACTGCGCAGGCGCCAACTTTGGTGACTGTGCAGTCCAGGTGGGGGGGGCGCGCATCCCAGGGATGACGCACAGACTTCCACACCAGGTGATGTGCAGAGTCATGTCACCACTGTAGGCACCACAGCTGTTCCTTGTTCAGTGTGATCTGAGGGGTGTCTCCTCAGGAGCAAGTCTTCCCCTTGTGTCAATTACTTAGAATGCTCTGGAGCAGTTAGGGCAGCCCAGGCTTCCTGATTCTCTGGATGCAGCATAACTTTCTGCTCTGGATACAGAATAGTTAGGAGAGTGCAGTTAGGTCAGAGCAGGCTGAATTTGCTCTGGATTGCAGCCTAAGTCCTCTTTATGTCATCATATTTCCATGACTTAACTCAAAGCTGCCATCTATAGTGTTTATCTTTAAAAAGGCAATTTTTTTTCAATAGATACTCCTCATTTACGTATTTTCCAGGGGGAGAAAAACTGGCTGTCTTCATTGGCTCTCTTCATGATCTTTTCTACTGACTGCTGATGTTCTTTTGCATCTTTTTAGATTGTGAGCCCTTTTGGGACAGGGAGCCATTAGTTTTTTGATTTTTTTTTTATTATTATTTTGTAAACCTCTCTGTGAACTACTCATTGAAAATAGGTGTACAAATATCATCATCATCATCATCATCACCATCATCATCATCGTGTCTTCTAAAAATACACCGACCTGATGATTGCTGAGATGTCAGAAAAGAATGTTCTAAACTAAAGTGAATTAACATCAAACAAAACAAGAAGAAATGGACTAGATTCTTTCCACAGACCTTTTGCAATACAGCAGTTTTACATGTGGTTTCACTAGCAAAGGGACTAATCTAATATTGGTTTTACATTAAAGTTGTTTGCCTCACATTATGGCTATTTCTAGAAATGCCCTGAGTTTACATGGCTTTACAGCCTCAACTAACAATACAAATTAATAGTACTACTGTCTTTTTGGAATAGGTAATTCTGACATCCAGTGGCCACTGGATTAACTGCAGAGACAGACCTGCATGCAATTCATGGCTCCAAATGTATGAGCTCCTGTCCTTAGCCCAGCTCTGTGACGCCAGCTGGATCCAGTCGTATTGGCTCTGCCTTTCCATTGGACTAATTCAGTGGCGTGGAGAGGGGGGATTTGCTGCTTGGGTAACAGCCTATCCTCCATAACAATCTAACCCAGGCTTTCGTGCTTCGCATGCAGCATATGCAGCACTGAGCATGATATCTATAGTCTTTCAAGACTGACGGAGGCCTGCTTTATCCATCAATGCAAGGTGACCATATGTCCACCTTTTCCAGGATATGTCCTCTTTTTTAGCCCTGTGCCCTGGAAAAAAAAATCATCATTGTCCTCTTTTTGTGTCCTCAGCATGCATCCTGTGTCTTCAGCAAAATTCATGTGTCCTCAGCATACATCCTGGCATAGGTCCTGTGCTGACCTGGGAGTATCACAAAAGTACAGTAAGGCACTTCTCTCCCACTCCTTAGGCCAGTGCACATGCACCAGCCTCCCCATACCCCCATGGGAACTTATGTCAGGTGAGTTATGCAGTATAAATTGGTTAGGATTGTGCCCTTAAACTCTTATAGTATGGAAATTTGGAGTTCCATGTATGTATGCTATACAGTGATTTTCACTAAAGGCAAACATTTTCAGTGATTAAAGACAATCTGGACTCTGCATGGTTTTACACTTTTATATTTAATTTTGAGCACAGAATGATAGCATTGGCTTTCTGTTTGAGAGAACACAAGGCCTGAATTTAATATCAGCACACAACACATACTGCCCTGAGTGCAGAGTTCACACTGTGTATGTATACATGGTTCCCAATTCAGCAAGAAGATGGTACACAAAAGCTTGCTTCCACACATTTACTGCCCTTGCTTCACCACATTTATGTAGTGAGTCCTTACTAATATCACTTAATAAAGAAGGAGCAACTCCACCTCAGAATACACTATTGAATAGGTCATAATTAATTCTAAAATCGATGGAAAGATACAGGCATGGTGGTTTCTGCATATGGGGGATGTTGCACATAGGGGTTGGTGCGCATGTGGGTTACAAGAGAGGATCCATTTATGGAAAGTAGCTACTTTTAATACTGTACAGTTATTTTGTTTGGATTTTTTACTTCAAAAGCTAATACAGTAGCGCAGATAGACTAGAAAACAAAACTCTAATATTACTAAGAACCAACTGATTCAAACATTTCGTGAATATTGCAAAGTGGAAAAATGTATACTAAAGTCATTATTAAGTCTGGACAGAATGAATATGCCTAAAGATCTAAGACAGATTTATTTAAACAAATGACAACGGAGGGCAGGGGAAGGCAGTATTGGCAGTGAAGGACTAATCAATTAATAATTGAACATTCATTATTATTATTCAAATAATTGAATATTCAATTATATTTTTAAAACCCTAGCTGATTGTTAATGGACAAACAAAGCCCTTTCAGAAAATATACACTCTTGATTTGTTTTCTCCACATAAATTTGACCTCATATTATATATAAAATTAAATTCAGGAATGTTTATATTAAACAATTTATTTACATTTCTGACATAGCCAGAATTTTAGATCATGGGCATAATTCTGCTGTCACTGAACAGAGAAGTTTAGCCCTGAATGCTAATAGACACAGGAAAAAATGCTGAGAGCCCAATCTTATCTAAATTCTCATACAGACATCTATCCTGCATCCCAAGAGGAGTAAGTAGTGCCTTGGGGTTGATGTGCATGGGGGAAGTTGCGCATGGGGGATGTTGTGCATGGGGACTGATGCGCATGGGGGAAGTTGCGCATGGGGAAAGTTGGGCATGGGGGATGTTGTGCATGGGTGGTTGATGTGCATGGGGGATGTTGCGTGTGGGAGGTTGATGGGCAGGGGGACTGATGTGCATGTGGAGATGATGTGCATGGGATATGTTGTGCAGGGGGTATGTTGTGCAGGGGGGTTGATGCACATGTGGAGATAATATGCATGGGGAAAGTTGCGCATGGGGGATTTGTGCATAGGGGAATTATGCGCATGGGGGATATTGCGCCATGGTGGGATGGCACATGGGTGAATTTTACTCCTGCAACGCGGGTATGTTTTTGCTAGTTATATGCAGAAATGAATGTATTTGTTTATACATGTAATAAAACATTATATGTACTATAATATAATAATACATAATATATACAATGTATTATGTTTGAAATTAAATTATAATAACTTAATTTAATTAATAATAATTACAAGAAAAGAACATGTTATGAAAAGCAACTGCACAACAGTAAACCACATGTTGTGTGCTGATGAGAAAAAGGAGGACAATTAACATTTTTTCCAGGACATGTCCTGGGGAAAAAGTGGAGATGTTGGTCCATAACTTTCCCTCCCTGAGCTACAGCAGTCCCATCCATGCAATGACTACAATTCCCAAGATGCCATTCGCATCCCCGTCTTCTGCGCATGTCCGTTCGACAAAAGAAGAGATGAGAGCTCTTTCCTTATTGGTGGAAATCTGGAAGAAGCCGGACCCTCATTGGTGGAAAGCGCGGAGCAGCGGAACCCCATTGGATGAGGGGTTCTGAAGACACACCCCCTCCCATTGTGAGTAGAGGCGGGGCGTGTTTCCGTGGAGACGCACGAGTGTTGGCGCGGAAGGGGCTGTCTCAGTGGCGGGCGCCATTTTAGGTCCTCCTTTCGGTTCCTTCTGCTGAGGCGGCGCCATGACTGACCGTTACACGATCCACAGCCAGCTGGAGCACCTGCAGTCGAAGTACATCGGGACGGGCCACGCGGACACGACCAAGTGGGAGTGGCTGGTGAACCAGCACAGGGACTCCTACTGCTCCTACATGGGCCACTTCGACCTCCTCAACTACTTCGCCATCGCGGAGAACGAGAGCAAGGCCCGCGTCCGCTTCAACCTCATGGAGAAGATGCTGCAGCCCTGCGGGCCCCCCGCAGACAAGCCCGACGAGAACTGAGCCGCCCTCGCTCGCCTCCAGCCCCGGCCCACCAGCGCCTCCGCCCCGGCCCTGCCAGGCCCTTCGCTGACCCGCCTCTCCTCAGACTCCCCTCGGAGGACGACAGACTGACTGACCCCAAGGACGCCCTCCATCTGGACCACTCTCTGACTGACTCCACTCTCTGACTGACTCCACTTTGTACCAATAAAATGCCTGCCTGGGTGTTTTCTAAGCCCTTTCTGTGAAGGTCTCTCTTTAACAACCCCCGCCACCACTGCCGTCCTAGCCCCACTTTCCTGGGAGTAAGCCCCATTCAATACAATGGGACTGACGTCTGAGCAGACAGCATTGGACTGCAACACTGCAGTCCTGTTGACTGAAGGCTGCTCAATCGAACTGAGCCCCATTGATTTCCTTTGTGTAGACAGGCATAGGATGGGGTTGTAAGGCTGCAGTCCTATCCCCACTTTCCTGGGAGTAAGCCCCATTGACTCTAATGGGACTGATGTTTGAGTAGACAGCATTGGGCTGCAACACTGCAGTCCTATTAACTGAAGGCTGCTCAATCCTATTGAGCCCCATTGATTTCCTTTGTGTAGACAGGCATAGGATGGGGCTGTAAGGCTGCAGTCCTATCCCCACTTTCCTGGGAGTAAGCCCCATTGACTCTAATGGGACTGATGTTTGAGTAGACAGCATTGGGCTGCAACACTGCAGTCCTATTGACTGAAGGCTGCTCAATCCTGTTGAGCCCCATTGATTTCCTTTGTGAAGACAGGCATAGGATGGGGCTGTAAGGCTGCAGTCCTATCCCCACTTTCCTGGGAGTAAGCCCCATTGACTCTAATGGGACTGATGTTTGAGTAGACAGCATTGGGCTGCAACACCGCAGTCCTATTGACGGAAGGCTGAAGGTGTGATCCTACCCACACTTTCTGGAAGTGAGCCTCATTGATTATAATTAAACTCACCTCTCAGTAGAAATGCATAGTATTGGGTTGCTATCTACACTTTCCTCTGGGCAAGCCCCATTGACTGTAACAAAACTGACTTCTGAGTAGATATGTATTGGATTGGGATGCAAGTCTATGATCATAATTACTTTTCTGGGAAAGTAAGCCCCTTTGACTATAATGAAAGTAGCTTCTGAGTGGAAATGCGTAGGATTGGGCTCTAAAAGTTTTGCATGATGGTACATGCAAAACCAGCATCAACGGTAGAACTGGCTTTTCATTCTTAACAGGCACAGAAATGCCTAATTCAGTTCAGGGTACATCGTTGGCAGCATCCTCTTGCAAGCCCCATTTAAAATAACGGAAAGTTACAAAGCATATCCTGCTCTGTAATATTGTCTCATGAACTTCATAGGAAGAATAGGAATGGATGAATCTTGAGGAAGCTCAATTCTTCATAGGAAGAATTCATAGGGGGAGTGAATGTAGGACTTTTATGTTTGATCTGGTGTGGCCTCTTACGAGGGTACTTTGGCCACTTCCACCAAAACCCTACCAGTTTGTCTCAAGAAGAATTCAGCAGTAAAGATCAAATTATATGGCCAACAAACAAGAATTTGTATGTAGATTCATGAGAGAAAACTAGGAAGCAGATGTCAGAAGTATGGTTCTTATTTTATTATTGCATGGTCCTGATTTGTCCTGGTCTTATGAGATGCAGGATGATGAACGAATCCATGAATTGGTTTGCTGGGCTTGTTTGAGAGGTAATGCTGAAAAAGTAAAGACTGATATTCTACAGCCTAGATTGCACGTTCTATATTCTGCTCGGTGTAGGAGCCCTAAAAAGTAAAGCATTGGTTTAGCTAGGCTGTGAAATAAACTGGCTAATATACAGTCTGTGCCTGTATAGATTCCAAACCACGCTGACACTGATTTTTCTAGCCTGTCCAGTGGTTAAATTTAAAACACAATCTCAAATAATAAGCATCTGCAAAAATGTCAGTTTTTTTTAATTACAAAATTATAAAACTAATTACAAAATTAATGCATCAACATCAGGTGTTGATGCAATCCAGATGATGAAGAAAACATATGGTTACAATTTACAGCCAAATTGCACATTATGGAAAGGTGGAAAACTGAACTCGTAGAATTTTGGGTTGTTTCATTTCAGGTCCCCTCCTTGTCTTACAATCTCTTCCCCATGTGAAAAAACTGGGTATTGTAAATTAGCAAATTTACAATATCAGATCTGTGGTACAATTTAAGACCTTTGCCCCAATTTGTTTATGTAGTCTAACTGCATTTAGTGTAAAAAGGAAGTATAAAATAAAAGGTGTCATGACTACAATAAAGAAGCAAAGAATGCTAGTTGCCTCCTATGAGAATGTGTATGATAGAGGAAATTGTGCATAGCTGGGAGAGAATGAGACTATGCTTCTGAAGGAGTACACTTAAAAGGCTCAAAAGATTAATTGGTCTAAGAAGACGTACAAAATGTTGCAGGAAAATTCCAGCTATAGGATTACACAATCCTGGACCTTTGATTGTGGATCCTAGATCCAATGATGCTACAATACAGAGATTTCCTTTGCTCATACACAGTAAATCCTCATTATCTGCCAATTCTGGTCCGGTAGATTTGCTTATATGCTTCTATAAAATTGTGACCCATTTCACCACTTACATGGTCCCTTTATAGCCCTGTGCAGTAATGAAAAAAGTTCTGAGAAGGCTTATGTGCAGCATCGTCACAAGGGAAGGTATGGTATTCATAAATCTGAATATGTTCCAGAAAGTGCTGTATGTACTGTTCTTTACAAGAATCAAACAATGTGTTTATGATAATGGGTAGTGTAGGTCTTGGGAACCTAACTCAATTTCCCCCAGAGGAAAATCCTGTTGCTACCCTTATATCTGGGATTCAGAGATAGGTTACATTTAACACCCAAAGGTTCTATATTAATAATGGCTTGTAACCGATGGATTTTGCTTCTATAAATTTATCCAGTCTCCTAAAGTCATCTAGAACTGGTGCTATTACAACATCTGAAAGATTGGATTTCAGCCTACAAACCTACAGAAGATTAAGTTTTCCTTACCCAGACTCCTTCCCAGAAGAAACAGGTATGAGTTTTTGTGGTGGCCCCACAGAAGGTTCCATAGCAATTCCTTAAAAGCAATAATTAAAAATACATTCTGGGCTATCTGATCAATGGCAATTACTATTGCTTTCACAGAATCCTAGGCATTAGCCAAAAGCATTTGGTTATAATTGAATTGTTTGTAAACCTACTTTTCTGAGTTAGAAAAGAGAGATGTAATGCAGGGTTCTCATTCCATCAGATTTATTTTAACATCCAAACTAAGGAAGAACAGAAGGAACTTTGAATATTGTAAACTCTTCTGCTGCTGTTTCATATCATGTTAATTAGCTTTCTAATCTTTTTAAAAAATTTACATATTTTACATAAATAGTAAAATTTTGTTATCTGCTCTGAGCACTGGAAAAGCAGTATAGAAACCTGCATTTACAGTATTTATTTAGAAATAAATTTAAAAGTATAAAATGCAATATGAAACCATCAAAAAAGCTAGAGTAACCCACACATGCTCAATGGTGTTTCCTGTTGGGTTAGAATAGTTTTGACCTTAAAACAACAATAATACAGATTAATGGCTACTTTATATGACAATAATGTAGATTAAAGTATCAAGACTGACAAGAACCAGGCTACTTTGCGTAACAGCAGCAGCAGCATTACCTGGAAACTTTTCCAAGTCTGGGATCGGCATGCAGCTGATAATTCTGCTTTGGCTATTTCTGAACATTCATTTGTTGTATTTTGTTCCTTACCTTGATTTGTGCTTGTGCCGCTTCTGCTTTGAAGCAGGTTTCCCACAGCATTTGTTAAGGTTGGATCTTTTTTTGGAGCTGGTTGTTTGCCCTGGAAAGTACAGTAGGATGCACAAAAAGACAGAAAGAGCTCTTCAACAAAGGTTTGTGAATATAGTGGGTTTACTACATTTGTATCTAAAATGCTCAGCAAGGTGTACGTGAGGTTCTCCTTGTAACAGTGGTTCCCAAATTGTGAGTTGTGGCTCCCTGGAGAGTGGTGAAAATGTGCCCGCTAACCTTAACAAAGAACTTAGTGCCCTGTTCAGAATAGTAGCCCTAATGGAAGCCAGTGGCCAGGCAGATCAAGGGAAATATTAGCCAAAAACATTTGGGAACTACTGCATTATATCCTCACAACAACAAGGATAAATGGAGAGAAAGGCATGGTGATGATGTCTCGGTGAGTTTCTTTGCTGAAGGTGTATTTGAACCCAGACCAATCTGGTGCGGCACTACATAGTAGTCCACTCTGCAGGCAATCACGGTTTATTGGCTTCTCTTGTCCATACTGAAAGGCTCACTTTCAATTGTCCATATTGAAAAGCCCACTTGCAATCAACTTATGAAACCATTGCTTCCAAGAGTATTGTATGTAAAAAGTATGTAAATACTGTAAATAGACACATGACCAAACCTTATCCCCAGATATGTTCAGCCTGATATGCTGCCCTTTTTGAATGCTGACATAGGGTGACCCGTTAATCATCGGTACGCTCGCCATGTTAAGTAAACAGCTGCCTATAGAATTGGGCTTTGATACACTGAATACTTGCATCATTCTCTTCTACTACTTTGTAAGGAGGTGATCTTTGGAAATAATTTGATCTATACTTAATTGAACTGGGAAGGAGTAGATTTTAAGCAAGAGATGGAGCAGCAGGCTAAATAAATTGGAGGGAGTGAAAGAGTGGTAAAAATAACTACTAGAAAAGAATCTATTTTATTAACTGAATGTCTTAGACTGGGCAGTCTCCCACTTTTGTATGATTTGCTTCTGTTCTATCCTATTGTCCCTTGAAGAAGGAAGGAATAAACAGGCTTCAATTAAATAGCTTGAAGGCAATCAAATAAAAGTCTTACAGGGGATGGTTTGGCTCCTTTCTGACCTGGAGCATAGGCGCGCCTGGCAGCTTGTTCTTTGCAGAAATTGATGTGCCGTTCAGCTGCCGTCTCATTAAATCTTCTCATGCAGTACGGGCACTGGATGTAATCTGAATATAACATTGAACACTCATGATTAGAAGATCTAACTGGAGACACATGATACTTGAAGATAATGGTTTTGATCCAAAGAACGTTGAATGGTGGTGTACTTATGGGACTTTTCCCACCCTCTTTTCATGTCAGCAGCTCCCAAAGAGCAGGCAGAGGGCACCATCTTAACCAATTTAGGCCATCCCAACCCAGCCATCTCCCCATTCCCATGATTGTGTGAATGTCAGTGCATGTCTTTGCGCTAACGCTAACCTAACCATCCCAGGAGTAGTTCAGATGTGCCTTATGACACTTTTTGTGACTAAGGGCACAATCCTAACCATGTCTACTTAAAAGTAAGTCCCATTGTGTTCAATGGCTCTTACTCCCTGGAAAGTGCCTTTAGGATTGCAGCCATAGGCTGAGATCAAGAACTATGGAAAATGTCAATATCTTTTTGAAGATATTGTCTTCAAATGTCAATATCTTTTTGAGGCTATCCCAAAGTGAATAAAGGTGATACAGTGTTAGCAGATGCAGCCATCTGTTACTTCCTAGTAACAGTAAGTTTTTATTTAAAAAAAACTTAAATTGTAGAGACTGAACTTTTATAATTGCTTTTATTAAAATTGCATTTATATTGCACTTTATGTTGTTAGTTTTGTACAAGCCTAGTGACCCTGGATCAGTGTGATTCCTATTTTGAAGACTTGAGATTTGAAGCTGTAATCCTATATACAAACACCTGGGAGTAAATCCTGTTTAACTCAGTGAATATCACTTCTAAGTAGATATGTAAAAAATTGCTCTGTGTGTAAGAGAGAGAGGCAAGCAACAATTTACATATTCCTGGAAGTGTCATTGAACAGAATGAGGCTTACTTCTGAGTAGATATGTATAGGATTGCGCTGACACTTGACCAAGGCTATCCACTGAAATCATAGCTATCTTGTCAATTTTTCCAAATGGCTATCCATTACTACCCACCATCTCTTGTTATAGTTAACTATTCAGATAAGATACTCTTGTTTTTAAAACAAAGATGATTAGTTTCAGAACAAGTAGATCACCTGGATTAATGGACGGAGGTGGAGGTGGAGGCAAAGGACGACCTTCTTTCATGGCAATTGAAGCTTGTTTTGCTGACCTGATTGCATTAATGAAGTCCTCATGCTGTTGTCTCCAGTTTGACTTTCTCTCTGGTTGGTTCTGAAAAGATTTGAATCCACACAAATCAACCACTTTCAGAAGATGCATAGCTTAAAGATTTAGGATGCGATCCTAAGAAATTTAGGCCGGCCTAACTTACCTGCCCTATCTTTCTGTGATGGTGTGGAAGGTTGTGTATGCCTGTGCATTGGCCTAAACCCCACCCCAGGAGTGGTGCAGAAGTGTCTTATGGCACTTTTGTGACATCCCAAGTTCAGTACAGGACTTATTCTTGGTCTTAGGCTGGCCTAAATGGAGATTAAGATTGCAGACTTTGTCTCAAGTAATTTTAAAAGAAAATTTTAAGAGATGTTAAGAGCTTTATTCATAATAACATCACTTCACCTCAACTGTCCCATTGAAGGCCCACTGTCTCCCTTGGGTTCCACTCCTTCCCCCCAAATCATTTCCACATTCCATGACTTTCTAGGACAAACATGGTCATATTTGGACATGGACATATTTGGACCCAAAGAAGCTTCCTACCACAACAAAAATAAATTGAAGGGGGGGGGGGGAACCCCAGATACAAATAGTGGGTGAACTGGAAGGAAAACAGCTTTACTCCTGCATGTTTCAATTGAAACTGTTCTCAAGGGAATAAATAAATGACATACATATTTTTTTAAAAAGAGTTCAAAAGAACTTCAATGAACAAGCTGTTGTTTCAGAAAGGATGTCTTCTAAGTTTTGTTAGGTGAGGTACTTTTGGCCTCCTTTTGATGTTTTGGTTGATTAATTACGCAGCTTGAATCAAAATATGTCAGGAATAAATTACTGAGCTCTCCTTCCAAGTCTTCCAGTTGTTGTTCCATTTCTTTTGGCAGTGCAGCTCACAGCTGTTGTGATCCTGCTTTTGTCAGCATGGCTCTGCCATGACCAGATTCAACAACCAAGTTGAGTGGTGGGGGGTCTTGGCAGGGGAGATGGCTGAGGAAGATGATGCAGTGGTATGAAGAGGAGGTCATGGAGCTGAGTGGGTGGAGGTATGGAATGGAACCATTCATTCTCCAGCTCCAATTTATAACACTGGAGAAAACAACCCTCCATTTGTATTTGAGGCAAACATTTGGAGTTCATTTCTTCCTCCACATTCAGTGCTGAAGGATACTCCTACTTGTGAAATATTAGAAGACCCGGATCCTTTTGAGAATGCACTTGCCAAAAGATATTTGAATGGATCTGTGAGCCTCATTGTAGAGTACCTTTGGAGGTGGCCTCTTCTTCACGGTTAGAATGTCAGTTCCCTGCAGTCGCTGTTTCAAGGAATTGAAGGGCTTGCGCTTCTTGTTGAAGACTTTTCTGCATATTGGCTCATGTCTTGCCTAAGACATAAAGTAAGAAAGAACATCATTTGGCAAAGCAGCACTCTGAATGAGTGTTTCCAGGATTATGGGAAGGTGCTCTGATCCCAGCCTGGTTGACATGGCCTCTGGTTGATGCAGCCATCACAGTGCAGTGCATCACAGTTCTTGTTTAGTAGTTAGTACCGCCATACTGGTACATGTTTCTTTCAGAAAAGGGGTTGCTCACTGAGTTAGCTTTGGTCTGTTCCTCCTCTCCTCTTGCTTTGAGGGGAACCAAAAAAGAAGGAACAGGGTGCAAAGCTGTTGTAACAATTGCTTCTTCCTTCCCAAGAAGGAACAGGGTGCAAAGCTGTTGTTGCAATTGCTTCTTCCTCCCCAAGAACCATGACTGGCACAAAGCGATCACTTTTGGGTTCATCTCAGAGGAGAAGATGCTGGTGGCTTTCTGCCCCAAAGCCATCACTCCTCTGGTGGTTATTCCTGTGGTGGTTCCTACTCCTGTGAAAGTTACCCCTTCAAAGAGCAGCCTCCACCGGAGAAGGAATGGGGACACAAAGCCACCAGCGATTTCTCCTCCAGGGAGAACTTGGAAGTGATGTCATGTGATGTTGTGACATCAGTATCCACAGTACTATCACTATCCTGGCACATCTCTGAGAAGACAAATCAACAGCTAACAAGGTGGTCTTTGAGCTGGTTTTTGTCTAATGTTTCTACAAGTGATAAATGTCTTAGCAGGAGCGCCTTCAAGTTAGAAATGGAATATGTCCCATCTTGGGCTTCTCTGAAATGGCCTGAATAACAGATCAACTTTGGTTGGTTATGTCTTAGCCAAACAGCAAAGATGGACACAGCCTAAATAGCAGACATTTTTCTATTTTTGTTTTAAAATGCTACACATTTTAGTTTCTTCTCTATGATAAATACATTATCTAATTAAATAAATAGGTAACACATTTGTGAGGAGGTAAGCAGCGTTCTGTGTGCCATGCCGGCCACATGACCACAGAGACGTCTTCAGACAATGCTGGCTCTTTCGCCACAGCAAAGGAGATAAGCACTGCACCCTATGGCTGGTCACGGCTAGCAGGGCAACCAACCTTACCTAGTAGACGTATCAATGACTGCAATCCTAAACACACTTTAGTTAGTAATTCTCATTGGTCTTATTTCCAAACAAACATGCACAGAAATCCATGAGTTTCACATGGGATTATACTACATGGTCTGCCTGGTTGCACACTTTTCTTGAAAAGAACTTCATGCCTAGATTAGCAAGAAAAACCCAGTTCAATATCCATGTCGTGTTTATTTGGGGGGCACCCACTATGGTAGAACTGTTCAGGAAGAATTTTTCATAATTTAGTTGGACCAAGAAATTCAATCCTCCTTTGAAATGCAGATGGGTGTTGAAGAAGTAATGAAAACACAGCAGAGGACAACATGACCACGCAGAGCACGTCTACTCAAAAGTCCCATTGTGTTCAATGGGTCTTACTCCCAGGAAAGTGTCTTTAGGATTGCAGCCTTAGTGGCCGACTGAAAAATGCTGAATATATGACTGATAAATGAATATATGAAATTACCAGAGCATCATGTGCAAAATGTCTTCCACAGACGTTACAAGTAAGCAAGTTCTGGCTGCTGGGATCTGTGTGAAATTAAGAACAATAATTACTACATATTCTGGTTCTACTAATCCCATCCACACAAACACAATTTTTCATGTTGAGAACTTGCCATTTCTACACTTAACACTGTAAATGTATTTTTTTCCTTTTGAAAACATAACCAGCGGAGAGGATTGTGAAGGATTTGGTGTAATAGAGTACACTCCTCCAGCTGAAGCTTTTTTTTTGGTATTGCCTCATTAGTTTTAGGTCCCAACCAATTTACGCAGAATATCGGCTATTTTAGATAATTCAGCATTTTAATACAGAATGCCACTAGTATATTAAACTGTAAATGCCTATAGATTTGACAATCAGTACCAATTCAGCTGGGCCCAGTCTTGCCCATCTCACTCCCTTGTTATACTCCTCCTTGCACTTCTTCCACCCCTGCACTGCACAGATCAGTTCTCACCTGGTCCAGCATGCTATCCATCTGGCACTGGAAGTACAGGGGAGGCCTTCCCACTAACACTTGTCTTCCACACCATTGCAACATGCTTTTCAGCGTATTTTAAACTGCATGCACCTGTGTAGTATTTGCTGCACAAATGCACCAAGACATTAGGATTGTGCTGTCTTGTTGTTACACCAAACACACACACATACTTGCATGCATTTTGTTCATTTGTTTTCAGTATTGCCAGATGATGAGCTCCAGATTCAGAGTATCTGCTGGGTCACATCCATCTTCAACATGGAAATGGAAGATTAGTCTGCTATCTGCTTCTGCCTTCAGCTCATTAGCCTCTAATAGCCTTCTCTATGCCAATTCCATGCTGATGGTACATAGGGGAGTTTCTAATGAGAACCTGAGTAGGTCAAGATAGTGTCTGACAAAGCTGTGCTTGTTCCATCTTTGATCGTCTTTCATTTGCTATTTCCAGGAACATATTTCACAAGTGCAATTGCTTGCTTTGAGCCAATAGCTGAAAGTGCTTTATTGCAGGAAGCCATTTCACGCTCACCCCCCTCCACCCTTGACTGGTGCTTTCATACAGAGAAAATACAGTGAGATCTAACAAAGAATGTTGCTTATGAAAGTGCTCAAATAAATTGCAGGGTTGCATAAATAGTTATACTGGGCAGTAGCGGCTCAGTGGTTACGACGTGCCTGTTAACCAGCAGATTGGGGCTCAAGGTCTCAGTAACTCCCTAACCCCTTCTGAATAGAAAAGCATCCTGGTCCTCTATCTGAGAATTCCCTTCTCCAGTTTCCTTATTTTTGGGATTCAAATAAATTAACAACAGGTTCTTTGTCCTAATAAACTAAATTAACAACAGGTTTTACGTCCCACTAGTAACCATTCTCAGAACCAGGCACTCATTAGCAAAGGGTTCTATGGAACCTGTGAGAACCCCCTGAAGCCCACCACTGCTTTCACTCATACTTATTTTCAGAACTTTTCCTGGTTTGCCATGATGTCTGAACTGGGAACTATGCTCCCTACAAACTAAAATTTCAAAATTATCGTAGATCTGGTCTGGAGTGTAACCACACATTGCTAGTTCAGTTATCATGCAACTTACTGGTTCAAAGGGCTTTGATGAAGCCAAACATATGCAGGGAACTTTCAAACTCCTTCCAAGAATGTGATGTCTGAACCAGGTTGTCAATACATTGATGTCTTAATATTTTTACAGTGCTGCTTTAAAATTATTATAAGGAACAAGTCTTGACTTTAACTTCATGGAGTTCCTAAGCCAGACTGCAGGCATTTGATAACAACAAACAGAAAATGGGAATAAATAATGCTTTTGAAAGAAAATAATTGAATACTACAGCTAATTTAGAGAGCACTCACAGAGTCCTGTCCAAGTCAATCAGATCACAGTACAACAGTTCTATAGAAAAGTGGTGCAGGCATAATAGTTCTTATTTCCTAACTACAGTTTGGAGAGCAGAAGCATAATGGGGACCGACATGCTCATTTTCCCATTTCTTTCCTCGTCCAGATAGCCTGGACACATTATTAGGTAATTATAAAATGTCAGTGGTACCCAATTTAGTTTTGCAATGTTTCCTTAATTCCTTTTGTGCTTGAAATAAATGTTACAGGCAAAGTTTCAGTACGTAGGAATTCTGTACTCCACTTTACACACCATGCAAAATATTCTATTTTGTCTATTCATTGTTTTAAAAGATTTCATCTCCCATTTTTCCTATCGTAATAGGAGAATCCAAGGCAACTTCCAACAATGAAACCATAAAACTCTGAACCTAAACATACAGCCAAAGCAGCAAAACAATTAAGAAACATATAGACCACAAAGAGGAAAGACCAACTGAAAGCCTATTGGAACAACAACAGGCTTCCCCTTCAAAACCTCACCATCAAAGAGGTAGGTCTAACCTCACTAGAGAAAGTACCATGAGCTGGTGCCACAGTAGAGAAGGCTTCGAATGGAGTCATCATCAACTGTATCTCCAAATATGACATCACCTGTAGCAGAGTCTCCATCAATATGTAATGGAGCAGCAGTTTCATATAGGTTCTAATGGTTCAATAAAGACACAACAAATCCTGCCTTAGTATAGTCAAATAGCCATATGTGCCATATGAGCCAAATTGCCAAACTGCCATATGAACCATATCTGGTTGTTAACATATAATTCACGGTTCGTGGAAATATGTTGGCTAACGTCCTTTTTACATCATAATAAAAAAATTTCAAACTTTGTAATTATTTACTAGGTATAAACTGGCAGTCAATGAACTGAAATGCAAATTCATGTCAAGTAAATATATTTAAGAATTTAAATACTTCTTAAATATTACTATTCTCAAATGTCTCTTATGACTCTCAAACATCTTATCATATATGGCTTTTAAGTCAATTTGGCTACCCGTCTTAGTATTTATTAGTTGTCATTTCTGGAACAAATATACTAACAGGTTTAGTATACATTTTAAAAATTTTCTAATTTTTCTTGACCTGTTTTTTAGTGAATGTTGATGGAGGCTATCCACATAGCAGTGGTTCTCAATCTTCCTAATGTCGTGACCCCTTTATAAGTTCCTCATGTTGTGGGGACCCCCAACCATAAAATTATTTTCGTTGCTACTTTATAACTGTAATTTTGCTACCGTTATGAATCGTAATGTAAATATCCGATATGCAGGATGTATTTTCATTGTTACAAATGAAACGTGTGTTCTATCCACACACTGAACACAATGGGATTTATTTCAGAGTAGGCATGCATAGGATTGGGCACTGAGGCTGCAATCCTATCCACATTTATATGGGAGTAAAGGCCCCCCTGACTATAATGGGATTTATTTCAGAGTAGGCATGCATAGGATTGGGCCCTGAGGCTGTCAGTCAGCCCCAGTGTGCACGCAGCTACAGCTGGAGGTCTGGCAAGCCTGACCTGGCCCCCTGCACCAGGGGTTTTTAGGCAACCCCCAGGAAAGCTCTAGGCGACCCCCAAAGGGGTCCCGACCCCCACTTTGAGAAACTGCCATATAGGACTAGGTGCTGCATGAGGGACAAGATCTAGTTTCTAGAACTTGCTCCGATGCCCACATTGATCATTCAATACAATTTCATTTGGTCTTGTTTGATGGTTGCCTAACAGCATTTGTAAATGAATTTAATTCCTAAGCAATGCATTGTTTTCAACTTTCCTGTAAGATACACATTCCCATGCTCAGGAGTAATTCTACATACAGATGTACAGATAAGGGCTGTAAACTCCTAACTGAAAATAAAATCAAGCCAAAGTAGAAAACTCTCAACAAATTGGGTAAAGGTTAAAAACTATACTTTCTTCACAGTTATTGCCTTCTTTTCTGCAAGATAGCAGGTTGGTTTACAGCAAGGTTTAGAAATTAAACTTGTTTTCCAAATGATGAAGAAAAAATGGGTGAGTGGCTAGAAGGATCTTAATTAGATGCTTGTCTAACCATTCAGAAGGATATAGTGAGGATTTCATTGTTTTTCAAGGTTTGTCCTCTGCTGTACCACTTTGCACTGTTCACCTATTGTGTCCTACCACTATTGCATCATGTTCCTGATCTCAGCGACAAGCATCCAGGGATTCTGCAAGTACCATCAGTACCACCATTAAGAGAATGGTGGTATTGATAAAGAGAAACTAATTTCCGTTTTTAGATGTACAAGTGAGGGAAGGTTACATTATGATGATGTGTATTCTGTTCAATTCACCTTTGAATTTCTGGTCCCAAACTATGCAAATAACTAGCTAATATGGCAATAATCCAATTTAAAAAGAAACATATGGAGCTACTAGAATCATCACTGGAAGTGCCAAAATTCTGCAACTCAAATTATTCAGAATGCCACATACCTGTGGGATGAATTGATGTCCTTGAAGGCTGACTCATCTTTCAGCACAGCCACAGTCAAATCTGGCGTTTGTTTCAGGGAGACATGTGTAGCAGGTAGTTTACTTTTACTTGCCAACCTCCTTTACTTTCAAAAGCCCCAGTTAAAGGTCATTGGCCCACTATTATGACACACATCCAGCCCCTCCCTTATCTAGTGATGCACATAAAAAACATTTACAGAAGTGAAACTGAGGCCTGAACCCACCAGCTTTCTTCTATAAGAGGGTCAACAATAAGTTGTTTGATAATACAACATTTACTTTCTATTTAAATATAGAAGCTTCAAATCCATTTGATCCTGGTTTAGGTAAAGACAATTCTAAAAATAGATTAAATCATCACATAAACCTGAATTAATGGAACACACTGACCCTTTTTGCTGCCAAGGTGAACATAAAGCACTCTTATCAAACATACAGCAGAAAAAAAGCACTAAGAGACATCAGCAGAGGTAAAGATGGTTACTAGCTTACAAAATCTTGGAGAACTGCTTGGCAGTGGTTTGTTATTAGCCACGATAGCTGAACTTTCACAATCAGAAACATAAATGAATACTGGACAGTGGGAGCAGTCCGTTTCTTTCTATCACGTGTATGAGTTTTTAGATGCATGTCTGGCCAACTGTAATTGAAAATAAGTGTTAGGCTAGATGGATTTTGGGTCTGATAGTAATATACAAAAACTGGTTGAAAATATCAAGTGTGGATCCCATTAATTACTTAGCTAGCATGATACAGGAAAATTTGAGGAATGAATATTTTCCCCCTCTGCTCTAAGATTAATTTAAAAACCATGGTCTTTTCAGAGCAGTGATTTTAAACCTTATCTCTTCCTACACAGGTTTCTCTTGAACAACATTCCCAGCTTCTCTGATGTATGACAAATGTAGTTAACACTTTAAATTTATATCAAGCATACGGAGTTTTATTTTTAAGCTTCCAAAATGAAACAAAACAGCTTAGAAATGGTATTTTATTACTGCTGAGTAGCTTTCCCAGATAAAGTTCATAAATAGGTAGGGTGGAAACAATGGCAGAAAATATTACAGTAGTATTTTAATTGGTAACGAAAAAAAGTTTACATTTCAGAAAATATCCTGATGAGATCTGAATACATCTTAAAAAATTATTTTGTGGTAAGACAACTTGATGACAGAAGTATCAATTCCAAAAATGCCAGCAATGAGTAAAGGGGTTGAGTCTTTTGTATGAAACCTTTTTCTCCATTATGATAACTTGAGCCCTTGCATGTTCTGTTTCAGGTTGAGTTGCTCTTTCTCTTGCCTGGTTTTCTCTTGTTTGAAGGCCAATTTATTTGCTTTCTTCTCCATCCTGCGTTCCTGCACAGACCAATTGTTCAATATTTATATGAACAGAAAACATTAACCACTTAGAGGCTGAACAGTAATTTAAATAACTTCCATAAACACAACAGGTAAATAGACCATCTCCTATAACTATGGATCCACGCTCCCCTACACCCATTTATCTCCTTGTATACTGGGATGCCTTTACACCCTCTGCATCTATTATTCAGCATACACAGGTGAATACGCAGCTTCTGCAATATTTTTCTTCATTGTGCTTGTGCTGGAGGGATGCTGCATAAAAGCATACCATGAGACCAGAATGTTTCAGAAGCTAGTTCTTCCTATGGCTATTCCATAAAGCATTTAGAGTTCGGGGGGGGGGGTGTCTTCCAACCATTCCTTTTGTAAGGGCATGCATGTCAGTTTTGTCACAATCAGGTACAGCATTTCTCAACCTTATGTGCGTGGGATACCCTCCTAAAATTTCTTCTACCTTCTCATTCCACATCATAAAATGAATTTAACATCTAAATGAAATATGTACTTTGTGATTAATGTAATCTCTATTAATTACTAAAAGGGAGAATAAAGTTACTTTTCGTTCTTCCTTGATAGCTTGTTTTCTAGCTCTCCGATCCTCCTTGCTCTCATTTTTAGAACGTGGTTGCATGGAAACTTTTGGCAGATCACTTTCATTTATCATTTGCATGCGCTCAGCCTGCTTCGCTGTAAGTTCTCTTCGAGGCAATACGTCTAGAGGGATTCCAGTCTTATTGGACACTTTGATTGGACGGGCCTAAACATATGAATTAAAAAAATTGAAGCCAGTTAATTATGGTAAATACTATAGTTTTCTATTTCATATGCACCCCAAAGATCTCCTTAAAACAATGGTTCACAAACTGGCGCAGTAGCAAAATAACCAGTATCTTGATACGGCACATTGTTTTAATTAACAGGAACTTTAGTTACAAAGAATGTACATTTTCAATGTGGACAACAGCAAATACAAAAATATTTAATGTTGGTATAAGAACAGGCTTCTTATATGAAGCCGGACATGTCTGACTTTTGCCTACTGGACCGGACTGTCTGGCCATCTGGGGTGGGGAGCGGGAGATGGGAGGGTGCGTGGGGGCACTTGAGGGCACTTTTAGGCAGCCACAAAATGGCATGGCTGTTTTCGCCGTTCGTGGCAGCCATTTTAAAAACTATTACAGTGTGCATGCGTGCGCAGCCTATCTCTTCTGATAGAAGGCTTCCACTGCTGTGTTTCATACATGGGTAGAAGGACCTAGCCAGCATGCACCTCACTTAAGGTAAAGTGAAAGTGAGAGGCCTTTAAGTGGAGGCACGTGCCGGCTAGGTCCAGCATGGTCCGGCATGTATGAAGCACTGCAGTGAAAACCTATCAGAAGAGATAGGCTGTGCATGCGCATGTACACTGTAATAGTTTTAAAAATGGCTACTCAACCCAGCTGCGCTGAGCCGGGGCAGCCACTAGTCCCCAAGCTAGTGTCCCCAAGCCAGCACCAGACATCTCATTGATGTCTACTCAGAAGTAAGCCCATTAAGTCAATGGAGCTTACTCCTGAGTCAGGGGTGATTTAAAAAAATGTAGTTGTGTTTAAATGATTTAAACATTTTGTCCTACATTATTTTTAAAAAAGTCAGATTTTCAGTTGAAAACCTGGACTTTTGGGGGACCTTGTCCTACATTTTGGCTTTAGGATCTGGTCACTCTGTATAAGAAGGAAGCATTCATCAAATTACCTACTGCCTCCCCCTGAAGCACTTCAGACTTATGAAGGACTTAACAAGCGCTCTGGAAGCAGCAGCTTATGTTCACAATACAAAATGCATAGGTATGAATCCAAAGAATCACAAGTTCAACAGATTCAGTCAGTACCATTCCACACAAGATGCCAATCAATAATAAAAAAATTCAAAGGAAGTATGTAACAGGGAATGAGGGTTTATAGTTTAAAAAGTCAAAGTCCCACTAACCCTACAATCCCGAGTAACTATGGAAAGATGTAAGAGGCACTTACTCTTTATTGCTCTATGCATTTCCCATAGGTGGCACCATAACTACATTGGTGTAAAAGGACCATAATTACTCTGGATTGTAGCCTAAGTGTACCCAGACCTAGGATTCACTTTAAGTACTTCCTTGGATCCCTGACAGCATAGGTCAGACTTCTTTACCTTAACATGGAATGAAAACTTACCTTTTGTGGTACCTCAATCAGTTTTGGATGGTTGTATAAATTTGAATAGGTACCTTAAAGAGGAAAAGAAAAACATACAGAGAAAAATGACTCATCAAGGAATGTACTATACAGTATCTCCCAAGTTATAATTTTAGTTATAAACTGCAACAACCCATTTGTAAGATTTGTAACGGAAGTAATCTGTTAAAGCAGTGATTTAGTCACCGCAGATAGTCTTCAGGTGTGCCGCGGGAATTTGGGGATTAACATTCATTAATAGAATAACTGGGGGATTTAAAGAGTCTGATGTGCCTTGTCAATAGTAAAAACAACTGATGGTGTGTCTTGACAATTACAGTGCCTTGTTAAGTGTGCCGTGAAATGAAAAAGGTTGAATCACTGTATTAAAGATAGACAAAATCTATTACAAATTAAAATGAAATACTCTTTAAACCAAGACAGTACCATAATTCTTCTATTTTTTTCATTCATTGGGAAAAAGACTATAGAGATATAGGCTGCAATCCTAAAGACATTTTCCTAGAAGTAGGACCCATTGAACACAATGGAGCTAACTTTTGAGTAGACATGGTTAAGATTGTGCTCATAGACACTCACTCAAAATGGATTCGCAATCCCATTTCTCCTTTGGTTCCTCAATAACTAAAGTTATAGTTTCCTCCTCTTCTTGGTTCTCTTCTAAGAGTAGGTCTGACTCCTCTCGAATTTCAAGCACATCAGGTTTCACACAACTTATGGAGAAAGAAAAACATACACAAAGGCCATAAATATTTAACTTGGAAGCACTTCAAAAAGAAATTTGTCAGCCCCCTCCCCTGCAAATCAAGCACCCCTAATGTGGTCTGTATACCCCACTAGTCTTAGGTTATAATCCTGTCCCCATTACGAGGAAGGAAGTGCCACCGACTATACTGGGACTTACTTCTGAGTAAAAAAAGCTTGGGCTCTAAGAGCCTTCTGTTTACAGAAGAAATGGTTAGGACAGAATCTAAAAAAGCACTAGATGATTAACACAAACATTATTTGTATATTTAGTTGTGAGAACCTTCTAGTAATGGTGATATATTCTTGGCAATCAAATATATCCAGTTTCCACTTTATGCTTTTTTCTGACAAAAATGGCAACAAGATCTCTTATCTCTGGGATAATGCATGTAGTTTGACAGACACAGTTATTACTAAGCATGCTTGGGAAACTGAGAGTATATGGTAGGGAACACAGTTTTAGACTGCTGTCCATAGACCCACCACATAATGCAGAAGTTAGCCAGAATCTACTGCATCTATCTATAGTATTGATAGACCACTTTTCAACCAAAAAGTTCACAAAGCTGTTTACAAAGAATATTAAGAAAAAAAACAATGGCTATTGAGTAGATAGAACTCTTGTCTATGTCTTCAAAAGTCTACGTCTTCACACCAAAGGTATGCTTCCCTACATTTCCCCCTACATCTTGCTTTGGAACATGACATAATTTCTATTATGTTATTTTATTGAAGTTTTTAAAAAATATTTTGGTTTCAGAAGGGTCTAAACATAAGTATTTCAGTGCAGCAAACTCTAATACAAATCAGCAGCCTGTTCAACAAAGTCTTTGGAGCACAATGTCCCACTTGAACTGTGAGATATCAAAACGAAATCTGGTAGGTATGTTTACCACCACAGCTTTATCAGCCATGCATTTAGACAACATCACAACCAACTGTTTAAATGCAACTGCTCAGTTTTGGGGTGATGTACAACTTCCCTTAAAATGTTTTTTGCTGCATTTTATTTTTAAGTCTTGTTAGTTTATATTATTGTTTTAATAACTGTTAGCCAGTTTGGATGTCTTGGAGTGAAAAAGCTGAAAGGAAATATTTGACATCATAGTTAAGCTTTGTACTGCAATGAGCAGGAAAGTCTAAAACAAGTAGCAGCTTCTGCTAAACTGGAAAGCAGGTATAACTTTTGTATCACTGCCCAGCAGCTGAACACTAAGTTATATGTGGTTCATCCTTTTCAGTGAAAGCTGAATTAAACTCAGTAAGTGCATCAAATTAGTGACAAACCAAGTGTTTTACTGTATATGACTGTAAAAAGAAAATGGCCCTCCTCCAAAATTCAATAACTAATGTGCTGCAGTCTTTAGTAACAAGAGGACAATTGTGATCAAATTAGAGCATCAACCAGGCTCTTGCTCACAGGCCAAACACACCAGGATCTATTCAGTATAGATGTTAAAAAGGACATGCTTTTTCATAACTGAATCTGGCATAAGTCCCAGCACAGGTCCAGTGCTGGCCTGGGGTGTCACTCCTGGGGGGGAAGGTTAGGCTACAAAACAGAAATGCACCAGCCTCCCCACACCAACAAGGGAACAGGGTGATAAGTGAGTTATGCTGGCCTAAACTGATTAGGATTGCACACTGAGACTTTCAAACAAAACTCTTCACGTTTTTAATATTTATCTGAAATATTTCTCTTTCTCTGAAAATGTGTGACATTGTCAGAAATATTATTTATCACCATTAAAACTAGCACAGAGTAGCAAAAAAATGGCTGGGAATTTAACTGTTGTAGGTTATAATATAGCACAGGCATATTACGTACTCTTTTGCTTTTTCGTTGTAGTAGTCATTCAAGACTTCCTGTAACCGAGTACTGTCACTCCGAATGAAGCCTTCCAATTCGGCGTTGTCTAGTGCTCCAATTTCATCGTCATCAAACTGCTCAAAGAACTAACAATGAAAAAGCACACAATATTCAACCACAAAATATTCAATGGGTTCAAAGTTCAATATTCAAAGCACACTCAATATTCAGCGGGTACACTGGAGCTAGTTTTATAGTTATGAAATCAAATCTGAGCAAAGAAATATCTGTTTGAATAACAATTACCATCAAATTCACTCCTTTCCCTTATGCTTATAACCTCACCTCCCCCCAACCAGTGGGATCACCGGAGACGAGTAAAAGTCTGTAGTACCGGAAAAGTAAAAAGATGAAAACAGATATTATAGAATATGCCTAACAGCTGGCTGTCTGCTATTAAATCAGGAATGTAAAATAAATGGAGCACCCATTCAGAGATTAATTTTCATGGCTCAAATGATGACTTCCAACAGGAATATTTTCCAAAAATGTCATTTGAATCATCACCTCACCTTCTCAAACCTCTCATCCAGAAGTGTCAATTGCTCGTTCCTTCTCATTACTGAAGAAGTCATGGAGTATTCTGTGAAACGGCTTTTAGTCTCTTCTTGCATGAAAAGAAATTCTTTCTCTCTGCTAACTCCACTGTCATCTGACAAAGGACCCTCAGAATCGTATTCCTCATCACTCAGAATATCCTTTCCATCCTCTTCTTCCATGTCTTCCCATTCATCTTCATCTCCAGACTGACACTCCCTAGAAACAAGAGCAGATCTTTTTATACCTTTTTAACATGATAGCTATTAAACAGGAATGTTTTTTCTGGTTTTACAGTAGGAAAACCAAGGAAAATACTGGAATATTCCAAATAACTCTGTATATGGGGAAGTATTCGAACAAGGTTTTTCTCCTATGTGCTGTGCCAGTTGTAATATTTTTGGTGGGGAGAATGGGGTGCGTTAAGCAGAAGAAAATTCCACTGCTGGATCAAAATTAAATGAAGATGATTAAACATAGTTAACAATTCAATTGCATTACCGATCTTCCTTTTCCTGTTCGATGCTCCCTGGTACATTTGCCTTTACAATGAAGTCATCTTCAAGAAGATTATCTGGATTGTCAAAGTCAAAATCATCATCGAGAGCTGCAACAATGTCTGGGTCAAAATCCAGCCTGGGTCCTAATAGCAAATTAGAGAATATGTCAGAATTTATTACAGCAATCCCCAAGCCACATCTCAGAGACTATCAGAATAAAAGAGTCAGTTTATCCTGAAGCTTAATCCTTAGCTGAATACAGGTGGTTGCTTCCAACTGTGGAAAGTCCAACATCCAAAACTGAGCACCTTTAAGAAGTGTTATGAGGAGGCCAGTGTCAGCTGGCCTATGGGGGCTCAGACTTAGTTGGATTTAAGATTAGGCAGGAGAAATGCATGAATATGACCCCAGTATGTTTTTATTCTGTTCTGCAGTGGCACATGCACACAGCTTGAACCTCCCCACCACTGATACAGAATACTGCAGATAATCAAATCTGCAAGTGATAATTCAGCTTCAGAAAACTCTCTGGAGGGGACTGAAGTGTATTTCTCATCCTCTTTGGAGGGATCAGGTGGAGACAATTCTGGATCAATGCAGGTCTAGGGGACCCACATTGGACCAGATTGGCAGAAGAAAATTCTGCAGATAAACAGGATCAACATGTACATAGGTTTTTAACTTGAAATAAGAAGGAAGATTTTCTTCTTCTTCCCCAATTCCAGAGAGGCTGGGGTAACACAATACATGGGACAAAATCAGCTATTTGTTCTGTGCAATTAATCCTAATATGAAAGACGAAGGCTGCAATCCTAAAGACACATTCCTGGGGCTTACTTTTGAGTAGACACGATTAGGATTGTGCTCCTAGGCATCCTAAATACAATACCTGAAACAGGAGCAGCTTTATTTAACAGGCCCACATCCTCTTCAAATTCTGATGCAAACACTGATGAGGGCAAGTAAATATTGGGCACCTACCAAGAAAAACAGTGATTTTGTTTACAATAATATTCCACAGAGAAAATTCTCCAAATACAATCACTCAGTTTTAGAGTTTACAATAAAATAGGTATTTGCCATGCTCTTGAAATCTGAGAATCAGCATGTTATTTTTCCCCCAGTGGTATGGTGTCTGTAAGAAGCTATTACATATGAACTTTTTCAGGGAAGAAACTCTCTTCTCTTGCTTAAATCTGCAAGCAAGATGGTTATAGAAGGGAATTAAATTAGTGAATATTATTATTTAAGACTAACTCAGAACAATAGTAGATCAACATCAGATGGCCATCATTCTCCATGACAACAATAAATGAGTCTATACTAGTGAAATGAGTCCACATATACTAGTGAAAATGTATGCGCATTGCGGGAGTAAAATTCCCCCGTACTCCATTCCCTTCATACTCCATTCCCCCACTGTGCATTGTCACCCATGTGCTTCATCCTCCCATGCACAATACCCCCATACAACATCCTCCATATGCACTGTCTCCCACATGCACACCTTCCCCAGATGCGCACCTTCCCCCATCTACAACAGCCCCTTGTGCATCATCCCCCATGC
The DNA here is from genome assembly GCA_030015325.1 of Cryptoblepharus egeriae. Taxonomy (NCBI): domain Eukaryota; kingdom Metazoa; phylum Chordata; class Lepidosauria; order Squamata; family Scincidae; genus Cryptoblepharus; species Cryptoblepharus egeriae. Next base: position 180,809,082 of record JAREYC010000001.1, on the reverse strand, counting down.
GCACCTTCCCTCCATGTGCAACACCCCTGTACAACATCTCCCAATGCGCACCATCCCCCCAATGCACACTGTCCCCCCATGCAAATCATCCCTCCATGAGCAACACCCCTGTACAACATCTCCCCATGCACACCATCTCCCCATGTGCACCCTTCCCCCATGCGCACCCTCCCTCCCAGTGCATCAGCAGGATGTTGGTCAGTCAGTCTTCCATGTTAAGTATAGGACATGTATGTATAGGACATGTATGTATGACAAGTATAGGACATGTATGAAATGTATAGGACAAAAACAAGTTGCATCCTTTTTCAACCCTTTAAGGGTTAAATTTCTCCACATCGGTTCTTGGTGGGTGTTGATGCCACAGAAGGAACATCCCAAATTTCATGTTTTTAGGTCCAGGGGTTGAGGCAGAGCATCCCTCCAGAGATTTTTCAATGGAAAGTATAGGGAGGAATACACATAGCACCCCTTTTCCAGTTGGAATTACCGAAAACCGGTTCTTAGTGGGTGCCTCCATCACATAAGGGACACCCTCCCCAAATTTCACACTTCTAGGCTCAGCGGCTTTGGCAGGGCATTAATGAATCAGTCAGTGAGTCAGTGACTTTTCAATTTTACACACATACACGGTATTTCTATTTTGCTTTTCAACTGAAAAGTTCACAAAGCAGTTTACAAAGAAAATGAAAAAATAACAGCTAGCTAATAGCTAATGGGTCCCTGTCCCAAAAGGGCTCACAAAAAGATAAAATAACACCAGCAGAAGCCACTATAGCAGACATTGCTGTGGTGAGGAGGGCCAGTTATTCTGCCCCTATTTCAGGCATGTCACATTACTGAACCTATTTTCAAGAAATTTTTCCTTCATTTTAAAAATACCTACCTTACTGCTATTTAGCAATATTTTGATTTATTTTCTGGATTGCCATATGAGAAAAGCATAAAAGGATAACAATTTTTACCACAAAGATATTTCTCATTACCGTAACTCGCTGAATTTCTTCTTCCACCTCCCCATCTGCAGTCACTACAATCTTGCCTTGCTGATTAGGTTGGACTGATGGAACAAGCTCAGTTGGTGCAGACGCTTCTTTCAGATGTTGTAAATAGTCATAGTCATCATCAAAGAATACTCCATATTGCAGCTGTTGTTCTCGCCTTTTTTCATCATCCTCCTTTTGGGAAAAAAATAGTTATTGAATGTGGTCATCAATAAATACATATTTCCTCAAGAACTGTCTGTAATGGCAATCTGTGTAGTTCCCAGGGAGCACAACGTGGTACAAAACCAATTCAAAACTGCCACCTTAATTAATTCTCACATAAAGGTATACAATTCCCAGCCCAGCAAAAGTAAAACCCAGGACGGCATCAAATCTCTATATTAAAAACATTATACCGTACTTTATTCTCACCTTCTGTGCAGGCAAAAGAACTCTTTGAGGCGCAGTGTCATCTGCCGTCAAAGGGTCCCTCTGACTTCTGTGTACCAAATGAAATGTGACTGCGTTTTTCTTTTCTATGAAGGGCTTCTTCCGCCTGCGAGGCTGCAAGACAAAAGTCATTCAATTTAAACTGGTACCAAGTAGACGACTGCCAGCACAATCCTGAACCCCAGTTAGGGTGGGGGGTGCACTGGCCTGGGGATGCTGCAAATATGTCGTAAGACATTTTTGTTCCCCTTGTGGGGAAAGGATTAGGCCTGTGCATGGATCTGTTTTAGTCTTGCGATTGTGAATGGTAAGCATTTATGAAAGTCCCGTGTTCATAATCTAGATTTCATGGCAGCCTCTGAGAGAGCCCTACTTAAAAAGAGCCACCCTGGACCAGTCCAAAGGCTCACCTATTCCATCTTCCATCTAGTCCATGGCTCTAGGAGACAACCAGAGACCTGCATGCTTGTGCCCTCCCCACATCTGGCATGTCTAAAATAGAAAATGCATATCTCTCATGGATTTCTCCTCCAGAAATTTCCCTCGCCCCCTCTTAAAGGCATCAAGGCCAGATACCATCAACCGCACTCCATGACGGGGAGTCTCACAGGCTAACCGCACCGCATGGTGGGGAGTCTCATGGGCTAACTACATCCTGTGGCGGGGAGTTCTATGGACTAACTGTGGTGGGGAGTCCCATGGGCTACCTGCACCCCATGGCGGGGAGTCCCACGGTCTGTGGTGGGGAGTCCCACAGGCTAACTGTACCCCGTGGTGGGGAGTCTCATGGGCTAACTACATCCTGTGGCGGGGAGTTCTATGGACTAACTGTGGTGGGAGTCCCATGGGCTACCTGCACCCCATGGTGGGGAGCCTCACGGTCTGTAGTGGGGAGTCCCACAGGCTAACTGTACCCCGTGGTGGGGAGTCTCATGGGCTAACTACATCCTGTGGCGGGGAGTTCTATGGGCTAACTGGTGGGGAGTCCCATGGGCTACCTGCACCCCATGGCGGGGAGTCCCACGGTCTGTTGTGGGGAGTCCCACAGGCTAACTGCTCCCTCTGGTGGGGAGTCTCATGGGCTAACTACACCCTATGACGGGGAGTTCCACAGGTTACCCAAACCATGTGGCAGGGAGTCCCACAGGCTCACTGCACAGACACTGCTGCCTGTCCCAGGCCCGTAACCAGGCAAGGCGCGGAGTCGGGCCCCCCGAGGGTTACCATGGTGCGGGGATCCGGGGAGCAGAGCCCTCACGCGCGGGGATCTTCCAAGACTCCCAGGAGGAGACTTCCACCCACGCGCCGCTCTAGGCAGCAGCACTCTCGCCTTCCTCCGCAAATGGGCTTAGTTTCCCATGCCGCCATCTTGGACTGAACCAACTGATAATGTCAGTTCAAGGCAGTCCCCACGGAGCAAACCCTTCCCATTTTTCGATAGCTGGTTGTTACTATCGGGCTGTTCTCGAAGGAGGAGCTCATTCTCCCACTGGGGGTGGAGAAATGAGGCAACAATATAAAAAATACCCCCCACAGAAAACACCTCAATGGTATCTTCCAGCCTTACCTGGAAGACGGGCAGGAGGAGACGAGACAGGTAGGAAGACTAGAGCGGCACAGGCACATAGACTCAGGAATAAGCCAGAGTCACACAAATAGGGAATTCCATTTAAAAGGAAGACTGAGTGTTCCAGACTGGAGGGAGTCCTAGCAGGGCATGGAGGAGGGTGGAGTTTCTATTGAAATGGCCACTGTATGAAAGTGATGCACAAAATGTTAATCAGTGGAACTTCCTGCCACATGATAAGGGGAAAATATTATGCAGGGAATGGATAGAGGCATGCTCTTTCCCCCCCTTACACACCACACCAGAATCAGGGGCATCCACTAAAAGGACAGAATAAAGAAAATGTTAATCAGTGGAACTCCCTGCCACATGATATGGGGAAAAATATTGTGAAGGGGATGAATAGAGTTGATGGACACTCTTTCCTTTCACACAACACCAGAACCAGGGAACAACCACTAAAGTTGAGAGAGTTGGGATAGATATTTCTCTGCCCGTTGTGTGATTAGCCTGTGGAACTCCTTGCCACAGGATGTGATGATTGATGGGGTCTGGTTTGAATGCCTTTAAGAGGGGATTGGACAATTCTTTGGAGGAAAAGCCTTTCCAATCCAAAACCATGATGGGTACTGTACGTGCAGTCTCCTGGTATTAGAAGCAGGCATCCTCATAGTGCCAGATGCAGGGGAGGATACCAGGGAGAAGGTCCCTCGTTGTCTTATGTGGTCCTTGTACCATCTCGGGGGCAACTGTGAGACATCGGAAAATGGACTAGAGATGGCCTGCTCTTTGAGATTAGGAAAATGGACCTTGGGCCTGATCCAACAGGGCTCTTCTTGTGTTCTTATGGTATCTTATATGCACTTTCCTGAGAGTAAGTCTCACTGAACAGAATGGGATTTCTGGACATCCATAAGACCAAGTTGTCAGTTTAGAAAAAAAGTGCAGACTGATGAACCTGAACACTGTTTTTGTTTTAGCCATTTATTACATTTGTATCCTACTTTTTTTTACCCCCCCCCCCCCACCCACACAAGAGGCTTTAGGTGATGTACCTGATTCTCCACTTTTTATCTTCACAACAACCTTGTGAGGTGGATTAGGCTGGGGGATAGTAAGTGACTAAAGAACAAGATCATTCGGTTTGCCTCAGTTTTCACTACACCAACACTTGCCGTGCTACGAGCATTAGTGTCTGTTCAGGGCAAAGATGCTTTTCGTGAGAAGGTATACAAGCCAGAACAGAACAGGCCATTAATAAATGAAATAGAAACAAACAAACAAAAACAAAAATCCTAAACAAAAAACAAAAAAAGAAGGAAGTATCGAGAACAATATTTTAGACCTAAAACATGTATAAAAATAAAAAATATTTTAGACCTAAAATCTCAGCCAAAACCCTTCCAGAGCAGGAAGGAACTGGTAGAATAGATAAGTTTCTGACTTAGCATCATGCAAAATACTGCATGTTTATATTAGAGACAACGCATGAGAACAATATTTTGCCCATAAAGAACTGAAATTGTACTAAGTCCTTCTCAGCATAAACCTGATTGAAACTAATCACAGCTTGAACCACAGGTCTTCAGGTACCAAACAAAACAAGACTCAGATGCAACAACACATTAGGTGAGCAGCCCATAGAAGAGCTGGATGTGGAAAGCATGATTGGAAAGCTTTTTATCCTCAGATTCCAACGCATGCGCCTGTTCATCATAAATAAACATTGCAGGAAACCCAGGAAACTTTGTTCTCTTGAAACTTCTTACCATTCATTTTCAAATTTTTTATTTTAACTCATAACATATAGACAGCTGAATTTCCCATATGTGAATGAAAGATTCACAAATTTCGTATTGTACCAAAAGATTCTTCAATCAGCACTTCTCTCTACCCAAGATAATAATTTGACAAGCATATACAAAATAAAGTACCATCACTGCATCTTGAACTGTGAATTTTTCTGGCACACATTTTTCAGCATTAACCTTCAATCCATTTGGATGATGTCAAGAGCTAAGCTTCCTTTGTGATGTCAGAAAACACTTGGGAAGCAGTTATCGTAGAAATTATTTTAAAATAGGACTCTAATTACAGCTATCTCAGTATGCTCCATAAACTTTGGTTTCTAAATGAAATGTGGGAATAGGCAGAATACGAAATTGAAGACAATAACAGTAAACTTTCTGCCAGATCCAGAGCCCAGGAAAACTTTGAGGCAAAGGACAGCCTTGTAATGTTGGCCTCATAACTCACCATCATCCCAACCTCACAATCTGTTGTTAGAATACTGTATAACAGCGTTGAAATTGCACCTGGTCATAGATGCACCTGGTCACAGCAAATTGCACCTAGTCATAGATGTATATGTGGTGTGGTGAATTTGAGGCTCTGTCCAAGGATACTTGCCATTGTATTTACTCATGTGTTAGTGCTGTATATAGCTTAGTTCGTAATGTGTATAGCTTGCAGCACAATCCTAACCATGTCTACTCAAAAGTAAGCCCCATTGTGTTCAGTGGATCTTATCCCAGGAAAGTGTCTTCAGGATTGCAGATTTAGTTAGTATTGTATAGAGCTTATATATGTAAAGCTATATATACAGTATATAAAACTATATATATAGCTTTACACACACATACACATACAGATATTTGTTGAGAGAAAGAGAGAGCAGAGCTACACTGTATAAAGTGAACATCCCTGTTTTGATCCCATAGTTAGAATGAAGTTATGATTTTAGGGATCCATTCTGCGTGTGTACTCAATGAAATGGGAAGAACTATGGTTCTAAGCCACACTTTAGCTCCAGTGGCAGTGTGCCCCATGGAGAAAGATGGGTGTTATATGCAAAAATATTTAGGTACACAACTCTCTTAACAAAGTAAGAGTTAGGTACATAAATAGGTAGTCTCTGGAGAAAATAGATCATGTGTGGGATGATGTTCACTTTAAGTGTTAAAGTGTGCCATGTATTCAGTGACAGAGTTCCATCTGTGCAAATCTGTCCATCTGTCCAGATTTCCATATCCTGATTTAGCTGACCCCATTAACAATCCATATTCAACTTCATCATCTTGCTGTTGTCTTTTGCACTATCCTACCTACATAAAGCAAGCTGGCTGGGAAGCAATCAAAGCATCATTCCTCAAAAGTGGACTAATGTGGACAGATCAGTCAGTTGCTGATACAATCAAGCAACTGAAAGACATAAGTAGAAGGGGAACAGAGAAATGAAAAGATATCATCAGCGTGGAGAATTATCTCAACCATGCTCCCCTTCAGTTATGCGTATTCCATTTATTAAATCTCTAGTGAAGTGTACCTGTGTTGCGGGAGTAACCGCAACCTCTCCTTATGCCACTCCCCGCAACATCCCCACAGGTGCAGCATTCTCCCTTGCACAACATTCTCCGATAAGCAACACCCACCTATGTGCATCAATCCCCCCATGCGCAACAACCCATGTGCAACATCCCCATGCGCAACGACCCCTATGCGCATCAACCTCCCAAGCGCATGAACCCCCATGAGCATCATCCACTCATGTGCATTTTCCCCCCATGTGAAACCCCCATGCTCTTCAAACCCCCATGTGCATCAACCCCCCTTGTGCAACACCCCCGTGCGCAACATCACCCCGTGTGCAAGAACCTGCCATGAGCATCATCTACCCATCAGAAACACCCCCCATGTGCAATATCACCCTCATACGTAAAACCCCCTCCCTCACAACTGTGGGCACCCCTACTGGGAAGGTGCAAAATTTGGATTAGGTATCAGTCTTCAATGTTAAGTACTGTATAGGCTAAAAATATGTTGCACCCCTTTTCAGACCATTAGGGGTTAAATTTCTCAACATCAGTTCTTGGTGGGTAGTCATGTGATATAAGGAACAACCTCCCCAAATTTCATGCTTCTAGGTCCAGGAGTTGGGGCAGAGCGTCCCTCAGTCAGGGATTCTTCAATGTGCAGGGAGTAAAATGTGTTGAGCCCCTTTTCACCCCTTTCCGGTGCAAATTTCTGAAAATCGTTTCTTACTGGGTGCCTCCATCACAGAAGGAAAACCCACCCCAGCGGTTTTGGTTGGGCATTGAGTGAGTCAGTCGGTGAGTCAGTCAGTAACTTCAGTTTTTTATATATAGATTTATAATTTATTCCATTTATTAAGTCACAATAGGGATGGGTCCTTGATTCAAAACAACTTACTAAAATGCTGTTTATGATTCTGCAAGGTGACTTGAGTCATGGACATCAATGAATCTGACTTGACATGCCACTTGGGTGAGTGATGGTCAAGAGTCATGACTCAAAGTCTTGAGTCCCTATTCAAGTCCCTTGTGTGTGCATTCTTGCTCACTTTTTCGACCTTGTGGGTGATCTGAACGTCAGCCTTCAGACTGACACACAGCAATAAATATGGTCAGAAGAGAGCAGGTGGTTCTAAGAGGTGGAGGCTGAGAAGATTACAGGAAAGAGGAAGGCTTGAACCTTAACTTTTGGTTCAAAGACTTTACTTGTTTTCTCAAAATGATTGTTTTCCATGGACACAATCCAGCTGGGTGGGTGTACAAGCATGTGGATGTATGCTTGCAAATAGCAAGGAAGGGCTGCTGTTAGGACGTTCAAGAAATATTGGATATTAAGCTGCAGAAGTAAATTTTATGTAATCTGTCAAACTGATACCCAGTTTTGCCTGTTACCCTAGCCTTTGGGCAATGCATATATTCTAAAGAGAATTCATTCCCACACAAAAATGCTAATAGAAAAGCAACTTTTAAAAACTCCTCATGAAGAACTTAAGAACCATCAAGATGGATACATCATTACATACTGTTACAGAGTCTTATTTTTTTGAAAAGATCTTTAGTATATCAACTAGATAAATTTTAAATGCAATTGCAATGCCAGCCTGTGCAGTGTAGACAATGAGCACAATCCTAACCATGTCTACTCAAAAGTAAGCTTCAGTGGATCTTACTCCCAGGAAAGTGTCTTTAGGGCTGCAGCCTAAGAAAGCACTAAGTAGCACTTTTGATGGTACTTTGCCTTTAGATAGTTTCGATACTTTGCCTTTGCATTCTTGCATCTGCTGTCTCTAACTGCATCCTTTTCAGTACGGCTAATAGGTTGTTCCTATAAGTGTCTTATATTATTAATTTCTCTTTGTTAAGTGGAGAGAGATAAAATAATTTTGGTTTCTTCCAATATAGTTTTCTTTTATAGTGCTGTTTCCCTCAGACACACCCACATACACCACTGACATGAACATAGTAATTAAAGCTCTCTCCGCTAAGGGAAAATAGAAAATGGCAAAATGAAAAGGAAATTAACTGAATAGGAATGAAAGGAGAAAAGAAACCATAATTTTGGTTTCTTCCAAATTATGGAAACAGGATCTTGACTACATTGATGGTTGCTGATGAACAAAAATTAACACTATTAAAACCATAATTTTAATTCCACTGTGAGCTGTTTGCAGAAAAGCAATTTCTCCAGAAATTTTTCCAGTACTGTGGCTGCATATGCTCACCTTTCTAATAGAATACAATTCCGCAGGGTATATGATAATGACAAATCACAAATAATATGATTGTCAAAGGTCATGGAAGAGACTGATCACAATTTTTTTTAATCTCATCAGTTTGTGGGGCATTTCCATATAGTCAGGATGGTTTTTTCCCCATATTGTGATCTCCCCAAGTGCTAGCCTCCTCTTTTCATCAGAACTCACAGTTTGATTTCCTTATATAGCAAGCTGCTCGCATATTCTCGTGTGCATTATTTTTCTCATACCACAGCTATTCACAAAAGTACTTGATGCAGCCAATACACATGGGACTGGGAGCCTGTCCAAAATCCAATGCATAAATTCAGTACAAAAAAGTTCTCTCATCTTATCCTAAAATGTGAAATAGTACAAGTTCATTAGTGTCTTCTCTTTGTATTTTAAATATTTTGTTATTTGCAATAGGTAAACTGTAAAAAAATACAATTTTAAATAAAAAAAAATACAAGCTATGTGCTTAGGGATTCCCGCTATTTTTTTTGAAATGAATCCTAGAGAAGTCAATTCCATGGGCTGTATTTCGTGTTTATGTGACTGCTTTAATAGCTAACCATAGCATGTCAAAGGGGAGACAGACACTCATTAGTGAATTGCTCTCCTGTCAGCAGGGTATTATTTCATAGCATGGTTATACTTTAGCTCTATAATACTGCTTATATTATAATATGGCAGCATTATGGACAAGTGTCACTGTATTTCTTTAGCTGCCTTCTTAATGCAATGAAGAGGCAGATAACCACTGGCTATTTTTATTTCCTACAAAAGCTACATGGCAGTTTCAGTAATACGGATATCCTATTACTAATATTCCTTAGTTTTCACCCAACATATGAAAGGTAAAAGCTTAAATGTATTATGTTCTATTTAAATAGTTCGTTTTAAACTAATGACAATTTAAAATAGCGCATTACACATTAATGCAGATATAATATTCTAATTTTAGTAATGTTAGGAGCTATCTTGCATTTTTTGCCTTTTAACAATTTTAAATAAACTAAGGGCCAAATCCAGAGCAATTTCAGCCTGCTGAACTGCTCTCTCCTAACTACTCTGTATCCAGAGCACAAAGTTATGCTGTATCCTGAGAGTCAGGAAGCCTGGGCTGCCCTAACTGCTCCAAAGCATGCTAAGTAAGTGCACCTGCAGAGGGCTTGCTCCTGAGGAGATGTCCCTCAGATCACACTGAACAAGGAACAGCTGTGGTGCCTGCAGTGGTGACGCGACTCCGAGCATCACCCCGTGTGGAAGTCTGAGCTTCACCCCCGGGATGAGCACACCCCCACCTGGACTGCATAATCGCCAAAGCTGGCACCTGCGCAGTCGCTTCTGAAGCCAACTGGCTTCAGAAAGAGTACTGTGCAGGCACCATCTCTGATGCATGCACAGTAATTTTCTGAAGACTTGGCTTCAGAGGAGACTGTGCAAGCATCAGAGTTGGTGCCTATGCAGTACTGTTCTGAAGCTATTCAGCTTCAGAAGCCAGGATGGCTGCGCAGAGGGACGCACAGCACGTGTCCAAACCTTTGGACATGCACCATGCATCTCTGTGCAGCCATTTGGCCTTGTTCCGAAGGCGGAGCAGCAGCTCCTGGTTGCCGCTCTGCCTCCTGAGCAAGGCCAAATGGCAGTGCAGAAGTGCAGACTTACTCAGCTCTAAGGAACTATCCTCTGAAGCCATTCAGCATGCTCGGCTTCTTAGAGTGATCTGCTGTATCCTGAGGTTTGTGGGCAGCCGTAGTTTGTTCCATATCCTGAGGTTGAGAGGCAGGGGTTGCAGCTAGGATGGCCAAGAACTCAGATTTTTGGTCAACACTGCCATTCTTACTCTGCCTTATCATGGACCCCTATGGGTCTACTCATTACTATACCTGCTCCTGAGGTGGTATAACTCTGAGGAGCTGGAAGAGGGCATTTCTGCTTTGGAAACAGGCTCTGGATACAGAGTAACTGCTCTGCCCTAGGCAATGCTAAACATGCCCTCAACATGCCTCTCCTGAACTGCCTAAGGCAGAGCAGGTCCACCTCTTTTAGGGCACCCTATGTTGCCTTGCTCTGCCCTAAGCCTTTTCTAGAGTAACTGGGGTGGAGCATCTTGCAGTTGCTCCACCCTAGTGATAGATAGGACAACCCAAGGGCTCTTGCGTGGACAGATTAGTTGCTCTGGATTTGGTTGTAAAACTTGCCCTGAGGAATATTACAAATAAGTCAAGATCAGTTTTAAAAAACACACTATAGTGACCATTTATTGCCTGAAAAAAATACATATTTTATAATAATTAAGAACTAAACAGGGCACATGGACAAAATAAATTGTAGTATGTACATACACAGAAAAGGATAAATAGCATAGTAATACTGTAAAGCATGCCCTTGTGTATTTCAGGCCCAGAAGTTTCACTGTGTACATTAAAAGGATAAATAAGTGCTAATATAAGACAATTTTAGTGTAAACAATGTCATAGGGCTTATAACAAGCCACCATAATTAGGGCCAACATAATAAAAGCACATATTGCTTTTTACACCACCTCATAATATTTAAATTTAATTAATAATGTATTCACAAATACAGTTACAAGATAGTATAAAAGTAGACAATTTGCTTTGCATTTATTCCCACATAAAAATTACAGGCTGTAGGTTTCAAGGACTTTCTGTTGATTTTATAATGCCTTCAAGGAGGATTTTCTCAATATACATTAAGTTGTCCTGTGTACACATGGTGCCCTGTGTATTAAGGAATCCTCGTTGTGCATCACAGAGCTCCATTTCCTCTCCTCTTAAACTCCATGGCGCACACACACATGCTTGGATGCATGAAGTTGTTTTGGGGACCAGGAGATTTGTGTGTACCTTCCGTATCCCTATCCAGCCTTCCTTCTTTTACTTCACCAAGCAGAGCCAGATGAAGATACAGGAAGTGCAACAAGCCTCTTATTCTCTGGGATCTCTGATGTGCTGCCTGTGAGCATGTTAGAAAGAGGATCCTACAATGTTCCACTACAGGGATCCCTTCACATGCAGCCTCCGTACAGGACTGTGCTCATGATAGTTTTCAATACAGATCGTCCAAAAGGGTAGGCAATGTAATGTCTAGAGCTTTGTGTGACCTGCCAGAGACTCTTATATAGTTAAAAAAACTCTTTCCACCCACTAATTTTATGCCCTGGAATGGCCAGCTTCTGATATGTTGGCACATAGTAACAACACTGAGGTGAGAAGCCTGAGGGAAAGTCTTGGCAGCCGAGATACAGCCCCAAACTTTGTCTTGTCTACCCTGTTCCAAAGGATCCATAACCATAACTAAAGTTTAAGTTTTAAGTAACTCAAGTTTTAAGTCATATGTTACAGTCCAGAAACATTTGATATACCACTTCGTTCTCTTTTGTTTCTTATTTTGGCTTGATAGTTTCGATTGTCAATGTTTACCTAAGCAAGGTTAGAAATCACCATTTTGGCCATTATTTTAAAATATGGTTGTTTAAAAGCCTGCATCTTTGCAATGATTTCTTATTGTTTCACATATTGTTTTTACCACAATACTTAAAAAAAAATTTATCCATGACTATGCAGGATTCATTGTTTTTTTATTTTTTTTAAAAAAATTATATATATATATATATATCATTTAGATATATAACCTCAAAGCATGATAGTCATAATTTATAACAATGCCAGTGAGTCAAGTTCAGGGTGATTACTGGCACAGTCACGGGCACTAAATTACATGACTATATTGTAAGTGTAGATCATGAAGACAGAATTTGGTGGCTTGCCACCTGATTGGAATTCTTCATATGAGTTGGTACTTCTCAAATATTATTCAATATCCAAATAATGACATGCCCCCTATCCATGGGGTTCTGCTCTGGAAACTATGAAACCAATGAATTACTCTTCCCCCCACACCCTCTGAGCTGACGCGAGCAGAGTTCCCCTCAACTTCAGAGCAAAGGTCACCTCTGTCCATCCATGTCCTCTGCTAGGCTCAGACTAAATCCAACAGTAAAAAAGTAACTTTTCCTTTGTCTATGAAACTTGAGATAATGTTTTTTTAATACTTTATAAGGCATTTGGGGGTTCAAAGAATCCCCAGAGGGATTCCCCAAGCCCTTCCAATGCCTTATTTTAAGGAATTTTAAAATATCACTTCAGGTTTCACAGAGAAACTAGAACTGAGTTTTCTCACTGAGGCTCAGTCCGAGCCTGGCAGAGACCGTAGAAGGATGTCACGATCTCTGCTGGGCTCCCTGTGGAGCAGAGAGAGGGTGCACATTCCAGAGAGTGTGGGGGGGGGGGTGGAACAGATGGGGGGATCTGAGGATTGTATCCACATAAAGTGAATCTGCACAGGGACCTCCCTGCCCGGTACATCATTAAATTATTTTCATAAAGAATGCTAACAATTATCCTCTTCCAAGCCTCTACTATCGGAGAGGCAAAAACTCAGCTCTGCTGTTTCCAGCCTATTGGAAAATTGATTCTTAATTCATCCTGGGAAGAATTCTCTTCAGTTCTTCGTTTCAAAATCAAGGCTAATGAGAAAAAATGTTCGGCATCAATTACTGTGAATGATGGCCACAATACTGTTTCCTCTCTTGTATTCTGCGGCCACTTCCATAGTTCTCCCAGGATACTTCTCATGTCATCTCTCATTAAATGGGAGGGCCACTTTCGTCAGTGACGTCAGATTAAATTGCCACAGGCATTCCAGTTCCAATGTAGTCTCTGTCTTTGGGATGCTGCTTTCTCAGGAAGGAAGTTTGTGTCTGGACTACTGGATCTTTCAAACAATTATGGACGGTGAAACCTGAAGTTGGTACACAACATGTAGTTAATTTGAGATGTAATAGCAAATATTTAGAGAAGATTACAAGAATTTAAACACGCTGAAACATTCATAACAAAATAACTTCAAACATACGCTGCCCCTTCCCAATAAATCCCGGCTAATCCCCCAAATCGATAGATACAGATACCTTTATTGGCATTATATGAACGGGATAATCTTTATAAAATACAAGATGGTTTATAGTTCATCAAATTCTGCCCGCTTTTCTTCTCTTTTCCACAGAAACAGCCAACACAGGGGCCCACAAAAGGAAACTTCTATAGCATTCAGGGTTAGACAAGCATCATAATATATAACCAATGTCTGAGATGAGATTTTCCTTTGGCTGGCAAGGTAGCCATAACCCACCTGATAAAGAATGAGGTAGAAAATTTGGAGCACCAAGTTTCAGAATTATTCACTCTCTTTCCATCTTAACAGGTGATTATGGAAGAGTCTTACTGGAGAATTGCAAGCACCAGTGATGTTGTAAATTTGAGCACTAAATGACTAATATTTTTTTTCAATATTGTTTATAATATATAATATTGATTATATAATCAATATTGATTGAATGATTGAAGATAATTTGCATTAAGAGTAGGGTTGCTATATTTCTCTTCCACAAAACCAGAAGAAGACCCTCTGTCCCATTTGCCAGTATGTGAACACAATCCCCCCAAATTGAGACTGTCCCTGTTTTTTGGGACATATGGCAACCCTACTTAAATGTGGTTGTAACAAATTCCACCTCAGGAATCTACCTCACGTCATCAGTGATTGAAGTCCATGTTTTCATCATCGCATAGAATTTTTATAATTTAAATTAGGTCAGTGGGTTGCATCAATGGTGGACCAGCCACATTTTAGAATGGTGAATTAGTCCATCTGTTTCCAATCTAACCAGGGTCATAGCTCCTAGCAAGCAGGTGGTGGTAGGGGGACCAGATGCCAAACCCAAAATTCCTGAACCCTAGCCCAAAATTCCTACCACAAGCCAAAATTCCTACTTGCTTAAAAAAATTGCCAAAAATGTATTTTTTAAATATTTTTTGTTTTTAAGGTTTTTGGCCATAACTTTTGATAGGAAGGAGATATACCAAAATCGATTTTTGCATTGGATTCTGCTCTTCAAAACGAATCCAACAACATATGACATGGTGGTGTACTCCGCACCACCGCAAAGTTAAAAAATGAAGCCAAAATGTAGGACAATGAAGCCAATACGTAGGGCACCCAGACAAGAGACTAAATATCTGGACAAATCTGGGTTCTTCCGGTCATATGGCCAACCTGGGCGATGGACTATCCTGAGTGCCAGGCTGGAAAACAGGTGCTGTATGAGGCCCAGCCAAGATGTAAGTAGTGGGCAAAGTAGCAGCAGCAGCACCAGCATGGTCACAATTAAGTCTGTATTTCACTGGTTTTGCAATCTCATTATTGTCCCAGTCTCCTGCAGAGGCTGATCCTCCCAAGGAAAAGGAATGGACAGAGGTGAGACTGCAAAACTGCTGCCACCTCCTTCTGTGGGGCTGCACTCAAGTGCTGTACGGAACCCACCTCCCACTTACACATTCCAGCCTTCATCAGCTGGCAACCTGGTTATCTAGTATTAGTGATTATCTCAGCAATCCCACTTATTTAGACCAGGAAATGAACAGTGATCTAATTACAGAAGTATCTGAAATTGTACAGAAGAATGCAGTAAATTGCTCCTCACACCCACACAAAAGCACCACGGTTCCTTACCTCGTAAACTGTCGACTCTCTTCATGTACTTCCATTTCTGTGCTTTTAAATTCATTTAATTCTTTCCTTATTGCTGCCTAATGATATAAATGTTAAAAGGCATGGTCAAATGGTTATTAAATGGAAACAATAAAATGTATTTTTTTTAATTTACAAATTTATACTCTGCTTTATCTCCCTATCAGGCAATATATACTGAAAGAACAGAGTGGCTGTTCAGGAAATACTTTTTGTGCCTAATATGCAATTTTCAACTCATTTTATGTAAATATATTTGAAATTTTGTGCATGCAGCATAACTTTCTGCTCTATATTTAGAATAGTTGGGCAGCCCAGCTAGGGTACTCCTCACTGCCCTAACTCTGGATTGTGCCCTAACACTGGATTGTATCCAGTGTCATATCACTGAATGTGGAGAGTGGCCAGTGGTGGGATTCAAATAAATTAACAATAGGTACTATGTCCCATTAAGTAACCGGTTCTCAGAACCAGGCGTTCATTAGCAAAGGGTTCTATAGAACCTGTGAGAACCCCCTGAAGCCCACCACTGGGAGTGGCCCTTGGTGGCATTGGATGGCCATCTTTCTTCCTCAGTCTGTTTTCCTGAAATCATTCTTAAAATTTAAAACAGAACTTGTTGGTCTTTGCGAAATAACTGTGGAGAGAAAATGAGATCACTCAGAGATGGCAACAACTAAGAAGGATTTGGCAGAAGGGGAGAAGGATGCTAGTGAAAAATAATCTTTCACACTAACCAGTCATGTATTGAATATGCATCTGCAAAAGAGAGTAATTCAGCCTGCAGTTCTGGAGGGATGGATGACTAATATTTCATGAAGAGGAATTGCTCAAACAGCAGAATTCCTGCCTCTCCTGACTGAGGAAAAACTTTTAGGCATGCAAGACAAATAATGCTGTTCAGTTAGAAATTAGCTCGTATTGTGTAGAAGGAATTGCTACATGAATAGATGCAAAAATATGGTAAAAAGATGTCATAATAGCATTCTCACATACCTTTTATGCCTATTCTTATAGACCAGGGGTGGCCAAACTCTGGCCCGGGGCCAGATGCGACTCGCGGTAAACCTCAATGCAGCTTGAGTCAAGACCCATTCAACTAGCCCTTGGGCAAGTCTTGTGATCCTCTAGATCTGGTTCTAATGCACTCTTATATGTAAATTTATGTAAATTTCTTCAAATTTGAAATGTAAATCATTTTTCTGGCCCCTGACACAGTCTTAGAGAGATGATGTGGCCCTCCTGCCAAAAAAGTTTGGACACCCATGTAGATGGATTACTGTGGAAGTGTTTCTGCTAAGAGTAGTGGAAAAATAAAGTTTTGCAATACAGAAATAATTTTGGTCTTATAACCCATTATTGATCTCTTGCCTTATCTGCAGGAGTTAACCTTGCCCAGGGCTTGTCAGCACGGCGATCGTAATCTGGAGAATCTGTTACTTCCACATACTCATTAAAACGTAGGATTCTTCTTGCCTGAAGTTCAGCCACTGTTGGTCTCAGACTGAGCTATAAAAAGAGGATGAGTACAAGACAAACACACATGTGAATTTGTCCCCATACATCTGTGTGACATACATCTGTGTGATATATCAGAGTTTGTCCCCAATATCTGTGTGACATCGCTAAGTCACTGGGCCATTGAGTGCCACAGTACAGTGACTGTGAGTTAGGGAGGGCATTGTTTTAAAAGTTGTTAGCCGCCTTGGGTTTCCTTTTGTTAGGAAGAAAGGTGGGATATAAACCAAATTAATAATAAGAAAGAAAAAATTAAATACAGGACACAAAAGGACTTAATTTCTTATTGGATTTAAAAAACAGCAATGGATATCAAAGAATGTAAGATTTAGATAAAATTAGGTTTAATTATTTGAGGTAGAAAAATACTTATTAGAAAATAAAATGGTTGGTTTTTATTTTTTAAAATTATTCCTAGGCATTGAAAATGGATTTTTGAATTACGCAAACATCCTGTTAAAAGGTATTTTATATCTGACACCTTGTGCAAGACACAAGGATAACTAAAATGAGTAATGAGTAATAGTCACTCTGAAGTAACACAGAACATGTCAGGTGCACTTTGAGCTGTCAGATGCGTCTGTCAAAATCTGGACCCAAGTTGTTATACTGCAGTACGGGACAAATGACAAGATAATTGTAATGGCAAAGGACTTATATGTAACTTTTCGTTATTCATTTGAAATTAAACCAAGTTGACAAGACACTGTCCTAAAGACAAGAATTGTGCCTTAAGAAAGTACCGTGACCCACTAAGGAATAAAAATTGGGATGTTTTCAAAAGCTTGAAAGTTTACCAGAAGGTTTACTCTCTTTAAAAAGGCAGGTTCAAGTGCAGAGCAATAGAAAACATCGAGTGGAAAACTGGATGCTTCTGGCAAGCCTAGTTATGCAATCTTGCCTTTTATGCAAAGCCAGAAAATTAGAAGCACATGGAATTGCCAAGTGCCACCTTGCAGAGAGAAAACCAGCTGCAAAGGCCCAGGCTCAGCTCCTTTTGAACTCACACAGACACTGAACAAAGCATTTGGAGTACCTTTCTGCTGAGACTGCGCTTCAGTTCTCTTTTCGCTTCTTGTTCCTCTTCTTCATTCTTTTCTATTTTTAGAAATAAAATAAAAAGATAAACATATTTATGGTAGCCTTGTGCAAGTTGATAAAATGTCACTTTTCTATTTCTAACACATTCCAGGTTGACTTTTGTTTTATTTCACCCACCTTCCCTCTTCATCTCTACTGTCTCCGCTATTACCATGATAGAAAAGAAACAACAAATGGGCAGACCCTGTGATTTCTCACCTTTAAAAACAAATACTCAGCATGCCAGAGCAACAATGATTAAACTAACTGTGCAAATTTGCAATGCCTTGGCTGTATAGAGAATGCAGCCTTTCAAGGGGTGATGCTTTTGGGGAAAGTGTTTAAGTATCTTATTAATGAGATTTCTCTCTCACCAAAATGGTGAAGTGAGGTGAGGTGGTGGTGCTTGGGGGTGTCCTGAATGTTGTGTATCACTATGAGGACAACTAGATATATGCCACTTGGCCACAATGATATCTGTGTGACATCGCTAAGTCACTGGGCCACTGAGTGCCATAGTGCAGTGACTGTGAGTTAGGGAGGGCATTGTTTTAAATGTTGTTAGTCGCCTTGGGTTTCCTTTTGTTAGGAAGGAAGGTGGGATATAAATCAAATTAATAATAATAATAATAATAATCGCCTATATACTTCGACAATATCTCAACAGCTTTTAGGTCTTTCATTAGGATTTGAACTGTTAAGTTTTTACCAATCATTGGCTGTGAATCAAACTAAAGATTAATCAATAAGTAATAATAACAGTAGTTGCTGGAACACTGTCATTATTGCTGGTTGCTGAGTTGATGGGACATGAACCAGCCTTCAATACCGCTACTGTTCTCCCTTGCCTTTGATGAACAGACTTATGTTACAATGGATGTCACACTGGTGTCCAGATTGACAGGGCTTTAAAACTTCATATATGTAATTTTCAAAATACACAACGCCTAATAACCACAAGCTCCTTGTAAAAAGTTTTAGAATGTCCAGACTCCTTTTTGTAACATAACCCTTAAAATAGAAGACAGTAAGTGCACTACAAACAAAACAAGATGTTTTATCAAGTCACTGTGCAGATTGTTTGGACAACAGTACAAAGTACAACTAATCTTGATACAGTCATGGGAATGTCCCAGGAGACTGTTTGGTCTTCTGCATTTGATTTATTCCCAGCTAACATTATAGATGTAATTGGTCTATGTAATGCCAAGATGCCCCTCAAGTGTGATATTTCCTAAGATATTGATCTGTTACTATTACTAAAAATAGCAGTTTTTACTGAAAGACATAACCATATTTCCCGGCATATTACACGCACCGGACCATTAGACGCACCAAAGTTTAGAGGAGCAAAACAAGAAAAAAAATATTCTGAACCAAATGGTGTACTAATATATTTAATAAAATATAGCAGAATAATATTTCAACCATGCAAAGTCAACAGTGGTATTAAGAACCATTATCACTGTCATTAACAAATGAGGAAAGACTTTAAGCTTCAAGCACTCTTTTAATTTTCTGGTAACCCCAAAAACTCATCATCTCTAGTGTCAGTGATTTGCGACTTTTGCATAATCTCATTGCAAATGATCAGACAACATTTTGCACAAATCTCTTTACAAATAGTCCAGGAAGGCAGGTAAGTTGGGGAGGGTTCTTTTGGGGGGTAGGTAGGGAAAGGTGAGGGGATCTAGATACAAAGGGAAGAGTGAGGGAGGCATGGAGCAGGAGGGATCAGGTCTTGTGCATGTCTACTTTGGAGCAAGTCTCCAAGCCAGGGAAGGCTGGTTAGGATTGCAACTGTGCCAGAGTGACCAGATGCCAAACCCAAAATTCCTGAACCCCAAGGCCAACTCCCAACCCCACTCTATCAGATGCACAGACATTTTCCCCACACCCCTTTGGGAAGAAAAAAAGTGCGTCTTATAAACCGGGAAATACGGTAATTAGACAAAGGGTGCAATCCTAAACTAATTTAGGCCAGCATAACTCACCTGGCATAACTTGCTGTGGAGGGTTGGGAAGGTCGATGTATGCCTGTGCACTGACCTAACTTCCCCAGGAGTAAGGTAGAAGTGCTTTATGGCACTTATGCGACACCCCCAGGTAAGCACAGCATAAATGCTGGGTCTCGTTCTGGCCTAACTGGAGATTAGGATTACAGCCTCATGTACTTACGCCTCAATATGTTTCTTTGTTCTAGTTCTTCAGAGGTAGGTCTCTGGCTCAGCCTCCTGAATAAAAAAGGGAAAGTTTAAACACATTCAGGCATTAAGGTAAAATGATAAGGAAAGCCATTTGGAATTCTATTTTAAGAAGACCAATTTTCAAGCAAACTATCAAAAGCCAACAATCATAACAGCTTTGTGTATAAAACTGGCTTTTGTGCTGTTCTGAAGATTGGATATATTAACTTTGGTGATGAAGTAGGTTAACTTGAAAATACATGTTTATTTATTAATTATTTAGTAGATATAGGGTGATATACAGAGTAACTACAGGGAGTCCTTACTCCAGAGTAAGAACAATTTACTCTGGATTGCAATATGAATTTCCCATAGGTTTTCACTAGGTGGTGCAGTAACTACAGGTGCACGTAATGTCTCTTATGTGCTCCCATAGTTACTCTGGATTTTGCCCTTAGCTGTTTAAGGTTTCACTACACAAATCTATATTAGTTTTGAAATAACATTACTATGAAGCTGTAAATCACTTTTGTGTAAATTGACTGCTTTTAAGACACAATCATGGTATACACTTTACAATATCATCAATTCATTAACAGTAGAAAATGGTTGTTTATTACAGTGTGCTCAGGGAATTCATGAGGGAATCTATTCCATTGATGACTCCATTTTTTAAAAAAAGAGATCAGATTTCAAACATGAGACCAGAAAAAATAAGATGCAGCAAAGCAAAAGCCCTATGACTGAAACCAAGCAACTCAAAAGTTACCATAAAGTTACTTTCAAAAGCACTAAGCACTTTCTTAGTGCTTTCAAAAGCACTAAGTTGAAAATTGACCAGAGAAACCCTTCAATGACATGTTTAAAACTCAAGCTTTCCTAGTTAACAAGTGCCTATCATGTAGCATTTAAAAAGAAATAAGTTAAAATATACTTTTTCAAAACTTTGGATATTGTTTAAAATTTTATGACTTTCAAGCAGATTCAGTAGTTAAGGGTGCGAATAAATGAGATCACAATGCAGTAAGCACAATAAGGTTAGCAGTAGTTTTACACAGTTAAAAGGGGCAAGGTTACTTATTTTTTCATATTCTGTTTAAAATGACAATAGTCAGACTCAGTCTGTAGCAAGTTCATAATTCTGAACTATAATTTATTTCACATTGTTAAGGAGATGCAAAACAAATTTGAAAAATGTGGGGGAAAAGCCTGTGCCATATACACCATTTTTTCCCCATCTCCCAATTCTGTGCTGATACCTCACTAGTTTTGTGCCAATCTGATGTCTGATCTCCTGCCTCTCCTCTTCAGATGTTCTCTGTAAAATGTTTTTGTCTTCCAGTTCTTTTTTCGATGGTCTGTTGCCAAGTTTAATTGCAAGAGTATCCCTACGACGAATTTTACTTGCTAAAGAACCTAGGGGGCGTTAGAAAGGGAGAAAAGAGGGTATAATAAGTAAGATTTGGGTGGGAAAGGGAAGACTTCATTCATTTATATTCAGGTTAACCATGCCAACAACTAGCAAGAACTTTCAGACGTAGCACACACAGATCCTCTATCGTTCTGGCCTTTTCAACACTGGAATTTTAATTAATTTCCGAAGCAAAACAGTTCTGAGTTATTCCATGCCAATAAGAATTTGATGAACTTAAAAAGAACAAGCTGCCAGGAAGGGTGCAACCAGCAAGCCAGCAGCCAGCTTGCTTCAGTGCCTATAAAACAATTTGGTATTAAACCTCAGCTGTGACAAATGCTGTAATAACGACAGAATAGCCTCAATCACAGCTCATTTTTTCCTCTAACTCTTAATGCATTTCCTTATTCAAAGACTGTCGTTAGCATTCGTCACAGTCGCTTATTTCCAAGCAAGACAAAATGTATTATTGTTTATTTTTAAACAATTGTATACTTCTTTTCTTCCATCACGGGCATCCAAGGCAGATTCACAATCTTAGGAAAACAACAAATACAATAAAAAAGGAAGATCTGCATCATAACTGTTTAAAAATTTAGTTGGTATATCCTGGGGGTTCCAAACAAAACATTCAGTGAGAGGGTTAATGTCTTTAACCATGAAAGGTAACTATCGGACTTAATGGGAAGGGGAGTCCAAAACAGGTGAAAGTTAATCCCTTTGCCAAAGCACTGTGTGTGTGTGTGTGTGGGTGTGTGTGTGTGTGCAAACGTGCACAGATGTAGACGATGGCCAACCTCAAAATGCCAGATGCAAGGGAAGGCACCTGGACACAGGTCTTGTTTGCTCCCTGAGCAAACAGGGCTGCTGTGAGATACAGGAAGCTAGATTAGATGGACCTTGGCGCTACATTTTGTTTTTCTATTGCACAAGTGACTAATACCAGCATAAGAAATAATCTTACTTTCAGTACTAGCATCGTCATCGTCGTCGTCATCATCATCAGTGTAGAGTATGGGCCCATCTGAATCTGAATCACTAGTATGATTCTCTTTGCTGCTTTCACTTTCTGGAGTATTCAAGGATTCAGAAGGCTCATCAGTTGAGGCAGGACTTGCCAGGTCAAGACTCTCTTCTTCCTGGCCTTCTTTGGTAACAGAACTGAACACCCATGGGGGAAAAACTGTAGCATCATTGCAAACATGACAGACTACATACATCTATATATATAAAAGAGAAAAGTCACTGACTGACTGACTCATCAACGCCCAGCCAAAATCGCTGGGTTTAGAAGTGTGAAATTTGGGGAGAGTGTTCCTTCCGTGACTGAGGGGTGCACTAAGAACTGGTTTTTGGAAATTCCAACCAGAAGGGGGTCAAAAGGGGCGCAACGCGTTCTCGTCCCTATACTTTGCATTGAAAAATTGATGACTTATCAACATTCCGCCCCAACCTCCCGACCTAGAAGAAAGAAATTTGGGGAGGATGTTCCTTCTGTCACATGAACACCCACCAAGAACCAATGTGGAGAAATTTACTCCTTAAGGGGCTGAAAAGTGGTGCAACATGTTTTTGTCCTATACTTAACATGGAAGACTGACCAACATCCAGCCAATTTGGTGCTTGGTGCCCTGGTGCACTGGGGGGGATGTTGTTCGGAGGGAGGGGTTGCACTGGGAAAGATGATTTGCAGGGGGGTTGCGCATGGGGAGATGATGCGCATGGGGAGATGATACGCATGGGGAGTTGATGCGCATGGGGAGTTGATGCGCAAGGGGAGATGTTGCAGATGGAGGTCGTTGCGCATGGGGGACTGATGCTCATGGGTGGCTGAGGCACATGGGTGGTTGAAGCACATAGGGGTTGTTGCGCATGCGGGTGATGCACAAGGGGGGTTGATGTGCGTGGAGTTGATGTGCATGGAGGGTTGTTGCACGTGAGGGATTGATGCTCATGGGGGGTTGTTGCGCATGGGGTGGTTCTGCATGGGGGAATGAACATGGGGAATGATACGCATGGGTGTTGATTCGCATGGGGGAATGTTGCGCATGGGGGAATGTTGCAAATAGATGTTGCACATAGGGGTTTGATATGCATGGGGCATGATGTGCATGGGAAGAGGGGACTAGCTTGAGCTACAGTGGGGCCCTGGGCAAAGTCTGGAATAGGCTTCCATGGCCAGGGAACTCATGGGAGCTCTGGGAGGAGCAGCCTAAGCCAGGTTTGTATGTGGGATCTGCGTGTGGCAGCGTGGAAGGTGTGCCTATCTGGCTATCTCCCCCCTCCCTTTCTCCCTGCCTACCCATCTGCCTGTCTCCTGGGGAAAAGGAGGACAAGGAAGATTTTTTCCAGGACATGTCCTCTTTATTAGCCCTGGAGGAAAAAATCTTCCTAGTCCTTTATTTCCTTATGAGACGGGAGCCTGGGGAAAAGGAGGACAAGGAAGACTCCCCCCATAGCTAATAAAGTCCTTCATGTTATAGTCACTTGCATACTCCTGTGCAATCCTATTCATTACTCCACTGAGAAGTAACTCCACTGAGTTCAGTGTGATTTATTCCAGTGTGATTTATTCGCAATAGGAATAAATTACACTGAACTCCATGCGCTTACTTCTGAGTAATGCATAGGATTGCACAGGAGTAATGCATATTAATAAATTACACTGAACTCAAGGGCTTAATGCTGATTGATGCTGTCATATGTGATACAAAAAATTGGTAAACTAAGAGTTAAAATGGTCATTAGCACATAGAGAACTGGTTGTTAAAATATTTGAAGCCCACCACTGGTTACACAAGTGAAAAAATCTTTGGAAATATTGGTCTACAGAAAACTCCAGTATTAGAGGGCCTCTGTGTCCCCTACAATGACTCACAAAAGCACCTAATCTTCTTTATCATTAGACAACAATTTTATTTTTTTTAAGTTAATGCCCCCAAGTTTAAACTAATTATTTCTTATTCATGACACAACTGGAGACAGGCAAGGGGGTCAAATGGCTCTGGTGCAAAGCTTTGGGAAGTACTACTGTGCCATTATCCACTCCTCCCATGGTACTCAGTTGGCCACCAACAGTACTGGTATACCAATCTGAAGGGTGTCCCATGAGGGCCTCTCCCTAGAGGTGTCTGAAGGCCAAAGAAGCCATTATTGGCCTCCCCAGCCCTCAGAATGCCTTCTAGGGACTTCTCAAAATAGGTACTTCCAGTTCCTGGCTGAAAATTAGAAGTGATTATTTTTGGTCCTTTGCATCCTGAGGGAGAGAAAAAGCAAACACCTCTGGTGACCTCCCCACATCTCTGCAGAGGGGGCGGAAACACAGTGGACACTGCTGGTGGCACCTCCAGAATAGGGTAGCACCATTGGAGGAGTGACTGTGGGTGCTACAATGGCTAGGAACATCACTGTTTCTTATTGATTTTGAGGTGCTGAACAAAAACATCACAATGAAATTCAAAATTAGGTAACGTCTGTGAGAAATCACAAGGACATGTACTGGTAAATCTTTCCCACCACCTAGGTATGCACTATTCCTTTAGATTACCCTAAACTAAGTCAATGAACATTTTTCATGTTCAAACACACTGACATTAGGAAAAAATTACATATTTTCATTTCTAAGGCACTGTGCACTGTTTAGTGATAATGCTCTTCTCACTATCTATTTAGGTTTACTACCTGTCAACAGGAAACCACCACCCAAAGTACTCATTCAGAAATATTTTTTTCCATTCACAGTCCAAAAATCTATATATCATTTAATAAAAATATAAATCATACATATCTATAAATCATATATATCATTATATAAAAATATAACTTCCACTATCCAAAATAAGAAAACAAGCAGAATTTCAGGGAAAATTGCTTCTGTGGTATACAGCACAGCAGCAAGTAAAAATACATAATGTTAACTCAATGTCTCAGTAGGCAAGGCAGTGCAATAGTAGCTACTGTATGAGGCAAACTCTCACTATAAATTGGTGTCTCAGATCAAGTCTCAGGAGCATAAGTGTATCTACCATACCAACTACCCCTCATGTTCATCTATAAATCTGGACAATAGTCAGGGTGGAGGGTTTTGTTTGTCCTCCTCCTTCTGAGAGAGACACTCCAGTACTCTGCCAAATACACTGACAACCCTTCAGTTGCCCTCTGATGACTTCACCAGCTTGACACACTGTCCTTCTGGCCTCCTCAGAGACTTGCTATCTACCATTCCCAGGAATGCTCACTGTCCATCTCAGTAACTGTCCTCATTGGGGACTGTTGGGAGTGCTACCTCGCTGCATAGTCTTTGCAAATCAACTTGTTTTAAAATAAATAGGTATCTTGTCACACTTTCTTCTTGAACAAGTTTGACAAATTATCAGACCAAATAAAAAGAATCTAAATATGCAAGTACTAGAACTGAAGCCAGTTTGCAGATTCAGACACAAATTTGACAATCAAAGCAACCTAAGCACAAGCTGTTTTGAAAGACTGATAATTTGGTTAATGCTTCTGAATAATGTTACATTTTCTATGGGTTGCATGAATTTTCCCCCACTTCTGCTTATTGTAATATTTTCAGTGCTCACTTCTAATCATAACTCAAGATTAATAGTAAAGTAAAATATTTTAATGCTCCTTTCTTAGAACAAGTTTCTATTTTTAATTAAGGTATCTGAATACCTTAGCTCAGTTACTCCACTGTACCCCATATACTATGTCCCAAAGTTATCACAGATACCTGAGAACAAATACATAGACTCACCATTCTTTGTTCTCTCCCCCAATATCCAGGTTGTTGTCTAAGATAGCACTGTCTGAAGTGTTTTCACTATCAGCTTCAGTTTTTGTCTGAAGAAGATCATTAGAATCCGTGCCAGGGACAGACGGGCCTATTTCAGTGCTAACTGGCACATCTTGTGTGTCTGAGAAACCAGTGGGCTGAGAGCCTGGAGACGGGATGGATGGAGGAAGAGGAGGTGGAACAGCAGGAGGAGGGGGAGGAACAAAAACAGTGCTCTGCTGGTTTGTGCCTTCAGCTTCAGAAATAATGCAGGGAGATTCTTCTGGCTTGGAGTTATCCACTTTTGTATCTGAGTTGTCTGCTGCTGCTTTGGTTGAGGAGGAAGAAGTGTCCTTATCTGCAGGTGTCCGTGTTTTCACCTGTTTTCCAACCTTTTTCTTGTCTTTGGGTGCTCCTGTGCCTGCTTTGCTTGATGTCAGCTCCTTAGAAGTTCTAGGGCGAGATGATGTGGATGAAGGAGATGAAGAGGACTTGGAACCTTGCACTTTTTTTACATGAGAAGAACTAGCTGAAAAGAAAGAGCACACGTGCCTGTCATTTTAGAAACTTTTGCCCTTTTAAATTCTGTGTTATTTTGCACCTCTGCTAGATTTCAAGTCCTAGCAGAAAAAAAAAAACTTTGGAAAAAAAACTATCTAAAGGCACAATCCAGAATAACTACGGGAAGACATAAGAGGCACTTACCAGTTGCATCACCAGGGTGACACACTTCAGGGGGGGAGATGCACCAGAGGAATTTGACTCTCTTTTGGCTGACCCCGGGTGTCAGCCCCCCCATTCTGGCCAGCTCAGAGGCGGAGCAGCAGCCAAAAGCTGCTGCTCCATCTCGGAGCTGGCCAGAAAGGTGCTGTGCACAAAGACCTCCAGAGAAAGGCCCAATGGCTGCGCAGATGCACTGTGCATGCCCGAAGACTCAGACGTGCGCAGTGCATCCATCTGTGCCGGCATTCAGCATCACTAGGGAGGCTGAGCGGCAGTTTCTGGCTGCCACTCGTCCTCTCTAGTGAGGCCGAATGGCCGCGCAGAAGTGCAGACTTCCTCCTCTCCAAGGAACCGGCTTCAGAGGAGACTGTGCATGCGCCAAAGTTGGTGTGTTTGCAGTGCTCCTTTGAAGCTGGTTGGCTTCATAAGTGAAACTGCACATGTGCCAACTTTGGCTCATGCACAGCGTCCGGGGGGCGTGCATGCGTTCCAGGGGTGACGTGCTGCGCCCTGCACTGGCATTTACTCTGGATTGCTCTATGCATTTCCCATTGGTTTCCCATAGGAAAACTTTGTCTACGTCTTTGTAACTACATCTACACTGCAACTACGTCGGTGTAAAAGGTCTTGTAGTTATTCTGGATTGTAGCCTAAGAGTACTTGCAGCATCCATCAATAGTAAGCATATAATAGTATACAGCCAGAGCACTTTTTAACCATAGTTAAATTATACAAAACTGATAAAAGGATCTCTGGCTCCCTTTCGTCAGCCCACTTCACACCCCAATGTGTGAATTCTTCTATTGTCTCTCTGCCAGTCTTCAGCATTATCTTGGCACCAACCCTCGCAATGGTTCAGTCTAACTAGACCTTTTTTAACCAGTATTTGAAGCTGCATAATAAGAGGAAACCACATTAGCATTTCTCTGACAATACTGATGCAGCAGTTAAGGTCAGCAGAGAAAATTTCACACATTATTCTCTGACCTATTCTCAGTTTCTTAACATGCCTGTTGTGGAATGGCTTTGTATGTGCTGATTGACATAGGCCGAGCAAGAAGAAAGGAATTTTCAGAACTGGAAATTTTCACATAATTGATCAGTTTTATTTTTAGGACAGTTGTTTTACAGAGCTCAACAATAAAAACATCACTTTTCAAATCTGCTGTACAAAGTGATGCACTCTTCTGGGACTAGCAACAAGCCAAACACTATGACCAGTAATTACTGAGATAAAATGCCAATGTATGCTGACAACTAATGTGCTTCTAAATTTGGCATATCCAACTTATCTTTCAAACTGAGGGGCTTTTAAATGAAACCTGCTGAAATATTTGTATCCCATCTCCCTCTCCATCAAGAGGCTCCAAGATATACTACAGACAATTCAAGCAAATAAAAGAGAATATTTTGACAGTATAATAAAAATTTTTGAAATAAAAAGAACTAAGTATAGAAAATCCAGATTGTACTGTATTATAAACTAGCGAAAGCATACCAACGTTGCGGGAGTAAAATTCCCCATATGCCATCCCCCCACTGCGCATCAACTGCCCATGCATGTCAGCCCCCCATGCGCATCCACCCCATGTGCAACATCCCCCATGTTTATCCACCCCATGGGCATCATCCCCCCATGGGCATCATCCCCCCCATTAGCATCAACCCCTATGTGCATCATCCCCCCCATTAGCATCAACCCCTATGTGCATCATTCCCCCATGTGCATCATTCCCCCATGTGCAACAACCCCCATGCGCATCATTTCCCTATGCACAACAACCCCCCATGCGCATCAACCCTCATGAGCATCATCCCCCATGCGCATCACCTCCCATGTGCAACACCCCCCATGCCCATCAATCCCCCATGCGCAGCATCCTCCACAGTTCAACCCCTCCCTCTGAACAACATCCCCCAGTGCACCAGGGACCAAGCTCCAAATTGGCTGGACGTTGGTCAGTCTTCCATGTTAAGTATAGGACAAAAACAAGTTGTACCCCCTTTCAGCCCCTTAAGGGTTAAATTTCTACACATTGGTTCTTGGTGGGTGTTCATGACACAGAAGGAACATCCTCCCCAAATTTCATGCTTGTAGGTCCAGGGGTTGGGGCAGAACATCCCTCAGTCACCGATTCTTCAATGCAAAGTATAGGGAAGAAAATCCTTTTGACCCCCTTCTGGTTGGAATTGCCAAAAACAGGTTCTTAGTGTACCCATGGAAGGAGCGCCCACCCCAAATTTCACGCTTATAGGCCCAGCGATTTTGGCAGGGTGTTGATGAGTGAGTGAGTGAGTCAGTGACTTTTCTCATTTATATATATAAATAGACCTCCTATCTACATATGCTAATTAACATTTGGGGAAATAATTTCAAAATATGATTTTGTTACCCAAGTACATCTACATATATTCATCAATTGTATTTGGGTTGAGAAAATATGTAATCATATTATTTAACCACTTCCTATGACCTCATGATATATTTCTGGTGCATTTCTGAAAACCAAACCCAAAACATGTTGCAGTACCACCTTTCCCTACTACAGGCTACATGTTGCCCACTATGCATTACAGGAACTGTGGAAGATATAGCAGCTTTAATATTTTTCAAGTATGCAGGCAACAAGTGCCATCTATCTGCTTCCGTGCAGTCATAGCTTGAGAGGGCATAACCGTGGCTCTCCATTTGTCTTAGCTCTTAGCATCATGGCCCATGGGCAAAGATGGACAGAGAAGATGCATGGGCAATGACATTAGCTATAAAACTGATTCCTAAGTAGTCTCTACTGAATTTAAGCACAAGAGTAAACGGGAGTTAATACTAGTAAAACACATATTAGTAGTTTCAACAACTAAAAGGAAAGCAATAACAACATGAGTCCTAAGTCATGCACCCCAATGCTAATGCATCCACCATGCATTATGAAACAATCCGTCTATACTCACCAGCTTCTCGATTCCCACTGCGGCTTGTTGGCTTTGAAGGTGGGGCAGAGCCCTGCTTGGCAGGAGCCTTCCCCCTTTTTTTAGAATGTGGCACTTCGTTAGTCTTATGGCTAGCAGCAGCGGTGGCAGCGGCACTTTTTGGAGGTACGGTTGCTTTTTTAGCTTTAGGCTTAGGTTTAGGAGGTGGCGGTGGCAAAGCACGGGATGCTGATGTTACAGGACTTTTAGAGAGAGGTTTCTCTATGAATGAGAAAGTGAACAGAAAGCAACTGACACAGAGGGGTGACAATGTGCAAAACGATAGACAAACATACACATTTTTAGCTGCTTTACTCCTTGGGAGTCAGAACCATTTTCACTTTAATAAAACTGCCACTAAGTTATACTGAGTCCATTCAGCATCACTTACTATATCCACCAAATGGCCGAGAGAGATTCTTAAGAAGTAAAGGAAAAAAAATCATTTTATAAAAAAGTTCCTTCCCCCTCCCCCCGAAAGAAGGCCAAGTCTGCTCTAAATGGGCCTTTGGGCTGATCCAGTGGAGACTCTTCTTATGTTCATATACTCTCAGCTCTTGCAGCTACAATTTTTTTAAAAGAAATTCCTCTAACAAGCCTATATAATTCTCTTCCAGGTGTTCATATTCTTGTAAAATATTAAATACATTCTCAAGACAAAAGCAGTGCTCGAAGTAGGAACAACTATCCAAAAAACAGTGTGTTAGGACAATTAAAGACTGTTGCGCATGTCTTCTGTGCCATGCCTGTCAGCAAAGGAGGAATGCAAATGCACCCACTTATCACACTCAGACTATAAAAAGCTCCATCCTTCCTTTGTTTTTACCTGGTCTTCTACATGTTCTGGGCCAACCAAAAAAATTAATATGGTCTGTTCACAAATGTATTGTGCCAATGTGGCACACCAATCATGTATGCGCTAAAAGTTCTTTATTGGGTGATCTATCTAGTTTAGATTACAAACATATAGAAAATAAGATTTCATAAGCAGAGAAACCCTCACCCTAAAGAACTGAGTTTGCTTGTTCTTATAGAGACAGAAGGTGCTACACCTTAGTGGCACTTACAAAGTTACTATTGCCACCAACAGAAGAGCAAAGTAGTAATCGTGACTTGAATTCTTCATTTTTTATGTTTTATTAACTTCCTTGAGCATCTTGGGTGGAAAAGTGCAGAAGAAACTTTTTAAGAAGTAGAAGTTGCACAAGCACAGAAAGGAACAATTACTAATTACAGAAGACAACAGAAGATATTGTGTTGGATTAGAGCCAGAATCAGTGTGGATGAGAGTAAGTAATTTGAAGCTTGCTCCTGTTCCTTAGTTGCTACCTTTAACAGCCCTGCCAACATCTTATTTTCACTTCTTTTTAAAATCCTATTTGTGCTAGAGGAGAAATCACTTTTCTTACAAACATTTTCCTTGTCCAGAGCCATTCTCTTCAGATTCCTTGTTGTGAAAGAGTCATTTTTCAACATAAGTATTGCTCATGTTAGTTAGCACTACTCCTATTTTGTAAAGAGGAAACAATTCCAGGAGGGTTATACTAAATTACCTTTTCTGCCCACTTTTCTCTCTTCTGGACTTGGAACCTTTGCTGCTTTGGAGCTACCGTCTTCTGCAGTCTTGATGTTTTCTTCCTGTATGGCTTCCTCACCAATGACTACTGTGTGGCCATTTGATATTTCATAATTTACAGTTACCTCTCCATCTGAGAAAAAAGCAAAATCCTTACTCAACTTTAACAACGCACTTTAGAGGAGCAGTCCTCTTTGACCAGTGTACTGGATGTCCTTCAACATACAGCAGTCGACATGTGACTTCACTGCCCTGCTGACTGTTCTGAGCATGAGCCTCATCTGGAAGTGGAGATTGCTGGGATGCCCATGCACTGGCTTTCTGTGTGTGTGCGTGCACTTATGCACGCGCACAAATCCACATGCAGAACTTGCACATTTTTAACCAAAAACTGGAACTGGATTCCAATTAGAGATAAAGCACTGTTTATAGCAGCAGAGAGGTCCCCAGCGGGGGCTGAGAGCATCCTGGATCCTGCCAAAGGCCAGGGCAGCCCCCCAAGTAAGTGAAAAGGCCCCTTGGTTGCAGCACCACCACAATCAATGTAGTGCCGTTTCTATAAGAAATCCCTGTAAGAAACCACTACTCTAGCCCTTCACCCTTTCATATCTAAAATGACTTCATTTTTAAAAGGCTCTTTAGGATCAGAGTCATAGGCTTTCAACTCTTTTTCTGATCTTGTCGAAAACCTTTATGAACATTATGCTGTATGCCATTTTGCTATTAAGTTAATCTTTTGTCATTTTAAAGGCTAATTCCATCTATCCAAAATGCCACTTTAACTACAATCCAGAGTAACTAGGGGACCTTGACACCAACGTAGTTACAATGTCACCTATGGGAAATGCATAGAGCAATTCAAAGGATGTGCCTCTTGCGTCTTCCTGTAGTTACTCTGGATTGTAGGGCTTGGCTTTTAAAATTACTATTATCAAAATCATGTGGTGGGGTATCTCTCTCTTTTACCCTCACCAACTCTCCCCCCCCCTCCGTTTATACTTTGATGCCTGTCTGCATTATGTGTACTAAACATAATTTCTTCTCCTATAAACCTTCAATTTTCAACCAACCGTTTTAGCACTCGACCCAAATGTCATTTGCAAGCAACAGATTTTAAGTAATTTTTAAAAGGGAGATAATTGAATGTTAGGGGTTTTTTTTTGCACAGACTGTCAATGCCAAATGTCTGAAACAGAATTATCTGATGCCCTTTAGAAGTGCCATGCTGTCCTGAAAGCATGTATCAAGTCTTCCCTTCACATCTGCATATGACAACAGCTCCTCTAAGAACAAATTCACTTAATAGTATGACAGAGGCTGCAATCTGAAAGATACTTTCCTGGGAGTAAGACCCATTGAAAACAATGAGGGTTACTTTTGAGTAGACATGGTTAGGATTGCATTTAGACTTTCTTCCAACCTGGATTCAATTACTCTCCACCCTATTAAAGCATCCATACAAGTGTCCTGTCAAATGCACACCGTGGCTCAGTTCACCAACCCAGACAGTGAGCAAATGGTGGACTAATAAATGGTCTGTTCTTATGAGGTTCTGTTTTGCAACAAAGAGGTATAAATTGAAGTTGTCTAATGTCTAATAATTGAAGTTTATCTAAATGCTCTGCCACTGAAGGGAATCATTGAACTTCAAAAGAATAACAACAGCACTAGATAAGCAACTTTAATTTAAAATTGTCACATAAATGTTATCTAACCGTCTATTACTTGCCATCACCTTGCTCAGTTATTTCCTTTAGGACACCCCTTCGTATCAGCTCCTCTCTGCTCTGCCTTGTTGATATCTTTCTTTCCAGTACTTTAACAGAGAGAGAGAGAGAAAGAGAAAGAAAAGGCAAAGTGAGATATTAATTCAGCAAAATTACAGCAATTATAGAAAGACAAAATTTAAAAAAATGATTAAACAGACAACTTTTCATCTGTCTAGCTAGCATGATAAACTTTCTTAACATGTTTTATGAATTATAAAGAAAAAGCCTACTGATTGAACAACTGTGCTGCTTCCTGCTTTGTGAACAAGCTGCTTAAAAAAATACTGTGGAGCCCAAGAAAATGCTGCAATTTAAACACACACATAATGCTATATATATACATATTCTCCATTTAGGTAACATAGCTGCATTATTATTGGGAAGGGAAACATCTTTATTATGCTGACAACCTGATGCACAACTCATATGAAAGTTTCCCGATAAGTGCACATAATAATGAAAACAGACAGATCCCAGGAGCAACATTTGAAGAAATGGCTGCCTTTATTGTCCCCGCATATTGATCATATTTAGTTTCAAAGAGATTCTACTGTCTTCAATTTACAGGAACTGTTCTAAACTTTCACTCATGCTATGATATATTAGACAAGCGAAAACGTACCCGCGTTGTGGGAGTAAAATTCCTCCATACACCATTCCCCCCACTGTGCAACAACCCCATGTGCATCACCCTCCCATGCGCACCGCCTCCATGCACATCAAAATCCCATGTGCGACACCCCCATGTGCATCAACTCCCCCATGTGCATCAACATCCTATTTGTAACATTCCCCCCCATGCGTAATGTCCCCCATGCACTTCAACCCTCATGCACAACATCCGCCCATGCGAATTGTCACCCCATGACATCAATCCCCATGTGCAATATCCCCCATGTGCATAAACTCCCATGCATATCATCCTCCCATGCACATCAGCCTACCCATGTGTAACCTCAAAAGGGCATCATCCCTCATATGAAACATCCCCATGTGCATCATCCCCTATGACATGCAAGTTTGTCACCCCATGCGAATTGTCACCCCATGCGCATCAACCCCCATGCGCAACATACCCCCATGCACATAAACCGCCATGCGCAACATCCCT
Organism: Cryptoblepharus egeriae; assembly: GCA_030015325.1. Taxonomy (NCBI): domain Eukaryota; kingdom Metazoa; phylum Chordata; class Lepidosauria; order Squamata; family Scincidae; genus Cryptoblepharus; species Cryptoblepharus egeriae. The sequence goes on along the minus strand of JAREYC010000001.1, from coordinate 180,774,792 downwards.
CCATGAGCATAAACCCCCCCATGTGCAACACCCCCTCCTATGGGCAATACCCCCCCTCACAATGGTCGGCACCCTTATCTGGCATGATCAGGATTTGGGGCTGGGTTTTGATCAGTCTTCAATGTTAAGTACAGGCCAAAAATAGGTTTCACCCCTTTTCAGCCCCTCAAGGGTTAAATTTCTCAATATTGTTTCTTGCTGGGTGTTGATGTCACAGAAGGAACACCCTCCCCAAATTTCACACTTCTATGTCCAGGGGTTGGGGCAGAACGTCCCTCAGTCAGGGTTTCTTCAATGCAAAGTGCTGTATAGGAAGGAAAACGCATTGCGCCTGTTTTAACCTCCTTCTGGTTGGAATTTCCAAAAACCGGTTCTTAGTGGGTGCCTCCAGCATGGAAGGAACACCCACCCCAAATTTCACACTTTTAGGCCCGGTGGTTTTGCCTGGGCGTTGATGAGTCAGTGAGTGAGCGAGTCAGTGAGTGACTTTTCAGTGTACACACACACACACTTTTAGTCTATATATATATAGACTTTTCAGTATATATATAAAAGATATTCAGTGTTGACACAGCTTTCTGCACAGCCATAATTTAGGTTCCAAGAACTGAGTTGTTTTATAAAATAAGTTGTGTTTTGAGCTGAGAGTACCAGACCCTTGTTTGGCAGGTATGTATGCACCCCATTCAATAAGGCGCTTGTATGCAGATACAGAAGATGGAAGAACTGGATTTACTCATTTTTACCCACAAATGCCAATTCCTTCTAACAGCACAATCCAGAGTAACTATGGGAGCTCTTATGTCAATGTAAGAGACATTTACGTTGACATAGTTACAGTGCCACCTATGGGAAATTCATAGAGCAATCCAGAGTAAATTTTTCTTGCGTCAACCCAAGAGCTCCCATAGTTACTCTGGATTGTGCTGTAAGCGTGCCAGGACCAATGCTTTCCCAAAATGCTTGTACAGCGTGTGTATTGTCCATTCTTACAAGTTTCTAAGCAGGCGTGATAACATTTATAGCTATTAATTGAACTTCCCAATTTTTAACTACCCATTCTTATTTAAAAACCGGTAACCCAAGATTCTGCACAGCTTTCTAATTTTTTTGCCTTCCCAATAGGAAACATAGAAATCTTAATTTAGCTTTAAGTTTCTCCTTGGTGATTATGAAGTTTGACATACAGGACAATCCAGAGCAACTAATCTGTCCGCATAAGAGCCCTTAGGTTGCCCTATCTAACACTAGGTTGGAGCAACTGCAAGATGCTCCAGCCCAGTTACTCTGAAGGAGGCTTAGGGCAGAGCAAGGCAAGATAGGGTGCCCTAAGAGAGGTGGACCTGCTCTGCCCTAACTGGGGCAGCCTAAGCAGCTCAGGAGAGGCAAGTTGAGGGCATGTTTAGCATTGCCTGGGGCAGAGCAGTTACTCTGTATCCAAAGCCTGTTTCCAAGGCAGAAATGCCCTCTTCCAGCCCTCAGAGTTATACCATCTCAGGAGCAGGTATAGTAATGAGTAGACCCATAGGGGTCCATGATAAGGCCCGAGTAAGAATGGCAATGCTGACCAAAAATCTGAGTTCTTGGCCAGCCTAGCTGCAACCCCTTCCTCTCAACCTCAGGATATGGAACAAACTACGGCTGCCCACAAACCTCAGGATACAGCAGGCCACTCCAAGAAGCCCCTTGTATTCACTGTAGAATGTACTGGCATCTCATCAGGGACTCCTTATAAGGCAGGCACCCAGTGGCGTCACCAGACTGGTGCGGCTGGTGTGGGCTGCATTGGGGATGCGTTCCATATGGGGTGATGTGCCGGAGGAGTTTGACTGTCCTTTGGCAGGCCCCGGGCGTCAGCACCCCCATTCAGGCCTGCTCCAAGGCGGAGCAGCAGCCAGAAGCTGCCACTTGTCTGAGGAGCTGGCCTGAACGGCCATCTGAGACGCACTGCGCAGAAACACACTGAGCATGCCGAACAGCTTCAGAGGAGACTTCCTTAGAGCAGAGAAAGTCCACGCCTCTGCACAGCCATTCGGCCCCACTCAGGAGGTGGAGCGGCAGCCGAATGGCTTCAGAAAGAGTAGTGCACAGGCACCAACTCTGACGCCTGCACAGTCTCCCCCGAAGCCAAAAGGCTTCAGAAAAGTACTGCGCAGGTGTCAGAGATGGTGCCTGCGTAGTACTCTTTCTGAAGCCAGTTGGCTTCAGAAACAACTGCGCAGGCGCCAACTTTGGTGACTGTGTAGTCCAGGTGGGGGGGCGCACATCCCAGGGATGACGCACAGACTTCCACACCAGGTGATGTGCAGAGTCATGTCACCACTGTAGGCACCACAGCTGTTCCTTGTTCAGTGTGATCTGAGGGGTGTCTCCTCAGGAGCAAGTCTTCCCCTTGTGTCAATTACTTAGCATGCTCTGGAGCAGTTAGGGCAGCCCAGGCTTCCTGACTCTCTGGATTCAGCATAACTTTTTGCTCTGGATACAGAATAGTTAGGAGAGTGCAGTTAGGTCAGAGCAGGCTGAATTTGCTCTGGATTGTGTCCATAATCACAGTTAGTTAGTTTCACTGAATTTTTAATGGGAAATCTGTTTCATCTCTCATCAAAATGGGAAATTGTGCCCTCTGTGTAGAACTACACAGAGGGCACAATCCAGAGTAGCCATGGGAGCACCTAAGAGACATTACCTGTACCCGTAGTTACTGCACCACCTAGTGAAAACCTGTGGGAAATTCATATTGCAGTCCAGAGTAACTCCGGAGCAAGAACTCCCTGCAGTTACTCTGGATTTCACCCATAATCTAAAAACTTTTTTGTCTGTCCTGAAAGCATAATCTGATATGGATATGCCCAAAATCTTCTCTAAAGTTATTTTCCCAGCACTAGAAAATGTCTTTGAAAACTGCTTGCAGGCAGCATAGATTCCAACATGGAAAATATGTCACTGAAGGAAAAGTTCCAGTTAGCATTCCCAAACCAGCAGAAGTTACTTTCACATTCTATTTACCACTGTTTTAATTGCTCATTACTTGTGCTGTTTAAATACATTATTCAGCTGCTTGCATAGTACAATCACTTTCCAATGATTTTTTATAAGAAATCGTATGTTCCTGGAATTATAACACATTTTTCAACAAATACTGAATTTTATAGGCCTAAACCAAGAATTTATTAAATGTGGGTCATCAGTTCAAGTGGGACATCAGCCAAATTCAGGTGGGTCGCACAGCACGTAACTTAACCGCCATGGAAAATACAGGGTAAAGAGCCCCTGGTCAGGGTTGGATCTTGGTGGGAAAGAGGTATAGTGCATGGGAGAATAAGAGAAGATGGGGTAGTGAAATGGGGGAATGGCTGTGTGGTCAAAGAAGAATCAAGACTGTGTCCTGCTTTGACTTCCAAGCTGGAATGTTCAAATTCCGATCTATGCAAAATAATAGCATGGGCATGTTGTGTAATGGGGCTAGGGGAGGATCATTAGTGTGTATCTCCCCCAAGCAGGTGGATTTTGGTCCATGGTTGCTTTACACAATCCTTTCTCTGGCTATACTGCTGCAGAGATTGTAGTAGAATAGTGTAGAATACCACACTATTGATATTACAGTCATTAAGACACCTAGATCAGACCTTAGGCCTAATTCTCTAGTGAAAAATCCTGCAAAAGTAAACAGGGTTAAAAATATATATTCCATAAATGTTTTCTTGCTAGTCCTGTAATTTTTATGTTCCAAGGTACAAAAAACCATACTATGCCTAAAAATAACCTACCATAAGAAGTAGTATCCCTATGTAGTTCTACACTAATAGACTGAAGCTGCAAGTATGCTTTTCAAAATGACATTTGGGTAGCAGACATTGATCATTTTCATTTTCTCTAATGGTAAAAAATAGAATGAATGCCTCTCTACTGAGATGTCTCCAGGTACTGTGATGCTTCTTCCATTATTTATAATCTAGGCAGAGTTAATAGGGAAACTACAAATATGATTTCTATTGACTGTACTATTATTAGGAACTAATTGGGTATATAATGGATTATAGATCAATATATTAAAATTTCCACTCAGAAATAAAATGCATTTGGCCAGTGTGTTATTTTTATAGTATCATTCATCACTGTCTTTGCATTACCAGACTATTTTCAGCATTCCATTTTGTATTCACATTTATCTTGCTGTTTGCATCAAGAATTACATGTGTCCCCCACTTTCTGCCACCCCGTTGTTGGTTGTTTCACTCTTTCATCACTATTAAAATATACCCATAAGTCTGTTTTTCATCAGGAGACTCACAAAAGGTGTAATTTGCCACATATGACTTTGTTTATTTTAGTATAATTTAATCTGTATTTTGGCTATGTGTTAATAAACGTGTTATATAAGGCTTTTGCAAGTGATACTGATGTCTTTTTTTGTGGCCATTTTGCATTTCCAAGATGAAAAAGACTGGGTTGCATTTTTGGTCAGTTTTCATCAAACTGTCTGTTTAGTACAGGCAATTCCCACTTATTGGATGGGGTAGGGACTGGAACACCAGTCAAAAGCTCCAACTGAGGATTTCATTAGATGTGGTTTTTGGCATCTACAGGGGTTTCAGATACTGAACCTCTCTGGACCAACCTATATAGAGATGTTCTGGAAAGGCAGGGATACTTAAGGTATGCAAAAAGCTTATTATACAGATATTTAATATCAAAACCTATAACAACTAATCAACCTAAACTCTTTCCAGGCACTGCAAAGTAAACTTTTGCCATTTTCAACAGTCCTACCTGCTGAAGTTTCTATAAATTTTTCACTTTTCTTCTTCCGCCATTTCCAAGGTTTGAAGATTTTGCCAATAGAGGAAAGTTTGCCCTTCCTCTTGAAAGGAGGTGTTCGGGATCCTGCAGTGGGTCCATCTGAATTTGCAATTGATGCCTTGTCTATCCCATCAACTGTATAAATAAAACGAAGACATTACATTACTGAAACATATAGCACGCCAAAATTTCAATTAAAAGTTCAAGTTACCAAGTTCATGGGAAGAGAAATAAGAAAAATTCCAGTTAGTGTATATTTAACTTATAAAATTTATTTAATATTCTAAACATTCTCAGACACAATAAATAATGGTAGACACCATTATATAATAAAAACACCAATTTATATAATAAAGACACCAATTATATATGAAGACACCACTATATAATGATAATGGTAAGCCCCAGGTAAGTATGGATACAATTGCAACCTAAATATAATACATTAGCAATAGGTATAGGCAGAAGTTTATTCAGGAGTTAGAAATATATTTAATTTTCAGATTGAAACTAATATTCCCAGAACTTCCAAAAGTTATTGTGGCTTGATTTTAAAAAAAACAGTCCTGAGTGCTTCAAAGTGTCCTATGTGAGGGACCAAGCATGTATCCTGGCTTCTCAATAAATGGTGGCTAGAACAAGCTGGATTTATCGAGATGCACTCCATATAATAAATCCTGGTTTATTCGAAAACAAAAACTGATCTAAAGAGCTTCCTCCCCTCGCATGGAGAAGGTGGCAGAACAAGTCCAAGACATATGTAATGCTAAAGGTGTCCCCACAGGTTGTACTGCTAATCATGACTGACTGTAGTGTGTGCTGCTCATCCTCATTTCTAAACCGAAGAGCCAGCATTATCTAGAGACATTTTTACGGCCATGTGGTTGGCATGACTAAACGCCAAAGTGCACAGAATGCTGTTACCTTCCCACTGAGGTGGTACCCACTTATCTACTTGCATTCCCATGCTTTCAAACTGCTACGTGGGCAGGAGCTGGGCTAAGGATGGGAGCTCACTCTGCCTTGTTGCACCCGAGTCTCGAACCCTGGCCTGCTGGTTGACAGGCACAGTATCTTAACCACTGAGCCACTACAGCCCTACCTACAGGACATATGAGAGTCATGCTAAAACCATAATTTTGTTGTGACATCTAAATTAGGCAAGTAGTTGGACTATAAGCATGGGTTCAACTTCTGGGTAATAGGAATGTAGTTTAAAAATACTGGTATATTTTACCAGAAATCCAAGTTCCAGTAAATTTTTCCAACTTTAGACATCTTTCCTGTTTTCCACATTTTAGATGTTCTTTGAAAGCAATCCAAGGAAAGTTAAACATGCAGTAAAGGACTTAAGAATGTTTATTGTTCCTAGGATTGCACCCATTGAGTACACAATTAGTTGTCATTATCTGTGCCACCGTTGAATAAAGGCTGCTACAGTTTCTGTTGTTCATAAGTGATTCATGGAAGTAACATAAACTATGAAAAATCCAATGGTTCCCAGATATCATTTTAGAAACACCTTTCCTTTCAGTATAGTGCTTTTCTTCCTTCTATATAACTGCTATGGGACTCAGACATCCTCTCAAAGAAAACAAAAACATTCATTGCATTGTTACAGCGGACTTTTTTCCTGCAGTAGTACATCCTCTGTGTGCTATTAATATTATTCTTGTTCACCAAGGATGTTCAGTTTATGCTTTCCACAACATATTCAGTTCATGTCAATGTCTGGAGATATAGGATTTGATGAAAGATGGGTCAGTTGGTAGGAAACACATGACAGATGGATACGGTTATTTTATCACTTGTTCATGTTTTAACATGTAAACATCTGATTTGAAGCATCATCAAAGAATATACAGAGCTAGAAACAAAAGAAGGAAGTAAAGCATGTGATTTTAAATAGAAAAGAACAAGAAAATTAAACTAAATGTCTATTACTTATTTAGCAGCTTTCTCAACAAGCACTATAGAACAGAAGTACAGGTATAATCTAATTAGAGTATCAGTGTTTTATTTATCAGCAATTTTTTCTCAACCATCTTGAGGTTGGGTCTTTAAATTATGAGGTAAATAATCCTAAGTAGCAGTTAATGGCTTAAAAGCAGCCTGCTTACAATGGCAACATGGCAGGCAATTAAGCTTACCTGAGAAAGGTTCATATAGAATTTGGTTTCTGTTTCAGCTGGGAGGGAGACCCATCTCTTCTCTCATATGATTATCAATACATAGTAATAATCATTTCTGAATTGCTTAGCAAGAGGAAGCTTCTGCCTCAGCTGAAACTAAGCTGTTTTAAGGGGCACTTAATACATTGTCTGTTTTGTTAATGATGGTAAACAATTGCTTTTGTATAAATTGAAAGTGAGTATTCACAGAGGTTCCTGGAACCAAACGTCCTGGATAGCAAGGTTCAAGCTGTAGAAATTTTGTCAACTATGCTTTCCATCTCCAAACTATTCCCATCTTCCCAATTATGATGAAAACATTCATGCGTTTTGAAAACTCAGATCCATTCTTTTGAAAATTGATGTTGCAAGTTCTTATGAGGCCTTGCCAAAGGTACCAAAGACAAATTGTGTACCTAAGCCTTGTTTGATAAATGTACTTGATTTTTCTGTTCTTGTGGTAGTCTTGCCACAAGTGCCGAGCCCATGTATAGAGACCCCAAACCTCATCTGGAAATGGGAAAAAGGAGGTACGCTCAGGCTTTCTATATTAAAGAATGGTCTCATGCACCTTTGGGAAGATGATGGAAAAGAATATATTTTGCTCTATAGCAGTCCAACATAAGGTCTGTGGGCTGGACCGAGCCTATGGAAGCTCTTTGTCTGGTCTGCATGATAACACAGCTCTCCTACATTGTGGAAAATATTATCAAGATACATACAGGTCCAACTTTCCTATGTACAAATTTGACTGAACATGAATGGCCACTGCAAATCACAATAATAAAAATGGCTTTTCTCCTGTTGGAGAGAGGCAATCAGGCAAGCCAACATTTCATTGTGCAGTTAAGGCAGGGGGTCCTGACTGCCTATCTACAGTACACAAGGAAGAAGAGCTGTTTTCAAACCATTGTAGACCAATGCACTTTTTAAACTGCCTTTATTTAATACATTTTTTGGCATCAGCAGGAATTCCCAGAACCACTTGCAAATGCTGAGGCAAATCTTATACTGAGGCAAATCTTATTCCATTGGGAGCAATGTAGCAACAAAAAACTTGGAAGTGGGTTGTTAAATCTATTTTTCCACTGTTTATTATCTACTGATTTTTTTATATCCACTGGATGTTCCAGACTGAAACACTACTGGATAATGAGGGATACCTATATTTTCTCTTCTATCATTTTGGAGCTAATTAGTTCCTACATGAGAACAAAGGACTTATTTCTGGACATCATCCTCTTAAGTGACATCACTTTCAGCTTAATTACGCAACTTCCAGTCTCAGCAGGGATCATAAATGCTCTTTGGCCCACTGTATGAAAATAGCTTGACACCTCTGCTTTACAGGGAGCACTTTGTGTGCAAATATGGATTGGACCGGATCAGTGCTTTTATGACTCCAGCTGAATGTGTATGAATGATCTAATGAAACTCATATTTGAGGTTCCATCTGTGACCGCCTATTCACAGAAGCAACTCTTCACGTGATTTCATTAAGTGATGAAATAATTATTTTTACCTTGTCTTATTTCTTTGCCTCACTGTGGTTCTGTACAAACTAGCCACAGGACAACAGAATCAAAATGTTTATAAAGCTTTTGGATACTAGTTTAAATATATTAAACTGAAAAGCCACTGACTGACTGATTTATCAATGCCCCAGCCAAAATTGCTGCACCAAGAAGCATGAAATTTGGGGAGGGTGTTCCTTCCATTCTGGAGGCACCCACTAAGAACCAGTTTTTGGATATTCCAACCGGAAGGAGGTGAAAAGGGGTGCAATACGTTTTCCTTCCAATACTTTACACTGAAGAATCCCTGACTGATCCAAGCCCTGTCCCAGTCCATAGACCTAGAAGCATAAAATTTGTGGAGTGTGTTCCTTATGTGACATGGACACCCACCAACACCCGATGTTGAGAAATTTAACTCTTAAGGAGGTGAAAAGGGATGCAATGTGTTTTTGTCCTATACAAGACTGACTGATCAACATCCAGCCAATTTGGTGCCCACTGCCTGATGTGCTGGGAGGGATGATGCGCATGGGTGGGATGGTGCGCAATGAGGAGGATGGTGTGCAGTGGGAGATGGCATACAGGGAATCCGCAGTGCAGGTTCATTTATTAGTTTATTGATTAAAACAGATTGCAGACTTTTTAACAGAACAATATATGATTGGCAAGATGGTTGGCTCTCTGGCCTTTTAGGCTCATTTGAAGAAGTCTTTACAAGACTAAATTAGAAAGCAAACTGATAGAAGAGGACTCTCCCTCTCTCCCACACACACACACACTCTCACTCACTTTGTTTTCTGCTCTGTAGTGGAAAAAGATAACTAATCTCTAGTGAACAGCAGTGATAAAGAGAAAAGGTTATATTTCACAGCAAAGCAAAGCAACTGGTTTTCATGCATTTTTCTTCACCTCCATATTCAACTGTAAACTTCAGGAAGTCCTTTCATGAGCTAAGTGTTCTGACAGTATTTTAATTAAAGGAAAGGGAAAAGCTTGTGTATTAACGTGGGTGGTTGAATAGTGGCTGCCAATGTTACAAAATGTTAATTAGACCTCCTGCTAGATAAGAGCTTAAGAGTGTAGGTAGTGCTGTTTGCTAACGACTTTTGCCTAAATACTGAGAAGTTGGTAATGAAGTCTCCCTCATCTTCCTTAGGGTTATGATCAAGGAAGGGCACCCCGTTCCCAATGTGACAATTTCACCACTGTGTGTGTTCCATTAAACATAGCATTCACGCTTTCCAGGAATAGCTTTTGCTCTTGCAAAGTTCAAAAATGATTTAATGCCATTGATTTGCTCAGCTTCATTTCTTTATAATACTTATTTAGTACACGTTTCTTAGTGGGGTTGAGTTTTGCAGTTTCTTTCCAGAGATTAGTTCCTTTAGGTGCTTCCCTGTTAAATTCAGCTGTTCTGCAGGCTCACAAATCCACATAGTATATTGCAATGCATTTTGACTGTCCCAGATTTTGCATTCTCATAGATAAGGTTACAATAAGGGACATATACAGTATGGACACACATACAGTTCCATATTACAGCCATATTACAATGGCTGAAAATGTAGTGCTGATATTAAGGGATCTGCTAATAGGATGAAGGTTGGGACTGTATCTGCAGAGAGCCAATACTACGCATAAGATTCTTAACACTTATTTATCCCCAGATACTGATGTGATATATTTTGCGGGAATTTATTTTAACTTTCAGAATTGTCCTTTTGCTTAATTAAGGCCTCCAAGAATCTCTTTTTTAACAGATGAATGTGACACAAATATAAAACATGGGTAGGTATTTACACTAATAATATCCCACCAGCAGCATGCTTTTCTTAACCATATTCCTGGTAGCACCATATTAATAACAACAATTAATAATAGTACTATAATGTAAACAGAATAAATCAGAAACTTCACAGATCCAGGCTCCTCCTAAGAAAATAAAAACTGCTATCGTAAATCTTCTCAGTGTGAAACCTTGATACCATGTGTAGTGGATGGACTAGCAGATATGTAAAATGCCACCTATTCCTGGATTATAATCCAAGGTATCTGGATTAGGCAGAAGTTTACTTGCCAGCATCTACTTTCCCCAATGATGTGGCTCTCCCCTACACATTATCTTAGGATGCAATCCCAAAGACACTTTTCTGGGAGTAAGACCCATTGAACATAATGGGGCTCACTTTTGAGTATAGTTAGGATTGTGCCCTTAATACAGGAAATTTAAAGCTATCTGCATGCAAGGAAAGACTGCTTCCTACTCTTCTTGAACAAGATATAGTATCTTGTGAAGTTTTTATGCTTGATACTATGGAGTTGTTATGCTTAAGAGATTTTCCATTTGTATGGTCTTCATGAGAACATCACTATGGTAAAGCCTAAGATATTCTGGAATGGTAGAACACCACAAATTTTTAAGAGACCACAAAGAGGCCAAGTTTACCAAAAGTGGAGACATGTCTCATTGGTTTCCTTTGTTTCCTATGAAGTTAAGACCAGTTGATCCAATTCTATAGACTTCAGGATGCAGAGGCAACTAGAACTGTCCGTTTCAGATACTAACAATAGTTGAATTAGTCCATGCAATTAAGGCAACAATCCTAACGATACTTTCCTGGGAGTAAGCCCCATTGGCTGTAATGGGATTTACTTCTGAGTAGACATGCATAAAATTGGGCTCTAAGTCATGATAGTATCTGACGTAGGACTGCTTCATAATATACCAGGACACCTGATAAGAAGTACAAATGTATAATAAAAAATGTATAATCAAAAGAATTATGAGAAGTTTCCTCAAGAAAACTGCCACTTAATTCAGGCAGGATGAAGATCAAAGGTTTTTCTGTCTTTTCTTAAAATACTTGGAGTCAAAATATTGAACTCATCCAATCAAATAAAATGGCAGTAGGTTTATTTATTTAGCATATGGCATACAGGTACTTAAGGTAAATCAGATATTAATGTTCCATGTATTTTGAGAGCCAGGAATCCCCATTGATGTCTGGCTGCCCACTGTTGCCAACTGCTAATTCTTCAATGTAGTCTGACTGCCAATTGTTTCTAGTTGTTCAGTTCACACTTTTATGCTATTCGGGGTGCACCACAAGGAGGCAAACTAGCATCACACCTTTGTCAGTAGGTTTTAGACAGTTTCCAGGCCTGACATCTTCAGCAAAAACATTATTGTCTGAAACCTTAGAGAGGTCAAATCACTCCATGTAGATGATAATAAGATAGATGGACCAATGGTCTGTTTCATTGCTGACCCTGTGCTGCCAGGGGCCAGGACAAGCAGAATGCTGTCCCAGCCAAGTTGAATGCTGATCCCCTCTAAGCGTGGGTAGACCTGGGTTCTGCATCGGGAAACCTCAGAGCCCTGATAGACTCAAGCTCCAAAGACTTTTCTGGCAGTTGCCACCCTTTCTCTGCCCTGCTTTACCTCTCCCCATGCTGTCCATCCCATCACCACTACCACCACCCCCCTCTATTTTGCTCCCCTCTCCTTTTGGGAAGTGGCAAAAAGAAACTTTGTATTCCCTGATAAAATTTATGTCAGAAGCCCTGTCAAATCTTCCTTAAACCCAACAAATTCATACTAAGCCAGACAATGGTTCCAAAACTTTCTTGGCGTTGGGAGCCACTTTGTCAAATGATAATATGTCAGGAGTCATCAGAAGTGATGTCATGGCTTATATTATCAAACAAGGAAAATTTTTAACACCTCCCATGCTGCAAGATCAAATAGGTATATAAGTAAATTAAAAGTTTACAATGAATACACAGGTACATTTAAAAATTTGTTTAAAATGAAGAACATTCCTGACCCTTCCAGGTAGACATTGATCTGTTTCAACTTTTCAAAAAAAGTTCCCCAAACATTCAAAAGGCTGGCACACGTACCAAGGAGTAAGCCCCATTGACTATCATTAATAAAAGAATATACAGAGTAGTCTGTTAAATGTGGTTATGTAACATCTCACCAAACAATACAAAATGTTACTGTAACATACCATAGTAGTAACAAGCCTAATATAATAAAAATAAAACACACGTTGAAATAAATGGACCCACTTGAAATTGGCTCATGACCCATGCAGTGGGTCCCAATCCACTATTTGAGAAATTCTGGTCTAAGAAACAAAAGCAGAGCACAGGAGAAACATTGTAACTGAAGGAATAGTAGCTTCGTTAGACTCACTTTGAGGGACAGAGTAAGTTGAATGGCGGGTGGAATCACCTGCACTATGGTATTTGTCCTTTAAAAAAAAAAGAACTTGAATTCATGCTTGAACTTGAACTCACACCTAAGATGCAGATAATAATTCAGACCACTTTTCAGATTTGGGGCACAATCCTATGCAATGGCATAAGGGCAATGATTATATAAGGAAACAACATTTTTCACCTTGAGGAGGCCTCTCTGGCAGCCCTGCAATTGCAGGATGTAAGACATGCCCCACCAGCACTAGTGAAAGGTTGGTTAGGATTGTGCCCTCACTGTCATACAATGTGACAATTTCAGCATCAATCATTTTTTTAGAAGCTTAGATACAAGTCATTCCCTACAATCCAGAGTAACTACGGGTGCACGTAAGAAACATTACGTGTACCCGTAGTTACTGCACCACCTAGTGAAAACCTATGGAAAATTCATATTGCAATCCAGAGCAAATTGTTCTTACACCGGAGCAAGGACTCCCCGTAGTTACTCTGGATTGTGCCCATAGAGACTAGTTTATCAATGGCTACAATGCAAGTCTATCAGTGGCTATTACCCATACCAGCTTAAGGATCTCTTCTTGTTTAAGGCCTCCTTCTTTTATTAAGCCTCACTCTGAATACCGGATGTTGAGGAAAATACAGGGGGAGAAACTTGGAGTGGATCTGTTGCCTTTATGTCCTGCTTCTAGTGGATGTTCCAGAAACATCCGACTGACCAATAAGTGAGACAGAATGCTAGACTGATCTAAACACCACAGGGCTTTTCATAATCTACCTGTTTCACCATTGTTCACTAATCACTTCATTAGCAGAAGTTTAGTAACACATTATGACATGAAACAAACTCAAAACTTATGTAATACTCCCTCATCTTAATCACTTCTTCAAACTACACATCCAACCTTATTATAGATGGATTTTTATATACAAGTTTGACACAAATGGCCATTGCAAATGAGAAAGAACATTATAATTTCTGGAGAAGAGGAACAAAAGCATCTTTCAAAATCATCTTCTTCACTTCCTCTTTTACCACTTTGGGTGTTGAGGGATCCATCAAAATCACAATTTAAAAAAAACTGCTTATCTTACTGTTGTAGAGAGGCAGTTGTGCAAGCAATTTTCCATTCTTCAGCAAGGGGTCCACTGCAATTCTAATTGCTGATTCCCTCTCTACAACATTAAGAAAAGCTGTTTTTAAATAATTGTAAACTTTTTTATTTTTAAATTTTTTTTAAAACACATTTTTTAAATCAACAGGGAATCCAAGAATCAAACCCATGTGGACATTGATACACAGCATTCTTCTATTAGGAGAAATAGAGCAGCAAGAAATCTGGAAGCAAGTCTCTAAATCTGTTTTTTCAAAGTTTTTTAATCCATGGGTGGTTCTGAAATAGAACCCTAGTGAATAATGAGGGACAACCTGTACTATTAAGCACATGTATACTATATACACACAGTAGACTCTATTCTTCATTTTCAGTCAAGCAAATGTTTCCAACTTTGTGTGGGACACAAAGATCCCAAATCAAGGTCAATATTAAAGCATTGTTTCAGTTCTTGATATTGCTGCTTGCCATACCAATTAATTACTTCACACAGAATGTTTTTTGTCCTCCAGTCAGCTTAACCCATTATTCAGCTTGATTATCCCATTTAATCTTATTGCTAACCTGCTGCAGGTTTCCTTTCAATAGCAATCACAGCTAAAGTAATCACATATATTGCATTTTGATTAAAAAGAGTTGAAGGCAGAAGATATTTTTGAACAAGTCAATATATACTGCACAAAAATCCAAAATATTAAATATTCGCTAAAATAAGATGTGTTTTAATCTGCTGCCTCAGATGATCCTGGCATATTTTCTCTGTATCAGCCCAAATTTATAAAGCTGTGTTACATTTCGAGATAGGGTAATTGATGGGGCCAGACATACTGGGCCATGAGCCAGGAAAAACTGCTCCTCAGAAGACATGGTCTGCTTACTTTTGAAAGACTTCATAAAGATAGGGACTAAATAGAGTCCCTTAAGCACTGATTTTAAGCACTGACTTAAGATTTTCACGAGAATCAAGAAAGTCCAACTCATCTTGTTCCAAGGCACACTATGAGCCATACCCTACAATCTGGAGTAACTATGGGAGCACATAAGAGACATTACGTGCATCCGTAGTTACTGCACCACCTAGTGAAAACCTATGGGAAATTCATATTGCAATCCAGAGTAAATTGTTCTTACACTGGAGCAAGGACTCCCGTAGTTACTCTGGATTGCGCCCTTATAGGGTGCAAAAGGCACTTACCTTGCTGAAGCTTACCAAGTTTTGGTGTTGTCAGTGCCTTGGTGGGTGACTGCCTAGGAAATTTGTTTGCCACTAGAGTTCCATGATTAAAAAATGTCATGATACAAATATATTTTTCTAACTGAGATGTCCATGGCTTTGTCTATCTGCACCAGCATCATACTGCAATGAAAATAGGATAGGCTTGCTACACTCTGTTCTCAAATCAAAGGGTATTTCCTGTCCTCTTTCCATTGTTACATAATCACTTATGGTAATTCATCACATGTTCTATTAGTTTTGTCTGAAATATTTTGTCCCCATCTGATTCAAAGAACAAGAGGATCTTGGTCCTTTGCAAAAAGGCATGTTAGGAAAATGAAACTGCTTCACAGCATATAAGCAACTGGAAGGCATAGTCTGATGATAAGTGTGGTATGAACACCAACTCGTGATAAGAGTGTTATGAATACCAAGCACAGCCGGTGAACAGTGGTGAACACTGAGCACAGCCAGTGAACACTGCAGCCTCAGTGGCATTCCTGTGGAGGACTTTCAGTCACAGGCTGGTGCTGCTGTTGAGTTTGGGTGAGTTAAAGGCACTGAGTAAATTCCTTCTTTTCCCCAAATCCAGAGTAACTACGGGAGCACGTAAGAGACTTTACATGCACCTGTAGTTACTGCACCCACCTAGTGAAAACCTATGGGAAATTCATATTGGAATCCAGAGGAAGTTGTTGGAACACCAGAGCAAGGACTCCCCATAGTTACTTTTGATTTTGCCATTAGTGGGTCCTTTTGTTATGGAAGGAATATACTCCTCAAATTTGATGTTTCTATGTCCAGGAGTTTTGGCTGGGCACTGATGAGTTAGGAAATTTTATATACCATATATGATCTATATCCATAGATCTGACCCTGTGTAAATCTACAGTTTATAACAATTTTTTAAAAACATATTTTAAGCTATAGGACAGCAACAGGAAACTCCTCAAGGACGATGACAGTTCCTCTGCTGTACAGTGCAGGAAGTGAAACCAGTTGCAGACAGATTTTATTTGGCATCACATTTCACTCATAGCAAACAGCTGTTTCATTTAATGTTTCAAATTCTCCGCTAAGGAAGGGGAGTGAAGAAGTGACAGGGGAAAAATTTAGGCCACAAGTACATTAAATCACTAAATGTTACCTTCAGTAAAACGTATTTTCAAAATTCACATAGATTTATCACAGCAAAGGACACAGCACTGCAAACAGCAAAGAGATTTGGCTGTAATTTTATTAAAGCTTAAAAAAATAGAGGCACATACCCACACTTATGGTAATTACAACAAAAGGACAATAATTCCAACAATGACATAATAAAAATCAAGATTATAAAAAAGGTTTAATTTATAGAGATTTGAAGACATTAATTTTATATGATTTAGGTTTTTAATTTTTAATGGATTGTAGCCAAGCAACAACTATGCAATTCCCTTCCTTTCCCTCCCATCCCCGCCCCCACCATTGTCCATCTGTCAACAGCTCAGTCCCATTCAATTTTTTCAGCCTTTCAAAAACTGCCATGTAAGTGGTATGTTGCATTTGTTATTATACACATGGTTGCAACAGTGGAAATCCATTATTGTGTTATTAACTGCTATTCGAAACATACAGATGACAAAACACCACATTACTTCTTAATCATAAGTACAAGTATGCAATAGTTCACTGAAGAGCATTTGCCTAACCAATATGATGGTCATATGCCCCTGATGACAGACAGAAGAATACCAGATGCACCACCTCTCGTTTTTGTCTCTCCAGTACATTATTCCTGTTTCTTGTTTTAAGTTCAATAGGGAATGCCCCAGGGGTTGACTCCCTCTTGAGATGAAGCACAAGGTAAGCTAGGAGCCTAGGCACAAAGCAAACATTTACAAGACCAGTCCCAAAGCCTGGAACCAGGGCAGATGGAAAGAAGAGGGGAAAATGCTTTCAGAAAAAAAAGATAGTCCTGGGTTGCCAAGACTGACAGCTGATATGTTTTAAGGAATATGTCAGTGAATCATATGCTTGTAACACTCTATTCTCATAGCAAAGGGCAGAGCCAGGTTCTATTCATTCAATAAGACATAAAATATCTGAAATGCTTCTGCTCAGGGTCCTGCAACTCACTTTCTTTCAACTTCAAACGTGCTAGCTTATCGAAATTTTGAGAGCTGATCTTCCAGCATGTTGTCATAGTCAGCTGATGAGTCTATCATGACTTGCATCATCATTAAGACAGCAAGAGAATGTGTTCTACAATCATCAGTACTACTAGTGTTTACAGGCATTCTAGGAATCTTATTGTCTGGTGGTGTCACAACTGGATGAATGTATGTACGTGACTATTTGATCACTAGTGTTACTTCATCACTGATTGCACTCTGGATGAATAACAAAATGCTAACTAGAAATTAAGAGTTCTGTTCACAGAATGAATTTGGAAAAGCTTAAATATGATCTGTGGTCAAAAGATCGGATAATGATCTTCAAATAACTATTATTCAGAACAACAGATGTCCAAAAGTCACTACAAAAATGGATGAATTTTAACACTAAGGGTGCAATTCTAACCTTGGCTGGCAAAACTCATTGGCCATCCTGTCCACATGGTGATGTAGGGAGGCAAGTGAATGTCTGTGTACTAGCTTAACCCTCCACCAGGAGTGGCACAGAAGTGCCTTACAGCACTTTTGTGACACTCCCAGAACAGCATGGGACTTGTGCTGCAGCTTATGCCAGCCTAACTGGGGCTTAGGATTGCATTCTGAGGAATAAACAGTTCAATGAGTATCTTGGAGATTTTGTGATCTTTAATTCTTCAGAGTGAGAAAGTATAACACAGTGAGAACTTGCATTTAAATATTCAGCAGCATACATTATATAGTGTCTCTTGAAACAACAAAGAAACAAAACAAGATAAAGCAGTGACCTTACATAATTTAAGGAAGTGACCTTCCAGTTTTCAACATCATGGGAGGCAATTTTGAACCAATGCAGAGCAGTGAACAGATTGCTGGACTTAGACAGAAGGTTCAAGATCAAATCTTCACTCTGCCTTGAAGCTTCACTCTGCCTTGAAGCTAAGGCTTTTGGCTTAGGACCAAATTACACATTACTCTAAACGCAAAGTGCAGCCCAACATCCTTGCTCTTTCTAACATCAATTACAACTATGGAAAGGATGATATGAACTGGAACCAAGATGGCAAGGCAGAGGAAGGCTGTCTCTGCTATACTTCCAATCTAGATTGGGGCTGAAATACCCATTTCCAAAAAAAGGAAGCTTCCATTAGCACCATTATACTTCCATTAAACCATGTACAACATGCAATAGGTTGCAATTGCAACTTTCATTTATTCCACAACAGGGAGTGCCTTGCAGAGGCTGGTGTTTCTGCCTTCCCTCCTTCCTACCCCTTATAAGGGCAGATCCCACGGCTCTCTGGCTGTGGCATTGCAATGCCCCAGTTTGACAACAACTAACCAAACCAATTAGATAAACACCTAAATTTTAAAACCTAGATACTAGAATTTACAGAGTCATAGAAATCTATAGGGAATATCAAAATGGACTGTAAGAACTGTAAGAATCATGGATTCAGGGTTTGGTCAGGTGCAGAGCATCTGGCACCAATTACCTTTTTTTAAAAAAATGTATGGTAAGAAACTGGGCAGAAGTCAGAAAAGAAATCCATGAAACAGCAAAAGTCACAAACATGTTTAATATATTTAATTTAAAGCTATTTAATTTGATCAGAATATTGTAGGATTGTCACATGAAGACAAAAAGCTGCCTTCATTGCTTCCATGAATAGGTTGTTTGTAATTTGGAAGTGTGCACATCCTCATTGCATATTCTACCCTACAGAAGTTTAATCCACTAAGGTAGCAGGTAGCCAGGCTACTTGGCTTTGATTTTCTTTTTTTAAAAGGCTCCATTCAAACCCTTCTGGGGATCTTGCCAAATATGGAGATGCTGTTGTCAAAAGAACAAGCAGCTGGTTCTATACCTTCATGATTAAATTTCATTCTATCTTCTCTACTATAGGAACCCCATGAGAGCATTTCAGGATGTTTGTACCTCTTGCCCATACTACTCGTTCTTTGTGAATGTAGGAATAGATGGAAAAAAACAACAAAAAAGTCCACTGTATACAAATATTTGCTCAGAGATCCTTGGTGAAATTCTCCATTTCAGCTTTTCCCTCACAATTTTTCAATGGAGCTTCCTTTGACATAGTTAAAATAAAATCATGAATTCCCTAGTTATAGCAACTTGTTCTCCTCCACAGAAGCATGTGTTTTAAGAAACAAAACAAAAAAAGGGGTGGGGAGGTTATTTTTGAACAGCGCATTTCAGCTGCTTTCAAACAAACAACTTGGTCTCTCTCAAGCATTTAAAAGGAGTGGTTGGTGACATTTTAAAAACTTATAAAAGCCAAACAAAAGCCAGTAAAAGCCAGTATTTTGCCCAGTACAATTTCTCCTGTTTTTCCCTACACACAATCAATCATTTCTGCATTTTTAAGCTTTCATCCCTTTTTCCTTATATACCACTTTAGTAAGAAGCCTGGAAATTTGTGGTTATTTGCACCCTATGATGCATTTTAAACAACAGCAGCTTATCAAATCAACAGTCCCTTTACCAAATTCATACTTTTCCTTTCCACATACAAAGTTCTTCCTCTAACAGCAACCTGTAAGGAAAAAAAACAGGACCATCTTCTTGCGTATAGATTTTTATAACTCTGTGAAGAAGCTTGGTTTTAAAATTTGTTTATTTAATTGGTTAGGTCAGTTGTTCTCAAATGAGGCATTATGATGCCCCAGGCAGGGAGCCCTGGGCATTGCAACACGCAGCCACTGAGCCCTGGAGGAGCCACTATGGAGGAGCACAGGGATCCCTACATCTCCTGCAATGTACTGCAGCCATACCTAAAAGTATCCCCTAAATGCATCTTTGGGCTTTCTTGCCCTTGCCCTCCTGCCCCCACTGCTTAAAGGAGGAAGGAAGCATTACACAAGCTGGTGGGTCATAACCTACCAGTTTGAGAACAACTGTGTCTCTTTGGAGCATGGTAGAGAAAAAGGGAAGTAGTTTTGTTTTAGTTATTGTAAAGAACCATGCACACAGATGGTACTATGTTAACAACTTGAACTTGATAGGAGACCCAGAAGAAGTGAAAATTTCCAACAACAGAACAACACTGCACTGGAAAATAAATAAAAATAATTGTTTTTTCAGACAACTAACATGACATGCAAATAAACAAGTGTAGAGGCATCTGGAAATAAAGATATTTCCATAGGAAATACTGTGTTTTTGAATTTCCTGTGACCTTAAAACAAAAGGCTCGAGAGGTGGAGCCACGTCGCTACAATACAGCTGCAGTCTTGGGGCTCCAAGATTGAAGCTGATATCTTTGCTCCTGGCCGGTCCAAACGGACCTAAACCGTCCCGGAGAGACGGTGATAGTGAAAAACGCATCATGTAGATCCCAGGGATATCGCAAAGTCCCTGGTTGATCCAGGAGAAGCCTTTCTTGCTGGGGGCAGAGAGGCAGCCATGCAAGCTGCTGAAGTTGGGACTGCTCCAATTGGAAGAGAGAGAAAGTGTGTCGGCTGGTGAGAACTTTTTGTTGCATTATTTTACTACTTTAAGGGACACCCTAAGGAAAGGAAAAATCTGTAAAAGCTTTGACAGAATGGAATAAGCGGCGACTTTCTGACTTTCAAGGACATTACAATGCGATAAGACTGGAAGGGAGAGCATGAGAGAATATCACTTCAGGTGTTCATCTGGATTCTTATCAACAATTTAGAGCTTGCTTTTGAAGTTGGTGGAGAAGAAAATTGTAACAAGAGCTTTGAATGACTAAATAATGTGCAGTGAGCTCTCCTTGTTTTTAAGATACGTGTCCCCTCCTTAATAGTTTTACTATATTCTTTTTTGGGGAAAATATATATATATATATATTTTTGCTTTTTTTGTCAAAGGGGAAAAAAACAGGAAAAAGAGGGGGAGTAAGTACGAGTGGTGAAACTCTGCAACGCTGCAACGCTGCCATTTGGAGGCTGGAAAGTTGAAAGAGAAAGTTTTATAGACTCCTCTTTCAAGGACACTACAATGCGATAAGATAGGAAGGGAGAGCACGAGAGAATATTATTTCAGGTGCTCTTTTGGATTTCCATAAATAATTTGGAGCTTACTTTTGAAGTCTGTGGAGAAGAAAATTGTAACAGCCTTGGATGATTAAATAAAGTGCAGTGAGCTCTCCTTGTTTCTAAGGCACGTGACTTCTTCTTAATAGCCTTTTTTTATTTCTTAAAAAAAAAGCCTTTACTGTTTAAAAAAAAAGCCTCTACTGTTGAAACCTATTTAGGTACTTTATTTTAAAGGGAAAGCCTCAAAAAAAAAATTTTTTTTCTCCTTCCTTTTTGGGATTTTTTTTTTGCTATCTCCATCTATATTTTTGATCTATTTTCATGTTTTTATACTTTTATACTTTTTTTTTGGTCCCCCCCGACTCCTTACCTGGATTAAGGTGGTGAAGAACTTGAAGCTTTTTTGTTCTTTTTAATACTTTTTTCTTTTTCACTTAATTATTGACTGGAGTAAGGTTTAGAAGAACCTGAAGAAATTTTTTCTCCTTTTTAAAATTTTTTTTATTTTTTATGGTTTTTTTTCTCCTCCATTATTTTTATTTTTTATCTTGGATTGTAATTGGTTACTCCGTAATTGGATTAAGGTTTGGAAGAACTTGAAGATTTTTTTTTTGGATTATAATTGGCCACCCCATAATTGGATTAAGGTTCAGAAGAACCTGAAGATCTTCAATTGAGTAAAATGAGCAGGAAATTTTCAGCTTCTGGCCCTTCTACCTCTGTTTCTGCCTCCCCACCTGGAGGACAACACTCAATCCAGATGATGTTGAAGCAAGATAAAGAACAAGAGAAAGTTACTTTACAGATGATTTTGCAAGGAATCCAAGAAATTAAAGCAAAATCAGACATCATCGAAAAAAGAACAGAAAAAACTGATGAAAAATTGGAAAGATTCAACAAATGATGGCGAAATATGAGGAGAGATTCCAAAAAATTGAAGATAAACAAAGAGATAAAAAGATTGGAGATATTGATACCAGATTAACAGTGGTTGAACAATATAAAAATAGGATGTTGAAATGGGAGATGGACAAATCAGAATTTTATCTCAGATTTCAAAACATAGAGGAAGAAAAAGGACAAAATTTAGCAGAGATAATGATAGAAATATTAGCTGAAGCTTTGGAAATAACAGAAGAAAAGATGATAGATGGAGTAGATGAAGTATATCGAGTCTTTACAAGATATGCAACGAGAAATAATCTACCAAGAGAAGTCCATATTAGATTCACAAAAAAGCTATTAAAACACAAATATTGCAAGTGACAAGAGAGAAAACGTTAAAATACAAGGGTAAGGAGATAGTGGTCTTAAAACAAATACCCAGAAAACTGAGAGAGATAAGAAGAGAATATCGATTCTTAACTAAAATGCTATTGAAAAAAGGGGTGAATTACAGATGGCTAATCCCAGAAGGTTTAACGTTTATATGGCAAGAAAAGAGACATAGAATTGACTCAATTGGGAAAGCTGAACTATTCTACGCAGAATTCTTTGGCAAGAGAGACGATGAGGCAGGAGGTGTCATTAACTGAATTTCAAGAGGATCAAACTGAAGCTGGAAAAGAAGAAGGCGCAGTTGGTGGACAGGTGGAAATTAAGGAACAACGCGAACTAAGATCAAGAGGGCTATTAAACCTAACTACAAAGTATAATCATGGAAGAAAAAAATTGATTACAATGAATATAAATGGACTTAACTCAGCCGTTAAAAGAAGGAGAATTTTTCACAAAAACCAGAGAAACTAAAACTAGAGAAATTAAAATTTGATGTAATTTGTTTACAAGAAGTGCATATTAAAAAACAATATGAACACTTACTGATCCAGCCAAAATTAGGGAAATTATTTACTTCTTTGACTCAATGTAAAGAAAGAGGAGTCGTTTTATATATTAAAGAAACTATTTCAGCAAAATTGATTCATTCTGATGAAGATGGAAGAATATTAATGGTGGAAATAATGGATAATAATATAAAAACACTCCTGATTGCAATTTATGCTCCGAACGATAAACAAGAAGAATTTTACAAAAAATTACATATGAAAATAATTGAACTGGACTATGTTAATATAGTCATGATGGGAGATTTCAATGGAATAGTAGATAATAAATTGGATTATACAGCAACAATAACTAAACAAAATAGAAAGATTCTTCCCAAATCTTTCTTTAAAATGATAGATGAAATAAATTTAAAAGATATATGGAGAGAAAGAAACGTTAAAACTAAACAATATACTTTCTATTCAAATAGACATTTATCATGGTCCAGAATAGACATGATTTGGATCTCAACAGAATTAATATCTAATATTCAAGAGGTAAACATTGAAACAATAACTTGGGCAGATCATAATCCAGTTACAATTAAGTGGAAGGGACAAAAAAGAAGATCAAGATGGACGTTAAACAATACTATTCTACAGGATAAAGACTTTATACAGCAGATGGAGAAAGAACTGGCCCTTTTTTTAGAGAAAATAAAAAAGAAGATACTTCAGTTCAGAATGTTTGGGATACAATGAAGGCATATGCCAGAGGCTTGATAATAGACTATACAAGGAAAAAGAACATTAGGAAAAGGCAAGCTACTAAAGTTTTAGAAGATGAGTATAAAAAATTTGAAAAAGAACTACAGAAAATACCACAGAAAAAAGATATTAAATTGAAAATGGATGTAATTAAGCATAAAATTAGACAAATAGAGAAAGAAGAATTGGCACAAAAAATTAGAAGTGCTAAACAAAACTACTTCGAAGATGCAAATAAACCAGGTAGATGGTTAGCATATAAACTGAAAAAGGAGAAAGAATCAAGGAAAATATTGCAGTTAGTAGATGACCAAGGTCAAATTTGTTATGGTAATAAAGAAAAAAAGGGAATTATTCAGGATTTCTATGGACAACTATACAAACAAGAGAATATTGATGAGGAAAGAATTAAACAGTATTTACAGAATGCTAATTTACCTAAGATACCTAAAGAGACGGAAAAAATGTTAGAAAGCAATATAACTATGATGGAATTAATTGAAGCACTTAAGAAGCAAAATAACGGGAAGGCAACAGGTCCAGATGGACTTCCGGCAGAATTTTATAGGACACTACAAGAATCTTTGAGCCTCCCACTGTTAGAGGTAATGAATGAAGTTATGTTAAAGAAGAAGATACCCAAAACATGGTCAGAAGCTTATATTACACTTATCCCAAAAGAAGAGGCTGATCCATTGCAAATTAAGAATTATAGACCTATTTCTTTATTAAATGCAGACTATAAACTTTTTGCCTCAATTTTGGCAGAAAGGCTGAAAAAATATTTAAATAACTATATTCACCCTGACCAAAATGGATTTCTGCCAAAGAGACAAAGATAATATGAGAGTAATTTTGGATACTTTGGAATACTATGAGGCACACCCCAAAAAACAAATGGCATTGATATTTCTAGATGCACAAAAGGCATTTGATAACGTGAATTGGAGATTCATGTTAATATTATTGGAACAGATGGGCTTTGCCAGAAATTTTATTCAAGCAATAGAAGCCATATATCATGAGCAAAAGGCAAAAATAATAATAGAGGGAGAATTGACAGATCCTATTAATATAAGAAAAGGTACAAGACAGGGATGTCCATTATCACCTCTGTTATTTGTATTGACTTTGGAAGTGTTGAACAGAAATATTAGAGGTGATAAGAGTATAAAAGGAATGAAAATTAAAAAAGAAGAATTTAAATTGCAAGCCTTTGCGGATGATTTGGCTTTTATATTAGAGGATCCTTTAGGGACAGCACCAAGGCTATTGGAAAAGACAGAGGCATATGGTAAGGTGGCTGGTCTGAAAATAAATAAAGACAAAACAAAGATCCTGACAAAGAATATGTTATCAAGACAAAAAGAAGAATTGGCAGATTTATTGGAAATGCAAGTTACAAACAAGGTCAAGTATTTGGGAATTCATCTGACAGCAAGATGTAGTACATTAAAAGAGTACAATTACATTAAACTTAAACAACAGATAGCTTCAGATTTGACCAAATGGGAAAACCTACAACTGTCATTAATAGGGAGAATTTCAACAATCAAGATGAATATCCTGCCCAGAATCTTATATTTGTTTCAAACAATACCAATCAGGCTTGGTAAGGACTATTTTAAAGATCTAAATAAAATTGTTTTGAAATATTCATGGCAAGGTAAGAAAGCGAGAATAAAGTTAAAACTTTTGCAAGATGCTAGAATTAGAGGAGGATTTGGTTTGCCTAATTGGGAGTTATACTATCAAGCTACAAATTTAATGTGGGCTAAGGAATGGATAACATTAAGAAATTCTAGATTGTTGACATTAGAAGGACATGATTTGTTATTGGCGTGGCATGCTTTCCTATGGTATAAGGGAACTAAAACGCAGGGTTATTTTAGAAGGCATTACATACAGGAATCTCTGTGGTTAAATTGGGAGAAGATTAAAAGACAATGCTATTTGAAAATTCCAGTCTGGCTATCGACTATTGAAGCATTTTCCTATCCTATAATATACAAAAGGAACAAACAGTTAGATACGGGGAAATATTGGATGAAAAGGGTGAACTTAAATCGATGCAAAACTTAGAGGAACAAGGCATAAAGATGAATTGATTTTCATATGTGCAAATACATTCAAGGTACAATGAAGATTTCAAAACAGAAGGATTTTATCATAGATTGACGGATCTAGATAAGATTTTGACAGGTACTGATGAAAAGGTGATTAAAAAATTGTATGGTTATCTATTAGAAATTAAACTAGAGGAAGAACAAGTTAAAGAAACTATGATTGCTTGGGAGAAGAATTTTGGATATGGGATTGATTTAGAAAAATGGCAAAAATTGTGGTCTCAAAACTATAAAATGACAATGTCAACAGCATATAAAGAAAACCTGTATAAGATGTTTCACAGGTGGCACTTCCCCCCGACTAGAATTGCAAGAATGTTCAAGAATAAATCTGAAAAATGCTAGAAATGTCATCAGATACCTGGTTCATATTACCATATGTGGTGGACCTGCGAGAACACTAGAAAATACTGGGCTAAAATATGCTTGTGGTCGGAAAAAATGACAAAGAAACATATAGATTTGAAACCAGAAATTTTTTTATTGGAAATTCTACCTGATACATATAGTAAGGACTTAAAATATCTGATTGTAAATGTATTAACAGCGGCTAGGATCGTATTTGCTAAAAATTGGAAAAGTGAGAAAATACCATCGCGGGAGGATGGTATTATTATTAAGAAAATATTGGAATGTGCTGAAATGAGTAGACTGACATTTGAAATTAGAAAACAAGAGAATAAACAATTTTATGAAATATGGGACTGTTTCTACCAATGGTTAGATAATCTTTTTAGATAGATTTGGGTATGACTATATGAATTGTTATAAAATAATTTAAGTCAATTATAGTTACCTCGCAAAGTATTAATGATGAACAAGTTTATAGCCAAATGACTGATTAATAATGATACTAGGGTATTCAATTTTTGATTGATAATATGAGTTAATATGCAATGTAACTGTAATTGTGGCTATGAAATGGTGGCACAAAAACTTTGTAAACCAACCGACACACTACTTGTATATTTATGGAAGAAGGTTAGATATGTTTTGTTTGTTTTAGTTTGTCTTTAAAAAACCAATAAATCTTGTTTAAAAAAAAACAAAAACAAAAGCCCAAGTCAAGATACACACCCACTTTCTGTAGCTTTCCTTTCTGCATTAGCAACATTCACAGGTGATATATGAATTTCCTATAGAATCACACAGCCTCTGAATCCAGTGGAGGTTAACATTCAAAAAGAATCAGAAGAATTTTCTATTTTCCATAACAAATGTAATCTTGAAGTTTTGATACACTGACCCTACAATCCAGAGCTACTACGGGAGCACGTAAGACATAATGTGTGCCCGTAGTTACTGTACCACCCATTTAAAAGCTATGGGAAATTCATATTGCAATCCAGAGCAAATTGTTCTTACACCGGAGCAAGGACTCCCCGTAGTTGCTCTGGATTGTGCCCTTAGGCTGCAATCCTAACCACACTTTCCTGGGAGTGAACACAATAGGACTTACTTCTGAGTAGACATGCTTAGGATTGCACTGTAACTTGAAGAGAGAATAGCAAAAATTTTGCTCATGTTAAGGTAAGGTAGATTCCATAGTGCCCAAACCTGGGGTAATCATGTATTTGTTCTTATCATTTATATAGCTTGAGCCAATCAGCACAAGCAGACTTCGGACAAAAACCATAGGATTTGTAAGTAAAGCCAAACACCACAACAGGACTAAATCACAAAAGAATCTGGGGAAAGTTCATATGCACCATGATGTGTGCAGATCATGCAAGTGTCTTGGTTAAAACAGCTCACACTCAGCTTGTGGATACCAATAATCTTTGTGAGTTTTTTTCCAAAAAGAAAAAAGCTTTTCCAAAGCTAGCTGATACAACTGAGATGAAACACAGACATTAAAATACAGAAGGGCTTAAACTCTTAGTAGATTCAATTCTGCAATTTTCAACTACAAATTGTGTGCAGAAGTTTGAGGAGGAAAACTGATCAGGAGCACCTTTAGAATGAGAGCCCATTGCCAACAGTGTGGTAAGCCTTGTCAATTGTTTAAAAAAATTCAGTGTCCCCAGAAAACTTTGGCATCTTTTCAGTGTGGCATGAAATGAAAAAAGGTTTAAAAATTGCTGTACTAGATAAAAAAGCAATACAGTGGCAGTGTACAATTGCAATTCCTCAGGTACAAACTACATTGTAGTTTCAGAAACACTGAAATGTAGTTCAGTGTTTCTCAACCAGTGGTACTCAGACCACTGCTGGTACTTGTGGTGATGAATGCCCCATTTCATTGTATCTGGTCTCCTAGTCCAGAGGGAAGTGGCAATAATATCACTGTGGTACTTCCCATAGGCATTACAGTGTACCACTTTGTAATGCACAGTGGTACAGTAGGGAATAAATGTTGAGCCAATTCAAACAAATGTGGCAGGCATTTATGGCAGTAGTTTTAAAAACACCTTACAAAACAGCAGATTTATCCTTTTGGAGAAATGTAGGTTCTAAAAGCTCACCTTCCAATCAGCCCATTATTACCCCAGGAGTACATAAGTGACTCATATAGCCTTCTTGCCAGATCACAGTTCAGTGGGTCCATGTGTCTGGCTTATATCCTGTTCTGTGCAATTAGAGAAGGAACAGAATTTACAAATTAAATTTTTAATAATTTTCAGTGGGAGGATCTAATGCCTATTTATATTAGTAATGTTACCAAGCAACATTATATAAATAGGCATTACCAACATTACTTGGTAAATTCAGTAAAAAGGAAATTACCAAACTGATAGGAAAGTAATACCTTGCCCTATATCCAGAGCCATGATATCAGTGCTTCTAGTCT
Source organism: Cryptoblepharus egeriae (assembly GCA_030015325.1). Lineage (NCBI taxonomy): Eukaryota > Metazoa > Chordata > Lepidosauria > Squamata > Scincidae > Cryptoblepharus > Cryptoblepharus egeriae. The sequence goes on along the minus strand of JAREYC010000001.1, from coordinate 180,746,146 downwards.
CTTCAAGGTTTCTGTCTGCCTGCCTGTTCACTCCTGCTAAAGCATACATGCTTAACAGCATTCAGTTAAAAGTATTCAGAGTTTATTTTAGTGTCAGTGGCAAGAACCTAAAAAAGTTAATTGGTGCAGGGGGTGAGAGGGGCACAGTAATTGGGTTCTTTAGTATCCAGTTTCCACATCAAGGGGAGCTGGAATGGATCCTCCACAGATATGGTGGGGAACCTATGCCTTCAGATAGAAGAACTGCTGAAAAGAAATAATAAAACCAGTATATCCAGAGGCAAAACAATATACCTACTGATGTAAGAGCTAAGTTTTTTCTGACCAGCTATTGCAGAATATATAGCAGCTGAATATATCCACTCTTTCTGTCCAGAGGGAAAACAATGCATATACTCTACTTCCTACTTAGAACATGAATATAAAGACAGAGAAGGAGAGCTTGATCAATGCTGAACATTGCCCTCTGAGGCTAGCCATATTTTCCAAGACCATTATATTAGACTGAACCTGTATGGCTTGTAGAGAAGCATATACATAAGGCGTGCAGTCAATATCAACTGGCAATATTTTGTTGTTTTTATGACTGCATTATTACAGTAAAGGCCTTTCTTTCTGACCGAATATTACAATCACATAATCTGTATTTTACATCAAGAGTAAGAAACAACTTGAATTCAAGAATCACAAATTTTGTTATGAATTTTTTGGTAATTGCCTACTGATTTTGATGTGTTTGGATGTTTTAAGATACTTGAAAGTTGACATATCACTGTAATGCTGAGGATTACCTGTTTGTTTCTCCTGAAAAGGTCATTCTAAATAAATATTGCATTGCCTTGGCACCTGAAATTTCTGTCTGTGTATCCACTGTGTTAGGTATTTCATTTGTAGAAAATTTGGGGACGTTGAAAGATAGCAGACACAAATCACAGATAAGCAAAATTGGCATATCTCAATAAAATATTTGGCAAATCTATTTTCAGGATGAAACTATATGATAACTGGCAAGCATATGACAAGCAAACCCAAACATTTATCCTCTGAAAGGCAGGAAGGGATATGTGATTTATAGTTGAGTAGCAGCTGGTAGTAGGCAGGAGGACACTCAACTCATCACTTTTCTTCTTCAACACCCTTTCAGTCATGTTTTCCTATCTGAACACATAGCTTGAAACTCTGGTTGGAAAAAGCAGAGGGAGACAAAAGAGAATAGCACCATTTTCTAGCTTCTGGCTTGCTATAAATCTTCCCCTTCCATCGCTACTTTCCTGTGGAGAAGCGGCAGCCAGGATTTCCTCTCTGGTACCATCTGAGTATTCTCAGGAGAGTGCTGTGGTGTTTCCATCAGCTATCCAAATGAACCAAGAGGGTAAGAGAGCAATGTGTAAAGATATGAGTAGTTATGTCATATGCTTCCCAGCCAGTACTAAAAATGTATCAGAGCAGGAACAGGGAGGTTCTTGCAGTAGCAACAATGGCCAATACTGTCACAGTGATATTTGTTTTATATAAGCAGAGGGGAAAATTTACAGAAAAAAGCAAACACTCCTATTAGGTAGGTTACATCAGTACAGAAAAGAGTTCAGCAGGTCTAAGACTGCTGGTATTTCACTGGTTTGAGATATACTTATCAGCTATGTAACAAGTGGGAAAGTTGTTTACTGTACGTGTACTCCTCATGAGATTTATTTATAACTGGGAAAGGCTGCATTTCAGCTATTCTCTTAAATATCAGAGCAGATTAACATCAGAATTGCAAGTTAACACATGTAGGAGGGAGCTAAAATTCAAGCTGAACAGGAATAAGGATTTATGCTCCAGAGAGTTTCTTTGGATATTGGTGCAATTGCTCATTTCAACAAACATTCAGGTGATATGTTGTGGTTATATCCTTTTAGAGCAGGGGTGTCCAACACGCAGCCCGGGGGCTGCATGCGGCCCAGGACAAGGGTGGATGCAGCCCTCCTGCAAAGCTGGCCACCACCATTGGAAAAACCGGCTTTGTGGCAGAAGCCATTTTCAAATTTTGCATGCTTCTCTGCGCACTGCCCTGGTCAGACGCCACAAAGCTGGTCTGGGCTGCCTGGCTCCTCCCCCTACCTGCCTCCTGGCATTCAGAGCACTTCAGGCCCTTGCAGACCTTGCAGCGCTCGCCCACCCGCATCCCCCAAAAGCAGCCTCAGCTCTATCAAAGCTGCTGCCTGCTGACCTGGAGACCTACTCAGAAGTAAGCCCCGTTAAAGTCAATGAGGCTTACTCCCAAGTTGCAGTCTGAAAGCCCAATGATGCATAGGATGAGCTGTGATAACCTTGGAGATATGCTGCAACCCTAACCATGTCTACTCAGAAGTAAGGCCTATTGTACCCAGTGGGTCTTAGTCCCAGGAAACTGTGTTCAGGATTGCAGTATATCTCCAAGGTTAAGCTTGGAGAGGATCACAGCCCATCCTATGCATCATGCCTTCTCAGAAGTAAGCCCCACTAAAGTCAATGAGGCTTACTCCAAAGTTGCAGTCTGAGAGCCCAATCCTATGCATGGCTACTCAGCAGAAAACCCCATGATAATCAATGAGACTTACTCCAAGGTTTAGCTTGGAGAGGATCGCTGCCCATCCTATGCATCATGCCAACTCAGAAGTAAGCCCCATTAAAATCAATGAGACTTACTCCAAGGTTTAAAATGTAGAACAAAATATAGGACATCCTACATTTTTTTAAAAAGTTGTTAGTGTTTACGTGCGGCCCAAACCAACTCATCTTCTTCCAATGCGGCCCAGGGAAGCTAACAGATTGGACACCCCTGTTTTAGAGAAACATCTCTCAATGTTTGTCCCCCACTGTATCACTTTATATGGTTTGGAAGTAACTCATGAGGATGTCATCAGCAGTTACTTCTGGATTTGGAGGCCATACACGACAAACACATGTAAGAGGCTCAGGGAGGATGGGAGTGCTTTGTTTGAGCATATAAAAATCACATGCTGGAATTCTGCCCATTGGACCAGGTCTCATACTGCAACATGTTGCATATGTAATTGGGAAGGGGTTGTAGTTTAACAGTCCAAAGAGTACCACTTGACACTACATCAAGTCCAACTGGTGGTATGAATACCTCTGGTTGAGAAACTCTGTTCTAGAGTACTGATATAAAGCAACTATATTCTGACAACAGTCTTCAAATTTGGTACACTGACAGTGCAATCCTAATCCCTGATTTGGCCAGCATAAATCCTGTGCTGACCTGTGTGTGTCACAAAAGTGCCATACGGCTCTGCCCCACATTTTGGAGGGTTAGGCCAGTGGATGGGCATGTGCTCCCCATACCATCCGTAACTCCATGATGCCCACAGCTCCTCTCCATGAGTTACAACTACTCTTGATATAGAAGTTGTAAAATTTTGCATGTCTAATGAAGTTGTTCTGAAATTGAATGGTACTGTGTTGGATTTCAAGCCTTCCAGCTCAAATGCATATGAAAACTGATTATTTTGCTACTCATGTTCCCAAGCAGATCAGCAACACTTAGAATTCATGTCACATCCTTTGTCCAATAATTAGAAATGCTTTAGATGCACTATTTGTACCTTTTAGCCTTTGCACTATTCCAAGGGTTTTCAAGCAGTAGCATGGTGGTACAACACTAGTGATACACCTATGGTATACTGGGCAGTTTTGAGTGGTATGTGTATCTTCCACACCCTGGCAGCAATACTGCAACAGGAGATTCATGATGTCAGTGATGTCATTGCCAGTTACTTCTGCTGGTACTTCCACAGTGGTGGTACTTCTGGTAGTACTTCCACAAAGCAAATGGTACATCAGGAAGCAGCACCTATAAATGCTGCCCTATTTCTCCCCTTCCTTGTTTCCATAAGTGACAAGGAATTTTCCTGATAAGATTATATTTGCATATATGCATTATTAAGGAGAACAAGAACCAGCACAGCCCCAGGACATCCGGCCACAAGAAAAACAAGGTTATTCAATTTTAGCCAACAGAAGACCAAAGGGAACCTCTGGTAAGATCCACCAAACCCAAAGACATTTCAATTTGCATGCCACCTCATATCAAACAGGGCGTAGCAACCAACTCTAAATTATCTAGTAGTCAATGAACCCCACCTCAATTCTAATTTAATTAGAATGAAGTTGAACCAGTTCAACCCTGAGGAAACTGATTGTAAAAATCAAACTTGAAAAAAATGATGGACATTATCAAGCCCTGCTGGCTCAAAAGATTGTGCTTTCCTTTTATGCTTGCAGGAACTATACAAACTAGGTCTAATAGTGCTACTTTATCTTCAACTACTGTGAACATACACATATGAATCACTGTTGACTCTGTCTGCTTCATTGATTCCCCATTCTTTTGAATGAAAATAAGTTATGCTAACAATAATACTGGATGTGCAGATTTATCTGACTTGCTCATCTTTTCACACAAAAACTGAAAGTAGCTTTTGATTGGAAGTAAGTGCTGTTTACTTACTTAGTACTTACTCAGTACAGAGGCCTGCAGTTGGGGCTGCAAGTCCCACAAACCCTTCAGAAGGCCAACACTGCCCTCCAAGTGAGTTTAAAAACTCCTTGCTTTCAATAGTACCACGACTACTTGTGACACTGTCAAGACAACTCATTTCTGGGCCATGAAAGGGGGAATAGTCTTCTGTTCACCTGGTGGGTCACAACCCACCAATTTGGAAACCACAGAATTGATGTAACAAGAACAGTCGTTTTTTACTTATGTCATTAATTAGATAACTGAAGTGATAGCACAGTATTTTCTTTTTTGTCATAATAGCTTAATATGATTTATTGATAGTGATACATTGTGGTCACAAGAGCCTGGTGGTTTGAATCCACTATGCTGAGATACATCAACTCCCATTCAAGTCAGAGCCCAAAGTGGTTGGTGATTACCTTTATGTCCCATACGTAGGACAAAGGATAACACCCCTTTGTCAGGAAAAATAATCTCACCTTTTGCACGTTCCTACCTATATGGGACCAGGATATCTGAAGGACCTCCATTTCCTTGCATATTCCTGCCCATCCACCAAGATCTTCAGATAGTATCCTGTTAGCTGCATTTTCACATTACCTGTTCCTTTGTTTATGTTCTGTTTTAGTAATTTTAAATGTTTTTGTTATGTTGCATGCCTCTTTGAGCTGTGGAAACATGGGATAAATCTTTTTTGAATATAAATAAAATAAAGAGCAGTATTCTATTTAAATTATCTATGACAGCTAATTGGATTTCCTGGGACAGTGATACCAGCAGAACCTTGTGGCATTAAATTTGTATGTTCAAATCCATAGTTAAATAGGTTGTCCCTATTGCAAAGGCTTTTGACATAATTCATTTTTTTCAAAATCATTTGATTCCTGCAACACAGAAGTGGATGTGCTGTGCTCTAACAGCAGTGGGACCATTCATATATTTTTTTAAATACTGGTGGCCTTTCAAGCACTTTAAAAAATAGTAATCAGTGGAATGTTGAAAAACATTTCTTAGAGAAACGATGAACCACCTTTGAGTTTCCTGTGGAATTTGTCTCTACAAGCCTCTTCTGTCAGTCAGACATGCATGTTTACTCAGATCATCTCTTATTGCCACAGCTCTCAAAAATTTACCCACAATCTGCACAGCCTTCGAGCCATGGATGAGCAATGATTTGAAACCAGAGAAGTCCAAACTTTTTTTCTCAGTTGCTACTTCTCAATTATTTTCTCAGTGACGGCTATCATCAATGCAGAATCATAGTGAGGTGCACAAAGTTCTGTTTGTCTGTTCATTAGGTATTTGTGTTAGTCTTTGTAAGTTCAGTCATACTAACTAGCTGTTGAACAAGAAGGCCTAAAGACCAACTACTACCTTTATAGCTTACCTTTAAGTAATAGCTAGCAACATGGTTGCCTAGTCAGCACAAGACCAGTTTCCTCTGTGTACACATAGGAAAAATGCTCTTGCAATGTTCATAAACAGGAAGTTTCTAACCCCAGGAGATCCAAGAGTGAACTGGCTGAAAAGCAAGCTAACATTTGACCCAAGATAATGCCTTCATTGACTGCCAAACACAACAAACAGCAGGATTCTGTGGACTCACAACCGGCTACAGGAGAGAGGAAACAGATTTTTAGTTCCATCTTCCCAATAAATGTAAGAAAACACCCTGATGAATAAAAAGACTGGGTTACCAAATGATCAGTCCCAAGAAATCAAACAATTACAGTACTTTGTGAAGAATTGCCACCTGGTTTCACTTTCTTATAATTACCCCCCCCCCCAAAATGCTTTGGAAAAAGGTAAAAAACCATGAAGGAGTTCCACTCCCCAAATGTTATTTACTCCTTAAGGTAGAACATCTAACCCATTCAATTTCCCTTGACTTTAGAAACATCATAGTGGGAATTGCAAAGAAAAGTAAATATTATATAATCAAGTCAGAAGGTTTGGATTAAGAAAAATCCAATCCACTTTACATCTGAAACAGTGAACGAAGGTTACAGATTAACCCTAAATCCAAAAATACAATTAAAACATAACCTTATGGTTAGTCACAAAGCTAGTTACTTTAAAAATGCACCAACTATATACCAGTACAATGCACCAACACAAAAATCCTGCCTCAAACCTAATCTTAACTAGCCAAACACCCTTTTCCTACATGTAGCCACCTGTCCTACTGTAGAATACTGGAGCTTCCTCGTATACCACAATCTCAAAGCATCAGAGGAGAGAGGCTTGATTCACAAGACAGAATATACTGGAAGTATGCAACTTGTCTGGAAAGCAGCACAAGCATGTGAGAGAAAGCTGCTAGAAATACCAGTCTTGAAGAGGTACTGAATAAATGATTGCCTCTTTGACCCTATCCAAAGATCCTTATAATATCCTATGTATTTTTTAAGCCAGACATTCTAGTCTTTGTATTATCAGTGATTTTCAAAGCTGTATGCCTTAAGGTGAAAAAGTTACTTCTGTTTTACTCCTCAGTAGTTAACACTTGCTTGATCCTTGTGGATCTGCACCGCGGCACAGGTATCCTCATAGTCAGGAAACCTGCTGGAGCATTATTTCAAGTAATGGGCTGAAATAAAAAAATTGAACTGACAGAGATGCCTCATGTTCCAAGTCTGCCTGGTGCATCCCCTGGCACAGTCAACTGCTTCATCCTGCAAGCCAATGACAAAGTCTGCTTCAAGGTCTCCTTTTTTCAAAACAGGCTAGACAAAATTTCATTAACATTCCTTGAGAGGAAGACGAATCTTCTGCTCCAAGCACTCTTGCCCAACCGGTTTGAAGATGGGGCTGAGAGAATTAAGAAGATGTAAAGCCGCAAAGATAAGAAGAGGGGGAGTTGCTTGATGACTGGTAGCAAGGAGAGGGAGGTGGTAATGGCAATAGTGGTGGGTCTGGAAGCACATGCACCGATGTAAGCACAAAATAAAAGAAAAAAATAGTGGAAAACCTGTATGCCATTTCAGGCACCAACTCAAACTGGACCAGGTCTGTACAATCCAACTACTGGCATATGTAGATAAGAGAACAGAAACCAGACAAGCTGTTTGACCATTAATATGTAAGCTTTTGCTTGGCTGCTTCCAAATCTCTGATTATTATTATATCATTATTGATACTTCCATTATTGATACTTCTAGTATCATTATTGATACTTCCATTGTAAAACCATTTTGGAGCCCCACAGGTGAGAGAAAAATGGCGCCCTTCAGTTATCTGAACTCTTGCTATTGTCAAAACTGTAAGTATATTTTTGCTAGCTACAGTGTTGGAGGGTGTGAACCTTCCATGGGCAGCACAGTGTATCTTGCAATTCCACTGCCTTGTCAGTGTGTCTTGAGATGAAAAAGATTGAAAATCACTGATTTAGATGAAGCATTTGACACACACTTGCAGGCAAATAGCAATATGTCACAAAAACCTTTTTAGGGCGAATGGCAGACAGAGATCTGTAAGGGATGAGAAAAGCAGGGCATTAGAATAGCCCACAAGGGATTTTGGCTGCAATCCTAAAGACACTTTCCTGGGAGTAAAGCCCATTGAACACAATGGGGGTTACTTTTGAGTAGACATGGTTAGGATTGTGCTGTTTGTCAAAAATCTTTCTCCAACCTCTCAGTTGGTCAGGGAGCAACTGCTATGATCATATACATGGAAAATGTGTGTTCTAACACATAATTACCATTCTTTCAAAGGGTACAGTGATACTTTGTACATATCTTGTACAGTTCTTCACCTTTCACATATTTGTCATGTTTTGGAAAATCCAGAAGAGTTAATTTCTCCACCTATCTTGAATCATTTGCTTTTTCCTAAATTGATAAGTGCATCCATATTAAAATAAAAACAAATCTGTTATTAAAAGTGGTATCAATTGAACAGCATTCTTAAATTTATCAAAAAATCAAATAAAGTTTTAAATGACTTATACCACTATGCTTTAAGGATAATGAACACAATTTCAGTCTGTTTTATGTTGTAAAACATGGGCATTTCTTGGTTGGCTTACTGAATATGGAAATAAAGGCTGACAGCCTTAGATCTGAGATGTTTAGCAGTTTACACTTAATGAGGTTTCATTAACTATCTTGTAAATAAGATAAATTCTTAAAAGAAGCTCTACTCAGATCATTGTAAGCCTTAATTAAATTGCTAGAGAACTTGCTAATCATGGAGAACTTACTAAACTCAGAAAAGTTACCAACAAGGGTTAAGACTTGTGTACTATTTTAGAATGAAACCACACAATAAAAAGGCTGGTAATAAATAAAATTACTAATCACCAGCCTAGAGGCTGGCTATGGCATACTGTAATGCTACTCTATTCCAGCTGACAACCCTTTCTCCCCTCTCTTCCAAATTCCATGAACCAGAGATGGAGATGTGAATACACAAACCAAGAGCAGGAATTGTCAATTCCCAAGCAAACACCAGTTTTTCCTTTCCTTTCGGCCTCCCTCAAAAGAAATCCAGCCTGGAAATGAGGTTAGAATAAACCAGAGGGAACAGGCAAAGGAACCAGCCTCTGGTACACTCTGATTTGACCAGCCCTGTTCATTTCTGGATAAGTTAAAAAGTGGTGGGCAAATTGGATCAGGATGTGCAAATGAGAGGACAAAAAGCAATGTAACTAAAAGTACGAAACTGAGAAGGAAGGATGTTTGATTTACACTTTCTTGTCCCACAATAAAGTTCTATTTTGGGCACACCTAACAGCACCTTTGCCTATAGTTTGCTCCTTTCCCCAAAACCACATCGCATGTGGAACTACTCCCCAGTTCCAAACACAGCTTGCCATGTCACTCAGAGACTATTATGAGGAGAAAAATGAACAGCTCTACCAAGCCCACAAAATTAGATATTTACACAGTCAACTGTTATGCAAGATCTCATTACAAAGAGCTGGTTCTGACATTCTGTTGTTACAGTGAAGGAAATAGGAAACACAATAACCTTACACTTCCTGCACTCCCACATCTGTCACACATCTCCATATCCTCTGAAGTAGAACTGCTCTAGGGACAGCTTGCCCACCTCCTCACAAAACGAGGTGTGAAATCCTAAGAACATGCTACACATGTATTTAAAAATAAATAAATAAAGATATGGTGTCCATATGTGATCGCTACAGAAATACGAAGATGCCCACAAAATTTGTCAGCCATGTATAGCTACTCCAAATCACAGTTATCCAGACTGTAATTGCATTTACATTCTGTGTTGCGAGATTAATTTACAAGAGGACCACATTTAACAACCGGACTGGTTTTTGTTACTAAAAAATATGTTTTCACTGGTGTTTTACATTTTTCTAGTTTTAACCTGAATTTTATGTGCACTTCTCTTGTATTATAAGTGTTGTTAAAAATGTGTTATTTACAAAGTTTATGGTATGAGTGGCGACTCTGCATCAGATATTCTGCAATCCCAGCACACTTATGTAGTGTTTCATTAACATCCAAGTCAATGCTTAAATAAAATACTTGGATCTATTTAAGGGACTTGTCAAGTATTACCTCAAATAAAATGTTCCAACCATTACTACTGCTTTAACACATTCTTTTAAGAGTACCTTTCCGAAAAGTTATGTGGGGGGTTTAAAACAATGCACTGCATTTGTGTTGGGATTTGTTTTATTCTTACTGAACCCAATTTTTGGAAGAAGTTAATTGACTCAAGCTTTGTCAGAAAGTGCAAGATCATGAATAGAAGAACATGAAAGAACAAGAACATGAACATGAAAAAGCCAGAATGGGTTTTGTGCTGAAGAGGAAAGGAAGAAGGTGGTGTACCCCAACAACACACATACACATACTAGGAAGCTTGTAGTTAATCACAGTATGATGAGAATGAGTATACAGACTGCTTCAGAAACTCAGGCGGCAATCCTATCCTTGCTTACTGGAGAGTAAGACACATTGAGTATGATAGGACTTACTTCTGAATAGACATACACAGGCTTAGTTTTTAAGGCTACAATCTTATACACACCTTCCTGGGAGTAAGCCCCATTGACTATGATACAGCTTACTTTTGAGTAGACATGCATAGGCTTGGGCTTTAAGGCTGCAATCCTATCCACACTTTCCAGGAAGTAAGCCCCGTTGGCTATCATGGGACTAACTTCTGAGTAGACATGCCAAAGCTTGGGCTCTAAGGCTGTAATCCCATCCGCACTTTCCTGAGAATAGGCTCCATTGACTATGATGGGGCTTACTTCTGAGTAGACACGTAAAGGCTTGGTCTCTCAGCCCTCCAAGCCTGGTGTGTTATGTTTTCTTTTGCTTCTCCAAAACAGGGAGGGAGAAAGAAGCCCAACTCTTGACTAAGAAGTCCTTGCAAGGTGGGGTTGCACCCCAGGTTTTGTTTGGGGTGGAGGGCAGGAAAAGGGGTCCCTCCAGCACAACCACCCACCCTAGTGTGGTGTGGGGAAGGGGGAGGAAGAGGAAGAGGAGAAGGAGGAGGGGGTGGCCTCCTTGCTCTACTCACCACTCGCCTGCTGGGAGAGAGTGGAGACCGACGTCTGGCCCATCTCCTGAGGGGAAAGAGGGCCGGGGTCCCCCTATCAGGCGGCTCTCCTGCTCCCCTGGGGAGGCGTCCTCTTCCACTGCTGTTCCAGAGGGTTCATCTTCCCTCCTTCCCCTTCCAACTTCTGCTGCCTCCTTTGCTGCTGCTGCTGCTGCTGCTGTTCTGTGCGCCCTCCTTCCTTCCTCCACCTCCTGTTGCTGCCTCCCTCCTATTGAATGCCTCTCATTCCTCCAGGCGGATTACTGGGGGCAAAGGGAGCTGGGGGTAGGGGGTGGTGAGGCAGGCAGTCCCCAGCTGGTACAGCCAGCCCCACACACACCCCACAGGCACAGCTTGTGGCTCTGAGTCCCTCCCACCCCCTCACACACACACACAAGACACACACACAAGACACACACACACAGTACTCAGTGTGAGAAAAGAGCAGGAACAAAGTACTCAGTCATAGCACTTTCAACCCCACAAGCCCTTGTTTGCTTTTTAAGGTGCTTAACTCGGTTTAGTTACCTCACAGAACTGAGCACTGCTGATCCTTTTGCAGGACAGGGACATGCTTCCCCCCCCCCCCCCAACTCACACACACACAAAAACTCCTCAGTACCTCATGGACTGTGACTCCTCACACTTCCCCAAGAGTGAGCCCCATTGACTATAATGGGATTCACCTCCGAGTAGATATACTGTACATAATATTGGGCTCCAAAGCTATAAACCTAGCCACAAAGCTATAAACCTAGCCACACTTACCTGGAAACAATCCCCACTGACTATAATGGGACTCACATCTGAGTATACCATACATACATACATACATACATACATACATACATACATACATACATACAATTGAGCTCTAAGGCTGCAAGCTCATCCACACTTACCTGGGAGCAAGTCCCATTTACTATAATGGGACTGACTTTTCAGTCAACATGCATAGGATTGAATTCCGGGGCCAACATCTTACCCACATTTTTCTGGGAGTAAGCCCCATTGACTATAATGGGACTTACTTCCCAGTAGATATGTATAGAATTGGGCTCTGTGTCACTATTATTGCTTAGATCAGTTTTTCTCAACCAGTGGTACAGCTACCACTGGTGGTACTTGAAGTTTTGTCTGGTGATAGCCACACAGCAGCCCTAAACCAGGGTGACCACATGTTCTCTTTTTCTTGTGAGCAGGCAGCATGAAGTCTTCTTTTAATTTGTAGTAAGTTATATGTAATTAAATTAACCACATGAAAGTTATATATGTATGTTTTTAGCTTATATTTTGTTTTTAGCTTATATTTTGTCATATATATAAGGACACTTATATATTGTCCTATATAAGTTCTATAGCTTATGTTTTTAGCTTATATTTTGTTTTTAGCTTATATTTTGTCATGTTCTATATTTTTCTTGGGTGTCCAACATTTGAGTTTGCCTTGTCCTCTTTTTGCAGTTTTGACATCTGGTCACCTTGCCCTAGCCATGTGCCATTCAGGAGCAAAACCAGTGACAGGATGAAACATCAGTAGGAGACTTGGTTTGGGAAGCAGACCTCCAAAGCAATTTTTTAAGCTCAAGAAGTCCACCCGGAATGTCTTAGTAGTGTTTGTCACATCACATCTGGCATCCCAAGCTGGAAGTAAGTGACGCAAATGTCATCACCAATTATTTCTGGTAGTACTACCAATAAGTGGACCATGCAAAGTGGACTACAGAGTACAAATGTTGAGAAATGCTGGCTTAGATTAACATGCATTCATGAAAATCCTGCATAACCTAAAACATCTTAAGCAGGCCTCCGTCAGTCTTGAAAGACTATGGTATCGTGCTGAGTGCTGCATGCGAAGCACGAAAGCCTGGGTTAGATTGTTATGGAGGATAGGCTGTTACCCAAGCAGCAAATCCCCCCTGAATTAGTCCAATGGAAAGGCAGAGCCAATACAATTGGATCCAGCTGGCGTTGCAGAGCTGGGCTAAGGACAGGAGCTCACCATGTCTTGTGGGGCCGACCTGGGTCTTGAACCCTGGCCTGCTGATTAACAGGCACAGCGTCTTAGCCACTTGCGCCACCAAAGCCCACAAAACATCTTAAGACACTTGAAAAAAAGGGCAGTTCTATTTTTAAACCTGCACTTTGCCAAACCTTTTCCTGTAGAGGTACACATTTTTAAAGGGTCCAATCCTAATCAATTTAGGCTGGCTTAACTCACCTGACATATCTTCCTGTGATGGTGTGGGGATATCAGCGTATGCCTGTGCACAAGCCTAACCCCTTCCCCGAGTAGGGCAGAAATGCTTTACAGCACTTTTGTGGCACCCCAAGGTCAGCAGAAGACTTATGCTGGGGCTTATGTCACCTAAATAGAGGTTAGGATTGCAGCCAAAGTTGTCTACTGACTGCTGGAGACAAATGGCAGCTTTGAAAAATGAGGTGGGGCAAAATAATCATTTGTATTATGCCCATTTATATTGTCCAGTTTATATTGCTATATAAGATAGTTTGTTGGATAGAGATTGTGCTTTTAAATTGAGGATAAAAATTATGAAAAGCACACAATGGCATTTCAACCTGTAAACTACACCATGTGAAACACTCCCACTCCTTTCTCCAAGTACCTCAAGTCTTTTGAAGTGTAGTAACCATCAAAAAGATATTTCTGGCTGTGGAACTATCAAACCCTCTTTGCCGGAAACCTCACTTGAGATCTACTCTGTGTCCTTTTTTGGCACCACTCAAGGACCTCTTATTATCCAAGCTCTTTCTATGATTGGAGTGTAGCCACTTAGTGATGATTTTTACTCTGCTGTGTTATTTCACTATAGTTTTAGTACTGTGTTTTTATTGGAATATTATTTTATTGTTAATTTGCATGGCTGCTGACCTGAAGATACATGTACTGTACTGAAGGTACTAAATATAAATAAATTTGGTCAATGTTTTCCTCAAGATGCAACAGACTTTCATATTAGAATTAAAAGGGAAAAGACAATTTCTTCTGGGGAGATGTGTAGCTTTATTTTATGTACAATGTTCAAGCTGTGCTGCTCAGAAAACAAATCTTAGTTTCACAACCTGTCCTAGATGTTGTAGTTAAAATCTGGTTACTTTAATAAGCTGTTCTTACATTGATATTTCTTACTTTCGAGAAAAATGATTATAACTTCAAATTTGATTTTGAGTCTTAAATTATAGTATATAGAATTATTTTTTGCCTAATTTTTCTTGCCTTCATTTCCTATTAGACACTGCGCAGAGCACACAAAATGGATATGTCATAGTTTCCACTACAGTTGTTCAACAACTCAGAGAGGAAGGACAGATTTTTCCTTGTAAAAACTGTTCATGAAAACAAATGTTTCTGTTCTTTCTAATCATAGTTTTGCTTTCTTGATATGTGCCACAGAACAAGTCAAATTAGCCCTACGCAACAGATTTAAAGTGTTACTGAAAATAAATTTATCAAATATATTGAACACAGATTTGTTGTAATGTATATGCAGTCTGGAAAGAGCTGTCTTTCATTCTATAAATCAACGCTCCACAAAACATTGTAGACTGAGGGTGCAATCCTAACCATGTCAACTCAAAAGCAAGCCCCATAGTGTTCAATGGGTTTTACTCCCACGAATGTGTCTTTAGAATTACAGCCTCAAACTCTTATTAAGTCCTTCATAAACTTTTTGCAAGCTTTTCTCCACAGGAGGGCACTACACATCTCTGCTGCTATCACTTACGTTTCTCAAGCTGCAATGTGGTTTTTTTTTAAAGAAAATATTCAGGATTTGAAAAAGAACAAGGGGATAGAGTGACTATAGCCCACCACTTTTCTCCATCACACTTCCTTTCCTTATTCAGCAAGTGTGGAAGGAGGAGTGCCTGTTGGTAAGAGGAGACTAGCTGCACTTGGTGCCCCACCTCCATGGATCTTGGGAGGATCTTGGGCTGCCACTCTGTGTTTTCCACTTCAGAATATTTTTTATCCTTTGAGGTCAAATCAGACATTTGGCTGTATGAGCAGCTGTTGCTGAAAATAGAAACTTCATGTTTAGTTCCTCTTTATAGCATGTAATGTATAGCATGTTCTTGTTTCCTCTCCCTCACTTGACATCATGGTGGTGGTGATAGAAAATGTGTTACATCATGACACAGATAAAATGTATGTACTAGATGTTGGAAGTGGATGGGGAATAACTGGACATAGCTGTTTTTTGGCAGCGATTTCACAGTAAAATCTCACTTGATTGTAAAGCTGTTCACTAGAAAGAAAATAGGTGGCAGTACTAGAAAAGTAGCCATAAATGAACAGCTATAAATCTGATTGAAGGCTGTGTAGAGGCTCAGTGGCTATGATGCCATGCCTGTAGATTAGAAGGTTGGCAGATCAGCCGTTTGAGACCTGGGTACTGCAAGACGGGGTGAGCAAGCTCCTGTCCCTAGCGCAGCTCCTGCCAACATAGCAGTTCAAAAGCATGTAAAAATGCAAGTAGATTAATATGTGCCATTTCATTGGGCAGATAACAGCATTCTGTAATATTTTATTTTTATTTCAAATGCCATACTTAAGGAATATATTAAATATGACAAACTTAAGGCAATAACTTTTACAGACATTTAACATAACAAACCAAATTTACGGTAAGTCTTTAACAAATTTCTCCCACTATCTACAATTTTTGCTGTGTGGGAAATTACTGAAATCATCTAGTATCCTTTTTCTTGTATTATTTTCTCAATATTTATGTTTCTTCAAATAAAAAGTTAAATTCACATTTATATGTTAACAGTTATATGGGCTTAATGCTCAGGCCCAGGGCAGACATTTAATGCTACAATGATAGCATTGAGCCACTGCACACAAAACGGGACTTTCACAAATAATTGCTAAGATGACAACCTCTTACAAAACCGCATACCTCTTTGTGGCAGATACAAAAACAAGCATGTTCGTTGTACTCAAATAAAATCCTCCACATGTTTGGGCATTACATACTGCAGAAAAACCTCAATGTTTGTTTGAAGGATGTTGTATATATCTGAGAAAAACAACAATTCTAACTGAAATGAACTTACTCCTTTTACAGTGCATGTTTGGTTCAGTGTTTTTACAGGTTGTATTCACCCTTCAAAAAATCCTCTGAAGATCAGAAGCATGTTGAGAATACCACTGCATTGTCAATGAACACATTTCAAACTTTTTATTATTTTATATTTTTCATCTACCTAACCTTCATCAGACATTATTTCTTATCATTGTAATGCTGTCCCTTGGATGCTATGGTTGTGATGATTCTAAGTTGGTTAGGATTTGCACCTCAGTTATGTTGAGAGACAGTTTTACCCAGTGAGTAAATATGAACTCCAGCTCCTACTCTGACAGTCTAACCGGTATACTGATTCTTAAGTTCACATCTTCAAGAAAGCCATAGTAGAAAAGGGGCATTTCTGAAGAGTCCCAAAGTGATCCCACTGAATATTACCATAGTTCTAGCCCTGATTAAGTTGTGGTACTTTACTAATTACAAAAATGTAATGAGAAGGAAAGAGCTTCACTGTAGGAAAAAGCCAATTATCATAACTGCCATTTTAATTCCATCACAAGGGGGCCAACCAGACTTTTGTCATTCACATGTCCGGGTGTTCATTAATAAAGTGGGACCTCTTATGTTAGAGGGGAGTTGAACCTTCTTCCATCTTCCCTCCCAAGCTCCAGGCTCTTTTTCCCAGCCTGGAAGTTAGCAGGGTGAGAATTAAAAATGTGCCTGATGAATGGAGCATGAAATAGGGTTGTGGTGAACCTTCCCCTCCCCTATATTCTCTATTTCTTGTTCAGGTCTATGTCTTCACACACAATTTATACATGAAAGCAGATACTCAAACAATAAATGTGGTTGATCCCACCATATCTACTTAGGCCCAGAGATGTTTTTGAAAGGTAGACACTTCAAAGAGAAGAAATAGTCTCACTTCCTAATCCACCCACAAATTTAAAAGTAGGCACACATTAAAAATTAATGTGTGTGCCATGAACGATGACATCTTTACAGTGCCTCCTCCAATCCTCTGAAAAGCTATCATATATACAGCTTCCGATCCTGTGTTTACAATAAATCATACAGATGAATCTGTTCTGCTTTGTTAAGCAATACATGCCATTTTTTAAGTTTAAAAAGACAAAACAAATGTGACAATTGAAAGTTAAAATGTAACTTAACTGACAAAAACCAGGCTGTTTTTTTTAAAAAGCCTATCTGACCTGGAATCAAGACAACAGCAACATGGTATTATGTACCAAGGACAAAGTATCAAATGCAAGTTTCATAGTTTCTGTTTTATATCACTTGGTATCACAGTTAGAAGAACACAACCACAGGTGGGCTGAAGCCGGCTCTAACTGGTTCTGTAGAACCGGTTGTTAATTTGGGGCTGACATTAGCAAACCAGTTGTTAAAGAGGGGGCCTCATCTTTGAATTGCATGCAACTGTGTTTGAATTTCTCTTAAAGGGCCTCTGGGTCTGTCTTCCCTCCTCCTTCCTCCCCTTCTGAGCCTCCCTCCCCTTCTGAGGGGGGCTGCCTCCCCCCTCCTTCCCCTCCCTAAAGGCATTTTTTAAAATACAAATATGTGAGTCAATATATATGTGAGTCAAGCAGCCAGGAGTTCTCTGGCAGGCACAGGTTTTTTACATTCCTCTCCCTCCTCCCCCTCCAGGGAAGCTCCTCCATCCCTCCCCCTCCTAATCACCTTGCTAACCACATGCAAAGACCATCATTCAAACAAGCTCCCATTAAGAGCCTAACTTCTCCCAAGCCTAAGTAAGTGGTTGTCTAAAACAGCTGTATTCTTTGCAGTGAGGATGAGAAAATTTCTGCTCTGGTGGCTTGGAAGGAAACCCCTCTCTGCTGAACATCTTATTTTGCTAAAAACCTTATTTCTAGCAAGCTTTGAGGAGGTATTTTCTTGTTTTTGCAAAGGCGTCTATGCAAATCAGCCCTTCTTTTTCCTCCCTCTACTAAAAATTCCTGAGGTGGGAGGGAGAACATTTGAGTGGCTGCTCTTCGCTCTCCATTCACTGGGGGCCTCAAAGCCCAAATCCTCTGCATGCTTCTCAGAAGCAAGTCCCATCCTAGTCAATGGAGCTCACTCCCAGGTAGGTGTGGATAGGATTGGAGCATTAGACCCCAATCCTCTGCATGCCTGCTCAGAAGCAAGAACTGAGTGACCATATGTCCTCCTTTCCCAGGACAGGTCCTCTTTTTTAGCTTTGTATCTTGGTGTTGAAAAAGTACATTTCCCTGCTTTTCCTTGTTTGTCTTCTTTGTCCTCCTTTTCCTTATAAGCAGGCAGCATGCAGTTCCTATCCTGCCCCCCAAGAGCCCAGTCCACTGCCTACTCTGAAGTAAATCCTATTACAGTCAGTAGTTTTTACTCCCCTGTGAGGATAGGAGTGTAGCCTCAAAGCCCAATCATCTGTCTACTCAGAAGTAAGTTCCATTATAATAGTGAAGCTTACTCCCTGGAAAGAAGTTGGTTTCTAAGAGCTTTTAATCCTATGCCTGACTACTCAAAAGTTAATCTCATTTCAATCTATGAAGCCTACTCCCAGGAAAGTGTGCAGAGGAGAGCAGCATTAGAGCCCAATCCTTTTCTTGGCTACTCAGAAGTAAGTCCCATTAGAGTGTGTGGAGCTTACTCTTAGGAAAGTAAATAGGATTGGAGCTGGAGGCTGGTTACTAAGAGCTCAGTCCTTTGCTTGACTACTCAGAAGTCCTATTATATTCAATGGAACTTACTTACCGGAAAGTGTGGACAGGATTGTAGGCTTAAGTAGTGGCTTAGAGGCAAACCTCAGCCTGCAGAGGGGATGCCACAGACTCTGGTCCTAAACTGTAGATCAGTGTTTCTCAACCAGTGGTATGAGCACCACCTGTGGAACTTGTGGTAGTGTCTGCTGGTACTGAGGCATCTGGATGCAAGTGTCATATGTGCTCCCTGAGGCAGCTGGTGGGCCTCTGTATGATTCAGGAAGCTAGACTATATGGGTCTTTGGTGTGATCCAGTGGAGGCTTTTCTTATGCTTTTATGTTCTTATTTGTGGCACACATTCCCCCTGAGAGCACAAGGCATAATGCATAGGAATAAATTACACTGAACTCAGGGGCTTAATACTGATTGATGCTGTCACAAGTGATACAATTTTTTGGTAAACTAAGGGTAAAGGTGGTGTGCCCTCCCCCGCCCTCTGACCCTGGCCCCGCCCCCGGACCAGCTTGGCCCTGCCCACTTCAGGAGAACCAGTTGTTAGGGCAGGCTGGGCCCACCACTGAACACAACATAAACATAAAGGTGGTTGATGAATGAATACTCTTACATAGCAGATCTCATGATGACAATTAACCATGAAAAATAATAATTAGCAAGCTCTGTTGAGAAAAGCCCAGGCTGATAACAAGAAAGGACAGCTATGACCACTTTGCACATTGAGTTAGTGATCAGCCAAGTACTTCCAGGAAGGTATCATAGAAAGCCTGCTAAAGAATGAGCCTGTTAACTCTGCAAAGAGTTTCTTATCATTATGAAGTGCTTTGATTCTCAGCACTTAAGCAGAATTGCCAATATTTACATATGTAGTTGATCAAAATCAATGGGGGTGGCCTTACATTTAGGATTCAGTATGCACTAGCTGGGTAGACTGTTCAAAACTTTGCAGGCCCAATACATCACAGTGGTCCTAGCTTCTCTTACCTCATCTAGAGATTTTCATTTCTTTCATCACACCTAAAAGGGAGACTGAAAGAGGAAACAATTTCTTTGCAAGTTTAAATCTCCCTCCTAGATTAGATAAGACAGATGGATGGATGGATTGGATGGATAGATGGATAGAAAGAAAGAGTATTCATTTACAGCCTAATACTATGGTCCCTGTGGCACCAGGACTACTGTGATGCCAAACTGGGAATACCACAGGCAGCTACCTGGAAGAAGGGGAGTTTGTAAGTGGATTCAGTTACTAGCAGTAGCTGTGATAGACATTCATGACATTCAGGATCCAGCAGAGCTAAGTTTTGGGCAGCCAGTGATTCATCCCAAAAAAAGGGGAAACTTTCCCCCTTATCCTGGTGAGAGCCACTGCAGTCACAGTGGGGATACCAGGATCTGTACCACCTCAATTGGCAAAACTGAATGCCAGATCCTGGCCTCAGCTCCCACTCCCCACCATCCCTTATGACAACCTCCTTGCAGTTGAGTCATAACAAAGCATTTTGGATTACAAGCATGCTTCTAGAACAAATTATACTCATAAACCAAGTTTCCACTGTATTATTTATAAGCAAAGAATAGTTTATGAGTATCTACCTATGTACCTATCTACCTATCATACATAATGGTGATAAGCACCCTCTCAATAAAAGACATGCCCTCATGTCTATAAAAAACCAGCCAGAGGAAGCCACATGCGTCATCTTCTGGTTCATCAAGAGGCTGGTGGGTTACCTTACAGAACTACATCAACCAGCACACTGGCTCTCCTTCTCTGCCCTCCCCAAGAGTATTTGTTACAATTGATACATGGGCCAGCTTCTTTTTACACAAAAATTGTGTGACACAAAATTAGTCTTACAGTCAGATGTATGCCTGCTGCCAGTTTTAATCCTAAGAAAGTGTGCCTCATGTAACAAGTAATGTGCCACAAGATCAAAAATAAGATCACACATGAAAAAGGGTATTTAAAGTTTATTCAAAGCAGGTAATTTTTTAAAAGAACTAAAAAAAATTTACAAAAGAGCAGACAGACTACAGAGCTTTAAAAGACACAAGCCAGTCTCTGTCTGCTCAGTATAATACATCTAGGAAAAACTTTAGGCTCATCTGTACACTCTCCATGACAAGGTACGAATAAAACATTATTATAACTACTTGGGCTGCAAGGTTGCATGAATATTTCATTATTATTCCAGGAAAGGCTTTTAGAAGAACACACAAACAGAATGGTGTAGAATCACTTGTCTAACCACAAGAAAAGAACATATGCATTTTCACTTCAGCCCAGAACAAGGTGAAAGACATGATCCACCAGCAGATGGGTTGCCATTTGGCTTATATCACATGCAAGCGAGGGAAGAAAAAATAGAAATGCACACAGACAACCGGATTGGGGACCTCTTGCCAGTGGCTGATAGTATCACAAGGTGAGAATGTTAGAGGGAGGATTCCAGATCAGAAGTAGGAATAGGTGAAGGATCCCAGGCAAAACTAGAGTTCTGTCCTTTTGCTTATATGGTAAGAATTGCTATGTCCAGTTAATTACTAAGAGCACAACCAATGCACTTTTACTCAGAAGTCTCACTGATGTGAATGGTATTGACTCCCAGGTAGGTTCGTAGAGGATTGCAGCAAAGGAATGTGAATAGATCTGCATTTATCTGATACATGATCTGTCAGAATGAGCAATTTGATCACAAAAGTCTGTGTCAGCAATGCTGATAAATCCCAATTGCTATCACTAGTATTCAATAGCCAGAGCCAGCAGCTGTGCACAGGACTGTCTAGTCTAATGCCAGAAAGAGTAGCAACGCAGGAAGACTTATCTGATACAAAGCCAGAGTAAAATAAAATATGTGTAGTTTACACTTGGCTCGGAAAATCAGTCCACGCATATTAATCTGACAAGTCAAGGCAGAGGTTTCCAAGATGCTCTGAGGTAATTATGCTCACTTTACAGAGATGGGGAGTCAGGCAGTATTTCTTCTGGAAGAACTGTGCAGTTTCTGAAGATAGGTTTTTCCATGTATCTGCATATACTTTAAACACTGATTTAATGCATCCAGAGGGATGGAGAGTTCAAAGTTATAAGAAAACCTACATGGTAAATTGAACACGGGAAGCCCTTGAGGTATCCCTCAAGAACAGTCAGATCCCTCAGAGACAGCTACAATAGAGAGTGCACTGTAGAAAATGGCCTTCCCATATTGCACTGTCACCACTGTGTGTAGATTCACTTACCTGCGATATCACGTTGTGCATTTTTCCATCCCCTCCGCCAGTAGCAGCATATGAGGTGAAGCAGGGGCAGTGAAATGCCTGTAAGTGAAACTACATGTTACAGGGAATGACAGGAAGCATTAGATGTGGGAAAGCCACACATTACTGGAACCCACCCTTTGTCTGCTGCGATGTGCAATTTGGCCCGTAGGACAACTTTACACACAGATCTGCTGCAGTTGTTATCGGGATGTGCTGTTTGTACTGCAAAAGTGTATCCTTTTCCAGTTAATCCCAATCTCACAGATTCTTAAAACATAAACAGCCAATCCTTGCTATCCCTTTAGGAACATCGGAAGCTGCCTTACACAGCTGCCTTGCACTGAGATAGATCATTGCTCCATTTACTATGAACATTGGCTGACAGCATCTTTCCACAGGTTTCAGACAAGAATTTCTCCCAGCCATATCATTGTTGGGGATTCACAATGCGGGACCATCTGCATACAAAATCGATGCTGCATCTTCATATGAGAATGTACGCCTCTACAATAAGTATTGTGCACGTTGGTGGGATGCAAAATTTCAAAGGAAAAATCTCTCCATTACTCAGGAAAAAACTGTGATCCAGTACTAACAATTATTACTGCTAACAAGGCAGACCCAAGGAATAAAACTTTCATTGATCACCCAAAAGAAGTCATATCAGATAACTTCAAGAGGATATTTCATGTGCTCTGTATGTTCTCAAGGAATAAAAATTTTGAATTTTATAGGAAATTATTTCCAACACGGTAGCTTTTTCATGTGTTTATGTAGAATGTCAAATCTATACTAGAAAGCGCTGCCATAGATTTCTCTGTCAAAATCACTTCTTATTTAAGTGATTAAATAAGATGGGTTAGCCATGTTAATCAGGGGCAGCAAAAAAACAATAAAGTAATATCAAAGCAATAAAGACTGATTTGTTTCAGTATCAGATTTCATGAGTCACACAGTCCGTTTCATCAGCAAAATCCACTTTTTCAACATTTTTGGTTAGGTATAAATGAATGCCAATTGAAAGTGACACTTCATTCATCTGATGAAGTAGACAGACAGCCCAATACTATGCCCTGGCGGTGCCCAGAGGTATGGCAGTGCCCAGAAGTATATCTGCACTACTAAAATGGCTGCTCCACAGGTGCTATTGAAAGCTACATGCTTTATGGCACTCACATGACGGCAGTTGTTAGGGCAGCACTCTGGCTATCAGAATAGGTTTGCCATAATTCTCTTACACAAAATTGGGACAGGACCCGCTGTCACTCTTGCCAGTATGTGAAGACAATACCCCCCAATTGGGACTGTCCCTGTTTTCAGGACATAGGCAACCCTATACCAGCACTGCCCTGGCACAGGATTGGAAGCTAAAAGTCCATGAAAACATATGCTGAAATACCTCAGAAAGCCTACAGAAGTGCTACAGATTTTTTTGATCGTGGTTTTTCTGTCAAGATAGTAGATGCTGTATGGGGCGATCTGCAAAAGGAGAGGTTGTTTTTCCTGACAAAGGATAACCCCCCTTTGTCAGGAAAAATAACCCTGCCTCTTGCCTATGTATGGAGAATTTAGCCCAAGCACACTTAAGTGCTAAAGTACTTTATTTTGTCTCTCATTTCACATTTCAATACAAAAATTATCTTTTACTGGTGGCACAACATGAATGTTGCAATCCTTACAAATTTAGGCCAGCCTAACTCCCCTGGTTTATCTTCCCATGGTGGGATAGGGAGGTTGGTGTATGCCTGTCAAGTGGCCTAACTCTCCCAGGAGTGGGCCAGAAGTGGGCCTTATCCCTTATGGGACTTATGCCAGCCTAAGTAATGGTTAGGATTGCAGCCACAGTATTGTTTGCTCATGAAAAGATAATGAACCTACATGCACATAATTGGGTCGATTTACAGATGCAGATACAGTTCTGTATAGAGGATATTTCAAATATTTCAGTTATTTCAATTTCAAATATTCCCATTAACTGCCTTCTTGCTTGCTTTACTGCAAACTGGATATAACCACAATGGTGAACTTTAAGAAACTGATGTGAATTAGCCAGAATTGACGTCATCAATAATCCACCACAACAGAAGTTTTTAAGGTCTGGCAATTGGATGATATCCCCTAGGTCAGTGGTAACTCATGAAGAAATTCTTTGCTGCTTAATAGTTGCTGGAAGGTCCTATCTCCCTCTGACTCCTGTTTTGTGGAAGTCAGTGCTTCTAGCCCTGGGACAGTGACTGCCTGAAGGTGCAATCCTAACCAATTTCCAGCTCTGGGGTAAGGACAATGCATATCCAAGGTAAAGGAACAAACATTGATTTACCATGAGGACACCTCTGTGACTGCCTCCCCAACTGCAGGATGCAGCACATGTTCTAATGGAACAGCTATGCCAGTGATGGAAAGTTGGTTAGGATTCATTTACCGGGATCATTTATAGTTTCACACCATTACATCCCCAGGAAGGCTTGGGGCATAACCCAAAGTGCTCCTCCTGGGGAGGAGACCAGTGGTGGCCTCCAGCAGGTTTGCACCTACTCTACTCA
This sequence comes from Cryptoblepharus egeriae, assembly GCA_030015325.1. Taxonomy (NCBI): domain Eukaryota; kingdom Metazoa; phylum Chordata; class Lepidosauria; order Squamata; family Scincidae; genus Cryptoblepharus; species Cryptoblepharus egeriae. The sequence continues at coordinate 180,721,538 of JAREYC010000001.1, read as the reverse complement.
CAAACTGGTTGTTAACGAGAGATAGGACATATAAAGTTTAAAAATAGCCATTTAAAAGTGGCTGCCAGATGGGCATAGATCAGGCATAGAACTGATCCGATCAGGCATAGAACCGGTTGTTAATTTCTTTGAATCCCATCACTGGAGGAGACTGAAGGGGGGTGTTCTGCTATAGGGGAGGGTGGGCATTCCTGGGGGCGGGCAGGCAAGCAAGAGATAGGCCTGGACCTAACATGCTATGCTGGATCATAGCCCCATTCTTGACAGCCTGGGCCAACCTCGGTCTGCTCAGATTAGTGCCAACATTTGAGGTGCTGCAGACCTGAGTAGCCCTATTGGGGCTGCTGCAACATTTCCTGGAATAATGAAAAGTTTCCCCAGGCATCAGGCTAGCGCAGGAGTAGCCCAAAGGTTGTGCTGGAAGCCAGTCTGCCTGTTCCAGGGCAAGTTAAGATTGTACTGCAGATGGATGAAAAGGATGCACCTTGTGAACAGATTGCAGTGAGGATCCCAGGGCTTTGTGACTGGGATCCCAGGGCTTTGTGACTGGGATCAAGAATAGCTTGATCACAAAGGAAGCTTGTCCATGACCAGATCTTGAAATTCAAGCATTATTCAAGAGCTTTAGGTACTTTCTTCTGTTTCCAAAGGTACAATTCAGATATGCCATTTCACAACTCTTAAGAGGAATAATCTAATAAAAAAAACAAAAACTGATAGTTCTACAAGTTTTTTCTTGGAAGCTCTAGCAATAGAACAGGCCACATCCACACCAGTTAATTAAAGCAATCCAGATGGCAATACCCTTTATAAATATATATTAAAAGGATTGTTGCTCTTTAATTAAACAAGGAAAATTCTGAGCCTAAATCTTTCTTCAGCCAAAAATTGAAAATAATACAGAAAATAATATTTTTTTATTTTCAACTATTAGTTTTCCTTCCACTTCCAAAAGGGTATTGAGTCATATTTATTTTTATTCCCCTCAAGGCTCTTATAACTGGATTAAGCCAAGATCTTTGACAGGATTTCAGCTCATTCTAATGGGTTATGGTATGACATTTAAAACCAACAGCAATGAGCAATTCTATCCTACACTACATTGATGCTTATGAAAAAGGATGTCTAATGTGAAATGAAATTTTGCCTAAACTGCAATCCTAAACACACTTTCCTGGGAGTAAGACCCATTACTTCTGAGTAGACATGTTTCAGATTATGTTCCTAGTCACTGAATATTGGTCACTGTGTTAGAATGCAGGACTAACATGTATTGAAGAAATGCCATAATATAGCGTAATAGACTTCATCATGTCCACTGGCTTATTTTACCAGCCTTGCATGTTTATTTTAAAATATAAGAGATCATTCCTGGTTCTGCTGATAAAATGTCAATGAAATCATTATTTTGGTTCCCATTGTGCCTCACACATATGCATGCCTTAATGTGGTATGAACGGAAGTTGCAGAAATTACAATAAGGTACATCACCAGATCTGCAAGTCTCAAAATAATACGGAAAATGGCACCTTGCAGTGTTTCTGCACCACGTGGGTGTGGGCAGTAGATCTGATAAAAATATCACTTCACGCAAAAGATAACAACTCCAGGGAACAGTAAACATGTAATATGCATTGTATCAAACCCAAAATGGGAGAGATGTCCCTATTAAAATACTAATCAGAACTTTGATGCAGCTATTTTGCCTCGTAGGCTTTTAAGTTGTCATGAAACCATCCTTTCAGCACAAAACTGTTTAATTTTAGCACATTAGTTATTTTAAAATAAACATTTATTTTATTTATTTAAAAATAAAACCATCAAAAAGAAATGCAGCTACAGTCTCTAACTCCCGATTTGGAGTACAGTATGGCACAATACAGGATACATAAATCTGTGCAGTACTTGATTTTGAGTTACTTTATTTTCAAGTTCTTCTGCCAATTCAAAGTATTTGATAGTTTCTTAGTGATATTCTCTGCTTGTCCACCTTCACCTTGCCATAATCATAAAATCAAAGTCCTCAAGTGCTGAACTGCCACAATCATATCACAATTTCCTTGCAGTTCATTCTCCTAAGAGGCAAAATACTAGTACAATCAAGAGCTAAACAAGGTGAATTCAATGAAGACCAACACTGTTAAAAGCAGAAAAAGCTAACCTCTGGCAGGACACAAGGAAGACATGAATGAATCTTGCCATCCAGCCAAGAATTCCAGTCCTTTATATCACTTACCAGCAGAATCCATCTCCCCTTCTCAAAGCTAGGACTCCTCTCGTTTCCAATGAAGCTCCCTGCTCTTCTCCGATTATTAGACCTTGCTGGCAGTAAGTGCATGCACTGACTGCTGCAGACATTGCCAGGGAAATTTATATCTCCAAGGATGACAAACAGCCATTAGCTCCATTATCGGCAGTCTGTGCAAGCCTATCACAGAGATATTTAATTCCCTCAAGGTATTCACTTTGGAGAGGGGAAGAGGGAGAAACCCATCACACAACTACACACAGAGTCAGTGTCCCAACTCAGTAGTATTGACTACACAGTTACAGGAGTTAAAAACTTTTTTATAAGATCATCTTCAATAAGTGAAAATTTTAAACTGTAAAAGTGTGAGTTACAATAATTGTTTTCACAGGTCACGTGTGGTTTCACTCTGTGGACCACACAACAAAAGTAGTGGACAATGGTCTACCACTAACAGGACAATTCAGTTCCTGTGTGCATCTGTTTAATCAAAAGTCCCGCTGAATTCAAAGAAGCCTGCTTACACCCAGGTAAATGTAAGACAGCAGCCTTTTGAGCTATTCCCTATCAGGAAAGCAGTGTCCCTCCTCAAAGTGGGACAAAGTACAACACCAATTTGTTGACATAGAACTGGATATATTTGGTCCTAACATGAAGACTTGGATTGTCACATTTTTCTGAACAGGGCTCAGCACCAAACACTTCACATGCGCACTGCTATGTTTGTCTTAATAAGTCGTCACATAAATCAAGAGGACTTTGCAGAATGGCAGATCCTCTGAAATTAAATTCAAGGAACTTTGAATCTGAACCTGTTTTACCACCTGATGGTGAACCTGTTTTGCCATCTCTTCCAGGGCTAATCTCAGGCAAAAAAAGACCTTCTCATAGTTAAGCTCTTTTGCCAAAATGAATTTTTGCAAATCAGAGATAGGAAAGGTAGCAAGGAGTTCCCATCACTTCCTTTGGCCAGTGTAAAAGGTGGCATGAAGTCAAATGCAAATGAATCATTTTGCTTTGACCATTAATCCAAATTTTAACTGTCACATGTCAAAGGCATCAAATAAATGGAAGCACTAACTGCTTAGGTGTCTTCCGTTTGTTGTTTTTCTGTTGGTTTTTTGTACTGATTTGCCTGATAGCAGTGCATAATTTAAAAAGGCTTCCTAGAAACAACTGAATGTTGCACTGAGAACATTTAACTTCAACCCTAGAGAAGATGCCAAAAAATGATTAAGCAGGTATGTGTATCTCTTTTAGGATCTCTGCAATACCTCTTTGCTTATCAGAGCTGACCTCCTGAACCTTGCTGTGCTTTAGTACATCTGGTGAAAACAATCCTATAAATGCCAAAGACTTTTTTTAACTGTCCAAGCCCCTGCACATTTACTCAGAAGTAAATTCCAAAGAGTTCAGTAGAATTTAGTCTCTAGTATGTACCAAACTGCATTTAGAATCTGTTTTTGCAAAATCTGCATTGATGGTTGATATTTACAAGAGCAGGCAGGCTGGATATTGAAAACAATATGTTTAAGTGTGCCAAAAACAATAAAATCCATATCTGGTAAGCTCTGCAAGTTGACGCAACTGTTCAGATTAAGTCCTACTGAGCCTAGTGTGGGTCCATACACACACACACACAAAGATCCACCATATGGTTTCCCTGAAACATGGTCAGTCCAGATAAGAGATAATACCAGCTTTTGCTAACATGAAAACTGCACAAAGATTTAAATGAACACTTTTCTTTTGCTGTATTTGACTGCAGTTTTTTTAAACATTAACTGAATACAACCTAAAATTGTACAGGGAAAATTTTAAAAGAATTAACTCCATAATTTATTTCATAAATATAGCACATGCTCAGTTGGAAGACAAATACAAGCTAATATAAGAATTCATATTCAGTTGTGTGAGTGTCATCAAGGCTGGTTTTTTTTTTTAATTTGTTGGGTGATCTAAAGTAGTTTCCAGGCATCAGTGTGGGGAACCATATTCATGTCAAGGGGCAGGGAGGAGGGGAGAACAGTCTTCTGAAAAAGTAGAGAAACAGGCAGATTTGACAGCATAATTGATGCTGCCAGGGCTTCAACTTTACAAAAGCCCATAGTACAGTAGGGCCAGGTGAGACCACAAAAGAAAGGCTTATTTGTTAAAGGAAGAGGTGTTGGCAATGCTATAGTTGGCATGGAGGCTTCTGAATAAGCCCAACATGGCAATTGTTCTCTCTCTAACATGCTGTTAGGCAGTTCCCAGTGAATAGTTCTGCTTTGGTTAAGTATTCCCAAATCGTGATTAACGCAACAGCAAGCTGCAATTCAGGTACTATTATTACTTGAAACGCTTGGCAGTGGTGCAGAACACTGAACAACCATATGTATTATGGAGGAGTTGGAGGCATTCCCCCTTTCCCCCCCTTGGGTTACACAGCACCCAGTTTATTATGTAGTTCTTTCACCTGGTCACCAGTCACAGGAGGTGTCTAATCCTCTTGGGGAACACAACCAATGTGGTTTGGATGATGTGTTCCTAGGGTAGTAATCAGGCTGTAAAAGAATCCACTGTATTCCTTTTTTTCCTCCTCTTCACAATACCATCACAACAGCGCTTGCACTTTAACAGCCTGTTTGGTGTGCAATTGAGTATGCTGTAATTAGCACTGTAACACTTGAGTTTATATTAAGACATCAAATGAGGTGGGGGAGGAGAGAGAATCAACACAGCTTCTTTAATTTATACCCAAGATAAGCTACTGCCAGTTTTCAGCAGGAGCAGGAGCAAAATTAGACATCCAAGGAAGGAAGAGTTCCCGAAGATACCAAGAAGAATCAAATGAGATCACTGCAAAATAATGTAAAGCATTTAAAAAGGAATAGCATACAAATGTTATACATTTGGCTTATCATATTACTGAAAACACTTGGGCTTAAGAATATAATTGACATTTTAAAGATGTGTATTCATTTCTTCGGAGGAATTACGGTATGTAGTGACAACAAAATTTAAGAAAAAAATGTCAGAGTATGAAACCAAAAGGAATACAGGATTAAACCTCAAATGAAATTCACTCCCTCTCTGTCTTGTCAATATTATCTTTACCTCAGTCAGAAAAAGCCAGGCCAAAGTGGAAGATCTTCCCACACTTCATAAAATGTTCAGGTTTTGGCAAGCATCCTTAGGAAAGGCATCCCAAAATTGTACAACAGCCACTGCAACATCTTTCCCTAATTTGCATTCTCTTCCCAACTACTATACATTGATTTTAAAATGTCCCATGAGTGTTCATAACACATTAGCCATACTGGCAACATCCTATAAATCAGGCATCTCCAAATCCTGGCCCAGGGGCCAGAGGTAACCCTCGGTATGCCTCAATGTGGCCCCTGCATTACCCCTCTAAACAGCCCTTGGGCAAATCCACTCCAATACAATCTTATATGTAAATTTATGTAAATGTATTCAAATTTGAAATGTAAATTACTTTTCTGGCCCCCAACACAGTGTCAGAGAGATGATGTGGCCCTCCTGCCAAAAGATTTGGAGACCCCTGCTATACATGGTCCACCCTTTACTGATATGCATATTTACTTAGAAATAATTCCCACTGGGTTTGATATCACTTATTCCCCAGAAAATGTGCACAGAATTGGAGACTCCCTTTATCTGGATCAGGGCAGTAGTCTTCCATAAGGATGTTTATGATTGTGCAATGCGACATGGGGATCTGTGGGGCTTATGTTCTGCAATCCCCTTGCAGATTCTGAAACCCGAGGATAGCAGAGTTTCCATTTAAAAGCTTTCTAAAAGGGGAGAAAGCTTGAAAATAGTCTCTCTTACCTTTGTGTGGTCAAATCATGTGGTTTCCAAGCCTCTCTTGGTTAAAAATAGCACTAATGACCCACTTCTGGGTCATGTGGAGGTTTCAGTATTACCCCTATATGAGCTTCAGCAAGAGTACTCTTTGATATAGGCTTTCCACCTCCCTTTCATCTCAAAAGGCAACGAGTGGGGTACATGGTGGTGGGGGGAAAAGCCACTCTAGATCACCAGTCTTGATGCCTTGCCTCACTTTCTTACTCCATCATCTGCCATCTCTGCTATTTGAAAGAGAGGAGAGAAGGAAACTGGGAAGAGGATGAAGACAGCAGCAGGAGGGGGTAAAATTGTAGGAGTTCGTACCACTTTGTGAGACTGAGGTTCACCACCTAAGCTGTGATTGGTTGTCAGGAGACTATTGAAACTATAAATGTAACTGAACAGGTGGCTTCTCCCAACTTCTAGTTGCCTCAGATATACTAGATTTTGACTGCAACCCTAACCACACTTTCCTGGGAGTAAGTACTATTGAACACAATGGGACTTACTTCTGAATAATACTTAGGATTGCACTGTTTGTCACAGCTTCCATTTGGACTCTGAAGTCGCCACGAACACCAATTCATAGTGGAATTTAAATTTTTCATTAAAGTTTTCAGAACTTCAAGAAATATGAAAGGAAATGTCCAAAGTAAGGAGAATATTTTCTAACAGGAGAAGCCTTTTTTCCCACCCCACCCCACCACACCCCACTCGTTGTCTTTTAAAAACTATGTTTTTAAAGTTAAAGTAAAATTCAAACATTAGGTGGATAAAGAAGATGAAGAATGGGTCAAACACGGCTGCTATCTTCAGTTACGCAGAATCAGTAGTTTGTCCTTTACAGCACAGTTCAATTAATGTAATTAAATTATGTTATTAACTATTTTCAGTACAATGTAGTTCCTATGAGATGTTAAATGCAAGCATATACTTTGATAACCTTTGACCTGCAGCACAAAGGGATGAGGAACACAATGGATTGTGGCCATAAGTCTATTCTCCCCTCTATATTAACTCAGCTGGCAAATGGCACAATGAATAACAAATCATTTAACATGAGCATGTTTACCATAGGCAATGACAGCTCCACACTCTCATCTCCAAGTCTCTGAAAAGTGAATGTTTGGACACAGGCCGACCGCACCTCAGGCCATCATCAGCCTCTTATTCACTCTTTCCTGACATTCTGCTTGGTTTCCTTAGCCAGACAATACACATACACTTTTCAATGACACACAGGCTGTCTAATAATCTTGTTTAACTTGCTATAGATTTAAAGAGCCTGAAATATCATGCTCAAAGAGCCAAGGATCAGATCTGGTTGGCAGAAGAGCCCGTGATCAGAAGCATTGCAGCAAATGAAAGAGGTCAGTTCCAAAGAGGCTGGCAACCATCTCGCATTTCTGAGCATTACCAAAAATAATATTGGAGGCCAACTATGTAAGTTCATGTGGGTCCAGCTGCTTGTACTGTTCAGCAGTCAGCGATTAAATGGCCAGTTATTCATTATATACACTTTTATATATACAATACATACACAATAAACACTTGAGAAATTAAAGTTTCACAATCTCATCCTTTTCCCACAATGGAACCTCTAGCTAGATCAGTGTGATGCAACTCTACTCCTGGAACATATCTACTGTATGTTTGTCTGTCTGTGTTTATGATCTATGGCACACTCAGCATTTACACAACCAGGAAAGGTAGTGAAGGAAATAACAGTACAAGTTAGGAAGATCTATATAGCAAACTGAGCTATATTCAGTGCACATCATGGGCTGCTGCTGCACCAGCACAAGACAAAAGGAAACGTTTGTCCTTATGTCGGGAAGAGTGACGGCAGCCCCCATGAGGCTACTTGGATCATCACCACCTCAAATGGTGGCACAAATCAGAGCAGCCCAAAGCTGGCCCAGGCTTCCAGGGAAAGGGGTTAGGATCCAGCAAAAGTACCCATGCTCCCCTTCTGCAGTGGGCTATATCCCCTCAAAGTGATACAAAAGTGCTTTAGTATTCACAACATACCTGGACAGGCTCAAGAGACTTGCACCGGCCTAGGGTGCTGTTGGATCATTTACCTAAATCATTTAATACATATCTAAAACAAAAACAACAAATCCAGATCTCTGGAGCGTGACACCACAAGCCCATTAAAATATTTTTTTCTAATAAGATGCTTACAATACAATCCTAAGTATATCTACTAAGAAGTCCCACTGTGTTCAATGGGGCTTACTCCGAGAAATGTGGTGTTATAGGATTGCTGACCTAAAGCATAACACAACATATGTCTACTCAAATGTCTTGCTGGGAGCAATGGGACTTACTGCCATGTACCAGTGTATAGGATTCCAGCCTCAGATACCTGAATTCCAGATTATTTGAGGCTAATGGTTTAGTATAATAACTTGAAATTGTTGACTTATGTTGGGAAGGAAGCTCACACTGGAGCTCTTTTAAAATTCTAATCATTAAATAAAATTGCCACAGTTGAGATGAATTGCCAGGATTATAGTTGTGCATATTAGCATTTCCATATAAATAAACACATTAGCATTAGAAAAGTGGCAAAAACCAATACAGCTCCGAAGAATGCATAGTGATGCTTATCTTGCACACAAGGCTTCCAAGAATTTCTGAAAATTCATCATAAACATCAGAGAGAAAAGAGAGGACGAGGCCCCTAAAGTTTCAATCTACTATGAGGCTGTAAAATTAGTCACAATAAATTAGTCCTTTAAATGAAATGAAGTTACTCAAGCAGAACATGATGAATTAAAGCTGCAGATGAGAATGTCTCATATGGTACTAACACAAATAAAAAGTCCCAGAAATTTCAGGGAATGAAGAGTTGCTCACGGCTGATCACAAGCAAATTGCCAGAAAAAGCTATAATTATAAAACCACAGAAGCCCTAATATAAATAGCTGAGAAAAGTAATACAAACCACCCACAGCAACCTAAATTAGAAGCATTGTCATTTGTTACCTGAAGGCAAATAAAAAGAGGCTTAAATATCTAATCTATCTAAAATTATGCATGGGATGGATAGAAGGAAGCTCTTTTGCTTCTCACAGAATACCAGAACGATGGCCTCAGAATGGTCCTTTTTTAAAAACGGAAAACCAAAAGTGAATTTTTTAATGCTCATAAAAGACAGTAGGTGGCCTCTAATATTAATAAAAGGCATTAGAGGGCAAGGAAGCCTCTAAAACTGATTGGTGGGAGAGTAAGAACAACAAAAGGAAATTCAGTGGACCCTCCTCATTTGCGGGTTTGGAATCCATGGATTTGATCCCATGCAGGCCCTGATCCATGTCAGGAGTGGATAATTGTACCCAAATGCAACCAGAAGAGCCTTCCAGTTGCATCTGGAAGGTGGTGTGATTGGGAACGTGCATGCAGCCATCCCAAGCATCACTAGATCTCAGGCAATTCCGGTTTGGCGTGACACCAAATCATGGTTAAACTTATTATATTTGAATTGAGTTAGTGTTAATAAGCTGCTCTCAGGAATTCCCTCGAGCAAGCACCACCAGGGATTCTAGAAGTTT